>JAUNZM010000165.1:0-2400000 GCA_033459285.1 Clamator glandarius | reverse complement strand
TTCATACAATCATAGAATTACCAGGTTGGGAAAGACCTCTTGGATCATTGAGTCCAACCATTCCTATCTGCCCTTAACCCATGTCCCTGAACGCCTCATTTAACCCATCTTATAAACACCTCCAGGGATGGTGACTCAACCACCTCCCTGGGCATCCTCTGCCAGTGCCCGAAGACCCTTTTGGTAAAAACTTGTTTTTTGATGTCCAGCCTGAAACTCCCTTGGCAGAGCTTGAGGCCATTGCCCCTTGTCCTGTCCCCTGTCACTAGGGAGAAGAGCCCAGCACCCTCCTCTCCACAACCTCCTTTCAGGTAGTTGTAGAGAGCAATAAGGTCTCCTCTCAGCCTCCTCTTCTCCAGGCTAAACAACCTCAGCCCAGAACTGAACACAGGATTCGAGGTGCTGTCTCATTTTTTACATAAGGCTGGATAAGGCTCACTTTATTGCATAAAGCTGGATTCTCTGTGGTCAGATGGTTTCAGTGTTGTTTCTGATGGCTCACAGGGCATTTTTTAACAGAGGGAGTTAACTGCTTTGTAGGTAGCTCCTGCTTTTTTTGTTTCATTTGTTTAACACACATACACGCATATATTTAATATAGAATCTTGACATTTTTGAAGCTTTTGTATTGATGATGGAAGAAAACATAAGTATGTCGTTCAGACAGAATAAAATATAGGATGCTGTGTCAGTCTCCAAAATGCATCCAGTAACATGCTGCTGATTGCACTCCCTCTTTATGCTAGTAGATAAGATGGATTTACTGGATTTACTCTCTGGTTTTAAGCAGACTGAAATTACATTGTCAGCACGCTCCTTTGTACTATCATCCTTTAAAATAAAAATCTTTATAGCTTTGTTGTATCCAGCCAAAGGCAGAGATAAGGCTGAGCCCTTTCTGGTATGTATGTAATTTAAAAATCAGCAGAGAATAATTCTTTCACAGGAATCAATAAAGTATGAATATAAAATTGTCAGGTGATAGCAACTGTGAGATGCAGTGGATTAGTGACTTGTCCTTTTATTATCAGGGACTGAGTTCAATCTTAGATATGAAAAATCAGAAATAATAATATGCTGCATGGGCCTTAGTAGCATTGAACAAAAAGAGCTAATGTGTGTAATACCCCGGTCCAGCTGGGAAATATTAAGCACTACTCTAATCTCTTGCTTTCTGCTCACATCAGCTATTGATTCCTAGTCCAGTACTTGGATGTTGATAATTCTTTACCATCAGGATAAACCTTCTCCACAGAAAGAAGAAATTCATTTTAGTGAATTCATATTTTTATGTGCTCATGAGGTAGCAGTTCTCCTTTTAGGTGCAGTTGCAGGTAGGCTCTATGCAGATTCATCAGTGGTGAAACGAATAGGGGCTGAGCAATCTGCTGCAGGGAAGGGGAGGGCGGCTCGTTCCAGTCCATTAGGGAAGGGAGCCCAACCAACACCTTTCTCCTCTATCTTTGACAGTGGTGGTTGCTATGGAAACCTTCCTAGGAATGACCTCTTTTAGTATTTAAATAAATATGCTGAAAATTCTCTGTTATTTTTCTAACTGTGTCTGATTTTCTTTGGGATAAGCAAACTATGGATGGATTCGACTGTCTATTGATCCAACCTCCAGAAAATATATTAAATAGATTCAGCATGCTGCATGCGTTTAAATATGCCTGTTTGCTTGTCTAGAAAGCTTACAGACAAGGGCAGGGCATGACCTTGATATTCTAACTCAGCTCAGAGTTGCAGTTTTAATTACGCCGCTGAAAGAACTATGTATTACCTTGTGAAACATCAGTTAATACCTCAAATAATTAGCTCTGATAAATGAAGTGAGTTGGGCACTCCACAGTAATTGCTTTGTTTCACCTGAGAGATTTTTACATTTCAGTGGTAGGTTAGCAATTCCCATGCAAACTTTGCAAATCTGCCTGTAAACACTTTGAGAATAAACACAATCAAGAGTTGCTAAGGAGGAGTACATGGGTTGCACAGGTTGCCGTAATGATTTGGGGGAAGGAAAAATGTTATGTTAACATGAGGTTGATTTCAACGTGAGTAGTGGCAGTATTTAAATAAGTAGGTATTTCAATTAACTGGGATTTATTAGTAGGAGGGGAACATGAAGAATCTCTGTGACTTGCCAAACTGTTGGAGGTAGTACTGCGTACATACACAGTTCAGTTCCACAGAATGATAGCATCTTGCTTACGTGCAAAAGTAGACTTTGAAAAGGTGAGCCAAAAAATTCCTTAACTCTGGAAGTGGATCACCAATTTTTGAAATTCATAAAGACGGCAATGGGACATTATCTGTTTGCGAGGGATGAATTTTTGTGTGCAAGCCAAGGTTTGTATTACCAGGCCAGTCTTGATGAAAAAGCACAGACTTTCAGAATTGAACTATAATACTTACTGGCAATTGGTCGTTTCAAGAAATATACTTCTGCGCTGAAGGACAGGTTTGTCTGATACCCGCTTCAGCATCTGGCATAGGACAGTGCTTATGTAGTTGTATCTATTTTAAAGCAATCTGAGGTTTTAGTCAAAACTTTCAAAGAAGTACCTGCAACCTGCCTCAAAGACTGGTCAGGATAAACAGAATTTATGTCAGGTGGAATTTTTTTCAGATAATGAGACAGCTTCTGGTTCATTATTCTGGAGATTTGCATACAGGAGAAATAGAAAAGCAGTAAAACTGCAGCAGTGCTGACATAAGCATAAAAGATGAATGCTTAGTGCAGCAAAGTGATGGAAAGAGCATCATTGTGTTCCCAGTCACCTCAGCTGAAAGACATTTTCAAGTGAAAAATTCATTCAGAGACCTGAATTTTGGCTGGCAGTGTCATGTACTGTACAAGTTAACATAGAAGATTCAATTTATGCTATAACAACCTAACTCTAAAACAGATCATTGCAACAATTACAATTTACCATATTAAAAGAGCAAAAGCTTTGCAAAGTGTTGACGTGAGGGATTTACAGTCTTGTTTCCCTATATTTGGATAACTGTTCAGAGAATTGCAAACCTATTGAAAGCTGTTTTAACTGGAATCATAGTGTAATCAAGTAAATTGTGCTTGTTACCATATTTTATGATGTTTCTGTCATGCTAAATTTATCTGTCCTTTTTCTGCATGTGAAGGTTAAACATGTGCTTTCAAAGTTTTTTGTTATTCTTCTTTTCTTTTAATTACTCAGCCAAAGAAAACTGTTTAGAGCTATCTGCCAGTTTTGAAGGAAATAGCTGGTTTACCACTTTACCAGTTTTATTTCCTTTTTAGTTTCTAAAACCGATTCTATTATTCTGATTAGCTAGTACGTTTTGAAGGTGGAATTAAAAGTAGACTCTGATAAATTGTTTTACATGTTCACATTATGCATTGTAAACAATGATATATCAGGGTTCTACTTAAGAAGGTTATGGTGAATTAGCCATCATGGAATTATCTGGTTTGGAAAGAACTTTGAGACTGTGTCTAACTGTACCCGTCTACTGCTAAATCATATCCCTAAGCACCTTGTCTACCATTTTTTAAATACCTTCAGGGATAGTGACCTAACCACCTCCCTGGGTAGCCTATTCCAGTGACTGGTAACCCTTTCAGTGAAAAGTTTTTTCCTGATATCTAATCTGAACCTGCCCTGGCGCAAGTTGAGGCTATTTCCTCTGGTCCTATCACCTGTTACTTGGGAGAAGAGACCAGCACCCACCTTGCTACAACCTCCTTTCAGGAAGTTGTAGAGAGCAGTGATGTCTCACCTCAGCCTTATTTTCTCCAAACTAAACAGCCCCAGTTCCCTCAGCTGCTCCTCATAAGACTTGTTCTCCAGCACCTTCACCAACTTCGTTGCTCTTCTCTGGACATGCTCCAGGACCTCAGTGTCCTTCTTGTAGTGAGAGGCTCACTATCTTCTGATAGACTTATCCTTCTAACCCATTTTCGTGAGTGGAAAACCCTGGATACGCCAAGAAAAGATAGGGACTTCACAGAAGCTACCACGGAGTCATACATTCCCTGATCCTGTGAAGAATAATTCCCTGTATGGTTTGAAAATGGATGTTCAGTCCCCATGGCACCATTTTACTCTGTTTTACTGTTTTTTATATGTTGGTGTGTCTGCTGTCTGTGCTCACAGGCAGTACGTGGCAGTTAGGTAAGGGTCTGGGTCATGGTGGGGCAGGCAGTTGCCTTGACTCAGGGAGGAAAACCTGCTGTAAGCCTGGACTTGGTTGCTAGTATTAAAAAAAAAGCCCTTTTTTTTTTTTTAATCCTCAAATAAGTAGAAAAATTCAAACTTTCTTTTGCATAAGTAATCAATCTTTTATCTCTACCTGCTAGAAGGATCTTGACAGGCTTGTTATTTCTTCTTTATCTGTTTGCGTTTTGTATAAACAGTTTTCAGCCAGCATAAACTTAGATAACCTTTTTAATCTTTCCTTTGTTGTTAAAGATGAAGGAATTCAAAAGAAAGGAAGAAAAATCATCACTGTTTTTATGTAAACTTTGCCATTTTATAAATGTTGGCTGTTAGATTCTCCAGGAATTGTTTAAACTATAAACCTGAGGTATTTTAGGGAAAATTATTTGTGTCCTCTTTATCAGTTGACAGTTTGCTGATTCCACCCATGAAGGCTTTTATTTAGAGAAACAACAGAACTTGATACCACCTGCTTCTGAGTAATTGCTACCCATGTGGACTTGGTCTGATGCTTTTGAGGAGATCAGTGTCTTGCTTTTTTTATTCTTAGCACGTCCAGGAATCTTCATCTTCCAAGCTTAGTTTGTGAGTATCTCGCATGTGAAGCATGAGTTGAGTAAAGCAGATAATTAGCAAAATATGGTACATAATCTGAAAACAAACCACACTTTTTGGAAAGTTTGTTTATGAAAATGGGAGGGAGGGAGGTTTCAGTAGCTTGGTGCATCAAACTGTTTTGGAAAAAAACATGTTAGAAAAGAAGAGAGGAGACTACTGTAGAGTACTATCTGTCTGTTGTGTGTGTCCTCATTTTTATTCACATATAGTAATGGTCGAGTGCCAATTTGGTATCATCACGTGGCTATGAAGATTTTCCTGAGTGCATTTGTCCTGCATAATTACCTGTGCTTAGCTAAGCACTGAGGGAAGCAAAAGCTAAAAGGCAAGTGGACTAATTATTATATTTCCATATTTGTACTTACAGTTTTGTCTTTTGTCTCCCGAAGAATAAAAAATGCCTTGCTGAGATGGAGCAGGACTGGGTCAGTGGCTTTGTGCTCCTGAGAGAGGCCTGAAGCAGCTGCCAAGGCTCTTGCTTTGGGCAGGCGGAATCCACACCCAGGAGCTTTCCTCCTGGGACCTCAGTGCTATGTAGCTGCTAGTACGTCTGGTACTGGCAGTGCAGCAGCCTTTTTCCTACGAAGCTGCTTGGCTGGTAAGGCTTCATCTGTGGAGTAATTCTTCTGTTTCCCCAGTACAATGTGCTTTCTTAGAAAGCAAGAGTGTGGGCTCCTCCCACGTGCATTAGGGACAAGCTCTTGGTGATAAGTACCAACATTTCTCTCTATGTAGCTGTTGTGTCACAGCAAGGAGATTTGGAGATAGATGGGTTTCTTTCAAGAACTGAGCACATTTTTCTTTTTGATCTGATCTGATCATTATCATGTGTACTTGTGCACATAGTGTTTTGTGTTTGGAACACTGCTTGAAGTTCAGCACGGCACAAATTCTCAGAGAAAAATTAAGGTTTTTTTCTCTTCACTGGCCAATTCCGTACATCTCATAAATTTCCTTTTCTTCCTTTCCTGCCTTTCTTTCTTTCCTACATTTGTTTATATTAGACCTTAGACAAGACAACTACGTATTTAGTGATTTGGGGTATTACTGAAGAATGAATAACAACATATAATAGAGTCTTGCGGTGGGCCTATAACTGGTTGAGGTCTTCCAGGGACTCAGATCTACTGATTCAGTAAACAGAGAACCTGCACCAGTGGGCAAATTAAAAAGTTGCGAGTTCAACTGAAAGGATATAGTACATTTTACGTGGAAGTATGAATTTCACTGTTCAGCAAAGTCAGACAGATTTGAATAATTATTCCCATGAATACTTCATGTCATTACTTTCTTGATTGCCTCGTAAGAAAGGCCAGAAAGCTGGAGCTCGACTTTTCTCTTGCCTGCCAAAAAGAGTTTGTTTGGCTGTAGCAGTTGAAGCAAGGGCTCCTGGTGATACAGTTATTACATTTATGTATTACAAAAGCATCTTACATGAACCTGGAGCTTCAGTCCATTTGGGATTGTCATCATTAACAAACAATTTGCTATCCCATTGGATCTGAAGATATATCTGAAATGTGGAAGTGCTCTTTCATCTCTTGCAGTTTAAAACAGCAGGAAAAAAAGAAAACACGAGCAAAGCATTTGGATAAAGAACAAGTACTGCAAATGGCGATACTAGGCAGATGCAATGTGGCTTATAAATAGATTCTGAGTCCCTTAAAACTGAATGTGTACAGCTATCAATATTCCGTAAGGATCTGTATACTTTGTTCAAAAATGCAGAGAACACATGAAGCAATAAGCCTACTAAACCAAGAGCTGTAATATGGCTGAAACCAGAGCATGCCATGCATGTGGATAGTATCCTTTGGATGAGCAATGTGTCTGCTATTGTATAAAGGTAAGGCAGAGGATCATAGAATGTAGAGTTGGGAGGGCCCGACAAAGATCATCAAGTCCAACTTCTGTCCCTGCATAGGACAACCCCAACATTCACACTACGTGTCTGATGGCATTGTCCGAATGCTTCTGGAATACTGTCAGGCTTGGTGCTGTGACTGCTCCCCTGGGGAGCTGTGACAGGACTCCACCAGCCTCTGTGTGAAGCACCTTTACCTAATATCCACCCTAAACCTCCCTGGCATATGTTCATGCCATTCCATTGAGTCCTACCATTGGTCGCCAGTGAGAAGACATGAGCGCCTGCTTCTACTCCTACTCTGTAACTGAAACACAAGGAGGAGTATCGCCTTTTCTCAACATGCACCAAATTCATCAAATGTTAAGATTGTTTTTATACTAGGTGTTTACCTTCTCTCTGTCCAGACTTCTAGTGATTTCCAGTTAATTCGCTACCCACATGAGAGATTTTGTCTTAGTATTCAGTTACAGCTTTTCTTCAAAATTATGTTTTATTTCTCTGAATCATTTTATTCAGTTTTTTGCATTTGTGAAACAGGACTAATTTTTCAGCCTTGTTCTTTTAGTCTGGAATGGATATAAAGAGGTGTTCATAAGGAAGCTATAGATCCCCTTTCCCATCTAATGGCTGATTCAGAACTGAATTAAAGCTTGCATGTAGTTTGATTTGAATTGTCACACTGACTCTGAGTTATCATGTTTTTTTCCAACACTTGTAGCTGGGGATGGACTCTTCTCTAGATTTCTAGTTTTATAAGCTAACCTTTACAATCTCTTATATAAATTTTTAGTAGCTTTTAGAGATAATTTTGACAGATCTAGAGGAACAGCTAAATGATCTATAATGCCCCTTCTGACCCAAACCATTCTGTGATTCTGTGACACAAATTTATTTAGAAACGTAGAGATCTATAAAAATAATTTACAGGAGCTTATGATGATAGTCAAGGCAAACTGCATTTAATTTTCATGATGATCAATCTAAGTGTTATCAGTCATCTATCAATAGAGTTTTTATATGGTGTGCTTTTAGAAATCACGGTTGGGTCACTTTCTGCTAGTGAATCTATATATGTTTTGTACTGTACTGCACAATACAGATTCACAAACTAGGAGTTGACAGGACTGTTATTTTTATGCTTCTGGCAATACTTATTCATAGAATCATAGAATCATAGAATGACCAGGTTGGAAGAAACCCACCGAATCATTGAGTCCAACCATTCCTATCAAACACTAAACCATGCCCCTAAGTACCTCATCTACATGTGCCTTAAACACCTCCAGGGAAGGTGACTCAACCACCTCCCTGGGCAGCCTGTTCCAGCGCCCAATGACCCTTTCTGTGAAAATTTTTTCCTAATGCCCAGCCTAAATCTCCCCTGATGGTGCTTGAGGCCATTCCCTCTCGTCCTGTCCCCTGTCACCTAGGAGAAGAGGCCACCTCCCTACTCTCCACAACCTCCTTTCAGGTAGTTATAGAGAGCAATGAGGTCTCCCCTCAGCCTCCTCTTCTCCAGGCTAAACAACCCCAGCTCTCTCAGCCGCTCCTCATAAGGCCTGTTCTCCAGCCCCTTCCCCAGCTTTGTTGCTCTTCTCTGGACTCGCTCCAGAGCCACAACATCCTTCTTGTGGTGAGGGGCCCAGAACTGAACACA
Organism: Clamator glandarius; assembly: GCA_033459285.1. Classification (NCBI taxonomy): domain Eukaryota; kingdom Metazoa; phylum Chordata; class Aves; order Cuculiformes; family Cuculidae; genus Clamator; species Clamator glandarius. The sequence goes on along the minus strand of JAUNZM010000165.1, from coordinate 2,391,659 downwards.
GGACTCGAGGTGCGGTCTCAATAGGGCCGAGTACAGAGGGAGAATAACGGGACTTGCTGGTCATGTTTCTGATACAAGCCAAGATGCCACTGGCCTTCTTGGCCACCTGGGCCACTGCTGGCTCATGTTCAGTCACTGTCAACCAACACCCCCAGGTCCTTCTCCTCCTGGCAGCTTTCCAGCCAGGCTTCTCCTAGTCTGTAGCTGCACAGGGTTGTTGTGCCCCAAGTGCAGGACCCGGCATTTGGCCGTGTTAAACCTCATGCCGTTGGTCTCAGCCCAGCAGTCCAGCCTGTTCAGATCCCTTTGGAGCCTCCCGACCCTCCAGCAGATCCACACTTCCACCCAGCTTAGTGTCGTCTGCAAACTTGCTAAGGGAGCACTCGATGCCTTCATCCAGGTCATTGATAAAGACATTGAACAGGGCTGGACCCAGGACTGAGCCCTGGGGAACCCCACTTGTCACTGGCCTCCAGCTGGATTTAACTCCATTTCCCACCACTCTCTGGGCCCGGCCAGCCAACCAGTTTTCCACCCAGGAGAGTGTGCGCCCGTCCAGGCCAGAGGTGACAGTTTCCGAAGCAGAATGCTGTGAGACACTGTGTCAAAGGCTTTACTGAGGTCCAGGAAGATCCATCCACAGCCTTTCCCTCGTCCAGCAGCCGAGTCACTTTGTCATAGAAGGCGATCAGGTTAGTTTGGCAAGACCTGCCTTTTGTGAGCCCGTGTTGACTGGGCCTGATCACCCAGTTCTCTTGCATGTGCTTCATGATCGCACTCAAGATCACCTGTTCCATGACTTTCCCTGGCACTAAGGTCAGACTGACAGGCCTGTAGTTCCCTGGATCCTCCCTGCGACCCTTCTTGTAGATGGGCACAACATCAGCCTCCAGTCCAGTGGAACCTCCCCAGTCTTCCAGGACTGTTGGAAGATGATGGAAAGGGGTTTGGCCACCACATCCACCAGCTCCTTCAATACCCTTGGGTGAATCCCATCTGGCCCCATAGACTTGTGGGTGTCTAGTCAGGTTAGCAAGGCTCTGACCACCTCCTCTTGAACCATGGGAGCCTCATTTTTCTCCTCTAGCTCCAGGGTTTGTACACAGAGGGAGCAACTTTCTTTACAATGAAAGACTGAGGCAAAGAAGGCATTAAGTACCTCCGCCTTTTCCTCATCCCCTGTCACTATCGTTCCTTCTGCATCCAGTACGGTCTCCCTAGTCCTCCTTTTATTATTTATATATTTATAGAGAGATTTTTTGTTATCTTTCATAGATTTTGCCAATCTGATTTCTAGCTGAGCCTTAGCCCTTCTGATTTTTTCTGTACTCTGCTTATTGGACATTTTTGCTAACAGTTACCCCCTGGCAGGAGTCTGCCTCTGCTTTTAACTTATATTCCATCCCTTTTTGTCCCCTATGGCCATTCAAAGAGATAATACTCCCCCTTTACTCAGTTAAGTTCCTCCTTTATTTTAAGAACCCAAGACATTGCTTTCTCTCCTCAGATCCTGTTTACAAGCAACTACTGTCCTAACTACAATAAAACAAAAGGCAATTCAGGCTTTCCCTCACCATGATGCTAAAAGTCCCTCACCGTGATGCTATCCCTAAAAGTCTTAGATATAAAAGATCCATCAGGATGCTGCAGGTTCGATGTGTGCTTATCCACTGTTCAGTCTCCATGCTGGGATTGCCAGAATGTTTAAGGCTTCAAATATATTGTGTCTTAAAAATCTGGGGGTGGGGTTAGTAGGTTGTTTTGTTTCATCATCTATCCCCCTCACCCCCTTTGTATTATACCTTCTCATATTCACCCTCCACCTCCTTCTCTCCATCCTAAACAGCCCCAGTTCTCTCAGGTGCCTCTCATAAGAATTGTTCTCCAACTCCTTCCCCAGCTCAGTTGTCCTTCTCTGGACACGCTCCAGTGTTTCAGTATCTTTTTTGCAGTGGGGGGCCCAAAACCGAACGTGGGATTCGAGGAGTGTCCTCACCAATGCTGAACACAGGGGATGGATTACTTTGCTGGTCCTGTTGGCCACAGTGTTTCTGATACGAGCCAGGAGAGTTAGTCTTACATACACCATTACACAAAGCTTAACAGTGCAAATGCCCGAACTTTTGCTCCGTACATCAGGCTGGAATTGCAGTCGACTAGAGAACTGTGCAGATAAAAATTGGCAATTAGATTCTATGTATTTCTTAAACGCTAAGAAACAACCAAAAGGGAAACCTAGAACTCATTCTGGATTACTACCTTTTTTAACATGAATATCCTATTCCAAGTTAGTCTGCTCTGTAAGAAGTATAATTGCTTTTGGAAATGAGGTTAACTGTAGGAACAAACCACCTCATGTCAACATAGATGCTAAAAAAAATACTTTTGGTTTAGTAAAAGTGAAACAGCAGCTGAAGTTGCATTGCTTTTTAAGGTGAATACTTAAAACTTTTCTTTTTTTTGTGCTTTGAGACTGTGAAATGAAAGGCTCTTTAATTGCAGAATTCCCTCATTAGACAGTGAGTGGATTTTTCAGGAACTGTGCTGGAAGAGTGACAGACAGTAAGTAGGTGGAAGTCTTTTCCCAGTGGTGGACATAGCCCAGAGTTATCGTTCCCTGGGACAGGTGATGTGGGGTTTTTTAACAGTTGGTAGTATATATCAAAAGCTATTTACTTGCCTGGCTGTAAAAATATCATGACAGTTGACGCAGCCTTGCATTACAGTAGAGCAATCCAGTTAGGAGGAATGCTACAGTAAGTGCACCAAAAGCTAGGACAAGTGGTTTATGTGCTAAATGCAATTCTCTGTGAGTGGCTACAAACCAAGCAGCTGTGTTACTGTGTTGATCTCTATTAGTTTTACAGATCCTATTTTCTTCTTAAAGTACTCATATACTTGTTTGTCTGTTCCTGTTCTGGTTACCAGCCTTTTACTGGATTAAACATTTGACATGCCTGAATATGAAATCGTGGGAGACTTAGAAGAAATAAGCGTTTTTCCTTTTAAAACACAGTTTTTATTCCAAGCAGAAGGACTTGATACATGTCTTGAACGGAAATGAATTCCCTGGAAATGGATTTCAGCTTACTGCTGTGAGCTTTGTCTGGCTCGAAGCTCTTATCTGCCAATGTCTAGGGAAGGCAGTTAGATGTTGCAGTCATGAGTACCATTAAAATGGGACGGTAAGAGAAGAGAGAGAGTATTGACAGAAGACTACATCTTCAGTACCATGACTTGAGGCTCTATGGATGAATAAGCTTGGTATTTTACAGAAGATAACATCTTTGTATATATGAAAAGCACGGTTCTGCAGCCTTCGCTGTAGCTGATCAGGTTAGTTAATAACTAGATTTTAATCTTAGAGTCTAACAAGTGGAGTTAATAATAACTATTAACTTTAATCAGTGTTCTCATGGGGAAAGAAGTAATTTTCAGTGTTAGAAAAAATGTTGGAATTGGATCAATTCACTAGTCCTGTACTTTTCTACAGGACTTTTTTTGCCAAGTCCTGGTGAGCTGCGTGCAGAGACTGTCTTACGTGACCTACCCTGCAAACTTAATAAGGAGCAGGAAGGAAGGGCACAGTCACAGTCTTTGCTGTAGGGCATTATATCTTGCTTCTGCTTTGAACAGTCACAGCACACAGTGCAGCCTGCCAAGAGGCCACTATGACATCTAAGCATACAATTAACTGTAAGAGTGTGAGTAATCTCATCCTTTTCCAGTGAAGCATTTAAGCACGTGTTTATGGTTAATGATTAGGTCCAGATGAAAGCAGTAAGATGATGTATGATTAAAGTTAAACATATGTTTTTGTGCTTTCTTGAAGAGTGAAATTATTCAAATACTTTAGCACCGTGGGTCACTGCACAGTACTATATTTCTAGAATTAGCCATCAGATTCTCTAATGGAGTAATTTGAAGTGTTCTGTATGTGTGAAGTTCAAATACATGATTCTAAATCCTCTCATTTGGCTGTTTGGGTTTGGATTTTGCTAAGAGTATTTGCAGTCTGCCCTTAGAATGAATCCAAAATGCTGACAAGGAAGAATTGGACTAGTTGATGTTCAGATCCTAGACTCAGAATCTGACCAGGTAATAACATTAATTATTGATTGTTATAATCTTTAGTTACTTACTTTTTTTTCTTCAGATACCCAATATAGGCCGTACCTTGTGCATGCCTGTTTCTTTCATTGGCTGGAAAGAGAATCTGTACAATAGGTTTAGATGTAGACCTTGGAGACGTAAGAAAAAATAAGGGACAAAGTGATAAGTCAGTATTTTTAATGCCTTATGCCAGAACACGCATAGGCAAGAAATCTGTAATGGCTTTGTGAGCTCTTTCCTGCAGGACCTCAGCTAGATCTGCTCCCTTGGAGCATTGGAGAAAACGTGCTGCATCAAATAGGTTTGACAGAAAATGTGTTTTTATTGTGTGTCAATTTGGGATATTAATTCTGACTGAATCACATTCTGTTTGCTGTCTGCGTTTACTGAATGCTGCTATTACGTTTTAACACTATTATAGACTTTTATTCTAGGTAAAACTGCTTACACATTATTTATGGTATTTATTTGGAGATAGACGATGGAAAAAACCGTATTAGATAAAACTGAACCGTGTTGCCAGGCTCTAGACTCTCATTGTTTATAAACTGAGACAGCAGAAAACAATTTAAAAGCAAAATTCATACTTCTTGCAATCTTCTTTTTCCACACTCTGTCACTCTCAAAGTGACGTTTCATATTCTGACATTTAACATTTTATTTACATTTTTTTCCCAAATAAGCTTAATTTTTAGGTTGCTACTGGTTTGTTGTTTATTTTTGTGGACCTTTGTGAATGTTTTCAGATGAGCGTGCTTGGTGACGCTTTTCCACAGCAGGCATTAGTGAATGGCTGCAGAGAAGGCAACGTAATTGTAACGGGAGTTTTTCAGGCTCAGTCTGCACTGTGACCAGGGGTGTGCGCACCTCTGTCCTGCTGCCTGGGCACACACCCTGTCACATCTGAGGGTTTCTCATATGTAGGGAGATAGCTCAGCCTCAGGCAAGGATCTCATCAGCAGCCTAGTCATATTGTTGGAGCTCTCCTGGATTTTTTTCATTCCTCCCAAAAGGTGTTGATGTTGTAGCAGCTGGTGCCCAAGGGTGCCAGGAGCTTACCAGAGCCCACAGTCACTATTGTTGGATTCTCTCACATCTCCCCTTTCTTTCTGGGGCAATGTAAACCTAGAGTCCTCTCGGATTCTTGATAGATACGGCTTCTATTTTGATATTTCTCAAACTTGTTCAAAGAACAAGAACTATTTGGCTCATTTGTCCTTCTGTGACTTGGAAGCACACAACCCTTCAGCCCACTTCCAGAGGGAGAAATCAAGGCATACGGAGGTTTGGAATCAATAGCAGCAGCTCAACTCCTCCTGGGGCAGAGAATGGAGAAGTTAGTTGTGATGAGTGTTTACCTAACAAAGGAACTGTCAGTGATCAGAGATAATTAGCAGTTCATCCAGCTCCAGTAACCAGCTGCACTTCTAGCCCATAGTCGTTTGTGCTCCTGGTTCCTGAAGACCTGGCTTCTGCTTTCTTACCCAAGAAGCATCCATGTTTCTCTCTAGTCTGGAGACAGGCTACTCCATGTAATTTAATAGTGCGCTACTTTACAAAGTTGATCTTGATGTGCTGGGGAAATGAAATAGTCTGTCTGGCAGTTTATAAAACAGGGGATATGTGGAGTTTTATGTTGCCTTGGAAGTGGTGAGATTAATTCTGTGATGTCTCCTTGTAGAAAAGCGTTACTGAGACAGCTTATTCAGCAGAAAGGTGGTTAGTATAGAATTACTCCATGAACCCTTCAGAATGAATTTGAATGAGCAGGCTTGAGTCTGTGCTGGATCAGCACTTTATCTTGTATGACTCTATTGATTTTGATCCAGCATTGTCAGCTTTACAGCTAGATTTAGTGTACCGTCAAGCCAAAACCCTCAAAAGCTATCTTTAATTGAGGGGAAGTTTCATGTGATATGCAGAAAAAAAAATCATTAATCAAAGAAGTCTTACATTTGGTCTGTGAAAGGAAGAAATGTAATAAAGGCTTCTAAGACTCAGGCTTTATTTATTTGCACTTATTTTAGCCTGTTCTCACCCATACCCACTAGAAGAAAGTTCTGCCAGGATTCCTTCTGTGGCTTATTTAAAACTATCAAATCCGTGGTGAAGAGTGTGTCACACATGAGCCAAACACCATTATTTAATGTAAGGAAGGATTTCTTGGCTAGAGAGAGAATCAGATCTAGTTAAAGAGGAAGATGGGCCCGAAGACATACAAGGGCTGGAAGAGAACAGCCTCAAGGAATAAATGTTGGTATTGGGAAGATAAGAGCACAGAATCAAAGACAAGAAATGAAGAGAAAATCTGTCTTCAGGCCCTGGTTTTTAAATTTTTTCTGTCTGCCTGTTAAATGATTAACATAAATAAAAATATGGAGGGAGATTTTCAAAAAAAGAGTAAAATATAAGTTCGTATTGTATCCTATGTGTTCCTGTTCCAACTTAATGTTTGTGTTTTACTATTATACTTCTAATGCTATAATTAGTAGTATTCTAATTATGTTGCATGAAGCCATGTCTTTCTGAAGGAGTAGTTTACATTTAAACTCTTCTGGAGTGTATGCGTTTTGTCTTTGATATCCTTTGATTAGTAATTGCAGCTTTTGTTACCAAATGTACATCTAAAGCAAAACACTTTCATAGATCTCTGCTTACCTGTATTTTCTTGGCAAGTCCTCTACATGGTTAAACATTCCGTAACTTGTCCTGTTAAGGTAATCTAAGTTACTTTTTAAAACATTTTCCTGGTTTTGACAGTTGAATACAAGAACTTCAAATTGATCTGCTTATTATAGACAAGGATGAATGTGAACCCATTGTCTTTGAGGGGAAGAAAATCCCATGATTTAAAACATTGTTATGAGTATGCAAAGCTTCCTCTCTTCCTGTGCTCTTAGACTGGAATATTTACTAGCTTTACAACCTGACATACTCAGTTATCAATAAACAATATATTGCATATGGATATGGCAAAAGCGTAAGTTCTTATTTCTCCCTCCTAACTGGGGAGTGGAGCAGTGTCTCAAATCAGAAAAGGGTTGAAAACCTTACATTGCCTGTTACAACTGCTGAGTCTGCGTGCTTAATGCATCCTAAACATCACTGCAACCATCCTTAGCTTCTCTGTGCTTTGACTTATTCTGTTAAACTTTTATCATTTCAAAGATACATGTAATTCATAAACTTCTATTTCCAGGTTATACTTCTGTTTCCAGAAATGATATTTCTGCGTGTATTACATCTCACTGTTCCTGGATTTTAGGTGAAGTTAGTATGTGAAACAAATGTTGTACTTTATATCTACTGTTTTGTATAATAGTTGATATTTTTATAAAGAAAAACATAACTTATTTAACATTCTCATCTTCTGACATTAATGGGCTTTCTGTGTTCTAGTATTGTAGCGCTGGAATGTAAAATATCTAGGTGAAGATATCTGTGCGCATTGCAGAGGTGGAACTTTAAAGTCTCTTCCAACTCAAACCACTCTATGATTCTCTGTTTCTATAATTAACAGTTTCAGTGCTCACCTAACTTTTCCCTGCTTTTTAGTCAGAGGTGCATGTGAAAGCATGGCTATATTTGTTTATTCTATCAGAAATGACAAAAAAAAAATGTAGTCTGAACTTTCTGAAAACAGCAATTTCAAAATTTGATAGCTTGGAGAACAGAACATCCATTTAATATATTACTGTGTTTTCAGCAGGACTGTTTACTTCCAGATAAAATTACATTTTAAATTGTCCTGAAAGCATTAATTTACTGGGCTAACATAGGAAGTACAGATGAAAGAGCTATTTAGTTTCTAAGTGCTACCATCTAGGTTCAATGTAGGAATGCTTGATGACTTTAAGATACGTAAAGGCTAATTGTCCTGAAGGTTTTGTAACCAGTCAGGTTGGTAAGATTCAGCTCCACCATTTGCAACTTAAGCTGTTATGTACTGGATAAACATGAGTCAGTCATATGAGTAACACTGATGACTTTGAATGAAATCAGCCTAGTTGAAAAATGTTGTGCCAAATTTATTGAATTAATATTAAAAAGTGGTCAAATATATGAAGAATAAATTCATTGCAATTCTTGTATTTATATTTAAAGTCTGAAAATCTGAAATCAATTTGGATATATAGCTGGCTTTATGTATTCGATCAGGGACTTTTCTACTTTGATGGATAAACTGCATGTGAAAATTCTGCTTAGTAATTGATGCAAATACAAGTAAATATGGCACAAAGCTGGATGTTGTTGAGAAACATTGCAGTTACATGCAGCGCCCCTTTCCTACGGAAGAATTTACTGTTAGGCTGGCCTTTTTATGCTCATTTCTGGAGTGCTCTATGGGAGTTTCTTTTAAATTCATCCATAACAGAGCAGATGACAGAGCTATGCCCAGCCATTAACAAAATCTGCTGGGAGAAGTGACAGGTTTTGTAACGAGCTTCTGGATTGTGATCTCCATCATGGCAGAAAATGTAACTGATATTTGCGTTTAATCTATTTTCTTTGGACAAATATTTGTTCATAAATTTTAGAACTCCAAACTATATTTCATTTTTGTTTATCTGAAGTAAAAATAATTTAATCCTGCTTGCTTCTGATAAGCAAGGATATCTTAAATAAATCATTTAAATTTATGGTATGAATACAGAGGCTAGGAATAGATTAAATTTTTAAACTGATTAATAATAAAAATAAATGGTACCTATAGGTACATCTGTTTCCTTTGAAATTTATCCCCAGCTTCACAGATGTAGCAGACTTGTATGATTTAAAATGTAAGCTTGTATTTAAATTGTTTTTTTTGACAAATATTTTTTGGATATTTGTAAAGTTGTACAAAAAATCAGCCACAGCTGGGTCTGAATGTATTAATTTTTATTTATTTATACTTCTTTTTTAATTTACTTTATTTACTGTGAGTGAATCCCGCACAGCTGGTACAGTTATCTCAGATTAGGAGTGCAGGTGGTAGTAAATGGTAAGAACTGCTTTGTTCTCCCCAGCCACAGTGAGACGTGGTGTAAGAAAACGTGCCCTGAAGCATCCAACCATAATAGGTTCCCTGAGTTACTTACTCATTGGTATGAATGATCACTATGCGCATAGGTTTATGTTTCCTATACTTTTGCTCTGAACAGGTCTTTTCTTCAGGGAGTTATTTCTACATCAAAATTTGCTGAAAACACAAACCATCAGTAACGCTTACCAAGGTTTTGCTTTGTAATTTCTTCTCTAGGATGTCCACTCAGGTGAAGGTTTTAATATAACCTTGTTTTATTTTTTGGCGGAAGGGAGCTGAGCATATCTAATACTTTGACTAAGGAGCTACCAAGCCTCAATGCAAGAAGGCTTTGATGTGTCTCAGTTAATATCATTAATAAAATATTACTACCCAGATATATTATGTTTCCTTCCCGTTTGCACTGTGACTGCAATGTGTAACCTTGGAGAATAAGTCACCGATTCAAAATGAAAATCCTTGTCTTTGTGATGAAAGCATTTTCTCCTCCATCTAGGCAGCTTCCTGACTTTGCCACGTGTCTGGGCTAGTGGTGTTTTTAAATGCTTGAGCACTTGTAGAATCATAGAATCATTAAGGCTGGAAAAGACCTCTAATATCTTCCAGTCCAACCATCAGCCCAACACCACTATACCTAATAAACCATGTCCCAAAGTGCCACGATTACATGTATTCTGAAAACCTCCAGGGATGGAGACTCTACTGCTTCTCTGGGAGGCAGTTCTAGTGTTTCACCACTCTTTCGCTTTGAAAGTTTTGCTAATACCCAATCTAAACCTCCCCTGTCAGAGCTTGAGGCCGTTTCCTCTTGCCCTATCACTTGTTACTTGGGAGAAGAGATCAGCACCCATCTTGCTAGAACCTTCTTTCAGGTGGTTGTAGGAGGATGCCTCTGAGGAAACCTTCTAGCTGCTGTCCAGTGCTTAAAGGTGCTACAGGAAGGCTGGGGAGGGCTCTTTATTAGGGAGTGCAGGGACAGGATGAGGGAGAATGGTTTCAAGCTAAAAGACAGGAGATTTAGATTAGGTACGAGGAAGAAATTTTTTGGTGTGGGAGTGATGAGGCACTGGAAGAAGTTGCCCAGGGAAGCTGCAGGTGCCCCCTCCATGGAAGTGGTTAAGGCCAGGTTGGACAAGGCTTTGAGCAACCAGATCTAGTGGAAGGTGTCCCTACTCATGGCAGGAAGGGCTGGAACTGGATAATCTTCAAGGTCCTTCCCAACACGAACCAGTCTGTGATGATTCTGTGAATCCAAATGTGTGGTCAGTGAAAGCTATACAGCTTCTTTAACTTTAGTAGCCAAGAGTCTTCCACCTCTGAGACTCTCTTGCTTCTGCCTAGCCCTTGTGTGTCAGTTTGAATATGATCACTTGTGAACGTGGAGATGTGTAGCCACTGTCGCCTTACATGTTCAGAAGCATGTGTGCCACCTTCTGTGGCTGTGGATAAAGCTGTTGGCATCCTGAGTCAGCATAGTTTTGTAACACATTTGAAATGCAACTTTATGTAATCTACATCAAGAAAAAACTCCTGTGTGCAGATCAGGGACACAGTTTTGGCAACCCCTACCTGGAAGTCACAGAAAAGAAGTAATTAGGAAGGCTTGGATGAAGTGTGCAAACTAAAGGCTGGTGCAACCCTCAGCTGTGGCAAGTGCAATAGAATAGTCCCGGGAAACAGAAATAAATTTTATTTTGAACTTGAGCTTATTATTTGCTGTTTTTTCTGAGTTGTGTAGAAATGACCATTTTTACAAAGAACTGTGTAAGAGGGACATAAATCATACTTCACTGGATCTGTGCTTTTGTGGAGTTAGTCACATTCTATTGAAACTGAAAAATATGTGGTTCAACGAATTTATTTTGGTTGTGTTCCTTTTTCTTCATCATCAGAGTGTGGATTTAAAATTTATTTTGCTTAACTGACAGCTTAATTCTAGAAAAGCTTTTTTAATGCAATATTGACTCTGCTATGTGATTCAAGATTTTCTCTGCCATAACAATAGGCATGACTTGGGATGTAGCAGAAAAATTGATCAAGAGATATTTGTATAAATGTTCTTCTTTATAAACTTTTTTTTCTGGAAAACAGTTTAATGTAAAACCTTATAAATCATAGAATCATAGAATGGTTTGAGTTGGGAGGGACTTTTTACTCATATATGATACCTTGCAAGTTAGGGAAAATGAGTAATTGGAAAGGCTGTGGAGGATCATACTTGCAAATTAGGGGCTAGGTGCTGATGTAAGGAATGATCTTCAGCCAGAGTAGTTAAAACAGAGTAATCCTGGGAAACACTTGGAGAAAAATATTTCTGACTTGCAGTTTCTTGTCTAATTCTTGTTGCATTTGAGGTTGGCTAAATCAAATTACTACTGGGAATAGATTATAGAGCTTCTCCTACCAGAAAACTACTTTATAAGCTCTACTTTTATTGTCTGCTCTACAGTAACAAAACTACTGACATTTATGCGTTCCTTTCCTGGGATTCAAAGTTTACACCTGAAATGCAGATGCCTAGTGATTTATTTTTTTTTTCTCCATTACTTCGACAAGTAGGAAAGCAGCTTTCTAGTTGTTTTAGCTAAGATTTTTGGGGACCAAGCAAAGACAGAGAGCATGAATAAAAAGCACGTCTTTTACCTAAAGTTTGGCTTTTTTAAAACAGTGTAAGCTTACGAAAAGCAAATACAGATCAAACTTAATCTTTCCTGTTTTTACAACTATTTAAAATGGGTTCATTCCACAGCATATATTTAAGAAATATTAAAAAAAAAAAATTCCTCCTAGAGAGCAAAGATAATGTCCTAATGAATGTATCTAGTATACTGCATAGTGGTTAATATAGTACTATAATTATTAAGTAGACAGAAATAGATGCTCGAGGAACCCATCTTGTGTGCCCCATACTTCACTAGATCTCCCAGGCCTGTCTTGTAATTGCTAATTAAAACTGTATTGCAGTAGAGAGACATGATTCAGTGTTAACAAGTACCCGTTAATGTTTCTTCTTGTTTCTGATGGAGAGATTTAATCATAATCCAGCATAATATCTGTGCTGTTGAGTACATCCTATCAGAGTCATGCCTGTGCTTGAGTAGTACAAGGTGACAGCAGTTAACGTGGTGCTATCATGTGCTTTACCTGAAGATGGTTGCCATTTAACTTGCTTCTGGAGGCCTTCCCAGACCAAGCTGCTGTGCGTAGATTGCATGTCAATACTCATCTTGACTGAAATCTGAGGTACTGCCTCTATGAAATGAATGATGTTCTGTGGCGTCAGACCTATGGTTAAGTGACGGTTCAGATTAGAGTGACTTTGAGATGGTTTTCTCTGGTAGGCAGAGAGCGAGTGAACCGCTTAGGTGACAGTTTAGGTACAAGGGTGAGGGCAAAAGTCATCCAACTTCTTCTTGAATTAATTAAAAAACCCTGCAATGGCTAATGTCACTGAAAAGAACCATCACTTTTTTTGGAGCTGTCAGATACCAAATAAGAAGAACAACTTGGGCTTTTTGTTTAATTTTTCATAAAAATACTTTGGAACTTGACTCATACTGAAGTTGATGTGCATGTTCTCTGTACCCTCATCTAGAGTTCAGCTGGTTTTGCCATGTTTTTCTGAGCTTTGTAGATACATTCATGCTTTCCTTGTTTAAAATATTCCTTCCTTTATTTACAATAAACATAAAAGTACCCCAAGGTGCTTATGAGAATATGTATGTGTATGTATACAAATGGTAAGTTACAAGGGACTGTAGGGGATAAAGGAGGTTTTTGTTCTCATCCTAAAGAAGGAAGACAACATAATGCTGGATTAAGTAAGTGGATGGTCTCTTATATTTTGTGATTACACAGTTGAGATATGTCAGTATCAAAACCTCTGACAGTTAACATTCCCAGTTCAAAACATCTTTCTGAGATAGCGGGAGTAAAATCACATGTTTGGGTATTGACTTCCATAAATTGATTTTTCAGTGTTTTTTCAATTTAAGCTTTACAGACTGAAATTTTGCTGTTTCCTTCTGGCTGTTGCTATCACAGCTATACCAGTTATGCAGTTGCTGCAAAATCACTGCTGCAGAATGTTTAGGCTGTTGTATCTGCAATGGAGAATTGACATAGGCAAAAGTAATTGAACTGAAATGAGTTACTCAATAGTGTATCTTGTATGTTTTATATTAAAAGCTGTGGGAATCTGGCTTCAGACGTCAGTGAATGTTGTAAGCACGTTAATTTTGTCTGTAATTGGAACTTCATGGTCATTTATTCCTAGTATCTAAATACAGAATATAGCTGCCTATACCATCCAGGTGGACATGGCAATTTAAGAAGTCTTTAATTTTACAGGAACTTTTAAAACTTCATCAGAGTTTCTTTTTTAACAGCTATAACTCAGTTTTCCTGCAACTCTTTTCAAGTCTTGTATTTTGTTAATAAACATGTTGACTGAATGTTCCATTAGTTACCAAGGTGCATATTTAGAAAAACCCACAAGAAGATTCTGAAAAGGGTAGAGAAATTTTCCAGTTCTTGTTCACCACCAGCTGGGTGATGGTAAGTGATGATGTGTAATAAGTGAACCGTCAGTCAAAGTGATAGTGAAGTAAAATTAAGTATCTGCCATAAACGGGGTTTCTGTGCCATAGAAAATAGTGGTACTAAAAATATGGTCATGGTTCAGTCACAAAACCATAAAAATCTAAATGCAAACCAATGCAATCTTAAATCAAGTGAATGGTACAGAATGTGTGCTCTGGAATTTTGCTTGGGTTTAGTTCTGAGAGTTCAACCTGAAACCAAAGTTCTTCTGCAGTCTTTCAAACGACACCAGCCATACAGTTCAGCTGTTTCTGCTAGTGACCATCTTTTATCCCAAGTGTGATTCCCGTTGATGAATCTAGCCCATGGGGACAGGTAGGATATAGGCTTATGGAGGTATACCAGTGTCTTTTGAGGGGCTAAATGCAGCCAAGACAAATGTGAATTTTTATTTGACCTATTTGGCAAACTTACTATTAAAATGCTAGATATTGTTACCATCACCAGTGTTTATGAGTGTTCTCTGTGGAGGAGGGTACTTGCCTCTTTTGAGCATTATAGTTGGGTGTAGAACATGCAGCAGTGGCAGATTCAAAGAGTATCTTCTGTAAAGCAGTAGTGAAATATTTACAAGATTTGATGTAATGAACTAGGCAATTATGCGTGAATTGTACTGTCTTTAGTTGGTTAGAATAGGCAGCCTGCAAGTATTTACAGAAGCTCCTTTAGCGTAGTTTCCAGTTTGTGTTTTATGGAGCAAGAATATTGTTACCTTCTATGTAAGGTTTCATTTCATCACGGTGCCGGCGATGAAGCACACAAATATTTATGGTAAAACTTTGGAAAACAGAAGGTCAAGAATTTTATTAACACTTACAAGTAAACTGCTGTAAGGATGTGTGCATCTTGAAATTGCAGGAGGTGAGAATGGGTGAGGAGCTTCTCATTTTGGAAGACTGTGGGCTCTGGAATGTTTCACATTCTCCAGGTATCTTTAACCTGTCTTTCAAAGTTTTTGGTGTGAAACTGCAGGAACCTCTCACCCTCTCACCTTTCCTGCTTATCTGGCCATTTTTCTGGAAAGCCTGTGCTGACTGACTGTTATTTAGAGCCTTGTCCACCTTCTTCTTGCAGTTTCTACGCTGATAGTGTGAACGTGTAGGAATGCCAGCATATGCAGTGTTTCTTGGAGTACAATTCAACTGGCTTGTTTGCTGAGGTCAGGGTAAGGTATTTAAGGTTTTATTTCTTTTACACGGGTATGACAAACCTGATTCTATTCTAGTATATTACCCAGTGCTTCATTTATTGGGCAAAGGGGAGCAAATCTCAACCAATAGGCTATAACATTCTACTTGTATTGTACTGGAAAATGAGACGTAATTTGATTTAAGCTTGTCAGTCCAGAGACAGTGGTATAAAAGTGCAAACACTAACTAACTAGTTTCACTACAACTTATTTTTGACTTTATAACCATGCTGTATATCTTCACTTTGAAGTATTTTTCTGAACTAAGCAAAGGAAGGACCTTAAATGTGAGAATTGAGACTGCCAGTTCTGAAACAGGCTTCTAATATAAAATTGCCCAAATACTTTAATGTCCAGGCTGCTCAGTTCTAAGAGAAAATTGGTTCATATTTCATCAGTCCTTGTTTATATCACTTTTACTCTAATGCTGTAATCTGCTCAAAGCAGACTGTAAAATGATTTGTTGTTTATGTTAGCCGTGTGGCATTGCTTCATGAAGTTACCATAAGCTAGTTTGTTTGAAAAAGTTAATTGGGCAACTGAATGCAGCTTCTTCTTGTGCAGTGGAATTTTACCTGAATGAGGGTTCTATGTTCTCTTTTCTCTATATTTTTTATTGTGCAGAAAGGATTTATATGCAAGCATGTTTTTTAAGAATATTGTGTCCAGCTTTATGTATGAGTGAAAAAAAAAAACCCCAAAAGAGGAAAATGGCTTAGTTAGAGCTCTTATCATTCCAGTAACCTCAGGTAAATGGGCAAATTTCAGTGTTCTAGAATGATCATAAAATGTGACCACTGATCTGTTAAAATGTGTGTAATTAGTACTGCAAGGACATCTTAATTGGACTTTGATGTGCAGAGGAAAAGGGATCAATGTTGTTTTCTTCTGTGGCCTCACCTAATGGGAATCAAACTGCCGATCAGTATCCTGTAGGAATATATATTGGGAAAGTACTGGCTTGCGTTTAGATTCTGCAGATGCTTATTTGTGCTGCAGTCTAATCACCTCAAAACTCAGTGTCTTTGGTTATTATCAGTTTCATAGAATCACAGGATGGTGTGGGCTGGAAGGTACATCCAGTTCCAACCCCCTGCCATGGGCAGGGACACCTCCCACTGGATCAGGTTGCTCAAAGCCCCATCCAGCCTGACCTTAAACACCTCCAAGAATGGGGCATCCATGACTTCTCTGGGCAGCCTGTGTCAGTGCCTCACCACCCTCATAGGGAAAAATTCTCCCTAATACCCCTTCCAAATCTCTCATCTTTCAGTTTACAACTGTTACCCCTTGTCCTATCGCTGCACCTGAAAAATGGTGAGCATGGACCAGGGGTGGGATACTGTTGTGAAGTCCATTTACCTGAAATAAATAAAAAAAAAAGCAGTTTTATCTGTGAAAGCCTAGAAATTGGATCCGCTGATATCTCCTCCTGGCCAATTTTAAATCCCCAGTGAGCTTGAAAGGATCGGTGGATGCTCCAAGAATAATGAGAAGTGTTTCTAAGAACTTAGACCAGCTTTGATTCATGCTCTGGAAGAACCATGCACACCGTCAGTAAAATGTACTCATTTCTTTTGATGTCTAATAGATTTTTAAATGGGACCCTGGAAATAGTGGAGGAGCAAAAGTTATGCTTAATAAAACAAGGAATGAGTAAAAAACATTGCTGGCTTTAGACAATGAGGACATAGAGGCTGAAGGGCAGAGAAATTTGCATTTTACTGTGTGAGTTTTCATCTCACATGATCTCATGCTTTAATATATGCAAAGTGTTATCAGTGATGAGCGAACTCTTAACTTAAACCCTAAAGGGTGACAAGAATTTATAAGCGCAGTGCACAAGAAATGTGGAACAGCGAAGTCATCTATGGAACCTGCTAATTTCTAAAGGCTTTTGTAATAAAGGGGAAAATAGGCAGTAGCCTCTAGGCCTCATTAACAGTGACTTATTTGCATATGTATCGCAAACTGGTAAACTAATACTTTTTCATTTTACAGTAGGAACTATGGCACATCTGTTTCTTTCTAAACTCAATGGAAGTGTGAATGTGATCAAAATGAGAGTAAAAAAGGTGCTAAGCCATTGTGTAATTGAGAATTCACTTTGTACTGTGGATTACTAAGTCTAATTGGAAACTCGTTTTTTGTTTTTAAATATTAAAGTTTCTCTATAGTCTAATGGGTAACACTTAAAAATCACTGCAGATTTTTCTTTGTTCCTCTATTTTAAAATGCTTAGCTATTATTATTACATAGGAACCATGAAAGTAAGGTTGTTTCATCGTATTGATATAGGGTAGATATTTCTATTTAAGTGATTACTGTGGAAGCAGGGGCACATGCTCTTGGTAACTGGTAAAACTTGGAGTGGTTTTGTGCCATACGGAATGGTCGCAGGGGGCTGGTGTTAGTAGTGTAGTAAGTCATGGAGTCCTAGGCTATCCACTGCAAGTTAAGAGAAGTGAATTGATTCAGCTCTTTGACTCTGGTCATTTGGAACATATGCCATACTATATTTGAGGCATATGGAGTTCTTGCCTGTAGTTTCACTCCTTTTGATAATTAATTCCAATAATGACATCAGGAGATCAAATAGACACAACAGTACTTGGAGACTGATAAGTTTGCGTTGAGCTGTAAAATAGCTGCTATGAAATTCCTAATGACAAATACTGATATCACTGTATACGTAATTTTCTTTTATAACAGCTGTGTTATTGAAAGCTTAATTGAATTGCAGTCTGAGAATATTTGTGACATTTGACTGCTTCTAGCCTGCTTCTTGTGAACAGGATGATTCTTGCTATATAGGTTGTATGAAGCTTTTCTAAGTCTCTTTGCACACTTGTAATGGGGGCCTGACTAATGTTTGAGTTGTTTTATGTATTTTCTTCTGGCTCAATACAAAGGAGGGGTAGCAAATCTACCAGCGATGTGTCCAAAGCAATGAGACATCCACTCCATTCAGCTCTTAATCCACCTGTCCTTTTGCCTGGTGTGGGTTCAGGACTTTGCCTTGGGTTGTGTGTGTTTGTAAGAATTAATACAGTGTGTCATCACACCTGAAAGTGGTTTTCTGCTACAATTAATAATGCTACTAATAGCTTTAACTTCAGAGTACAGTGCAACTATTTCTTATCATTATGTTCTGAGACTGTTTTTGTCACTATAAGACTTTGTTCCTTGCACTCTATTGATATTGTACACGTTTTTATATACTTATTTTCTTTTTGCAGAATGCTACTACTGTTATCATCTTTAAAAATCTTCCAGTTCCCCAATGTGATCAACCTCCTCATAATTTGTGATTCGCATTTATGAGGGAAGTTACGTTAATGCCACTTTGGTCCCACTCCTCATTTATTTTAATGTTCATTCTAGCAGTTTTTCATATTAAAATATGTTACCTTAGATCACAAAGTTCTCTTGCTTGGGCAGATAGTGAAACTAAGCTCTCTAAACCGATCTCTCTCAGAAGATAAAGCTGAACACTTTTTTGAGTTAGCATCTATACAGTCTGAGTGTGTTGCAGAGTAATGAGTTAAACTGTGGGGTTTTGAGCGTGCGTGTATGTATTTGCTTTGTTTCTGGGAGAGAGCAGTTCTCTTTTGTGGTGTTAAAACGTGATGGCTGATGAGATGCTGAGGTCTGTCTGTGCTGCTGCTGAATGCTCTTTATGTGGGCAAATGTAACCTAGCTAAGATTTCAAGAACAGCTTCACACAGCAATCCCAAGCTTTGTGTCTAGTGGCAAATCCTACCCAAGATTGGATGGATAAGAAACTTTGTGGCTGTAGCAAATTCAATGCTATCACAAATAAACTGTGACTATTGTATTTGGAACTGGAGATTTACAGAAGTGACCTGGGCAAACAAGGTGCCAGTGCACTCTGAAGACCTGTAAATCATTTGGAGATTCTCATAGGGCTTGCTTCCCCCTCCCCACTCACCCCCATGCCAAACCCTGTCCAGGATCTACCCAGTAGAAATAGAGTAGAAATCTAGTTCCCTCTGATACTTACATTCCGCACCTTCCCCACGCCTCCCTTTTTTTTTCCTTTTTTTTTTTTCTCTTTTGCTTTTGTTTTCAAAAAAGTTCATGTTCAGGTTTGCAACAAACTCCTATTTGGTGACTCTGTTTAATGTTGAAGTTGTAATTGTGGATTGTTGCTCCTTCACTCCCTGATTTTGGAGGGAGTGAAATTGGAGCGTAAGGGAAAGGGCACTTCTCCCAAGTAACAAGTAGTAAGATGAGACGAAATAGCTTAAAGTTGTGCCGAGGAGGTTCAGTTGAGCTATTGGGAGAAATTTCTTCACTGAAAGGGTTCTCTGGCACTGGCACATGCTTCCTAGGGAAATGACTGAGTCACCATCCGTGGAGGTATTTAGAAGACAGGCAGACGAGGTGCTCAGAGATATGTTTTAGTAGTGGACAGGTGTGGCTAGTCTCAATGATCTCAATGGGCTTTTCCAACCAAGCAATTCTATGATTCATCCTGTTTGCCATAGAAAGTTTAGTTTTGAAGTCTCAGGGGTTTTTGACTCCTGCTGAAGTGATGTGTGATAACATCGCTTCTGGAAATTGTGGTGGGTACTATAAGTTGATCTTTATAAGCTGCTTTGCCTAAATAGGTGAGCAGTAAGCAAGGACTGATTGATTTCTGTTAGATAGCAAAAGCATCCACAAAATTTAGAATATAATTTGTACTTGTAACTCATTCTGCATAGTGCTGGAAGGCTTTGATAGAGAGTAAAGGTTAAACGTATGTTCTTATTTGGAATGGAGGGAAGTCAGAACTGTATTACACAGAATAGGAAGTTTTCAGGCTACTTAGATGAATGGAGGCAGGTGTTATGGAAAATATGAAGACTTCACTGAGCTACCTTCTTGGGAATTCAGGTAGACAATGCAAAGATCTTCCAACCCTTTCTGTTCTAAATGGACTTCATACTTTTTGCCCATAATTTTTTTTTTCATCTGACAAATCAACTTAAAACCATTGCATAGTATCCACATTGAATTTTAATAAAACAGGCTAAAATTGTGCCAAAATGAGTAATAAGGGAATGTTTTCCATGAATAAAAATATATATCTGTGACAGAGCTAAGAAAGCTTATTTATGGAATCTTGAGGTCTGTGTTTATCCAAATTTTGTGGAGAAGGATGAGGCTATTTCTAAGCATGGCAGACTGCATGTGTCCCAACTCTTTGACTGGAAGGAGTTGGTGCTGTCAGGGTACAAGTTCACCAGTGGATGGATTTCTGTTTCCGAGGCAGTTTATCTAATCTTTCAAAATCCGCACATTTAGTAACATGCTTTGTTAGAACAATAGGTAGACATTAGTTTAGCTGTGAGCAGAACTTGCCAATGCAAAATAAGTGTGAATACTTCCCTGCTGGAATGATAATTCTCTAATTGGATTCCAACCATTCAGTGATTGAAAATTTGTGGATGCAAATAATTTTCAGGTTACTTAAGTCACTTGAAAGTAAAATAAAGGATTCCTACTGAGCTGGTAGAACTTGCTTGTAGCTGAGGTGTTTCTGACTCTGGATTGCATCTAGCAGGAGGAAAAGGTATTCATTTTCTTTATTATCTTATGCACAGCATGTGCCAGGCTGATGAAAGAAACGCATACAGAGACAATTCTTTCCAGTATTGAAATATTTTGTGAACAGTGAATGTTTTTTTGGAAGAAAAGAGGGAAAGGGTGATTGTGTTTTCTTTTTCTTGATTTTTCTCCATCCCTCTTTTCCTCAGAGCCTATAAGACTGATGATAGTGATTGTCATTGTGTCCTCCTGCATACTGACCGTGCCCTTGAGTTGAGGGATCGTGCTCTGTCTCCCTCTGATGGAGAAGCCACCTGTCATCTCCAACAGCCTGCTCAAGCAGTAGGAGTTGGGAAATTATTTCTTTCAGCATAAAAACCTGACGTTAGTTTTTGCAAAATCTGCTATGGCCTGACTCCAAGTACGAGTAGTTAGCATATCCAGAACAATGCTTCCTAAATGATGTTGAAAAAAAAAGCCACATGTCAATACTTGTTTGACAATACTTTTATTACATTGTCTTTGTTTTCTTTATCTTACTAGAGCATGAATTTGAATCGTTGACTGGTACCTTTTTATATTACTTTTTTCAAGGTTTTGGTCTTCTGGATTCTTGCCTTTTGAAAATGCTGTGCAAAACATTCTTATATTTTTATGGAAATACTTTCATGAGGAGCTCTAGTTTAACTACCTGTTCTTTACCATGAAGTCAAAAGTTTTTTTTTATACTTGGACTTGATCTATTGCTAGCAGACCACTTAAAACGATTTGTAAATGTATGTCTTGGTGACAGCTTCACTGTAGGTAGACTCTTCATTAAAGTTTCTTCTTGTCATTTAGTGTCTGTTTTAAAAGAGAAAGTGTTGAGGATTTCAGCAGCCTAAATACTGGGTAGCTGTTAAATCCATTGCACCTTGAATCATTCTACGACATCAACAAGGAAGCCAGTTGGACTTGCTGGTAGGATCACGTTGCCTACTGTGGTCTGTTAGTACTAGAGCACCTTTAGATAATCTTGCATGTCAGTCTTGAGCACAGGCTAAGCAGCCCACCAAAATCCTGATTGTCTGAATGGCCCCAGGAGGATAGCTGGTGTAGGATGGAAAGGCTCTTGAGCTGTCTCCTGAATGTGGCTTATTACATGCTAGAGAATATGTAGCATTGCATTTCATGGGTGAAGAAGGGTGTTAAAGCACGCAGACTGCTCTGTTGCACTTTGTCCCTGTTGGTGTTAGCATGTATGGCACTGCAGTGGAGCTGTTTAACCAAAGAGCAGGGTGTTTGAAGGGGGTATGTGCAAAGAAAAATCATCTCGTCTGCAGAAGATGTGTCTGAAAGGTGGAGATGAGGTTAAATGGCTTATAGCTCTGTCACTCAAAGGTGTGAAAGAAAACAGCACAGAGGCGAAGCTTGAACAATGGCCATGGGCATCCTAAGATATCTGAAGGTGGACTGATGCTTCTGCATTCACATGTGCAAGATCTCCTCCTTCTTTTTCCAACATAAGCCCCTCTTGGATGAATTATATTTTTTTTGTTTAATGCTAGGCACATTTTATGCCTTGAATTACATATAGTGTGATTACAAAGGATGTTTCAGCCTATCACTGTATATTCCTCTTCAGTGCTCACGTCATCCTTCAACTGTAGAGTCAATGAGTAGAGCTGTCTCTTGTGGTCTTTATGGTCAAAGGATGTCTTACCCACAGCTTTGCTTATGTGTTCTTTGTGCCCAGTTTGAGGTCTTGTAAAGTAGATACTCAGTTTTCAAAATATTCCTTGATAACAGTCTCTCTTCCATTCTTATAAGCTGAAAGTAGTTATGCTTATGCTGAAAGCTGGCAAAGGCAGGTTGTGCTCGATGCAGGCATTATAAGTATTTTACTGTAAGAGACTCCTAAACAAACAAAATTTGTTTCTGGTAAAAGATTTTTTTCCCCCCTGCTGTATCGCTTGTAAATTCATAATTGCGTTTAATATATAAAACATTAGAAGAAATTTGATGCAGTAAAAACAGGTGTAGGCTAATTAAATTAGAAGACTTGAACATTCATTATAATTATATTTTAATTGTTTTTATGATCTTAAAATGACTCTTACTATCGTGTGTGTGATTCAGAGATTGATGTTTGCAATATTAGATAATAGCAATATTACATCAAAGCTGTTTGTGCCTTCCAGTTACTCTGTGCAGTATTGCTGAATTTTCAATTGCGTTAGCACTACATTAATACAGTTGAGTGGGTTGCATTTTCAATACATGACCTAGTCTTGTAGTTTAACATAATCTGTAGTGCAAGAGAGCTCATTTGTTCAAAAGAAATAGAAATGCCATTATTTAACTGAGGAAGAATCAATTTTTATTTACGCTGTATTTTTGAAGAAGCATAGCCCGTACAACCATCAACCTTGTGTCCTAGCAGGTTCAAACATAATTATGAAGTCTGTGCAGAACTCCTTCACGTCGTGTCAGACTCTGGTCTTTTACAGCTTGCTTTATTAATTTGCAGGTTCTTGTTCATCTTCTCAAGCAAGGGAAGGAACAATTCCACTTTGGTTTCATTGCACTGAAAATAATGTTCTGGTGCAAAATTATTATCTTAAAATTGCTCCCAATATGTTCCATTTTAGTAATGATTTCTTGTTTCTATATGTGCTGTCCTCAGCTGCTCAGCTCATAATAGAATGAAAAGTCTCAATTTTCTCCACCTTTTTTTTTTTAAGTCACTGCCAGAACTGTCAATATGTTCTAGCTTTCATTCACTACAGTAAATTTGGCTGCAAGCAAAAAGAATCGATTTTTGTCCAGACCTCTTTTCCTTCGATCTTATCACAGTATGTAGCCTAAAGACTACAGCCAGTTGAAAGTTTCATGTTATGTGCTTCATAAAAGCAGCGCAAGTACTTTAAGCCTCCAAATTCTGCTGTAAATATGAGGCAAAGAGTTTTTTGTGACCTTTTGTATGTTGTCTGTGAGAAGCCTCTAAGCTGCCTCCAAGAAAGATTTGACTGCTTTTTAGATAGGCTCATTTTTGAGTGTCTTTTGAAATCTATTAAAAATAAGAGGTGGAGGAAATTTTAAGGAGTGGTTTGCTCTTTGTAGTGTCATGATGATGATGATGATAATTCATTTCAGCAGCATTTGTTAATTTAGTGACAACCAAGTGTACCCTTCATTTCCAGAGTAATTTTGCTATGGTCTTAATCTATAAAGCTGCAAATCTTTGTGCAATTGTGCCTTCAAGATTAAGTGACCTCTCTATACCATCTTTCTATGGAGTAGTTCCTACCTTCAATTTCATCACACCAACGAAGCCCCTAAAACCTTTATGAAAATCAAGCAAGAAGTGATTGTTTCAAAATAAGTAATTGTATTTTTTAAAAAATTTTTTAACCTATTCTTACTTACTAGTAGAAAAATTGAGAACCTTTCAGTGAGAACAGTATGAATACAACCCTAAAGAGTTAAACAGTTTATAAGGCTGTCTTTATCAGTGTTCCCCACCTTAATCAGTAGGTATTATTTCTGAAAGTCAGGTCTGAAATTTCCACCTATGTAGAGGAAAAAATAACACAAATCATTCCAAAGTATGTTTTCCACTTCCATAGGCTTAGGGTGTTAATAGAGCTGATTAGGAATAAATCAATCCATTTGCCTTTGGCATGATCCATGTGTTCCTTGCTGCTTTTGTGAATCAAATCAAATTTGACTCTGTGTATATAATTAGAAACACTGTAGAAGCTACACGCCTCTTCTAACACAGGTGGATTAATGTTTTTTGCATGTATATGTGTGCACATCCACAGGTATACTCCCATGAATTCCATTGTTTATCTGTTGTGTTAGTAAGTCAGCCCACCTCTGTGGGTGTGCATAGTGCCTCTGGGTCACCTAACATTCATTTTGAGGATGCTTGGTACACTTAAATGATTTAGGATTTGTGCTGAAGCGACTCATCACCCATTGTCATTTGAGTAAATTCAGCACGTATCATAATGTAGCTTCTAGAAGCTCCCATGGGAGCAGTTCACACTACTTTGAAGTCTCTGAGTCTAGGAATTAAGAAGTTCAGCAGAGCATGCAGAGCAACTGACTTACAGAAGCCTTATCTGAAAACCAATAGCTCCTTGATGGGCTGAAAAGGGTAAGTGAACGTCTTCCAGCCAGGGCTGGGTTGGAGGTGGTTTAAAAATACGCTTTATGAATGTACGACTTCCACAAACTCGTGAAAGTCTTACCTTGTTAATCTCTCTTTTCAAAAATGATGTGCACTTTTGATTTTTCTGTCTGTTAGAAGTTTTTTGAATTATTATCATGCAGAATATTATAAAATGTTAATTGCTGTTGCTATCTCTGCGTAGCCTTACAAAAAGAAAACTTAAATTAATGCTCATATCCCTTTTACCTTGGAAGTATTTGGGGTGAATCACATATCATATAGAATGTAATATAGTCATGTGGGGTCACCTGTATCCCAATTAACGCGCCTTTTGAGGCTGTTGTGCTTATTAAGTTGTAGCTCCATTTTATTATCTTTGTTGCTTTGCTTGGATGAGGGTATGCAGCAAAGGAAAATTAACTTTCTTTGAAATGTGCCAGGATAAATACTGAAAATAATCTAGAAAGTGTGGTAGATATTGATGGTAAACGAGATGTAGTAACAAAGAAATTAAGGAGTTAAAAGGTGTTTTGAGTATCATCATATTTATCCTAAAACAAAATTCAGTAACATAGGATGATGTTTCCTTATCTTAAATATCTCCTAAACATGTCTTATCATTTACAGAACTAAGCTCTGGAAATGTCTCCTCCAGCAAACTATTAGTAGGTATAGGATGACTTGTGAGCAAATTTTTGGGCCTTTCCTCTGCTTTTGGAACTTTTTTCCCCACTAGTTTAAATGAGTTATGTACAGAAAATCCATACAAAAACTAGTGTGTAAATAATGGTGGGACTGTAAGTATCATGTTCCTTGACAAACTTAATGGATAAAAATCACTCTTCAGATACGCGTGCTTTGTTTTTCTACCATAAATTCAGTGACTAGGAAATCTGTAGAAAGACACGGATTGCTTGGAAGCAAGTTTATGGCAAATGTTTAAGATCAAACAATAAAGCTGAAAAGCCAATGCAATGGTGAGGCTGTGTACAGCTCCAGTGTAAGTTCTGGTCTGGTGGATTTTATCTTGCTGGCCTGGTCACACAGGCCAAACACAGTCAACATTCAAACCTCAGTAGATTTGTCCAAAGCTATTATAAACAGTTTCATTCTTCTGTTTCCTTTAAGAGAGTTGCTTTGGCCTTTGTGAGAAAATTAGTTTTGGCTTTGATTGTAAATCATAAGACCTTTCCTTCCCTATGGCTAATGAGAGAAGCTGCTTAAGTTAGTTAGTGCCACTTAGTTTAGTGATCTTTTATTTAAGATTTAGAGAACGCCTTTAAGAGTATTGGTAAGTAAATTTTTCACAGTATGAGAGGTATTTATAATTACAGCAGTAGCTTGAGAAAGGCTGCTCACTACTAAAGGGTTTAAATTGCTAATGCAAGTTGGTTGTGTGCATAGAAACTTCAGCTGCACGATGTCATACTGCCTAATTTAGAGCAGCTGGTTGTAACTTAAATTGATTGCAGAGGCCCTTATTGCCATTAAAAGCCAATTTCACACTTGCAATCAGCATCTATCCTTGTATTTTATCGATTATGGTGTCTTTGAAAGCAACAGGAAGGGAAGCTAAAAAGTTCTGCTGTGCCATTTGAGGAGTTGTTTCCAGATACAGCTCTGTGGTCGGCATGGCTAGATTCTGTGATTTGTGCAGATTCGGTCCTCTGGCTGTTGCCTTTGCAGGTCCAGGAAGGAACAAGGCTCAGCACAGTTTGCAGAGATGCAGATGGGCACGTGCACAGCCCTCTCATTTCAGAGAGTCTGAAAGCAGAGCCATCACTGCTTTGTCATCCCTGCCCTCTGTTGCTTCTTAAGGTTTGCACAGCTGGGTGGTTAGTTTATTACATTTCCTGTCTTCTGTCTTTTTCTTTTGCTGACTCACCCTTGATCAGAGATCCTTATACTCCACACATCCTTGCAAAGCGTATGTTCATTTCAGCTTAGCTGCTCTGAAGGGCTGCTTCCAACAGTCTCACTGAGATGTCGTGTGTTCATGTCCATCCTCAACAGAAATACACATCTGTGCAAGATTGCAGGTCCCAGGAGCTGGAATGTGTTTACGTAAATGTCAGCTTTTACCACATCCCTGTCAGCATTTTGGCTGGCCATCCAGGGGTGTTGATGCTGTGGCTCTGGACTTTTACACCTTGTTTCTAGCAGTTTATACATGGTGTGATCAATCTGACAGGGGAAAAGAAATAGATTAACAGGTGTGCCAGTAGGAATTACTATGATTTTTCTCTCAAATCCTGAAGTTAAATCAGCCGTGTATCATCCAATGCTCTGTATCAATAGCCAGATACTTGGTTTCATAGGACATCTAAGAAAATATCAAGTAAGATGCTGGCATCCTTTGCTTCTTTTGCTTGGACAAAAAATATATTAAACAGCTTGCTGCCTAATATGTTCTAAGTGGTCTTCAAGCTGATTTTATGCCTGTCTTGGTGGAAAGGGCCTGCATGTTGGCCCAAGGAATTAATGACACTATAGAGTATTTGCTGCTTTTTAGTTGATTTAATCCTTATTTATTAGACATAAAATACTAGATAAATACTTTCATAATATGCAGAGCTCAAAAAAAATTTCTAAACCAGGATATTAGTTACATTTGAGTCAGCTGCTGTGGGTAGATATCTCATTTGACTCTGTAGTAGACTGCTGCTGCTGCCAAAAAAATCTGGCAGGGAACAGAGGAAAGCAATAGCTAGGTCTTTAAATATAACAGCTAAAATACTGTAGTCCTAAACTTCTTCCACACATCTTATTGATATTCATCCCTTTTACTTGGTAACTTGTGAGTGGCTGTATCATCAGTTTTGTTTACATCTTAAAATAAGTGAAATGCAGTTGTCTCGATTTTCCTACTGCCTCCTTTGAATGTGAATGTTGTCTAATGATGTTGTCCTACTCTTAGAAGAGCTAGGCAAGTTAATTTGAAAAATTCACCAGCAGACCAGAGCAGTGAGTGCTTGCAATTTCCCACCTGGTGTGCAAGATATACTTTTATTTAATAGAAAATTTCAAAAGCTCAGTGAGTTTAATTAAAGTGCATGGAAGAATAAAAATGAGATTATAAAGGCAGCAAGAGTGGAGGAAAAGAAAACAGAAGAAATAGAGGTAACTTCTACGAATGTGTTGCAAACTTTCAAGAGAGCATTTTCAAGACAATTCTTGAGCATCGGTACAGGACGTGCTTTAGCTACAGAACAGGAGTACAAACACAGCTGTCACTCTCACACATGACCTTGATTCCCAGGCTTGTCAGAATTCACCTGTGTGTAGTTAACCTTTTTCTTCTATTGCGTGTGCATAAAATCTTGTCCTTGGCATGACAATTTAAAGCTAGTGTGTCTTCATGGAAATTCCCGAGTCCTTAGTGTTCAAGTGCTTGAGTAAGAGAGCTGGTGGGTTGGCTTGGGTATTTTTCTGTTCCAAACCATGAGTTCAGGCAGCAGTCTGTCCCATTAAAGATGGTGAGAGCCTGAGGTATAAATTGGTGCTGAAGACAGAATGACTTTCTACACTGATGCCTCCCTGTGTGATTCATATTTCATGGATGTTTTGTTTCATGGTCTATTTAGGGAACGATATAGAAATCAAAAGAGAATGGAATGCCTGTTGAAGCAGCATGTATGGTAGTTTTTCCAGCTAACAATGTTTTGGAATTTCTTTCTTTACCTCAGTTTTGGGAGAAGCTACTCTCCTGACTCTGTCGCTAAGAAAATCTGAAATTTTGCAGTGATTACAAATTATTTTACGTGCTCATAGCACTTTCATTAGCTCTTGCATGTGAAAGAGGTTATGAGTAGTGCTCATGTCGGCAATAAAAGCTGAAAGAATCATTAGTCATTACTGTAGGGGGCTGCTTTGTGTCCTAGGTCAAGCACAGAAAGAGAGAATCACAGAATCACAGAATAACCAGGTTGGAAGAGACCCACCGGATCATCGAGTCCAACCATTCCTATCAAACACTAACTTGATGGGGTTATCAAGCTGGAAATGTTTAGAACTAAAACATGAAGGTACTGGTTATAGCTAAAACACAGAAGAATGAATATCCATTCATACTACAAATCTAAATCTTTGCAGTGGAGGTTGAGTGAATGTCTGCAGTGGGAAGCTACTTGCTTCTTTGGGAAAAAGGGCAACGCTATCTTTCCATGTGCTCTGGGGCCAATCGTTTGGTTGTTTGGCAAACTGAAGTTTGTCCATGTCTGCTTATTTCTGCATACTCGTTTTTTTTAGAAAGGCTCTTAAATGAGTAACTTGCTCCAGTGGTAACTTGCTGGTACGGACAGAAACAGAGACATGTAAAATTTACTAATTATGAAGAATCGATAATTAAGAGTTATAATTCAGTATCACAGTTTTTACTCTAAAATGGAGCTAAAGTTATAGGAAGTAATTGCTGTCAGGTCATCCAATTTGTCTGTGAAATATTAATTTGAATGACATGGAAATTTTCCGTGGTATAGATATGAATGCTGAGACAGGTAAAAATCCCACATTATGTATCTTATTTAGCTTGTGTTGGAGAAGGAAAGCAAGAAGGAGCAAATTAAAGATAATGAAGTAGCAGGGCTGAAAATGGGTAAACACTAAACCAGGTAACATCTTTCTGAAGAAAAAACCCAAAACTTTGATGTCTCTGGAAACAGTGGACAGATATGAGTAAAGCAAGGGGAAAAGCAGCACTTCAGATAGCAAAACACTAAATCGAAACATGTACATGTGGATAGCTAAGTCTGTATTTAGATAATGAAATGCAATCTCTTTGCGTACTCTGTGTACGAACATCTGAATATAAGTCCCATTGAAATAAAAAAAGAGCAAGGTGAACATGTTATAGATTGTGGAGTTTTTTATTTCACTGTTAAAAACTGGTGCATCTTCAGGCATTGTGGAAAAAGAGGAAGTTTAGAATTAATTTCTGGCTTCTCTAAACGTAAACTAAAAACCATAGTTTTTTAATCCTTTTCTTGCAGTTTGTAACGCCTTTGTACAGTTCTGTGTTTTGCTATTACTGTCTACGCATGCAAAATTATAGTAATTTACTTTGTTACTTGCAGGGCAAATTTGTGGTTGTTGCTTTTATTTTCTTTTTTTTGAGTTTGTTTGAATTAGCAGAGGTGTGAATTTATGGGGAACCCATGCTAGAAGTGAAAAAATGTTTAATGTTAGCTCACAGACCATTTGTTTCAATGCCAACATGACTGGAAAATTAACGTTCAGATTTACTCTTCCTACACAGGGTTATGAAATAATTATTAACTCATGCAGGACAATGATATGAAATAGTTGGAACAGGTTTGGGTACTACCACCATCAGCAAGGCGTAGCACGTGGTGAAGTTTAAATGGTGCTGTAGGCTGTTGCATCTGCTGTAATGACATTCGGTGCTTGTTGCTGTGAAGGTTTGAGTCAGGCAATGTGCATCTACTTCTTGGTCTGTACTCACTTTTTTTTTTTGCCTTGTTTGTGTATGTGCATTGTGTGTGTTAAGCATTTAACTGTATAACTGCAAGCACAGCAATTATCGGACCCCTGTCTTGGAACATGGCAGGGAATGGCTGATGTCATCACTACCTGGGTATAGGTTTCTCTGCCACCTTCCTGGTCTTCATTCTGTTGCTAGGTTCTTGCTTATATTGCTGCTAGTCCTCTGTTGACAAGCGTGTAAATGTTACTGGGGGTAATGCACTTTGCTGTTTCTTTGCAGTTGGGCATGGTTAACTCTTGAACAGAGGAGAACTGAACGTCAAGTTCGAATATAAAGGAAGCGGCTTACAGAAAAACAAATTATCTCCACAAAATCTTTTTTTTTCATTCATCCAGGCTTTTATTTAACAGTGCCACAGCACCAATAACCATACAGAAAGGCTGTTGTCTACCTTTTAAAGGAAAAATCTTTGAATACCGCTGAGGTGCTTTAGCCCTGTTCAAGCCATGTTACTGACATGGTCGTAGGCATCTTTTCTTCATCTGCAGCTGTTAATTGTAATATGCTTTTTTTCATTACATCCTTCAGTTTGGTCATTTAATAAGATTTTGTCCACTTTTCTCAGAGCCCAGTTTCTTTTTCAGGGGAGTTTAATTTTGTTCTGCTCAGTTTTTGTAGTGTATTCTTTTCTGTTGGCACTGGTTGAGGCTTCTTTCTGTTTTGTATCACCTCAGAAGCTGGTATCTGGTGTGTTTTACTAGATGAGCTCCTTTAAATAATGAAGTTAGATTTAGGCACTATCTACAGTTTTTACCTAACCCCTTGTAGTTCTTGTTCACCAGTGTAATACGGTTCTTGTCTGATGACTTCTCTGCGGTGGTGAGGAAACAGAGATAAAGATTAGACTTTCTATGTGGCTGATGGAAGAGATCTGTGTGATGTGAAGTAATAAATAACACAGCTTGATAGATTTAATGTAGGATTCTCTGTGTGTGTACAATGGAGAACACAGATATTCCTCCAAGATCCCCCACTAGGAGTGATTCTGTTCTATACTAGTCCAGAATGTTACTGTTCTGTAAAGATTCATCTGATTTCATCTTCTCTTTCCGTTTTTACACTAGCAAGAGATTTGAAGTCTGTTCAGACAGGCTGCTGAGGTAAGGAATTCTCAGTATCATACGTTGTCAGACTCCGGATGCTACGTTAATTTTTCTGGCCTTCTGAGGTTTTTGTGACTTCATATAATTTGAATGGTACAGTGAATGCAGATGCTTATTTACTTGTTCTAATTGATCACAAAGCTTTCTGCTGCAAATCTTTACGTAAAGATAATATATTTCTGTAGACTATGTGACAAGTGGTTGTGTATTTTTGAATGATACGCAAACAGTGCAGTTAATTATCTGCATCACTACTGATTATTGAGCTCTGCTAAAATGTACTGTGATGTCAGTTCAGGTGAGCTTAGATGTGGTAAAACAGGAGCAGGAGTAATGTAACAGCACACTTAAATGCTTCTTTGGTCAAAAAGATGCTCTATTTGACACGTTAATTTTATGTAATAACATGATTTGTGATTGTTTTGTATCAAATAAGGGACAGCAGCAGAAGCTAATGCCTCTTTGAAAGGGAGAGAGATGAGTAGATTTTTTTGACAAGCTGTATTCACTGTCTGCTTACAAAAGTGATGCTCTGCTTTGTTGCCATTGCAGTGCCAATAGGAGGGAATAGATTGCTGTCTGTTGTTTGAGCTGGATGCAAAATGTACTCTTGTTACACGCAGAGAAAGCCATTCCATTAGAGTCTTAATGTTTCATGAAATTATACTAGCTTTTCATAGGGTTGGAAGGACAATGGAGAACACCTTTTAAAAAGCTTTAAAAGGTCATGAATCGGCATTTTTTTTAAAGAAATTTGGTTTTTTTTTTTATTTAAACAGCTCTTCCTGTTGGTGTTCGGCATTACGTAAAGCAAAAAGTCGCTAGTGGAATGAAGTATCGTGTTAGGCCGCTTTTGTTTTTTGTTGGAATATCCAGTTTTACTTTGAAGCTAAGGATTTTGTTCTTAGATAAGTGGGTGGGAAAACCAATTACTTTCAAAGTTGTCTGTGGAATACTTACTGTTAATTCACTTTATACAAAATAAAGTTAATATATAAAGCTTGCAGATAAGGTGCCACATCCTCCTTTGATGCAAACTACTACTGTATAATGCATTCTGATTTATAGATTCATTCCTACCATAGTTTACAGAATTGGATACTTTCTTGGTTTTTAAATACTTTCAGCAGTAATAAATGATAATGTAGTTTATATTTGTTAGCCTGTGGTTGGGGTGTATAATTTCTTAGTTTTGAGTAATTGCTTTCCAGTTTTAATTCCTCTGTTGGCTCTACTGCAGAGGTGGCACAGGGACAGAAGTTTTAAAATCTCACTCAAAGCCAAATGGTGCATTTGTGGCAAAATCACATAACTGATGTCACTTAGGGCTATAAAGAAGTAATGTCATTAGGGGACAAACTTGGTGCTCCTATATAGAAGTGCCTTCTGACAGGCACACAGGATTAATTGCTATTTACACAGAAAACAGTCTATTTACTTTTTTTATCTAAATAAAAACTATGAACAGAATAAGCACAAGAAAAATGAAACTTAAACTCCATGGCTAAATTACTTCCCTATGTTTCTTTCTTAACTGTCTTTGCCTATTCACGCAAATTTTCCTTGACTTTCCAGTTGATGCAGAAAAATAAATGGCATATCTGTACAGCACAGAATACCATTGCAAGAAAATATGCCAGAAATATCTGATAAAGTGAACTTTAGCTTTTTGACAAAAGCATAGCATTGTGTTGTAGGAAATAAAGATTATTTTTCAGGAGGACCACATTACTTTTCTTCATTAAAGCTTTTGCTTTATCCAAGGAGCATATGGAGTGATAGACTAATATGATTAGAATGAATGTGGCACCTGTATTATTTGAGATAGCCATGAACACACAGCAGCACAGCCTTTTTGACATGGGGAAAAAGCACTTTTCCTCATTCAGCCAGGTTTCTGATTGTTCAGAGAAAGTCAAACTGAATAGAGGAGCAGATGCAAGACTGAAGATGAGTCTTGGAGGGTCAATGGAATGGAGTGTCGGAGGAAAGTCCTGTTGACTATTTAATAACACAAGCCCCTACTTCTGTGTCTTGTTTGACACATGGAGTTGAGTAAGGCCCATCCTTCAGTTCAAGAAGGCGGAAACATGATCTGTTCCCTTGGAAGTATTCACAGCATCACCCTACTGCAGTAATCTGCTATTGTCTTGAATGAGGGTGCATGTTTGCAGCGCTCCTCACACGCTTGATGCTGCCTGGCCATGTGCAAATACTCTCGCAGAATTTGCTCTGCCTCTTGGACACTAGCAGTTAGGAGAATTTCATATTTGAAAAATAAAACAATAGTTAAAGAAACAGTATAAAATACAAAATGTGTACACAGATGCAAACAGCAGGAGTAAAAATGTATTAGAAGTTGACTTTGCTATTCTTGTCATCAAGTCTTTGTATGTGCTCGCTTTGTCAGTATAGGAAAGACTGTTCTTGAAAAGGACTTTTATTTTTTTAACATACTACTTTTTAAACTCAAGAAAGAGCTTATGGTTTTTATGATGTAGAAAGCGATATACAGATCAAAATGCTAGAATAAGTAGTCCAAGAAGCATTAAGCACCTAATATCTGTCAGCCCCTTTTTCTTTAACATGGTAATTGTTTCTTACGGAACATTTGGCTCTGTACTGAGTTACAGTAATTATTTGATTTTTTTTTTTTTTTAAAGTCAGCCTTTCTTCTCCTTCTGTTTGGAGAGGATGTTCTAGTCCAAATAACCGAAGGAGTAAACTATGGTGTAGATGAAACCACTTGCAGATAGTTATGCGACTAATACTGCAGCATAGTTCTTAGGTTTGTTATCAAAATTAAAGGTCTAACCTGACTCCAGTATTATTCAATATTTTCATTAGGAATCTGAACAAGGGAATATAGAGTCAGTCTATTACATTTCTCAAAAGTGCCTAGTAACTGGGCAGTCCTGTCTTGTAGAAGACAGGACTGCAATCCAGGAAAGTACTGACAGCTTAGAGAAGTGGTTGGAGAGGACTCAAGTGCAATTGGACTTGGACAGCTATGAAGTTGTATATTTAGTAGAGGCTGGAAAGAGACAAGGTAAGTAGCAGCTCTGCAAAAAGCGTTTGGCAATGGAGAGTGGTGAGAGCACCATAAAGACGTCATTAATGGTGAAATCTTTCTTTTTTAAAAAATATGAGAAATCTAGACAAGCATGTCTCAGATAATGTGAGCATTGTTGAACTTCTTGAGGAAAGGATGGATTTTCCTCTTGAGCTTCCTTCAAGGTCTGTTTTTGAATGAATGTCTGACCGAAATCCTTTCGGTTTGTGGTTGTGTCTGAAAATTCTACCACACTGCAGGCAGACCTGTGGAAGAGAAGGAAATGAATAATCCTGACTGTATTCTGACACCTGTCAACATGCTGTAAAATGGAAAGAACTGCAATTTAGTAATGCTGATAGGTTTTTAGAATTTTTTTTGTTAGCACACTTGAAAATACAGAAGTAGTCACTTGTAACAGAAGGACTGTGTATATTTCCTTGCTGAGATTCAGTTTTACTGAAAGTTTTGAACCTTACAGCGAGCCCCAGGTTTGCATGTCAGCCCTTGTTGGCATTTCTGCTTGGCTACTCAAGTAAAAGTTTTTATTTTAACTTTGTGAAAGATGATTTTTAGAACTGGATTTTTTATTCTTTTTAAAATTGGGTTTTAGCATTGAAATTAATGATTTCTATTGCAGAATGGCTGTGTTAAAAGAATTTTTGTTGCTTTTAATTCAGCAGTACAGTAAAAGCACTGATGTCCTAGCAATTGCTTTAGAGAATAGAACAGAATTGTAAAATCGTTAAGGTCCAACCATTGGCACAACACCATTGTGCCTGTTAAACCATGTCCTAAAGCATCGACATCTACACTTATTTTAATTTTTTTAACACCTCCAGGAATGGTAACGCTACCACTTCCCTTCGCAGCCTGTTCTAATGCTTCATCACTCTTTCAGTAAAGATTTTTTTCTGAATATCCAATCTGAACCTCCTCTGGCACAATTTGTGACCATTTCCTTTCCATCCTATCAGTGGTTACCTGGGAGAAGAGAGCAGCACCCTCCTCACCCCAGCCTCCTCTCAGAGAGTTGTAGAGAACAGTAAGGTCTCCCCTTGGCCCTCTTTTCTCTGGTCTAAACAATCCCAGTTGCCTCAGCTGCTTATCATGTCACTTGTGCTCCAGACCCTTCACCAGCCTTGTTGCCCTCCTCCATCAGCTTGAATTCTGCCGTGTACTGAGGGACCCAAAACTGAACGCAGCATTCAAGGTGCAGCCTCACCGGCACTAAAGGAATAAACCAACCCTGTTACCTTAAAAAAAAACTTGAACTTTTTGAACAATTTTGAATCAATCTGTCTGCTTTGATAAAGCCACCCTTCACTGGCCTCTGTCAGATTGCTTGGTGTTATTTGATAAGGTAAAGCCAGATATACCCCTGGATTGTGCTGCTGCTGTATCTTGGTCCTCATCAGTATTGACCTCTTTCGGGAGGAGGCATATCTCACAAACACAACTCCTGCTGCGTTTTGTGTTTTTAACAGATGTGTCTTGGATTACGCTGGCAGCATTAGACTCATCTCGTTTGTCACCAGCAGTATGTTGCTCTTTCTCGGAGATCACTAAAGGCAAAATGTGACTGTGCTTAAATCCCTGCACTGCTGCCTCACTTGTGCATACATTTGCCTTTTCTACTTCTTCAGTTTCAGAGCTTCAGAGTCACCAGGGTGACAACGGTGAATCCCTCTAGCAACCACAGTAAAAGTTAATAGGAAAAACTGCAGAATAGGGAGGCTGAACCTTTTCTTGTCCTGCCTCAAATTAGCAGTATCTGTAGCTAAGTGACTTCAAAGAATAAGCAGAGCTGCATGAAAATACTGAAAACAGAGAATATAGTGTGCACATAGTATTAATTAGTAACCTGTAGAAATGACAGTGCTAAAGGGTTGGGGTTTATTATGTTTTTTTTAAATTAATGTTGGCAGCAGCAAAAAAAAAGTACTGGAAGAAGGGAAAAATACATGTGAAGAAAGGAGATGGTAGGAAGTAAGGGACTCTTGTTATGCCTTTTTGTGGCTTAAAATACTTAAACTTGGTTTATAACCATTAATTTCTCCTTTGCTTCATTTTTTTTTATTTTTTGTAAAAAGGCATGGAATTGAGGTTTTTCCAGACTTTGGGAAAGAGGTGGCTTCATAGCGTTGCTCAGTGTAACAGTGGCAATCTCACCATGCTGGATAGGATAGCTAGGTAGCACTGTGACTTTTCGGCAGAATATAAGCATAACTTTGCAGGTGAGCAAGAGAAGAAGGAGAAGGAAATACTGGGGTTTTTTTGAGAGGTGTGGGGGGATTTCCATTATGCAGCCTTGAGGAGAATCTTTTGCCCTTCAGCTGAAGAAAAGGATCTCATCTGAGATGTTTCTTTTTTTTAAATCACAATCTTTACATGAGGAAGCATAATGCTATTTATCTTGGATGTATCTGGATTAAGTGTATATCTTTCCTGGTTTCAGCTGGGATAGAGTTAATTTTCTTCCTAGTAGATGCTATAGTGCTGTATTTTGGCTGGAGTGTGAGAATAATGATACCACACTGATGTCTTCAGTTGTTGCTAAGTAATGCTTACACTAAGTTAAGGAATTTTCAGCTGGAAAGTTGCCAGTGGGAAGGTGCACAAGAAGCTGGGAAGGAGCATAGTCAGGACAGCTGACCCAAACTGGCCAAAGGGTCAGTCTGTACCATATAGTGTCATGGTCGGTGTATAAACTAGAGTTTTAGCCTTTGTTGGGGGGTAGTGATCCCTGCTTGGGGACGGACTAGGCATTTGTCATTGGGTGGGAAGCAATTGTATTGTGCATTTATAGTCTATTATTATTATTATTATGTTGCCTTTTTGCTGTCCTATTAAACTGTCTTTATCTCAACCCATGAACTTTACTTCTTTCCATCCTCCCTCTCATCGCACCGTGGTGTCAGGGGGAGGTGAGCAATAGGCTGCATGGTGCTTAGTTGTCCACTGGAATTAAACCACAATAATATCCCATCCTGTACCAGTGAACCTAGTATAGGATCCCAGACCCTGTTTTCTTGACCTACTGATCAAAAAGCACAGTAAAAGGCTCTCTGGAGAGATGTTAAAGCTGCAAATCATAGCCTGGATGGATAGCCAGATCCAAATCTTATAATTCTTGAGCCCCACTCCTTTGATGCTTCTATTGGTAACTAAAGGATGAAAATAACTGATAATGTTTGTCAGTCCATCAGGTCCACACAATCATGAATATCCTACATCAGTAAAAGCTCCGTGGTCTTCAACATCTCAAGTTGTCACTCCACTTACGCCATCGTAACACAGCACTTAAATTACAATTCTAAAGTTAGCTGTAATTGCAGTGCACTGCAGCTCCCAGACAGACCTGTGCCACCTTCCTGGTTTCACTCCATTGCTATTTAAAGCAAATTTTTCCACCTGCCGTGGTGTCTGTGCTGAAATTCTTTATTTTACCATTGACATCTCTGGAATTGGTTACTCTGCAAATACGTTCATTGCTATTTGCACTATGCTAATATTACACCTTCACAAAGTGGTGTGATGGCAAATTACAGCTGTGTAGCTCAGCGGTCTCCCCTTGTGATATTCCACACAAAGAGCACTGCAACCTTTGGCACAGTTGTTTTGGGTTTATTTTTCTCCTCCAGTCAAAATGTCAGCCAATTCAGAGGGGAAATGGTATAATCAGTAAATGAAATAAGGATGCATTTATTTTTTTTCAGACAAAAGGTAATGGAAGCCGTTTATCTTCACAAATTCTCTTAATTAAAGTAAAAGCTAATAGTACCTTGGTATCGTGTACTCTTTGAACTCCAACAGAAAGTGTTTGAAAAAAGAGTGTGTGTGAGTGTGTGAAATCAGAATTGGAACTGATCTGAGGACTGGAAGACCACAATTGTGTATATGCAATACATGAAGTTTTGCCGGGGTGGTTTGATTGTGACAGATGACTAGGCTGTGCATAGATTTGATCCAAAGTGCTTATAAATACCATAGCTGAAGCCAACTGCGTTGTTTTGATTTTATCTATTCAAGTTATTATTTTGTGATCGTTTCTTCTTATCAGTAAGTGTAAGTCAAAATATGTTGCAAATTTCTAAGACATCGCAACTTTTTAATTATTCACTTATGTTGCTTAAATTTTCAGAAAAAAATTAGAGAGTGCATATTTATCAAGATCCAAGTGATTCTTCAATGACCATATGTAATTAATATAAGGGTATTTATTTCTTCTGTGCTTTTGGCTTCACTGTGCTTTATACTTTGGAATTGTTCTTGTGCACAATGACCATAAATACAAATAAAATCTGTAAAACTCTTGCACAGTTTGTACACAGCAATTCATAATGAGCCAGGTTCTTTACGTTTTCAACAAGGATTTGATGTAGTTTAGTTCATTTAAAGGTTGACTTGAATCAAGATAGCTCTAATTTAGTTTGATGAATTAAACTGAATTAAGGACTTTGTAATTATGTATGAGAAACTCTACATAATGATTAGTGAGTTTTTTATAGTTCAGTTTTATAAAGACAACTTGGAAGTAAATGTAAATACATGAAGGGAATTTTTAGCTTCTGTCCATTACCCTCTTTGTTTTGGGGACCTCAACTTGTTTTGGTTTTGCCTATCACCTTGGATTTTTTTTCCTCCGCTTTTAAAAGGATGTGAATTGTGTGGTATCAAAGTACATAGTTTGACAGTGTAATTCACTTCAAATTTCTATTATATATTGCTTTGCAATAATTTTTGGTCTGATTGTTGATGTAAACAAGTCCTGATCTCCTCCTGTGACCAGGTGACTTGCTTAGTGGGTGAGGGAAAGGCTGTGGATGTTGTCTAACGAGACTTCGGTAGGTTTAATATTTTAACAATTATCTGGATGAGGGAATTGAATGCACTCACAGCAAGTTTGCAGATAACACCAAGCTAGGTGAGAGTGTTGATCTGTTTGAGGTTCTGCAGAGGGACCTGGACAGACCAAATTGATAGGCCAGGGCCAGTTGTATGGGGTTCAGCAGTGCTCAGTGTCGAATCCTGCGTATGGACTGCAACAGCCTTTTGCTACCGTCCAGGCTTGCGGAAGAGTTGCTGTGAAGCTACCTGGTGGAAAAGGACCTGGGGGTGGCTTGTCAGTAGTGGCGGAAAAGCAGTGTGGCCATGTGGCCAAGAAGGCAAGAAGCATCCTGACTTGTATCAGAAACGATGTGGTGATGGTGCTCCTGGTGAGGCTGCACCTCAAATCCTGTGTTCGGTTTTGGGCCCTACAGGAAAAACAGCGAGGGGCTGGAATGCATCTAGAGTAGGGCAATGGAGCTGGTGAGGGATCTGGAGCACAAGGGCTACGAGGAACAGCTGAGGGAACTGGTGTTGTTTAGCCTGGAAAAGAGGAGGTGGAGAGGGGAGACCTCCTAATTCTCTACAGCTACCTGAAAGGAGGTTGTAGCGAGGTGGATGTTGGTCTCTTCTGCCAAATAGCAAGTAATAGGATGAGATGGAATGGCCTCACATCGTGCCAGGGGAGGTTCAGATTAGATACCAGGAAAAATTTCTTCATGGAAAGGGTTGTCAAGCCCTGGAAGAGGCTGCCTGAGGAAGTGGTGGAGTCACCATCCTTGGAGATACTTAAAACATGTGTGGGTGTGGCACTTAGAGACATGATTTAGCAGTAGGATTGGCAGTGTTAGGTTTATAGTTGGACTTGATGATCTTAAGGGTCTTTTCTAACCTTAAGTATTCTGTGATTCTGTAGGTGTGCCCCAAAATGCCTTGGCACGTAATACAGGTACATGGAATTGCCTTTTGTTTTCTTTGTGCGCCAAAGGAATATTAAGCCCATTTTTAAATTTTTGTGAGCACTTTGTTTGGTAACTGAGGAACTGGAACTCTCACAATGAGACTACAAGGATCAGATCTCCAAACAGACTCAGAGCTTTCAGGTTTTCTAAAATGCTTTATTTATTAAAAATAAATATTGCTATTTTATTTTCCCAGTATGCTAGCTCCTTTAATATGCTGTTGCTTATTTAACTTCACATTTTAAGTTCATGGCAGGGGGATTGTAACTGGATGATCTTTAAGGTCCCTTCCAAACGATTCAATGATTCCTTTGCCTATGCTTGAAACTATTGCTTTCTGTGTGTGTCACAACTGCACTTGGAAGGCTCTTAAACTCAGCTGGACCAACTTGAAACCGTTCTTTAGATATACAAATATATTCAAGGAAGATTCAAAGGAATTATTTTCCAGTCTAAACGAGTAATAATACCCTTACCATTTATATTTAGTTTGTTGGCATGTTTATTCCCACTTTGAGAAAAGAGATGTAGATTAACTGAATATTTTGTTGCTGTGTACTTTAGCAGTTAAATTGTTACTTAGAGCAAAAGCATAGTGGGTGGACCAAAATACTTGTTGATTTGCATGCATTGATTTTTGAAATGCTGTGTTTCCTGGTCTAAAAATATGTCACACATCAATCTGACAGCTGATAAATGCCATTATAATGGTTTGGGTTTCAGTAGGGCTGAAAGTCTGCTACGTCTATCTTATTTATTGCAAAGAGTAATCAGGAGGGCCTCAGCTATACAGACTGCTCTATAGAATTAAGAAATACAAAGAAAAATATAAATGTTTTGGTATATTAGCAAAAATGGATATATTTTCCTTTTCAATCCCAATGGAATCTATAGTAATGATACTCTTTCTCTCTATATCTATATATATAGGAAATTGCTGAAAGACAAGATGAAGATGGGGTGGGGTGGTTGTTTAATGATAAGGTTACTGCCATAAGATTTAAGGAGCTGCATAAGTTGTGGAAAACTACTTTTTGAAAGTCGCAGAAGTTCTGGAAGCATTAGTGAAGGTAAATAGACTGTTTTAACACTTCACTGGTACTATTTAGTACCAGTTGAAATAAGTTTATGGTGAGCAAAGAAGGTAGCTACATAAAAATCCCAACCCTAATTTAAAAAAAGTATGTTAGTGGTTTCAGTGTTCTTTTATTTTCTTGAATTGCTGTCATTTCTATAATGATCAGAGAGGGTTAATTATTTACTGCTAGAGAAATGTACTTTCTAAGTAGTTCCTCAGATTAAGTGTTTACATGGCTTCTGTCATGCATTCTATTGCTGAATAACATGTAATTAATGTTAATTAACCCCTTGTATGATATAACCATCAAGTGTGTAGAAGGATTGACATACGGTATTCTGATCAAATGTGTAACTAAAAGTCAGTTAATTGGAATGGGCTGTTACAAAGAGAGGATGTGCGTTTACCAATTCTTTCTTTGTCAAAGTCACAACAGTGCAAGCACCTCAGAAAGCTTTTAGATGTTTTGGAACATGGATCCAGCATTTTGAGAAAGGGATGCAAGTCCCAGGACTGTACTTCTGATTGGTTAGTAACGTGGTGGTTTAGATTGATTACAACAAAGTGGAATCATCCCAAGCTAACCATTGCCAATCTCTTCTGCCTTGCAAAGGAGGGCATGGATATGCAGTCCCTTTTCTCAAATGACATTTTATGAAATAAATTTAAAATAGGTGCCTTCAGGGTCCACATTAAACAATAGTACATTGGGAAGTTGACTTCATCATCAAAACATCAAATTGTTGTATGCAATTTTTGCGCAGGACCCAACAGTCTGGCATTGTTTGCTGCATGTAAGTTATCTGTCACTGAACTATTGATGTACAAAACTCATAACCGTGAATTCATAGAATCATAGAATAACCAGGTTGGAAGAGACCCACCAGATCGTCGAGTCCAACCATTCCCACCAATCTCTAAACCATGCCCCTCAGTACCTCATTCACGTGCACTTTAAACACCTCCAGGGAAGGCGAGTCAACCACCTCCCTGGGCAGACCGTTCCATTGCCTAATGACCCCTTCAGTGAAGAATTTTTTCCTTATGTTGAGCCTGAACCTCCCCTGGCAGAGCTTGAGGCCATTCCCTCTCGTCCTGTCCCCTGTCACTTGGCAGAAGAGGCCAGCACCCTCCTCTCCACAACCTCCCCTCAGGTAGTTGTAGAGAGCAATGAGGTCTCCCCTCAGCCTCCTCTTCTCCAGGCTAAACACCTCCAGCTCTCTCAGCCGCTCCTCATAAGGCCTGTTCTCCAGCCTCTTCACCAGCTTTGTTGCTCTTCTCTGGACTCGCTCCAGAGCCTCAACATCCTTCTTGTGGTGAGGGGCCCAGAACTGAACACAGTACTCGAGGTGCGGTCTCACTAGTGCAGAGTACAGAGGGAGAATAACCTCTCGGGACCTGCTGGTCACGCCGTTTATGATACAAGCCACTTTGTCACACGTTGAAACATTTCAGGTCATCAGAGAAGCTTTGGAGTTAAAATTGAGAATTTGATATACAGCAAAAAATGAGTGAATTGTTATTTTATGGTCTGGTGTTCCTAATGAAGAACAGTACTTTTAGAAGTATTTACTTGTTTTTAATGACCATGAATTTTTTCCAGAACATTTCAAAACGTGCAGAATTATACATACCTTACCCTGCATGCTGTATATATGTGATAGGAAATGTTACAGGGGAAAACAAAGAGGCTTGTAATTAGTTGCTTGCTGCCGTGTTTGTACTTTTTCTGAAAGCTCCGTCATTGAGATGATGCGAGAGTTACTAGAATCACTGAAGCGATATGATGAAGATTATTGCCTATTAAATTTACATCTTTTAAATATTACCTA
This sequence comes from Clamator glandarius, assembly GCA_033459285.1. NCBI lineage: Eukaryota > Metazoa > Chordata > Aves > Cuculiformes > Cuculidae > Clamator > Clamator glandarius. Next base: position 2,348,654 of record JAUNZM010000165.1, on the reverse strand, counting down.
TTACCTGTGATACTTGCAGGGACTGGAATACATAGCAGAGATAATGCAAACTGTGCTTTATTGCAGTAGCTTTGTGTTCAGTGACCTGTGTGCACTCTATATCTTTTTTTTTTTTTTTAAACTTACCCTCATTGTGTGTATGTATAAATGTATTATTTAAGTAAAGGTGCTGTCTCGATTGCCAGCTACAGTTCTGTGATGTAGGTTTTTGTGCACGAATACCAAACTTTACTTTCCAGTCCTTTTAGATGTGTCACCTTTTAGCAGCACTAAAGTTTTCTGAAAGAAGAGTAATCTTGTCTGGAGTGTAACACCATAGTTTTTTTTCCTCAATATAATAATAATGATAGATTGAAGATTTCTGCCATGTAAAAATGAAGGTTATATCTTGCTCTGTGTTTCATTGTGCAAGTCTCATTTTTATCTTTTAAAGATAATGAGCTGCAGGAGAGACATGGGTGGCTTGTGTTTTGTCTGAACACGGTACTCAAATCTGTTACTGACAACAGATTCAGATGCGGCTCCGATTACGTTTATGAAAGTTAGAAAGAAGATAGGAGAGCATCACGGGAGACATAAGGATGGTTTCATCATGAAGGCAGGAAGGCTGATACACTTAATAGCTACTTTAATGATAGGGACCACCATATTGACATTTATCATCTCTACAGTGGTACTGATGGGTTTTATAGGAGACAGTGACTTTGACTTTGTTAAGCAGATGTTTGAGTGCTATAGTAAATTGTTTTATTTCTCTGGGTGATACATTAAATGAATACATCGGTGTATTACTTGACATGTTCTTTAATTGTATGATTACTTTTTTCTTTCTTGTTTTCCCACTAAACTTCAGTAGCAATTAATGTAAGTGGGTTTTGCCTTATTTACGGGGATGAATTATACGGAAAATAAAGGAAAAGAAGGAATCCAGGCAGAGCAGCAGACTTTCTAAGAAACTGCCTTTAAGACCTTTGACAAGATACAAAGCTGCCCTTGCTTTTTTTGTGAATTGAAGGCCCTTTCCTTTTTGTGAAAGGAAGAAGGGGCTTCCTTTATTCATAGACGTGTTGTAATAAGACTCGTAAATACTTAATGGGCTAGAATATATTATTCTGGTATTTTTAGAGTTTAAGATTGTGAACTTAGGGTTCTGAATCCTCTTATTGCTGTACTGTCTGATTTGGGATTGGAATGTTGGGTACTTATGGTCTTTGCTAGAAATTTAGACACTTGAGGATCAATGGAGCCCTATGTGCTGCTTCGACTTCTATTGCTGGGAATTTGCTGAGAGACAAAGGGAAGATGGGGGCTTATTTAATAAGACGGCATAATATCAGAAGGCTCAGCAACAGATACTTTTACTGCTCTGAAACCTGTGACAGCAGCTACTGTGCTCTCTTGGTTGACATCGAGGGCAGCTGTCTTGGCTCCCCATTTCCCGTTGATGGAAGAAAGTTGTTCAAAGTATGCATGTTATGTGTAGGGGACACGGCGAGCACTTTTCTTCTTTGTAGTTGTTGCTGTGCTTTCCTGAAGATTGCTTTTATACTGTAACTGCAGTTATAGTAGAAGGGCATTTCATTTTGTTCATTTTTCCTCGAAGTCATTCCAGTTACAGGATGGCTATCTGCCATCTCAATCTCTAAGATTGTTCATTGATGTTCTCCAGAATGCTTTGCCTTTATTATAGAACGCATTTCACTGACGGTTCAATATGTGTGAATGGAGGAAGGGAAACCCATTTCAGGGAGCTCAGTGAGTATGTGGACTCTAGGCACAACTCAGCAAGCCACTGGCGTCATACAGGCTACCTGCTGTTGCAAAGCTACAAGAGCACTTATAGGAAACACATGATTGCCTGAAATACCTCTGGTTATACTATGGAGTAATACATTGTTATTCCTATAAGTAGGCTGTATGTAGTTCTTCTAACATGGATTTTCTTAGTGCATGTGAATTTACCTTCCTTTTTATGTGCCTGTGCATTAGGAAACTGGCAGAAATCAGTGCGCAGAATTACATTGAAGGAGTGAGTTACTGTTCTTAAATACGGAGAAAAGTTACAGGTTTAATGTTTTCTGAATGTATCATTAGAGGTATCCTGTTGCAGTTGAGAATGGAATTGTATCCAGTGTTTTCATTTTGTAATGGTAAAAAAGGCAACCCCAGAATCTTATGTATAAAATTTCAGTATAATTGAAAATAAATCAGCAAATCACAGCAAAAGTAAATTTTTTTTATTATCTCAACCTGTAGACTGGTGTGGTAAGAACAAAATGATGAAGAAATAATAATTTTAGACATTATTCAGACAGGTGCATTTGTGAATAACTGTCTCCAGCAATGTGCTCTCCAGAAGTCCTAATTGCAGCTGAACAGAGCCAGCAGGTAAACTGTGCCTTGCCAATTATCTTAAATTTGTTGAAGTCACTGTGCCTTGTGCAGCATGTTAGCCGGACATGTTTGTCAAGCCACATGTGATGCTTGCTGGTGTTCAAGAGCACATGGATTCATCCTGCTATACACTGTGCTGTTAAACAAATTCATAGAGAGCAGAAGAGCATGTCATGTTTTCTGTACGTCTGAGGGCGGTGTTAGTTTCCTGCGGAAGCAAGAGACCAACATCTGCCCTGCTATAACCTGCTTACAACTGCCTGAGAGGAGATGGTGGTGAGGCAGGTGTCGGTCTCTTCTTCCATGTAACAAGTGAAAGGCTAAGAGTAAACAGCCTCGAGTTGTTAGCGGGGTTAGACAGGATAGTGGGGAATATTATGTGATGGAAAGGGTTGTCGAGCATTGGAACAGGTTGCCCAGGGAAACGGTTGGGTCACTGTCTCTGGAAGTCTTTAAAAGCTGTGTGAATGTGGTGCTTAAGGACATGGATTAGTGGTGGATTTAGCAGTGCTGGGTTTATGGTTGGGCTAAATGATCTTAAAGGCTTTTTCTAACCTAAAGGACTCTGTAAAGAATTGAGAATTTTTACTCTTACTTGTAATTCTTATGCCAGTGTTGGCTTGTATGAAAGCCAAATGAGAGGGCTAGTTTTTGGCCTTGCTACAATTTCAAAGGCAAAGATTTTTCTGGTTTTGGATGAGTTCTTTCTAGGTAAACACAGAATAGCTCCAAGGATACCTGCAGGTATTAGAAAAGAATGTGGTCAGACTGCAGCTTTCATAGCTATCTATTTATCACACACTGCTCACTGATTATCTCTAGACCTTTTTTGAGCTTCAGTGCAGATTTATTTGTTTAATCCCTAAATTGTACTAAAGTAATAGTTTATAGTCACTATATAGAATAAAAGTAACTATATAAGGAAGTATTTATGTTCTCTGTAACATTTGAAATAATAATTTGAAGAGTATTTTTACATTTAGATTTGAATTTATTTCATATATGAGTTTGAAGAAATAGCTTACTGATGGATTTTCTGATTGCTAAAAATAATCGGTAAAGACTTGTAGTTAAAGAGAACAAGTTGGAAAATTGAATAAGAATATTCCATTCAAAGTGACAAAATGGATACGTTAAAAAGTGGGTTTAGGCTTTCCTTGTATTCTGTTCTGGAAAGTAAAGTGAATAGGCTTTAATTCTGAAAGTGATTTTGCTGTGGGGCAGCCCTGCTGCCATTACAATCTTATTTCAGGTGTTCCAGAGAATATTGCTCTGATGAGGTGAGGAGATTCACTGCAAACTATTGGGGAGAGCAAAGGACACAAAACCAACAACCTTCTAAATGAAAATGTTGAAGGTTTGGATTACACACATTTCTTTTTTAAGCAAAATATACTATTTTTTCCTGATCCTGTGGTTATTTTGTATGCACTTATTTAAATAATAGAATAATGTAGCAATCAAGAGATCATCTAGTCTGATGAAGGTGTCATTGCCTCCTCCTTGAGTAATTTGTGCCTGTCCTTACCATAAGAAGTTTTTCCTCTAATGTCTAGCTGTAATTAAAGCCTGTTAATTCTTGAAAGTCCCTTTTTATATTTATGAAAAATCATATATCTTAGCCACTAAGTTGGACCTTCAGTGTCTACATTCCAGGGTTATGTTGATTCTGCACTGTATTTTATTTATCCTGTTACCTGTATCCTCAGAAATTACCTTTGTCAATGTTCTTAGACTGGGACCTAGACTGGCTGAAGGAATGTGCCAACAGAAATTGTACGAAATTCAGTGAGGGCAAATTCAAAGTCCTGTGTTTGGGTGGGACTAAGCTCTGGTAGATGTGCATAGGAGGAGAACAGGATACGATGGTCAGAAATGTTAACAGCAAGGTTATGATGGAATATAAGAAAAATCTTTTAATCTGAAGGTAACTAAGCCTCGGAACAGGTTGTCAGGAAGGTTGTGGATTCTCTTGCACTGGAGGATTTTTGAGGTTGCTTGAGGCTTTGTTTGAGCATATCTGCTTTGTTTCAATGCTGTCCCTGCTTAAGGGTGGCTTTTTGGGTAACTTTTCCATTGTTCTGGTATAGTGCTGAAAAATCGTAGAACCATAGAATAGTTTGGATTGAAAGAGACCTTAAGGATCATCCAGTTCCACCCCTGCCTGCCATGGGCAGGGACACCTTCAACTGGATCAGGTTGCTTAGAGTCCCATCCGACCTGGCCTTGAACATCTCCAGGATGGGGCAGCCACGACTTGTCCGGGCAACCTGTGCCAGTGCCTCACCCACCCTCACAGGAAAACATTCCTTCCTAAGATCTCATCTAAGTCTCCTCTCTAGATACCAATAGAATTGGCGCAGTAACTTGAGAGGCAACTCAGGATAGTTCTCTGCAGAGTATGTAAAGTCAGAGGCGGGCTGTCATTCACTGAGTGAAGACCTGCTTGCAACAAAAGCGTTGCACTGGTTTTATAATGACCTGTGCTACTGAGCAAATAGCTGCTATATTTTGCACCATCTGATGAGTGTGGGTTTTTCTTTCTGCCTCTTCAGCTGTTTGGCTGTGTTCCCAAACAAACAGAGCTGACTAGCAGTGTGTTTGTACATGGATCACTGAGGCTGGGCGTATGTAACAGAAGAAAAGAGATGCTCTCCTAACCAGCTCTCTGCTGGAAACGCTATCTATTGCCTGCAAGCTCATCTCGTTCAACATCTGATGTGTTGAGGGGAAGTGAAGGGACACCAAGCCGTGCAGTGAATAAGCAATTTTTCAGTGGAGATCTCTGAACAAAGCAGTTGCCCAGTAGAGAGGCATAGGTCCTGTAAGAGAGAAGGGGACTGCAAAATATCTAGGCAAGTATTTTCCAAAAAGGCAGATATTTACAATGCTCTATTATACTTGGAGTATCACAGTGTAGTAGTTAAATCCAGGACTAACTGATCTAAAACTAAGTATGCTACTTTAGCGTTAGAAGTGGAAAAACTATGGGAAAGAAGTTAATCTTTCTGTTTAACATGGATTTGGAATACTTTTTTTATGAAGCACTTAACAATTAAGCATATATACCTAGGTGCTTTCTTTTTTTCCTCTTAGATTTTTGGATCTTAAAAAAACTATTTAAAATTCACTTGTGTGGGATAAGAGAGATTAACTTCTAAATTTACCGGCCTAGTAACAAACACCTGGCCTGGGTTTTCAGAAGGACCATATTAGCTTCTTTCTGGCAAAAAAACATACTCTTTTGAATGCAGTGGAAATGAACTTTTGACATGCAAAGTGGGTATTGACTGACTCAGTAATGTGAACTTGATGTGAACTGGTATTATCTATTTGAAACAATGTTATCTTGTTTGGTGTCTAGCAATCATGGAATAGGTTCTTTCTGTGTCATATTTTTAAGTGTCACATTCATAGGAAGAGTGATGATTTATCCGAGTTACTCAAATGTAGAAGAAAGTACAAAAATTGCTCTAAAATCTGAACCTGTACGAAACTCAAAGAAACGAAACAACCAATCCCCCAAGTAAATGATTTTGATACATGGCATTTTGGTACAATATTATGCTAAACTAGCATAATATGAACTGAGCATCATTTTCTCCAGGCATAGACTTCCATTACTGACTGATGCAATTATCTCATATTTCGTTAAATGCTGGGTTATAACAGTTTATTGCTTTTATTTCATGAAGAGTGATTTAATTTCTGGAACAGTTAGTTCTTAAAATATTGTGCATATAAACTCTTTTACTATGAATAGAAGAAGCCATAGCTGATTTTGTTGAAGAATGTGAAGTTGAAAGATCTCCATTATGTAATTATTCCATAAAAATAAGGGCAAGCCCAGCTATTTTCTTGACATTCTAATTCTATTTAGACAATAATGTATTGTCAAGCCATTCAAATTACCTTGGCCCTCAAAATTCATGCTGATTCTAACTGACAGCTAGAGGCACCAGTATATAACATACTACATTCCTTTATATACTCTAAACACGACCATTTTAAGACAACAACTATCAGAACTAGTCACTAGTGACTAGACTCTTGGACGAGGGAAAGGCTGTGGATGTATCTTCCTGGACCTCAGTAAAGCCTCTGATACAGTTTCTCACAGCATTCTGCTTCAGAAACTGTCACCTCTGGCCTGGACGGGCGCACACTCTCCTGGGTGGAAAACTGGCTGGCTGGCCGGGCCCAGAGAGTGGTGGGAAATGGAGTTAAATCCAGCTGGAGGCCAGTGACAAGTGGGGTTCCCCAGGGCTCAGTGCTGGGTCCAGCCCTGTTCAATGTCTTTATCAACGACCTGGATGAAGGCATCGAGTGCTCCCTTAGCAAGTTTGCAGATGACACCAAGCTGGGTGGAAATGTGGATCTGCTGGAGGGTCAGGAATCTCTGCAAAGGGACCTGAACAGGCTGGACTGCTGGGCTGAGACCAACGGCATGAGGTTTAACAAGGCCAAATGCCGGGTCCTGCCCTTGGGGCACAACAACCCTAAGCAGAGATACAGACTAGGAGAAGCCTGGCTGGAAAGCTGCCAGGAGGAGAAGGACCTGGGGGTGCTGGTTGACAACTGACTGAACATGAGCCAGCAGTGGCCCAGGTGGCCAAGAAGGACAATGGCATCTTGGCTTGTATCAGGAACAGAGTGACCAGCAGGTCCAGGGAGGTTATTCTCCCTCTGTACTCGGCACTGGTGAGACCGCACCTCGAGTCCTGTGTTCAGTTCTGGGCCCCTCACCACAAGAAGGATGTTGAGGCTCTGGAGCGAGTCCAGAGAAGAGCAACAAAGCTGGTGAAAGGGCTGGAGAACAGGCCTTATGAGGAGCGGCTGAGAGAGCTGAGGGTGTTCAGCCTGGAGAAGAGGAGGCTGAGGGGAGACCTCATTGCTCTCTATAACTACCTGAAGGGAGGTTGTGGAGAGGAGGGAGCTGGCCTCTTCTGCCAAGTGACAGGGGACAGGACGAGAGGGAATGGCCTCAAGCTCCGCCAGGGGAGATTTAGGCTTGAGATTAGGAAAAAATTCTTCACGGAGAGGGTGGTTAGGCATTGGAACGGTCTGCCAAGGGAGGTGGTTGAGTCACCGTCCCTGGAGGCATTTAAGGTGAGGGTGGATGAGGTACTTAGGGGCATGATTTAGGGATTGATGGGAATGGTTGGACTCGACGATCCGGTGGGTCTCTTCCAACCTGATTATTCTGTGATTCTGTGAACTATATTTCAAGTATCTCTGTTTCGGGCTGCTATGTACTAGGGAACAGAAAGCACTGTATTTCAATTAAAACTCTTACTGTCTAATTAAAAAATAATAAAAAAATTACTCTGAAGCTTAGTAGATAGCTGCATACAATTATGAACCATTTATTGTGTATCACAAGCTAAAGTATTACGTAGAGTGGAAAGGACACCAGTACTATTGCATAGATGTTCACTAACTCTGTCTTCATTCCAGATGAGTTCTAATTCAGAGCTATGTTGATACAAAAATAATAACTGCACTTAGAAGTCTATGTGAATAAGACATCAGCATAGACATGAAAATTTGTGCTACTCCATGTCCTGATGCTTAAAATCTTGGAAAGGCTGTTTTGTGATAGACACCAGCTAACTGGTAAGCTATCCAAAGCCATTCTTTTCTTTTTGGGAGCGGGGGGGGCAGTGTTGTCTTCTTTTTCCCTCGTTGTTTCCCTTTTCTCTTGTTTTTTCTGACCAAACATAAAGAACATAGTTGGAGAGCAGATATCGTGCTGAAACATGGGACTGTGACTCTGCTAATTTAAACTGGTACAATGGCTGTGTACTGGGCTGGTGTTGTGTGAGAACTGCAGTTCTTTCTGAATTCCTCTGCAACCTTGAACAAGTCACAAACCTTGCCCAGTTCCTGGTCTTCTTAATCTCTTCTAGGTTAGAACTTCTGAGGAGGAGGGAGAGGAGGTTGTATGCTAAAATGCTTCTGATTGTCATTAGAAGTTGTAGGTATGTAAACAACTTGCATCTAAATAATGCTGATTGAAATCAGTCTTGCTATCTTCTCACAGCAGATGAGAGCAGTAATGAATTCAGCTAGTTTGCATATATAGCTTGCTCTTAACCATAACAGCTCATCACATGCTGCAGTAACCTGAGAACTGAGTAAACACTTCTACACTTAGTTCTGCAGAGCTTCATGCTTCTGAGACTACACATTGCCAGCATGACACATCCTAATTAATTTAGAACTCATTGCAGTCGCTACGGTCTAAGCATGCAGAGGCATTGTATGTAGGTTGGACTCAGCTCTTTTAACAGTTTCATCTGTTCCACAGTTTTCCCATGAAACATCAAACCTGTGATTGGTCTGTGTTGGAAACTGCTGCAGAGATCTCCGAGTCAGATTATCTTGAATATGTACATCCACAGGCAGCAAACTGAGGAAGAGGTGCCAGTATCAAAGAGCAGCAATAGTAGTAAATGCAATCTAAATATGAATACTCATATAACCTCTCAAAAACTTCTCTGAACATTGGTCACAAGAATGCTAGAATGCTAGATCAGGAAGAGCTAATTTTCAGGAACACTAATGTGAATTTTTCTTCACCCCTTTTCCACGTATCCAGTCTTAATGCACTGAAAAGACAGTCCTGTTCCCTACCCATATATGGTCCTTAAGGTCCTTTCCAACCCAAACCATTCTATGATTCTGTGAAATCCAGAAGTCTTTTAGACTTAAGATTTCTGCTCCGTGAAGGTATGTCAATGGTACAACAGAAATGACACTTTCAGCAATTCTGCCCTTGGACACAGGATACATTGCAACTCATCCTGGTGTAACTGCCATGGAATAATTCAGTAAAACAATGTAAAAGGTACTTATGCTTGCAACTCCTTAGTGAATCAGACTGCACAAAAGCAAACTGATTAGATGAATCACTGACTGCGCAGATGCATTGGAATAGAATAGGATGAGATTTCATTTTTAAATTAAGTACATTTCAATAAATATATGCAAACCTAAGGTCATAAATAATAACATCTGTCTCAGATGTGCTGGGCATCAGCTTTCCATGTGAAAGCTTAACAAACAGTGGATAGTTCTCAAAGTACTTGTTTCCTTAACTTGAACAGACACTTGGGTTACTCTTGCTGTGGGTTTCAGAGAGACTTGCATCCTATGCAATCCAGGCAAGCGGAGGATGCAGTAACACACTTGCAGTACTGGGTTTCTCTATGCCACACAGTGCTGTATGGTCTAGTCCACTATAAAAACCTTTCCTGAAGAGATGGGCACCTAAATCCTGAGTTTCAAAGGTGGTCCTAATTTTAGGTGTGTGACATCAACAGTACTATTAATGCAGGTAACCTAATCTGCAGATATAATACTTTCCTAAGGATTGGACTGCAAGGGCTCTCAGATTGGATGGATAAAGTTGTCTTGCTTTTTGTAGGTTACAGTCATTTCTAGATGCCTTGAATTAGAAACATCGTGATTAATCAGTGTAAATCAAAACCAGACTGATGTGCAACAACTGTAGAAAGCTCAGCAGTGGAGGCATTCTCTGTTGGAGATTCTATTGTTTGTAATATAATGTAAAGATAAATAACCTAGAGATGGAAAAAAAGGAAACCAATGCCTCTGGGCTTCTGCGTTGTTTGTGGAAGATAACATGGCAGCTGGCTAAGAGGAGGAGCAAAACCAGATAAATTTTTTAGTTTATTGTAAAGTATTTAACAGTTAGAGGTTTTCTTATTTTTTTTAATCACTGAACTATTTTACCATAAAATCTTGCTGTATATCTTCTGATTAAATCACTTGTTGTTCTCTTGAACTAGGGGATGTATTGGAGGGTGAGCTGGAGTTCAGTTGCTAGGTTGGAATCACAAAGCTACTCTTATCCAGGGATTTGCAGAACTATATTTCAGCTCCATAAACTGGGTCCTCAATATGTCATAGCCACTCAGCATGCCCTCCAGCATATCAGAAGGAAAACAGGAATAGGTTTTATTTCATAAAAGCTAGCATAAAAGAGGTCAAAAACCAGCAAGAGGATGTTGCAGTTGGAAATGGTAACTAAGAAAGCTGTTTGATGTGCAGAATATGCTGCACTGGGTGCTTGAACCCCATGGGTCACTGTGAAAGTGTGTTTCATTTGGTTTGGCTGGTTTGTTGATGTTTTTGAAGTAAATATTTGGTAGAGTACCTGTAGTAATTAACAGTGGCCTGTAGTCAGAATTAATCTTTCATTGTGTCCAAAACCCAAATATTTATTGCTTTATCTGCAGTGTTTTGTTGCACACAGGTGAAATGCAAACCCAACGATGCACTTCACAAATCCAAACCGGATTGGATGTAAGACATTATGCTTTTCAGTGTGTGGTAATTCAGATGTTCTGCCTGGAAGAAATTAGCATTGAAACCAAGCAGAAGAACTAAATAATGTTTATGCAGACATTGTGTGCTCTTTAAAAGGCACAAACGACAATGTTTGCTGGAGAGTGTTCTCCAAAACAGATGTGTGGTTTGGTTTAAAGATTCACAGTTCACCACCATTACATTGAGTTGTCAAGAATGTACTTCACTGCTGTGCTTGGAGTGGTCCAGGCAGGAATTTGGCTGGACTCTCCTGTTCAAAAGTGGTCTTGTTGGAGCAAAGAGGGAATTTTTGGAAAACTGTTCTTCCAAAATAGGCTTAAACTTCCCCACCCTAAATTGTGGTCTTTGTTGTGCCATGCATGTTATCCAAACTTTGATTTTTCTGTTTCAGATGACATTTTTTTCAGTAAGATTGAGTTTTGAGTTTATAGAGATAGAAGCGTCTGCAAAAGATGAAAATGGACAAAGCAGGAACATGAGGCTACTTAAATTCATAGATCTCTAAATCTATTGGCCTTTGGCCAATGGCGAGATGTATATATATTTAATATTGTTTCCTTTCCCTTCCGTGCATCAGTCAATGAGGCCAAGGTGCTGTGATAATATGGAGAATATCATTAAAGTTTTTTTTTTCACGAGTTAATATCTGGCTAACTTGCATCCAGTGGAATAAAATTTCCTGTAGCTCTTTCTATACTACAGTTTACCTTCTTTAGTTAAATTAAAAGAAGGTGATCATGTCCTGTAAACACTGCTTGAATATGAAAGTTCAGATCACAGGAAATAAATCCAGAGAATATTCTGTCTATGGGAAGCAGCAGATCTCAAAATATTTCATATCATTAGAAAGATTTAAGATCACTAACTGGTATGCTTAAGCCTTCAATATACCACATTTATTGTTGGGATTAAAAATAATGTATTAGCTGTTTGATTTTTTTTTTCCTTAATAATTATGTGTAAGTGAATTTGTGGTTCTTGAAATACTTACATTACCAGAAGTGCCCCAGACCAGTACATACTGTCATGCTTCTAGCTAAAGAGTTATGTTGCCTTTTCACAGGAAGAAATGTTAAGTCTGGCTAAGTTTGTACCATCCTAAAAATTCATATACCTGGTTTTCTTTGTTAAGTGTTTTGGTGAAGAAATGCCAAATTAAAAGTGGGGTGGAACAATGCTGTATATAATGGTTGAAAATACTAGCTGAAGGTTATCTATGTGGTCTTTTTTGTGTTACTGCCTCTCCCCAGACAAAATAGAAATGAGATGCCAAAGGTTTTTTACCAGCCATTCACCCCATGTGTCTTAGCCCAACCAACTGATGTGTTTTTTCTTGAGCAAGCAAGCCAGATTGCGGATATTTAACCATATGCACACATACACACGTGACTAAAAACCAAGTGAATGATAGGATTAGCCTTGTTCAGCCTAGAGAACAGAAGGATACGGTGAGACCTTAGAGCAGCCTTCCAGTACTTGGAGGCTGACAGGAAGGCTGGGAAGGGGTTTTATATCAGGGAATGCAGGGATGGGATGAGGGGGAATGCTTTTAAACTGAAAGAGGGAAGAAGAAATGTTTTCCTGTGAGGGTGATGAGGCTGTGGCCCAGATTGCCCAGGGAAGTGGTGGCTGCGCCATCCCTGGAGGTGTTCAAGGCCAGGTCGGATGAGGTTTTGAGCAACCTCATCTAGTGGGAGGTGTCCCTGCCCACGGCAGGGGGGCTGAAACTGGATGGGTTTTAAGGTCCCTTCCAACCTAAACCATTCTATGATTATTAGTTTTATATCTTTAATTTATCAAGCACATATCCTGCAAATAGCTGTCAGAAGTTATTACTGATGGCACCTGCAAGGCTTCATAAACAATCACTCATAGACTGGTGAGTACTCCTGTCTAGATGCTTGCACTGCTGCAAACAACCTATACGTATTATTAGCTGTAGCATCTGTTCTCCAGAAACTTGGAAAACAGTATTTGTGGATGTATAGATTTCTGTGCATCATAATTATATAAGAAGGAGACTACATAGTAAAGTGTAAACAAATGACTTGTAGCTTGCCAAATAAGACATCTCCATTTGGGAGTGGGATTGGGAAATGTGTATGTGTGTGCCTTCTCAACAAGGTGGAAGCAGTGAAATTAAAGGCTGAGGAGGGGGGAAGATTCTTCTATGTGTCTGTAGGAAAAATAGTAAGGATAGTGATTTTTGGTTTTAATTCATTCATACATCCGAATTGTTAATATGGTATTAAAAGCTAAGGTGTTTGAAATGACTGCATATGTAGTTATCAAATTATCAATCTTTTATTTTTAAATCCTTTATTAAAGGCCATGTTTAAGGACAATTCAGTAATGAGTTGGGAAGACTAGTTAAGTAATTTGCTACAGATTGTGAACCTATACACAGCGTTGTGTTTCTTCTTCTGAAACTGGAGACTCAAAATGTCCTAGGACTAAATCTTGATTCTGTGCATTTTGTGAAGTACTTTGCATAGCTCTTGCGCTGAACAAATTATATCAAATATAGCTCATAGCAATATGGAGAATATTAAGATCTACAGTGTGAGACTTCTAACTGTTCTTGGTTTTAGGGCAGATTTTGTCCTGGATTTTGCTGTACTCTGATTTTTAGGATAGCTCAGAATGCTCAAGCCTCAACTCTTGAAAGCTCTTGCTATGTACAATATGTCCCAGATATGAAAAACTGATAAAATTACTGATCTTCAGATTTCTGCTTGCATTTCAAGGAATGTTCGGAGTTCACAGCTTTTGAAATAATGCCATACTCTGAATTGCTTCCTGATTTGGTCCCAGTTTATTCATCTGTCTAATTCTGTGAAGAGATGGGAGGGTCCTACACTACGTACATTATGCATCCTATGCTGAAGAGGGAGGAAAGGGAATAGTGAAGAGGGAATTGCTGGAGTTGTAAGGCATGTGTGGGTGGATAGAAGGTGGTGCTTCAGTTCTTAATTAAAATTCATTAAAAATTAAGCTTCATCCTGAGAGAGATGTGATGAGTCCTTTCTGAGTTCTAAAATAGGGCAGCAAAAACTTGCACGCAAAAGCAACTCTTTATAGGACTGAAGTTTCTCAAATTTTGTTCAAAATGTCATGAACGTGGCTGCAGCTGTGAGAAGGCTGAATTTCAGCCAACGTTTCATAAATGTACAAGCTTTCAGCTGTTTGCCTGGTTGTTTGCTCTCCACAGAAATCTTACATCTGCTTAATAATGCTGTGTTGGAGTGTGAGCCTTGGAAGGTCTCCAGTTATTCTTACATTGCATTGCTGCCAGTGGAAGGTCACTACTGGTTCAGAGCTGAAAAGTGCTGTATGAAGTGATATTTCTGAGATGCATGGTCTCATGATGCAGTATCAGCGAACTATTTATTTTCTGAAACAATCATTGGCAACGCTAACTGGCCATGTTTTAAGTTAATTATGGATGTGAAGATGTTTAGAATTTTTCTTGGAACATCCCAAATATTAGCCATACTCAGATATTGATTTAAGTAGCTGTGGTGTATGCAAAATGCACAGTCAGATCTGTAGGCTTTTCTAATACCTGCTGGGACCTTATGCAGCTGCAAAGGATGTCTGAAAATACTGCTTTTCTTCCATATTGGCTTTTGGTGATTGTGTAAATTTTTCATTTTTAAAGTAGTCAGTTTAGGGCTGACTCAGATCCTGGTACTCAAAAGCTATTTCCTTCTGGTTTGATCTTTGATATGCTACAAAAATGTGTAGAGAATTTCTCCAATATCCATATCTCATACGTACTTGTGGAGAGTCTGCTAGCTTTATCATTCAGTGCATGGCACAGCATCCTACTCCTTTTGTGTTTGATACTGATTTCCAATAGCTGATCTGCATTGACAGGATTTGCAGATACTGATGTACTCTGCGTCTTGTTTTACTATCAAGTTGCCAACTCGAACAAACTCTGCATGCAGTATATGAGCAAGAAGGGAAGGTTGGATAATAAAGACTCAAGATGATCATTTTGTCTTTGAAGTTTTTGTCATCTAGTAGGAAGAGAATTAGCTAGCAGAAACTATCGTCTTGGATGTTTGACAGTACTAAAGCAATAGCATAAGAAAATATATAAATCTACTGAATAGCCATGAAACGTACTCAACTAGAGAAAATAGAAAGAAGATAGAGTAGCTGGCAAATGGAGAGATACAAGCTGCCAAAAAGGATGTGAAACATTAATTTTACCTTCTCAGGATTGATTTTTTTTCCTTTTAAAAGATGTATATTTATTTTTAGAGCTACCAGATACCAGTCACATTGCTCATGCAAACTAAATGATCTGAACATTTTTCTAGCTTACTCCGACTTCCAGTGCCCTGCAGTGACTGTTGCAGCAAAAATGAGATCAGCTTGGGAAAAAAGAGATTCTGACTATATCCTTCTCCTTGTTATGAATATATCTGTCTTTATACATGCCAGTGACTGTACAGGGAGGCTGGCATGGGATCTCTTTAAACAACTTTGGCACTAATGAAGCTTTTTCCCTTGCAGAAGATGCAAGACACTATTGAAGCCAGAGATTTTTCACTTGTTATGTGCCAGAGAACTTCTGATTGTGTACTTTGATTCTTTGTACCCCCAGGTTTTCAAGATTTTGCTGAGCTTTTGTTTGGATCCAAACCATCACATATCATCTACTGTTTCAATGCAATAACAACTCCTTTAAAAAAAAATCAATAAAATCACAGGCTCAAAATGAACTGCCTTTTAATTTCAATCTGAATGAGTACTTCCAAACCAGGATTAGTTCTTTGGAGCTTTCCCTCTTTTAACAAGCATGTTGGGCTGACCCTTGCTGTACGTCTGGTGACCAGCAAGCTTCTCCATCACTTATCCTCCCAAGCCCAACGGGGAGTAGCAAATGTAACACTAGACTCATGGATTGAAATAAGGACAGGGAGAGAACATTCGCCAGTTACCATCATGGGCAAAAGAGACTCCACGTAGGGGAAATTTAAATTAATTTATTGCTAATCAAAATCAGAGTGGAGTAATGAGAGAGAGAGAGAGAAAGAAATCTTAAAACCCCTCCCCTCTCACCTTTCCATTCTTCCTGGGCTTGACTTTACCCCCGATTTCTCTACCTCCTCCATCTGAGTGCCACAGGGGAACAAGGGATGGGGGCTATGGTTAGTTCATCAAAGGTTGTCTCTGCTGCTCTTTCCTCCTCCTCTGAAGAGTTCATGTTTCTGTCCTGAAGGGTCCTGTTACCTGTTTGTGTGAGCAAGATTTGTTTTGGCCATCCTGAATTTTTACCTTTTTTGGTTTAAGCTGCTTCCTTGCTTTCCTCTTCCTTTCTCCAATTTTATGTTACTTTTAAAACCTGCTGCCCTATGGCATGTAAATTTTGAGAAATTGTGCATAGACATTTAACCTTTTTTTTTCCCCCTTTCCTCCTTTCTTTTTTCCCTGGCGCTCTCACTCCACACCCATTCCTGTTATCTTTGCTCAAATAAACCAACCTTTTCCTTGGGAAGATTTACTTAGAAGAAGAGTAGGGCAGATGAATTTCAAGGAAATTATCTTTGTGTATTGCTGAGAATGGTTGAGAAGCAAACGTGTCTTGGTTAGGGCAGGCATTTGTCTCTTGTTGCTCCCAGCTGAGCACTAAACTTGAACCTGTGTGAGTTAGTTCATTTAGTGCTGTAAAGAACCACTGTTTGAATCTGCTTACCCAATATATCAGGCCTCTAATATTTAGGTGCTTCTGTGTGTAATGTGAGAAACATTACATGAGAATTATTTCAAAAAAACCTAACATGTCTGGGGAAACAAAGACAGAAGATTAAGCATTGATTGGAAGACGAGGGAGAGAAATATTGTAATAAGTATTTGCACTTGGACTTCTTTCTGTAAACTTGGTATGGGATGCTACTAGAGGAACTGATTAGCATTACGCTTCATCTCATGTGCACTTATGACAATGGTTTCTGTTGGAATTAGATTATTTCATTTATCAGCTGATTTATTTTCTTTATTTGCTTTTTCCTCATTTTCAAGAGTAACAGTTGTGCTCTTCAGAGGTGATATTACTAGGATTTCTGCTACTGCCGCCAAAAATCTCTGACACAAAATTGCTATCTGAGTTAGATTTGCAACATGACAAACTTGGAGACAGCAGCAGCAATGATATGTTAGGTGTCTACTGGGCAGCTTCCAAGTAGACAAAAAATCTCCTACTAGTTATAAAATATCATTTAAAATAGTGTAATACAATAGGTGATTCTGAAATATTGTGCTTATTTTTCTGGCTATCCGGTTGAAGGTTGAGTAGAGGATTGGAGTTAGAACAGTTATTCAGTTGTGGCTGTGTATGTTCCACGTATTAGCATTAAAGAAGAATAAGAAAGCATCAAAAGAGGGTTATGCACTTTTTCTGTGATCTTTTATTACTCATTTAGCTGTTAATTGCTCATATTTTGTTGTTAACTGGCACTGGAGTGGTGGCACTGGAGTAGGTGAATATGGTGCATTTTCCAGTGGAGAGATTCTAAAGTGAAATTACTGTTGGGGGGATTCACTGTTGCATTTCCCAGACTGCATTTCTGTCTAGTAGTTCTATGAGCATTATTAATGCTGCAGTTTGTAAGTTAAGCTACTAGTTTAATTGTTTTTTTCATTACTGTACTGATATCTTCAGTCAACCAGAGCATGCGGTCCTACTTTCTGTGTCTGATTACATTCTATTTCTGCGCCTCAGCCTATATTTAATTTGCACGGCAGCGGAAAGGAAGTTGTCAGTGCTATCCTGCAACTACTCTCCTCCTCCTTACTTTAGCTCTGTCAGATGCCAACACTGCTGATTTGTTGAACCTCAAGATGTTTTGTTCAGCAGTGGAAATCTGACTGCTTTGCAGCCATCAAACTGGTACAGTGAGACACAAAGTGCTTGTGATAGTGCCCAAAATTCTCATGGGTAAAGGTAGGAGATATCACTTCAATTAAAAATATATGCTGAATTGATCTGATTAACAGAACAAGGATGTAAATTCCACATATGGAATCTTATTTTCTGTACTAGCTAACACTAGTAGGTGCCTAGGTTAACGTGCATTTGATTCAGGAATGTGGGAAAGCTAAGGAATGCTTTTTGTTTTCTACTTCAAGGCTAATTTCTTACAAAAACATTTCTGCTGAAAGTTGGTTGCTACAATTGCGCTTAGTCTGTATTATCTAAACCAACTAATTGTAAAGTGGAGAGAACTGAATAGTGAGACTGCATTGTAATGCCTCTCAGAGCAAGAAGCTTCTACAGATGTTTCATTCCTCTTCTTCACTAATATGAAATAGAGGAAAATAGTGAATTTCATAGAATATTGCAGCAATGCAAATGTTCAGTGTTACTTTAACATAGATTTTATCCTTTTGACGTGCAGGTAGTGGTCACTTTGTTCTGTCATGCTGTTTTCATTAAATTTGAATGAAGACTGAGGTTTCTGTAGCATTGGAATTTATACTGCTAGAAACCCCCACTGCAGATCATGGTTTTTTCTGAGTTTCTATAACACTGGAGGGAAAAACTGGATATTACATTTATTTTCCCTGCTTTATCGAGTACAGAAAATTAGAAGAGCTGGGTTTCTTTAAGCTTTAATTAAAAGCAGTGCATAATAGTTTTCCTTAAAAAAAACAAAACCATAAAAAACAAAAACACAACGAGGAGAGGCAAGGCATAAGACCTACAAAATTTATTTAGTCATTGATGATTAGAAAATTAACCTGAATGTTTTTAAGAATGTCAAAAGTCTAGTTAATATTAGTTCTCAGGGGTATTGTTTTCTTCGTGCACTTCAGTGGAGTTAAATAATTTCTGGAATGCTTTTAATCACAGCTTTCACTGCTTTTTCATTGAAGCATGCACTGTAAAGGCTGACTAGGTTATCTAAAACCACAGAAATCATAACTCATACCAAAACAAGCAGATTATACTACAAAAAGCTGAGAGAGTATATTGCATAGCACTATGCTTGCCTGCAGTAGTACTTCTGTTGCTCAGAACTGATTGAGGATGAGAGGTGATCCTTCCCGCAAATAACCATAATCTCAAAATGCTCCAGCAGGTAGATCTGGTGATGAGATGCAATGCTACCAGTAAATGAGGGTCCCATGCTCTTGTACCACGGGTGCCTGGAGTGAGATGTAAGTTCTGTAGCTGCTCAAATGGTAATCAGAGCTATGTAGCAGTGGGTGCTTTTTTTTTTTTTGCCTGTGTGTTAGATCTGTGAATGTAATAAGTAAGGACTTATTAGAAAAGGAGTAGATGATGGCATGTAAACAGTCTTTTTTTTTTTGTCTTTTTTTTTCTTTAAGGCAAGGAATAACTGCAGACTCTAAGGCTTGAGTACTTCGTGTGCTTCTAATGTTTAGGTCTTGGAAAAAGCTAATAGAACTTGAAAAATGCAGGGAAGAGTGACAATAATGACCTATCAGTTTACTAGGTTGTTGTCACTGTTGAAAGATTGAATTAAATTTCCTGTTTTGATGATTGTAGCAGGATATAGCTGCTGTAGAAATTGCTAAATGTGGTAGGCAAATAAGCTAGATTTCCTTTTGGTAGCTAGCTTTTGTATTCATTGTTCACGATGCTTTATAATCTTCTCAGTAACATTATGTAAAAAGAGCTATGTACATCTTTGTCTTGCCTGCCAGTCAGCCGTGCTGTAAACCACCTGCACTCTAGGAAGGAAATATATATTAACTTTTAATATAACATTACATTTAATGAGTTAAACACACTGGAATGGGAAATGCATATTTTAACTAATAATTATATCTCCTGAAAATTGCTTATTGAGCACCGGGTCAATAAGATATGAGTTCCGTGCTATGCTACTCAGAGCGAGTATACAGACAGCTTATAAAATTAGAACTACAGAGTGCATTGGATGTAGGGAACATGCTTCCAAGTGCGACTTTACAGATTGCTGTGGCTTGTGGGAGCTGAAGTGAAAAACAGGAGCCCTGACTGAATATTGTCCCAAGATAGATTTCAGAGTGCTTTATACTGTACTTCTACAAGAACATCATTACTTATGGTTGTAAAAGCCGTGTTATCTTTTCCCTTTGTGCCTTTGTTCACAGTTAGGAAGTCTGTATGTATGTCGGTTTATTGCACGGAGTCTCTGTACTCTCTAATAGTGAGAAGCTAAGCCAAGAAGTTTCAGCTGTTTTAAACTCCTTTTGTACTAATGTAATTTTCTCAATTGCAGAGAGTTTAGCAGAAAAATCTGTCTCTGTTATTAGGCAATGACTTATGTTTGAATTAGAGATACTGAACTCGGTTTTGTTTCTGTTAAATCCAAGAATAGAGGGAAATGAAACTAAACCTGATTTGAATGGAGTCAAGGGCCAAGGATTTATGAAATATAAAATTATAAACTTGACATTAATTTTTGAAATATGACAAAATTATGTAGGTGATGTGATACTAGATATGGTACCCTTGACACCTGTAGTAAAACTCAGACCTCACTCCAGTTTTCTTGGTTGAAGTCTGATTTCCGAAGCCGTAGTAGCCAGCATGAGAACCTCATTATCTGGCTCTTCCTTACTACAGTTCGCTGACACTTTGCTGTGTTGAAGAACTGAGGATTTAAATTCTAAGGCTATGCGTAACTTACCTAATTACTTGTGTTAGAAAAAGGCTAGCCTGTAGAGTTGAGTGGTTGATTATTGTGTGTTAGTAGTAGGGTCATGGGACTATGTAGTGTGTCTATTTCTCATGTCAGAAACAGATGGAAAATGTTCTCCTTACCTGAGAAAGAGAATAAGAGGAATCTTGTGAGATAAGCCACAAGGAACCGGGCAATACAGAATGAAGGAACAGTTGCAAAGACTCTTCATCTTCTCATGCCTCTGCCATTTCTGTTCTGGAAGACTGAATTCAAAGAATCAGGGTGATGAAATGAGATTAAAAAAAAAGTTAAATGTATATATAAAAAATGTGGGATATAAGGGTTTCTTTATGAAAGGAAATGCTGAGAGTAACAGTAATGTTTCATAGCCTGACATTGCATGTCCGCATCACAAGGATGTCAAAATGATAAATGTAATAGTGAATAAATTTTATATTGTATGCCTTGGAAATCTTCACACGCTTAAGGTTAAAATTCCATTTATTTCCTTCATTTCTCTAAAGTACATTATTTGACCCATTTCAGGTCCTTGGAGAAAAAGCATCACACTGCCAATCGAACTACTCATGGCTTCTTAATAATTAATGTTTTTACATTGCATTATAAAGTGTTTGCCTATATAGCTAGTATAAGCCTTTTATTCCATTAGGTATAATTTTTTTGCCTGCAGTACCTAGCAATGACTGTAAAAAATAATTTATTGTATACTGAAAATGCAGTACTGGGTAATTCCTATACAACTCCAAGGAATTTGTAAATGATCCAGTTCTTTACGCTCTTGGTGTATGCATTGTGCTGCTTATTTACATAGGCAAAGCACAAGCTTTTATTAAAAATAGCTAGTCCTTCCAAGAACGCCCAGGTCTTCTCATCTGAAAGCTCAGTAAGTTGTTTTTGGAAAAGCCTAAGTCCTACTCTTACATTCCTAACAGAAAACAAACGTGTTTGCTCTGAACTGCTTTTTGTAATTAATAGTCTGAAGAGATTTACCACTGTGCCACTTACTACTTTGTGCATATAAAGTACAAAAACTGTATTGTAGATTTGACTTTTGATGGAATAAAACAGAGCTACACATGGGATCTTGGTGAATTAGGCTAAAGTTCTTTCCAACACTGTTGTCTCCAAGCTGTAGAAGAGGGTGGGTGCATGAAGAACTACCTGCACTTACCAGCACAGACCTCAAGACTCAAGGTATCTCTCAGTCTTTCTCTCCCCTGCTCCTTCTATCTAAACTCCCACGTCCACACTGATTTCATGGACAGGAGAAGAGAGAAGACAGCTGTGACGTAAGAAAGAAAAAGATTTTGAGGACCGTTAACTGTTAGGGGTTTTTTTTTGGTTTTTTTTTGTTTGGTTTGTTTTTTTTTAGTTACATGTAATAATGGTTGTAACACCATTTTTATGCTCCGTCTGTAGCAATATTGACTTATTTAGGCAATTGCACTTGTATTTTCTTATATTTCCTTTATGTCCTCTTTTATTTCCTTTTCATTATATTTTCTATTATATCAGATTTAAAAGCGTTAACTTATGCAATTCTTCACTTCAACTTATTTAAAAGGAACTCCACCCAAATCCAGTTAAAAGTAACAGTTCTCCCTAGGCAATGAGATTTGAATCCTCCTGAGGTCACTTGAAGTTGGGCATGAAAAATGAAGGAAAATAATTTTGATATATGGCAACTTTTATCTTATTACTGTTCTTGATAAATAATGATTAATCATTTCTCCAAAATGACATTTTCTTCAGTAGCCAAACTAGGTAAAAAATGTTTCATCACAAGCTTCTGAATGCACGCTATTGTAGATTTGATACACTAGGTTTTATTTAGTACGTTTTTCTTTTTCAGTGCAGAGTGCTGGCCATTGCAGACATCACAGATGTAGTGTGTTATGGTTGCTTTCTTCTAGAATCTGTTAACCTATGTCGAATAGTTCTTTGTTTCCCCCCCCCGCCAAGTTTTGATTGCATCAGTAAATTGTGCACCTCTGGAAGCACTTCCTTTTGCCTTTTTTTTTATGTCTTTTGTCCTTCAAAGTCACTTAATTTAACTATATTTAAATTTCTTCATCTATTTCCTGAATCTCTTTCCACAACCCCAAAAGGATGTCCCTTTTTGCTGCAGTGGTGCCGTCCAATCTCAAGAGCTTTTTGTAACTCCAGTGATGTCAACATGGAGAGGGATTGCTAGGGGTCAAAGGAGAGAGAAGCCTTGGTGAGGGATGGTGGATCCACTTTTGGCACAATCTTGAGTACTCTGCTTTTTCACCGAGTTCCTCTATGAATTTCTTTCAGATCAATTAGTGAGAAGTTCTGCCAGAGGACACCTGAATAGATGTCTGATTGGCAAAATCACTCTGCACCTAGAATGCCCATCAGAACTGTCATGACTCAATTTTCAAAATAACTCTTCACATTGAACTCTAAAACCTTTTAGAGTTTTAGTCACTCCTATTTCTTTAGTTCCTAGATGCTGACCTTCTGAAAAACCCTGTACTTCTGTGTCTCAGGGCTCTCTCCTGAGTGATGTCCCATTTGTTCAGCTTTCACTGATTTCAGGTTTGAGCTGTATAGGAGAATTCAGCCTCCACTCTGCAATTCTGCACATACATAGATGAATTTCATTGATATTCAGGGATCAATAGTCAGTGCTGACAGATGTAATCCGATAATACATTCTGAAGTGATGCTAGCTTCATTTGCTTTTCTGCTTTTGAGTTTCAACTGCAAAATACCATTAGATAGTAATTTATTTTGTACTTTGTTTTTAGAAACAGTGGTTGTTAGGGGCAATGGCTACAAACTGGAGAGGGGCAGACTTAAATGAGACATAAGGAGGAATTTCTTCATGATGAGGGTGATGAGGACCTGGCACGGGTTGCCCATGGAAGTTGTGGTTGCCCCATCCCGGGAGGTGTCCAAGGCCAGGTTGGATGGGGCCTTGGGCAGTCTGACCTAGTGGTCACATGGCAGGGGAAGTTGGAACTGGATGATCTTTAAGGTCCCTTCCAACTCAAAGTATTCCAAGTATTCCATGTTTGGGATTTTTTTAAGTTGTGGAAGCAAAGACATACGTTAATATGTAAGAGTTTTGCAGCAAGCAAGCAAGCGATTATCTAATAGCACTTGCTCTTTTGCTAACATGTTTTTGCACAACATCAGCCTCCAGTCCAGTGGAACGTCCCCAGTCTTCCAGGACTGTTGGAAGATGAGAGAAAGGGGTTTGGCCACCACATCCACCAGCTCCTTCATAGAAAATCTCCCAAGTATTCCCACATCTGTAGCATAGTTTTGCTTTATATCACAATGGAATCAAGCTTTTAAGTGTTATTGTATTAAAGAAAATTTTATCTGGCACAGAATGGCTAAGGGGTGGCTGCTTGAATAATCGGAGCTCAGAACCCAAATGCTGGTTAATACAAAACTGTCACTGTAAACGTAATAAGATATTTCTCGTATTTTCATTTAGGTTTTGGTTTTAATAAAAGATAAATGCAAGCAAAAATTTAGAACAGGAACTCTGTTGCTGTTTCAAAAAATAAAGTTTTAATTTGTAAATATCTTCAGGGTTTTGCTCATAATGTATTTCTAGCAGTTTAAAATTCAGTAAGCCCAGCAGTCTCCCATGGCTAAAGCTGGCTAGTGTTCAGTTAGCACTGACAAGGGAAGATTACTGTTTTGCATTAAAAGTGAGTGTCTCCAATGTTTACTTTACAAGTATTGGCAACTTAAGGAGTTACTCTCGGCTAAGGCCAAGTCATAACAAACACCTGCAAGGAATATTTAAGTATTTAGTGAATATCTTACTAGGGCTTGGTACCTTCTTCCCTTGCCCATCTTTTGTTTAATTCTTAAAGCACAGAAATGAAAATTTAGGTTATATGTTTTCAAGGTTTAGGGTATTGTAAGGAAAGAAAGTAATAAGTGAACTGTTCTGTGTGTAATTTTCACCTTTTTGCAAGACCTTTACTACTAGGGCTATCGCATAATTCTAAAATATCAGGAGAAAAGTATTATGTGATCCTATAAGAACTGCAATGGGAAACCTGATTATCATAGAATCATAGAATGGTTTGGGTCAGAAAGGGACCTTGAAATTCATCCAGTTCCAACACCCCTGTCATGGGCAGGGACACCTCCTGCTGGATCAAGTTGCTCAAAGCCCCATCCAACCTGGCTGAGAACACACAGTCATTGGAAATATTCTGCTGTTGACTTCAGTGAATATAAAATGTAACTCTGTATATCCTATTTAATGACAATTCTATTACATTCTTCATAGAATGGAATACTGATACAAAAATATATTGTAAACTATGTTGAGGGCCACATTTGAAAGCTTTTTTACTGGAGTTGCACTGTCAGAGCAAGTCCAGTTGTTTGTAATTGGGTTTTTTTGGTAGTGCATTGAAAAATAGGATCAGTGATTTAAAGTGAGCCTCTCACCTTTTTTTTTTGGTGCCTAAGTCCGTGGCTGTCAGGGGAATGATCAGTTGTAAATGGGTAATAAGATAAAGAAAAAGATAATTTGTAGTTTGATACTGAATCTGTAAAGCAGGTGATACCCAATAGTAGCCAAAATGTGTGGTATTTTTAAAAAGCCTTTAAGTGTGTAAGCTCTGGCATTAAACCAAGTGTGGCGTCTTAAATACTCCTCCTTGGTAATGCACTACCAAGTTTACACCCCTGTGTTAATAAGTGAATGTTATTTGCTAGCTACAAAATTTGAATTCCTTTCCACTAGTGACTTCAGAGAAGCTAAGCAGGGTCTTTTCAGCTGTTCTTCTAGATAATATTTTTCACTCTCTCTATTGCAGCTGGGGGTTTTTGTCTGGGAAAAGTGTTTACAATGAGGTCTCTGCATTGTGGGTATCATTTAAAGCCAGCATGTACAAGTTTTTTATTTGAGATGTATCCAGTGAAAAAAGTTTCTGAAGCCAGAATGCTGCGAGACAGATGTGATGGGTGGGAATAGTTCCTGCTGCTACAGTCTGTGCAGAAACAGCTACCAGGATTGCTAGTTTCCCAGGATATTTGCAGTCTTGCATTCTCTTTTTTCCTGCAGTTGTCCTTTGCAATTACAGGTTTATTAGTGTAAGAACATAAGACTGGAAACAATGAGTCTGGTAGCTTTGAAGGAAGAGGTAGTATTTATAGTATCCGTATTATGCCTTGAAGATCATTCAATAATTTAGCTATAATGAGTCACCCTGTGCTGGTATAAACATGCTGAAATAGATTAAGGAGGCAAGAATACAAAGCCGCTAACACTTCTTCAGACTAAGATTTAGACCTTAAAAAAATAAAATCTGAAAATGTCTTACTGATTTTTTTTCAGTGTTCCCAAATGACTGCATTTTTTTTTAACCAACTCCCTGCTTCTAAATAAAAGATCTTGAAGCCTTCCTTTGAAATGTGACCTGGATTCTTGTTCATTTGCTTAAACAGTTAGATCTGAGGCTTGGCAGTGCTATATCCATTTTTAGAGTATGGGAATCATGCATAAAGCTTGCCTCATAAAGTGAGGCAAAAAAAAGCAGAACAAAAGTGCCTAGAAATTCTTTATTCCAATTTAGTTGGAAAGATTCCAGAAAAAATCAATAACCCCTGCTGATTTTGCATGAAACTCATGGACACTTGACAATTAAAAAAAAAAAAAAGAATCCTTAAGGGATTATGGATTATTGCCATTGATGTACTGAATTCAAGGACAACAGAAGTTCCCTTTTGCTGCCTACAAATGTTTGGGACTGTTACCCATGTTCGAAGACTAGAAATAAATTAAAAGGCTGTACTAGCGATTTAGTGAATGCATAGGTTTCATCAAATTTTTATAACAACGAAAATAAAATTGAACTTCACAGTAGAGTGGTGGATACTCATCAGACTTCTGAAGCTATGAAGGACAATTCCACTCTGGGAAAATCAATTCAGTATTTGATTAGGAGTCCAAAAATATCAAGGAGCTAAGGAGCAAAATGAAATAATAGGATTTATTATTTATTAGAAAAAGAGTCCAGAAAGCTACATAGTCTCTACAGTGTTTGCTATTGTTTTGTTCTTTCTGTATTTCTGTTCAAAACAAGTTTTTATATATAGTTTTTTTCAATATTTAATGAAGCTATAACAAGAGTTTGTTTCATTGTGATTGCAACATGAAATAATAGGAAGATTGTAGCCTTTCAGAAAACTCACATATCTTGTATGTGAGTATATCCAAAAGAAAATACCAGACTGCTCTAGGGATACTGTGGATATCAATTAGTAACACAGCTTTTGAGCTTTTGAATGTTAGTGGATTACCTTCGTAGCCGAGACGGCTGATCTCTGCAGGCTGTAGATCAGCTGCACATAGACTGATGTTTCCGTGTGCATCAACCTGCTTAGACTTGCACAAATATTTCCAAGTCAGAGAAGACTGTAACTGAAAACTGACTTTTAATGAAACTGGATTAGTTTTGAAAAAAACAAAAGCTAACAGATGATTGTGAACTTCTCTACCTAAGGAGTGCTTCCCAAAGCTGTCATTAGAAGCTGTCAACGTTGTTGCCTACAACTGTCATTCTTAATTTGAAAGACCAGAGACAGAGATCAAAACAATGTAGGAAAAGATTGAAATCATGTCCAAGTGGTGAAGGGGATGTATCACAGCTTATGCTTGTTTATAAGTAGAAGAGACAGGGCTTTGAGGAGCAGAGCACCCCCATGTCAATCCTCGGGGAAGTGTTGGAAACTCCAGTTCTGGAAGGCTGGCTTGCTGCAGTGGCTGCCCGTAGTTTAACAACTTACCAGTAGAGAAGTCCAGTTACTTGGGTGATTTGTATTATTGCTCAAGTAAATTAAGCTATGATTCAGCTGTTACCGTCAGTGGCATTTTAGCCAGTATAAAATCCTGCACATACAATTTTAGCTCTGCTCTGCCACTGCCAAATTAGCAAACTTTCTACTGTGGATTTTAAAGATTAAATCATCTTAAATAATATTGAACAGAGAAGTTATTAAATTAAAATGGAACAAAACCTCTGAAGAATATATTTAATCTAAAACTTTAAAATGCTGACCTTGACAAGGTGTTTTTGAGTTAATTATGGTAGGAGTATCCTGCACTTCAAACGCTGCTCTGAGGATTCAGTGCATCGCTACCTCAAAGCCAAGCTGTGTGAAGTTGCGTGTCTCCTTAGTTTTGCTCTTGTCCTTTGGGGACATCTCAGATTACTTTGGTCTGTGTAATGCAACTACCGTCATACCGTATTTTCACGGATTGTTTTTTCAGAGCAGACTGACAAATAGATGTGCTCCATTCTCTAAAGCCATATCGAGTTGAGTTTTCACTCATTGAACAGTTTTAGTTACCCTTTGTAATTATTACAAGTGCTTTCAAATAATATTATCTTCAATTTAACTTATTAGGGATGGAAATGTCATATCTGATTGCTCTTGTTTGTTTGAGTATTTACCTAAGCAAATTTTAAATGGTCATTTATATTTTCCTGTGCAAAATTGACCTTAAAAGGTGACTGGGCTATTTTTTTTCCCTACCTGGAGATGTTTTTATTACATAAAACCTGATCATTCTCTAAATGTCAACAGCGATGTGCTAGTCAATGTTTACATTTACCACACAATGCATTTGCATTGTGTTTCCAAACTTCATTTTGATTCATTTCACTTCAGGGTGTGTTTTCAGTTATCAAAAATGTAGTAGTTTTTTATTTAGCCTGCACCTTTTTCGTAAGAGCTACTACTTGGGGAAATGGCAGGATCTTTCATTCTGAATCTGCAGAAACATTTGAAGGGTAGACTGTTGGAGTTGATTGCCAGGTTGTTTTTTTTTATTCTTAACTGAAAACTTTGAGCTAGTTTTTTTTTCTTTCTGAGTCGAAAAGTGTTTTGTACAAAGATTAGGATGTAGATTTTCTTTGTCTTTTCAAGCAGATTTTATTAGTTTTCCTTCACTTTGTCTGGAAAAACAGGGAAGCTTGTAGCACGTTATTTTATTTAAGATACATTAAGAATGACAAGAGTTACTTTGCAAGATTTTTAGAATTATCTGAATTTTCTTGCAGAACCATATATTGTATCTCACTGTTTTGGTATTCAACTTTGGTGTTAGCTATGTATAAATATTCTCTTATCATTTTAATATCTATTAGTATATTAGATCCTGGTACTTATCCTCACAAGGTGATTAGGAATTTAAATTTGGAGAACGAAGATTGTGTATGAAGACTGTCTCTATAGACATCTAATGTGAAAATTGCACTTCATTAGAAAGATACTTGCCTTAGTGAGTGAGGCAGATTAAGATATCTGTCAGTCAGACATTTTCCTCTGAAAATTTCACTTTATTGTTGATTTAATCCAGCTGGATTGGAAAGATTAAAGGGGCGTATTGGGAGGCAGGAATGACATCTCACCTGGACATACTGTCAGCCTCTTGCAAATTGCATTATTTCAAAGTTAGAGCCAACAGTCCAAACTGTATTCAGTGTTCTGAACTGTTTTGCCGGGGTGACTGAATGGACCTATAGAAATCTACAGATCATGTATCTGAAATGACACAGTCTACAGTGCATTTCTTGTGTTTAAATTCTGGACCAGTTTTTGCGACTGGTGAATCAAGAAAGCATTGTCTTTGGGTTTTTTTGGCTTTGTGTTTTGTTTCTTTGTTTTGGTTTTACTGGGTGCTTTTAAGGTTGTTATTAAACTACTGCTTTTGCTCATTTTTAATTTAAAGAAGTAGTGTATTTTATTTAAAACCATATTTCAGTATATTAATATGACGATGTAATTTTGGTTACAGAATACAAAATAACTGTTTATATTTTACAAGTGATACTTGGGAATTTAGTGGAAGTGATTGGAATTATGCTCAGCTTTGCTGCATTAGCCTGTTTTTCTGCTAATATTTCTGACTATAAGATTCCTTTTGTGATGCTTTGTAAGAAGTTTGTTTGCAAATGATATTGCCGTCACATCAAAGTTTGCATACCCTGTGCTTTTTTTCCCTGTTAATTAGTTTGTCCTGGTCAGTTGGTGTCACTGAGACCAATTTGATCAAATTTATTTAACGTATAGTTTAAGACCATCCAGTATTTAACTCTACAGTATTTCTTTCCTCTTTTTGTTTTTTCCATAGATACTACAACGTATTCCACTGAGCGATCTGAGCACTTTAAGCCATGCAAAGACAAGGATCTTGCATATTGTCTCAATGAAGGGGAATGCTTTGTGATTGAAACCTTGACAGGATCACATAAACACTGCCGGTAAGTCATTTGTGAAGAAGCTGCAAAAAGTCTCTTGTCCAGGGGAGATAGTATTATATAAAAAAACCCTAAAAATGCATTAGCGTTTCGAATGTTATAAAGCAATGGAATCTGCCTATTTATGTTCCTCAGATCTGATTTTTTTTTTTTTGCTCGTCTCTAATATTTACATTAAATAGAGGTATGGAAATAAAAAAGGCAATGTTTTGGTTACTTCTATAGCTAAGAAAGATCTCCAATACTCTGTTTTGTTATCATATAAATGAGTAAGGATTAATGTTTTCTTTTGGTGATTTTACATATTAAAATCTTATGTTCTTCTACACACAAGAAGCATTCCTTTTTTTGGATACTCAGCGTAGAGCTTTGACAATAGCTGTATGCACTGTTCATTGAGAGGGAGAAAAAATTGAGAAGTTACTGAACTACTGTTAATGTCTATGACCATCTCAAATGTACTCAAAAGAACATCAGAAAAGAAAACCAGATATACTTATTCTACGTCTAGTGGCCAGTAAAAGGGGAATGATTATGCAGAAGGAATACCGTAACAGCTTTGTAAAGATGAGAATAAAGGAAGTTCTGAGCTAGTCAAACAACCTTTTGAATAGAAGTGGTACAAAATGAAAACCTGTACTTTTGATGTTTTAATTTACTCATAAAATATTGTGTATTTAACAAGGTGTATTTAAGATGTCTATACACCCAAATTCTAAACTGAATGTGTAAATACACAGATATCTCTAATATAAATAATAAAAACCACCTGAGATGCTCAGAAGCTTTTTTGAGTTATTTGGGACTTAAGCTGCTAAATACACTGAAAGTAGGGGAAAAACGTCACAATATCATCTCTGCCATGTTTAAAAGTGGAGACATATGAATTTAAATATAGATGAAAGTCTGCTTATCATCAGAAGAATATTCCTAAAATTTTTATTTAATATTATGTAGGTAATTTTTTTCCCCCATTCATTTCTATATGCTTAAATGACCAGTCATTTCTTGCTTCTTAAATTAAATATTATGAGTCATTAATCATGGAAAAATAGGAAAAAAATTCCAGGTGTTTTTTGTCAAAATCGGTTTGAATTTTTCAGTCTTTCATGGAATTGTCATGAGATGTTAAGAAGAGAATTATATCACTCAAATATTTAAGTGTTTTTCATTGTCAGAATATTCCATCTGAACTAAACTGACAGAAATTACTAGCAGGGAGAAATGTATATATATGAGAGGTTTTGACTAGAGTAGTAGACTTATTAGCCAATTTCATCGAGCAGTCAGTTTTATTAAACTGTATGTATTAAACTTCTAAATATTTGCAGGAGTATATCTCATGAGAGAGCTGTGGAGGGGTTTTTTTTGGTTTTTTTTTGAGTTTCAAGATCTTTCCTGTTGTCTGCCTTTGCCAAATTCTCATATATTTGCTCATATTCTCATATATAATTCTCATGGTGCAGTCTGATAATGGTTGGAAGCTTTTCCATACAAGCTTTTCTTCTTAACTAAACAAGCCAGAGTTTTGAGTATTCATTCCTTCCAGCGGAGTGATATTCTTTCATCACTACCTCTTATATTATTCTTTCATTGGGGAATACAGGTCTCCTTGTGACTCTGATAGCTCCTGCGTGTAACAGATTTGCATTGCTTGTATGAGTTTCAGGCATTGACTCATTCTCTGGGAATTAAACATCTGCTTATTTCGGTGGATACTTTGAAGTGTGCAACATGAAAAGACATTTATAAGGCAATAAAAATTCTTATAGCAAGAGAAGACACTTTTTAAAATTTAAAAAGTGATTAAGCTAGTTATAATGGCTTGTTTAATTCTGTAAGGAGCTTCAAAATTACAAGCAGCCGCTTGTTCAGAACCACTTTTAAAATACTAATATGTATGTCAGTAATGAAGAGAAGTCTTTTAATTTGACCTTCCAATACTGTTTCTTAACCTTGGAAACAGGCTGTATTTCTCCTTGTCAGGTTCAGTGCTGTAATGAGTGGGATGCAGGTGTTTTTCTCTGTGTAGCCTAGAACTATGCTCTGAAATAGCTAGAATGTACACATACAGAAAAATACAATATTAAGGTACTGGATTTGTCCTTAACTAGGAAAAAAAATTTCCTTGAGAATGAAAGGGTTATGGAATTCCCAATGCAATTAGAAGAATTATTTGAATACAGAATTATGAAGGCTTACAGAGTGAAATGATACTTTGTTCTTAGAATCAAGCTGCATTGTGTGTTCTCATTGGGAGTTTGATTTTGCATCTGTTCTGGGAACAGAGCACCAGTGTACTGAAATGGGAATTTGCTATGTGGAACAGCTGCGGATAGAAGACCTTGATGTAGCAAAAAAACTTTCATCCCACTTTGTCAGGTTTAAAGAGCATTAGTAGAAGATATCCTAAGGCAGTTATGCAGTTGTTCTTGTGTGTAGGTGTTTAAGGACTAATATACTGATGATTGTTAAAGAGGGCAGGGGGAAAGATTCCATACCAATTAATAAATATTTGAGTTACATCCCAGCCCTCTTCCATATCTTCATGAACCATACTCTCAGTGCAAACAGGCTCAGGTGGCAGTTCTGGCACCTTTCAGTTGACATAACTTGTCATTCTCTTGATGAGCAATAGGAGGAGATGAGCTCATGTTGAACTCCAGTAATGATGCCAACACTGGATGTTGTAGAGCGCTGGCTTGAGAACTGCTCTGTTCTGTCAGCTACCTGCCTTATCTAGTTTGAACCTGACATCGTGGAGAGTAAGGCTGGCCTGCACCCATAGGGAAAGGCAAGAGTCCTGTTGCTGGAGACTGCTGGTCATACAGTAAATGAGGAGATCTGAAGCAGCTCTCCTCATGCTTCTTCCGTTCCTATCCATCTACAGAGGAGATGTGCTGACATCATGGGATTTTTTTCTTTTTTTTTTTTTAGCATAGTGAAGAAGAAGAGCTAAAAATATTTAGGGATGGTTATAGATTCAAATTCTGTAGTTCTGTATGAACTTACACAATTTACTGTCTCTTAGTGAAAACTTGTCTAGGGATGAAAACTGGCAGAGTTCTCCCGTGTGGTTAGCTGACAAACAAGATACA
This sequence comes from Clamator glandarius, assembly GCA_033459285.1. Taxonomy (NCBI): domain Eukaryota; kingdom Metazoa; phylum Chordata; class Aves; order Cuculiformes; family Cuculidae; genus Clamator; species Clamator glandarius. The sequence goes on along the minus strand of JAUNZM010000165.1, from coordinate 2,315,867 downwards.
TTAGATGTTGTTGGTGCTATTTTAAAGGTGTGACTTCAGTGTTTATTTATATGAATGACTTAATACAAGTTTGTTTTAAGGATAGGGTAGGTCAACAGTAGGAGAACTTAATTTAGCTTCTCCATATGTTGAATTTTTTTTTTTGTGTTGCATTCTTGAGAATTAAAGCTGAATGGCGAGGCTGCTTTTGAGAGTTACACTAAACAAATCAAGTATGCAGTCAACACTAACACATCATTGTTTAACTGGGTATTACATAATGCAGGCTGTGAAGAAGAATCTAGACTTTGCACAATTTCATTTCAAGGACGCTATCTCAAGTCAGTATGGGTTTTGGGGGTTGAGTTGGGGTTTTTTTGGCATAGTTTCTATATCTTTGTGTTACGGTTTTAGTCCTTTCATTTTCTTCTCATTGCCCTTTTAAGACTGGAAAACAATGGATGAATGACTGGCTAAAACTGTTGAGCAGAGAAGAGGATTGTGCTGTTAAATTTCTTTTCTCAAAAAAGCCGTTAAGAATATAGTTTATGCACAGAAAATCTTGGCATTGGCAGTGAACTCTAATGTACTCGTTATAAAATTGAGTATGTTTCATGAAACATTCCTTTTGTCCTTTGTTACTAGCCTCCTTCATGAAGCAAGCAGTGTAAAACCTTAATAAGTTTTCTAACAACAGAGTGAAAGAATAGACTCACAAATGTTCAGTAAGCAAAACATCATTATCAGTTAACTAGATTGTAGCAGGTGTACGTATGTATTCACAGAACGCTACTGTGCTTACTATCTCAGATTTTTTGGATTTCATAGGACAATCTACTTTTTATGCATCCATCTTGTTCTGATTAATTTTGAGTTTGATTATCTTGGTTTTATGCATAAAAATTTCCTTTTTTACTCTCATTTGATTGAAAAATGATGCCATTGTTGCACAGCTTTATTTTAAATGTATTGTGAGATGAGAAGGATTGAATTCCGTATTAAAATGAAAGTCCAATTTGGATACCTGTTTATATATATTGTCAGGTTTTATTGTGAGTCTTTTGCATAGTAGTGCCTGTAATCCAGGCATAGCCCTGGCTGTCACTAAAAATGGGAGAAAGGGATCAAATGAATTGGCCTTCAGAACAGTTCTGAGAATGGCATGTGGTATGGGCACTTAACCATAAGTTAAAAGTCCTAAAAAGATATGAATATTATGTTCCTCTTTTAGTGGCTTTTGCAGTCTGACCTAGGTGTTTTAAAATATCAGCTATTCCATTTTGTGTGCTCCCCCCGTCTTCTATTACAGTGGCAATCTTCCAGAGCAATTCCAACACTTAATTAAAGCCAGCCCTGTAAATTATTCACTTTTGAATAGCATTTAATATCTAAAATATTTAGTTGATGTCACAATATTAGAAGGCTGGTTTAATCAAAATTAATCCATTGCATTAAGCAAACAGCATAACATGCAACTGCAAGCATTTAAAGGAAGAAGAAAGCTATGCTTAAAATTTAGGATCCTTTCCATGTCAGGGGCAATCAACAAACCTCCTGTTGTGAAAATTATTGGCTTATGAGCATAGCTGTAGTGCATAGCTAAATTATATTTGTTTAGTTGGAGGCATCATTAGCTGGAAATGTGACCATTTTTACTTTTATGTTTACAAAAGCTGAGGTGAACTTGAGATACCACATTAGGTAGCTCCAAGCTGATGTTAAGCAGCTGTATTTTAAATATAGATATCGCATTGCATTATTGTCGCATCACCTGCTTATTCAGAAGTGCTTTCACAACTTGTGGTTGCCTTCAGTGGTGAGGTTGTTTCTTTTAGCTCAAATGAAATAGCTTTTTTGCCTAAAGCATTGCGACTGTGCTACTTTTCAAATCTTAGGCTTGTAAGAAGGCAGGAAGCAGAAATTTTGGCCAAGAAGTCTGTCACATGGATTGCACGTCGCAAGGGTATAATCAGCTTGGCTGTATTCATATATTCAGGACAGTGTTGGTAAACAACAAATAAGAGAAAGCCTTTATTTCTTCAAGCACTATTAATAAAAAATCTGGAGTTTGACAACTTTTCCCTTTCCTTCATACAGAAAATGCCCCCCAAAAAATCCACCCCCAAATCCAAACTACTATCCTGCATTCTCTTTAAAGCTTGTGCCTATGAAAATACAGGGAGAAGTTGTAAGACTTCACTGTCAAATACCTATTTTATCCTTTTAAACCTTTTTAAATATGAACCTGAAGGCAATTGGTTTCTAAACCTCAAAATGAAAACTCATGAAGTCCAAGACATCTGTTGGCTTGTTACCTAGGTATTGTAACTTTTTTGGTATAACCCAATTTTACTTGTTTTTTACCATTTGGTCTGAAATTTTCTGTAGTCAATGTATAAAATTTGTACTTTTTTGATTAAGATTAGTTAATCTGAATCAAAACTAAATTGTTTTGTTCAAATGCTGAACTTTGGCATCATAAAAACAATACTTTTTCAGTTATCCCTACACTACTTCTGATAATCCTCTAAAATTAATACCCTTCAAATCTGATATTATGGTAGAAGAATTCAATAAATGACAAATAATTGAGTCTTTTAACATCTTCCACTGGGGAAATAGTGCAAGGACATATTATATGATATGCACACCAAACACAGCTGTATTCAATAACACTTGATTCACGTTTCTGTAATTTAAGATTCACAAGATAGAGGCTCTCAAGAAAGCTTCTTGTCAAAGTATTTTAATTATTGATTAATTTTCACAGTCTCAACACTCCATTTTACAGGATTTTTTATTTACCGTTTTTTTCCACTAGATTATTGCTTTTAGGAGATACTTATCTTCAGTCTTCTGTAACTCCTGTAGTAGAAAATAATTTAAGCTTGAAAAATATATGCAAATTGAAAAGTTTTATGAAGTTAAATTACTTTCAAATATCTGCAATACTGAGTGTTTTAATGCAGCAGTGTAACAGTCAGTAATTCAGTGTTTCCCTTGATGTGCTTACAGAAATTCACCCTTAAGCACGTGCTTAAATTTTTGAACACTGCAGTAAATCGGTGTTTATTATTGTTGTTTCCTTCAATTAGCACTATGCACCAGAGGAGTCACTGCCAAAACATCTTCTATCTGTTCATCTTGAACATTTGGGGGGGGGAAGTTTGTATCGGTCTTATTATTTGGGGGGAGAATAAGCTAAATCCATGGTAAAAAGTAATAAAAAAAACCCAACCAAACAAAAAAAAAAATCCCCAAAACCAATTAACCAAACAAAGCCTTGTAGTGCTGTCTTTGGAAAATTTTGATTACTAAACAGTGGAATTTCCAGGAATTTACTCTCCCGCTTCAGGTTATGATGAATATGCACTTTTCCAGTCAGAGCAATGAGGTAAAAGCCACAGTACTGTAGATGTAAAATGCATACCCAGATATATAAATTACACACTAAATTAACTTAATTCACCTGTGATTCACAGAATCATAGAATGGTTTGGTTTGGAAGGGACCTTAAAGCCCATCCAGTACTAACTCCCCTTCCACTGGATCAGGTTGCTCAAAACCTCATCCAGTCATTTGTTTTAAACAAACATCCATAAAATCAAAATAAGGTTCATAGCCCGCTTCATCTTGTTTGAAATACTTATTCACATTAATATTCTTGAAAGAGTTTGAGAAAGAAGAAATGAAGGATAATTTTTGTAGCTGTGCATCCAAAGTTAATGTTCAAGCTCCAGAGAATGGATATATTCTAAACTCATGTTAGAACAGAAGGACTGAAAAACTGCGGAATTCATTTCTCTTTCCCAGAATACTGAAAGACTACTGTAAATTCCTTTTTAGTTAACATAAAGTATGGAAAAAACATCACTACAGGCTTGCACACCCCCCTGCCTCCTTTTTCTTTTCTTTTTTTTTTTCTTTTTTTAAGCTACACATTTGTAATTAATAGATAGTAGCTGCCAAATCAAACAGTGTTAATTCTTTCATTTATGGATGTACACAGTTGTTTCCCAAATGTAAGAGAAGTGTCATTTCTTAGAACAGCCAGTAATGTGAGTGAAACAAAAACATTTCTGGAAGCCTTAAGTAAGCTCTCATCTCTTTCTGGAGGAGAAAGAGATCCAGTTCAGCTCCCTTTGCATCTTGGAAGATCTGTTCAGTTGGTTGGAGCTAGAGTTGGGCTTTAATCTTGAATTTCACTAGAGAGAAGCAAGAAATGTAGCTGCTGTCTCAGCAGCTGAGATAGCTTTTTCTGTCTGCCGTTAATTCTTGGATTTGTTGATTTGGCACCTGAGTGGGAGATTAGGAAGCAGTGCTGTGCTAGCATTTATTCTCGTGTCTCACTAACAAGAATACTTAAAACTGGTGGAACCCTAGATTTTTATCACCACCCTTTCTTGTGCCTACACATGAAGCAGTGTCTTGTCATTATAGATTAGCAAGGCATCTTGATTGTATAGCACATCTCTACTGGTAGACATGACTCAAATCCATTCTATATAAAATACAAACTTCCATGAAGTGTTGATCTGTTAATGGAAGAAGCTGCATCTAAACTGCTTCTTGTTTCCTAATTCAAAGGAAAATAGAGTTATGTGAGCTACAGAAAGCTATTACTCACTACATGCTACCTGAAACGAAAAACAAGATGAAGAGGTATACTCTGAAAATTGGAAAAATACAAACTAGTAAAATCCATCACCTCCAAAGGAATATTCCATCAATTTATAAGAATTGGGTTTTCCCCCTACTTTCCAAAACCCGCCAGTGAAAAAATATTGTATAGTTCTTGTAGTATACTCAAAAGTATTTGTAGAAAATAAAATCCTGAAAAATATGGCCGTAAATAGCGATGGCTTATATTGCATCTCTCTTGAAACTAATGTATGCAAATATTCTGCCACCAAACTCTGCTTTTAAATTAACTTGGAAATGAGTTAGGGGTTTTGTTGTTGTTTTTCTTGCCTCCCTGAGGCAAGAAGGAATTTGTGAAGTGTTTAATGCAGACATCTGAAATCTCTCATTTAAATTCTCTTCCTTGCCAGTGCCTTAAGTACACTGAAAGCAGTAGCATTTCCAATCTAATCCTATCTGCAGACAGTCTCCCAGAAGATCTCCTGAAAAAAATTCTTGCTAGGAGAACAACTAAACTCTGGACAATTGAGTCATTTAAATAGAAACACAGGCCAATGTATCAAAGTTCTAACTACCAAAACTTTAAATCAACAGAGCTCTAGATTAATCTAAATGAGAAGAATAAACAAACCCACCTGTTCCCTCTATACCCTGCTCTGCAAAGAAATCCCTTCCTACTGTCTCCAGAAGAGGGGAAGTGAGACAAAAATATGTGTATTCTGTAGTATTATGAAAAGAGAGGTATGTAAGATTAGATAGGCAGGTCAACTGTAATACGTGGGTTTTACTAAAAACATAAATATTCTGATTCTTAACCTGGTTACCCATTACTATAATGGTTCGGATTGTTTGAAATCGAAACAAGTTCTTTGAAGTTAGTCCAATTCAGACAGCGATGAATTATTTAGGCAACCTGCCACTGGTATCTAATAAGAAGCAGATTTATAGAAGTATATTCAGAGATATCTCCAGAAGTTTGTAATAAAACATCTTTTGGACTGTATTTGTGCCTTCTCAGCCACTTTGTTAGGTAGCAACTGCAGGTTTTACAAGAATTATATTGCTGAAGAGGGCTAGTGTCAGAAGCAGAATTATAACTTTACTCGTGCTTGAATCAGCATGGAAATTTCAGGTCATACTCCAGGCTGCTTAAGATAGTTGTTCATTGCATTATTGAAAATTGCATTATTAAAGTAGAAAGGATATATGACAGAGGAATGCAAAAGTCAGAGGTTGCTTCTGGAATTACTTCTGAAGGGCATGTCTCTACTATTAGTGACTAAGAATTAAGTTAAATGTCTGAAAAATATTTTTGGCCTGTTTTGCACTCTGGATTATTATGGTGTACATTGCCACAGAATCATCGAATGGTCAGGGTTTGAAGTGACCTCATGCGATCACCCAGTCCAACTGCCCTGCTAAAGCAGGTTCACCTACAGCAGGTTGCACAGGATTGTGTCTAGGTGGGTTTTGATTATCTCCAGAGAAGGGACTCCACACCCTCCCTGGGCAGCCTATTCCAGTGCTCCATCACCCTCAAGGGAAAGAAGTTTTTCCTCCTGTTCAGGTGGAACTGCCTGTGTTCCATTTTGTGCTTGTTGGCCCTTGTTCTGTCTCTGGGCACCACTGAGAAGCGTCTGGCCTCATCCTCCTAGATATTGGTAAGACCTCCCTTGCCCTGCTGGCCACACTCTTCCTGATGCACTCCAGGGTACCCTTGGCCTTTTTGGCCACAAGGACACGTAGCTGGCTTATGGTTAGCTTGTTCTCTACCAGGTCAACCACTACCCTGTCCTGGTGCAGGGCGTTGTTCCTCCTGAGGTGCAGGACTCTACGCTTGCCTTCATTAGTTTCCTTTCTGCTCAACTCTCCAGTCTGTGCAGGTCTCTCTGAAGCACAGCCTACCAGTGCACCAACCGCTTCTCCCAGTTGTTTGTCACCAGCAAACTTGCTGAAGGTTCCCTGTTCCCTCAACCAAGTCACTGAACAAGACTGGGCCCAGTTCTGACCCCTGGGGGACAGTACTTGAATTTATTATCAGTAAATAGCTGGGGAAAGCGTTTTTGCCTGATGTCAAGCTTGTTGAAAAAAAGAAAGGAATGTGTTACTGCCTTTAAACACTCTTAACTTTTCAAAAGTTGCAACTCTTGGAAGCAGTGCAGATGTTTCAACCTTAAAAAGCAACTATGTATGTATTTCTTCAAAATTTGTAAGAAGGAATTTTGATTGACAGGATTGGAAAGTTGTCAAATACTCTTTCTTCCTGTTTGCGGCTCTTTCCTGTGTGGCACCTCAGGTTTATGACGTCATTTAGATGCAGAGCTAGGATGGGAAAAAGTCAGCAGGGATTGTAGTTTTGGAGGAGATTCATAGGAATACCATTCCAGTAAATAAGGAAGAAAGTTCATTGTTTTCTTTTTTCCTTTAAATCTTGATATTATTCAAGCAACTTTAATCCATAATAGACAATTTTGAGACAAGAAAAGTATTAAGGTCATCTTTCTTCAGAGACTTTTCAATTACTTGTTTTTCAGATACAGTTTTTGGTATCATCAGTGGTAGAATTATGTTAAAGAGATATTTATATGTTTTTTTATATATTTTAATATATTTAGACTATATAAACATGTAACTTATTTCCAGTGCCTTACTAGGCACTCAGAATATGAAACTAAGTATTTAAAGGTCATTGTGTCTTGTGAACATGGACTGACCATAAAATATAAAATACTGTGGAAAACAAATTTCTGATGTGCGCTGTTTAATGTTATGTTACGGTTGTTGGGCAAGATTTATTTCAGACCAGTTTGTGAGTATCTATGTGATTTCATAGTTTATGCCTCATCATGTAATTTTCAGAATACTTCCTACTGGAGCACAAATAGTTGTTATTTCTACCCATCAAGCAATATATCTCAGCTTAGAATAAAATGTATTATTTGAAGGAAGAACACTATGCATTTTTGCCAACAAGAAGCGAGTCTGTTTATTCCAGTAGCATAGAGTTCTAAAGTCCTGGAACTGATGAATTTTTCAAAGACATTTTTAGCTGCTGCTTGGTTGTGGAAAACCTCCTCTCGGAAGAAGTTGTCCAGATGCTTGAAAATGTGGTAACAGGTAGGAGAAAGGTTTAGTGTGTAAGTTGGTTGAGGTAGAGTTTCCTAGCCCAGGTCATGCACCTGCTGCGGAGTCATTTGCAAGACATGCGGTTGGGCATTGTCATTGAGAAGCATTGGTCCTGTTCAGTTGACCAGTGTTGGATGGAAACATTGCAGTTCTGGGTGCGTTTTGTCAATTACTTGGCAATACGTCTCTGCTGAAATAGTTTTACTGGAATTCCAGAAATTAGAGTGGTTGGTTCCACTTGCTGAGTACCAGACAGTGACCATGACCTTATTTTGATTCAGCATTGATTTGGGGAAGTGTTTGGGCACTTCACCTCAGTCCAAGCCCTGTGCAGAACACCACTGGTTGTCCTGTAGAATCCATTTTTCATCACGTGTCACAATGCAATCAAGAAATGCATCAGCTTTGTTATGAAAAAAAAGCACAGAGAAGATTTTGTTGCGGCATTTTTTTATTTTCATATATCTCATGCAGCACCCATTTCTTGAAGCTTTCTTGATTTTCCAGTTTGGTGCAAAAGTCAAACAACTGTTGAGTGGTCAGTGTTTTGTTCTTCTACAATCTCTCCAGTTGTTTTGCATGGCCCTCAATCGATTGTCTATCACAGAAGAATGTCTGCAATCCTCTTAATCTTCAAAGCTGTCGTTTCCATTACAAAATTTTTTGAACCATTGTCAAAGTGTACTTTTGTTGACAGTCCCCTGGCCAAGTGCTTGATTAATGTTGCTAGCAGTTTCTGATACTTTATATCGCCTTTGAACTTGTAAACAAAATCTCTTGAATTTGCCTTTTTTTCTATCTTCAGTTTCAAAACATAATACAAAAAAGTAGATGAACCATTAGCATAAGTAGAGTGAATTTCATGTTTTAAAATTGGATATACTACATGAATACAATGAAATAAAGGTTTAATCCAAAATAAGCATCACAGTTTATAATGACAAAAATAGGAATTATTTTTGCACCAATCTAATAAATAGGGCTTATTGCCTGAAATTATGATTCTGGGCACTTCTAATTGTTACACATTCCTAACTGGTCTTACCTATACTTAATTATGTCATAGACTGACATCAGTAGGAATACTAGAGTTGAATGTAATTTGAAATTTCCATTGTGTGTTAAATAAGAAAATACTTTGGATAATTACTTTAAATGAACTGTTTAAAATGTTACTTCTGCCTACACTTTTCTCTCCCTGCACTTCTCTGTTTTCCTCAGTCATGGCAATCTCAGTTACAAGTGACTTCTGCATATTTGGTTCTGTGTAGCTGCCCATTCTTCCCTATTCTGTGTTGTTAATTTTGTGCATAAAGTAGCAACTTGAACACTCCCTAGGATAATTAGACTTGAAGTGATCACCTGTCATTTCTTGCTACCTTATTTCCTAAAAATCAGGAATTTGATTTTAAAGCTGTCCAACATGATGACAAAGTGGGATGGACACTTGGAGTGCACTTATTTCAGAAAGTTTTTACTTTGAATTGTAGAAAATAAAGCCAAGCTCCAGAGATTTGATGTGGTTTTAGTTATGCTATACAGGTTCTTCTCACATACTTCTCTCATTTCTCCCTCTAAATTAAACTTGGATTGATGGGAAATTCAAAGGCAGAAGCTTGTTATTTCACTGAAAAAAAAAAAAAAAAGCCCTAGAACCCAAGGCTTTTGGTCTCTTTGAATTTCTAAAATGTAGAGGCAGTCGTTACTGCATAAAGGAATAAAGAGAAAAAGGGAAAAGAAAGAAGAGGAGAGCAAATTGTTAGTTTATGATATAACATAAATTTCTAATTTGCTAAGATTTATAGATCTCGTATGTAAGTACTTTGAAAAAAAAAAGTTACATACTGAGTAAAGGAAGCATGACCAGAAAAACTCAATATTTTTGGTATCTTTAAGGCCACTCTGGGTAGGATGTGACTCTTTCTCAATGTCTCAGGCTGTTTCAGAGTGCAAGTGTGTACTCTTGGTTTTGATTATTCATTTATTGCAAATCGTGGGCATTGGTGTCACAGTATGTTACGAATGTTCATGTGCATTGAACCAGAAAAGGGTTTTGAAGACTAGCACTATGAGGGTGAATCTTGACAGTAGACATTATAATAGACATTTCTACTAAGTAGTTCTAATTAATAGTGAATCTGCAGTTTCTATAAGGGGAATATTATATTACTAGAATCACTTTGATGTTTAAAAATAATTGATGGCAGACATAAAAAAGCAATGCATGCACCAAGTACCTGAGGAACAACAAAAATGATCTTTACAATGTGCATTTGCTATGCCTTTTTTAGTCTTATTTTCAGCTATTAGCATTGGTGGGAATTTTCCTCTCTTTAGAGTCCAGTCATCTTTGATAGGTGTCTGATAGATTCTGTAACGCTCCTAGGCAATACATTTGGGTGTTCATTTGTCTTTCCATGAGAAGAATTTTTCAGAGGTCCAGTCTAATGCTTTTTTAGCAGAAGTTCAAACTTATTAATACTTATTCTGTTCAGTGTGGGAACACTATCTCTTTCTTTGTGACTTCTCTTTAGAGCTTTTATAAATGTTTTTTTTCCTTTACACAATATGTCCTTTTAGAGGCTAACTTTTCCAGGCTTATCTCAAAAGTGATGCTTTTTGGATCTTGAATTCTGGGCCTACCAGTTTCAACTAACTTTAACTCACGGGACTAATTTTATAAAGGAGAGTGTATGTCACCTTTAGGGCAGAAGATGAAGACTGATTAAGTCTTGTTAGTTGCTATTGGCTACATCCATGCAGGCTGACTATCTAGCTGTTAAATTTGCTTTCTGATTTCAAGGTGTGCTAAATTTTCAGCTGTACCACTATGAACTAACCTTGTCTATGCACTGTTGGACTAGCTGATACTTTGAACCATGCATATGTCTAGTCTGCATAAAATGCTTATCAATAGGTAAAAAAATATGTTAAATTGGAAAGCTAAAAATGATAAAAATGGGATAAAGAATCACAAAATTGTCTAGACTGGAAAAGACCTTCTAGATCATTGAGTCCAACCATAAACCAAATACTATCAGCTCCACCACAACACCGTATCCCTAAACACCTCTTCCAAATGTCTTTTAAATAACTCCAGAGGTGGTGACTCCACCACTTCCCTGGGCACCCTGTTCCAGTGCTTCACAACCCTTTAGGTAAAGTAATATTTCTTAATATCTAGTCTAAACCTCCCCTGGCACAAATTGAGGCCATTTCCTTGAAGAATGACGACAAGCAATAAAATGCTTCAGAATATTTTCTTCACAAGCTTTTGGGAATAAGTTTTATTTTCTCAACTGAAATTGTAGTCTTCAGTAAAAAATTGAGCTTATTTAATAAATTTCAGCCTCTATGTATTGAACAGGCTTTTTGTTTCAGTGTTCCCCTCCACCCTCCTCGCATGTGCTATTCTTTTTGAACCAAAAATATTCCTTTTGTAGAAGGAAAACCAGTCGCATTGTGACCTTGAGTAAAAGTCAATAGTAACTGTACTACCAGTGACTGTTTTTTTAAAATAGAACATCAAACTTTCAAGTCTCGTTTTTGCCTAATAGGCAAAAATACTAAAATACTGCCTCTTTCTAACCCCTCACTAAACTCAGAAAGTGCAGAGAGGTCTGTAGTGGTGACTCCTAGGTATTCTGTTGTGGTTTATTTGTTCCCTTCAAAGGTACATTAGCCAGAAAATGACCTGCTGCGATCTTGATGCCACGTGGGTTGCTCATGTTTTGTTTTCTAGGTTGATCATCCCTAGAGTAAATGTGACTTGCTGTTATATTTTAAATCTCCATTAACGCAGAATGAATTCCCATTGGAAGCAAACCTCAAGATCCTCGGGTGTCCTCATTCTGTTTTCTGTTGCATAGCCTAGTGTACTGCTTCTGATCTGTGAATGTGCTGTGCTATAGGTCACGTACTAAACCTCGTAACTGAGCAAGTTTAGAACAAAAAACCCTACACACAGGTCAGTGTTAAACACTTGTTCAGAAAATCCTTATGGTGTAGGGTCATTACTGTGTCTGATGAAAGTACCGTAAGACTCAGTAGAGATTTATTTGAGTGTCTTCAGAGGAACTTTAATTCTGAATAGAGCAATAATATTTTATTTCAAGTTTATATTTTAAATCTCTGAAGATTGTCACAACCAAATTAATTTAAATTATAGCTTCTTTTTTATCATCAGAGATTGTTGAATGTGAAATATAGCTTAAAAGTACTGCTTTTAAATTCTGTACTTTAAACTTGTCAGTAAGTATTTGTTTATTTATTTTACTCTTGTTGTGAAGTGTGAAGGAAGCACTGGATATTGAATTGATTATTAAATCGCCATGTTCTTCTAAAAAGATGCCTGAACATGAACAAAAATTTGGACTTACTGAGTTATGGTATTAACTACTGTTTTAGCTTAGAAATAAATGCCACCAGAAAACTCAATGTCTTTGCAGATTATTCCATATATTTTTCAGTGCCTTCTGCTGAGATTTGATGTGAAACTAATTTTATCCTCCCCTAATCAGGTTCCTAACTGTACGTTGCTTTCTGCATACCTGTGAAACTGTATTTCTTACTATCCTTTGTTCTCCTGGCAGGGACCTGCAAATGCTGGAGTTTCCTCCCTGAAAGTGCAGAGCCTAAGGATTAGGATAGGGGGGTTGGAGCTGGTGTGCTCATTTTCTGCAGTATTCATCTGATTTCAGTAGTCCTGCACAAGGCCTTCTGACTACATGCTGGAACAGCAATAATACAGTAAGAGGAGCAAAATTAAAACTGTCTAGTAAGTTATAAATTTTAGGACACAAAAAGCCACTGAATTTCTTTTTACAGTAAGCTGAAACTGCATGATTTTAATTAGCCTTTACACCTTGAATGGAAATGGCAGCACTGGTTAATTGCAAGGAAATACAGAATTTACAAACTGTAGTTTTTTTTTGCCATTTTTGTAAGTATTTCTGAAAAAAAGTTAAGAAAATACAAGTTAAAAAAAATAACAGAATCAGTACATGAAAACTCAATATCTCCAATCACTGTCTTCTAGCTTTCATGGCAACCATCTTTTGCTCTTGGAGTAAAATATAGTGAAACAATGAAGGATAGACAATATTAAATTTTCCTTATTAAAATGTCCTTAAATGTGGACAATTCAATCATGTTGGCATATGTAATGCATAAGTTTGGATTTTGTATTGGATATTTTAGTCAATTCTGTAGTTTCTGGTCTTTGGTTGAATATAAACAATTTCTGTTCTGAGCTGTGCTATGAGAAAAAGTATGTTGCTGTTAAAGAAACTATATTCGGTAGGAAAAGTGTGTGTAAGGTACTGTTGCATGCTTGGAACAAAGAAAAACATTCTGCAAGATAATTTATAAGACACATTAGATGTTTTCTTCAAGCCATGTGGGATTGTGTTTTATTTTTAATAAAGCATGATTTGTATTTGTAGTTCTGGGCCCCTCACCACAAGAAGGATGTTGTGGCTCTGGAGCGAGTCCAGAGAAGAGCGACAAAGCTGGTGAAGGGGCTGGAGAACAGGCCTTATGAGGAGCGGCTGGGAGAGCTGGGGGTGTTCAGCCTGGAGAAGAGGAGGCTGAGGGGAGACCTCATTGCTCTCTACAACTACCTGAAGGGAGGTTGTGGAGAGCAGGGAGCTGGCCTCTTCTCCCAAGTGACAGGGGACAGGACGAGAGGGAATGGCTTCAAGCTCTGCCAGGGGAGGTTCAGGCTTGATATCAGAAAAAAAAAAAAAAAATCACAGAAAGGGTCATTGGGCACTGGCAGAGGCTGCCCAGGGAGGGGGTTGATTCACCTTCCCTGGAGGTGTTTAAGGTACGGGTGGACGGGGTGCTGAGGGGCATGGGTTAGTGTTTGATAGGAATGGTTGGACTCGATGATCCGGTGGGTCTTTTCAACCTAGTGATTCTATGATTCTGTGAAAAGCTTTCATATTTGATTAAAGCGAAGTTTATATGCGTGTGAAAGAATTTATTGTGATTTATGCTTAAGGCTGTCTGAAAATCCTTTTCATAACTTTAAACATAAACTCTAAGTTTGCCTCATTATCTCTTCATGGGACAACTGAATTCTCTGTACGTTATCTTTTTTTAGATGATATACTTGCTTATTCTTTCAAAGGAAGCATCTTACTTGGATTTCTGTGCTTCAATGACTGAATAAATCTCAATAGTATCATAGAAACCAAATACTTGACAAACTCAATAGATAAATACCTTATAATTAAACATCTAGCTAACTGGAAAGGCTTAGGAGATGGTGGCTTCTTTCCATCTGATTCTGCATATTTCTGAGATAATAGCAGTACTTGTTCATGTTAGTGAATGTATAAGGTCTTCGCAGCATGCATTTTGTCTGTTCCTTTCCTATCCTTTGATGCTTCATTCTGACTTCATTGGGCACATATTTTATTCCTTTTTTAAGTATCTTGCCAACGAAAGGGCAAATAGTACTTTTGTTCAATTTTATTATAAGTTCATTAAGAATAGGGAAAAAATAGAAATGGAGTTAAGCCTCAATTTGATCTTACTGGTCTCCAGAAGATCTCTGCAGACGGGCCACATTCCTTTGGCCCTATTTCATATAAAAATGTGAGTTTTGTTTGTCTTCTCTCCTTTCTATTTGTTGTTTTGACTTTTATTCTACCTTTTACTAACTAAACGTTACATAACTAAAATACTAAAAGTGAAGGGAGGGTTAGGGACCTGGAATTGATGGTATTTCTCTGGCGGATTCTTTGATGCTGCAGAATGGAGCTTGAGTCATGTTGCAGTTATTGTGTCCCCTTCTCATTATTCATGTATCTTCAAGTGCTTTCTGATACCATTCAGACAGTCATGAGGTTCTGGCATTCTGAGTCTACAACTATTTTCAAGTCTGGAGGAGAGCGGTATGAAGTGTGCATATGATGACTGTTCTGGATAGAGAGTTGCTAGTGAACTGCCCTCTGGAGGAATTTTCAAGTTTCTGCTTAGATTTTTCACTGTGACGGAAGCTCCCGATAGGTCATGAGGATGACCAAATCGTAAAAAGTAAGTTTTCTGTAATCTCGTTAGGGTAATACAAACATAAGCCTGAAACAGATTTCCACACCCACCACCTCCTCCAGTGCCAAAAGTTCATTTCAAATGTTGTCTTGCTAAATGCAAGAAAAGATGGACAACATAACTAGTAAAGGGAGTGGTTGCTAGCCGAGGGGCAGGAGAGTGACTATATACTGATCATCTTGCAGGACTATAGAGGAGAAGATGGAGAATGAAAATTTTGTTGTGTTAGCATAGAGAGAACATGAGAAACAAAAGTTAGAATGCAATGAATTAATAAGCCATCAACAATTAAATAAGTCTAACTGGCTATAGAAGTTTTTGTATTGAAGCACCATGAAGTCTTCATGTGCTGAGGGAAATTATGCATAAGGAAGTGTTATCCAAAAATCTGTGGTGCTGCTTTCATGCTGAATTGTTTCTGTATCCATGTGACTTGCTAACCAAAAACCAGTTTAGAAATCATTGGAACTTCATGTTACTGCATTGGCCAGGGTCTGTAAAATTTTTATCTTATTAGAACAATAGCGCCTTTGTTTTATAAATCATTCAGCATGCTGGAAAAGCTTTTGACTCCATGCACAAAATCAGTTCATATTACTGAACAGCAGAAGGATATGACATTGCAGCTGGTCTGGCAGAGTGTGTATTGGTGAGATATCTATGAAGTATGATAGAGAAAAGTTTGACTAAAATGAACTCAACATCTCATGTCCTACAGAAATTCTGCTAAACTGGCAGAAACATCGTATTCTGAATGGTTGTGGAGGACTTCTAGTTGTTTTTTCCCTCATTGCCTCACAAAGGCTTCTGGATCCTTGACCTGTTGATTCGGACTAGTGTGTCCCACAGGGAAAGACACCCTGTGTTTTGGCTAAGTCTGATAAGTCTTGTGGGTTGTATTTGTCATTAGCTCGCTTGCACGGTTACTGTAGCATCTGTTTTTCCACGTTCTGCACTATGTACTCTTTTCCAATGTGATTTTACAGAGAGAGAAACCTGCCAGAGAAGAATGCCAAATAATTAAGAAACGTGGTTCATTTTAGTATAGTGTATTAGTCTGTCTGTTGAAAAGTAAAATAAAAATAAATGAGTGACTTGGACAAAGGTAGGCTCTTAAAATTGAATACAAGTTAGTACACGTTTTTTTTTTTGATTTATATGTGACTTGGGATGATTAAAGAAAAAAGCTCACACAAGAATGACAAAGAACATAAATCTGTTCTAAAACACCTTAAGAACAGTATGATTCTTCTGAGAAGACTAAACCTGTAGCAGAATGTTCTCACAAGTAAGAATGAATTGCACTGTTATTCTAAGATCTGCTGGTTTTAAAGAAATGAATTGTTGAGGTGTCTGACAAACTGGTGTGTGGTCAGGTAATGAGGGCTGTCTTGCTGCAGAAAGAAGGTGGCAAATATCAGCTGCAGTCTAATAGAGATGAATTAAAAGGCCAAGTGAAGCCACCCACAACTTGTATTAGAGACTATTCTATTAGATTTAACAGAGAAGGGCATCTTTGAGAGACCATAGTATTACTTGCTGGTTTTCATGTTGCAGACTGATGCAGTTTCATTTTTCTTCATCATTTCTAAGATCATGAAGTTATTTGGCTCTCTGCATTACTTGTGAAGAATAGTTAGCATTTCAGTTTACACAGCTTGTCAGCTAGTCTAGAAAATGAATATGAAAAAAACGTAGAGGTATCAGTTACTGATATTTTATTGTTGCTGTTTTTAAAACAGGAGAAGTCAGTGATGAAGGTTCTCTGGGAAATTCATGACAAGTCAACCCTTGTGATTAATCCTTTACAGGCTGATGAAATACTTAACTCAGGGAAAAATGTGTTTGTCTGTGGGGAAAAACAGCAGTTATCTGACTGATGGTAGAGGAAATTTGCTAGTGGTGAATGTTCCAGGCCTTGGCTTTGGGTCATGCTGATGTCAATCATCTCCTAAGGTGAAGACCAAACTTAATCTAAGCAATGACGGTAACATGTTTAGCATTTAGCCCTATGGGGCTTTCTTGCTTTTGAGTCAGAATTCAAAAAGCAGTCATGGTTGGTCAGAGACAGAAATTGTCCCTGCTGTCTTTTATGGAAAAGGCACCTGAATAGAAGTCAAGAGAGGTTTTCAAAAGCAATAAGGAAACACAGCTATGTGCGTTCTTAGACAATTTGCATAAGCAATTTTTTAGCATTTCCTCTTCATGCAAAGATTAAATGCGTCCATGAAAAAAATATTTACATATCAATTGCTGTTAAATATCAGTTTAAACTTAGCATTATTAATAAAACCTAAATTAAGTCTTTTTTGAGATTGAAATTGTGAATTATGCGGAGTCCTCTAGAGGAACTGTAACAGCATGTTCTGTTTTATCTCCTCTTCCCTACCCACTGTACATCTAAGTAGTTACATGTGGATGCATCATTTATTATATTTTAATCCTGAATTCAGAGCAAGAGGGGGAAAGCTTTAGAGAAATACATCAGTATAAAGAAGATAACACTTCTCATAGACTCAACAGCTCTTTCCTACTTAAAGTAGTGTTATAGTAACCTGTGAAACAGAATTAGGTGTATGTCTGGTAGATCCCATTCCTGTGTATTGTTTTTTAGGTCTCCTGCTTCTGTTTCTTACCTCTGCTAGACCAATTTTGCAAAATCTTTTGCATCCCACATTTACAAAGAGTTAACTTATGACTAAAGGTTTTTGAAGTAAGGTCTAACAAGAGAAAGGTATGCTGACCTGATACTGTACCGTGTTCATTCAGCATCTCATCCACTCCATCCCATCTCCTCCTCCATAAAGAGTGCCTGCCTGTGGGAAATATCTTTGATCTAATTGCCGTGTTGCTTGAGAAGAATGTATTCACAGGTCTCTTTCTCTTCTTCTGTTCAATAAGGATGAACATTTGAAAATGGAACACTTAGTGCCATGCCTGTTATATTATCTCCAAGTGTGTGATTACAATCCTTCTTTTTTAAAAGATCAGAATTGAAAACTGTTATAGCATTTTATAAATAATGTCTGATTAGAATTCCTTATAAATAGATCTTAGCATGTTCATGTTTTGCAAGTCATTCCTCATAGTGTTCATATGTTAGATTTAAAGTTTAGTATTAAAAATGCTTCTTTTTGAAACCAATTTTCCCTCTCTTTTTTATAGTTTTGAGTTGGTGGTGTTACAGGTGACGTGAACAGGTATCCTGTTACATAGATTTAACAGCACTTTCAGCTTAACTTCCTTGAAAGCTTGAATTCATGTCAAAAGCTGATAGCCTGCTAGCAGTCAGTTGGTGATTTGCTGCTCTTGCTCCGTCAGGAGTGCGGTCAGCATCTGACATCAACCTGTAATTAGCACTCACTTTTTTTACTTTCTTAGGTAGTAATGTGTTAAGCTAATTCTTTTAAAAATAAAGTATTAAGCTAACTCTTCTAAGCCCTAAGGTCTTCTCTTGAATTGTTTCCTGTTATTGCTCTAGTTTATTTTTACTTTACTGCAACACAGTTTTTAGATTCAGAGAGAATTACAGCAGTACATGACAGTATGAACTTGAATCATTTGGAAGAATCCATGGGGTCATGGTTAATGAGTCATTGTTCACAACAGGAAGAGAAAATAAAAACTAAAATCTCATCTTTTTACTGCTTGAAAATGTTTGCAGACTACCCAGGAAAGACTTGTCTGGGGAGGACGGGAGGAGGGTGTTGGAGGTGTTCAAACCTGACTGGAGAGAGCTCAAGACACCCTCGTGTGAATTCATGGTGATCCTGTTCTGATCAGAGATTGGACTAGGTGACCTCTGAACCCCTTTCAAATCTCTGCTGTTCTATGATTCTTTGTGCAGACCAAATCATGTAAAAAAAAAAAAAAAGATTAAGATCCCCTGCATCATCCTGCAAAACTCTATTTCTAAGAAGTCCTAAGAATTTCCTAAAAGAACGACAAAACTTTGTTTTCTTTCCACTCTTGTGGAGCAGTTGTGGATTAGCTGTGCACGCCCTGTGGCATCTAGTTAATTAAAGATTAATCACTCTCTTAGAACTCTGTGCAAATGGCATGCAGTTCTCCTGTCGTAGTATTGTGATAGCCATCAGCCATAGGAATCGCCCTTTCTGAAACAGCTTGAGGTGCTGTGTTGTCTGTTTACATCCCCCTTTTGCATACTGAATGTAGCCTTGCTCTCAAACAAATGTTTAGTGTTTCAATTTGTCTGTTGTCTACAAGTAGTTCTAAAGCATTATAATCATAAAGTACAGAACATTCATGAAATCTGTTGCCATCAGTTTGTCACTAAGTCTATTGTGTTCTCTGAACCTACTGGACAGTTGAGCAGTGGGTAGATGTCAGAAGAGCTCTGCTAAAATGGTAAGTTTGTAAGTGTACTCCACCTTAGAATGGTATCTGTAATAGTGTTGGCACACTATATAATAATATAACGGTAGTAAAATAAAATACACCTCATATTGCATGCAAAATCATCTCCCTGTTGTGAAGTACGTAACAGGTGGAGCAGCAACAAGACAAAATTTCATCCAATAATTCTATTGCCATCCAAAAGCAATCAAATTATTTACTTTTTTTAATCTCATTTTCACCTTTAAAGTACCTTGGGTGAAAAGTAATTCCTAAATTTCCAACTATGAATACTATAGTGAAGTGACAATATATTCCTGGTTTTAGTAATATCTTTACTGTATGCCTTTACATGAGGGAAGCAAGAGATTTAATATCTCATTTGTCTATGGCAACTATCGTCTATCTTTTCTTTAAATGTAGGAAAGATGCTAAAATAGATGTCATGGAAGATTGCTTGTGAGTGCAGTGTCTGTGTGCATGTGCATTTATGTGTAATGCAGCTGTAACAAAGTGGCTCGTGGTGGCCTTTCTGACATGATCAGTTTTAGGCAAACATCTTTCAGGCAACTCTATATATTCCCTCCGTCCAGCTCTTTATGTTCATGCTTTTATTTCAGTAGGTGTTTTTGTCCAGGGATTACAAAGGTGGGTCTTGCAAGCATTCCATATGCTATTGAAAGTATCGTCATTTAATGTTGGTCTTTTCAGTCCCAAATCAGTGTGTGCTCAGAAAAATCACAGCCTTGTCAGTTATGAGGCTGTCTAAGTGCACATTTGGAAGGTTTTTCATGCCAGGTACAATATTTCAGGTTTGCTTTCTTTAACAGAATTAGCAGCTTGGATAATTAAGCTTACATTAGGTCAAGTAAATGAGCTCTGAGACTGGAGTTAACAGCTCAAAGTTTGTCAGCATAGTTGTAACAAATTGTTGATCTGACATACAAGGTTAACAGCAGCTAAAAGCTTAGGAGGGGAAAGAAGACTCAATCAATAGGGAAATCCTTTAAAGAAAAGCTTTGTTGGGCTTGAGTATGTTAGGGAAACAGGGCACACACCAGAGGACAAAGGCAAATTTTGACTTAATATTTAAGAACCTTTATAGATTAAAAAAGCCCCAAATGTACAAGATTTAATTAAAAGCTAATGATTTGGTGTTGTAGGTAGGTGAAGGGAGCAGAACTGGGAATGGCTTGTTTGAAATGACCTTGCTGTCAGGGTTTCACATAAGCTGTTAAGTGTATGCAAAGAACCACCAGGAACTCAATACAATAAAACATTGCAGTGGTCTAGTATGGAAGCGCAGGACATAAATTACCATTTTAATTTTCAATTGACAGAGAAAGAGGTATCCATGAAGCAGTAAAACATGACCTGCACGCAGATGTTCCTTGCAGGGCAAAAGGGAATACAACAGATATCCATCAATCTCATAGGTATTTTAGAGCACAGCAGTACTGGGTGCATTGGTTCTGTGTAATTGGTACTTACTTGTTCCTGATCAGGAATAGCTGCTCCCAAAATAAAGAAGCTTTCTTTCTTGTTTATCAGTTTTACAAAATGCCTTTTAGTTTTACACTGATGCCTTCGGAATGTACAGGATGGCATTGGGTGTGATTGTTTGAAGTTTGTAGATCTGGTCAGCATTTGAAAGAAGTGTCTGGTGTAACTTGAACAGTTGTCAGAACAATGCTGCCTGAAGGATGCTAAGGAGGAAAATCATAGCTTGGAGAATTTTGATGGAGGTCATGCTTTTATAAGTTTTCAGGCTTGATTGTTACCATGAGCAATTCATTCATGGTGGTCGTTCATGCCAGTTTGAGTGAGTTACATAGAATATTTCTTTTCAGGGGTGAACTTTTTATAGTAAAATCTGATTGCTTTTCTGTTTGAATGTGAAAGTAAGGGAACTTGAAAACCTAACCCATTGGTTTGGTACCTTTGATTAGCTTTGAAACTCATTTTTAGGATGATATTGAATAAGTTTGTATTGCTTTTGCCTGTGCTTCCAGATTGTAAGAATCATAGTTTGAAGTATTTTAATCACTTGGCTTATATTGAAAGGCTTCTATAAGTACCCAGTGCATTTGTGTTCTGGAATATGATGTGATTATGTTGGTTTGGTTGATTCATGTTTCGTCATTGGGAAGACTGGATTTCTCTCCAAAGGTCCATGCGCCTTCTTATTAAGCAGTACAGTTGTTAAGTGCTAATCTTACTTTGTAACAAACCGGTTTGGTTCTTTTAACATAAAGAGTTCAGAGTAGTGGCAATGTTATAAAGTGGGGTTTTAATTAATTGCCTTAATGAAACGTTTTGTGTATGCTTATTTTTTGGGTTTTAAGATTGTCTCTATTTTGTGGCTATTCTTGTGGTAAAATCTTAAGCTGACAAACTTATTTTATTACATTTACCCAACTAGCATTGCAGGAATTAGAAAGGTTTCACTATGGGGTTTTATGCTTCCAAATTAATTAGAGGTATTAAGATATTTCTTTCCATTATTCTACCAGCCATTCTCCTGTGTATTTACCTGTCATTAAAATGAGTACAAAGGATGTAAATCGTACTTACCGCATCATCACAGCTGGTTGTACACAGCCACTTCAAAAATTGTGTCCGAAAACCAGATGGACATCCCCAGATACTAAAAGTTTAGAAAGTTAATCTAAAAGAATGCATATATACTTTATTTTCTTTTATGCTTAATAGAAGTGTAAATAATGGAGCAGTGAAAAAAATGGTAAATGTCTGTGTAATATTTTTGGATTTTTTTAGTGTTGAGAAGCAAGGAGGATTTATGTTATGTGTGAAATAGGCTTGATATTTTGGCCTTTTTCCAAAACCATTATCTGTAAAAAAGCAACCCTTCCAAATATGAACTAAGGGGGAAAAAAATGTGTTGAGCAGGTATTATTTTAGTAAAAAATGTACATTCTCTGGCAACAGCACATTGAGTTTTGCACTTCCATTAATGTGCTCTGTTTTAGAGCTACTGCAGAAGGATGATAGGAAGAGGTCACTAATGATGCAGACTTACTGGTAACGTTGAACATGCTACTGGCAAATGTTATGTGATTTTATTGCCTTTCTGAAACAAACTTCATGGGTCCCGTGTATGATACCTTTTATTATCTCACTTTGTCAGATAGTTTCTAAGACTCAGTGTTCTATACAACCATATACATTCGATGCCAAGAAGTTTCTAAACCCTTGTTTTTGTTAATCTTCATAAATAAGGTCAACTGCAGTGAATCGGCTACAATTAATAAAGTGAGGTAGGACAAGAATTCCATTTCCAGTTAGAGAACACTTCAGTAAGTTAAACATATTCAGTTGGTTAAGTAAGTACTTAAACAGCTGGTAATAAAATCTCAGGTCCGTTGGGAATTATCTTTGTGAACTCATGGATATACTGAACTTTAGAAGAGGATGAACTTCATGCCCTTCTGTAGAAAAGAAAAAGAAATACAAATGAGAAGAAATTGTGTGCCAGCTTAGTTAAGATGTGGGGAACCTGAACATTAATATAGTTTATTTAAATATACTTGTGTCCTTCTTTGGTTTTTACCTCCCAGATTTTATCTTCACAATTGACACAACTGGTAAATGTTTTTATGTAATGTGAATAGGAGGGAAAATATAGAATCACAGAATGTCGTGTGTTGGAAAGGACCCACAAGGATCATCCTGTCTGTGTATAAGGCAACCCGAAAATTCACACCATGAATACACTTCTGAAGCCTTTCTTCAGATGTGGTGTCAATTCCTTGGTCCTCATTCTAACCTAAGTTAGGAAAAGCTTAATACCAGAAAGTAAAACTGGTGGCAGTGAGCAGAAGGGGGGTTACGTTTGGGTTTCGCGTGACAGTAGAGAACAAGTTTATCCTTTTACCTAAATTCTGTTAGGTCAGTGCTTCTACAAAAAAAATAACTTTCTCTGTCAGCTAATAGTTTAAAAAAAATATATATTTATTGTCTTTCTAAAGAGGGTGAAATTACAATAGCCAGCTTCACGTTGTAAGCAAGTATTAGTCTCTGCATGTGTGTTTGCAAAATGTTCTGCCCGTTTGGCACCAGAGCATGCTGCATGCTGTGGTGCTCACCTAAAAACAATAGAGGAAAAGGTTCCATTTTCCATAGATATGTAGCAGGGCTGCAGTGCCCTCTGAAATTACAGAATCTCACTTTAGGTTTCTATAAGTTTGGAGGAGGAAGATTGCCATGAGAATAGGTTTGACCGCATCTTTATTCTGTGGTTTATGTCTAAAAACGGGAAAAGTGATTTGTTGTGAGAAGAAGTAGAGATATGAAAGAAACGTTATGAGGTGTCCAAAACCAACTGCAGCCTTCTGAGCTGTCTGTGATTCCTGGGGAACTTGTACTGTCTGCTCTGCTCTTTCTTCTGCAGTTAAATAAGCTAGCCCTTTGGAAAGAACACTTGGGAATCTGAGGGATGACGATTTGAAGGGAAGAGGTAGATAGTACTTTTTTCTACTGACCTCTGGTTACGTTTGTAAAATTAAATCATTTTTCTGTATAAATTATAGATTTTTTTTTTTAAGTTCAGCTACTGATTTCAAACCCGTACTGCACTAATGCTTCCCAACTCTACTTATAATAGCAGCCCTACCTGGATCTCCCAAGAAAAAGTGAATATAAGCCTTGTAAGTAGATGGATTGGTATCCATGTTGGTTCTTTAGATACATATCAGATAATCTGACTTCAACGCCAAATGCGCGGAGCAGATAACATTGGATTTGACCACTGCATTTTCTATCTCTAATCTAAGTCTCTGTTTATTAGTAAGGTAGATGCATAGCATCTAAAATTTTAATTATTTGTTATTTAATCTGTGATTTTTAGGTCAAAAGAATCCTCCATGAGATTCTCAGTATGATAAACCTTTGTTCTAAACAAAAAAAGGTCACAATTTATTATAATAAATGGCTTTTGGTTAATTTCAAACCTGAAGCTTAAAAGAGGTGGAGAAAAAAGTCTTGTTCAGCAGTGTACCATGCAAGATATTATGAACAGATTCAGGTACTCATTGACAAGTTAATGATGATAATCTCTCTTCAGAAAAACAAGTAGGGGACAACAAAGAATGAGATCTAGGACTCTTGTGCTCTTGATAGGAACAGTATTGTAAAATATGGCAGTATTTTAAAATGGGACAAGTTCCTCTTTGAACCTAAAGAAATATGAAGCATCTATTAATGTCATATTTTTGTGTTCACTATTATTAAGATATAAAACTACTTACATAATGTACTTCTTTGAGCATATATATGGATTTCATGGGCATAGCTGCATATGAAACTAGAAAAAAAACTGAGAATCAGACATCTGGCATTATGTTATTCTGTTATTATATTATATACATTAGATATTCTTTCTGACATATAATGGACTTCTATCTACTTGCATAATATTTGTGAAGAGAAAGAGTACACGTGGGATAGTTTCCTCCAGCGATAATACTGTTTAATTTGTTGGAATAAAACCCCTTTTTTTTTTTGTCTTTATCTTCTTGCAAAAATTGCAGTATGCGTATCTAATTTGATGCAAAGTAATTTACATTTACTTTGATTTTTTCCCTTGTTATTCTTTTAGCAGTCAGACTCATTGACTAGTGATGAGCACATAGGACTCTTGGGTTTTATTTCCTGCTCTATCTCCTAAAGAAATCTAGTCTTAATTGCTAATTTAACCTCATACTATTACTCTCTTTCTTTGTAAAGTACTACTAGGGTTTCAAAAAAAGGAAACCATAGAATCACTGAATTGTTTGGGTTGGAAACTGATTTGTGGAATCGAAGTCTATAACTCAATTAAGGGTTATAAAGTAGCTATGTGTTTATTCACCGACGGGTGTGAAGGGGTTAATCCTTTGAAGTTGAACTCCATTTTGTTTAACAACAGCTACTTACAGTGTAAAGACATGCCTATTCATGAACACCTCCTACATATTCATGACCTTCCCTGCTTGCTTAGTATTATAATTAGTTCTAGAAGGATCTTTCCAGTCTCATGTTTGCGCAGTGCCTTCTGGTGGTTGTGGCCAAGGGTCTCAGAGATGAAGAAGCCTTCATTTTCCTCATGGATTGTACCTGAACTTAATTTGTGTGCAGGTGCAGTCTCAACCTGGTTGAGTTCCAAAACCGCAGAGCAGGATGCAGCCGGCTTTCTGCTGTTGTTCACATTCCAGCTTCTCCATTATCAGTGAATGTCTGCGAAGGAGCTCCTTCCTTATCAACACCCAGGGTCTTCAAGGCCTTTACTAGCAAACTTTCCAGTGAGCTAAGCCCTTCTCTTAGTTTTTTTGAACTTCTTTCTAAGTTTCTCTCCTATATCATATGCCTGTTTATCAAGTGACCTTAAAGATCATCCAGTTCTTCCCCCCCAGCTGTGGGCAAGGACACCTTCAACTCAATCAGGTTGCTTGAAGCCTCATCCAACCTTGTCTTGAATGCCTCTGGGAATGGAACATCCATGAATTCTGTGGGCAACCGCCACAACTGCAATGTGGGTTTTTAAGGTGTATGCAGCAGAGGTAGCTATTTTCAGATCTCTTCCATTTTGCTAAAGAATGCTTCATGTTGGTTGCACTGTGTGTGATCTCATACTTTCCATGTCATTGTTTGAAATGTCACTCTGACAGTTGTAATGATCTTAATCTGACTGCTCTCTTGTTTCTGGGGTGTGTTTATCAGGAACCTTTTAAAATCTGTGTTAGTTTTATTTACAGATATATGTCTAAAATGTCCAGTGAAAAAGGTCTTTTTAGCTGTGAATTATGAACTTGTAGCTGAATTCTGAATACACTTGTTATAGCAGAGTGGTTAGTTGGAGGTACTATAGGAAAAAGTCTCATGGGAAATTTTGAGAGAGAATAATTTGGGTGATTTCCTTCACTAAAGTTTAAGTCATCTTAATCTACTTCTGAATCTAGTTCTGATTTTTTTGCATTCCTGTATGCAACACTATATATCTATTCTGCCAAAAATTTGTACACAACCCTATGCTTATTTTATCTGAACTGTCTGAAAAGAAATGCCTGTTTTCCTTGGTGGGTGGGCTGGGGCTGTTTGGTTAGGTTAGCAGTAAATCCATCTGCATTAAAAAACAAAGATGGGAACAAGTCGTGTAGTTCAGTGGTACGTATTGAAGGTGTGGGTTTGGTCTGTATTTCGTCCACTAAGATAAAAATAAAGCATAGCAAACGCTTCTGAAGTTGCAAGTAGTGATGCGATTGAAAAATTCCATTCTGGAAAGCTTTACTCTTGTATGTGCATCACACACATTTCTGTATTGAAAGCTTACCGATGTACATGACATTTTATCAGAAGACTCATCAATGTTCCCTTACCAACATGACTATTAAATTTTCCCCCATTGGGCGAGAGCTGTGTTTGAAGATCAAAGGCTTGCTTTAATCCCTGTAATACCTCAGTACCATCTTCCAGCCTGTGTGATACCTACTGTGTGAGAGAATCAAATGACACAGTTTACAAGGGCTGAGCTTCAACCTGGTACATGGAAAAGCAAGAGGGCGTAACAATTTACATCCCTTATTTTGCTGGCAAATCTTACAAAATTGCTGTAGATGTGTAATTTAGCTGCCAGCCTCCTCTGGCAAACAGAAGCTTAGGGCTACAGAACAGTTAGTTTCCTGTTGCCCTTTTTCGGTGCAAAACCCTGGTGTGGTCTTTGAGGTTTTAGACCTGAAACTGTTATTTTCTCTGTTGCGTTCTGGGCTGTGTGCCAGTTTGTTGTGTGTCTGTGTGGTATTGTATCTGTTGCTGCCTGGTTATTTGCCTCTGCTGGGTAGGTGCCTGCTTCTCTTTCGGTGCACATAACCAAGCTGGAAGACAAAGTAATAGGTTAGATGCCTTTTCAGCCGGGCACAAATGGGGTCAAGGTTCAAGAGAATGTCCTCTGCAAGAATCTGCCCTTTCATTGGTGACTGAGGAGCAGACTTTGTCAGTGATAATGCATTTCAGTCAGCCTGGCACATGGTGCTTTAATCTGTGGAAGGGTGTTTGAGTTTCTATCCCATGGTATTGATCTGAATTACTGCTAGTGGGAGGAGGAATCAATTCTCTTTGGTGCCTGATTTCAGCTGCCTAAACTATAGAATTGTACTTTTATTTAGACTTACTTCCCACTGTTAAAGATAAGGGCTCCTTCCAGACATGCTATCTGGTCTCAGTCCTGGAGGTTTCTGTTACAATTTCAACGTTTATCCACTGAACTCATGAATAAAAGGTTTCTTGTTTAATTCTAGTAAATCTCCTATGTGAAAGCCCCTAGCACAACTAGATTCATTGCTGAGAGCACACAAATGGGCTGCTGAATGCAGTTATATCGATTTCTTCTGCTTACTTAAGGAAGGGATCAAAACCCAGCTTCATTAGCAACACTGAGCCAGCACTCTCCTATTGTTTATGACTTTCACTGGCTGACATCTCTTACCTTCAGCTTGAGTTACTGATTTTGTACAAGTGAAAGCCCATAAATAGATG
This sequence comes from Clamator glandarius, assembly GCA_033459285.1. Classification (NCBI taxonomy): domain Eukaryota; kingdom Metazoa; phylum Chordata; class Aves; order Cuculiformes; family Cuculidae; genus Clamator; species Clamator glandarius. Next base: position 2,288,177 of record JAUNZM010000165.1, on the reverse strand, counting down.
CAAGCAATGACACTGAGATTGAAGTCGTCTTGTTGCCGTGCAGAGCGAAACTACAGAGCTTCATCATAGCGCTGCAGCCTCTTCAGTGAGACTTCTAACTGTGATTTGACTGCATAACATTTCTTATGCTGACATATTTCAAATAGTTTTTCCAGAGCCTGTGTTTTATTCAAGTCATAGGAACAAATCTTCCTTTCTATACTTTGCGTTTAGTTGTGACTTTCAGAGGACTTGCCATCGCCTTGGGTTGTGAGCGTGTGGAGTTTGAACTGCTGAGTTACAGTTGTTGCTCCAGGTGACGGTTCAGCGAATGTCTGTAGGCTGAACTCTTATCTTCCTGTCTGGGTTTGGCTGTTTAGTTGGACTACAGCTTTATTGCTTTTTTTTTTCCAGCCCTTTTGAGCCTGCCATGATAGGCTTGAAAAGTTGGAGGTAACAAATGATATCAGCTTGTCTTTGTATTTGCAGTTGAGCCCGAAGTGCCTCCAGAAGCATCAGGAGTATTTTTGGCAGCTGTGCTGCTGGTGGTACATAAAACCTATAAGCAAGGTGCGTGTGAAAATTTGAAGTAGCAGGGGAATGGAGGAAAGGGAAGTATGGTTATCTTTAAGATAACAATGCAATTTTATTTTCATTATTTCTCAGTTACTTGACCACAGAGATGTTTTGAAAATGTGAATTGAGAAAACTCCTTGTTTGGAGGTTGTGGATATTGAGATGTTCTGGAAGATTGTGTGAAAACTCAAATAAATTCAAAATCAGCCAAGCCAGCTTGAAATCGCTGGGGTTGAATTTAGCAATATTAGATGAAGATATTCACATATTTATATTTGGAGCATGAGCTGGAGCATTGTGTGACTTTTGTTTGTTCCTGAGGGAGAGGGGTCCATGTGGTCACATTCTAACTTAAATCTAAATAATGTATTAAGTGAGGAACTTGAATTCGAAGACTTGAAAGTAGCCTGTTGAAATTTTGTTGAACACACTGCTGACTCAAAGCTAAAACACTCTTGCTTCGAGAAGAAGATATGTTAAGCCACACATGTGAGGTAAAAGTTAAAGTACAGTGGTATACTTCATATTTTCTTACCAGAATTGAATCAATTTATTTCTTTGATGAACCATGTGGCAAGAATTTTGCCACTGTTGTGTTACAACCTTTCATTTTGAAATGAATTGAAATTGGGCTTCTGTGTGCTGATGTTGGCTGAAATTCAGTGTCGTTCAGAGGTAGCTATCTGGGCCAAGGCAGTGAGCAGATTCAGCTGCTGAAACCAGCAATTCTGATGCACCTTCAATTAGCTTATTTGATGTTGGTAAAACATAAATCAGCTGTGACTTGCTTGCCTTGGGGCATTTGTTTCTTGTAGCTTCAATGTTGGTAGTCATTACAGAGGCTTATTTTATTTTATATAATAAGAAGGTTGATTTGTCAGAGATCTCCGTTTTAATGTTGGTTTACAGGGAGGGAACAATTGGGCTACAGGGAAGCCTGCTGTGATAATCAGCTCACTTGAACTTTTCCAATGAAATAGGATCAGAATACAACAGGATAGTTCCATAAAATCAAGAATTCTGTAGTGTTTTGCAGCCACTGCTTTGCTATTCTCTTTACAGACTGTGTGTCTCCTCCACAACCTCTTCAGGAATTAATATCATTATGGTTTTTTCAGCGCAGGTGAAACTATATAACCTGAAATTTTTGACAACTCTGCTATGTGGAAACTGCCATCATACTACATGAAGTAAGAGTATGTATGTAACTTTCTTGAGTATACAACTCAGTTAATTTCCACATTTTGTGGGTGGTACAGTTTGGTGGTATGTTTTATTGGCTATTCCTGCTTCTTGAGCAGATATTCAAATTATTTTTATTAGTATACTAGAAGAGTGATGTTCACTCACATCATTCATATGCTCTGCAGTATTGAATTGACTTTTGATTAAAAAAAACCCAAAACATGGTTTTGCAAAACTTATTTATTATTGGCTACATTTTTAACTGTTGTAAATCACTGTAGTATCTTTAAGTGAATTTTTAGTAAGTTTTATGCTCTAGACAGATCTTGTTGTAGACACATCATCTCAAAATGAATATATATCTTCGGTTTGCTTATGCTGTTTATTTATTCCCCATACTCTATATCTTTCTTTGATAGACGGTTTCACAATGTATTGTGCAGACATGACACACATAAAGGGTCATCTTGCATTTTTACATTTAAATGAGTGTATACTATTCCAGGTTTAGACGTTATCTTTCATTCAAACCTCACTTATCAAGAAACAGAGCCCATCTGCTACCGGAGACACAAAATATTTTAAGCTCTAGGCTGCCTTGAATGTTTAGTGAAATTTATTTTTGTATAGCTTTGAAGGTTAAAGAATTATCTAGGGCTATCAAAGCCTCTAACCAGTGGGCTGTAATGAGATCTTGTTCATAAAATTTCTCCTGTAAGTAATGTCTTTCTTTCCCCTCAGCTTTTAGAGCTAGTGCCTTTACTTTATTATTGCAAGCCTTTTCCTGATCCACATTCTGGCAAAACATTTACATTTTTTACATGTACAGGTATATGCAGATACTCCGTATCATAAATTACTCCATATAAAAATGTCTAATGCCGTGTGTGTATTTTGATGCTACATATGGCAGTAGCATTATGGCTGATGCTTCTGGAGCTTTAGTGTCCACAATTATCCCTGTTTGAGGGATAATTTTTCCTTTGAGGTGGCATTGGGGCTACGTTTAGTGTTCAAGAAAATTTACAATACAATGCAAGAGAAATGATAACAATATTGAGGGCCTCACAGGTGACTTTATTAGAGAATGAAACGGGAGACCATTCCAATTCTGAGCATATTTGGGAATTGGGCTTTTGTGCTGTTGTTAAAGAGAGAAGGTAGAGGTTCCTTGCATGGGAAGGAATTCTCTTACATAGTTTAGTTCGGTGGTTGTTCAGCCTTTTAAAGTTGGATCAGGTAAAGTATGGTGCTGGCTAACCCAGTCATCCGCACCTGGAATTATTTGCTGAATGAATTGCTTTGTTTATCTGTGTGCTGTGCTCTGTTGGTTTCTTTGAACAGGGGACATGCAGCTGCAAAGACTGGCTTGAGTGCAGTGCGTGTTGCTTAATCTTCAGGATTCGGTTATGAGGCTGTGTTTGATCCTTCATGAGAAATCGATTTCATTCAGGTGGTTCTCATCCTTCTTTGTCTACCTCATCTAGGATCGCAGATACGTTTTGCAGTATGCCCTTGAGCAGTGTTCAGCGTGGACAGCTTGAGTACCATGTGTTTATTATCATTATGGAAGGGGTAACATTACTGTTTGGGGGGTTTCTTGGTTTTCTATATAAAGAAAGTTGAGTTACTCTTAAGGTTCGTTTTAACAGCACCTTAATGTTACTCTGCACTGAGCAAAACAAATAGCCAGGAGCTCTTTTCCTTTCCTGCAAGGTAATAATAAAAATTTCAATTAGCTTTTTTTTTTAATTCATCAGCCATTTCAAGCAATTTTCTTACTATAATTTAAAAATACACATTTTAAGCACTGTCACAGTCGTTTTTTGTGTTAACCTCAGTAGAGGTCTGCTTACTGGTACCAGTCAGGGTTGCAGTTTACAGATTTCAAGATAGCTGTAGGGCTGGAATCAAGTACTGCTTCACTGAAAAGTGATAAATTACATAGAAGCTTCTAAGATGGGAACAAAATAGTAATCATAAATTAAATTAAAAAAGCTTGGTAAGATAATCTGATTTAGTGCAGTTGGTGGTCTCTTATAAAACAAACAAACAAAAGCCACTGGGGGCCTGTGGCTGTCATTTGAAAATCATAGCAAGTAGCTATAGCTTGTTTATAAACTCTGGCAGGTTTATGTGCTAGCTGACAAAGTGGCAATTCAATTTCTAAACAGTCTAATAACGTAAGCTGGTGGGGTTTTGATCCTTTTAGTGAAATATCATTGTGCTTTGTGGTTGCTTTCTAATTAGAATTTTCAGTGCTTTTTGTGCTGGTAGAGGGATGCAAAAATAAGGAGTGTTGCAGTTTCTGATGAGGAGTGCATTGCTTGCAATAGGTTTTTTCACTTTGCAAAACACTGCCAGGTAATCCTCTCTTGTGATCAATATAAATATGGGTGTGAAGTGACCAGAAGCATTAAGGTGCTAGAGTACCAACGGGAGAAGAAAGAGCATGCCAAGTCTGCTGGCTAACCGGCTTTTGGCAAGTGTCTCTTGCCTTCAAAAAAGTAGAAAGTAATAGTTTCTCTGTGCATGAATAGGAATCATCTAGTTGTGTATTATTTATTAAAAGTGTATGTTAAGAAATCAAAATAACAAAGAGTAGTTATTTGATTCGGAGGGACATTTAAGCCATCTATTAGCGTATTTTTTCTCATTAATAGTGCATTACCAAGGTCAGTGACCGGCCAACAGGTTAGTTTGCTTTTAGCAGACAGATTTAGTGGAAAGATATGATTATGTTTTAGAAGTGCCAAAGTGAAGTTAGCAGAACCTCTTCCTCCTTGAAGCCCTACTTAAAAGGTTGAATTAGAGTCCTCTGGAATACATCAGCTGCCCCGGATTAATAGAGGAGTTGGGTTCCTTTGCCTGTGTAGGAGGTCATGCCCAGGTAATGAGGAGCGAATGAGCTTCTTGTTTCTTACAGTGGCAAAATTTGTATGCATTTACCCATATCTCCATCCTCGGCTTTGCTCACCGAGGGCTTTGTTGTATCCTTAACAGTTTTGTAATAGTCTGAGGATGTATTTCTGGAGTGGAACAGTGGTAGCATTGCACTAATTAATATCTTTCAAATTGCACAGGATGCTAAGAGAGAAATCTTACTCAAACATTAACTAGATTGTGTAATCCTCCTACCTTTTAGATCCATGAATCTACTCCTAAGGCCAGTTAAACAGAAGAACCTGTACTTTTTTTTGAGTGAGGAAAGCTAAACACTGCCTGTGAACATTGTAAAAGGGATGTGTTCCTCAATGACAAGCATCTGCTGAAGCAATCTCAAAAATGCCCACTACTCTGCTTTATTTTATAATTTTTTTAGTTGCCAAATTATTGTCAATATTTCTAATGTTTACTAGTTTCCAAGCTTTCACAGTATAATTATTTGTACAACTACACAGAAGATTAAAAAATTAAGGAAAAAGAAATAAAGCAGACTTAATCAGAGGTTGGTTTCCTTTCTTTAGTAGCTGAAAGGAACTTGGTTTTCTTGCAAGTTTTTGCCTTTTTTTGAGGCATGTAGGTTACTTTGGGAACTTGGGGTTTTTGATTTTTTTTTTTTTGTCAACATGTAGATTACTTAGGCAGATGGTAGAATAGAACGGATTGTTTTCGGGTCACTTTTGAAAGTGTTGGAATTTTTTCCTATTAGTATAATTCCAACTGAATACTTTGTGCGTAGTAGATACAATTATTATGTGTGTTTAATTAAAGCTAGCTCTATAAGACTTGCAGGACTGACATTTAGCAGATTTGTGGCTGAAAAGCATCTCTAGGGAGGATAAGACACATTTCTTCAATCCAAATGGAATGTGTTTTACAATGTGATTTGAGGTTTAAAACAAAGCACTGGAAAATACTGATTTTTACTAGAATTGTGGTAAAAATCTTCAATATTTTACTTGAAGCAGAGATACGCGTAAATCTTCTGAGTAGAATTCTTAACTACTTCTGGGATTCTCATTTTCTGACATTTCCAAAAGAAAGGTGGACTATATACCCTGCTTAATCAGGGTTATTGTAGATCTGTTGTAGGTTTATTTTTTTCTTATATGTATATGTAGTGTAGCTTATGCATATTCTAATAAAAGCTTTGCTTGTTTCTTCAAGACTTCCTGTTCACTATAGAGGGAGGGCTGGGAGAATGAGCGAAGCGTTGAACTGGAAAAAATGGGTGGTGTTCAGAGTGTTAGGGTAGACAGACTTATGACTGGATTGACAACCTTTGGAAATGCGTTGTGGTGGTGGGGTGCGTGCCCTGTTTCTGCCTGTCTCTCAAACTCCTGGTAAAATAATTTAAAATAGACTAAGTCAGTTTAAACAGACTTTTCAGTTCTACCGCTGATTATAAGTTTCTTGAGTGCCTGCCTTACAGTGCTGGACCCTATGAGCTGCTAGATACAGCAGCTTTTGTGAGTCAGCAGCTACTCTTCGGGGCATCAGGAGAAAAGAAATGCCAGTTAGTGGTTACTTAGGAAAACCTTCCTAGTGTTCTGAAGGCAGAGACATCTTGTTCAAACTCTCCTTCAAAGCAGGGATTACATGAGGTTTAAATCAGGTTTCGTAGGACCATTTCCAGTTGAGCTTTGGTGACTTTGAAGGGCAGCGATTACGGCGCATGGTCCTATTGGTCTGTCACGGTGCTAAGCCACTCTGTAAAAGTGGTGGGGTTTGGTTTGGTTTTTTTTTTCCCTTGTGGGAAATGTCTTCGAAAAGATGTTGCAGAGCAGTGTTAGGAGACTGTAATTTGGAAACAGCTTTAATGTTTCCTCTTTCTTGCTATTAAAAGTGTAAACATATGTTCTCTTACGCAAACTAAACCAGGACAGTTGCTTTCATTAAATTGATATGCATATGTGTGGGATAGTCTAGCTGGGCTTGAAAATGACATAAACCAGAGCCCTTATCTTGGGGGAAAGAACTGTTCAGGAGTGCAAGATATGTCTCAAAGGAGTTTGATGCTCGAGATAGTAAACAGAAGCAATTTTGACTTGTGTGTCAGTATTTAAGGTTTTCTTCTTACAAAAGCTTGTATCGGGAGAGTTAAGTCCAGAAGCCCTTCAGGAAACGTAGAATGTATACAGATACCCAGAACTTAGGCCATCAGAAAGGTTACACTGAGGTCATACATAAAAATGTTATTCGTTAAGAAAATTCTTCTACCATATAAGGGAGGTATAATAGAAGGGTATTTTCCTGCAGTTGCATATATTTTTGCCTTGGAAGAACAGTAAAAAAAAATTTAAAATCTGCATTTAAGTGAAAGTTCTTAATGTAAAAAAGTGTGGCAAGATTAATCATTAATACTGAAGTATTATTTGCATAAGTTTGCTTTAAATATTCTATTCAGACCATGCTTTGGATAAAAAAAAAAAAATCTATTGAGGAATTATATTTCTTATTAATTTACATTAATTTCATGATATTCAGCTATTACAAAATGTCTTTATATTTTAGTAACTATATTTCTTCTTTTTGAAATTTTATCTATATATTGAGTTGCTCGCCCAATCACTGCAGAAGTCCTTTTTCACACTGGTGGAGTGAATGTGGTTTTCACATGGAAAAGCATTTTGCAGCATTTGATGCTATTCAATATTGGGTTAGTATTGTGTACTTCAATGAACTCAAGGTGAATTAGCAGAAAAGGGACCACAGAACTGAGTAGTAATGAATTAATCCCCCTGCTTTACTGTTTTCAGTTTCCATTATATGTAATAAAATCTATAGTTCATGTAAATTTCAGGAACTTTAGATACAGAGACTCTTTGTTGTGCTGATTTTCCCAAAGCAGCTTTACCTAGAATCAGTTTTGAATCCTGTTACATATAACAAAACTTAGGAACAGTAAAACAGAGTAATTTAGACTTTTTTGATACATTTATTTTTCAAAGACATCACACATGACACATTAATAATATGATGATTGATTTGGCAGTTAGGGTGGTTTGTCAAATGGTTTTGAACGTGTGAGAACTGTAATGGTTTCATGCCATTACATTTACATTTAGACAACCATGCAAAACTAGCAGTTAACTGTTTTATATTCCTCATAAAACCTAAAGCATCCTTTTGCATTCTATACATATACAGTAAGGGGGACAGAAAAATAACCCGTGAAGCATTTCTGGACCTATCAGCCTGCATGTGCTGTGATCACGGTTTAATATTGATGTCTTGATGGTATGTTCTCATTTTCTTTCTGATTTTTTTTTTTAATGTCAACATAGAATTCTACATAGTAAAGGAGGCCAATGCTAACATTTGAGGTCTTACTGAGAGAATTTCATTCTATGTAACTGCTAACCTGTTTTTCCATCCTAAGTATGTTTCTTTTGAAAGCAATACAAGTGTGTGAACTGGTATTCAACTCATTCACATGAGGATTTTTATCTTCTTTGGCAAAATACTTTAGGTAATTTGAGCGTTTATGAAAATCTGTATGACAACTGTTTTCTCTGAAGTTTATTTTTGTTTAGTTTGGGCATTTTTTGTTATTGTTTTGGTTTTGGGGAAGGGTGTAATGTTACTTTTTCTTTATTTTAAGGCAGAAAGTATATGTGGAAATCACTGATATACTCAGACTGTTGGCTCGTATATTTCAGGTTTCTGCAAGAGAGAGCGTTTTGGCATTGGATTGTTATTCGTTCCGATGGACAGTATTAACTCCAGTATACAGTTTAGTGGAGCAAAGGATAGGTGTGGAACTCAGCTCATTGGCTTTCCAGGTTAGATTTGCATGATCCTAGTGCTGAGGCGTAAACTCAGTATGAACAGGAGCTTTAGTCTGACAAAACAAACCCAGTTTGTAAGATGGAACCAGAGAATCACCTCCCTTGACGTGCAGCCCAGGATACAGTCAGCTTTCCCAGTTGCTCTGGGCTACAGTTATGGAAGTATTTATTTAGAGAGCCAGTTCCACTTTAGAACAGGGAGCAACTTCACAGCCTGCCGTGCTCTATATTTCTTAGTGGCTTAGAATGTTTGATAGGTGTTGTGTGACTACATATAAAGCACTGTGAAATATATTATATTCTCCATTTCTAACAGTGGGGTTTTTTTTTTCCAAAATTGGATAATGATATTCCATAAAATAATTAGAAAAAAAAATAATTAAAAAAAAAGAAGTCGACCAGGAAAAGGGACTTGTAGAAGAATCCTGACCATTTTGGTGTGATTTGAGGTTAAAAAGATCAATGATTCTGCTACAGAAAGGGTCCGCACCCAAGAGCTCAAGTATGTACTACAAGAACCATGGTTAGTGAGTGCTTCAGCCTTGATGCTGAGCTTTTTTCTTACAGGCATTATTATGTCCTTCCATTTTTTGCTACTGAGAGGAGAGAATTAAAATTCACATGTGAAGCACATTCAGTTTCTCAGCCTGCCTATCTGAACAAAATGTTCCCTTGCAGGTGTTGTAACTATATGAAGCATTTAGGCTGTGGAGACAATTGCACTAAGAGCTCAGTTGATCCGAAGTGGAGCATGTGTGTATATATGAAGGACGGGATGGAGCAGGGAGCAGCATATAACCAGGATGCAAGCTAGCCAGCAGCATTTGACACCACCTGCACTGGCAGTTCTTGTCTTTCCCTGAGCTGGACATCTCCAAACCAGAGATGTCCATTTGTACTTTTTGTGGATCTTGAGATGGTCTCTGAATCCATACCTCCTCTTCAGCTCCTTAGGCATGTGACTGCTTAAGGCATAGTCTGCTTAAAAAAATTACAATACAGCTGTAGGTGGATATGGCTCAGTCCTGTCACTGCTATAGGACCTGATGTATACTGCAAAGGAAATGTTTTCTATTGTAACTTTTGCAATAAAATATTTCTTATGTTTGTCTAGGTCTGAGGTAGCTTTGCTGACATGATTATTTCCAGCAGTCTCTTAGAGTTCTGCAGTAAGTTTATTTACTAGCTCCTTTCAGGATGCGTGTTCCTGGCTAAAAAGCAATGTTTCCAGTTGTCATATACTTCATAGTGTTAGGTAAAGAATATAACAGAAAAAAAAGAGAAAAGTTGTTAACATGTTGCTTCATATTCTATAGAATATTTTGTTTAGAATGCAGTCTTCTAGTTATTGAAATTGGAAGTGCTTGAGGCATTGAAAAGCAGATGGGATGTAATCCTTTCCATCTTAGTGTCTTGTGCAAGAAGACGTGATTTTTGGGGTGATATTTTTATGTATTTCTTGATTCCTCCACCAAAACCACATACTGTACTTAATGAAAAATCCCTGAACACCCCCAGTTATTTTGAGTTCTGTAGACCATCCCATCCACTCTCCTGCTAAAGCAGATTCACCTACAGCAAATTGCACAGGAATGCATCCAGGTAGGATTTGAATATCTCCAGAGAAGGAGACTCCACAGCCTCCCTGGGTAGCCTGTTCCAGGGCTCTCCCTTAATCTACCCAGCCAGTTATGCCATCACAGAAGGCTTTCAGATTTGTCATGCGTGTTTCTCCTTGGATGTATCCATGTTGACCACTCCCAATAACCTTTTTATCCCCCAGATACTTGGAGATGACATTCAGAATGAACTGTCTCATCACCTTTCCAGGGATGGAGTTGGGGCTGATGGGCCTATAATTTCCCGAGTCCTCCCTCTTGACTTTTTTGAAGGCTGGAGTGACACTGGCTTTTCCCCAGGCCTCAGGCACCTCAGCTGTTCTCCACGATCTTTCAGAGATAATGGAGAGTGACTTAGCAAATACATCAGCCAGCTCTCCTCAGCACTCGTGGGTGCATCACATCAGGGCTGATGGATTCCTAGGTATCCAGTTTGCCAGAAGAATCTCTAACCTGACAGTCTTCCTTTCTCCATCTATGCTGTTTTGTTTTGGGGAAAAAAACTGTTTGACTGTTATCACTACTTTACAATGACCATCCATTTTTGCCATAAAAATGAGATCAGAAACCTGCACAGGAGAGTAGCCATGGAAAATTCACTGAAAATGTTATTTTGTGTTGCACCTCCCGCATCCACCCCATCACCTCAGCACGTAGCTGTAGCTGCCTGTCTGGATAGTTTGTAAGATCTGGGTGAAGACAGTACATCTGATCAGAGAGAAAACAACAGTTGTCTAATAATAGCTGATAGATCGTGTTTTGTCTGAACTGTGCAGAGAACTGAAATAAGTGGCACTGAAAAAAAAGAAAATAGAACTGTGATGAAAGATGGCCAGATGTTGCTTGCAAAAATTAGAAGCAAATCTATAGTCTTTTCCTAAATACTTAAGCTTTCATGGCAAAATAATTTAACGTGAATTGTAGAATTAGCATTATATTTATGCTTCTAAAAAAAAAAGAAAAAGCAAAGCAACAAACCTCCTAAAATAAATGGCCCTAAAGTCCTACATTTACAATGGCTGTGGAGTAATAGAGTAATATCAAATTCTTAAATACATGGCCAAGATGTAACATTTCAAAATCCTTTTGCAGCTAGTTTTATCAAGCTCTGTTGAGTTTACAATTCTGTTCCACATTAAATGTAGCATTTTCTTGTTTGTTAAATGTTCCTTAATTATGCAAAAGGTTGTTATACCTTTATTGTAATACTACAGTTTTATATCCAGTGTGGCATCAGAGCAGCTGGTCAATTGGGGGTTCCATTTAATGTCTTATTCTTTTTATAATGATTCCTGTAAGAAAATGGTTGAAGAATCTATGTTACTTCTTACTCCACTTTCAGCGCTTTTCTGGATCAAGTGCTTCAGGGATGGATGTAGTTTCTATGTATTTATTAATTTTTTATAACCTTTTCCTATCTAAATGTGTTCAATCTCCCTTTTATCTAGATATAACCTTTACCTTTCTAAACATCCATCAGAAGGAAGTTCACAGCTCAACTATTTGTTGGGTGATGAGTCATTTCATCTAGTTTTGAACATGCTTCCTGTTAGTTTCAGCTGATGCCTTCTGCTCCTTATTTTGGAAGGCAGAGCGAAGAATCATTTTTTATCACTTTGACCTTGAAGATCATGTTTTTATAGGTATTTGTTATTTCTCCCTTCAGCTATGTCATTCTGGAAAGAGACTGAGGTGACTCTGCTGTATGTAGAGATTTCTTGCACAGCAGTTATGCTTTTACCTTTGTCCGTCATAAATTTTCCTTCTCCGAGTCATTTTCAGCTCTACCGTATTGTTTTTGAGATGGGGGAACCAAGATGATGCACAGCATTGAGGTGGACAGACCACGGATAGCAAATAGCAAAATGAGCGCTGTATTGTTCTGTTCCATTCCTGAAACTTCCTAACTTCTTGTTTACTTTTTTCAACTCCTTCTGATAGATTTTTTTCCCCCATTTCTGATTCCTCCTGTTTGTATATAGAGAATTTTGTCTTATCTGTCATTTTATTTGCCACACGATATCTTGCACTGCTTCACGATTGATTCTTATCTTTTTTTACTTTAACTTGTTACAGAAGTTTGGCACCATGCTATTCAGCTTGTTTTTAGTCTATTTATGCAGGCGTTGAGCATTACTGGTACCAGCACAAACATTTGTGCAGTTCCACTCCTAGAGACCTCCTCCTGCTGTGGGAACCAACCATTCACTCCCACTTTTTGTTTATCATCTTTCAATGATAATTACTTCAGTAAGCTTAGAGAGGCCTTTCTATGCCTGGATGTCAAGTTATCCCAGAAATCCAGGTCTTTTTGAAATGCCAGTTAATTGCTTGGTTTTATTCAGCTTTTATTCTGTATGCCAAACTTCCTTGGCATTCTAAACTTATTTTTATATGGTTTTGGGTCACTTTGTAAGATCAAATAAGTAAAAAATCCTGTTGGATTGGACTTTTTTAATAAAAATTATTTATTCGGAGACTATTTTGCAAAGCTGGACTATAAGTGTGTTGGTAAAAGGTACTGGCAGGGCGCTCTATTGTAGCCATTGTTTGCATAAGCTTTTCTAAGCACTTGCCATTATAATTCTGAAGAATTAATTTAACCATAAAACATCATACGAAGATTTAAATCACTTCGTGTGCATGTTTTGAAAGGGAAAAAGAAAATTGCTCTTTGAAATGAAATTAATGATGGTTTTAGTATGTATAAGTGTATTCAGAACTTTTAATGAAATAATCTCTTTATGATAATGCTGTGATGTGATTTGTATGGCAGCAATTTTATACTATCTACTGACTTCAGGCACTGGGGATTCCTTTATTGAGTTCATCTTCTCTGTCCACTGCTGCACTTCACATTAGCTTATGCTTATCATCTTTCCTACATGGTGACCCAGATTTCTGTGCATTCTTTTTGAATTTCTGTAGTAAGTTCAATCAAAAGGCTGAGTGGTGACCTGGCTGTTGGCTGTCTTACCCACAGGAATATTCACTGGTGTTCTGAAGGGGGTGGGTGTGTAGGTAAATTGCTGCAAAACAATGCCATTGGTAAGTTTTTTTGAATTTTGTGGAAGCAAGATGCCACTATTTTATTTGTTGTTTAAATTTTGATATAGCTGCAGTGTGGCTAAATTTTACAGCCTCTGTGAACACAGACTTCAGAAGCTACATTTAGTAGCAAAGATCTTAATTTCATTCAGATATATTAATATATGGCACCCACCTAAGCCTAGAAGTGATACCCTAATGTTATATTAATCAAGAGAAGAAAAATCACAGGAGTATGTTTTCTTTTCATCGGATTTATGTGACGGTGGAATTACACTCAACCTGACCTAATTTTCTTTATAGTTGGTCAGTATATGGTGTTTTCTACCAGGACAGATACTTTTTGCAGTTCATGTAGTTAGAGGTGATATGAGTATACCCACATTGTCTTTCTATATCCTTCCATGTGTTCATAGTTGTAGCTACAAAAACGACCAGCTAAAACCTCCTAATCTTTGTGGTTTTTCATAGTTAGTATAACAAGCAGTATCCAAGGTGGTTGGCTTTGAACTGTGTGTGTTGCTTTAGTTTGCCTAGGAGGAACAATTACATTTTACTGTTGTTGACTTGTTTGCTTTTTTTTTTTTTTCTCTCCCAAATGCTTTATTAAAGGTCAGAACGACCTGTAATCTCTTAACATGCCCAAACCTTTACTCTTGTTACATTTGGTCTTTCTACTTGTTGTCTGTTTGGGTTCACAGGTCAGAGTATGTCTAAAAGAAAATAAGTTAGAGCACATATCAAGAAACCAATATATGTTACTGAAATAGATGAGACTCTTATTTTTGTCCCTTAGTATAGAAGTAGTAATGGTTGCATGTTTTTTTGGTAAATTGAACGTTAGATACAATGTAAATGACAAATGGTAAACTTCTGCTATATACCAAAACCAATGTGGAATTATAAGTGTATTACCTTGCAAAATTTGCACTTGCTATTAACTTTAGAAGTGTCTAATTTGATTATTCTATTTTACATTCTGAATTTAAGAACAGCCCTTAACTGGTAGACTTGAACTTGGAATTGAAAATACAGAAAGGCAAAACTGGAATAAAGTCAAGTCATGTAGTACTTTTGCTTCCAGAATGTCTCCAAGTGCTCTGTAAGCATCTTGTAAATATTGCGTGTATCTGACCTTACTTCATCAGTTACTGAGAACAAGAAAGCTCCTGGACTGGTCTAAAGGTGGTGACAGAATCTGTGGACAAGTCTGAGGCTGAAATTGGAGCAGGCGGTTTGTCTGGCACTTGGCCACACATCTAAATCACTGATTCAATTCTCTTCACTAGCAGAATAAACCATGTGAGCCTACTGGGAAAATGGGCAGGTCTCCCCCGTCAGAGGAAAAGGGCTGTGATGATGAAGGAGACACAGACCTCACAGTTTTCTCTAAGCATATTCTTTTTAATCAGCAGGGCATACGGAAGTCAAATTAACGAAGTACGCTGGCTTCTCTCTTTCAAGCAGATTTTATGCAGCAATTCAGTTACCAACCTAAGAAGACAAACAGGATACTTTGTTTTGTCTATTCCACACTCTCCTGACTGTTTTCAGTCACATCTTCAGTCCACTTACTCCCAGGCGTGTTTTTCCAGCCTGGCCTTCTCACACATTCAAGATTCATAGAATCATAGAATCACAGAATAACCAGGTTGGAAGAGACCCACCGGATCATCAAGTCCAACCATTCCTATCAAACACTAACCCATGTCCCTCAGCACCTCATCCACCCGTGCCTTAAACACCTCCAGGGAAGGTGAATCAACCACCTCCCTGGGCAGCCTCTGCCAGTGCCCAATGACCCTTTCTGTCAAAATTTTTTTCCTAATGTCCAGCCTAAATCTCCCCTGGCAGAGCTTGAAGCCATTCCCTCTTGTCCTGTCCCTTGGGAGAAGAGCCCAGCTCCCTTCTCTCCAAAACCTCCCTTCAGGTAGTTGTAGAGAGCAATGAGGTCTCCCCTCAGCCTCCTCTTCTCCAGGTAAACACCCCCAGCTCTCTCAGCCGCTCCTCATAAAGCCAGTTCTCCAGCCCCTTCACCAGCTTTGTTGCTCATTCGTTATCCTCTGTGTCTAGTTCAGAACACCTGGTCTTTTTAATAATGTCTATTCTAATATGCTTGATACCAGCTTCATGCTTTATCTTAGTCCCAATTAACCTTCCATACATTTGGCACCAATCCCGCTAAGGACTAAACCAAATATTTCATAACGCGTCCAACTTTAATTCAGAGTTTTCACTGTAAGGAGAATCCAGAGGTTTCATCTTGTTTTAGAATGTATGCCTTATTTCCGTTGTGTGTTTGGATTGTCTTGCTCTCCAGACTGGGGTTGTCCTTGTATCTTTTTTCTAGTAAACAGAAGAGTAAAGTTTTCTCTTCCTTTTCAGTGCAATGATATTATTTTGGAACAGAAGATGAAGGAAATTGCAACATAAACCCTTCAAAACACTACGATGTGGAAACATTAGTTCTGTCTATTTCCTCCTTATTAACAGAAATAAGGATGTTGGAAATAGGAAAGGTATGAAATGTGTGGGTACAGTCATATGTGTTGAAAGAGTTCTGGGTGATTTTTTTGTACCTCAGTTCCAGTCTTGCTCTTTACGTGTGGTCCATACAGCTGTGCCCAAACATAGCCACGTGAGTCTTAATGGCTACGGAAAGCTGATTTGTAAGACTGCCATCCTGATTTGCATGTGAAAACCCATTGATTACTGTCAGAATGCTGCAATCAGAGATGCAAGTTGGGAGTTGCACCATGTCTGTCCTATATGATTTCAGCCTAGAGAATTAAGGTGCTATGCATATGTACTTTTAATGCGAAAAATATAAATAGATAATGAGATTACTTGTTCAAATTTTTAGATTAAAAAATCATTAAACAGGCGTAAAGGAAGGTTCTGAGAAAGATATCTATGTTCAACTTTGATAATTTAGGATTAGTTCATAATTTTAACTATTGCTAGTTTTTATTAAGTGTGTGATGGCTGTGCGATGGGATGTTGATGTTAGATCGTGTTGTGTGGATTGGAGAAAGATGAAGATGATGGGTTCCAGTATTGTGGAAGAAAGCCAGAGTTTTACCACGACAGGGCAGCAGTGTTCTGGTAAGATAGTATATAGCCATTTTTGAACAAGTTGGTTTACACATCTGTAAAATTTCCATTTGATGAATCCCTCTATTTTTATAGAAAAAAAAATGGGAAAAGTTACTTGTAGAAGACTTCAGTTGCCTATAAATTTGTACTGGTGTTTCCCAGTCTCCTAGTTCTTCATCATCCCTGCATTTACTTTAATCGGATTCCTTTTCTTCTACTTCAGAAACAGAACATGGTCTCACTGATGTTGCATGTTATTGTATTATGAGCATTTCCTTAACTTCACAGAATCACAGAATAACCAGGTTGGAAGAGACCCACCAGATCGTCGAGTCCAACCATTCCCACCAATCCCTAAACCATGCCCCTAAACCAGGCCAGATCCATTTCCGTCAGGAAATCCTTACCCTGCAAAGACTTCTTGGAAGTCAGCTCAGCAGTTCGTTTTTAAGTTATAGGCATAGGCTTTCTCAAACCAGAGATGAAATACATGGATTTTAAAATCTGATTATGCTTCTAGGAAAAGTAATCTTTCATAAGTCAGAAAAATCTTTTCACTTGTAACTTCTTCATTTCATATATCAAATTCTTAACCTACTGTTAACATTTGCTGTAATTACTGTTGTTAATAAATGAGACAGGACTAGTGCTTTCACAGCAGCATTTTCAATTATCATTACTTCTATTTTCACTTATAAGACTAAATGTCTGGATTGTGTCTAACTGCTTTGAGCTCAGATGTTCTAAAAATGCTGAAAGTAGTAGTATAAAAAGTAAACAAAATGTTCAGACTGAAAGACTAACAAATACTTATTTCTTAAATATATGAGGGGTTTTTTGGTTTATATTATTATTTAATGCATTCCCACAGCATAGCTTTTTACTTCAGGGCATGTTACAGTATGTATTTAGAATGAGACTGGCTGTGTTTGCTCTTGCTCTGGTGCACGTGATTCTAGTGAAGTCAGTAGGCTTATGTGAGACTTGCTAAGATAATATTCAAGCTATTAATCTTTAGTCTCACGTGGAAGACTTGCTAATATTTAAGACTAAACCTATAGTTATTGCTGCAGGTTCGAAAAATATGTTATTTTGATATTTTATATTTTACTTATTTTTCCCTCTTGCTTATTTACTTCCTCTGGAAAGGATTTTTTTTTTCTGAATATTGGAGACTTTTAGGGGTAGAATATTATCTTTTTTTCCTGGATGTATTCATATCCAACAGAAACTGCTATTCATGCACTTTAGTAAGTCAAAACTAGAAAATATTGCAGAGGGAATAATATGTGGAGTCTCATGTATTCAAGTAAACATATGGGGCAGAGAACAAGAGCAGAAAAGGTTGTTTTGTGGAGGGCAGGAGAGAAGGAAACCACTAGCAATAACATAAATTTAAATGTTCAACCTCTATTACTATACGTATGTTAGTAGAGTTCAGTCTTTGAAAATGAAAAGAGCTTTACCTGGTGGTGTTACAGTGGTGGCGAGACCTTGCTGTGTGCAATTCCTGTTTGCAAATGTATATCCTAATCTAGAATAGTTATTTAACAACATCCATTAACTCAAAGTGTCTGCACGAAATAGTCACGTGACTTTTTTTTCCATTTCATCTAATATTTAGGGAATGGTTGTAAACCAAAGAACTATCTATTATCAGCATACAAGCAAGAGAATTGAGGCTATGAGCAGCCTGATCCAGTGGATGGTATCCGTGCCAATAGCAGGGGGATTGGAAGTGGGTGAACTTTAAGGTCCCTTCCAGGCCAAACCATTCTGTATCATCCAGTATTCAGGAAGGGCAATATAAATAAACATTACAGTCTTGCTGTCCTTATGTCTATAGCTGCTGTGTGGATTGTGTGGAATTTGGGGGAATGTTACATTCAGTCCAAACTTGATAGCATTTATGGGTTTATGGAAATGAAGGTTATTGTGGTATTTACATTCAGCAGATGTTATCATGAGCATTAGCCTTGCACAGAAGTGTGAAACAACCAATCAGTTACTTGTGGGAGCAATTAACTTGTGAAACTGTCACAGCTTACTTGTCTAAGAAATGAGACTGAAAAGTTTTCTGGAAAAGTAGTGTTGAACCACACCAAATACTTCTGGTAGCTGACTGCTGCACTCTAGTAGGCTGGTTTATAGAAACTGAGTTCAAATCCACAGTCATAGAATAATAGAATCACCAGTCAGACTTGTAGTTCCATTTCTTGAAATTATCTTGCTCTTTATACAAAGAAGTGTTTGTTTGAATTCTTGAGCTGTTGTTTTAGATGTGATTGTGTTGTGAATACTGAGTTATGAATATTGCTTCTTCCCCTCTGTGATTAAATCTTGCCATTCACTTGTTTGGATCCTAGAATATTCATCAGATCTTTTCCAGCAAATACAGTGCTATGTTTTAGCCTTCAATGAAATGCTTTCCATGCATGGAAACTCTTACAGGAACTTTAGTTTTGCTATACTCGCACTGTTGAAATGATCAGAATCACTATCCCATGAAATGTTTTCCCGTATCTCTCTGGAAGTATCTCACTCTGGAAAAAAAATCAGATTTTATCACTTCAGTATCAAATGCAACTCTATGCTTGTGAGCTCAGAGAGAGTAGGAGCTAAGTTTTCTGGTTCATTTTGGAGCAGCATAGGCTCCAGAAGAACGGGGTATTCTTCCTTATCTCTACAGATTTTTTTTCTTGAATATAAACCATTTTATTCTCTATCATTTTTACGCTGTATCTTTTCCATTGTATTTTGATGAAAATAAAGCAGTTGGAAAATGGAATTTTCATCAGCTCATCCTTTATCTGTTTCACTTTATAGAGATGACCATAAATCACAGTTAATCCTAATGCAGTGCATGTTCCAGTTCATCCCCTCTTTTCTATGTTTATAATTAGCAAGCTTTTGCTTTTTTTATTGTGATAAAACTAAAAAATAATACATCATTGCATTTCCTCAGAGAAATAGGTATATGCCATCAACTTATTACGTTAATGTTAAGTATCAGGGCATGTCAGATAGGAGAGATTGAAAAGAATTTGACAAGTCTTGCTTCTAACAGTTCTGTCTTATGTTCTGATCAGCAATCTCTGCCTTTTAAAACTCTGCACAACTTCTGTAAATATTGTAACACTTCGAAAAAGTCTTCACTATTTTTAGGCTTTTTTTCTGTTGTAAAAGGTGGACTCTGCTGTCATGCATCAATTATAGCCTTCTGAGATGGGTTGGGGGAAGGAAAATAGGATGTTTCTGAGACCTTTAAATAACCTACTCAAAATAACTTTTTCCCTGAATAAAGTTCCAGTATGTCAGTCTGACCTAGATAGACTAGAAGCAAGAGCCATATCCTAATGGAAGAAGAATCATTCTTATTTTTCAAATGATGTGAAAGTATTGGATTTTATAGGATATCAGTTGAAACTGCTTGAAGAGCGTGAGAAAGTGAGTAAACGCGTGCCTGTCATGGGAGCTCTCATTGTGCCATGTGGGCATGAGCTCCACACTGGTGATGCCTTAGAGTATTATATTGCATTGCCATAGGATTTGTATTACTTGTTAATGCTTGCAGCATAGCTATTACTAAATTTGGAAAGATGAGATGTTGAGTAATAAATATTGTATTACTGTTGGTATATTTATATTTTTGGACAGTTAGTTGAGGAGCAAAGCTACAGTAAGCATTTTGTAAGTTCATACAGAAATGGAACAGGCAGATAAACTTGTATTTTAATATGGCTTCAGAACAGCTTTTTATAGAGGTCAAGGTTGAAATGAAGCAAGCAGTCCTAGAACATATTGTTAAACTGATATTCTCATTGTTAAGCAGAGAGAAATCCGTAGAAAGAGGCTTCCTGACTCCTACAGGATTTTTTGATTCTCCACAGCAGTATCTGTCTTGTGGGATGTTTTCTGAGTCCATCTCAGAGTGAATAATGGCACATACTGTGGTTATAGTCTTTGCTTAGGGTTAGCTTTTTTCCTGGTTTTGCAGCCTAATAAGGGATAACAGCTTTACCACCCACTCTACTGCAGTTCTTTTGTTTTCAGCTGTGAAGCAACATGAGGACTCCTGTGAAAATGGGTTCATAAATCCAGGGCAGCTCTTTCAATAACCTGTTGGCAGAAGGTGCATGGGATGTGCCCAGGAGTTTAGCATTTTTACAAAATTAATTCAAAGGATTCCTGTGAGTTGGCTGCCCATAAGTGTATTCCCTTTGTTGTTTTTTTCCATTATTTTAGGTCAGCCTATCATATCCCACAGGACCTAGGATCTTGTCTGAAAATGAGGACTAGTGTTCTGCCATTATCTTTTAATCATGACTTCTGAATGTTTTTGGGTTTTTTTCTGAAATACTTCCCTCTTTACCCATTTCTCTTGAAGTGTCCAGTTTTCCAGAGTTTTTGAATATGGTCAGACTTCTCTAATTCATAGGTTTTGTGCTTCTGTATTACTTGGATTCAGAAATTGAGGTTTTGGTGCCCTCATTGTATCACCTTCATGCATGTTCAAATTTTATTTGGTTTGTAATCTAGCTTTTTTCAGGGTTTTTTATTGAATAATGAATCTTATGTTGTGGTTGTTAATGAAAATAGATTTTTTTTCTTTAAGAAAAATCCTAGATTAAGATAGTGAAATAAAATTATAGTACCGATTTTCTACCTCACAGATGTGAGGGAACAAAAGGGAAGAATTAATAGTTCAGGATGAATTATGCAACAGATATGATACTCTGGTATGCTGTCGTTTGAGTCCATAGAGGTTAAGCATTTTCAGTCTGGCTGTTGGGTGTGGAGAAAACAATTATCATAGGTACAGTTTTTATCTTCTACATTAATAAAAAAGTGTGAAACAGTTCCTGAGTGTGAAAGGAATGAAGAATAGAAGACCATAGCTTTATTGCCAGTAAGGGAAGAAGGCAGCATATTTTCACTCTTGAGAGAGTGACCCGTATTACTTGCAAATGACCCATATTACTTGTATGTAGTAAAGGATTGAGTTTCTGTGCAATCTTGGCAGCTTAAAACATTAATTCCATTTACAACGTTGCTCTACGCCATTACTGGCTAAATAACATTCATTTCTGGTCACAGAAGACGAGAGAGTGTGATGGGGCAGCCGTGGCAATAAGGGTATGAGTGTTTCTTCCAGTGGTCCTTATGGAAGTCAGAGCAAATGCATTTCAGGTCTATTAAAGCAGCAGAGTGTAGTGCACTCCTAAGTATGAAGAAAACCCAACCCCTCCTTATAATGAAAGTTTAAGCCAAAAGGGACTCATCAGGCAGGATTTCTCTATTCTTTCTGGCTCTTATTAAGTACTTAGAAAACATTAGTGGGTAAAAGTTTTAATTTGTATTTTCCTTTTAGTCATTTAAGCATACCCTAAAGTTTTATTCACACAAAGCTTCCAGATACTGAAAGTTGAAAGTTGATTTTTCATTTTGGCTTTGTGTTTGAAAATGATTACTCACTCCTTTTTTTTTTTCTTTTATTTTCTTTTAGTTTTCAGATTTTTATGTATTTCATTTGGAGAGGTTTAATAGCTGTATGTTCAGGCCTCTTTGTCTTGACCCACTCTGAACCATTGTACAATGGAAATCAGATTTAATTACTTCATTTTGAAAATGAATGCATTTTAGAAATATCAGTGTAAAAAATTTGCCACTAAAATGCATTTCTTAATGATTGAAAGCAACGGCCTTGTTGGAAATGAAATAGATGAAACAGGTAATCTCTTCAGAAATAATGAGTTCTCAGTACATTTGAATATTGTTGAGTTGTTGAATTGACAGGTTCTGCCCCAGAATTCTCTCTTCAGTCCCTTTGTGCAAAAAGAGTGCTCAGAAATGTTACATAAGTTACAATGCAAAATCTTACACAATAGAATAAATAATAGTAACATTGCTGTATCAGATTTATGTGCATAATTTTCATTTTATTTTTGATGAATAAAGTGGTGAAATTACAATATACAGCACTGACAATTGGTGTTTCCTTATGAAAGTAACAATTCTAAAAAGCTGAAAAAGTAAAACTACAAGATTTATTGGGCAATTTGTATAAAACAGATGCATAGGAACACGATATAATTAGCCTTAAAGGATCAGAATGGTAAGATTGGTATGAAGATCCTTATCTATTATACAAGTGCTGATGCTAAGATTTCAGGTCCTCAGTTCAACCTGAGGATGCTACCACCTTGGTGGAAAGTGCTTGAAGGGTGTTAGAATGAATTTGGAATGCCTGGTGGTCGCTGCATAAGTGTGGGTGTGTACAGGTGTGCTGTGTGTGGAAAGTATTCTCATTCAGAAATAGTGGATAAAAATATTTGTTGGTAACTTTGAACTGCATTATTTGTAGGTTTCCTCTGTCTGCCTTTTATTTCAGTACAATTTACTGTCAGGATTATTGTTTATTCATCTGTACGTATATGTATGTGTTTTAGAAGAAAGCTTATGGGTGCATACTTTCTGCATACATACATACATACACCCTTTATACACCCATCTACGTGTATACATGTAGTGAAATACGTATATATATGCATACATACATATACAGAATTATGTTTTAGAATGTAACAGGAAAAATGAAACCTGCTAAACATGTGCAAAGAGATAGACTGTACCACTTTTTACACTTGTGAAACGTCTGGAACTTGTGAAAATTGGAATATAAATCTCTACTTTGTTCAAGTTTTACAGCTAACTGGAATAAGTAGGAGTTGAGCCTGGGAATAAAGTGCCTGGAGAAAAAAAAAAAAAAGCCTTTTTCTCCCAGTTGTTAATCAAAACAGAGAAATTAACAGTACTTGTTAAAACAGTTCTTGAGATAAGTACGGCATATATTTATAATTTTTAAAGGTACATGGAGCTTTCTAAATAATCTAGGATTCTACGTTACAATTGATTATATATAAGACCATAGTCTCTTTTTGGTTAAGAATTTTGGTGAAACTTGATGTTATTTTATTCAGGGAAAGAATTTTTCTCTATGCAGAAGAAAAATGTTGCAGCCTATCAAATGAGCAGCTATCTGTGAAAATGTCATCTTTCACATGCAGATACTGTCTGTCAAACAGATAGTTTGAGATTTCCTTAGCTTTTACACATGAAATCATCACTTGGTCCTTTCCAAGCAACTCAAGTCCTGCAGGGAAGTACAAGAAAAAGTTGCTTAAAACACATGTTAAAACGCAAGTCGCTGGGGGTTTACTAGGGAAAGAAAGCAATTATCAGCCAAGGCAGTCTTGTTTATTGCAGTGAATCTCAGGCTTTTTCATTTGAGATGTTGCCAGTTCGCCTGCAATGTCTTATTGGTTAGCTGTCAGTGCATAAAGCTTTGGGGTTTGTGTCTGTTATTGGTCCTGGTTGTTCAACTTGCACTCTCAAAAGACATTCAGATATGGAAATCTGGTCTAGTTTTACCTTCATAACTCGCTAGCATATGGGATTATGGAAGACCTACTACAGCTCTGTTACAGTGTAAATGTGTTGTCTTCCTATGTAAAACCGAGAGCAGGTAAGTTTTTGAAAAAAGCTGTTCCTAAATGAAGCTTTCTAGAAACTTCCATTTAGTTACATAACAAGTCCTGTGTATATAATCTGTGCTGTCCTGTATAGATTCCTTTTAAATTACACGGGACTGGTAACAATACTGAAAAATACTCAATGTTTTATTCTATTTGCATCTGTCATACTGTGCTGATTGAAATGCTGTTCTGTGTAGTTACTTGCCTGATTGTGTACCGACGTGCACAATTAACATTAATCCTTCCCTATAGATGCAGCTGATAAGAACTGTAATAAATGTGCTGCTCTGTGTCCCTTCCCAAGGGCAGAGCCAACCTAATTAAGTGAAAACTGTGTTTTCTTCATTTAATAGACGTTTATGTGACTAAATAACCGATAACAAAGTGATGGGATAAAGAGCTGAACAGAGATAGAGAACATACATGGGGAAGCACTGAATCAGTTTTATACGTTTGTCTTGATGCTACTGACTGTATTGGTTGTAGCAAGGAATGACAGATATTTGTCATCTATTTACAATATAAAAGGTTTGTAGGTATGCAGGACTTAATTGTTTAAGAAACAATATAAATTATTGTTGACACTGTTAACATTGACTCGCTGAGGATGTATTTCAGCTTTTGTGTTCTTGCTAAAGAGGTTAGTTATTGATCACAAGTGAGCTGTTAGTCCTTCTGGAAATACTAAAATGCTTGTAGAAGCCATTGGTTTCAGAAACGACTTGTGAGGCGAAGTATGCAATGGCAAAAAACAGTTGGAAGATCTGATCTGAACCTAAAATTTCATCTCAGAGCTGCTTTTGTTGTTCTCTTGAGAGAAGACAGAATTCTGTGCAAAGAGCTGTGCTCCAAAAGCTGCTTGGGGATCAAAATTATTTAAGTCCAGACAATTATGCATCATCTTCATCATCATTGCAAGGCATATGGTGTTCATTAGGTGCTGATAGATGCTCAATTCCTATATACAGTTCATGGGTATTCTTACGTATTCCTGGCTTTTGATTCACATGGTAAAGAAATTTTATTTTTTTAATTGTTGATTCAATTTTTTGTAAATTCTGAACTTAGTGCAGAGCATTGCAAAGATTTGCTTTTAGGTAGATGGTGCAAAATCTTTATAAATTATTTTGCTTTTGATCATGGCACAAAACAATTTTTGACATCATATGCAAATCCCTGTCTAGTGTCCGGTCATTGAGGATATTACCTGCGTTTGCATTGATACACAGAAGAATATGGTTCTTTCTAAATGTTGTTGGCAGGTTTTGACAGACTTAATCCTGATCTCATCCTGTATGTTTCATGCTGTTGACAAGGAAACTATCAATTTGCTTTCTATTCATGTTCCTGTAGCATTTGAAATGTTCTGAGGTTATTTGTTTTATTTTGAATTCCCATTTTAAATTTAAACAAAGATTAGCTTGACACCACTATTTGAAATTTTGAGTGCCAGGGAGAAGAAAAACAGACTTTCTTTTAATTACAATACTATGTGCTTAAGGGCAGGTAGTGAAAAGAAAGTTGTGTCCCTGCTTTGTACCCTACCTTGTATCTTGCACTGGGTCCAGTTAAGGCAGAACAGAAACTGCCTCGCTGCCCCACAAATTCATATTTGGTTTTGAGGGTGGGAAGCAGAAAATGGAAGTCTTGTGCCAGTAGGACAAGTCTTGGCAGGCTTGCTTTTCCCTGTCCCTTATAGGCAAATGAAAGTAAGTTAGATGATAATTTTATGAGTCAGAGAAAGCCATTCCGTCATTGACTGTTGTCTCTGTCACGCATTTGGTAACCACAGGTCGATGTAAAGTATTTAGGTTGATTTAAAATTCTGTTACTAGTTCAGAATACAACTTTGATCAAAAAGGGAGCAAAGATGAAAGTGAATGATTTTATTTTTGTTTCTGAACACTTCATGAGTGTGCAGAATCTGTTATTTTGATGTAAAGATGTCCCCGTCTGTAACATAGCTGCACAAAGTTTGTGACGTCTTGTACAACCTTCTGCACACTAAGCAATAAGCATGTTGAGGAAGCAGAGAATAATGCAAGATGAGCACCTCATCATAATAACTCTAACAGTGCGAAGCTTTTGCCCTGCCATGCAGGCAAATTAAGTCCAGTAGGGTTTGCATTTTCTATTTAATATTTTGGTTCTTGGGTAACTCCTATACTTCAATTGATGTTGTGGGAGTAAGAATCTAGCTGAGGATTTATCCGTCACATATATTGACCCCCTGACGTGTGAAAATATATCTGAAGAACCTATCATTATACCTAATTCAAGTCACTGTAGCAGTTTGTTTTCCAGTATGTTCCTGCGAGAATGTAGAAAAAAGAAAGGTAGAGACTGTTGATCACAGCTTGAGCTGAATAATAGCCAAATATACAAAATGTTCAAGTAGCATTTTTAAATGCGCTTCAGCGTATTATCCTTTTTACTTTCTTAATGTCTAATGGAAGTGCTGTGTAGTCACGAAAAAGGGTTTCTGCTCATCTTCATGTTTGTTCTTATACTATATGACATGATCGCAGCTATGCAGCCGTCCAGAGATGGATTTGATTGTCTGGCTGTGGTATGTGAACTAATTCAAGACAAAAGGGCGTTAGTCAATTTTATTACAGTTGGTTGATTCTGTTAGAAGCAATAAGTAAAAAAATGGTTCTTTAAAGGCATGCAGGGATTATTCTTTTGAAGGGTTGAATTTGGTCACTATTGCTGAAGTGGGCATTATATTTTAATAGGATGATGAAGCATCCCAAATGTAGTTTATTTCCATTTTTACATTGAAGCACCATTATATTCCTCCCTGGCACGCAAAGTAATGTGTCCTCTTTGTCCATATTTTGACTGACAGAAATGTAACATTTAGGGAAGTTAAATGAAGTATAAAGTATAACCTTAAGCTGATGAGGTCGGCTGCCCAGTTTATAGTTGGGGATGTACTCACCTGTTCTTAAAATTCCTGCAAAATACAGATAATGAGCAATATTTGTGTCATATGAATTTGGGTCAGTGAATAGAAGTATTATCTCATTTATGTGAAGTATCAACTGTTACTTTCTATGTTAAAAATTACACTATCTCATAGATATAAAAAACGTGATTTGCTTGTAGGTGACTTACTTACTAGCGGGCGAAGGGGAAGTTTTGCTTTTGTTTAGTTGAACATAGCCCTGCTGGCAGGGACATTGCTGTCAACTCTTTTGGTGGAGCTTTCGTACAATTATGCTGCAGGGGAGACGGATGAATTCTTTTTTCTGTGCTAGAATATGTAATCTAGAAAATAACTTGGGAGTACCTAGGTATCAATACGTCAGTTTTAATAAGGATCTGTCTGCTTTTCTTGAGCAAATTTAGGCTATGTTCCAAGATGAACCATGATGAAGCAGAGAGGTGTCTGGTTGGAAAATGAATGTCAAGGGGTAATTGTCAGAAGTTTTCTTTTGCATCAAGATCAATATCCTAATCTAATTCTGGTGGCATATTTTTATATTTATTTTTATGGCAATGCTAAAGCTTAGATTTTGTGAATGATGCCAGTGTGGAAGGAGTTGTAAACATTTTTGGTTATAGGATAATATTTTTGACAAATTGAAAGGATAGTCCCTGAAAATGCAAAATACTGCAGTTCAGAAGGTGAGCTCTAAAATGTCGATAGTTCTGAGTCGTAAAATGGCTCTAAGTGTTTTATATCTGTCTCCTCTAAATAAGTTAGTAATGTTATAGTTGGAAAATAAGGTAATGATCATCTGAGTGTGTATCAATGGAAGTCCAGTTTGCATTTAGCTGGAAGGCTTTGTCTAGATTTTGAGATCCTTTTTTAAAGAGAAATCTGCTAAGTTAAATAGATTCCCTTGAAGAACAAAAAAGGCAACAGATGATTTAAATAAAGTAATAAATAAGGTGTCATGAATGGATTTCATTTACTTCATCTTATGAAAAAGACATCTCTCAGAGTATGAGCAGAACTTAAAAAATGCAGAATAGTCTTGTAAAGTGAGTGATTGTTCTCGGAGGAGGCTGTGTATGGGAGGGGAGGAAATCATCTGTTTGCACTAGCTCAGATATTTGGATATTAGTAGAAGATTCACCGTTATTTTTTTTAAGAAAAAAAAAAAAAGTAAGACAATTTCCTTGTATTTGAGATTTTAAGGTAGTTACTCAAATATCAGGCATAGCATTGATATGATTGATCACTCATGAACCTTTTCCGCCACTGAACAGTGTATAAATGGATGCATCTCTGGTGATTAGGCACAGATTCTTTCTTTTGCTTTTAGGGTTGTTGGTTTTTTAATGATATTATTTTATCTTTTTTTCACTGGCAAAATGTTCATTAATTATGGCAGTCAGCATTGCATAATTCTAATGTTATTTAATGTTAGTGTCATCATTAGTCCAAGCTCCCTGAAAAGCAATAGCCATCCGTGGTATATGATTTTTAGGGTTGAGGTTGGATCATTTTTTTCATTTTATGTAAAGATTCTACGTATTGATCTTTATAGGTAGGTGAAAAAAATTATAGAAAAAATAGTGCAACCATCAATTGCCAATTTGGAAACATAACTGAGAAGGAACAATGTCTTAAATTATGTTATTCCTGACATATAAAATCTTTATTATAATAAAGATTGCGATATTAATCTACCATTGTTCATATATACCATTACAACATTGGAAGATGCTATTTTATGTATACTATGGGTTTTCCTTATCAGCTTGTGAAAGAATTTAATATGTCATAGTCTAATCAATCTGTTGTTAAAGCAGGCAGACCTCTAGAGAAAAGAATCTGTCAGCTCATGATCATCACATTTATAATCAATTAGTGCTAGTCAGTGAAGCAGTTTAAGGGAATCATTTTAACCAGCTAGCGTATTGTAGGACATCCTAGTTAACATGCAGTATAAGTCACAAATTAAATACAGAATCACAGAATAACCAGGTTGGAAGAGACCCACTGGATCATTGAGTCCAACCATTCCTATCAAACACTAACCCATGTCCCACAGCACCTCATCTACCCACACCTTAAACACCTCCAGGGAAGGTGAATCAACCACCTCCCTGGGCAGCCTCTGCCAGTGCCCAATGACCCTTTCTGTCAAAATTTCTTTTTTCCTAATGTCCAGCCTAAACCTCCCCTGGCAGAGCTTGAGGCCATTCCCTCTTGTCCTGTCCCCTGTCACTTGGGAGAAGAGGCCAGCTCCCTCCTCTCCACAACCTCCCCTCAGGTAGTTGTAGAGAGCAATGAGGTCTCCTCTCAGCCTCCTCTTCTCCAGGCTAAACACCCCCAGCTCTCTCAGCCGCTCCTCATAAGGCCTGTTCTCCAGCCCCTTCACCAGCTTCGTTGCTCTTCTCTGGACTCGCTCCAGAGCCTCAACATCCTTCTTGTGGTGAGGGGCCCAGAACTGAACACAGGACTCGAGGTGCAGTCTCACCAGTGCCGAGTCCAGAGGGAGAATAACCTCCCTGGACCTGCTGGTCACGCCGTTCCTGATACAGGCCAAGATGCCATTGGCCTTCTTGGCCACCGGGGCCACTGCTGGCTCATGTTCAGTCGGCTGTCAACCAACACCCCCAGGTCCTTCTCCTCCAGGCAGCTTGCTGCAAACATATATACACAAACATATATTCTGCAAAAGCTAATTAACAATAATCATCTGCAAAAAGACCAGCTAAATAGCAAATGTTCGGGCATATGCAATAAGTCTGAGTTCTTTGCTACGTGATGCTCTTAATGGTTCATGAGAATGGAAATTATTTCCCAGTAGGGTCTGAAAACACAACAGGTACCTTTTTAAAATAAGCAAACCCAAACATTTCTTAGCGAGGTTGGTTGGCTTTGTTTCTTGCTGTGGAGATCATCATCACCTGAGATGTGGACTTGAACACAGAAGATAAGTTAAATTATCTTTCATAATAATGTAATTTGTAAAGCTGCAGTATAAATTGCCTGTGTGACTTTTGTAATTGGCTTGCTGAGTTGAGATTGAAGAAAGTAAAATGCTAGCCAGGAATGTTTCAATGTATCTGGCAGAAGCAGACACTTTTTTTTTTTATTGCAGTAGGCACTCATTAGAGCATATTTCTTTCAGGGCCTTCTTTAGCTTCTAGATGATGTTGAAATAGGGAGAAAGATCGTTTCACCTCAGAAGTAATTTGGAGGGATGTGAGTTAACTTGTTAGATTCAGGAAATAAGAGTCTTAGTAACTGTACCACTTTTGACATCATCACTGTTTTTCAGTTACAAAAAATGTGACCTCAAGTATAGAATCAAGCCCTTGAGTAAGATACAAAGCTGGGATAGCCGGGCAGTGACTGTTGTCTGTACCTCTCGGTTGCTGCGTGGGACTCCTCATGGCTGTGCTTTGATCTTTTGTGCAAGAGTAAGGTGAGGATCCCCAGTACTCTGGTTGTCCTGTGGTTACAGCAAGAGATGTGAACGACAGCAGAGCAGGTGCAGCCTGCTGGAATGAGAACAGCATCTCAAGTCTCACACGTTTCCAAGGGGCTTTATTTTCATATGGATTCGGTGTATATTTCAGTAACATCGCTGTCAGTGGAGACTTGTTTATTCCAAGAGTTTTTCTGTGATGAATAAAGGGAAGCCTTTGTAAGACAGCTCATGGGTGTGACAAGTAGCATAAAGCTTTAACTTTTCTCTGACCCCATACCAGTGTTGTCTAAGGATTCCAGGTTACATTCTTATATACAAACCCTTGCAAATTTCAATGGGAAAGATTGTTAATTAACAGAATAGGAATATGTTAATGGTGTTAACGAATAAATGCAATTGTCTCCAACAACCTATTAAGAACTCCATGGATGTAACAGTTGTATTAATTTAGTTAATTCCTCTTTTGTTTCTGAGCTATTTCTTATTTTATGATCTTTTTTTCTGACGTACTTGACCTTTCTCATGCACTTACCACTCAAAACTAAATCTATTCAGTGGAGCTCTTGAAGTATCCAGATTGAAGACTCCAGCAATCTTCCACTGGAAAGAAACAGCACTCTTTTTATAATGGGTATCTTAGGAAGAAGTAGACCACTTGAAGACCTATTTGACAGAAGAATCCTGATGAGTATTCTTACCTCTTTTAATGAAGATGATGATAAGAATTACGAATCCTCTAACACAGGATCTCTCTACAATGTCTGAGCAGCTTTGTAGGACTTTTGGAGGCTTTATATAGTCTTTTCCCTGTTTCTTGTCAGAAGTCTCCTGTTTTATTGCATCTTGATTCAAGTGCTATCCTTCATTCCTTGCAGTTCTTTGTCTTTTATGCTTCTCTTGGCTGTTAGCTTTAATTTACTACAGTGACCTTGTGTTGCATGACATAACATACATATTTGAATGAAAGGATGTGATTTGTGAGCATTTGTAGGATTGAAACATGAATCTTAAAACACTTAGCTATGCATTTATGACTTCTGAGTTTTTATGATTGCATGAAGTGTAGTTAAGAATATCATAGTTACATGAAAGCCTCAGAGAACAGTGGCTAAAATTGTTGAATTTTTACAAAATATTAAATGATTTTCTTAAAAATCGTATGCTCCCAAAGATGTATGAGACATCAGATATACCAGACATTTATTCGTCTTTGGGAAGATCACTGCTGTACAGGTCTGCTGGGAGGGTCTCAGTGTGGATTTCTGAAAACTGAAATGGAACTGCTTCTAATAAAAGTCAGTGACTTCTAGAAGAGTGAAAAATATTTAGGCGTTTGCTCTTTAGAATGGGGTGGCATCTCCTGTATGCAGCGTAACTCAATAGGTTTATGTCAATTATGTAGCCTGAGAACTGTTTATCTGTAAATGGATGTGCAAAAAGCAATAGGTTTTTTAGTACTGTTGTTTGGTTTGTTTTTTTTTTTATTTTGCTTTAAAAATTAATTAATTTTGCCTTACAATTATTTAATTTTAGAGGAATATCCCTCTTATATTTAGACCAGTGTCCTGATCCAAGGAGAGAGAATTTGCAGTGCAAGGTCCTGTTCTTTGTACATGTAAGGGGGCCTTAAAGAGAACTTAAAGTAGCAGAAAATTAAGAGTTGTATTGATATTGTATTATCGTGTCTGGCTCAGGCCATCGTGGGCTATAATTAGTTTGTTCATTTTGTGTCATGCTTTGTGTTTGGAAAGCTTTCTTTAAGGATTATAAAATATTGCCACACATTATGAAGAAAATTCCAAAGAAGTGGGATGAGATTTGGCCTCAACTGTCAAACTCAAGTCCTGAACTCCAAGGACTACAGTCAGATTTCTGTGCCATTACAACTGTAATAAAAAGTCTGATCACTTTTTTTTAAGGTAAAACAGTAAATCCTGTCATTGAATAAGCTGGCATAGATGAAATCGGTTTGTGTTCCCCAGGGCTCAGTGCTGGGTCCAGCCCCGTTTAACGTCTTTATCAATGACAGGTGGCCAGGAAGGCCAATGGCATCTTGGCTTGTATCAGAAACGGCATGACCAGCAGGTCCAGGCAGGTTATTCTCCCTCTGGACTCAGCACTGGTGAGACTGCTCCTTGAATCCTGTTTGATAGGAATGGTTGGACTTGATGATCCTGGGGGTCTTTTCCAACCTAGTGTTTCTGTAATTCATTGAAAGCACTAAATATCCAGGTGACGTGGTTCTGGAAGCTCTTTGTGACTGTTGCCTTAAACACGTTGAAGTCCCTTATGGGTTTGTTGCTTTTTGGGGTTTTTTTCAGTTGTAAGAGTGGTAAGCATATTCATGAACTTATTTTACACCATTGTTCTGTAGGTTCACAGCAGGTTATAGTGCAGAGGAGATCACAGTCTACACAGATAGCACAGAGTGAAAAGGAAGCCGAAGCTCACTGTTACTGAAATGGAGGGATCACATACTGGCATCCAGGAGCAGAGCTTACTCCTCCTATATGAACCCTCCTATTTTCTGGAACCTTGGCTGAAGAACCCGCCAAGTGCTGTGTTCTTCTGATTCCAGTCCCAGAGTTCATGAAGCTGCTAAAGTAGATTTTGCAAATGCTCCTCTAATATCTAATATCTCATTTCTGATGCATCTAATGTCCTTAGCTAGCAAGAGTGCTTTAAAAATAAATGCCTTGTGCTTGGAAAGAGTGCTAGCGCAGGCTCCACAGAGTGAGGGAAGGTATTTCAAACAACAGGCAGGGTAGGGCCTGCAAAGAACAGTGTTGCTGGAACTAAAATACTTGACAACAAGAAGTTTTCTTTCATTGCCTAGATTTTGTACAGAAAACAACTTTTTCTCTTAAAACTGCTATTAACATGAATTTTGCTACTGTCCTGACTTCGGTATGGCCAAAGACTTAAAATTGCTGTAGTCCAATGTTTCCTAAAGGAATAGTCTGCATGCAGTCTTCTTTAATTTTGTAATGCATTTGAGACATTACTTTTAACACTTTATAATTACATCTTTACCGTTATTTCTTTAAAGCTCTTTTTGGAAAAAACATAGCTTCCCTGATTAATTCTGGCTAGGTCTAAATTAATATATAGAACTACCACTAGAATTTAAAATGCCATGCCTCTTTTAATATATATGTGAGACACATACACTTCTATGCACTACCATTTAAAGTAAACTTTATTCTCAGAATTACATTATACTGCATTTAAATTGCTATTCAAGCTACCACTTGCTTTGACTAATCAGGTTAACGGATTTAAAAATCAACCCCAAAGATGACAGGTAGATGGAACAGAAACATCATACTGCTACTTAAATCTAAATAAAATGAGTGAAAATAAATAAAGGCAGAATGTGAAAGTCAGGTTTTCTTCTGCTGTAATCTGAAAGTTTAAAAGAGTTTCTGGTATGTATCTTTATAGTGAGTTGTCTAAAATGTTAATCATTCTCCATGTTTTACAAAAGGTACAGAGAAATTAAACTTGGGTATCAAACATTTGTATTTAATGTTTCTACCTGTACATAATTGTAGCAGGTGATTACTGCTTATTACTGGAGGAAAATAATTTGGAAAAAAACTTTGAAATGCTATTATATTTGAGTTCTCACTATACTAATTTATCATCTTTGTAGACAAATTGTAGTTATTCCATGAAAAGGAGGGGGGAAAATGAAGACTCTTCTTATTTGGGTAGGTTTTAGACCATTAGTGATTCATAATTAAGGGCCCTTCAATATTTGGTACACCTGTATTAGCTATATCAAGATTCGGAAATCTGTGACTCCTGATGTCAATGATTTGAAGGTGATGTTGGATATTCTAGTACGCTCTTAAAGGTCTGGGTAATCACCTAACCTGTAAAAGTTCTAATTGGTTAATATATTATTCATTAGCTTTGCTGACAGAGCTGCTTTCTTCTGTCTTAAATGCACCAGCAGTTTTAGGAATGCATCTGGAAGAACTCTCTAGGACTAATGCAGTGAACACATGACCACACTGCTAAAATTAAGTCTCTAGACATGGAAGAGCTTTAGCCTGATACTCTCCATTCGCCTAAATGTCAGTGTGGAGCGCTCAGCACATGTCAGCACTCTTGATATGTTTTTAGTGCCCTGGAAATGCCTCCTGTCTGGTTCACGACAAAATGCATGAGGAACAACTGAGCGATTTGAAGCTCAGAGAGCAAAGGTGCAGAAGAGCTGCAAACTCCGTGTTTTTAATAATCTTCTTTTCCCTGAATTTAGGTAGCACCCTAAAGATAAGAGGCTATCCATATGAAACCCCAAAATGGAGTTAGCTGGTCACCAAAGTCTCTCTGCCCCGTTCATCAGTCTCCACTGTGGTTATCCTCATGAAACCTCTGCAGAGCTGAGCCAATGAAGTTGCTAAAATGTTACTATTGAAGGGAAAGTATTAAAAAATTACTTCCAAGCATTGGAAAGCTTGTAGTCTCTGCAGATAGGTGCCTGTCTGGGTTTTCGAAAGAATCCCAGTGGTTCAGGCAGCCAGACAGTAATGTTTTTAAAGAATGAAAACTTAAACACATGCCTCTGTTGCCTGTGTTCTGTAGTGGTACACTTCTATAATTCATCACTGGGCTCAGTCCTGCAAACTGAATTTGGCCAGAACCTCACCCAGGTGGAGAAACCTGAGCGCTCTTTTATTTAGACGTTGATGTACAGTTGGGACTAGAGCTCTTGCTTGTTCTCAAGCGCCTGACTCATCTACTGCCTTGTACTGCGAACCGATTCAGAGTTGGTAATACTCTAGAGAGTAGAAAAAAAAACCCAAAACCAAAAAAAACCTGAAGCAGAAACTCCAGGGAGGAATTACTGTGAGTTTCAGTTATATGTAGTATGTGGTACAGATGTGAATCTAGGCTTCTTATTTAACACTGAGATGGCCTTAGTGAGTCAAAACCTTATTTTAGTGGACACAGTAGAAATTCAGGGGAAGAAAGTTAATGCTCCAGAGATACTATAATAACTTACTGATAGATGCATTTTAACATGCATAAACAGCCCTACCTTCTCCTTTGTATTTCAAAAGGAGCTGCACCACTAGTCTCAGCTTTTAAAAGATGCAAACTGGGGATCCGGCAAAGTAGGTGTTCTACAGATACTATTGTTTTTACTTTTCTCCTCTATACAGTGTGGAAATCAAAGGAAGTGAGATTTTTTTTTTTTAAGAGCTTAGAACATTATGTACCAGGTCTAGGCCAGCAGTTTTCTGTGATATTGGAACACTCTATCTTTAAAAGAACATATAGTCAAGCTTATCCTACAAAGGCTAACTATGGGTTAATCTTGAAGTATATAGATACTTTTTTTACTGTCACCCTGTTAGTGGCTGGCTCAAAGCCATTGAAACCAAGACTTTGATCTCACCAAATTTAATAGATGTCTCCCATACATCCTTATGTTTGAGTTCTGTGTCCAGATGCCATGGCAAAATGTTCAACTACTCTGCTTCTGAGGTGTTGGTTTTGACAGTATTAGATTTTCTTGTGCATTATACAAACTGCTTGTTAGTCTCTTTGGTGTTTTCCTTGGGACTGCCTTTCACAAGAGTAAAACCAGAAATATACCTGAGTTAATAATTGCTGTCAAATAATATGGCTAAAACAGATTTGAGCTATGGGAGATTCATTCTTGAAGGGTGATTTGTTTTGCATTGAATCTAAAGGGTAACTTGTTCGTTATGAATTACGGAGGCTTTTATAAAATTGAGGCCTATGATTGGGAAGAAAGTACATGCTCAAGTAATTTGCAGTCGTGTAAAGAAAGATTGCCATGGGAAACCGAGTGGATCAACAGATGTT
This sequence comes from Clamator glandarius, assembly GCA_033459285.1. NCBI lineage: Eukaryota > Metazoa > Chordata > Aves > Cuculiformes > Cuculidae > Clamator > Clamator glandarius. The sequence continues at coordinate 2,252,163 of JAUNZM010000165.1, read as the reverse complement.
GAAACCCTTGCTATGATTCTTGGCATATTTATGTTTTACTTTCCTTCTAGCCACCTGAGTCATGTTGACCTGAGAGATTTGCAGATCTCCATGTATTACAACAGAATATTAACATTGCAGATGATATTCAGCACTAAAAATATAAAGTGACAATAATATGTATTCCACACATCAGAAACCTGAGTTTAATATATAGGCTTTCTCTGTGCTTAAAATTAATGGGCAATGATAAATTGAGCAACAGAGATTATGAAGTGTATTTTTCTCCAAGTAGCTGGGAAGTGTTTCTGAAGGGAGTTGATTATCTCTGTAAAGAGCAAATCTCTTTTGATGGTTATTACTGTAGCGTTAAACCCATCTCCATTACCCGTAGCAGGCTTAGGAAAGGTACACAATGATAAACATCTTAAAAAAAAAACCCAAAAAACAACCGAACAAAACAAAGCAAAACCCAAACATAAACCCATTTACTCATCCTAAGAGTAAGAAACAGATGTATTTGATGTATATGTGTTAAAAAAAATGAATAATACCATGCAAAACAATGGGTGTTTTAACTGAAGAGAGGATAAAATAGAAGAAACATTGGAGTAGTGATTCACTGTGCTGAATGTGTTCATAGAAAGGAGTCTAGGAAAAACAATAGAATCACAGAATCATTAAGCTTGGAAAAGGTCTCTAAGATACATTAAGTCCAATCATCACCTCAGAACCACCGTGCCTACTAAACCACATCACATAGTGACACATGACATCTTTTTTGAACACCATCAGGGATGGAGACTCCACCACTTCCCTAGGCAGATCGTTCTGTTGCTTCACTGCTCTTTCAGTAAAGATTTTTTTTCTAATATCCAATCTAAACCTCCCCTGACGATAGTAGTAGCACTGTCTTGTAGTACTAAATCCTGAGAGTTTTGTCGAGCTTGATAGGACTTGGCTATTATGCTTTGATGTAAGCAGAGGCTTAAAGGAACTCCTGAAAAGCTTATGTTTTAAAGTCATGGTTGCATGAATGCTGTGGTTTACAAAAAGGTGGGCAACAGGAAAGGTGAGAATATGGGCTGAATGGTCCTTCAGGATGTCAGGAAATTAGCAAACATTGTAGAATTTCTGATGTAAGTTAACAAAATTCATCTAAGAAATTGCTTGTAACACATACAGTGAGTTTATTTAAAGAAAGGTTTTTATTTGCAATAAGCTAGTATTGTGACTGTATAATTATTCCATAAAATGCGCTACTTTTTTCCTAGTGAAAACTCAAGCAATAATGAAGGTTTTACTAACTCGGTGTTTTAAGGCTTGATTAAAATCTTTTGTCTTTATCCCATTTTGCAGTCATAACATTTTGAGTTCTGGTTGGAACAATTGTATTTGTTCATAGGGGAGATCTGAAACCTTCAGAGAGGTCGTCTTTTCATAAAATGTCAGGGAAGCAGCATGATTGCTCTCTTTATTCAGCGAGTCCGTTTGAATTGTTCTGGGGAGGATTTTCTGGCTTGTTTCATCTCGTTTCTGACTATACTTAAGATTGTTTTACTCTTCTGTTCTCTTGACTGAGCTGAGCATAGGCAACTTGCATAGGAGTCTGCTGTCCAGTTTCATCTCTACAGAAACAGAACATTTTTGCCACCGACACAGGAAGAATAGGGGAGCATTAGGAATGTTTGGTTCTCTAATGACTGACAACACGCTCAAATCCCCCACAAAATTCTACTTCTAAAGCTGCAGCTGATGAGAGATCCTTTTTTATTGTGGCTTAGCCTTACTGTGTATCTTGTATCTTTATGGAGAAATGAATCTGACTTGCTAAGAAAAAATCTGCACCAGAACCATTTGGGAAGGAAATGCATTGGTAAGGTTACTGTACCCACATTTGTGGTATGCTGTGGCTCAAGTCTGAAATGGGAGCTTTTGGAATCCATTATGAAGCTAAAAAGGAAAGTTTGAAGTATGTATTCAGAACTTAACATAAAGACTTTTTGAAGAGTATTTGTGAAAGCTGTCAATATGATATATTTGTCTGGTTCACTTGTGGTATGTCTGTTTTTTTCTGGTTGTTAGAAAAGCTTGTGCTAAGGCCATGAAAGACATTAAATTATTGTTATTGAAAATATCTACCCTTAGTTTTGTAAGTATTATGAGAAAGAAGAAGCCAGCCTTTCCAAGCAGCCTTTCAGGTCTACATTCTGGGAATATTAGAAAGCCTCTTTTGATAAACAGAACTGCATCCACATGTTTGTGGGACTTGGAGCAATTACTCCTAAGCATGATGCAAAGGCCAGTGGTCTCGTGTGTCACCTAGAATATCCTTGCCTCCTCGAGAACAGAAGAGATATTGGCATTTTTTAAACTAGTGAGATTATGGTTGAAATGTTCAGTGTTAATCCTGCATATTCAAGATTTTGAACATCTTCTAGCTACATCCTTTAGCACGAGAAGTCTTTCTTTGTATCCAGAACTGAGTTCCACAGTTGCCTTTATGCAATCCTATCACTGCTTCATAACGTCATTTTCATGAGTGAATGTGCCTTTGTTTTACCTTGACTTAATCTTTTTAAAGTTATTCATGCTACAGTTTAATTGGTCGTCCCAAGATATTATGTATTATCGTTTTTGAAGGTGTTTTAAGTAGGAATGTTTTCAGGTGAACACAGGTTTTCTTGAAGATACTGAGCAACATAGGAGCAACATTTTTAGTTTTGTCAACATAAAATATTGTTAGATATTTTTGTTAATTAATTTTAGTACCTTGAGTTATATTTTAAGAGGAAAGCTGGTAAGGAACAGAGGCAAGAAAGCCTTCAAAGTCTAGTTAGAAGAGACTTCAGGAATCTGTGCATCTCTGGATAACAAATCTGGCTGAAGATCATGGAGCCATTACTAGTCTCATGAAAAATTCTTTATCCAAGAACAAATTCTTGGCAATATGAGGTGCTTTTGGACAGCTGTTGTCTGAAAATAAGATGTAGAACTGTGAACAAAGTGGTTGCCCTGCTTTAGTGCTTGACTTAGAAAATTAGACTTCATCCATATGATTGCTTGTAAATTAAAAAGACTAGAACCCATCATTAATTCCTTATAGCACATACATTGTGAAGCCTCAAATATGTGACTTCCTTGCAGCAAAAGGGGTAACAGTAGTTCTATCTAAGCCATAGGAGAGTGGAGCAATCACAAGCCTTTGGGCTAATTAACCTAAAGTTTAAATATTTTCTGGCCTGTCAGGATGGGACTTACTTTTCTGTTGCCTCCCCTGCCAAGCAGGGTGATGTGTATTGAAGAAACAAGATAGTTCTGGACAGTGTTGTGCTGCAGGAATGAGGTACACTGCGGCAAAACTGGCCTTCCCTGCCTTTCCTCAGCAACCGCTCCCTCATCACCCACAGTGCCTTTCTATCTTAAACAGGTGGATATGAACATGATGTTAGAAAGGAGAAAGTCATTAGAGACAAAAAAAATGTTACTTGAATTGTGTATTGTAACAGTGACTGTGGACAGCAGGTTGTGAAATTCACACTTAAGCGGTATTTTCAGGGGCTTGTAGAAGAGAAATACTGTCTCATTCTTTCTCACCCCCATCAATCTAACCTGCAGCTATCAGACCTGGAAAGAACTTCATGCTTTTCAGTTGAATTTGTTGCGCCATGAGGTCAGTCGTTTCTGTGCCAGTTCATATGGAACAGATGTGAGACAAATCCGAAAGCATCTATAAATAAATAATAAAAGAAATTGTCATCACACTGGGGACTGCTTAACAAGTACCAGTCTATAGGAGCGTGTGCTGCTGCTAAGAAAAAGCTGATGAAAAGCACAGGTTTAGCCAAATAAAAATAACTAAATAAATACATGTACTGTGTAGATCTGTGTGAATGCCTGATGGTGAGGAATGGAAGAAAGAGGTTTTGCATCAGAATTGGCTCAAAAAGCAGAGTTTGAGTGCCACGTAGAACTGTGGTCTGCCAATTAGTGGGGAAAAAATAAAAGGAAAACTGGTTTTGTGACTTGTTAACTAAAGCAGTAAGCAGGGAACTGCTAGGAAGATACCAGAGAAGTGATTACATTGAGAGAGAGACAGTAAAACCAGCTGAAAGGTGGGAAAATGATGCACTGATAAAGAAATGGACGAAAAAGAATGAGTTTATCATCAGTAGCTAAGTGTAGAAGCCAGAAAAAAAGACAAAATACCATTAGTAATATATCAAGAAGGAAGAGGAACTATTCAGACAATAGTTCATGTATTGTTACACTTCTTATGCGTTTACTGATCTTGGTTTGTTCAGTGTTGGAGGACAAAGAGAAGAGACCATGGTTTAGACTGGACAGGCAGACAGGCAAGTGCCTGAATGATTTGCTTTGGGAACAAAAGGAAATTATTCATTACTTAAGTTCATTTGTAGTCAGCTAACTTTGCTGTACTATTATTGAAATAGAAGTGTGGAAATACTGCAACAAAGTATTAAGGAGGAATGAAATATATTGGAAATTAACTCACTTTGACACTATAATAGCATTTAATTGACATTAAACAGCTCTTTTGGAATCATTATGAATATGATATGAATACAAATGTATGAAACATTTCCATCATAGTGAATCAACAGCTTCAGCAGGTGAAGTTAGCAGTTTTGCTAACAGGACGTGATCTGTAGCTGATCAGAGCTTTGTGTACTTTGCCTAGCCTCTCACTGAGGCTACTGACACCGTCTTCAGCCATCCAGTAATGGACACAACGCAGGAAGAAAAAATAGCTAGGAATCCAGATGAGTAAGTCCATGTGATTGTCACAACAGCAGGTACTCTTCTGCATGCTTCCTTCAGTTATAAGGTTTCTAACAGTCATGCAAAAATTCTTCATTTTTGATGCAACTTTCTCAGGGTTTTTTCATGAGGTTTTAGGGCTACTTTCTTCCTACCCTACTGATGGTATTTTCATCTGGTTGTTTTATATGGTAGGACTGAACCTATTGCAAGTACTACTGCACACTATGCGTAAGAAAGAATGGGCAGGATCATATTCTCAAGAGCTTAAGTCATTCTGAGATGCAATGAAAACATCATGGAAACAAAACAAGGCTTCAGTTGAGCAAGCTGGTGGTGTTTGAGGTCTCTGTAATTCATAGTTAATTGCAGATACTGGAAGGTGCTGCATGTCTCTGCTAAGCACATTATTGTGTGTGATTCTCTGGATTTCTCCATAATTTGCTCACTAATAGGCTAACACATGTGGTACAACAGATTAAGGTATTAGATCTGTTAATTTTGGCAAGGTATTTTTCTTCTAACAAGCAGATTAAGCCATACCCATCCATGGATCAGCATAATAGAAAAAAGCTCTTTTATTTGTTCTCCTTAACTTTTTGGAAGCCTACTCAATTTTGCATTTGATTCTTAATTGGAAAAGGAAGTACTTTAATAGATGGCATACTCCACTTACAGCAGGATACCTTTGGGAATTTTATCAGTGCACACTGGATGTTTTAATGTATTTTGAGTAATTACACAGTGTCTTGTTCTGAAATAAACACTTGCAGATACAAAAGCAGCCTTTTGTGCAGTTAACCTATAGCAATGAACTGTTATTCAGGCCTAGTTTGCTATGGACACATTAGATATTTTAGGGAGGGAAGTCATTCCTGCAGCAGCAGAAGGAAGATTTCTTTATATATGCTTTTCAGCAAAGCAAGGGCTTGAGTAAAGTTGATAACATGAATGAGATGGTCATGTCAACACTTATTATTTCCGAAAACCCTTGTTCTGAGTGCATCGTTACAAACATAATTGTATTTATGAGGTCCTGCTTGTTTAGGACTAGGCTTTTCAGAAGAATCTGTTGACTATCAATGGGTACTATGTGTTAAATTCATTGAGATGAACACCTTAGTCTAGAATCATACTTTAGGGAGATGTTCATGTAGTGTTGTTTTCGTGCTGGAAGAGTTCATAGTGATTTAGTTTCTTCAAGGAATAGTAGCTAGTAATAAATTAAAGTTATGCACTTCTTCATTATCATAATAGCAAAGAACTGCTATGAATATTTGGAATAATTATTCCAACTACATTTGGAGAACAACTGCTTGGTCACTTGAGGAAGCCTTTAATTCTAGGCCCCTACTCCACAGGTTCTGTATTATATTTTTTCCTCCATTTATGATGAATTCTAGGGACCTTAAGGTCTATTCACTCTAGATTTTTCCTAATGAATTGATAATACAGTGAGCCTAGAGACTTCTTTTCATGAGACGTCATTTAGATCACTGTTGAGTTACTTATTGTTTATGTTTGTTTAGAAACACCCTTAATGACTTGTTAAAAAAGAACTTTTATTTAGATTATTATTTCTTTGTGTAGAATGTGTGGTGCTTGTCTTGGTCAATACCTGTAACGAGTTTGAGAAAGCTCAGTAAAAATTGACATCTTCACTAGTAAAGAAGAGATGCTGTCACCAGTGCACTGTTTAATTTCAGCCGGTGTCCACGGAAAGCTTTGTGATTTTGTATTTTCATGTGTGGGTACCAGTGAATTACAGCTTTCAGGGAGAAAACGCTTTGGCCATTCGACTTTGTAGAATCACAGAATTATTTAGGTTGGAAAAGACCTCCAAAATGATCCAGTTCAACCGTCAGCCAAACACTTCTGTGCCTTTTAACCCTTGTTCCAGAGTGCCACATCTACACATTTTTTGAGCACCTCCAGGACTTCCTAAAAACCAATCTACTTTTTGCAAGCAGGCCATTCCTTTTGCTCAGGGAGCTGTACTACTCTGTGTAGCTGAAAATGTGGGCAACTGATCATGCTCGTTAAAGTTTGGGGAAGAAAGGCCACTCAGTCAAATACACACATCTGCCAGCTTAGCTGTGTTCCACAGCCCTTTCCCAGTGTCCTGATACAGTGATGATGATGAGGAGGTATTTTTTTGATGCCATCTCTTAAGTGCAAAGGGTTTTCAAAAACAATAACGAGACATTACAGGAAATCATATAAGAAGCGGGAGAAGCGAAAACATGCCTGACCTCTTCATATGGAGGTAATAAATACAAATTTGTGCAGTAAATACAGTCATGAGGCTGTCAAGAGATTTTTTTAAACATGCATGCAGAGTTCTCATCTGGCATGCTTGGTTCTGAGCTAAAGCTTGATCTAAAGCCAAGAAGATGGTAGTTTTAAACTCACAAATGCACGTATAAATGCAACTTAAAATGCTGAAACTGGTGACGTGTATATTGTCCTTGTGCAGCTTTATATGTTTTTGTCATATCTTAGCATGCATACTTTTGTCACCTTGCTTGTGAATTGCTTGGGACAGGAGTTCAACTCTGTGTCCTAGAAAAATCTAGCATGTTATCATTAATTATTATTAAGTTCTTATAAGTCCTCTGTCATTGTATTTTTCTTTAGTTAAGCATGCAAACTCTGTATTTTGTAGCTTTTATGTTACTACTCAATTTAAAAAAAAAAAGTAGAATTTGCTTTTAGCACTGTGTTTAAATTTCTCTAGTCAAAATACCAATCTGACTACTACTGTTGACATTGTACATAGCAGAGAAGGGCTATTAGAATCGTGTCCAGCTGATTAGAAAGGAGATGTCCAACAAAAAAAAAAACCAAAAAAAAAACCAACAAACCAAAAATAGCAGAATACAATCTGAAACAGATTGCCAATTGAATTGAGCAAATTAACTTTGAGAAGATATAGGAAGAGATAGCAGAGCCTTTTTAATAAGAATAATTTATTTCTAGACAGCTGCAAAAAAATGAAAATTGGTTTTAAATGGTTCACAAACCCTGCTAGTATAATGTGGTTACTTAGATGTGATGAAGAACCACTAGGTGCCTCTGTTGAGTTTCAGAGCACTGGACGAGACAGGGTTTCTGTGGCAGCCAAAATTTGTAGCTGGGAAGGAGTGTGTGGGTAGTAGTTGTGCAACACAAATAAATTATTTCTGCAGTTTTAGGGTTTGTGAAATAGAACCACAGCCAATGTTTTCTCTCAGTGTTTCACCAGATATTATCATATCTGACAGTAGATCACTGTGACAGGTCCCACATGCCTCTTTCCCTGCATCCCCGGGTGCAGCCCAGAGCATGAATGATGCTAAATGAGAGAGGACAATAAACTTGCTTTATTGTTATGGAGCATTTTATCTCTTATTGCAGGCAGTTTGCAAGTCTTTTTAAATAACATGTTTACTTGTTTAGAGTGGTGCTGAAGTATCAGAGACCCCACTTTTTGCAGGACTTTCCATCACTGGTTTTCTTCGTCAGCAGAGCGTAAATGTCTTGTGTGTGTGTGTATATACACACCTGTGCTTAGAGCAAGATGAAGGAATGTTAATGGTGACTGGCAGTTTGATCATGTTCTGACAAATGAACTTACTTCAATGATGAATGTTGTTCTAAATAGTTTTAATTTGAGGAGTAGATAATTAGAGCTTTCTGAATTTTAATCATATTATTTTTCAAATGGACAATGTTGCATGAGACGATTTCCATGTTGAGATATGCGCTTCATTCTGCCTTGTCCAGTACAGCAATATTGTACATTCTCTTTTTATGGAACCTTTTTAATCGTTTGCTTTCAACACAATAAAGAAAAGTTGGAAAGGCATCAGTGTGTGATATGCATGACACACTTAAAGGAACGTCTAGTTGACTTTTGAGTATATTTTGAAGCAAGGGAATGGGATTTCGATTTTGGGTCCTAATCTAAGTGAATTACTTGAAGAAAATAAATAGTTGTCTTGAACTCACAGGCTTGAAGTTAACCTGTTTTGCTGGGGTTTGTTGAAATGGGGCCTCATGCATTGAAATACTGATGGATATTATGCTTACAGCTCTCATGGGAAATCTGCCAAGTATAAACAGGCTGATTTTGAGCTACCATAGACTCCATCTTAAAAGCAAAAGGAAGTATTGATTTATAATTTTATTTAGAAGTCTCTTTATGGTGCGGATTTTAACCCATTACTTGGTTGTGCAGCTGCATGAACCTTCTGGACAATGATGTGCAGAGACAGAAAGTATATTAGAATCTATAGGATTCCTTCAAGTTTCAAAGAATCATAGAATCACTAGGTTGGAAGAGACCCACTGGATCATCGAGTCCAACCATTGCCACCAATCTCTAAACCATGTCCCTAAGCACCTCATCCACCCACACCTTAAACACCTCCAGAGAAGGCGAATCAACCACCTCCCTGGGCAGACCATTCCATTGCCTAATGACTCTTTCAGTGAAGAATTTTTTCCTTATCTCAAGCCTGAATCTCCCCTGGCGGAGCTTGAGGCCATTCCCTCTCCTCCTGTCTCCTGCCACTTGGCAGAAGAGGCCAGCTCCCTCCTCTCCACAACCTCCCTTCAGGTAGTTGTAGAGAGCAATGAGGTCTCCTCTCAGCCTCCTCTTCTCCAGGCTAAACACCCCCAGCTCTCTCAGCCGCTCCTCATAAGATTTGTTCTCCAGCCCCTTCACCAGCTTTGTTGCTCTTCTCTGGACTCGCTCCAGAGCCTCAACATCCTTCTTGTGGTGAGGGGCCCAGAACTGAACACAGGACTCGAGGAGCGGTCTCACCAGTGCCGAATACAGAGGGAGAAGAACCTCCCTGGACCTGCTGGTCACGCCGTTCCTGATACAGGCCAGGATGCCATGGAAGATTTCTGCTATCTTCTTGCAGAAATATCCTGGCTTTGATTTTGGATTTTTTTTTTTTTTTTTTACCACTTGTTCTAAAGACTGTTTTCCTTTTGATGTAGTGTCCTGGTTTTGGCTGGGACAAAATTAATTTTCTTTCTGATAGCTGGTGTAGCACTATGTTTTGGATTCAAGATGAAAATAATATTGATGTTTTTAGTTGTTGCTAAGCAGCTTCTCTTACTGGCCTGTCAGCCAGAAGTCAAGGGGTGAATAGGAAGCTGAGAGGGAGCATAGCCAGGGCAACCGACCCAACCTGGCTAAAGGGACATTCCATGCCATACAGCATCATGCTCAGTATATAAACTGTGGCAGTTAACTGGGGGACAGCGATTGCTGGTCAGGGATGGCATTGGTCATTAGGTGGTGAACGATTATGTTGTGCAACACTTGTTTTGCATTGTCGTCGTTGTTGTTGCTGTTATTATCTCTCCCTTTTACTGTCCTATGAAATGGTCTTTATCTCAAGCCACAATGTTTAGTTTTTGTTCGTTCTCCTCCCCATCCCACTGTGGAAGGTTGTTGTTATTATCTCTCCCTTTTACTGTCCTATGAAATGGTCTTTATCTCAAGCCACAATGTTTAGTTTTTGTTCGTTCTCCTCCCCATCCCACTGTGGAGGGGAGGTGAGCGAGCAGCTGCGTGCTGCTTAGCTGTTAGCCACAGTCAAACCACAACACCTGTTTTCCTAATAAAACAGCATTAGTCAAGAACATTTTTTTTTTTACTCTCTTATGTATAAGCTTATACACTATTTCTCATAAATCTTAATATATTGCTTGAAAAATGTTGAAGTGGATTTATTTATTTAATTTCTAAGCTTGAGAATTAGCAAGCCTTATTTATTTTCGCGTGTATTTGTTGAACTAGAATGTATTCATGGCAGGGTTGCCTGTTAAATATCAACACTTAAAAGTAAATTGGAGAACTTCATTGATGATTGTTATTTCATAGTGTTATAAACAAACAAATGAAATCTCTTGCACTCCTTTTGTTCTGCAGTTGCAGCTGAGGTAGGTCTGTTTCTTCAGCTTGGGGCAAATAACTTTAACTTTCTGGACAGATTTGTAGTTAAATGTAGTTAGTATGGGTATATGAGGCCAGCCTTCATGAAGGTTGTATATGTAGGTAATATTTTTAATTGTATGCTTGCTGTTCACCATTGTATGAGTGACAAAGGCTTAGGCTGATTTGCCATGCAACTGTTGTCCAAAATAGATGTGATGTTACTGCCTTTGGAGGAGCTCTTCCTGATTTGTGTTCCTTTAAGGGAGCTACAAGCATAGCTGGTCCTTGCAAAGATTTAGAAAAGCCAAATAAGTGAACAGTGAAGTTGCATCCATAACGATCTGCACAGTTCAAATTACATAGGAGTGTTTTTATTAAAGATATAGATTTTACTGATCACTTTAAGAGCATCCCATAAAGAATGGAAATGACTTTTCACAGAGCTCCATTTTCCTTTATTTTTCTCTGATTTTGTACTGTTACTGAAAAAAAATTAATTCTTAAATAAAACAAAAAAACACAAAACCTCATCCCAAACCCTTCTATGTTTATGTCCTTTCAGGCTCAGTTGCATACAGATTATAAAGTACAATTCTGTTATTGTGACATTTGAATTTATTTCATTTATATGTATTTCAGATTTGCATTTGTATTTTGCTATGTCTTTGTGCAAAATACTTCACTGTGGTGCTCTGATTAATTGATTAATTCACTTTTTAAAGCTCTTTGACATCCTCTAGTGACATTGAATTTGTAAGTTCAATTTATCAATTTAAGGGAAATCATGTAGGGAAAAAGCAGATAAGGGACAGTAAATCAGGGTATCATTTGCATGGCTGTTAATGTCAGGATTTCAAAGAATAATGATAAGCTAGATGAAGTAAATTGTGTGTTGTCCTGCAGTGAGAAAGTTTCTATGTTCATTTGCTTTTCAGTTAAGAATCCAACTTAAACTCTAGCACCAATTTTCACTGTTTACTGGTCTGTCAAGTTAAATGTTAATCATAATAATATGATGTTACAAAAATGTTTTGTTTTTTTTACTACTGTTAAGGAATTTATTGTCATCATAGTTGAGGCAATAATTAGCAAAGAATAAAACATCGTGTGCAGGAATTTATAGTAGAAACTTAACTTCAGCAGTTGAAGTCTTTCTTTGCCTCTCTGACTCTGACAAACACTGTTATGTGAAGATCAAGATACGTTTCTGACTCGCTGTAAAACTTCCCAGGTAGATTATGTTACAGCCCAAGCAAATGCATGACCTGAGCTTCAGACCATACTTTTTATCCTTAGGATCCAAGATTAAAGGCGCCAGTTTCATAAAGACCATTCTGAAATGGACATTTACATCTAGCTTAGGTCATTAAATTTCATCCACCTGCCTATCTGTATTTCAGGAACATGTAATTCCGATCTTTATCCTTGTATTTCACTCTGATCTTCTTTGTGTGACAATTATAACTTGGCTTTTCTCTGATAAGATTTTTCCAAAGTAATTGAAGATGCATCCCTTTCTTCCAGGTTAAAAATAAAGTAACACAAATCTTTTTTTCTGAGAAGTAGGGTTTTCTTTTCAGATGTGTTTGAATACAGCAGGTCTTCGAATGTGAAGCAAAGTAAATGTTAGAGTGAAATCATAGAGAAAGTCTAGTCTACACAATGATGAGAGCGCATTCAATTGGCATCACTTCTAGAAAGCCTTTCTGGAAACACTAAATATTGCGAGAGATCTGTCTGCAGCAGGAGCTCTATAGTGGAGGCTCAGCAGATCAAACTGAAGTATGCCTTGTATTTAACATGGTGGTGAAAGATACTGCTTTTCCTACAGCAATCTGCAGCTCACTTGTCTCAAAATAGTTGCTAATTGTCATGGCAGAAGTAGAAAAAATAAACTCTAGGTAGATGCATAATTTCCAGAATGTTGTAGTGCTGTTTTTTAAGGAAACTAGTCTCATCTGGGCTGTTGTGAGCTGCAGTTACAGCAATGTTGTTAGCAGGTTTGAAGGCTGTTTCAAACACAGACAGCTCTGTGATCTCTTTAGGGTTGTTGCAGTGAAGATCAGTATTGATCAGATGAAATACACCTTGTGTGGGTATAACCACTAACTTCACCCCAAATTTTGTGAAATCACTAGAACAATATAAACTGCAAAACTGTGTTTACTTCTCCATATTATGGGCAGGTGTTACACAAACGATTAAAACATAGTCACCTCTGTCATCAAAGAATAATGGCTATGAAAACTCTGTAGTTCATCTGCTCTGTGTAAATGTGGCATTTCCTTCTTAACTTAAAAGAATTATTTCCATTATTTCCCTAATACAGGAGGATAAAAGCCATTGCATCATAACAGCAACAATAATTTAAAAAAAACAACAACAAACACAGAAAAAACTTGTAACACACAACTTTTTAGCATAAATCTAAGGTGCTTGGTGGACTACAAGTGACTTTTTTTTTTTTCTCCTGAACTGCAGTCATATAATAGAAGTTGGATGAAACTGAAACCTTTTAAAATACACTTTGGAAATATGTGTGATGGAAAAAGGTATAAGTGATGTGGAGGCTGCCCATTTCAGTTACTTTCAAAGTCATTATTGTCACAGATGGAGAGACAGAATGATGCACTTCACTATTAAGACAGAAGCAGCAATGTGTTTTTTGATATAAAGCAGAGATTTAAAAATATTTGATAATAAATGTGACATTGATTTACAAGGTTTGATGCAAGGTACACTTGACTATTTATTGCGCAGACGGCATGGTCAGACAGAAACTGTCTGACTCTGCCATTGGGTCATGAGGTTCCAAAAGGATCCATTTACCCTCAGTGAGATTTTAGGTGTGGACTTAACCTCAGTTTTGGTCAGTGGTTTATGTCTAAAGTTTTATATATGCACAGTCAGTCTTCTATATCTCTTAGCTAAGATCACAATGCACTTACTCCCAATTCATTCACCGAGAGTCTGTTGTGGCAAGGGTTCGGTCTGGGTCTGCCTTGAGGAGTAACCTTGAGAGGTGTCACTTTCAAGGGCATTCCAACGTGCAGCCCACTGTTGTGTCAGTGGAGCTCAAAGGGCTCTTGGGTTGTTTGCTGTTTATGAAGTATTGTGGTTGACTTGGAGTCATATTTGCATATCAGGAGCCAGTTTCTTCTAGATTTGGCTTGAGTCAGACCCCGACCATCACTGTGGCCAGGTTGATGCTTTACCATAGCTTAGCCCTTGACCGTTCTGTTATCTGTCTCCCCTGAAATCGCGGTGAGGTGGATGCAGCCATCACAACCATCACCGGCTATCATGATCACCGCTGGTGGTTATTGCTTGGTCAGGATTTATGGGAAGAGGTCATAGGCAGGGAAGCACACCATCATATTTATGTTCATTTGAATACTATTATAACAAAACAGCCAAGGCTTTCCAGGTATTTCAGTGGTCCCCAAGTCTTTCAATTTTTTTTTAGTCAGTTGTTTACAGTCACTAATGCTTATGCTCTGTGAAAAGTGGTGCTAAGTTTCAAGGTAAGTCAGTTAAATTATAAATATACACACAGGGTGATGTCTGTCTGGCCAAGAGAGACTTGAGAGAGAACTTTGACTGACTGAGTACTAGGAGCAATAAATCACAGTGATGGGATGGTACCTTTCACTAGTGCTGCTCCCTGGCCAGCTGCAAGGTTGAACTAGTCAAACATCAAAGAAGGATCGTAACTGGCAAGAGCTAATGAAAATGTTTCAGTCAGGAGAAACAGAGCTCGATGGAGAGCATCTCAGATCTCCAGAGACAGATGAGGTCCTGTGCTGTGTTCCACCATAGTTATCTGAGCGTCCTGTTGTGGTCAGGTCTCTACGTCATCTGAATGTGTAATGTGACACCACAATGACATAAAGGAGATCTGACTTTATTATAATTAGGTGTTTATAGTAACTCTCACACTGAGTCACTGGATCAACATTTGGTATATTGTCAATGCATGCCTGAAACAAATGGTGTATGACAGTGGTGGAAAGGGCTTGGAAAGTGAGCTTACTAGCTACTGAGCTACAGAACTGAAAATACCTCAGGTTTCCAGTCACTCATAGTTGAATTGAAAATTCTGAAGAGAAATTATTTCCAAAGCAAGAAAGAAGTGGCTTCAAGTAGTTATTACGGTTTCTAGATACGTTTTAGCCTATTCTCTCAATTATTTTTTAATTTGTGACCAAACTCCCGAGCACTCTGCTTATTTGTAGTGGTGTTATTAGCAGGTGGCTGACAGCAAGCAGATTCTAAGCCATAAAGAAAAATAGTGCCATTGACAGAAACGGCCCCACAGAGACACATTCATCAGAAACTGGAAGGCAGATTTAGGCACTTGAAACATATGGTCTAGTGCTTTTGCCTGAGCCAGGCAACAAAAGAGGACTTACCAAATTAAAGATTTACTTTGTTTATTTTCATTCACTTTTCATTCGACTTTAAAATGATCTGTCCTTTAGTCATTCAACAACAGAGAGGTGAAGCCTGAACTCTTAACAGAATTGCTCACAGAGTAAAGAAAATCAGTTTTGCTTTGCATTGCTAACAGTCAGTTTCTTAATCATGTTGGGTTACACTAAAGGACATCATTGTTGCATTATTTCATTCATAATCTGGCCAAATGATGGATGTACTTTTCTGTTCTGTCATTGATTCAACCTTTCATTTGTTGAGGTGGCTGGAGGGGGCACAGGTATGTGATTCTGATGGTGTTTATATGTGATGTGTACATCATAGATACATGCATATTGTTCAATTAACAGATGATTTCCTCTGGGTTATATGTGTGTTTGGAGAAGGTTAGTAGTAAACTTACTCTGTGAACTAATAGCAGTAAACTTACTCTGTGAAATAATTCCTTTTCTTTGTGACTATTAGGTCTGAAGTGATGAGTATTTCATACAATGTTTCTCTGAGAACTGTTGGATTTGATCAACTGTGTTTTTACTCAACTAGTTTTTTTTCCTATTTGAGTGATACAGGCATGGAATCTGAACTAAAATTTGACATTATTATAGTCTATGTCACCCCATCTTCAGTTAAAAACCTTTCTTCTTTTGTCCTGGTGGGATTGACAGCATTGAAGGTTCTTAAAAGAAAAAGATAAAATATTCCTCTTTCAGAAAAATAAGCTGCTTTCTATCAACCAAATAAAATAATCTGGCTGAACTGAGGCAGCGATTCACCAGCACGACTATAAATGAACCTTGATTTTTGTCAGCAGGAATGCAGTAGGAGGTTAATAAATTCAGTAATGATGGCAGTTGATGCAAATCCCAGAATTAAAAGTTAGAGACATTTTCTTTTACTCAAGGTAGAAAATGATGTTGTAAGGTAGGAACATCATAACTTGGAAAACCAAAGTGAATTTACTTTTTGTGTGTAATGGCTCTTAAACATTACTTTACTCCTCAGGCATTCATCAAGGTCAGTAGGATCTAGAGGAGCTTCTGGCTGCTGTAAACATACATAATTGCTCGGCCAGATACTTTCTATGATTATTTTCCTTTGGTTTCTTTAGCAAATAGACAATATGCAACTGGCCACTAAGACCAGTTGTGGCTGGCGCCAGGCAGATGATGTATGTCAGTTACCGATATATTACCCATAGAAGTGTGTGCTTCCCATGGTACCAGCTCATTAGTGAGCTTTTCCTCAGGAATATTAAATAGAAGCAAAAAGTCATTGCGATATAGTGTTGAATGGAAATGGATCTTGGTGTTAGAAGCATTTGAATGACAGCAGATTAGCCTTGCGATTCCAGAGCTCGCCCTGATTTACAGCTGTATTACCCCTCTGTGTTTGGGCTGAATTTGTGTGTCACCTTTTCAGTTTTGTGTATAGTTGGCTTTATTTTGATCTCTACCAGGTTTTCTTTTCATGCCAAAGGAGTAAGATTAGTTTTGGAACCTCTGGAGCATTTGTTGCTATGAGACACTTATTATAGTTGTCTTAATGGCAGTTTTTCATGACGTTTAAGATCTGCTTATTATTTTAATGTAAGTAACTAAATAAACAGAAAGTTTTATTAAAGTGTTTTAACAGCTATTTTGTAAAACCTTAACTTACATTTTTTCAAATCTTCTGAATAAAGAAGATTGAAGAAAATAATAAGATACTGAATATATTTGGACAATAAATGGTAGCATGAGAAATGTGCCTTTGGATATCATCTTAGAAAGGAAAATCCAAGAATTGTGATGTGACACAAATACAGTTTTTGAATGAAATTAAAATACTTACACGTGGTCATACAGCAGAGTAAAAAAAAATTTAACTCTCCATTAGTTTGAGCTTAAAAATAAGAAAGGCACCTAGCAGAACTGGCAATATATTCTGTAAGGTATTACACAGCCAGATTGTGAGATTGTAAGTGAGGGGGGACTTGTTTATATATTTTCCAAATCTTACGTAAGCGCTTTCTTGAGAAAAATAACATCTAAGGTGGATCCATTTCATGGCACGTATCTTGTTTTGCTGTATCCTCACAACACATGTTTAAACCAACATGGCCATAGGCATGCAATAGCGATTAGGATATTTAATCTAGTACATGTCACTTTTTCATTTTATTGAATGACAGGAAGGAAAGGTTTTAAACCTAGACAGGAGCATGTTCTCTTACATGTCCATCTTTTTGTGTTTGTTGGGATTAAAGGGCTCCAAATGTCCACTGCAGCAAAGTAAGGGAAACAATAGGAGGGGCTCTGTAAGAGCCAGGCAGTTCTGATTATATGATAGAATAAAATAGATATTGAAGTAAAAAGAAAAGGGAAAAAAATATAAGTAGGAAAAAAAAGAAAGAGATAAGGAGTAAATAAAGGGAAATAAAAGAGAAAAGAGGGAAAAAAAAAGATAGGAAAAGATAGAGAAATTTAGAAAGATAGAGTAATCGGTAGGGAACGAGAAAGCAAAATTGCTTCTTGCTCTGCAATAGATGTTCCTTAAAATCTGTATTTTGAAAATTCATTTCCAGCCCTCTGAAAATTTAAGTAGTGAAGGGAATAGGGAATGTGAGTCCATAGAGTCACTTGATGTGGAAGCATTGAACACAGAAGCAGTTTATATGGACCTGGGTAGACTGTGGGACCCATTTACATTCAGAAAACTTGTGCTGGCATTGATTTTTAAATATTGGGGTTTTCTGAATGCAAAATAAGCTATTCAATGAAAGATTTGTTTTGCTTAGGTTTTACTGCCTCAGAGTTCAGAGTTGTGGGATAAATTTAGGTAACATCATGGTTCTTTTAGGTTTTAATGTGTGTGGTCCTCGATACCTCTCAGCTAAAAGAGAGCATTCTATCTATCCACATTTCAAAATATCAGAAAATTGGCTTCTAATTGATTACTGCCTCTGTGTGTTGCAATGGATTCCTTTTCCTTTTTTTGCTTTAAAGTTCAGATTTTATTTCCTTGTACTTTAATTTCTCCTCATGCGTTTTCTCATTTCATTTCTGTGACACAGAGGCCCAAACACAATTTTCCTTTTTTTATTATTGTATTTTCATCATTTTAACATTACCCTTGTTTCCAGTCCCTGTTCTCTACTAAGGTTTGTGCCTCCTTGTGTGCACTTACTTCAAAACCTATTCTTCTCTCTCTGACTTTCCTTTCTCTCACTGAAGCTGATTATTCCAGCTTGTCCTTCCCTGGACTGTAAAGCGTCACAAAACCATTTTTTTACCATTTGATGCAAAAGCTGATTTAATCTGTCAGAAGACTGACATGTAAGCATTAATCTTTTCCTCCTGTATTTTAACAGGACTGAATTTACCAGAAACATACAGAAAATATCCATGTGCCCAAGGATCTTTAAGTAAATCATCTTACATTAGTCTTCTCTTTGAATTTATATTCATTCAGAACAGCAATTTATTTTGAAGGTGTGGGAGTATTTCACACTATTTAAGTATGTTTTCAGCTTTCATTGATGTGACAGATCAGTAGCGATCGACTCTGATCAGCAGCTCTTCTTATTAACAGATTAGATATTTTTGATTCATTGATTCATACTCCCCAGATTTCTCCATATTATTTTTTACTTTCTCTTAGGGTAAGATTTCCTGTCTTATGGAACCAGCTGCTCTAGAGGTAGCTGGTTCCAGTTTTGTCCTTGTAAATTCTTGTCTAATGACATTGACAACTAAAACTTTAATTATAAGCCTTTTGCATTTACTTTCTGTGATGTCTTCAAAGTGTGATAATTAACAAAGCTACTTATTTTTCTGCAATTTCTATAAACCCAGAGTCATAAAATGGTTTGGGTTTGAAGGGACGTTAAAGATCATCCAAGGACATCTCCCACTGGATCAGGCTGCCCAAAGCCTCGTCCAACTTGGCCTTAAACACTTCCAGGGGTGGAGCATCCATGACTTCCCTGGGCAACCTGTGCCAGGGCCTCACCACCCTCACAGGAAAACATTTCTTCCTAAACTTTCATTTAAATCTCCCCTCTTTCAGTTTAAACCCATTCCCCCTTTTAATTGTTATTTTTTTTTTTAATTTTATTATCATTAGCCCAGCTTCAGTTTTCTTCTAAGATGACACCTATTTTATTCTGCTGTGCTCATCTTTCAGCATGAAAGTTTTGGGTATTATTTGTATTTATTTTGAAGTGTCCTTATATCCCCATTTTTTCCCAAACATGCTCAATTAGTATGAGATGCCAGCCAGTCAAAGCAGCAGGCTTGAGTAATTTTTCTTACTAAAATCTGAGAGGCAGCTCTTAATCTTAACATATCAATAGTTCCTTCTACATAATGAAAGTTTCAATCGCTGTATCAGGTGCTGTTACATAAAACACTTTGCAGAAATCCAAATATACAATAACCTTTATTAAATAGATCTGTAATATTGAAAGGGATTATCCTGCCAGGATGCAGGATCCTCTATCAAGAGTGTAGCTTCTGAGTCTGTGTTACCTGTTGAAATACGAAGAAGTCTGAATATTCATTTCATCAGAAAACAATTTTTTTTTTTTCCAATGAAGTGCATGGACCGTAAAATGGGGTGTTCATTCCCACTTGAGGATATCGTTGCGCTGACTGTAAGATCTGTTCTTTGCATGATTACACCACTTTCTGACCATGGGGTATTTATTATTCTGTTCACCCATTCTGTCCTCTTAAATGCTGATTGTGGTGGGAAGTTTGGAAAAATACACTCTTAGGATTGACATTTGAGGAAAGGTTGTTCACTGATTCACATAGAATCACAGAATGGTCGGGGTTGGAAGGAGCCTCTGGAGATCATCCAGTCCAAGCCCTGCTAAAGCAGGTTCACCTCCAGCAGGATGCACAGGAACATATCCAGTTGGGTTTTGAATATCTCTGGAGGAGGAGGCTCCACAAACTTCATGGGCAGCCTGTTCCAGTGCTCCGTCCCCCTCACAGTAGAGAAGTTTTTCCTCATGTTGAACTGGAAATTCCTATGTTTGAGTTTGTTCTTGTTGCTCCTTGTCCCATCACTACCCACTGCTGAGAAGAGTCTATCCCCATCCTCTTGCCACCTGCCCTTGAGATATCAATAAGGATTAATAAGGTCCCTCTCAGTTTCCTGTTCTCTGCGCTAAACAGACAAAGCTCAATTAGCCTCTCCTCATACGAGAGATGCTCCAGTCCCGTGATCAGCTTTGTGGCCCTTGTATGAAATGTTTTGATTTGGCTCTTTTGTCCTAATTGCCACTTTCAAGTGAATATGACATTTGGTGAAAATTCCTTTTTTTGAGAGTGGAAAAATGTGTTAAATATTCAGATGTCCGAGAACTAGTGACTGGCCCCACACCTCATTTAGCACGCCTCCCAGGGCAAGACTTCACACAAATCACAGTCCTTTCTTGCCGAGCATTGGCAGTTTTATAGTAAGTACCATTTTTGTACTAAGCAGAAGTCTGAAACTAAGAGAAAAAACATTTTTCTAGGCCTTCCCACTCTGATGCTTATTGATCCCTTTATGGTGTACGGAGTGCCTGTGTCTAGTGAGGCGATGAATAAACTGTGAGGTCTTCAAGATGCAACAGTACATGTCTGTCTTGAATTAAGATTTAGAAGTAGTAAACATAATTTTAATTTTTTATTGATGTACACTGATAAAAATGTGATTGTTTTAGGTAGGAATATGTGTATCTGAAAACAACAGGATATTACTTTATACACGTGCTTTTTTTGTTTATTTCTGTGTTTTCTTAAATGAAATATTTTCCCTAGAAACAGAATTCACCACATTGCTGTTGACTAGTAATGTTGTTGTAGTTGGGAATACAGATCCATTTAATATCTACAGTATTGGTTATGAAACTATGAAGAATGAGGAAAGTTCAGGCTCCTGAAGTTAGGGCTAACATTCAGTCTGAGCACTATGAAAAACCTCACTGCCCATAGCCAAAATGCTTGTTTGTATTTTAAAATAGCGGTGATTATATCCCTGTGCTGTGGGTAGAAGTAATGCCTTTACTACCATTTCATGATAAAACTACAAATATTTAACAGCCACCATCAAATAAGAAATGTAATTTATTGATATTTTTAAATGATAATCAATAGAAATTGGTAAAAGCAACAGTGAGATAACTTTAAAGTATTTGTATTGAACATATCATTGCCAAATACCTGTTTATGTCCAATTTAAAATGAGAATATTTTGTAGGTTCTGAATTTCTATGGGTCTGTGTGTTCCAAGTGAAGAAAGAATTTATTCATGCATTTTTGTATTTTATCAGTATAACATGAAATCAGTCTATGCGGAGTGACAGAATTTGACATAATGAAATCTTTGGGATCATTTTTTATTTCCAGAATCTGATGGAAAATAATATTTTGTAAAATTAAACAAGTAGTAAAACAACAGGGGCCAGGAGATAATCCTCAGGTACGCTGAGATTCACGTAAAACTCCCATCATTTGCCGTTTGCCAGCAGCTCTGAGTCTGTGCTTTCTGTCAGAGGGCTACAAGGTCATTTACTTGAATGCAACTTCTAGCAAATGTAATAATTTAATTTTAAGTAAATTATGATTAGCACTCTAACACTAGCCTTGGACAAACCAGTTAAGTGCAGTTCTATAAAGGTTTTTTGATGCTGTAATTCCTTTAGTAAAGTCTAGAGAGGGGAGGTTGTTGGCAGTGTTATGTAAATTGTGAGCACTTTTTTCCTATGAAGTGTTTTCTTTAAGTAGAAAGAATACAGCACAGGATGAAGTATTTTTACGTTTGATTAAAGGATCATAGTGTAAGATTTCTCAGTTCCTTGTAGTATTTTTTTTCTAGATGTTATGTACGTTAACATATGCTCTTGCTGTAGAATAGCAGAACCATTTAAATCATTTGCAGCCACTCTGGCGTCTGGCAAGCCAGAGACATGGTAGCCCATTGCACAATGGATTTATTTCTCTTCCAGTCTTTGTGAGATATATAAAAAATGTGTCTTCAATATGTAGTGTATATGTGTGTGTGTATGTGTGCCCATGTATAAATATGTATGAGAGGTAGTTGTAAATTTCACTTAGAATTGCAGGTGAAAAAAACCCTGCTTTTGCCATCGGAAAAATGCCAATTTAATAGTAAGTGTTAAGCCCCTTTGTATTTGATATAATTATTGTATGATTATCACCATGTTCAAGCCCACAGAGCTCTGCTGTAATCCACAGGAGCCTTAGCTGCCTTGGATCTGTGCTGAAATTCTAGGGAGGTCTTGGAAAAAGGGAATTCTCCTCTGATCACTGCATTTCAATCTTCTGTTGTTGCCAGTTTGATTTGCATTTAATTGTCATTTGAATTTACCTCCAGTCAAAAAAAAAAAAAATATATGGCACAGTGATATATATATGGAGAAATTAAATTTTGCCCAAACAAGCTTCCTACTTTGACTTTCTTTTTCATATAGCACAAGTTTGGGTTGGGTTTTCTTTCAGGAAAACAGCAAGCAAATAATAATTTTAAAATGCCCAGAGACAAGTATGAATGCAACATTTTATTTTCTGTCTCATTAATGGTAGAGTTTAGGGCGTATCTAGCAGGTACTTTCTTAAGTGAACATAGCTGAAGTTAGATAGATGGTTTCTTTGCAAGGCCTGTGTATCCATCTGGAAATAACATTGATATAATGGTCATATCCTCTACAGAGAAATATCTGTGTCATTTGAATAAATTGCTTGCTGTTGCACTGCCTATCAATGTATACATATACACATGATATAATTATTGAGGATGTTACTTTCTTGCAGAACTTAAAAGAAAACAAACCCCCAAGTAGAAAGAAATCACTGAAATATGTAAAACCAGCATTCAAACAGCAAAATCAGGAGAACAGCTACCAAAAAAAAAAAAAAACTAAAAAAAAATTGTGCTTTTGTGACCACATCAGTCCTTGCTATTGGCAGCATTTGCCTGTCGTCTTCAGTGAGGCAATTCTTTTATGTTGTCTTCTGCTATCCAGATTGATATCTTCAGGCTTTCAAGAATCCATAAAATAAACCTACTTGCTGTTGTCTTATTTTATGACACTGTACAAGGACAAGAATGTACTTTAATGTCATAATTTGCCTGTGGAAGAAATTGAGAGGCTGTTTCCCAGCCCAGTATCTGTATGAAACTTCTGAGTTTGAGTCTTCTGATTTTAAAACTTTGTAAGAGAACTTTGAGGCATATAAAACCATTTATTGTAGACATTTTTCTCTGAGAAAGCATTTTAAAATATGAATATATTTCCTAAAATAGGGTCTTGCAAAAAGGGAGTAAGAGACAAAATATATCTTCTTTATATATAAGTGATAATTTTAGAGTAGCGCTGCAGAGCCCATCTGTGCAGTGTTTTTCGTCGTGATTCTAGGTTAGTGCCATAAGGGAAAGGAGAGAACCTTTTTATGCCTGCAGTGGTGGTGGTCTAGGGGTTAACAAGCAAGGAGATTGCTCTACTGAGGTTGGTTCCCAAGACAACGTGGAATTAATGTAAATCAGAAAAAGAAAACAAAATAAATCCAGGAATAACTGATGATCACAGAGTCACAGAATCATAGAATGCCAGGTTGGAAGGGACTTCAGGAATCATCTGGTTCAACATTTTAGGTGACACATAGTTTAAATGAGATGGTCCAGCACCCTGCCAAGCTGAGCCTTAAGTGTCCGATGTAGAGAAATCTACTGCTCCCCGAGGGAGATTATGCCAATCTTTAACCATTATCAAGGTCTTAAAAGATTTGCATCTGGGATCCAATTAAAATCTCCCCAGGAGCAACTTATACCTATTACCCCCTTTCTATGTGACTCCTCATAAAACGGGAGTCTCCATTCTCTTGTTAGAGACCCCATTATTATTTCCTGGCTAAGTAACTTAATCTGTGGGCAAAATTCATGTGTATCCATATTGCATATCAAAAGGAATAAAGAACAGCAAGTCTTTCACTGCTGTAAATGAGAGGGAGTGATCCAGCTGTCTGTGGCATGATCGTTTTCATGTAAGTTTTGAATGTATAGTTAAAAAGAACGAAAAAAATCCCCAAAAAACCCAACAAAACAACCAAAACAACACAGTATAAAAACACACTAGAATTACTTGAGATGTTCGGGTGCCTAGTTTTCTTATTCAGGTGTATTTCATAGAATCATAGAATAACCAGGTTGGAAGAGACCCACCGGATCATCAAGTCCAACCATTCCTATCAAACACTAAACCATATCCCTCAGCACCTCATCCACCTGTCCCTTAAACACCTCCAGGGAAGGTGAATCAACCACCTCCCTGGGCAGCCTCTGCCAGTGCCCAATGACCCTTTCTGTCAAAATTTTTTTCCTAACGTCCAGTCTAAATCTCCCCTGGCAGAGCTTGAGGCCATTCCCTCTCGTCCTGTCCCGTGTCACTTGGGAGAAGAGCCCAGCTCCCTCCTCTCCACAACCTCCCTTCAGGTAGTTGTAGAGAGCAATAAGGTCTCCTCTCAGCCTCCTCTTCTCCAGGCTAAACACCCCCAGCTCTTTCAGCCGTTCCTCATCAGGCCTGTTCTCCAGCCCCTTCACCAGCTTTGTTGCTCTTCTCTGGACTCGCTCCAGAGCCTCAACATCCTTCTTGTGGTGAGGGGCCCAGAACTGAACACAGGATTCGAGGTGCGGTCTCACCAGTGCCGAGTACAGAGGGAGAATAACCTCCCGGGACCTGCTGATCACGCTGTTTCAGATACAAGCCAAGATGCCATTGGCCTTCTTGGCCACCTGGGCCACTGCTGGCTCGTGTTCAGTCGCTGTCAACCAACACCCCCAGGTCCCTCTCCTCTTTCTAGACAGACTGATCACATGCAACATGATCACCTGGAGCTGGTCCAGATGGTTCTCAGACCAGGACAAGGATAGTTCTTGAACATACTTCAGGCAATTCCAGTTTTTTTTTTTTTTTGAAGAATTACTGTTTTGCAGAAGTCAGCCATCTGTGCAGCTCTTGGTTGATTACAGCTGAAAATCATGCTGCAAGGTTTGATTGCATTTTCTAACCTTATTCTAGGTATTAATATTTTTAATAATCTTACTGTCTTGCTGTGTATGTATAATGATTGTGTGACTCACTGTAGCATATTTCTAGATATAAGCCTTTATGATGCAAATCTGATTATACTAATTCTTGGACCCCCAGTATCCTGTAAGCCACGGTGTCAGGAGGTTTATTGACATGGGATGTTTTTGTTTAATGTGACATGAAGGCAAATCTTTCTGTTACCAAAGGATGTAAAAAAGCAGTATCGTAAACATTCACAAAAAAACAGGTTTTATAAGTAAAAGGTTTCACATAAAAAAGCAATATTTATAGGAATTTTTCTTGTAATATTTTCCGTGCATGTTATCTCTATTAAAGGTGCTTTGTGAAATTCTCTACCAGCCCACAGAATGGTTTACTTCTTTGACCTGTTTTATACATGCAACTATACTGATACTAGCTTTACTGAGTTTGGAAGACTTAAAATCCTGTGCATAAAGCGTAACTTTTTTTTCCAGTTTGAACTGGGTGTGGTTATCTCTATCATTCTTAATCAATCCATCTCATATTTCAGTTACAAGCAAACCCATCTGTTCTAATATTAAGAAAAAAAAATAGAAAAAAAGTGACTAAGCACTAGACGATAATCAAGGTTAGACTACAAAGGTGGCAATTCTCTGTTTTACTTGTACAAGGTAAATGGAATATAAAAGTAAACTCTGTCATGAGTATTAGATTCATAGGTTATTTCCTCTTAACTCTTCTGAAAAAAAAATCAGAGATATGTAAGGAAATAGCTGTGAACTACAATGCATTTTAGTCTTGTTTTAAGGACTTAGATTACAGTCCACTGAAATCCTAGTTTAAGTCCATGGCCTAGATTTATGACTTGAACTGTACTGAGGCTCCATTATTAATTTTAGTCTTGTGTGGTTTCAAAGGTGAAGGTGGTGAAGGGTCTGTAGCACAAGTATTATGAGGAGTAACTGAGGAACTGTGGCTGTTTAATTTGCAGAAGGGAGGCTGAGGGGAGACCTCGGCGCTCTCTACAACTACCTGAAAGAAGGTTGTGGTGAGGAAGGTGTTGATCTCCTCTCCAAAGTAACAAGCAATAGGACTAGAGGAAATGGCCTAAAGTTGCCCCGGGGGAGGTTTAAAATGGATATCAGCAGAATTTTTTCATGGAAAGGGTTGTCAAGCATTGGAACAGGCTGCCCAGGGAAGTAGTGGAGTCACCATCCCTGGAGGTATTTAAAAGCTGTGCGGATGTGGTGCTTAGGGACGTGGTTTAGTGGTGGGCTTGGTAGGGTTAGGATTATAATTGGACTTGATGCTCTTAAAGGTCTTTTCCAACCTAAATGACTCTGTGATTCTCTAAGGCAATGGGAACCTCTGTGTCTGTAAAAATGTGTACGATGCACAATGAATTTCTCAAAATTAATAGATGTACGCTTTTTGATCAGTTGTTAAGATTTTTTATAATCTTTATTTTATTTTTCTTTTTTTTTAATCTTTGTCTTTTTTTATCTTTGTTTTATTTCCAGAAATGTTGATTCCTTTGGACTTCTGTTGGGATATTACTATTTTTTTCCCTCAAGGAAGCCTTTTTTGTTTAGCAGAGGATTGTGAGAGAATTTATAATTGGGGAGTGTTTTGTAATGTAACTGAAGGTACCCATCCAGCCTTTGCAAAAATCACTTAAACATCACACTGCAATTTAAACATGGTTAATGCTTCTTTGAAGCAAGGACTATGCTCAGAGGACAATGGGATCAGCCTCAGAGGCCAAGAGCCAGTTCCATTGACTGTTAGACTTCCATGTATTCCAGTTCTGAGAATAAAAACTAACTATTCAGATGCTTTAAAAGGGTTTTTTGGGGTGTCTTAAACAAACAGTTTTGAAACCATCCTTTTGGGACCTAGAGTGACACTGCATATTTGAAAAAACTATTTATGTAATTCCTGTAGGCTCTGTCACTAAGGAAGAATATTTAAAGGATCATGAAAAATTCAGATAGAATATAGAATATCCATAGCATTGTAAAAATACAGTTTTCAGCCTTGGAACAGTTAGAGCATTTAAGAAACGAGTGGAATTTTATGAATGTCTTAGAAAAATCATCTCATCTTATTCGTTCAAAGTTATTTGTTATGTTGTGCAGTCTAACATCTGTTTAGAGTTTTAAAATAGAAATGACAGCAGTCCTCTTCTGCTAAAGCATCCACAAGTGTATTGAAATGCCACAGGGTCTGTGTTTACAGTACAAAGGTGCATAAAACGCAGAAGATTAGGAAAATGCAGTGGGAGATGAAGCTGTAGATAGCGACATATTTCGTATATGTTTTATTTATAGTTGTGAAACCTGTGTTTACTGAGAGCTGAAGTAGGTGCATAAGCAGGCAAGCAAAACTGATAAAATACAACCAATTACTATTGTGCCAACATAAAAAGAGGAGAAAATACTGTCATGAGCTTTATGTTCTCTCACCAGTCATAGCTGACTTCCTTAAACTTTGTTATTTTACTGATGGAGAGGGCTCTGACTCGCAACAAGTAGGAAAGGAGCCTGATCCACCCTGCAGCACATCAGGAAATCTGATGTAATTAACAAGAGAGTTCCGAGCGGTAGGACAAGGAATTTAAAAATATGGAAGCTCTGGCAAATCCACCTCAATCTTTGCATTTTTATCGGGTTCTAAAAACCTGATGTTGCCATGACAGGGGTGGGTCCATGCTATGCTTCAATTTTTAGACCTAATTCCACCTAGATATACTTGCACACTTGAGCTTCAGGCTTTTGAAGTTAAATACCGTTTTCTTGATGTGCCAAAAAGTCAAGGCAGCTATAGCACCAGTTTGACTTTGGAGTAGCCTGAGTGGCTGTAGCCTGAGTTTCTGCCTCTCCTGAAGGTCTTGCAGTGCTGCTTGTCAAGAAAGCTCTGAGAGTGGAGAACTGGTTTCACTCAAGAATGATCATATCACTAAGTACACGTTGCTCAGCTGGGCATATTTCCTTTCTGCAATAACAAGGAAGCGTTATCATTTCACCAGATGGCCAGAAATCTAGAAACGTTGATTTAATTAACTGAAATCCCACCACCAGATGGCAGCTTTTGTGGCTGTAACAGGAAGTAGAGCAGAGTACTTGAGGGGCAATATTGTCCTTCCCAAACTGAATTAGGCAAATGTTGGTGTGTGTAGGAGTTAAATATCTGTGGTGGGTTGAGGAGGGAAGAGTAGGTGCTAAATTGAGAAGGGGATTGGAGTGCAGAAAGCCTTAGGCGAATACTGATGCTTGTTCTCCTGCAGACAGCCAAGACTGTGCCGAGTTGTTGAGTGGTACCAGTTGCAGTGGCTGGAAGGCTGTGCGTGTCTTAAAATTGAAAATGTAGTAGGGAATTGAGCATGAAAAGTAGATTCTGTGCTTAATATGTGAGGAGACTCAGATTGTGTTAACATTTGACTGTTAGGCAAGCTTCAGTAAAAAAGAGCTGTGATTATTCCAGTTGCCTTTTAGTCCAGCTGGAGTTTGGCGAGCAGTATGATGTTGTACCAGATACAATCACTTAGCGTCCATATATGTTCACGTACCCTCTCCTTATGAAAATCTGTGAATTGAAGGGTTAGTACGCATCTATCTTTACCTACCGGGAATACAGGAGTAGCAAAAAGGCTGTCCAATCAAATTGATTCTCCATGTATCATTAGGATAATGTTGGATACTGGCTGGACATTAGAACGATGGGGAAAAAATGAGACTCTACTTTGTAACAGAATTCCAACAAATAGTTCTTATTTCAGTTTCCACTTCCTCTGAGAAACCTTTGTCTTGTGTACATGTTCCATCTGCTGAAGGAAGATATAAGGCTGGAATCAGCTCAGTTGTGTGCAGTGAACTTCAGTACTGGTTTTGCTTTAATCTCAGTATAATCTAACTACTGCTGCTTCACTTTTATGAATCATTAAAGGCTCTTTTAGTAATGAAATCCACAGCTTCTTATACTGAGATAGTGGGAACAAACAGAAAGAAGTTATGGGTGATTGTTGAAATAGGTATCTTTTGAGGATGAAATTCAATAAGCCTCTGACAGTGGTGGTTGAAAAATAGATGCGGTGTTTTACAAATGCTTGTATTATACTGGTTTTTTGGTAGTTGCTTTCCAATAATTAATTGGTGCAGATCGCATCGGCTAGGCTTTAGAAAAATGTCTTGTTTTTCACAGCCATCTGCTTTGCTATGAAGTACTTTTTCCAAGCTGAATATAGTCTTTTGCTTTGCTTTGTGTCGTCTTTTTTTTTTTTTTCTCCCCAGGGTGCAGTTGACTGTATCAATCAAAATAGTATAAAAAGGTCAAAAAATCTTTAAATGTTTTTTATAAAAAGGGGAAAATGAAGCTAATATAATCAGCTACACAGCATTTCATTTATTTCATTTATTCTTTATATTATAGCTCTAAGTGAGGTGCGTTACTTCTAAAGCAAAGATGATGAAACCAGACCTCAGGCTTTGGGATGTGGGGAGGAGAAAACAACCTCTCTCTATATATATAGATCCTAGATCTTTCTATAGTAAGTAAAGGAGACTGTGTGATCGATTTCCATGACTCATAAGAGCACTTCATTTAGAAAGCAGGGTATGTTATATTCAGATATGGAAATCTGTTTTCCTCTCATCTGTCTCTCATGGTGCCAACTGATTGTTAACAGTTACACTGGGATTTAGGATATGTGCTGGGCTGCAGGTAAATTTTGCTTCTCTAGAAAGGGTTGCATTTGTGGATATTTTTTGGGAGGAGTGTTTTGTACTTTTGTTTAACTATGGGAAGTCTCAGAGAAATGATCTTTCCATTTGCCACATAATTGTTAAGGTGGCAGACACCTCTGCACGTAATCTAGTCCAACCCCTTCTCAAGCAAAGTCAGCTACAGCAGGTTGTTCAGCATTTACCACTTGAGTTTTGAATACCTCAAAGGATGGATACTCTGGGCGACCTGCCTCAGTGTTTTGCTACCTCCACAATAAAGCAGAAGAGTTTTAATGCATAAATGGATTCTCTGGCGTTTCAGTGCATTCCCACTGGCTCTTCTGTTTTCACTGAATATCACCAAGAAGAGTCTGCCTCTGACTTCACTAGTCCCCTGACGTGGCATTTCCACACATAGAATCATAGAGTCATAGAATCACCAGGTTGGAAGAGACCCACTGGATCATCGAGTCCAACCATTCCTATCAAACACTAAACCACATCCCTTAGCACCTCACCCACTCGTCCCTTAAACACCTCTGGGGAAGGTGAATCAACCACCTCCAGGGGCAGCCTCTGCCAGTGCCCAGTGACCCTTTCTGTGAAATATTTTTTCTTAATGTCCAGCCTAAATCTCCCCTGGCGGAGCTTGAGGCCATTCCCTCTCGTCCTGTCCCCTGTCACTTGGGAGAAGAGGCCAGCACCCTCCTCTCCACAACCTCCTTTCAGGTAGTTGTAGGGAGCAATGAGGTCTCCTCTCAGCCTCCTCTTCTCCAGGCTAAACACCCTCTGCTCTCTCAGTCGCTCCTCATAAGGCCTGTTCTCCAGCCCCTTCACCAGCTTTGTTGCTCTTCTCTGGACTCGCTCCAGAGCCACAACATCCTTCTTGTGGTGAGGGGCCCAGAACTGAACACAATAATTCGAGGTGCGGTCTCACCAGTGCTGAGTACAGAGGGAGAATAACCTCCCTGGACCTGCTGGTCACACCATTTCTGATACAAGCCAAGATGCAATTGGCCTTCTTGGCCACCTGGGCCACTGCTGGCTCATGTTCAGTTGCTGTCAACCAACACCCCCAGGTCCTTCTCCTCCTGGCAGCTTTCTAGACAGACTTCTAGTCTGTACCTCTGCTTAGGGTTGTTGTGCCCCAAGTGCAGGACCCGGCATTTGGCCATGTTAAACCTCATGCCATTGGTCTCAGCCCAGCAGTCCAGCCTGTTCAGGTCCCTTTGGAGCCTCCCGACCCTCCAGCAGATCGACACTTCCACCCAGCTTAGTGTCGTCTGCAAACTTGCTAAGGGAGCACTCGATGCCTTCTTCCAGGTCATTGATAAAGACACTGAACAGGGCTGGACCCAGCACTGAGCCCTGGGGAACCCCACTTGTCACTGGCCTCCAGCTGGATTTAACACCATTTCCCACCACTCTCTGGGCCCGGCCAGCCAACCAGTTTTCCACCCAGGAGAGTGTGCGCCTATCCAGGCCAGAGGTGACAGTTTCCGAAGCAGAATGCTGTGAGAAACTGTGTCAAAGGCTTTACTGAGGTCCAGGAAGATCCATCCACAGCCTTTCCCTCGTCCAGCAGCCGAGTCACTTTGTCATAGAAGGCGATCAGGTTAGTTTGGCAAGACCTGCCTTTTGTGAGCCCGTGTTGACTGGGCCTGATCACCCGGTTCCCTTGCATGTGCTTCATGATCGCACTCAAGATCACCTGTTCCATGACTTTCCCTGGCAGTGAGGTCAGACTGACAAGCCTGTAGTTCCCTGGATCCTCCCTGCGATTGTAGATGGGCACAACATCAGCCTCCAGTCCAGTGGAGCTTCCCCAGTCTTCCAGGACTGTTGGAAGATGATGGAAAGGGATTTGGCCACCACATGCGCCAGCTCCTTCAACACCCTCGGGTGAGTCCTATCCGGCCCCATAGACTTGTGGGTGTCTAGTCAGGCTAGCAAGGCTCTGACCACCTCCTCTTGGATCATGGGAGTCTCATTTTGCTCTGCTAGCTCCAGGGTTTGTACACAGAGGGGACAACTTTTTTTACAACTAAAGACTGAGACAGTTGGGACTTGTCTTGAAGCTCAACAGTCCCAGCTCTCTCAGCCTTTCCTCATGCCTGGTGCCCCAGTGCTTTAATCCCCATGCAGCTACTTCTGTGCCAGATTGATGTTGTTGATGAAATTTTGTACATGGTATTCTTCCAATATGGCAACTTTGAGACTTGACATTAAAATTGACATAGAAATAGTCCCTACTTCTGTGTATCACATGTTTAGGGTAGATAACCTACCTGGAGGTCATGTAATAAAATAGCTTTTAAAATATTGGACTCAGAAATAAATACAGTGCTTTCATCTCTGCTATAAATTTGTGAAAACCACTCACAAACCCTCTTAGAAGTATTTTCTATGAACAGTATTTAAGACAGTCTGAGAGAGTTTGGACGGGCTGAGAAAGTTGGTGGTGTTTAGCCTAGAGAGGAGAAGGCTCCAGCAGCCTTCCAGTGCTTAACGAGGCCTACAGGAAAGCTGGGAAGGAGCTCTTCATCAGGGAGTGCAGGGATAGGACATCGAGGAATGGCTTTAAGGTGAAAGAGGGGCGATTTAGATGAGATATTGGGATGATTTTTTTTCTCCCCTGTGGGAGTAGTAAGGCACTGGCCCAGGTTGCCCGGAGAAGTGGTGGCTGCCCCATCCCTGGAGGTGTTCAAGACCAGGCTGGATGCGGCTTTGAGCAACCTGATCCACTGGGAGGAGTCCTTGCCCATGGCAGGGGTGTTGAAACTGGATGTTCTTTATAGTGACTTCCAACCCAAACCATTCTACAATTTGTTATACTGGGTCATTCATATTCCTAAACTGAGGCATTTATTTCTTTAAAAAAATACACAATTTCAGTTCATCAGTATGTCTTCAATTATTGCACTCATTTTTGTATTATTAATCAAGACTTGCCAGGTAACTGAATTATTTTTAAATGCTAGATGAAGAAACAAACATTACCTTGATTATAAGCTGTCCTTGGGCTTTAGTTGGTTCAGCTCATCACTCTGAAGAAATCTAGGTTTTAAAAACCTTGAAAGTTTTATCCTGTGTAGAAAATAACTGCATTCAAGTATCTTGTTACAAGATTTGATGTCTTGTAAACAAATGCTCCACAACTGGTGGGCAAAGGTGAAGTACCAAACTTGTTCACAACAAATAATGAAATAATTATAATTTTAAAAAAATTTTGAACAGATCTGAAAAAAACCTGTAGTGAGCTGAATTTGTAACCTGGAATTGTGTTGCTATTTGCAGTTAATAAATCAACAGTCAGTATCTTACATTGGAAAAATGTCCATTTTCCACAATTAATGAATACTGTCACTGATGGGACAGGTACTGTCAGCAGTCAAATGGAATTCCTTGCAGTTAATACAAGTCCTGTAGTCTGAAACATATTAATCTAAACTCTACTAAGTTTCAGGTAGATTGGCAGGTGAAACTCAATAAACTTGCATTAATAACTTATGGGCAAAAATGGTCAAATTGCTAGTACTTTGTAATGATGCATGTTCTTTTAACGCAGAAATGAGAAACTATTGAAGAAGGCTTCAGGTCAAGGTTTCACAGTACAAAAAAGAAGGGAAATATTTTCTTGTTCCAATAAAATTTTGTAAAATGAAATATATTTTTATTGTTTTAGATATATCATTTCAGCCTCAATTTTTTTTTCCTGATTATTTTGTATAGTAAGGGTCTTGCCATATTGCTCCTGTGGAAGTCCACCTGTGTTTTATCTTGAAGATAACGTAACTGGATTGTTTTTTTTCCTGTGGGTGATGCTGCTGCTGTTGCAGGTTTGTGCTTCTCTCACATTAGCTCTTACTGTCTTTTACATTTGCTACCAAACTAAGGAGAGAGTGAGTAAACTCAGAATGACTTTGGGCTGAAGGCTTCCTTGCATGTTTTGAAGCTTTAGGCTGGCGGATTGCCAGCTGCAGTAGATGCTGGAATGTGATGAAGGCAGCACCTTTCTGCCTTCAGCAGGAGTTAAATTCGCTAGATTTACGCAACTGGCTCAAATACTTTTTGCGGGCTGGTAAGCTGTTGATCCATCAGCAGGAGAGCTTTAGCTGATAGTTTTGTGCTAAATCTACATAATGACACATATGCCGTAATGTCATTGTAATAGATATAGTTCTCTTCAGGAAAAAATCATTCTACCCAAGACTTGTTACTAAAACTTTTTGTATAATGGGGCAAATTTGAAGATTTTGAGTTTTTCAGTTAGCAGCTTTACATATCTCCAGGAAACGGCTTG
Organism: Clamator glandarius; assembly: GCA_033459285.1. Classification (NCBI taxonomy): domain Eukaryota; kingdom Metazoa; phylum Chordata; class Aves; order Cuculiformes; family Cuculidae; genus Clamator; species Clamator glandarius. The sequence continues at coordinate 2,217,946 of JAUNZM010000165.1, read as the reverse complement.
CTTGAATTTTAACACCATTCATTTTCTGGGTTCTAAATTATACTTAATATGCTAAGGAAGAGTTATTTTGAAAATGTTGCTCTATTTGATTTTTGATATGTAATTACATTGTATGTCAAATTGTTCTTATCTATAAAATGCAATGTGTGCTGATTATATAAAACACAGCAGCAGAGGCATGTTTATTTCCTGACATAAAGTGAGAGGGCATCATTTCTGTGGACCATCTGTCAGTAGTAAAGGAAATTTTAGCTGACACCTCTGAGTGGCTTCAGTTATTCTTTCCAAACCAAGTATAAAACCAAATACCTCACCGAATTCCTGAGGATTTTTGAGTGTCTGGCAGAGGCTTTCTGTGGATAAGCATTGGCTCAATGCAGCCTTGAGCTGTTTATGACAGTGTGACAATGTTATTCCATTCAGATACTATTACTAGAGAATCACCTGAGTTCCTATGTATATTTTAAAATTTGTCCTAAAAAAAAAAAGTTAATTAGGAAGTTTTGTTGAAACTTGACAAACAGGTTTGAATCAGCAGAGCTGGACTGGAAATCTTACATTATTTTTTTTATGATAAGCTAAGAATCCATTTTACTTCTAGCATGGGCTTGAAAAGGGGAATATAATTTCTCTGAGTATTTTTTGTTCTGTTTTAGATTAGGAGATACTCAATGAAACAAAACAAAAAACATATTTGAAAGATTTTTAAAGAAATCCAAGGCTGATATTTTCATTAAGTTGCTTGAAGCTAAAGAATTTATAGTTGTGCTTATAACATGTGTGGGAAGAAAACTGGGAAAAGAAACGCATCCAGCAAACATGTTACTACTTACAAGTGAGTTTGCAGCTCTTTATAGACTTGCCTCACTTATTGTTACAATTGCCATCTTTAACAAATGGTCACTGGAAGGTCAGGTAGGTTCCTACTGAATATCTGATACTGATAGCATCTATAAATCTTACATCTTTTAGTCCTTTCTGTATTGATTTTCAGACATCTTTTTTCCCTATTTGACTCCGTTTCCTGAAGGATGTTGTTTTCAAGAAGTTTTGAAGAGCTTTTATAAAGACTATAATCTTTGGTGGGCATATGTAAAGCAGAGGTCTCATTTTCCTTTGTTTTTTTCAAGTATTGAACATGGCTTTCATCTATGCCTTAGCTGCATGAGGCTTTGAATAGGGTATGAAATCACTTTCCATTTACTCAAAAGCTTTCTCATAGCTGATGAATGCCATACATAATGAAAGACAATGTTCATTTGTCATCCATAGGAAATCATTTATCACACAGTAGAGGTATATTGTGGAAAAACCTAATCAAAGCTTTTCAGTTTTTCTGGTTGGCTACATCCAAAATAGCAGAGAAACGATTGTTCAGTTTATTAATCATAGAATCACCAGATTGGAAGAGACCCACAGCATCATCAAGTCCAACTATTGAACAGTTTGTTTATTAGGTGATATTAGAAGACAGTTTCTAGTACTTTTGTGGTTTACGGATTGAAGTTTTTCGTTAAGGAGGATGGATGATTAATTTTTCTTAACAATGTAAGATGGGCTAGGGAAGTCTGTGTTGATCTTGCTGTTCAGTTAAATTTGAAAACAAAGCATTTGAGCAGGGACAGTATTGTTGCATTGTGGCATGTTTGGGGCTAGTCAAACATTTACTACCATAATTAAGTTGGTAAAATACGGATATATGACATGAACTTGCACTGAATAATTGGAATGAACAGGCTTTGGCCACTGGTACAGGCAAGCACTAAAATCTTCCTTCAAAACAAAAAGAGAATATAGAAATTGCAGATCTGAAGTACAGGATCACTTCCGAAAGGTCTTGTTAAGATTTGCCCGCCTCTACTGAACTTAGGCTAGCATTTGCATATCTTAAAGTTAATATTGGCACTCGGGACGCAATTTATGCAGCACAGACTGTAAGTTCCTTTATTTTAATGTTAATATAAAGTAACAAAGCTAAACATAAAAAAAAATTCTTAAAATGAAATGTGTTGATTATGCCTATGCAAATTTTTATCTTTTCAGACAGGTTTTTGCAGAGACAGATATTTTATTTGATATGGATAAGTGTATTTATTTTTAATGATCAAGACTTATGTCAGGTACAAATTGTGTTGCCTATCCAGTGCTATTTGACATAGACAGAGTCATAAAGTACTGTAAGTAGTAGTAAATGGAATTGGAAGTGTGTGTGAACTTCTGGACAAAAGTTATCACTTGTTGACCTCATTACATTTGATTTTACTGGAGCACAGCTGTGATAAATTAAGCTGATACTAGGCATGGTTTTCTAATTGATATAAGCAAGGATAAGTCTCACAGTAATAGATATAGTGTCACGTGAGCATGGCCTTGTCTGCATCAGCAGTAACTGCATGTTCTTAATTATATTTTCCATTATTGTTCCAAATCCAGTTTTATTGCAAAAACTAGAATTTGAAGTGCTCCTCCATACCCTCCTCTAGGCAATTACTTGGGGTTTCTATCATTTCTTAAACAGTAGTCTTAATTTCAGAAGACAGTGTTTCATCATTACTCCTTTCAACTTCCTTGTCCATGGGAATACGTGGGCAGTAGTACAGAAGGATTCTTAGATTTCTTCTATAGAAGGGTTATTTTTGGCCTGTAAGTGCTGGTCAGTCTCAGCCCCTCTGCTTATTTCTCATGACTGCGTTTGCCTAGTTTGGTCTATGGTGTGATTGTATTTCTGGCCATGGTTTTTGCAGGAGTGGTGCAGTTCTATCAGATTTGAGTTTTTCTCCAGCACAGTAGAGTCCTGCTCTATACTATGAAGTTAAGAACAAAGGAACAAAGGTTTTGGTTTTGTTGATACTGAACAAGCTAGATGATCATTATGTCTGTTCTCTATTCACCCCAAGTTTGGAGTTTGATAGTTCCTAAATACAGCCTTACTTAAAGACTGTTCTTTAACTGAAAGGAAACAAAGAACTCCAAAACTAGAAATTTTCTAGATAGAATATGTGATGAATAATGAGCCATAGAGGATAGGAGAGGAATTCATCTCTTGAAATGATGGAATTCATCATGGCTCTATCACAACTAAAAGGTATATTTTATTTTTCCATCTTTGAAGCTACATAGCCAGATTTGACATGCATAAATGTGGTAGCAGCCCAGAGATGGAGACTCATATCATTTAGACTCCATTCAGCACTGAAGTTAAGCATCTGTCTGTTTTATATGTGTTTAAATGAATTGATGTTGATTGGACAAGCAGCATAAGTAGGTCTGCCTAGGTCCCAGTGTTTTCTACAAGCGTGATTATACACCACTCACCAGGGTTTGAAACACAACTGCATTCTAGCCACCAGTTGCTGACTTTTCAAATTCTCATGTGCTTGTTACAATAAAAAAAAAAAAAAACGCTAAAAATTTTTTCAGTCTTTGATCGTTGAAATTAAATTACAGTTAATTGCTAAATTGACACTTCACATTGTTATGCATTAAACTTGTATCCAGATGTATCATGGAAGATTAATTCTTATCCTGTGAAAAGCCTAAAACCAGTTGTATTAGTGTGAAATGTTCACTCCATGCATGTGGATATGCCACAAGGATATAACTATATGCCACACCAGTAACTATCAGTAATATTTAGGGACTAAAAGAAAGCCAAGGAGAAGCTTAGGGAGCGTAGTGACTGGACAAGGCGTAATGGTTTTAATGAAAAAGGGGAGATTTAGATTAGATATTAGGAAGAAATGTTTTCCTGTGAGAGTGGGGAGGCAGTAGCACAGGTTGCCCAGGGAAGTCATGGATGCCCCATCCCTGAAGGGTTTCAAGGCCAGGCTGGGTGGATGAAGCTTTGAGCAACCTGATCCTGTGGAACGTGTCCCTGCCCATGGCATGATCCTTTTGGTCTATTCCAAGCCAAACTATTCAATGATTCTATGAAATTTATATCTTTGGGTGTGTAATACTTAGACTGAGTTTTAAGTGAATTCTGAAATCTAGAGTCGCTGTATAACAGTTCTGTATGAGCTATGTGCATTCATTTGGTATGTGAAACTTTTCTTTTTTTTAAGGGAACACCTTCAAATAATAATAACAGTAAAAAAAAAAGGTTTTTAGTTGAGGGAAAGGAAACATTTATTAATTCAGGTGCTGCCATAAGTCTGGATTACTAGAATTGCTTTACTAACATCTCTTGTTAATTTTTATTTCTTCTTCTGACCTACCTTTTATGAAAGACAAGGAAGGAAAACCATCAGGAGAGGAATGATAATTCAGTTCTTCCTGCATAACTTTGGATGAGGCATTTAAGTCAAATCCACTTAACTCCTTTTTAAATGCTGAAAGCCTCATTTAGTTTAATGACTCCTACAGAGGATTTAGAGAATTTGGATTTTACTCAAGTGTCCCCATTTAGTTTCTGCTAAAGGAGCCTGAAACATAGGAATCAACAAATTAGTTTAAAGTTTTATTATCTAAATCTGGGCAACAACTTGGTTTTGTAGCTGTAACCTATAATCTCTATGCTATTTGCACCAAAAGCATAATAGCACTGTATTTCCGAGGTGTGCTGACAATTTACATCCTGGAAAAATATCGTGAAATATACAAATGATAAGCATGATTTTTTTTTAAAAGTCTGATTCAGTTTCTTTATTGATGTTCATGTTTCAGCTAGCCTGATTCTAGGGCAAATTATCTAGAAAAATCCTTTTCATACCTGTCTCTGGCTGCCTTTTCAATATAATGGCCTTTGTGCTTAGTTGTTCTACTTATTTTTAACAGTTGCAACATTTTAAAAGACAATTGAGAGAACAGTGATTGTTTTTCCCCATAAAATTGATATTGTCCATTGTGTAAGAATTGTACTACTTTGCTGCACAATAGTAAACTGTATTTCTTTAAGAAGTTATATTAATTCAATCACATAATAGACTGCAAGGTCTTAAAAAAACAAAGTGTGTTCAAACCCTGTCATATGAAACCTTTACTAAACAGGAAGTTACATCTCCGATGTGGAGATGACTCTAAAAAACAAAAAAAAATGAAAGAAAAAAGAAAAAGAGGGAGGTGAGCATCCTGGGTAAGTGTCTTGGCCTTCCCAAGGATTCATGGTTGCGTTCCAAGAAATAGTGTGCATTTGCCCAACACCTTATTGTATCCCTGTTTTTTTTCTTTATAATGCCATGGATTAATTTTAATTTAATTCAGTTGATTTTATCTCTTTATATTGACTTTATTTTAATGTTAGGTTATATTTTGTCCATAGCATTGACTATAGGGGCTAGAACTTTATGCAGAAAGTGACCATAAGTCTGCTGCTCACATAGGTGCACATATTGTTGCAGTCATAAAGCTGCAGCTTTTTAAAGACCTGCCTATCTAAACATACAGTTAATGAGTGGTTCTGTTTGCTGTTTTTTCAACAAAAGAGAGCATTTTTTCTTCTTCGTTCTATTAGTATTTAAGTTACTAAAGGTTACAAAAATCCACATTTGCTTTTTCTCCTTTGCATGCTGATGGTGTCTGTAAATACTGGATGCCTAGGTGGTTTGAGTAGGGAAACTGCTTTACTATAGTGACACAAAGTAGTTGAGGCTATTGGATTTCTGTGCATTGTATATGACTTAGAAAATTGTGTTACGGGTTTTATTAAAATTACCAGAACCAAGACCTGGAGGCTTACTTAGATAGGGAATCCACACAGAAGATGTCACTGGTGCATTTGAAAAGTCTGGATCCCACTGGATCAGGTTGTTCAAAGCCGCATCCAGCCTAGCCTTGAACTCTTCCAGGGATGGGACATACATGACTTCTCTAGACAACCTGTTCCAGTGTCTCACCACCCTCACAGGAAAACATTTCTTCCTAATATCTAATCTAAATCTCCCCTCTTTCAGATTAAACCTGTTCCCCCTGTCAGATCGCTGCACTCCCTGATAAAGAGCTCCTTGCTAGCTTGCCTGTAGGCCCCCCTTTAATTACTGGAAGGCTGCTGTAAGGTCTCCCTGGAGCCTTCTCTTCTCTAGGCTGAACTTGAAAATAGATCAGAAGAGAAATAAGTTAAGGGAAGTTTTCACCGTTGCTATGGCCGGCTTTTGCAACTGTTTTGTATTAGGGGCTATCACCCTTCCTCCAACTCTTCCCCTCTGTGCCTCCTGCCTCATGAGCTTACTGCTAGCAGACCACATACACCTATGGTCCAATGCCCACATTAATCTTTACAATTAAGAAAAGCCTTTTCCTTTAACAGTTTTCTTGTAAGTTGCTGCATGACCCTTTTATGAATCAATATTGAAAAAAATTCATGTCAACTTGAAAAAAATCTTCCCATTGTGAAAGTACAGAAACAGATTTGCAAACAGAAAAATACCATTTCTGCCAGCACTGCTTGATAGAGACCTTGTCTCCTGAGCCCTGCAATTTCTAGTTTCTTGGAAAAGTCTCCAATAACCATTAACTGATTTGCACTTAAAGTATTACTGGCTTGTATTTCACTACAAATTCTGTTGGATGTAAGCACCACTTTATAACAGTAATAACTCTTTCCGAGGCTCAGCACTGATTTTTTCGCTTGCTTATGCATGGTTAGTGCTGTGTTGGAAACTTTTTTCCCAGTCCTGCTCTAGTTGTTTTTCATTGTCTCCCCACCGACACACTGATCTGTTTTGAGATTAAATGGGAAAACTCTGATTTTTTTTTCCAAGAAAAATATACAAGCAGTCCTTCCTAGAACAGGTATTAAGCAAGTGATCAGGATATTTCTGGGATATAGAAAACTTGATTTCAAGGCTTTGATGCTTCTTTTTCACACCGAAAACTGAATGTGAATCTCTTCTCATACGACTGTCTGACCAGCAAACTATTGATCTTTATGAACTGTTTAATTCATTCCTGACTTTAAGCATGTTATCCATTGAGAAATAATCTAAATTGTGATTGAGTGGTCTAATCTGTTTAACCTAGGAAGCCAGTTTTCTTCTTATTATGTCAAGCTGTATGTGTTAAATGACAAGACAACCTGTCTGGCCTTTGCTGTTAAGAATTTATTTTTCTTCCCTTGTGCATAGAATCTTCACCTAGTAACAGTCACAATAACAAATATAAATTTACATTGATTCCAGTTAAGGTCATTCTAGTTTCAGGCAGAGAATTCTATTTACCTGGTCTGCAGAACAGAGGAATTATTTGTCATAGATTACAGAATATTTCAGGCTAGACTATGGGGCGATGCAGCAGCCAGTGTCGTGGCTTGCTGCTGTGTATTTATTTCCTGACTGGCTCTCTAATCCACAATAAATTATATTGTATTCTCTGTGTGAAAATAAATACTTGATCAAAATTTATAGGCCATTGGAATATTTCTTTATCATGATCTTTGATTCCTCTCTTTGAGAACAGATAAGAGATACCCTACATACTTTCACTGGCATCTGATCATCAATACAGTGACTGTAATTGGTGTCACGCGAAGGTAATTTGCAACTGATGCAGTGAAATTATGAGATGGATCGTTTTAATTGGCAGCATTTTTGAGGCTGTCATTTTATCGCTTTTACAAGCATAAGAAAAAAATGTGTTCATCTAGATAAGCAGCAAAAATGAACTTTCATTTTTCATAGGCACTTAATTCCATTTTTCAAATTTGATTACTCCTTTTTATGACGTTAGAATCAGATTATACATTCATATAAGTTCATCTTTGGGGCAGTACACTATGAAGACATACCTGTTAAATGTCACAGATCACTTTTGGCATAGGATATGCTTATTTTCCTCATATATAGTTTTACAGCTTTGTCTTGTAGTATAGCCAGTCACGGAGGTTCCAAATGCCATTTTCAGAATTTGCATTTCAGAGGAACTCCTGTATCTTGTGGTTGCCAAATTCTGGACTTTGTGGAGAAACTATTTTATGTATGCTTATTCATATGGTCAAAGGCAACATGATCACCAAATTTAGGGAAGAAAAAGAATTCTTCCCATTTTAAACAGATGGGCAGTATCATAGCAAAGGAGGAAAGAGATGGAAATTTATGGCATTATCGTATTTTATAGCCTCTGCAGTTTTTTGGTGCCACTCTCTCCTGTATTCTGTACATTACTGTCCCTTGAGAACTTGAGTATTTCAGTTTAATAGGGATATGGAACTCTATATGGAAGTATTTTGGAAATATATAAACTGTGATGGTAATGACTTCTTGGCTGTATTCTTTGTCTTTCCCTTTCCTAAGTAGGTTCTTTGTAATATCTTCCCTTTCCCCTGGGAAGTGTCCCCTCACTTCCAGGAGACTTCTCTGTGACTCCCCCTCGTGTGCAGTATCAAAGTTTTCACTCGTGGAATTATAACTTGCAGGCCAACAATTTAGCACAGCAAGTTTTAAGTCTGTAATAGTAACTGAGGCAGGTACAAATGTGTGTCAAAACGTTAACAGAAAATGCTAATGCTCAGACAAGATTATCCCCACCCCTGCAGGTTGTTCTTAAGCTTTGAAATGAGGTCTACCATCTCTCCTCAAGATTGAGGAGAAGAGTTTCTGTTTGACGTGAGGCAACTGCTGATATTTCATAATCGGAGGCAAAATTGCATATGTCTATGTATATGGAGACCTACGGGTTTTCTGACTAGTGGACAATTTTAATGAAATGTTCTGTATTTAAAAAACAGAAAAATAGAGCTTTTTCTTTTTTTTTTTTTTCTTTCCTGATAACTTATGACCACTGTCATAGAATTGTAATTCAGTTTTTCCAGAGTCATTCATTTTATAGATAGGCAAGCACAGGTAAAAAGCTGATCTCCAAAGTAGCACTAAGTATCCAGCAGGTAAAAAGGCCAAAAGAGAGGTTTTGAAATAATATCTCCATGGGGTTTTAAATCTTTTTCGTACTGGGGTCTGATAGGAAATCTTATAACTTGCGTATTTGCTCTCAAATGTGCTTACTATTCCCTGAACCATGCTAGTGAGGTGCATTTCTAAGTGAAGCATTAATTTGTTTAAAAAAAAAAAAAGCATTTTAAAAGGCAACTTTCAGATGAAGCCTGAGTAGAAACATTGTGAAGAGACCAACAACTTTTGCTTCTGACATTATTAAATCATTGAAGCTGCAGTTGTCAATCCTAATAAACGTGGTGATGCTGATTTAAGCATATTGTTATAAGATGTGTGAGAGCTTTGGGAGACAAGGAATCTCTGTTGCTCTCATTTATAATTAAAATGTCCATCACTTTTGTCTGAAAAACTGCTTGGTGAATAAATAATTAAAGATCTGATTCTCATATGCTTAGTTGAAATGATACTTCTGAAAACACTCCAAATGCAATTAATGGAATTTCGTCAAAATAAGGTTTCAAGGTAAATAGTAGTATTAGAATTTCAGTCAAAACCAGCTCCTGTCTCTAAAGGCAGGAGAGTATTCTGGTTAATGTGCCCTAAAATCTAATCCCATAGCCATCTAACACTGTCCAGTTACAATGTCCAACGTTGTCTATCATGCTTAATCATGTTATCTTTTAAACACAGCAGAAAAGAGTCTTAAAAGCAGAGACTGGATAGGTGTTCACTGCTTATTCAAACAGCCAAAGATAAACAAGATGTTAATCTGGTGGTTTGTACAGTACAGAACCTTTATAAAGCTTTCTGTTACATTATGAGTTTATTCTATTACATCTATGTTATAGACTATTTTTCTTTGATTGTTTCTCTGAACTGCTCTTTAAAAGAGGGGTTAAGCTTAAATGATTTTGCTTTTCACAGTTTATAAACTGTGATTTTGAGGGAACTTTTTGCAATACAAATGATTTACATGCTTCCATTGTGTTTCAGTGATAACCTTGCTTCCTTAATAGTTGAAATAACTGTAAACATGCAAGTCCCTCGCAGCATCAGCAGGGAGAATTTTAGTTGATTTTGCAACCTTGAAATTAACCTTTTACTACCGCATGCGTATGTTTGTCATTTATCCCCTTTTTCTCAGGTGCAAAGAGGGCTACCAAGGAGTCCGCTGTGACCAATTTTTGCCGAAAACCGACTCGATCTTGTCAGATCCAAGTACGTCAAATGTTTTTCTTATTTTTTTAATCCATGCTGGAGGCTGTTCTTGCCATGCGAGATGACCCTTTGCCTAGTCACAGAAATCATATTATGAACCACTGCAGCTGTGTGTAGACAACAGTGTTGCTTTTGCTGGTAGGATAAAAACACATCCTCCAGTCTCTTATTAAACATCTGTTGCTGCAACAGGGCAGGCCATTACAGGACTTGATTCCTGATGATTTGGAATAATTCTGTCCCTGCTTAAAGCCAGAAGGTTCACATTTCTCTACTTTGGCCTCAAGAATAAATAAATAAAATTATATAATTTAAAAAGGAAATAAAATATAGGCTGCAGAGTGGTTCATTCAAAAGAAAATAAATTTTCTGGCACTGCAGAGACTCTAATCTCCTTGGAAGTATGTGAGGAGAGTTTACACTTTTTTTTTTTTTTTTTTTAACTTTTGTAAGTGAAGTTGCTCTGTATTTGCAGAGTAAAGGTGTACTTCAGGGATCAGTGTGGAGGCAAAGTAACATTCTACTGTACTCCTCAGTGTTTGCAGAATACCAACTGCACATATGGTCTCCTACTCCGCTATTGTCCTGCTTAAATTTGGTGGACTAATAAAGCTATCGAAAATATTATCCAAGATTAATTTCTTGGAAGTGAGCCCATTTACAAATTCATGTTTTTTATGTTAAATTTTTAAATGAAGTGACATACAACAAAGGGTCATATCCAACCTCTTGGTTTTGTTCTTATGCCTGGAAACTGTGTTAAGTCTGGATTTGGATACTCTTCAAAATTTTATTTGAGTTGGTTTGTTTGTGTTTTTTTGAAGAATAATGCTTGTTCTAGTCTCTTTTGGTGCTTTCTGTTTGTTTTCTTGTGCTTTTCTATGTGAAAGCCTGTTGCCAAAGTCACCTGTTGTTTTGTAGTTCTCTGTGTTGTGTAGCTCCCATTACAGTTTGGTTTCAGTTTGGTTTAGCTTCTCCTTTTGCTCGACCTTTAATGGTAAAATGCAGCACCTATAATGAATAGGTAGATTTTACCTCTGCCAAGTTGTATGTGCATATGTAAAGACAGAAGTTGCGTATATGTCAAGGAAAAAGGTACTTTGTATCCTAAAAGTAGAGGGAAAGAACAAGCAAGTATGGACAGGACAGGGTGGTACCTGTCTGACTTGGTTATAACAGGGAACTCTAGCTTTACTCTCTCAAGAGCAGAGCTGAAGTTAATATAGATACAATACAAAGCCAAGAAAAGAATTCCAGACCAAGCTGTAGCTAACAAGACCAAAACCCTACAATGTTTATATACTGAAGACAGTACTGGTGTTGTTCCTTTGCACCATTGTGGTGGTTGCACAAACCTGCTTCTCTTTACTCGGGAAATCCTTACTCACCCACTGTATTGTTTCTGTAAAACTGCTCAGCCACCTAATCCTGCTGAGGAAGCTAAAGATCCACTGAGAAGTCCTTTTGCCACCTTCTGACTACAAAGCTATTTTATCATATAGAGACTTTCTTTCAAAATTACATTATTTAGAGTATGTAAGAGCAGGAGACCTTGGCTTGATGTTAAGGTAGATCTACTGGACACACCCGTGGCCCAAGAAGGATCCTTCTTCCAATATAAACAAAATTAAGATAAGTTTGATACTTTCCAAGGAGTCTTGAAATTTAACTAATATTTAATCCTCATCTGTACCGAAAAGTGGAAAGAAGCTGCTCGGGTATATTTCTGTGATAGGCATAGGGTGATAGATCTCTGTGTACATATGTTCTAAGTATACTTAGCCTGAAAGGGGGATATTAGAACCTGTTGGTGCAGCTAGATAGTGACTGCATGAACATTTTGCTCAGGAATTAAATCAATAATGTGTTTATCTTTCTTCTGAAGAGAAAAAAAAAATGAAGACCATGCTGATTATTAGTGCTCAGTGACAGAAATATTTGCTATTTGTATAACCTGAGAAATGTAAAAAGTATTTGATGCAAAAGTCATACATCATGTGATCATCTCCAAAGGCTCTGGTGTTGCTTTGCAAAAACTTAGTTTTGTGGTTGAATGTGTGTTTGGATTAGGAAGAGAACACTGAAGGGGTGAGTTTGGAGGTGGCTTCAGAAAGAAGCAGTTGTTTTTAAATGTAAGGCTTAATGTTCAAAAGTCAAACAGTCAAATAAGTGCTCTTATGTCTGGACTGCACATAACCAACACTGGCTGGTGTCACTCAAACTTGATAAACAAGTACAGCTCATTTGAGTTTTGTGGGATTGCCTTAGGTTCTTGGTAGTATATGTGTTCAGAACTGCTAATGATGCATCTGATAACAATATTAAGCTTATCAGACATTTGTATGCAGAAAATACTAAAGAATTATATTTTCAAGCATACCATTACCCCCATGATAATGCCAGTTACACTTTGAGAACATTCACTTAAATGGGAAGTCAATCTGGGCCACAGTCACGTAGAAAAGAGAACAATTTTGTCTTAAAACTATTGGTTATTTACATGTGCAAAGGTCTTTTCATTGTTTTATTTAGCCCTTTAAAAAAACCCAGACTTGTTCAGTGTGGCTGTTATCTGAGGTTGTATAGTTATAAATAATGTGATATGGCTTTGCAATAGCTTTAACTGGAAGGGTCAAGTCCAGCTCCTTTATCTCCTTTTAGGTGTATGCTATGCAAGCCTTGATTTTACATCACTGATATTGTATACAAATTATATAATACTTAATAAGGCATGCTATATTATGTACATGTAGCTAAATTAAGGTTAATTAATTGAGATAAATGGTTTAGATATTTAATATTCTGATTTTGGAAAGCCTTTTGAAACTACCTGATGGTGTTTCAGAATTCCTGAGTTGGCATCCATGGCTTCTTGCACTCAGATTTGCCACCTGCTGCCTTCCGGCAGCTACAAATTAGGAACAAATTCATAATAAAACTATTGTAAGACACACACAGAGCAATGTCAGAACATGCTGAACACAGGCTCTTCTGCTGGGCCTGCGAGCATCACAGGTGTTAACATCTTCCACTTCCCTTGATAATAAAAACAAACAAACAAATAAACAAAACAAAAAAACCAAACAAACAAGGAAAACCCACCAAACCACAGCAGAAAACCCAAAACAAATGCAAGTAGCTTGTTAATCTTGGAATATGGGAGAAACGTGCCTAAACCATGGGAGCCACGGGAACTTAGCAAATATCACCTATAAGAAAAAAGGCCGCATGCTGCAAGAAAATGCAACTCACAGCTATCATCAGGAGGAGGGAATCTGTCAGCCCTGCTAGTACTGGGCAGGACAAGCCCCTGAACTCTTTCTCGGTCAACATCTCCTTCACCAATGTAGGAAGTTCTAACGGGACAAAGAGACAAGCGATAGCAGTAACATGCTGGCAGGAAAGGATAGGAGCATATTTGAAACATGGCTTCAGCCTTCTCCATCTGCGCTAACTTCTCTATAAATGCAGTTCATAGCAATGCTAGAGCACTTGTATTCTCAACTTGATAAATACTTTAATATAACTTTAATACAACTATATGTACCAGTCCCTTTTCACAGAATCACAGAATCACAGAATAACCAGGTTGGAAGAGACCCACTGGATCGTCGAGTCCAACCATTCCCACCAATCCCTAAATCATGCTCCTAAGCACCTCATCTACCCTAACCTTAAACACCTCCAGGGACGGTGACTCAACCACCTCCCTTGGCAGACTGTTCCAATGCCTAACCACCCTCTCTGTGAAGAACTTTTTCCTAATCTCAAGCCTAAATCTCCCCTGGCGGAGCTTGAGGCCATTCCCTCTCGTCCTGTCCCCTGTCACTTGGGAGAAGAGGCCAGCACCCTCCTCTCCACAACCTCCCTTCAGGTAGTTGTAGAGAGTAATGAGGTCTCCCCTCAGCCTCCTCTTCTCCAGGCTGAACACCCCCAGCTCTCTCAGCCGCTCCTCATAAGGCCTGTTCTCCAGCCCCTTCACCAGCTTTGTTGCTCTTCTCTGGACTCGCTCCAGAGCCTCAACATCCTTCTTGTGGTGAGGGGCCCAGAACTGAACACAGGACTCGAGGTGCGGTCTCACCAGTGCCGAGTACAGGGGGAGAATAACCTCCCTGGACCTGCTGGTCACGCCGTTCCTGATACAGGCCAAGATGCCATTGGGCTTTTTGGCCACTTGGGCCACTGCTGGCTCATGTTCAGTCGCTGTCAACCAGCACCCCCAGGTCCTTCTCCTCCTGGCAGCTTTCCAGCCAGGTTTCTCCTAGTTTGTACCTCTGCCCCAAGTGCAGGACCCGGCATTTGGCCTTGTTAAACCTCAGGCATGTGTAATCCTGAGTGTATCTATAGGATTGGGAACTGATATGCAACATAAATTGTACAAATGTACTCCTGTACTATCCTTTATAGTGTTCTGGAGTAGACTTGGCTTGGCCTAGTGGGTCCTGAAAGGTAAGATTTATGTAGGCTGTGGATATTTCTTTTGCTCAGTTTTTATACCGAGGCAAAGTATAACCTTTAAAGGTTTGACTGTTCTGTGTGGATATTCTAAAGTAGTAAATAAGGTGTTGAGAATGGGTTTGTCGTGTTACCCTTTATTTACCAAATTATGTTAAAGTCAGCCTTCAACTATTTTGTTCTTAACTTACCATTGAAAGCTACTTTTCTGCGCAAAAAGTGTGTTTCAGTTTTATAATGTGCGTTGTCCCATTAGACATCAGAAGCTTAAGTAAAGACAGATCCCCTATCAAATATTGGGAATATTATCCGGTCTTTTTTCAAAATAAATGTGTTAATTTCTAAAAGAAGAAAAATAGGATGGGAAAGCTTATAGGTCATTAAGCCATGCTCCTGCTGTTCCAGTCAGGCCCATCATGTAATTCTTTCTGAAAGCTGATCGTACCTCATTTGTAAAGCCCTTGCAATCAATGTGAACTAGGCACCAGAAACAGGTCCCTTTCACCCCCCCTGCTCTGAGGGTTTCAAGATTTTCAGCATCCAAATGCACAGCCTAAATTTGTCAGTTATCTTCTTCCTTAAAATACACACCTTGTTTCTACTTTGGTTTTTTTTTTCCTATTGGCTTCCACCATATTATGCTTTGGGTCTGTTAAACTGGCTTTTTCAAATGTCTTGTGTATATAGAGCTAGCTATAGTCTGTGGTTATATATAGTACTTTAACCTGTGGTAGCATAGCACACATCATGCTTGGTTTTTAATTTCATCAAAGGCAAAACTGCAAGTGACATGTCTGGAATCTGCAGTTACTCATTCTTAGATTACATCTTTGGTCCCTCTCCTGAGAGACTGGGACTGTAAATAAGTAAAATAAAATCAGGTAGTTAAAAAAGGAAAAAGCTGTTTTTCTGGAAATGTATTCAAAGCCTCAAGACCCCACTCACCTCCTCCAACAAAAAAAAGCTGCCAAAATAAACAAACAAAAAACTTTCTTTTCTTGTTTTTCTTTTCTTTTTTTTTTTTCTTTTTTACGTTTTTTCCTCCACAACATCCAGTTTTGGATTTATAAAAGCATAGGATAATCTAGGTTGAAAGTGCAGTCAGGAGTTCTCTGGAGAACTCAGAAGGTTCATCCTCCTGCTTTAAGCAGAGCTGGCTTTGATGTTTCTGCTACCTGCACTAGACACCATGAAGGTGATCTGTAGAGGGTCTGGTGTTAGAGGAAAAAACATATCAGAGTTGTTAAATATTTATAGGATATATTTTCAGGTAATTTAGCAATTAAAATAAACTTTTAGCCTCTTATTGAATGATTGATTTTTCTAGAACTTGAATAATTTTTTCACCTTCACTTAACAATTCTGCATTTGCAAACATTCCACTTGATTTTTTTTTTCCTCCTTTTTTATTTCTAGAAGCCATGGGAGAATATAACATTTGCTGTTGGAAAGACCTAGAAGGCTTAGGTAGGGACATTTATGAGTGGAAGAGAAGTCAGAGAAAACAGTAGGACTGAGTCGACCGAGCTAAATTTCTGAGTTTTGTGCAGGGCAAGTCTCTTTAAAAGATATATACCATGGGGCTTGTTTAATTCACTCAAGGCAGACTTTTTTAAAATCTGGATCTAAATCTGAATTTTGTGGCTTAAATTTATCTCAAAAAAAAAAAGGGAAGGGGTTAAGTCCTTCTGCAATAATTATGTCATCTCCTTAAGACTTTTTTATATTCACAAAAGAGCACACGGAGGGAGCAGCTGCAGAACAAGTTTCTGTTGTAGTAATTCTCATTTTATGCTCTCTTATCAATCTAATTGTAAAGAGTACCACATCAACTGTGTGTTTACAGAATAAAAATGATTAATATTATTCTAGGATATTAAACTTTTCCAAAAATTAAGTAACCAAAAGGTTATATTTTATTGCTCTTGTAAAATTAGATTTTAAGAGCTATATGGTGACAATGGTCAAGTGAAGTCCCTGAAAATGACAACTCTATATAAGATGTGTTAGCATTCATGAAATGAGTATGACATTTCTATTAACTACATTTCTATTAATTACCATTTCTTTCTAAGGCTATATAAACAGAGTTCCTCCAGTTTAAACACATTTCAAATCAACCGAGGTTAGTGTTGATAAGGTAAAGATAGAAAGGAAGGAAGTAATTGCATTAATAGAAGTAGCAATAAAGGAGAAGAGCAACACAGTCACTTCAAAAGTTTTGATGAATTTATCTGCAGACAGGAAAAGATGTGTCACATGAGATACAGGCTAGGAAGTATGGAACCTCAGCAAGTTCAAATGAGAAAAAAAAGATATACTTGGGGAAGGGAGGGACATGGGTTCCTTCCTCTTTGATTAAGTGTGGGTAGACACCTGAGGATACAGACTGTAAAAGATGATCCATTTTCAAATTTGAGTTGTGATGAAGCTACTTGGTCAGTAGTACGAATCTTCTTGAAGTGTTGGGTTTTGGTTTTGGTTATTTTTTGCTTTAAAATGGGAACTTAGGCTTTATTCTGCAGAAGTGTAATGAAATGCTCAAAATCAGAAGTGGATCCTTAACAAAGAGTTAGTAAAATGGTTCACTAGTGATAAATGGAAGTGTGATTGTGTTCATTGTCAGAACACAGTGAAAAGTTAAAGCCCAGGAGAGATTAATGGGAATCATAAATTTACTATTAATACAGTGGGTAAAGAAAATCACACTCAGTCCTATCAGTTTTGATAATATAATTGTTTCTTACAACCTTAAAAACAAATTTTAAGTGCACAAGAAACAACTGGAATTAACATTTCTTTCTATAGGTAAGCTAAAAGCAACTTATACAGAATGCGCAGTAGAAATATTGTTCAAAGAATAATTTTTTTCATCAGTACCGCAGAACAGGTTTTAAAAGTCATGAGTACTGATGATCTTTGAGTTTCTAATATAGGAGGGGGAAATATTTTAAATAATTCTAGGATTCTTAAGTTTGTGTTGCTCATCTCAACTAAAAACACTAACAAAAAAAGCCGCTAGTTTGAGAGCTATTTCCAAACAGCATTAATGGGAATGCAGTGATAGGATGAGGGGTAATTGTTTTAAGCTGCAAGAGGGAAGATTTAGATTAGATATTAGGACAAAATCTTTTTTACTGTGGGGGTGGTGAGGCACTGGCACAGGTTGCCCAGGGAAGTCGTGACTGCCCCATCCCTGGAGGTGTTGAAGGTGAGGTTTGATGAGGCTTTGAGCAACCTCATCCAGTGGGAGGCGTTCCCTGCTCATGGCAGTGGGATTGGCACTGGATGATTTTTAAGTTCCTTTGCAACCCAAACCATTCTGTGAATCTATGATTCTAAATTGAACTGCTTTGATTGCTGTTGTGTGCAATAACAGAGCTTTTTTTTCTTACTTTCTTTGAATTCTGAATTCTATTAGAAAAACAACCACCAATGAGTTTGCAAATCATATGCCCCAACCCAGCCCAGCTTTCTTTCTCTAAAGATTGAAGTGGGGTTTAAAATTGATTTCCCTTTACCCATTTATTTCCTTCCCCTATGTCTTACTTTAGCTCTTAGCCAGCAGCTAAACAGTATGCAGCCACTCTGTGATCTTTCCACAGGAACAGGGGAGCCATCCCTGGCAAATTTCCCAATTATAAATGGTGCATGTTATTCATGGTATGGAATACTTCCATTGGCCACTTTGGGTTAGCTGTCCGGGCTCAGCTTCTCTCAGCTTTATACACCTGCTTGCTCATAAAACATGGGAAACTGAAAAAAAATCCTTGATTTCCTAGCAACAATTAAAAAAAATGAGTGTCTTTTCAGCATTCTTCCCATAGTAAAATCTAGAAAAACTGCAGCTGATGAGAAGAAAATTAACACTATTCCAGCTGAGAAAAAAAAAAAACAACAAAAAACATTACCTAGGAACAACTAAAACAATGTGTTGTCAACATTGTTCTCACGCTAAATCCAAAATGCTATGTTTACTGAGAAGAAAATTGATTCTTCAGCAAAAACCAGGGCACCTTCTTTAAAAACTATATATATATGGAAGGCTACTAATGAAACTGAAAATTTCTTTTGTTTGACCATAATGTATGTCCCAAGGAAGAAATAAAAATGGAGATATCTAGCAATGTAAATCCCAGTCAACAGAACATTTTAATCAGTGTATCTTCCTGTAAACCATAGATGGTATTACAGAATTCAAGGAGGAAATTACAGCCACCCTATGCAGAGGAGTTTGGAGGCTACCTTTCCAAACTACCATTTATCTGTGAAATTTGGGACTTGGATCTAGTTAAAGGATTCCTAGGTCTTTGTGTAGTGATGTTTACACGCATATTTTAAAGAAGTTTACCATATGATGGCAGAAACAGTCAACTATGGCTTGTTACACAACATGCACAGCAGATGGCTGTGAATAGAGGTTACAGCATTATGTAAGGGATGGAGGTGTGAATAGCACTCTCCGCCTGGCGAGCCCACTCTGCCATGAGTGCTGGGTTCATCTCGGTGCCTGAATGAGAGGCGGTGCAGCAATTTCCCTAAACAAGCACCTTCTGAAGTGATAAGCCTCTGAAACATTGACTTCTATCTGCTTCTCTTACAAACATGTTATGATTTCCTAAATCTGCTGTTGACCATTCCATGTCTGGAAAAACTTAAGTATAAATATAGTTTGAAGAGACGCTCTGGAAGTGTCTAATTTAGCCTGTTGGTCTAAGTAACTAACTTCTCTGATTTGCTTACTTATCATATGGATGAAATGTTGCTGTTGTCATTCTCCAACTATCTCTCAGAAGGACTTCTCTGATTTTGTCTGGATGGACAACGTGCAATCAGTCATTTGACTTATCAGATCACATTTGCAGGCCTGCTAAGAGTAAAATAAGAAACATCCATAGTTCTTCATGCTTAGGGAGAAAAGTATAAGCAAAGAGGTGACATGTAGGAAAATTGCATAAAACATGACAGTGATTTATCTGAAAAGCATTTGTTTTGTCGAGTTCTGTCTTTGTACATTACCTACTTGGTTGTCCAAATAGCATTTCACTTCAGCAGTGCAGTTTCACTGTATCTCAGTGATTCAGTCATGCTTTTGATGTTAAATACATCAGATTAGTTGAGATGATACAGTATAGGTTTCCTAACCATGTCATAACCTTTTTCAGGAGCTAGCAGGAATGCATGGAGAAAAGAGATGGATTTCTCTTACTGGCAGCTAATCTCATACCTTTGAACATTTGTGTATTAAATTTAAGTCTGCACTGGGTGTTTTACCTTCTCCTATATGTGGTTCTGTGTTAAAATTATTCTAGTCAAGCATGCAGCAGTGTGTGTGCAGATAAATCACAAGGTTGTGAGGTGCATGATATACTGATCTGTCCTGTCTGCAGTACAGTTAGGTGACTGTATGTAATAAACAGCAGGAAGTCAAATTCTGCACGGATTCGTACAGGCACAAAGCTCAAGATCAGTCCAACACACTAACTGTCTTCTTGAGAACAAAAGTATTAAGGGGCTCATACATGAGACCTAACGTTTCTTCCAAGAGGATTTCTGCTGAGTGTCCTTATCATCTTCCCCAAACTAATACTTCATAAGAGCTCCTGTGTTCTTAACTGATCTTCTCTTTTTGCATTAGGTCCATTCTCCACTACAAGAAGGCTTATACAGGCAATTATTGTTAGACTTTTCATTTCACATGGAGGTTCTACCAGTGTTGAGTCAGCTCATTTGAACAATCTCTGCTTATTAAGGAAAACTTGGAATAAGTGTATCATTCAATATTAATGCAATAAGTCCTCTGTGTTGTTGTGAAGGCCAGATGCTTTGGGGGAAAGGTGCAGATATACGTATCTTCCCAGGGTAATGGCAGTCTTACTGTGAGAACATTAGGAGTCAGTGTTAATATGAGTTTGATTACCCATCAAAGTAATTACTTTCTTCTAAGAAGAAAGTTAGTACTGAGACTCTCAAAGGAGGGGCTCATTCCTTAGGCCTTCCATAACAATCATATTTTGCAACAGCCATTTCTGGTTAAAATTTTACTGTACAAAAACAGCAATTTCTGAAACTATTATTCCATGGATCATAATGATCAAATGGTAAAATCTGAGTCTCACTGAAACTGGTACATGTTTCATGAATGAACCCTTTAGGAATAGATTACATCGTCATATCATGACTTTTGTTCTATGTATGGCTACTATTTTGCTCGAGGTTTTTGCATTGACCATTCGGGGTGTGATATTGCTAACCATGAAGGATACATATTCATTTTTTTAAGTGATAAGTTTGATCACAGAAATAGTTTCTCAAAAGACAAACCATATCAGTGTTGTCCTCAGAGCAAAGCAAAGAACAGATTGTAACAGGCAGTTCTTTATATTGAGAGGACTTGATTCACTTCCAGCCTTTTCAGAAAGCACCTTGCTCCCAGGGCTCCTGGCTCTTTACTCTCACTGCAAGCACCAGCTTGCTGCGGAGAAGTCCAACTGTTTGCTGCCATCATCAGCCACAGGGTAAGAACAGGCCTGGAAACAGAAAGCTTCTATGGTTACTTCAGCACACAGACTGAGTAACAAGTTTGACAATCCAGCTCTGAATGGTCCTATGAAGAAAACAGTGCTGAACTGCTGAACAACTGAATATAATGACCAGCCTCTGCCTTTCATTGCCCATTTCATTTTTGCAAGTAGTTCTGCTCTTTAATCTTTTTTTCCATCTTCCCTAATCATTTGAGAATCTCAGCTGGCGTATCATCATCAAAAGGAAATTATTTGAGTGGTTTACATATTCTGCTGTTTAACATACCTGCTCTGTCTTTCTTGCTCCACTTGCCTTAGTTTCCTACTCCTTAGTTTCTTCTTTTTGTTTTCTTGCCTTCTATTCTGATATGTCTACTTTTTTTCCCCCATTTGAGGGGTTTTTCCCCTTCAGCATCTGAATTGTATTTCTCTTAGTGACTCTTCACTCTCTGCTAATCACTGCTACCACTCAATACTTGCCACATGCTTTTGCTGTGATTTCTTCCCACATTTTCACTGCAGTGGCTCTTGGGAACCAAGATTTGACTCCCTGCTCTGCTTCACCTGTTTCCCATCTTCCAAATGAATGCGTAGATCACAAATTGCTTTTCATGTGCTTTCTGGTGTATCTCATTTGGGCATCCTTTTCTTCCTTATATTTCATTTTTGCTTTTGCCACATAATGGAATAGAATATATAATTTGCAGTGCTATTTAGTGTTGAAAATGTTCTTTACATGTTTAAAGTGAACAGATGTCCACATTCCATTTTGTTTCCCAAAGAACTATCTCCAATTATTTTTGAACATGAAGAGGTTAATACCTGATGCTTATCAGGAGCAAATATCCACTGTGTAGGCCGTTTGTGAAAGTCAGCATCTAAATTTAACCTGGTTTCTTGGTGTTTTGTTGTTGTTGCTATTTTTTTTTAATAAAACTGACTTTTTTTTTTCTTGGAAAAAGGTTGTATTTTCAACATCAAAGCTTTTTACATGCCTCAACAGTACTTTTATTGGGAAAGCCTTTTCATAAGCTTGTTCAGAAGAGAACAGGTCTGATCAGATTACAGAATCAATGTGGGGTTGGAAGGGACCTCTGGAGCTCATCCAGTTAACCTCCCTGCTAAAGTAGGGTCACCTCGAGCAGGTTGCACAGGAATGTGTCCAAGTGGATTTTTAATATCTCCAGAGAAACAACATCTTTGGGCAGCCTTTTCCAGTGCCCCATCACCCTCACAGTAAAGAATTTTTTCCTTGTGTTCAGATGTAAGTTCCTAGGCTCCAGTTTGTACACGATGCTCCTTGTCCTGTTGCTGAGCGCTGTTGAGAAGATTCTGGCCCCATCCTCTTGACAACCTCCCCTTAGGTACTGACAAGCATTAATAAGGTCCCCTCTCGGTCTTCTCTTTTCCAGGCTGAACAAACCTAGATCTCTCAGCACCTCCTTGTAATAGAGATGCTTCAGTCCCTTCATCATCCTCATGGCCTCCACTGGTCTCTCTCCAGTAGTTCCTTGTCTTTCTTGAGCTGGGGAGCCTACTGGACACAGGATTCTCCAGATGGAGGCAACTCCACCACCTCGCCTTGTTGGCCTGTCTTCTCTAAAAAGTGCATAGCCATGTGTGACAACATTCCTGTCATATGAGATATCCCACTGTGTCTCCTTAACTGCAATGAGATCGTAGCCCTGCAGCCACACACAGATCTCTAGTTCTCCCTGCTTATTCCCCACGCTCTGTGCATTGGTGTACAGCCATTTAAGAGATGTAATTGTACATGCAGGATTCCCTGAAAGGATGCAAGAGGATCCACTACAGCCATACACACATTTGAGATGGTTCACCTTCTGGTTCATGTCATGGGAGGCAGCCAAGGAACATTTGCTTGTGATGGCGTGAGCATTGCCATTTTGGACTCCACCCGAGTCCTTCGATTTCAAGCCTGCTTTGCCAAGTTGATCAGCCTGCTGCCAAAGAGTCCCGTGACTCTTGACACAGGGATTCCATTCCTCCTTGGCTGGTTATAGTAATCAAAGAATGCCCTGTTGTCATCAAAGCCAAAACCCTCACGGTGGTGCCAGCCACACAGCCAGCAGCTGATATGCATTACATAACAATTTCTGTCTTCCTGCTTCCCTCCAGCTGGTAAAATGGAGGAAAAGATACCTTAGGCACTGATATTTATCATTTGCACCCTCAGGGCTTCATCATCTTCTTTGATTCTGCTCAGGTTCTGGCTTGTAATGTCATTCATGCCCATGTGAAAGAGTGGCAATAGATAGTAGTCTGCGCTTTTGAGAAGTTGTGACACCCTCTTGGCAATGTCTCACATCTTAGCTCCTGGAAGGCAGCGTACCTCTTGTGAATTCCCTAATTGATAAAGAAAAAGAGGGCCCAAATCAGCTGAGAACAGAGTATTTGTTCATAATGGGAACACACAGGTTCAAGTTCTTGTTTGGCTTGACCTGAGTTTTCTTTCTTCCAGATAAAGACGTTAATCACAACACAGAAGAGTGTGTGTCAGTGTTTTTCTGGAAAAGAACAACTAAGCTTTTTCTGCCATTTCTGCCATTTTCTGCCACTAGTGGTGAACTTGAAATCTCTAGTACAGTAAAATGTGTGGTTTTACAGTATTGCCCTACCCTAGAGAGAGCACAAGACAACATTTTGACTGAATGCTTATATACATTATAGAAGATACTGGAGTTTACAAAATGAGAATTAGTTGCATACAAGATATTAAACATATTTAAAGCATTCAACTCAATTATTTGCATTAATCTGTGTTTTACCTCACAAACTTTCAATGTTCTTGATAGTGAGATTATCTGCCATCTTCCAGTTCTCTGGATTTAATTACTCATCCTGAAAGGACATTTTCTATGAGGCTGAGCATCTCTTAACACAGCAGCCTGGCTCCTGCCGGTGGAGGAGACCCTCCCTGAACAGCTCCATCTGCACCTGATGCTCAGTTCAGTACACTGATGGGAGGAGAGGGTAGTTTTGAAGGAGCTTGTTGGTCTGCGGAGGCTAACAGTTATAATTATAAATACGCATATATATCTCACTATGTAAAAAATGAATGTAATTTTGTTACTGTAAGCCTTTAAGTATTTCATCCTGCTTTAGTTGTCTTTGAACATCTTGTTCGGTGTCATCTAGGTCAGAGCTGCTCTGAGAGCAGAGATGTTGATCCTGCTGTGTTGGCAAAACGTCTCAAACCCAGAGATACTTAGCTGAACTCAGTGAGTTGACAGCTCACTTTGGCACCTTTGTTGATGTTTCAGTCTCTTATTAATGCCATAATAATCATCTGTCTTTATCAGTCTCCAAGTTTTAAGCAACCATTTTGGTTTGATTTTGTTCAGTGTTCAGTAAATATTCAAGGGCTTAAATGCTTTAAAATGCTGTCTTTATGCATTTAGAGATAAGATGACTTGTTTCGGAAGAAAGTTATGAAACTTGGTTAAGCCATACATGTAGATGTCTGAACAACTGCAAGTGAAAACAAAACTTACCACTACAGCAGTACCATTCTCAGAAGATTTTAATCCATTTTTTGGTATTAGTAATAAGGTGACTAAATAAGTTTGATAAACTGATTCAGTCTTGTATGATAGTAGTGAATGTCTTATTCCACTGTGAAGTGGAAATATTTTGCTATTTATGTATTTAGGGCAAAACCATTAAATATAAATTTTTTATTTCTTTTGGAAGCTAGCACAGACTCTTAGAATAATCTGGAATTTTGCACATTACAAATCAAAGTTCATGTCCAGTTCTGTAATGCTGTTATAAATTTTGCTGCAACATTTCAAAACAGGTGGCAGGATAAATTAGTTTTTAGTTTAGGTTATGTCTGCGTAGCAAGTTATGGTGTAGATTTACAGTGCGATTAGCTATTCTTTGATAACTGCCTGCTTGTGTGATAAAAGCAAGCTGATGCCCTGTACTTGCATTCAGGCAAGTTTCCCACTATGAATTTTTAACGTGGTTACACCCAGTAAGTTGTTTGGCTGAGCAAAAAAAGTCCTTATAGCTTGGTGGTGGAAGGGAGGCTGCTCTGAGTCAGGTGCCGTGTTGAGCAAGGACAGCTGCCTGAACGGGCTCTATGAGGTGATTCTTCACTTCTATGGCTCTTTACACGATAGTAGTAGGGCTTTGGACCAAGTTTTTGCTTTCTGTGTGCCTGCTGCTGTACATAATTGACCTGCTTTGGTAGATTAGTGCAATCTTGTTTGTTTGAAGTAGGATAGATTTAAGCTTATAAAGTACAAGCATCCAAGAGAGTAGCAGTTACTATAAAAGGAAGAATATAAATCCCTGCAGACAGAGAGAGGCAAAAGGTTATTCTTTAGAACAAATAACTATTCCCTAATATGTATCAAACATGTATGGTGATTCCTATTGTCATGGAACCATCAACCATTAGGGATTGGAGGGAATGGTTGGACTCAACAATCCAGTGGGTCTCTTCAAACCTGGTTATTCTGTGATTCTGTGATCAAAAGAGAGTAAGACTGATACAAGATAAAGTTTATGCTTGTATATCTCCAATATACTTTACACTCTGGATGTAGTAATGCAAAACTGACTTTTGCATGTGGCCAGGCGCGTGTGCTGTAACTTCATGCTGTAAATCCTGTCAGCTCTTCTGAGTTGTATTAGGTTCTGGTTGCTCAGTGTATTCTCTGCTCAAACTAAATGCAGAAATGACCATTTATTAAATAGACAGCAAGGGCAATGTGTACAGCTGCAAGCTGGTAAATGCACAAAGGAAAATAACTTTATTTTTTTACATGGTGCATGTTTCCACTCAGGGAACATAAGGGAAACTGATGGATCAGACCTAGTATCAATCTCATCAATTTTTGTTTTCTTATAGCTGTTCACTTTGCAGTCATGCGTAATTCTAATTTGAATTCATGTTGAGTTGAGCACAGCAGGGCTTTCATACAGTAATAGAGTTATAAACTCTACATTTGTTTTCACAATTTATTCCTTAAAGACAAAAGAAAATGTCACATGAAAAAAACCAAGTCTGTTAGCTGCCAATATCTGTCAGTGTGTTATGGAAGCAGGATAGTATTCAGAATTTAGACTCATTTTTGTATAAGCCAATATTTGCTATCCAATTTGATTTTGCAATTTACTTGAAAAATACGGTGTATTCATAGCTTTGTATAGCTGCTTCTTCTGTGACTAAGGGACAAGGCTACTACATGGGTTTCCAAGCAGACAGATAACAAGTCAGGCCCAGTTGGGGTAGTGATAAGGAGACTTTCTTAAGGTGTCAACAACTATAATAGTTGTCGCTAAATATAGAGATGCATCTGCTTGGGGAGATTGTGACCCATTTCAGTTTGTTCTTGTTTCATGAGCTCCTGTCCCTGTGCAGGTACATTCACAATAACCCTTTTCTCCCTCTAGGATTTCCTTCTTCAACCTGCATCAGATAGAAACATTGTACCAGAAGATGTTGTGAAAGCAACATAGACTCTTACATGGTTTTTCATATCACCCTGCAGATAACCTTAAGTTTCCTACGTAGTTAATGGGGGAGATGCGCTTTTCTGCTGTACCAGAGGCTAATCAGAATATGACAAGTTAGGCAAAAGCCACATTTAGCTGTTATGAGGTGATACGTAGAGGATATTAGCTCTTCTGACTATTTAAGAAGCTTCAATAAGACAGTCTGAGGAAGACTTGCTCTTCCTCAGTTATAGCTACTCTGTGTCTGGCTGCTTCTTAATAACCGGAAATTATTCAGTATTTGTTAAGGTAGATCTGCACTGAGACTAGGCATGTTGACCCAGCTGCATCAGCAAAATATCTCAAATCCAGAGATTTCTTTCTTTTTTTCTTACCCCAACCCTGTTCACAATGTTAACATAGGAGAAAACTAAGAAAGAAAAAATAAAAAATAAATATATATATTCAGTTTTGGGGTTGGTGGAAGTAGACCTTGCTTAGATTTTTAACTTAGGATACTTGAGGTATATCTTAACTATGAATAGAATAATGCAAAATCAGCAACCTCCTTCTTGGGCTGATAATGCTCAGTACTTGTGAAATCAAAATATTTTTCTAAAACTTGGCAGGATGTTAGTAGTTAACCACTGTTGTTCTTATGTTGCACATAATATCCAGATCTTTCTCCACAACGCTGCATGGGACTATCAAGATTCACAATGTAGAGTAGGTTTTTGTTGTTGTTGTTATCATTTATATCCAATTAATGGCATAGTTGTTTTTTGAGGGTGGTTTGTGGGTTTGATTTTTTTTTTTTTTAAGTGTACTATGGGATCAGTTTTTTACCAGGCAGAGAGAGTTGCTGAAATGAGTTCCAAATGAGCCTTTGCTTGCCTAGAATAAGACCTGGAAAGTCTGCTGTATATTTTAACTTCTGAGCTGAGTTTGTCTTGAAAATGAAAATTACTTAAGCTTAAAATGAAAATGAGACTTACTTAAGCCTTAAAATGAGAATTACTCGGGGCTAGAGTGGTCAACAGATATAAAAAGAATGCTGACCTTCTCTGACTTCCAGTTCTGACCCTAGATTATGTAGTTTGGAACAAATGGGCTCTAAAGTTTTTCCTGTCTTGATCTTTCATAGACAAATGTTCCTACTAATGTCTAGTAAGTATGTTCTGAGATAAGACAAAATTGTTAATAGTTACAGCTCATCCTTATAATGTACATTACTTTTGACAATGCTGTCTTGCATCAGCTGTCAAGTTGCCTGTTAGAGCCGCAATCCTTAGAATTAGTCCATTGGAATTACTCCAAGGATTCCCTTGTTGGATTAATCTGAATACCATCTACACATTTTTCACTGGAACAATTGGTATGTCTTGCTGCTTAAAAAAATAAACGGGTCAGCTTTGAGGAGGAGGAATCTAAAGTGTATGACTTGGAATCGTTTGCTTAACATGTAGGTATGCTAAAAATCATTTAAAGTTGATTGCAAAAAGAGTATTTGAATAAGATTTTAATAAGGGACAGGACATGCATATTGAGAATTTATGGCACTTGCTTTTTGTCCTATCTACTATGGCTTTTGCTTTTTCTTCATAGTCAGTTTCTCATAGTACAATACTCTCTTTAACCCAAGATTTAGGAAGAAATGCTTCAGTGCCTACAGATATTAAAGCTGATGAGTCGTTTGGTGAGCAGGGTAGCAGATGGTCTGTGTGAGCGGCAGAAAGAGCAGCAGCAAAGAAAATAATATTGCCAAGAGTGGTAGTAAAGTTTAAAAAGCCCTAAGTGTAACTGTAGTCTAAAAATTAGCTAAGGAGTTTGGAAAAATGTGGTGTCAGGGAAGAAATTAATGATTTTTCCCTAAGTATGTCCATTTATTTTCTTTATGCAAAATCAATTACCAGCAGATTATAATATATATAGTGGGACTGGACAAATGTTGAAGTAGTAGGTTGTTTGCTCAAAAAAAAGGCAAAACCAAATCAGAGGCAATACAAGAAAACTACGACAATTTCAGATGAGTTTTGTGGGGTCTTAATTATGAAAGACCACGGAGCAGTAGGGGTAGAAGGACAGAAGGAGCAGTCATTCTCAAGGTGATGGATGTGAACAAACTTGGACTTCAAGTCTGCAGAGCTCTGGCTGCTAATGCTACCTGGGACTCATGGTCAGGATCTGGATCCAGGGTCAGGCAGGTTGCTGAAGAAGGACTTTGGGACGTTCTGAAAGATTTCTGAGTGTCTTTAAATTACTGGCCATAAATAGCTAGAAGAGAAAGGAAAATCAAAATAGTCACATCACCTTTGGTCAATGCAGATGGAATTTTACTCCCTGGGTTTTGACCATAGGGCTTCCAATTTGTATCTATCCATCCCTGATGCACGTTCAACTCAAAATGCCATTTCACCCCCACAGCAGTTGATGAGAACAGACACCTTTTAATTCTGGTGCAGGTTTACAATCAAGAATTCAGTTCTGAGCTCTTCTCTCTGTTTTTATTTCAGTGGTTTTTATTGATAAAGACTGAAAAAACACTGCATGAAGCTGTCAGGTTTGGATTGGGACTGCTATGGTTATTTATTTTGGTCTGTTGATCATGAAAAAGGCATACACAGAAATTTTTATTGTTTTCGTACAGTTTGTACAGAATGGGGCATTTACACCAGGAAAAAGTGCAAAAATTAGAGATCAGAATAAGTAAAGTGACTGGGAAAGAAGCAGTGTGTGCCCAGTACATTTACCGTGTAGCTGAAATGTTGTTTTGTGTGCAAGGTGGGACGTGCTGAGATCCTGACATTGTCACGTACTTTTTTCTCTTGCTACACAAACTGATATAGTTTCTATTTTTTTATTGATAGCAGTGCAGAAAAAAAACAGTTTGTTTCTGCTCTAACATTTGTTGGCTTAGAAAACAAATTTATATAGCATACTAAGGTCAAAGAGGAAAGTACTGCATTATCCATGCCAGTACTGCGAAATGCATAATGTTTTTTCTAAAGAAGAAGCCAGGCTCACTGGAGAATTTTATTTGGTTTTATATTTATCTGTAAACTTGGATCAGTTGCACAGCAGTTTGATTGAGTGATGTGGCTTCTGTTTGCTATGCATCCAAATATACTTGTTTATTGTGCACTCCTGTTATTATCCATAAATCTCTCAAGCTGTAGGTTCCAGCAGCTGCACCACTGTTTGAATGTAAAACAATGCATCTGCTGGGTAAGAATGCAAAATCACTTACACAAAAGGGAAAGTAAAGGTAGAAAGTGAAAAATTAATAGCAGAATTTTGGCACTTCTGAGCATTCAGTAGTATTTAGGCTCCTGTATGTCTTAAGTCAGTTTTTGGAATCATGCATAGGCTATTTGAAACACCCGGGGGCAAATGAATGGTTGATGAAAATTTTTGTATGCAATTTAAGGGTTTTGAGAGTTTTTTTCTTTTCTTTGTGTCCTAAATCATATTTACAGTGCCTGCCTTGGTTTAGTTACCGTGATAGTGGATAGGATATTTGCAAACAGATATGTTACTGGCTAAGTGGTAATGGGTAGAAGGGCCACTGTTTCGTGAGATGGCAACTATTTGTAGCTGATTCCCTTTCCAGCATCTGGTTGTCACAAGGAGAGAGGGGCTGTTACTGGGGGACCTTAGAAACAGGTGCAGGGTTGTGAAGAAACAGCTGACCCGAAAACCTATGCAGAACTTCCCCAGAATCCATAGTTAGATTTCCTCTGTGTGTTGCGATTGTTCCTGAGTGCAACTCTTGCAAATGCAGCATAGCCTAGAGTTCAACAACTCTTTCTAAATGGTGCCACTAGGCATGTCGAGTGAGAAGTTATCAGTCTTCTTATGGAATGGCATTAACGACACCAGGTTGGTTGCCAGGTGTTTGGTTTACAGTCCTATGTGCTCAGAGTTGTAGAAATTGTTACCAGTTGTGTTAATTAATAACTTTTGTTATTAGTTTGGGGTTTTTTTTAAAAAAAAAAAAGGTTTTATCAACACTGAACCTGGTTTGAAAGCCGGAGAGACTCTCAGCACTGAGTCATCACATTAAAGAGGAGAAGAAATGCAGGACTTCCAGTGCCAAACAGGGAGGGGGACAATAATATCAACTGGGAAACAAAAGGCTCAATGTGTACCTTTTTGTTTGTTTGTTCATTTGGGTGGGTTTTGTTTTACGAAGTCAAATAGTATAATGTGTTTTATCTGATTATACTTCTTCCATGGAGATTTGTATTATGAACATTCATAGGACTACTACTTGGCAGGCTGCCCAGGGAAGTTGTGGGGTCTCCTTCTCTGGAGATATTCAAACCTGACTGGACACATTCCTGTGCAACTTGCTTGAGGTAAACTTGCTTTACCAGGAGTGGTTGGACTGGGTGAGCTCTGGAAGTACCTTCCAACACCTCCATTCTGTGGTTCTGTAGTTCTTGAAAATGCAATCGGTGAGTTTGAATGTTTAGTGGTAATATACGTCGGGCCAGTTGCTGGTGGCATTGGACTGTGCTTGACTAAAACTCTAAAACAGGGCAAAATTTTTAAGATGTGTTTGTTCATACTGCACTGGGCACTTCTAAACCTTCAGTTTTCAGTGAGAAGCACATTGATTGTAGGCTTTTTCTCTTTTTAAACCTAACCTTTGAAAATTAATTTCCACTGGGTATATATATATGTGTATATATGTATATATATGTATATATTTGTTACTATATGCCCTTACTCTAAGCAAAAGCCAGTTATTTTCACAAAATTATTCTTACTTTTTTATTACTTGCCTTTGCAATGTATGAGCCAACTAAAAACCATAGCATATGCTTAAAAGTAGAATTTGAAAACATGATACATTTGAACTGAATTTATGTCTGTTTCTTGAGTTGTTGGAAATTGTGTTCTCACAGATGGATGTGTTTTCCATTTATACTTAACAAAAAGAAAAAACAAACAAGCAAAAAAGGTGAGATAGTGACTCTTGGAGCTGAAATTTTCAGTCATGCTCATTAAAACCATAACAACTGGACACGTTATTTATTCATTTGGTTTTTTGTTTAAGTTCCTGACTCTGTTCTGCTGCCTTCAGTAATGTCCTGCACAGATGCAGAAGCCTGATCTAGAAGTAAAATGTGGTATTTTTCCACCTCATAACAGTGTTTTTGTATTACTAAAGTCACACAAAGAGAATAGAAGTATTGTGTTTCCCTGTCGAGGAATTCTACCTTCATGAGACTTCTTTGCTATCAATTCCATTGTGATATAAGGCAGTTGGAGCAGCTTCTTTTTGGTCATCTTCAGAGAGTAGGCAGTCTGCAAAAGAAACTTATCTTGCATATGGCAAAGCAACTCACAAGCTTTTCTTGTTTGTGCATGAAAGGAAAATTAGGAGGCTGTGAAATCAGCCTGATGATTACAGTGGAGAAAATGTGACCTGTCAGTATATAAATGTTGCATATAATGCGACCTGTCAGTATATAAATGCATATGGTCACTAGTGCTGTGAAGCACTTGGATATGGAGTGTCCTTTAACTTAAATGCTTATTTGTTTCTTGCTAATTGCCATTTATAATACATTTAAATTACTGTGCCAGTTTTCCAACTGCAGTCTATGAGTTTTAATCTACACTTTTCTGATCTGACTGATAATTTTGTGCGGTAGCAGTGTTTTACAAATATTAATTTCTTCGTGAGAAATTTATTTGGTATGGGGCTGTGCGACTTCCAAGGTAATTTCTGCAATGCACCGCATACTAAGCTTGTCTTGTGGTTGAATGAGGAAATACCCAAGCAAATGCTAAATTAATTAGGTCAGGTTGTGGAAGCAGTTTAGCTGCAGCAGTACAGAGCTCAGCAAAAGCCAATTAATCTGCCTGCTTCCATAAATACTGCTCTGCCTGTTCGTCTCCCTAAAGAAGAAAAGCAATTTTGTCCATCTTCAACCCAGTTACTCTCGTGGGCCCTTTTTCAACATAATTTATGTGTATTAATCACAGCCCAGTGTTCTTCCTTGTCTGTCCTTACTGCATTATTCTAATCTGGTTTGAGTGGATGACAAATCTAACAACAAAAGAACACAGTTCAAGGTCAAAAAGGACCTTTTGGGTCTTGAGGGTATCTTCAAAAGTAAATAAAGAATGAATCTATCATGTAATTAATTTGGAGAACTTATGTCACCATAAAAATCACTTCAGAAAAAAAAAATGGGTTGTTGTCTTTATAAAGTTCTCTATTAGTAGGTTAAACTTCCCTCATGAGCTTTTTTCATTATTGGCTAATTAAGCAAAGAGTTCTGTTCATTTATTGCCCGTATACTCACAAAGCTCCTTTTTAGTATCTGTGTTCAGCATGCCCTTTAGAAAATAAATTTTCTTGGGTTTTGTTGTCTTCCATTTAAGTCTCCATTCTGCATCATCTGATAATAGAGGTTTTGAGTCTGTTGCATATAATGACAATGTTAGTTTTGACCCAGGGGCTCGGCCAGTACTGAAGATTCTGTGAAATTAGCAGTTAAAAAGACAAGCTGGTAATACCCAGATATATTTGGTGCATTATGCTTGCAATGGAATGCACAAATTCTCTTGTCTGAATAGGACAGATCAAGCAAAAGGATGTTGTTCACAGCTCCAGCACTAAAGCTGCTAGAGAAGTACCTTTCCCATCGCTTTCTCCTAGGCCTCCATAATTTCTGCCCTATACACCCCTGCTTTGGTACTGCCTTCCTGCTTCCCTCTTGTGTAACTTGGCAAAACTTTGCATAGCTTGGTGTTTCCCTCTGCTCCAGAGGACCAGAGGTTGGGTTCTCTCTAACTGATCTCACTGTCTGCTTAAGTGATGAACAACCAGAATACTTTCCTATCCTGTAAGTCTGCCTTTAACTTATGCACCATATATCTGAGGCTAAAAGACATTATGTAATGTAGCCTTTAAAAAAAACTATCAGCATGACCAAATCTTAGAGTTGTGCTCAGATGGGTGAAATATCTCCTCTTTCTAAATACCTGTGTCACTGCTGATAGATTTCCTTAATCCACTTTGCACAGCTGTAGCAAATTACTAACTTCTTTTTTTTCCTAGCACACACTTTATTCTTGCAAATGCTCTTGAAAAATCACCGAGGGCACCGTGGAAGCTGCCATTGTACTAATTGTAAACAGTTATATAAAATTGCGCTGTCATGCTGTCTGTTCCAATTAAAGTCATAACATTTTTTGTATGGGCTATACAGATCTATGTAGTAAACTGGAGAGAACGGGTCCTTGACAGTTCTATTAAAAGGCAAATTATATTTCTTCGTGGCATAATTTAAGAAAAAATATAAGCAGACAGCCTCTTTTTCTAAGATGAAAATGCACTGAAAGAAAGAATTTAACAGTAAACTGTGATCCAGAATTACTGCAAAGATTTTACCTTTTTATCACAATCACAAAAGCATCTTCTTCAGTTAGATTAAACACTACCTGAAAGTGAAGGACCCGCATGGACAAATGGGATTAACTTAATCTGCTTGTACTAGCATGTTATACTGCTCCCTGCTGAGTGCCTTCTGTTTTAACTTTTTCAGTATTCTAAGTTAGAGTGGGACAGGGTCTGACCAGAAAAGGCAGATGATGTGATGTTCATTTTTCTGTTTGGCAGATTTGCTGTTCCACTTTCATTTTACAGAGAAGTACTTTTGTGGCATAGCAGAGCATCCTGAGACTGAAACTTTTGCAGACACTTAAAATACCACCACCACTTTTCTCTCATGACCAAACGTAAAATAGTGGAAAGTCATAGTTGCATTCCAGTGTGAAATTTTTATATGCAAATAAACAGCAGAAAAGTACAGTGTATGCTGGCACCTTCAAATTTAATCCCTCTGATTTTGTAGTCTTTGAGAAATAGTATAAATATCCTGGCCAGACCACAGGCACTTTGAAACATTGAGTGTTTGGGAAAAATACCATCATCATCATCTTAGGTTAGGTCACAATAGACAAAGGCTTCAAACTGAATGTGTTATTCGTGTCAGAGAAATGTATTACAAAGAGATCAAAAATAGACGGCTTAGAGTTTGAATTCTTTGAAACTGGTTTATTGTGCACGTGGTGGACACTGTGCTGTGAGGGGTCTGTGCCATGGGGCTCGGGGACCCCATCTTTCAGAGCTGTGTTGGAAACACTTTCAGCTGCTGCTCCGTCGTGCAGTGGTGGTAAGTTCTGTTGTGTTTAAAGCCTAGAAATACCCATTGAAATGAATTGCAATGTCCTGACTTGGTGGCACATCCTGCATGCTAGTTAATTTGTTTATAAACATATTTTTTTAAAAAATAGTGACTTGACAAAACATACATTTACTGATAAAACACGTGGAAGGGCAAATCCAAATGTAAGATATTCCCATCTGCTGCTGGTGTAGCAAATGAATAGGCCTTGTGATAAGTCTTTTCCTTATAATTCACCGCAAACAATTCTTTGATATAACATACTTTACATTTAATGGCCATAGGCAGAAAAATCAGAAATTAGCACAACCAATGAAAGGCAGTGAATAGAATACATTGTTGTGACATTAACTGAGATATATGCTAATTAATCTAATACATTTTTTTCATGATGGTAGAGTTTGATTTGTATTATTATTGTTATGATTAATTTTCCCTTGTTGTGGTGGAGATATCATTTAGTAATATCCAGTTAGACACAACATATTTTTGGTCAATGCATTTCATAGAAACAAAACAACCCTGGTCTTCCCCATCCAAGTTCTGTGGTCTTCTAAAGGGGAGAACTGGGAGGAATGTTCTCTTGTTTGCTCAAGAGGCAAGCTTTTATCCTCAAAACTGCAATTTCTTAAGATAATCTCTATAAAGAAAATAAACACTTTGTTTTGTTTTACTTCATTATTTTGCCCTGGGGTATAGTTAATTTTGTTAAAGTCAGCTTAATGAACTGTAAAAAAAAGAAAATGTGCAACTGCAGAGCAGCTAATGAGACTCCATCACAGTGACACAGACTTCAGCCAGGCAGATAGGGCTTTGTGCCTCTTCTACGGCATTTGGCTTATCTGTCTTCAGCCATTTATATTAGTGCCTAATGTGTGACTCTGCTGCTGACTGAGAACACCTTCCAGAAGTAAGCTATATGTTGCAGGCCTCAACTTGTGTCCATTCTTCAAGACGCATTACTTCTCCAAGCACTGTGGCAGCTGGGAGGCAAGCATTTAGTACCTCATATGCAATTACTCTGTGTTTAAACTTGCTTAAATGGCATACAGAACATGTAAAGGAAGTCCATAAGACATCAAAATTACTATTGTAAGCTGTCATAAAATCAAAACAGCATTAGCAAACATAAAATATAAACAAATAATAAGAAATATTTATGTTATTACATAAAAGATGAGAAGAGTGCAGCACATGACTGCATTTCTTGTATGGCTAGGTATATACATAACCTGTAATCATCTTAACATGATTTTGTAGAAGTTGCTAGCCCAACTAGACACACACAAGTCTATGGGGCCGGATAGGATTCACCCAAGGGTATTGAAGGAGCTGGTGGATGTGGTGGCCAAACCCCTTTCCATCATCTTCCAACAGTTCTGGAAGACTGTGAAAATTCCACTGGACTGGAGGCTGATGTTGTGCCCATCTACAAGAAGAGTCGCAGGGAGGATCCAGGGAACTACAGGCCTGTCAGTCTGACCTTAGTGCCAGGGAAAGTCATGGAGCAGGTGATCTTGAGTGCTATCATGAAGCAC
Source organism: Clamator glandarius (assembly GCA_033459285.1). Classification (NCBI taxonomy): domain Eukaryota; kingdom Metazoa; phylum Chordata; class Aves; order Cuculiformes; family Cuculidae; genus Clamator; species Clamator glandarius. The sequence goes on along the minus strand of JAUNZM010000165.1, from coordinate 2,181,713 downwards.
ATGCAAGAGAACCGGGTGATCAGGCCCAGTCAACACGGGCTCACAAAAGGCAGGTCTTGCCAGACTAACCTGATCGCCTTCTATGACAAAGTGACTCGGCTGCTGGACGAGGGAAAGGCTGTGGATGGATCTTCCTGGACCTCAGTAAAGCCTTTGACACAGTTTTTCACAGCATTCTGCTTCAGAAACTGTCACCTCTGGCCTGGACGGGCGCACACTCTCTTGGGTGGAAAACTGGCTGGCTGGCCGGGCCCAGAGATTGGTGGTAAATGGAGTTAAATCCAGCTGGAGGCCAGTGACAAGTGGGGTTCCCCAGGGCTCAGTGCTGGGTCCAGCCCTGTTTAATGTCTTTATCAACGACCTGGATGAAGGCATCGAGTGCTCCCTTAGCAAGTTTGCAGACGACACTAAGCTGGGTGGAAGTGTGGATCTGCTGGAGGGTCGGGAGGCTCCAAAGGGATCTGAACAGGCTGGACCACTGGGCAGAGTCCAGAGGCATGAGGTTTAACACCGCAAATGCCAGGTCCTGCACTTGGGGCACAACAACCCTGTGCAGCTACAGACTAGGAGAAGTCTGGCTGGAAAGCTGCCAGGAGGAGAAGGACCTGGGGGTGTTGGTTGACAGCAACTGAACATGAGCCAGCAGTGGCCCAGGTGGCCAAGAAGGCCAATGGCATCTTGGCTTGTATCAGAAATGGTGTGACCAGCAGGTCCAGGGAGGTTATTCTCCCCCTGTACTCAGCCCTGGTGAGACCGCTCCTTGAATCCTGTGTTCAGTTCTGGGCCCCTCACCACAAGAAGGATGTTGAGGCTCTGGAGCGAGTCCAGAGAAGAGCAACAAAGCTGGTGAAGGGGCTGGAGAACAGGCCTTATGAGGAACGGCTGAGAGAGCTGGGGGTGTTTAGCCTGGAGAAGTGGAGGCTGAAGGGAGACCTCATTGCTCTCTATAACTACCTGAAGGGAGGTTGTGGAGAGGAGGGAGCTGGCCTCTTCTCCCAAGTGACAGGGGACAGGATGAGAGGGAATGGCCTCAAGCTCCGCCAGGGGAGGTTCAGGCTGGACATCAGGAAAAACTTTTTCATGGAAAGGGTCATTGGGCACTGGCAGAGGCTGCCCAGGGAGGTGATTGAGTCAGGTAGATGAGGTGCTGAGGGGCATGGCTTAGTGGTTGATAGGAATGGTTGGACACAACCTGGGTCTCTTTTCCAACCTAGTGATTCTGTGAAAGTCTCCAGTTTCATTATGACAGTTTTCTCACAGCGGGACTGGTAACAGAGAGAACAACTATGCCAGCCAGCACAGTCCTTAATACATGTCCTGGGATTAAACTGCACTTTTGGCAGCACATCTTATATCTTCTCCCTTGAAGAATCTGACTCAGTGGTACTAGTCAAAGCTTTTTACATCTTTTATTCTTGCTCAGTGTTTTATGTTGTTGTTGTTTCTGGTGATTCTGGCAGCAGTAATAGGTAAACAGTATGGCTTTTGCTCTTTCTATGTGATATGTTTTATAGGAATGCAAGAAGTGATGGTAGTGACCAGATTTTTCTAAAGTTATATGAGCACTGTTGTTTGAGTGATTTTTTTGCTTATCCAGTACTGTAACTGATATATATTCCAATTTCTGTCTGGAATGATGGCCTAGGAAATACATCAGAGAGACATCCTGTCATCTATGATTACATCATGTGGATAAATAGAAGGAAAGATTAGAGTGACTGAAGTTGAAAGGCATGTTCGTGCAAGAATGAATGGGTTTAAGTTGGTGCAGTATGCATTTAGACTGAAAATGAATATTTTTACACATTAAAAAAAAAACAAACATTTTTTGCACCTCAGAGATGTAGAGATGTCTAAGACCTCAGCTCACCACTGTAATAGTATGATAGTAGAAGTGACTCAGATTCACTGCCTTATTCCTGCCGTTGTGTCTGGACCTCTGCAGAAGCTTTACGCACGTGCATATGCAGGCTACAGTTTCCAGTGCCCTGCTAGATTTCTGCAAATGCAATTGTTTGACAAAAATAGGAGTAGTCATCTCAGCCAAATGGAGATCTCACAGCAAATCTTGGTGTTTCCAAGCTACCCTGATCCACCTAGCATATGCAAGAATAGCACTGTTATTGGAAAAAAACAGCTGCATGATCACAAGGTATTTTTAGGACCATAATAATTCATTCATGGCTCTTGTTCCATGCTGCAATGACTATTGGACATGTGTATGTCCTGCTGTCTAGTTGAACATGCAACTCACTTGTCTCTCGTAGATGCTACCGCATCTGTCCTGCTGTCTAGTTGAACATGCAACTCACTTGTTACAACGTAGACGCTACTGCAAAGAAAAACAATTTTCAGAAGACCACAAGAAGCACATGCTTAAGATGACAGCTTTCTATTTTACAAGGGACTTTAGCTTTGTTTTACAAAGGTAAAGGGAATGGGATTTTTTGTATTTTACAAAGATATGCAGGTTTCTAAATATGTTTATAACCATGTGTGACCCCTCTCTGTTTTGTTTAAGGGAAGAGAACCACTAATCCTTAGTGGCAGCTGCATTTAGCAAATGAAAAATAGGCAGCTGATTTTTCAGATTAAAATATGCTTGGAAGTTAATTATACGTAATACAGAGCTACTGAGTAAAAGAGAGGACTACAGTTTACAATGGGCAACTGAGGAACAAAAATATTGCTGCTGATGATGACGATTTTCTTGACTTTCAAGGCAAAACACTGAATTCTTCACAGACATGTCTGAAAAAAACCTTTGGTTTTGTCTGCCTACCTGACAGAGGTAGATAATGGTGTTACAGGAATAGTAGGAAGTCATTGATGTCAGCTTATTGCTAGGATGTTTACAGATCCTTTGTAAAGCTACTCTGAAGTGTAAAGACCTGTTTCTGATGCTCTTGTCAGCTCAAGCAGCAATACAGTCCCTCCTGTAACACAGATTTCAGACCACATATGATGTAATGGGATGAGGAAACAGCAGGAGGAGATTGTTGCTCGGTACAGCATTTTAGGGGAAAAGACCACCTCTGGTAAATGCAGTGAATGAAATGGCTGACTAGGAAAATCAACAGCCAGAGTTTGAGAAAATACAGATGTTATTTATACACATATATTTACATATATATATTATACAGTGCTGGAGCCTTACAGCTCCTCTGAAGAACATTTTTCCTTCTTTGAATGTTCCAGAAAGAGGAGGCTGTGGGGCAGAAGCATATTCTAGGCTTTTCTGTTTACCGACCCATACATGCTCCAAATAAAAAGCCCATGTTTAACAATGCAATTAATTAATTTGCATTAGATTGATGTGAGTGGGATCTGCTCGTTCAATACAAACCTGTTGTCACTGTAGTCTGGCATCGTAAGGGTACTTGGCTTTCTCCCTGACTACAGCCCCTTTGAAAGCTCCTTCTCAATCGGGCCACCGACATGACAATAATATAGATGTGTAGCTAGAGGTGATAGCTGTACTCCTCAGACCACATGCAGGTAAAATAAAATAAAATAAATAAAGAAATACATGGACAAAACTCAGTTTTGATGAGGGTCCGCTTAACAGAAACAGCTTCCCAAAGATTTCTGTGAAATCGCAGTTTTCATCTCAGGTCAGCAGCAATTTTACTTCAGTGAGGTTTGGAGAAGGCACTGTAAAATTGTGCTGCTCAACTTTGGCATCCTTTTGGCTACCGTTTGGGTTAATTTTCCTACCTGATTGTATTTTGTATCTGAAATTCTCACCCTCAAGTAAAGTATAAATAGAAATATGTCTTTGTCTCTTTTCCTTTTTCTGTATTAAGCTTTGTGAACATTCTGCAGTGTGTCTGACACTTCTATAACTATTTGCTCTGTAATATTGCCACTGCAAAAAAAGGAATTTTCTATTTAGGCTTCCAGCCCAATAACTATGGTCTTGTCAACTGAGAGGTCACCTGCCAATTTGTTGCCTCCATTTGAGCAGGCTGCATCGGCAGATAAAATGTAAACCCATTTGATAACCTAGAGCATTTCCCACCTTGCTGTATTCAGTGTGACTGCATTCATAAATGAATGAATGATACAGTTTCATTTAACAAAAAAAATATATGCACAGATATCTGGATTGTTTACTTTCCTCCTGAAATGATGATATATTATTTATTTCTCTTGTAATTTGAAAGCATTCTCTTCTTGTTGGGTCATGTGAACCTTTGGGTTTATGATTTACTAGAAAGAGAAGGCGTCTTGGTAAGGCATCCTTTACTTATAAAAATTACTTAGAATGTTTTCTAGAGAGTTGATTGGAATTGACATGTGAGAAGCAATAGTTCTTATTTTGTGACCTTATACACATTTAATGTCTCAGACTAATACATCTCAAGGGGGAAACACAATTTCAGCTGAGTAGCAGATGAACCAAAGACTGTATTATTATAGTTGAGGCTTTAATAGTGTTCACTCATTTTCCTCTTGCACAGACCTAGGTCCAAAATTAATTTAGATCTCATGTAAAGGTGATTTTTGTACTCCTGGCTCTGATTCACCAGTGAGGAGAGAAAAAACAGATATTTTCTGTATTGGCTTTATATTTACTTTTTAGAGATATAAATGTTTTGGACCATACAGCAACAGCTACTACATTTTAATCCTGCCTAGGCATTTACCTACCTTGTGTAATGTGTGGATGACAGCGTTTACCCTGCTCTTGAGTTGCAGTTGCACTGGTTCAATACTCGCAGAGCCATTCCTGCCCAGCAGCGTGTTACCTGCCGTGTTGACTGACCAACTTTGCAGGGCTTATGAGTTGCTCAGGTTGTGAAATCAGGTGCAGAGGTGGAGTGAATCATAGAATCATTTAAGGCTGGAAAAGGCCTGTGAGATCATCCAGTCCAACTGTCAGCCCAGCACCACTGTGCCTACTAAACCATGTCCTGAAGTAAAAGATTGGCACATTTTTTGAAGACCTCCAGGGATGGTAACTCCATCACCTCCCTGGGCAGCCTGTTCCAATGCTTCATCACTCTTTCACTACTGATTTTTTTTTTCCTAATATCTCATCTAAACCTCCCCTGGCACAATTTCAGGCCGTTTCCTCTCATCCTATCACTTGTTACTTAGGAGAAGAGATCAGCACTATGAACTCCCAGTTCTACATTGTTAATTCATTAATGACCCAGAGTAAGTAAAAAGTTTTGACTTGGTCTCACAGCTTTGCTCTAAGCAAAGGCATACTGATTTTAAACAAACAAACAAAAAAATATCCTAACCAGGTAATAGTATTATTTTATTTTATTTCTGTTTTCTAGACCATCCTACAGAACGTGCTTACTTAGTGATGTATGTAGGGTTTTTGTAATGGAAAAGAGTCAAGACCTTCCTTTTACCCTGTTTTTTGTTTGTCAAAATAATTTATGCCGTGGTAGGAAAATGTTGTAAGGGAAACGCTGAATTCCTTAATATTGTTATTTGTAACTGAATGTGAGGTAAAATTGTACCTTAACCCTGGAACAAGAGTAAATCAAAATACCTTTGATGGGAGAATGTTCTCTGAGATTTCTTGGAAACTATTAAATTGTTTGAAGCCCCTGAATGTTCATATTATGCAGAAGAAATAAAAAGAAAGAAACAATGAAACTTTGGTCACCTAAGGGCAGGTGTCACTCAGGTGTCTTGCTGAGGGCAGGCCATAATCTTCTAATCTTTCTTACTGCTGTCAGTTGCCTTTTTCTGTGAAATCTTTTAACAAATGAGCTCCACAGTCATCTAAACTTCTTAGCCTATCTTTTAAATAATAATTCATGTTTATGGAGGTCGCAGAACAAATTGTGTTCCTTCCTTTTGTCCATACGATGCTCTGAGTGGTTGCTGCAGGAATTTGTGAGTTGGCTTGAGGTCCAGATGCAAACTACCAGTTCTGCAGCTGTCAGCATATCAACACCATTGTGGTCATTTTGTTTTACGTCTGATCCGTGTACAATTTGTTTGAATAGCTCTGACAGAGTGATTGTGTTCAATGAGTTTAATATTTCTATATATATGGGGCCTTTTGGGACTATCCTCACGTTATATTCATAGCAGTTAATTGCAGCGTATCACCATACATGAATGGGGACAAGCAGCAGCTTTAATTCTGCTTCTCTTGCTGTAGGTGATTCTAGGTTGTGTGCACATCATATGCTTTTATTTCAATATGCTGTTTTTTATTGCTTTTGATAGCAGCTCATAATTCTTTTTAAAATAGCCCTATCTGCTTCAAGTCTCACGGATGAGTCATATTATCCATCCAAAACACTGACATTTTTAGACTACCTTTGTTATGTCTATTTATAGTAGTTAATGTTGTTTGAATGCATTTATGATAGGAAAGGATTCAGACACCTACAGTATTCAAACACAAAGCAATTAAACAATTTTTCAGATTGGTACCTACATATCAGAGCCGTACATTTCTGTCATGTATCCAAAATCTCACAAGATGCTCAGACTCTATGAGGAAGATCTGATGTAATTTTTTTTCTCCGCTACTTGTTTGTTTACATTAGTAGCTAGTGGCTTCTATGCAGAATATATTTCCATTACATTTCCATAAACAAGGCAGCTTAGGTATGGAAAAAAACATGATTTCATTTGCATGTACTGTGTCTGACTGCACAATATGGGGCTTTCTTCATTATACTGTTTGTGGGTTCATAAACGCAAGTTAGTCTGATGTTGTCAGGGCATTTGTGCCAACACCCACAATCACATAGAAATGGCCCCGTTTGAACTGTTAAAAGTCCAGGTAAAAGGCGTATTTCTGTGGAAACTTGATAATATGCCTCAACTCCATAGTTTTCAAATCAACACTAGTCTTTCTCATTTAAAAAATGCTGCAAAGCTGTTGCCTGAGTCGGTGGGCTTCTCCAGCATACCTGGCTTGATATTGAATAAGTTATTCCTAGATGTCAAGAAAGGATTTTAACTTAGAGGAAAACAGAGCTCTTCTGCTCCCATCTGCTGTTTGTGGTTTGGTACCATAAATACGCTGACAGTTACCAGTATGTTTCTATTAAGACTGTTTATACAGTGAACCAACCTCACAGGAGGCTTGGGACAGATCTGGTAGGTGACTTGAGGGTGCACTCAAATCGGAGTACTCAAACGCTCCCGTCCTTCTTTGAACCTAAAAACACTATATAATAAAATAATCAACTTAAATATCTGTGTACTCTCCAGCTTTCAATAAAACGTAACTGCTCAGATATTTTGGTGGAATCTTGAAGTGTTTTTATAGCCATTTCACAGGTGATGAACAGAAAACAAAAATAAACCCCATTAATTTCTCTAGGAAGCCACTTATACCTGAACTTTTGTCCATCTAATTAATATCACACGCTGCATAAATGCACTGCAAGCAATGATATATATGTTCATGGTTTGCACACCGTGACAGGCAACAAACATACAGCAGCCTTTTAAAAATAAAAAAAAATCCCATTATTATTTGAGGCAGAGGGAGCTGCCATTTAAAAAAGTTCACTGCAATAAGTGCTTTAAGTCTTTCAAGTGCACAGCCCAGAGGAAGGAAGCAGCCCTTCTTTTTCAAGAAAGAAACGACAAAAAGAAGGGCTGCTTCCTTCCCCAGTAAATAGGAGAGCCCTGTGTAGGTGAGAGCAACCTCATTTAAATAAAAGCCTTTTGAGCACCACGTATGTGCGGATTGTTCACCTGCATCTGGATCTGAGGTGTAAAGGGACTTCCATGCCTGGTTTCCTAGAGAAAGGACTCTCAGTAAGGTTTGGAAGACCATTGGTGTTTGATGGTACAGGAAGGTGGGTTGAAAGACTCTTGACCCACAGGAGTACCTATTGCACAAGAGACCAGCGAGCCCATAAGGCAATGAATGACATAAACATTGTGACAATTGTGGTTAACACTATTTTGTCACCATCTGAGCCTGAAATGTAGCACTATTGGAAATGAGGCTCAGTAATGCTGCTGCCTAAGGCAGCTGCTTACACGAAGTGTGAGACAATGCACAGAGTAGGCTCAAATTCTCTCACTATATTCTACGTTATTTAAAATGAAACAATAGAATGTCTTTTGTGTATGACAAATATAGTTAGAGTTGTCAAAATTAGATGTCTAAAGCCAAAATTAAATGTCTAAAGTTTCCCAAATTGAGGCACTTATCTACGGGCATCTTTCTAAACAGGTCTGAGAATCACATATCTTTGAATCTCCTGAGTCCTTTTGTGCAAAACTCAAACCAGTTATCTAGGCAGATAAACATGGTAACTTTCTTGTCATTAGAATAGAAATGTATAATTCTCAGCCATTAAAGCTTTCAATCAATATCGTAAAAACCTTGGTGTAAATACCTGTGCTGTGCTGCTGCCAGGTTTTTTTTGACTGCAGTACAACTAAATTACTTGGTGCGTTAGGGAATAAAACTATATTTTTTCACAAATTGATGTACATTCCTTGTCCTGAAGTTGAAGAAAGTAATTAGGTTTTAAGAATTGACAAAAACTTACAAATTTTTCTGTGTCTTTAGAGAGTAGTAAACACAATTGCATCTGAAACATTTTCCTGGAGTAGGCAAGTGAAGGACAGCTTAATGATCTGTGGAAGGAATTTAACATGAGAAATGTTTATTGAATGTCATATGTGCATAAGATGAGGGAGCCGTTAGCAGTTCCTTTAATGTTTCTGTGAGACTGGTTGTATTTTACAGACCTGTATTATCAAATACCCATTTGGAAATAATAGTGCAAAAATCCCTGCAGTAATTTCTAAGAAACTCATAGACTTATTCCACCCTAATAGACACTTTGTGTCATTTATTTAACCAAAAGAGGATTCTTTCTCCCACACTACACTGCAGTCAAGTGAAATACTTCATGCCTATGACAAAATAACCTAATTCATACATGATTTCAAAAACTTTCCAGACCATATGCTTTGAAAGTACTAAATATGCTCTTGTGGTATGATTTGTAATTTTTTCTGTTTCTGATAAAAAAAAAAATGTAATTCCCCTTTCCTCTCCTGTTTATGAGACCTTGTCACAACTTAGTAGGGAAAGGACCAGTTTGTCCAGTGAGGAGGCTGGCAGTAAAGGACTCTGTGTGACTGATGATGCCAGTTGCTACCGAAATTCGGGAAGTGCCTAATTATTTAAAGCATCTAAGCTGGACTTAGATAAATACATTCAAACCTAGTCACCAGCATTCCTGCAGATAAAGGCAATTCTATCTGCAGAGGCAGCATCTGTCAAAATTGCAGAATATCAGAAAAATTGTGATATTTTTAGGAATAGCTATCAGAATCTTTTCTTATAACAATTTATGCTAGTATTAGTAATCAAGTAGCCAGGATATAGCGTACAATGTGTACAGCAGTCTCATTACAACAGGGGAGGAAGTTCATCTTGGAAGGATCACATTGTTTTATCATTTTCTAAACATACATAGAGAGTAAACTACATAAATAACCTTGTCATCGTCAGCTATGAGGCTTTATACAGGCAGCATCATTTTCGTGTAAGTTAATTTCTAATTTTTGTGGAAACAGCATTATATTTTTAGCAAATAAAATGAGAAAACATCTTTAAGTCATCTGACCGGAGACAAAGCATTCTATATGGACTTAACTGTTTACATGCTGATATTCTGGGATGAATTCAAGTCCTTATACGTGTTGATCATTTCTGTAGATCTATGAATGTTAAGTAAATCAGCAAAAATATATCTGCATATAGCAGCAGCATCTAATATTTACCTGCTCACTCCTCTTATGGATGAAAACAATGGATTATTCAGGGAAAAATAAAGCATTGCTTCATTTGGCTGGCTCCTAACACTAAACATTTTAACCTGGATCTGGTAAAATTCTTAAATATGTTCTTCAGGCATTTAGTAAATTTAATGGAGTTATTTCAATAGACTATTGATTGATTTGAAATGAAAGATGTGTTTACTTGCTCTGCTGTAGTGAGAGAAATTAACTTAGGGTTAAAATCTGTACTGATTTACAACATTGGGGATATCAGTAGAAATTGCTTATGTTGTTTGATGAGACTCAAGTTTTTCATTAAAATCTAACATAGTGCCTCAAAGAGAAGTAGCTTACTCTATCAGCTGTAGAGATAATTTAAGGTCTTAGAAATGATACAGAAGAGGCAAACTTAATCCTCTGAGCCTACATGCTGTAGATGAGGTAAGTATTTGATATTTCAAACTTGTCTTGAACCTGTGAAGATAAGAGCATCACTATTATTTATTTTCAGATGTTAGAAACAATCTTTCAACTTCGATAGTGGAAACCACAGCCATAAGCTTTTGTCATTCAGTGGGAAAGAAAATCAATAGTTTACTCCATTACTCAGCACTGTGTATTATTTATACAACAACAGGCTTTAGTGGATGTTTTTCAAATGTTCCTTTGTTATGGAATTGATAGTGGGTGGGGGGATTCTGGCCTGAAGCTATCCATATAGCCTCTCCCGAGCCATACAAACACTCACAGCAAGTCAAGGCTTTTTCCTTCTTTGCTTTTTTATTTCGATAAAGCAGTTAACCTCTAGATGTTATCTCCAATAATGATTTTTGTGGATGGAGGATTTTGGTTTGGTTTAAATAAAATTCACCCCATCTCTACAAATTGAGAATCTAAATCATGTTGTTAAGGTTTTTTATAGATTTATGATCTTTCTTGTTCTGAGTTGTTATCGTTTCTGTAACTGTGGTCTATGAAACTGAGCAAGCATTTTGTAAGGGATGTATGTGTGCATGAGTATCAACACTGTGTGTTGATATAGGTGGACCAAATTGTTGATATTTTGTGTATGCTGACTATTACTCTAGCTAACAAATCGTAAACAGCATACCTATTGCCAGGGAAATTTTACATCTGTAAGAAGTTTAATAGTCCTCCTTGTAAAGGATGGGTAAAAGGAAGGAGTGGGTATTAATTTGAAGTCATTGTCTGAATTTGGTTTGGTCCATTTTAAAATGCCCTAAGGAAGGAAATTCTATTGTATTTTTCTGTGAAGATGCTTTGAAAAAGCAGTTGTTGAACTTGATTTTATGTCTCTGATGGCCATAAACCGTCCCAATAATCTCTTTTGCCCACCCCCAAAAATGTTGTGAAGAGTACTTTTGCGTAAATTAATAACAGAAACAAATCACCATAATCTCTCAAAAACAAACTGCAAAATCAAATTTTGGGTTTTTTAATAACTGAGATTTGTAAAATATATGAATACATGCTGGAGCTTTTTGATACTAAAAGAAAACCCCAAAACAGCATCTGAGAATCTGAGAGCATTTGGCCAGTTTGCTAAGTCTGGTAACCTCCTGTGGATGTCAGAGAGAAAATGAGAGCAATGGACACTTCCAGTGGAATAGAAAAATCACTTCTCCCATAACACTGTGCTTACATGCAAAGTGAGTCACCAAAAATAATATCCTGGTGGATTCAAAATATAATGTACCTCCCTATATATGTGTGTGTATGTAACCAATTACAGGTTTAGCTTCATTACATACCCAAATAAAATCATAGAATGGTTTGGGTTGGAAGGGACCTAAAAGATCACCCAGTTCCAACCCCTCAACCATCTGTCCTGTAACCTCCCTTTAAGTACTGATAACTGTCTTGTATAATGAAACATTACAAATAAGACAGCAGCAGTCTGTATGTTTAGGTAGCATCCCAATCTTGCTGCATTTTGAATGAAAGGATTTTTCTTCATATCAAACCAAGTTTGATCAGTCTAATACTTAAGAGTTAAAACTTTGTCCTGTTCCTTCCAGCCAGATAATCTGTTCAGAGTACTTGAGCTGTCCCAGGGTAGCTTGCAGCATATTATCTTGTTGAATTTTCTGTTCAAGGCAATAATCTACCAAGGACAATTTAACAAATCTTATGAGTTTATTGTGACCAATAAATTTCATTTACAGAGGAAAATACCTCACTATCACTCCGATTTCCTAAAGCAGTCTCCTCCATACCAAAGTCAGCCTCTTCTCAGAACAGATGAAAACGTCTGTAGTGGTCTGCACTGAGTATTTTCACATCTAAGTTTTTTCTTCTACAAATCAGTGAGATTTAGGCTTTGGTTTATACTTCTAACCATAATGTAGGTTGGAATGTACCTGGGATAATGAAACCTGTCTTTTACTGAAGAAAAAATCTCCATGTTACTATGCTTAAGAAAAAATCCCAGCAAACCATAATCTAATCACAAGGCTACATGTTCTTTGTGAAGCAGTAATAAATTAATCCATTAGTAAGAGTAATTTTTTCTTCTCTTGTGCTTGTTGTCAAGTATTCCCAGGTGTTTATGTATTCATAAAGTATAAATTAATATGGCATTAATACTAGCACAAATTCACATCGTGAAAGGACCATAAGGCACAGTATTTTTCCCACGTCAACAACAAAATACAGATATATTCATAAAATAAAATATAAAAGTGAATAATTTTCCTGTCTGAGTAATAGAGTAGTTCCTGAGAGCATAAAAATACCAGAAGGAAAGAAGAAATCACAATAATGAAAATAAAATGCAGTCGCATTATTTAGTTAATGACCCCATCTTGTGGAGCAGCACCCACACTTCGGCACATTAACCGCTTGATATGTTTTTGTTGAACTCGGCTCTTAAAAAAATGCATTGGTTGATGGTGAATTACTTGGCACTGCACTTGCTGTGTCTGAGGAAGTGCTCTGCAGGCATTTTATGGTTTATATATCATGAGAGAATAACAGTATAACAGCCCTTAGTTACACTGCAGCACGTCAGGGGTCATCGCTATACATTTGTGTGTTTGGCTGACTCTGGGGTCACCACTGCAGCTTGACTTTCCCCCCCATGGCCCCTGCTGTGCAGTTCCCTCTGCCGTGCCCGTCTCTCACATCGACCAGCTGGGAGAGCTTCTTGTAATTCCTAAAAAAAAGGGTAAACCCGTTTCCCAAACTGGAGTCTGCAAAATCATTTATTTCATCACATCAGTGCATCTTGGCTTGTATCAGAAACGTTGTGACCAGCAGGTCCAGGGAGGTTATTCTCCCCCTGTACTCGGCACTGGTGAGACCGCACCTCGAGTCCTGTGTTCAGTTCTGGGCCCCTCACCACAAGAAGGATGTTGAGGCTCTGGAGCGAGTCCAGAGAAGAGCAACAAAGCTGGTGAAGGGGCTGGAGAACAGGCCTTATGAGGAGCGGCTGAGAGAGCTGGGGGTGTTTAGCCTGGAGAAGAGGAGGCTGAGGGGAGACCTCATTGCTCTCTATAACTACCTGAAGGGAGGTTGTGGAGAGGAGGGAGCTGGCCTCTTCTCCCAAGTGACGGGACAGAACGAGAGGGAATGGCCTCAAGCTCCGCCAGGGGAGATTTAGGCTTGAGATTAGGAAAAAGTTCTTCACGGAGAGGGTGGTTAGGCATTGGAACGGTCTGCCCAGGGAGGTGGTTGAGTCACCATCCCTGGAGGTGTTTAAGGTGAGGGTGGATGAGGTACTTAGGAGAATGATTTAGGGATTGGTGGGAATGGTTGGACTCCACGATCCAGTGGGTCTCTTCCAACCTGGTTATTCTGTGATTCTGTGCAAGTGAGAGTGACCGCTGGACCGATGCTTAGGTCACCAAGGGGCACCCTGGTTATAACCTGTGCCTCCACTTCTCCCCATCCCTGCTTTCCAGCAGCACGCTGGGCACAGCGGTGGAAAAGCAGCCCTAGGATCCCTGGGGACTCATCTCACTGCTGCATTTCCACCAAGGAGGTTCATGACCCCTTTTAGCTGTGTGAGAGTGCAGTCACTCCTCTGCTGGAAAGGGCAAGCTACAGTATAAAGGCTTCACTCCAAGAGAGCCAGCATTTGCTTCCCACCTTCTGAAATAGTGGGAGGGGACTTGGAGTCAGCCTTTGGCAGGGACAGGCTCAGATAGGGGCTTGGGGGTTGGAAGCAGTTCTTTTCTCTCCTTTTCTGATTTTATTTTCAGATGCAAAGCTGTGGGATTTGGATTTCTGTGGGGTTTTTTTTTCTGTGATATACTGTTCTTTATTCCTGTAGCTAGTGGAGCACCCATCTTCAAGTGATAAGAATACAAAGAACCAGACAATGGGTATAACTAATGACTGATGGCATTTCTTCTAGTTTCTTCCCATGCCATGTTTCCCTAATTGAATATGCTGAATTTTTTGGTAAATGCCATTGCAGTGGGAGTCATATATATGAAGGAAAAGGAGTTTCAAATCATGGAATCTTAGAATCATTAGGGTAAGAAAGGACCTCTTAAGAGCATCTAGTTCAGCTGTCAGCCCACCACCACCATGTCTATTAAACCATGTCCCAAAACACTATGTCTGCAGTAGGGTTTTGATAATTTGTGGACACAGTTGCATTTCTGGAGTGAGCAGGGAAAGGAAGGGAGAAATGGGAGTACATTTGGGCTCTTACGTGGATTTTTGTTTTTTCTTCTTTTTGCTTCTGAACTCTCAGAGCAGTCCAAGTGGTGGTTTTGTTTCTGAGATCGGAATATCTTTTGGTTTTTAAAGACAGAAGCTTGACACTCAACCCCAGGGAATGAAGGGAAGGACACAGAGAATGAGCATGTTACAGACTGTCTTTTTCCAGCTTTAAAAAGGAGAAGGGGGAATAAAAGGGGAAAAAAACACCCACCTACTGTGATTTACGGCATTTAAGCAGTGCTTGCATGATACCTGGTGGTATGGAAGTCTGGCTGGCAGTGTCTCATCCCTGAGGTGCTGCTGTTACCTGCACTGTTCCTGTTGCACAACCTGTGGGCTTCGCCTGGTTCCCAGTTGAGCTGCCCTGGCCACCTCCCAGCCACCACTGTGCTGCTCTGCAGGCTCTGGAATGTTCTCCACTACCCGAATGGAAGGGCGAGCCAGGGGCCAGCTCCCAGGCTTGGACACGGTTGTACATGTACCCCGGCAGGGGGGCTGCGCGAGTGCCAGCATGTGCTGAATCCGCAAGAATTATTCTTTTATTATTTTCTATTCTGACTTAACTGCTCACGTAGCTTTTTGAACCGTGCTTAATGATATAAATTGGTAGCTTGACTGTTTTACTGAATAGGTTTATGCAGTTAGATATTCTTTCATCGTGATCTAGGTAAATCAGCTTTGTCAGCAATATGTATTACACTGGTTGCTGCAGTTGGTTTTCAGGTACAGGAGATATTTAATTAAATAACCAGACACATTTCCACCCTCTCCAGTTGAATATGTTTTCTGGGAAGGCTACAGATACATTTGACTCTCACCTATAAGTTGCTCAAAGATGAACTAAAATGCTTTTTCCTATCTTCTTAAAGGAAAAAAATATTTTGTGTGAGCTTTTTGAGCAAGTGGCGGCTTTTAACCACGTTGGTGGCCTAAATGAGGAGTTGTCAGGCTGCAAATGGGAAACATGTAGAGAACATGTATAGCTCAGTTCTGAAAGGAGGATTGTTTTTTCAGCCATTGTACATAGATTTAAAAAGATGATATTGCATGATCTCTCTTCATGTGTGAATAGAGCTCCTTGGAAACCAGATTAAGGATGCTTTAATCTCCATTATCATTTTTTTAAAGTAAGCAGTCGTTGACTGCATCTTGATCTAGTTAACAGAGGGATGCAGGGTATGAATTGCGCACAGATAATGTTTGCACAGGTACAGAAAATTAGAAGAAAAATACCACTACAAATGTCTGGGAATATAGTTGAATGCACTTTCGATATTTCTGATCTCATGTGCTCAAAAAAATTACATCCCTGTGTCAAATGTACCATGGATGTTTGTATGTCTTGAAATTATTGCATCATATCATTGAAGATGGCTGAGTAGCAACTTGACTACTATTTCCTGAAGTCAGATTTTCTGTTACACAAGAGATAGCACTTATGCATCATGTTGAGTGCAGGACTGCCCACTGTGCTATAGTGAGAGCTGCAAAACTCAGGCAAAGCTTTCCATTCAACTCTTTAGGTTTTGATCTTTCTATGAGAAAATGAAAGCTAGAAGTTTGTCTAACTATTGATTGTAGTTAGCATGTTTGGAGAGAATTTTCCAGAGAAAGAGACAATTAAATTCCTATAGATAGTTGGCGTGAGGCACTTCAGTCGAAGATAAATATCATGAGTAAAGGCATTCCTGTCCTTTCCCAAATATATTTCCCTTCTGTGACATCTCAGTGCCCTAAATTCCTGTTTTAGGATTGCCCTTTGAAGGGCAGGGTTCTGCTTTTCTTTTTGATGGGTACTCACACAGCAGGTCCTTTCCCCTGCATTGAGTTCTGCAGCTCTGCCATATAAATATTGAATGCTACCCATGCTGATAAAGGTGTTGTTTATGCTTTAGACTCTTTCTAACATTCCCATCTCTTTTTGCTTTTTTCTCCTACATGCTTTCTTGGCTATAGCAGACCATTTAGGAATTGAATTCATGGGTAAGTTTTCATTTCTCTTGTTTCTCTTGCTAATATTTATCTTGGTGCCTTATCTCAAAGCACATAGAATTTAATGGGAAGACTTGCATAACCTTCATCAGTGGATTTTGGATTGAGCTCCTATAATATTTATTGATTATATGAAGATGTAATTTTTCTCTTGTCCACTGCCAGAGGACTTAAAAACTCTGTAGTAATGCTTTGGTATTTTATTAGTGTTTGATGAAACATAATATAAATTTATGTGGCTATATCATGATATTTGAGGAATATTATTTTATATGAGATTTCAGGAAAGAGTTAATGCCATCTTCATGTAAGGAAACTAAATTTCATGTTGGGTTTTTTTCAGAATTCGATATTGATTACAATGTTAAATGTAAATAGATTTAATAAGAACCATTTTATTAGCTTTTAACAGACAGGTTGGAGGAATATTTTTAAGAAAAGGGACAATATCAGTGGTTCTGTGAAATAAGTTAACTTCAGGACAGGAAAAAGGTAAAGCAGGGGTGGCTTCTTATAATTTTGGAAGGGAAAGAAGGATGTTCTTTTGACTCAGTTGCTGCCCCTTAATGTGTTAATAGCCTGATGGAATGAGAGGCTTAACAGGTTATTGCTTCACCTCTCAGCTGGTGATCTGTGGAGAGTATAGGTAACTTCCTCAAGGAAGCTGGCATTTGTCCTTAGCAGAGTTAGTGAATGTGCATCTTTTGTGTAAAAACAGTTTGCATAAACTATTGAATATGTCTGAAAGCACTGTAATAAAAAGCTTGCCAATTCAATTTGATGCAATAAAAAATTGCTTTCCATATGTTAAGTTTTAATTAATTTTTTCAGATTTTAAAAAATAAAAATATGATAGCCTAGTGATTGTTAGTGGTGATAAGGGGGGGTTGTTGACAGATGGAGTGTAAGTTGTCTGAAACCCAATATGGTGATGAGTATCAACTGTGTGGCAGGCTGCATAAGCAAGAGGATAGCCAGCAGGCTGATGGGGTTTTTTCCTACAGCTTTTCGACTTCTGTGGCATCCCTAAAGAGCAGTTGTCTCTGGAGAACTGTTCTAGAGAATTTGTGATCTCCAGATGTTTAGTGTTTCCTGTAACTTGATAGGAAATTGTAAAAGTACCAGTGCAATCAATGCAAGTATTTTCACAGACATAGTGGACACGCAGAACTGGGAAATGGTTACTTTAAAGGCTCTCCATGTATCCCAGTTTTACTGCTTAACCTAAATTGTAAGCAGCAGTCTTGAGGTGTACGAGTTGAAGGACAAGCATGTATGTAAATGGGATGAGAAATATATATAGGATTCTTAGAGTGAGCCTTTCCATAGAAGTGAGAAAGCCTTACCCAGGAGGCAGAGCTCTATTATTGTAATTTTATGTTGAGTATTTAAGTTTCCCTTTTTTTTTTTCTAAGAAATCTTTTAAAGCTTGGAATACAGCCAACCCATGAAGTCTTGGCTCAGAGTAATCTTCTCATATGAGTAGCTTTTTGATTGTCTTATTTAATATTGGAACAGATCTTGATGGTATAGATTAATGAAATCTCGTGTCTCGAGCCTGCAAATATTATGAACGCATTCTTAAATGAGGCTGGAGGTGATTTTCTGTGGGCTAGGAAAAAAGCGAGATCCAGAACCATTCACAAAAGTGAAATGCTTCTACTTCTTAAACCCTCCTCCAGTATTTTTGAAGAATTACTTAGGAGCTGTAAGCACACATGGAATCATTACTGTGCACATAGCAAAATGCACATCCCCACCCTGTATACAGAGTGATCAGGTGATGAGATGCTCATCAAATTAGGGCCACTCATGCAAAGCCTCTCCAATGAGTTTACTTTTGTATTATACAAGATGTTATAATAATATAATTACAGTTAATGGGAAGAATAATTTCCAATTATCAAAAATAACAGTATCTAGATACTACAGAAGCCTAGCCTTGTTTGTGCATCATCCAGGGAACAATAGTATTTTAATTGCTTTTCTGGGCTCAGTTGCCTTAGAAATTCCATTTCCATTGTCATTTTGCAGAAATTTTGCTTGAAAATCCTATAACCCTGGTTTCCCAGGGAAGGTTGAACTCCTTCTAGCAGGTAAAGCTAAAATCTTACGAAGATAGGAACATCTGTCTATAGATGTGCCCCAGGGGACAGATGAAATGCACACTAATTGCACATCTCACTTAATGTACATTCGCCAAGCAAATTAGATGAGCATAGTCATCATTTTGCTGGATTCTCAAAAAGAATTGGAGGGTATATACCTACCCAGTCCTCTCCTGTCCTATCAGGGACCTGTTGTCCATGAATTTGTGTATCTTTTTTGTGAACCAGCTGATACTGTGTTCCCCCACAAGCTCCTGCGGCAGCCAGTTCCAGAGCTCAGTCATCACAGGCTTTTCTCTTACCTGTTGAAATCTGCATCCTACCAGATCCTTAGCTCTCACTGCAGGACTTACTGAACAGGATTTATGCATTTGGTTTATCCACCAAACTGACTGTTGTGTTAACCTTTTTCATGTCCTCACAAACCCTTCCTCTATCGGTTATTGTCAAGTTTGTCAAGGCCTGATACTTTGATATTGTTGTTAGCTTTAGTGTTTCTTTGCATGGATAGCAGAGATAAATGCAAGCGTATTAATGTGGCATATCTATGTTTCAAATGTGAAAATTAATGTACAATTCTCATGTATGCACATTCAGCTTCTCTAGGATTAAATGAAAACCAAGTATGTGTTCAGAGGACACTATGTGCTTAAAAATGTGTATTGTGATCAGAGTGCCCAAGGTTTATGAAATTTCTGGTGATAAGGGCATGTTTTATACTTTCTACAACCTCAAAGGAAAAAAAAAAAAAGGTCTTGTGTTTGATACTCACTCATGAGAGCTCGATTCAATTTCCAGCTTTGATGCGATCTTGCGGAAAGGCTTTGGGCAAGGTATTTTAATCTCTCTGTGCCTTAGATTCTCAGTTACAGTAAATTTTG
The DNA here is from genome assembly GCA_033459285.1 of Clamator glandarius. NCBI lineage: Eukaryota > Metazoa > Chordata > Aves > Cuculiformes > Cuculidae > Clamator > Clamator glandarius. The sequence goes on along the minus strand of JAUNZM010000165.1, from coordinate 2,162,296 downwards.
TCAGGCTTTTTGCATTTAGATTCATCAGCCCTCTGAGGAAAATCTTTCAGCAGCGTGTAACACAGAAACTATTTCTTCCATGCAAGAGGGTTCAGATTTCACTGCCTCCTTTCCCATGCTCCGTGGTTCCTCGAACAAGAGCACCACATTTCACAGGACAATAGTGCACAGCAATACACGTGGTCTGGGTTGGTGCACATGTCTGAATGGTGCCCAAAGTGTCCCACCAATGATGATGAATGCAATTTTATTTACATTTTCAACACAAAGGCAAGTAAATATGGTCACAGTGTTCCTACAAACTGGAAATCTACTTGTGTTAACAGTTTCATGTCAACTGAAAGCAAACTGGCTGTTGGTAGTGTTCATGTGAGGCAGTGACTCTGTAAAAAAGAGGCATTGAAAGAAGCAGCTTTTATTAAGTGAGGAAACTAAGTGATGTGTCATTAGCATTAGATAGCATGCAGGTATGAGTAGCTACAGCTTATTATCATTTTTTGTCTTAAGTGGTTAACTGCTCTTCAGTTATTTTTGTCTAATGGAAAATTTGATGATGAAGCCAAATATGTCTGATAGCCAACGTGGTTGATCAGGTTACTTCGGTGTATCAGGCAGCAGTTGAAAGTTGAATTGTGGAGACTGACCTCACAGGTGTGATCCCAGCTGCAGAATGAGATTGTTGCTTTAACTGCCAGGTACCAGGAGATGCAAAAGCTTGTGCGTAATCTTTCGAAATGAGTATTCTGGGCAAAGATTCAGCGCCCAGGACAAGGAGTAATCAATTTTACTTATTTCTTATACTGAGAATGAGTCAAGTTAAGGTGTGTTAAAGGATGAAACATGAAGGTGAGTGAGTATTGGAGTAACTTGTTGCAATACATGAACAAGTATGACTATTTCAGCAATTCCCCATCCTACCTAATCTGATGATCCAGAATATTTATCTGTTGTTCTGTAACAGTAATGTACAATGGATACAGTTGAAAATAAAATGCCCCAAGAAAGTGCAACAGGCAGGTTGCTTCTGTTTTGATGGAAATACAGTTATTACTTTAAATGGTCCTTATCTTTAGACTGCTTAGCAGTTATACCAATATCAGTGGTGTGTAAGCACTTATAATATGATAACATGAATCTCGCCATACATGAATTATAAAAATAATACAGTGGTTGCTATATTTAGTGGCTACCTATAATTATGGATACTTAGGCCTTACACAGGAAATAAGTAGTTTTCCATAGAACTAGTTATCTTTTCTGAAAAAAGCTGAAGCTTCACTGATGTCAATGAGGTAAGCATTATATATAATACCCTTGTGAGTGGTGAGTCATTAAATAACATTTAATTCAACAGAGAATGAAGTATCTCAAGAATGGGATCCTATAAAAATTTATATATCTTCCTGCAGTGACTACAATGTGAAATATATTCAGTTCTCTGTACTCTGAGGAGTTGTTAATATTGGAGAAGATGGCACATGCTTTGTTTTCACTGTGCTGATTCTTACCGCCTCTTCATTGCATTAAGACAATTGTTTGCCTGAGACTTCAGGAACACACAATCCAGTTAACTAAATTGACTCTGCAACTTGGATTCATGCACTGTGATGGACACGTTTTGATTTTCCCAGATCACAAAAGTTGGGTTTGCTTGTGGCCAGTATAACCAAGACTGCAACAGTTTTGTACTATTCCTGTTTGTGAAGAAGTAAAAAGGCAAAGTTCATTAGTTCCTGCACAGGTCACAAAATGTGTAGCTGGTGAGCTGTCCTCTGAAACTCAATGTCTTGTAACAGCAAACAGACAATGAAAATAAATAACCGGTGTTTGCATGAATGCTCCTAGCCTAAGTCACCATTTAGCAGCACTTATCCGTTAGCAAACCCTGTGAAGTGCCTGTCCTCACTGGAAGAGAGGATGAATGTTTTATACGAGCAATGAATGTCCATGTTCTGAAGGACATACGTTTAAAAAATAAAGGTCTGTTTTCTCTGTATTTGTTGTCTAAAGTGTGAAGCAAGTAGATCCTTTTCTGGTAATAGAGCACACTGACTTTTATGCTCCTGTTTAGCCAAAATTTATTGTTAGATATGACCATAGTCATCTCCCCCAGTACTCTCAAAGTATATCTGTCTAATAATTATATTGTTATCAATCATAAGCATTTAAAATGTTTCAGGGGTACTCCTTTTGTATATTCCTGTAGACTTAAAAGGGGCTATCCCAATAGGCATTGATACTTGTAATGTTTACTACTGTTGTTGTCATTTTTCCTTGGATCCCTTTGTTCTTCATCCTGCCTCAAATTTTCATTACTTTTGATTTTACCTTTTCAAATTCAGTTTTAGCTTTGCTCTTGAGACTTTGTCTTTCTGTTTGCTTTGTAAAGTAACTGTCCTTTTTAAGTATGCTGCAAAATAACAATGGTATCCTCAGGCATGAAATGGCTTTAGATCTTCAGCACTTTCCACTGGATTCTTTTAGCTGGGAGGAAGAGTCATTCATCACCTCTAGAGGAAAGAGACACGAGCACCAGAAGAGAGAGTTTTATAGGAACGGCTGATGTCTGTGGGCTGTAAGAATAATAGATGAAGCAGAGGTTCCTCAGGGGCTGGAGGAAGCTCTTCCAGTGGTTGTACTTGTCTAGGGAAACGTACTTCTTAAATGAAAGTCAATGTGCATCTCAAAAATGTCGCAGGCTGCTTACAACTTGGCTCAGTTTGGGGGATATGGCTTGCTTTTGGTTTATTGGGAGGGAGAGATTTATCCCTAGATGTTTTGTGACCTAGTTTCTCTCTTGGTTTGGCGCTGCCATGTGTACTTGTCCTGCTATGTCATCTCTCCTGTTTATCTGTGTTTACCTTATTGGCAATGAACTGGGTTCAATAACTTGCATTATGTTTAAAAGATAAGATCTAGGTTTACTATGTAGTTAACTTGTGTGTTCTGTTAATAGCCTGTACAGCTTCATCAAAATAGTAATGCTGTGAACTGTGTGGATAGAATGTAACTTACTCTGATGACCTTCCTCTGTGTTTGTTTTCTTCTGCTTTTTCTAACTGAAGCTACTCATCTGTTATGATGAAACTTATGGAAACTAAAAAAAAAAAAACTTGTTAGCACAGTATGTTTACAAGTTCAGAAAGCCAGATTTGGGGCTGGGTTGGGAGGCGGCACCACTTGATTTAAGTGGAGTAAAATTGTCTGTAAAATTGGTGTAGGTCAGTGGTAACACTAGGTATAACCATTAGCTTGTCACTTCCCATTTGGATGTGCACCATGTATCGTGATGTGCTTATTGCGGGGGGGTGGGAGGGTAACTGGTAAGGTCAAAGTGTCATCTATGGAAAACGGATAAAGAGCATTTGTGAAGCCTTAAAAATGTGTATGAACCTCCAGGTAAGTTTCCCTTTAACTCCTAATGCCTGGTACAAACCAGGGTGCTGGTTTCAAGAAAAACTGTGCTCTGCTGTCTCCTCGGGGAGAAAGGATGTGTGCTTCGGGTCTGGATTTCATCTGAGGACCCAGCATCTCATCTGCAAACAGAGGGGCTTTGGTGTGTTACATTTGTATGTATGCTAAGTATATATACGTTCTGGTTTGGGATTAGGTGTGTGCTCTAGGTTCCTGCGTGGCTGGTAAACACTTTTTATCATGACATACAGGTAATTGGATGTCACCAACAGTGAACAGACAGCTGTGTATTTAAATGTGACCTTATCCCATGCAGTCTCATAACTTGCATTTTGAACGTGGTATTTAGGTAAATGGTTCACTGAGCTTGAGGAATTGTTAAAACTGACACCACTAAGGTATGGTTATGCAATTAGACGACTTACAACACTGAGATTTTACTCTTGGCCTTGTCTGGACTCACTTGCAGTTTAACCAGATGTAAAAATATGTAGACAGTGACTTGTTTAAATTGTTTGCTGCTGAATCAAGCCTAGCAGGACAAAAGGTGAGACTGCATCTCAGAGGTGCTGGTAAGGACAACCGCCAGAAGACTTCCATTGAGACATTATATTCCCAATTGAGAGAGGACCTGGAAGGAGCCTTCAGAGTAGTAAGTACAATACAGACATCACCATGAGAACTTGGAATCCATTGTTAAGCTGCTAGGGTGGAGGTCTTTTATTAGCCGAATGTTGTTTACTGTGTGCTGAAGTTATCTTGCTGCAGGAGAAGAGACTTCAAATTCCAGAGCTGTGCTCCGTTCACACAGCCACAGTGAATCAGTATGACTTTATCCTTTTCCTGCTTGGAGGTGTTATGTAGCAGTCAAAAGTCATCCAGTAAATGACACAAGGATTCGAAAAGCAGAAGGTAAGGATCACAATAAATGTTCCATGACAGTGGTGCACTTGTAATGTATATTATGGTTGTACAGAAAAATTGATGTTTCTGACAGTGAACTAAAGCTTTCTGTGTCCTCTGTGCCTAGAGGGAGTAGAGAGAGTGTCCTGCCAGTAATTGCTGGAAGCAGAGGAAAAGGGTAAGCAGTGTGGAAAAATTGCCAATGCGCTATGTAGAGCACTGAATTATTTTTTCATGTACTTCCTTTTCTTTTCTTTTCTTTTGCAGGAGCAATAGGATATTACACGTGGAGAAGTACAAAGCTATTATTCCTACTCTGGCTGATTGTTTCTAATAAAGTTATTTTTATAATAATTGAAAATTGCCTCATGATTCCATTTCCTGTCTCCATCAGCATCACTTTATCCCCACTTCAAAACTAACCTCTCTGTGCTGAAAATCACCGTTTGTCCAGTTACTAAGGGACAGTGTCACTATTTGCTGCCGACAAAACAGCCTAACAGTTATCTGGGAAACACTCCTGAGCTGCATAAGAGGAGGGGGAGAAATAAATAGTGTGTATTAGTGTGCAGGTGTTGTTATAGTATACATAAGTCTTAACAGTTTAAATAATCACAGAGGTGCAGAATGTTGCATGCAGATGAAAGACAAGCTTTTTTCCTTTACCGGTGCTCATTCTCTATCTTTGAATGGTAAAATTAATCTCCATTAGGTGTTTTTATTTAGCCTGGACTCAATATTTTCATATAAATTAATAAGATCCTTTTTAATTTTTGTGATTAGTTAATTATATACTACTCCATGTCTACATTAGCAAGTAAACTCTATTGTAATGTAGTATCTATGGTTATTCTTTCAAGTCTCTTCTTAGTTTTGCATTTCACATTCAAATAGCAAGGAAAATTGAAATGGAAATATAAAATAATAACCTGGTAATGGAGTAGCGTAAAATGTGACAGTATTGAAGTTCTTAGCAGAATTAACTGAAACAGTTTAGGATCTTCACTATTTGAAAGTGAGATTTAAAAAAAAAAGTCTGCTCAGAACAGAAGACAGAGAAGAGCTAGACGAAATGGATTAAACCAAGCAGATTGTAGAGGAGACATAAATAAGACAAAATAAGTTAATTGTAAATAAAAAGCATTATTACTTCTATTAGTAGTTTCCCACACATTACTGTTAATGGCTGGGATTGTGAGTTTTTCCTTCTGTCTTTGAAATAATGACCTTAGTCTCCACAAGTACAAGCTTTTTAAGTCATGAAAGGATCATGGAGTTAAACTGACTGAAGAGCTTCCATACTGGAGTATGTCGGACAGCATACGCTGTTCTACCTGAGCCTTACCTCCACCCTGTGGTGGCCAGTTGTGCTTTAAGCCTTCATGCCAGTCCATTGTGGCGTGGGATGAGTAACCACATTCTTCAATACTGTGAAGACGTAAGTATCTCTGTGCAAGCAAAGAATATTTAAAATTAATGCCTACAAAGGCTTTTGGGTGTTTTCAGAGTGTTAGTTGACTGGAAATTTAAAGAATTGTAGCATTGAACTTAAGTGTCACTTTATGCTTGCTTGTGATTTCTAAGACACATGGAAGTCAACGGATAGATATTTAAATATAATTTGTTATTTCTAATATGATTTACAGAACTCGAAATTGAGGTCAAGTGTGTGACTGAATTCACGTATGAAGTGAGTTTGTTGTTATCCTGATAGCTCCAAATCACCTAAAACTGAAAACCAGATAAATCAGTCAGCAGTAATTACAAAACTGAGCACATACCAAGTTTTTTGTGTGTAATGGTGCAAAGTTATGCATGCCTTCCTTTCCTCTCTTGAACTGTCATTTTTCTCCCACCCTTTTCTCTTTTGTACCTATCTCACTCTTCTTTTTTTTTTATACTCTTCCAGTTTCATAATGTACTGATCAATGTATCTTATTCTATTTAAGTGTATGTTGCTGTGTACGGGAGTATCTACAGATTAGTCGTAATGTAACTGTTCTGTTTAGCTTTAGTGGAGAGTATGACAGGCGCACGCTGGAGTTTTACTCATTTACACATGTAATGCCCTCTCCTGTATCCAGAAGTGATAGGGAGTTTGAAAAAACTGCGTTGCAATAGACACTAACTTGCCTAGCTCACAAAATACAAATGTTCAGAAAGTGAATGCAACAAGTTAATACAGTTAATCAGCTTTAGAAAAACAAAAATATGTACTTATCACTGTAACATATGCTTGCATGGGATATTCATGAGAAAATATCAGCTACCCTGTTTTCTCTATATGTTCTACACTGTGCTCATTACTCTCTTTCAACTAATTAAAATTTGTTTTCAGGATAAGGACAATTGTCTTCTGATGAGAAAAATTTATATGCCTTTTGTGCCACATTTTTCTTTGGGTCTGAAAGGTATATGGGCTGGAAATTTTATACATTACAGTGAACTTATGGGGTAGACCTTTAAAATTGTTGACCTAGAAATAGCTGCATGTAGTGCATTGTTAGAATGAGTACCATAAACAAAATAAGACTTTATTAAATACAAATGAATAGCCTCAGTGAGAATAGCACTGTGACTCCTGCTAGTTTTGCTGTGTGAAGTTTCTTTATTCTTCTGTACATTGCCATAATGTTCTTAGGACAAAACCAAGAAAGTGTTCTCAGTTAACTGTTCATTTAATGAATGATGAAGAGGAAGTCACCAAAACAAGTAAATGCTTTATTTCAGTCATTTTTTTATTGTTATTGTAAGTCTTTCCATTGTGCTTTTAAAGTTTCTCTTGCCTGATGGAGAGTCTCTTTTCAAGATAAGGTAGTATCTGATCCTTTCAGTTTGTGGTGAATCTTGAAAAAGGTGGCTGACCATAAGTGGGAAAAGGTGAGTGAACCTATAAAAATACTCTAGAAACAGATCCAGCTATTTTAAATTACTTTATTCCAAGAAGTGATCTAAGGCCGAACTGGAGAGAAAAAGTGGAGGTGCTTGTCTGAAGTTATGCTTCATCTTTGAAGTTAAATAGCTAGTCAGGTGTTTCTTTCGCAAAATTACTTATTTCAAGCTACATGTTCTACCCAAGATTTTGCTCTGCTAAGACTAAGTTATCTCATGAAAGCCTCAGGAAAAAAAGTTAAAATTCTATTACTTATGAATGGTTTGCACTGGATGGGCAATATCTTCCTTCTCAGCAGTGGGCCAAAGTTTCTTAATTGACTGTGACATAATTGGTGTGGATAGAGGACTTCTGAAAGACAATTAAAATGCATGCCTTGTCACTGATGCTGCTTTATTCAGCTTTTGTGGCAGGTATTGTTCTGCTCAAGGGGTGAGTAATGTAATGCTGTTGCCTGCTTTTTCAAGTGATTTGTAATTTTTCCTTTATCTTTCAGGACTTGGTAGTGTTCATGTATCAGCTGTTTGTATCGTTTCATTGCCTCATGCCTTTATGGATTGGATTTAGCATCTGTAGTCCATGAATCGGTTCAGTAATCATCTCTTTCAGTCTGCTCGTTCATGTGCAATGTGGATCTAAAAGTCCTTGTGCAAAGAAAATTCAGAATCACCTTTGGATTAGCAGTTGTAACTGTTATTGTGACAAACCGCTTTGTGAATTTAGGATTGAAATATGCTCCATATACCTTGCTGTATGTCTAATCTGTGTTTCTGGGCTCTGGTGGTGCTGGTTTACCATCTCACCTGTGCAGCCAAAAATGGGGACAAAAGACTGCGCCCCTTTTTGGTACGGTGAAGGATGTGGTGGGAAAATGGTTGACTCTTGGAGAAGCCTGTTTCCTGCCCCACATGTGTGCTCAGTTTCCCCAATTCTTTTATATTTTTAAAGCTTTAATTTAAATTTGTAGTGTTTTCTCTCTCAATCAAGTATGCTAACTAAAATTCATGAAAATACCAATATATAATTCACCTGTCTTCGAATTATATTCTTATAAATGCATCCCGTGATGTAACAGTAGTTTTCTCCCATTCTGTGTTCCTTATTCTTTATGGTGTCAAGGTTTGTACCATGAATCATTTCATTTATCCTTTTGTCATCTTTATTGCTTGGTCAGTCTCTTCAGTGTCTTCATCTTATCCTTCATTCTTTTACTCTTGGTGTTCTAAAAAATATTGATGCTTGTGTTAATAGCTGTGCCAATAGACCTGCTTGCAAGGTATTCTGCTCTTTGAAGGAGTCTGTCCCTCGCTGTCATTACTCCTGTGTCAGGGTTCGTGAGAACAGCTCTTTTGCTATTTGCTTCCTTTAGGCATTTTTCCTTTTATTGTTCAGTGTTTGGTGCACCTCTCTTTGCAGCTATCTCTTATTCTCTGATTATTTTGGTATCACCATTACCTCTACTGTTGATGTTATCTTCTTTTTTTCTTACCAAAAGTCTGTAATGTTAAATTTTCTGACTTCTCCATATGTGAACTCCATATGTGAAACCTGCATCTGTTTTTCAGAACTTCTTATTTTGTTTCTTTTATGCCAGAGCTTAAAACCTCTTGTAACTCAATAAACGATAGCTTACAGTTTTTTCAAAGTTCTTTTCGTTGACCTTATTTTTATCTCCAAGGTCTCAGCTCTCTTTTTAGTTATTTGTGAGAAGTATTGCAGTGCATGGAACTACATACTTGTTCAAATAATTTAAAGTATTCCTTCCCTTTTTGCTATCTTTGTCTTTATGCACTAACTTCCCTGTGTAATAACTTTGAAGTGATTCCTTATCAATAATATATAATTTACTACCTACTATATATTAGTTACTAGCATACAAATCTTTTTTCTCTAATTCTTAATCTTTTATCACTTGATACGTGTTGTCTTTTAAGCTTTAAAGAGGCAGTAATTAAAAAAAAAAATCTTATACATTTTACCATCTATTTTGCTCCCTCATGCACTGCATTTCTGTTCCCTGCTGGTCTGAAACGTCTGTCCTCTAGAGCATTAGTTTGTGTGTCTATAAGATTTCCTGTTTGCTTAAAAAGTATTTGTAGAATGAAAGTCTTGAAACCAATGAATAATTGAGGGTGGAACCAGAAAACCTGAAGGTCTCTGATCCAACCTGATAGTCAAAGCAGAGTCAGCTCTGGTGCCACCAGGCTGCTCAGGGCTTGATCCATCTTAGTCTTTAAAAACCAAAGGCCGCACAACAATCTGTTCCAATGCTTGACTGTCTTCATGGTAAAAGATTTTCCTCATATCTAGTTAAAATGTCTCCCTTTAATTTATTTTTTATGTAGAAATATCCTGGAATTATGTATTTTCTGCTACTTGATACTTTGTATTTTAGACAAACAACTACTCATTGATAATTCTCTGCTTATTTAAAATGTTGTGCTTTTGGATGCTAAAAATTTGTTTAGACTTAGTTTTCAGTGTTTCTTTTCTTGCCCAGGCAAAACTATACTATTCTTCATTTATTGCTGTCATTTTACTGCCAGAAACAGTATGGGACACCATATAATTATAAAGTAAAGCACCCTCTGTGGCTTTGTAGTTATCCAGACCTACAGTATAATATTTTATCAGACTTATGCAAAAGCTGCAGGACATTGTTTTAGAGAGATCATCGTAAGTGACAGGCTAGGAAATTATTCTGGTTTAGACATCTTGGCTCATCTAGTATAGGATTGTGATGTAAAGAATTTATCTTAATACCTGATTTTACATTAAATTTGGTATTTAGGCAAAAAATATAAGTTATTGATTGGAAGTGGCAACACAGGACCAAAATATTATTGAGATTTGTAATGGTCTCAGAGACGAGCAAAGCAGTTTACCTGATCCTGACAGTCAGTTAATGGAAATACAGTAATCTGCTGTGATTCCTGTTTTAAGACCATGTAACAGAATTCAGTCATTGAAGTACCAGAAATAGTAGGATTCACCATCAATTAATTGATATTCTTTAAAAAAACTTTTCAGTCTAGCTCAACAGGATTAGAGCTGTTTGTTTGAAACAGCTTCAACAGTGCAGTCTCATTTTCAAAGAGCCATGGTAAAACAGTTACAAGCATCAGAAAGTGCTATCAATACGCTTGAAAAGGTGCAATTTTTTTTTTTTTTTGCTTTAAGCAAATGCACACTCTGTTCCATAAATGCATTTATTGATAGACTTATGCTTCTGCAATAGCCTGAATAGAGAGAGTAGTCATGAAAGGCAGATTAACGATCAGATTTTCAGTGCTGAAGCATGAGTCAATCCGTGACAGGTTCTTTTTTTGGTTACTCTTACGCTGTTTGCTTTCTAGCTTTGTCAGTATTTAAATTGATTTAATTGTATATTCCAAACCTATGAAAATTATTAGAATTTTCATAATTATAAAATAATTAAAGTGTCTTTTTAGGTAGTATTTCTACTTTGAAATCAGTATCAGACTGATGAATATTTTCCGATTATTTTAGTAAGAGTGGGTTATGGAAGTAAATGTTCTCTGAAGAAAAGAATATTTTTTTGTAAATGAAGGATGAGAAATCTATTCCAGCTGCTCAAAGTGAAACAGCTTTGGAGATTGAAAATGTATATTTAAAAGAATACTATTGTGTGGTTTGATTATTTAAAAAAAAAACGTATTTCCCCCTTAACCACAATGGCTAGTTAAAAGGAAGAAAATAAGATGGAGTTTCCAATTTTTTGTCCTTTTCTGTTTTAAATACTTTGTGTGTGTGTGTGTGATTTACCTTGAATGTAAAAAGATATAGGCATTCTCATTAACGTTATTTTTAATTTCTTCAGCAAGAGAACATGCATTAAGATCTTTTATTGACTATGCAGTCAGAATGCAACTGTGTGGACTCTCTTTAGTTAGCCACCCAAAAAAATTAATCATAGAAGATCTCTCCATTTTGGAAAGTAAAGGTAACTCTTTATGCTTTTAATGACTGTAATTGTATGTTAGGTTTGGTCATTTCAGATAATGTGCTCTCATTTACACGTTGACTGAATTGTGTCTGAAATTGAGGTAAGTCATAAAGGAAAAAATCAAGAACCCATATTTGTATCCGAGGTACCACAATATAGTCTAACTTATGCTTCTAATAAGAATTATTTCCAAGAATTAATGTTGTGATTTGTTTATGTAACCTGGTATAAACATCCTGTATCATGTACCTGTTGAGACAGACATCTTTTAGTGGCTGTGCCTTTTCCTCTGGTGGGAGATAGAAAGATAGAACCTGTATACATACATATATATATATTATTATACATAACACATATCGTATGAAAATTTGTCATTAGATATATAAATACGTGACTGTATTAGATGCAACAAAGCTTAATTCCTGACAGAAGAATCAGTTCTAAAATCAGAAGTTTCATGAAGAAAAATACAACTCAAGTAAAATGCAGTAAACTTGTTAATGTAGTGTGTAGATTCCTCTTCTATTTTCTGGAATCATGTCTACTTTTCTATTTTCCTGTTCTGGGTTCTATTGTTGCTAAAGCGTCAACACACACATGTAATTAAAGTCACTTTTTTTATTATTTTTTATTCAGAAACACACAGAAAATCACCTATACTGTCATTCTAATCTAACCTAGTGGTCTAATCATGCATCATCTAATAATGTGTCCCAACTTGTCTAGGTAGAATTATAGCAATTTTTGAAAGTACATTTTCCTTAAAAATCCTTTAAAATGTTCTTAATGTAGATGATTGTGTTGTGGATGTTTTGCTTCTGGTTTCTGTTCTCCAAAGAGAATGCAGAAATTAACTACTTCAGTTCATCTGCTACTAGGAAATATTACAAAGGAAAATGATTTCTTACTCTAAACGTAATCATTCTTGGTTAGTAAGTTTGTCATTACTTATTATATATCTTATTATTAATTATTACGATATATATAAATACAGCATAAGTAAGAGTTTATGCAGTTCATTATTTTAATATTGTTGAGTTAGAAGACTTGAGCTCCTGAGATGAACCAGTCATACATAAGCCGTTACTAGAAAAAGTCGGATCCTTCCACTGCCCACAAGGTTTGGCCATGATGTGATAAACATAACTTAAAATTTGCATCCTTCTCTACAGATGGAAGACAGCCTACTTATATAGGGGTGCCTTTTGATTTTAAGAGGCCTTTGCAGAAGGGTTTGCAGTTGCTTAATGACAGTATCCACCTGATTGGGGGGATTTTTTGAATGCCCCCTCATCCTTCCCTGAGGCAAGACTCCGTAGCTTCCTGGCTTCATTGTGCCAAATGCAGCTCTCACAGCATGTAGTCGGTGGTGTAATAACCGCGTTGGCAGCTGTGCTTGCCACACACACCAGGGTATGTTCGTGTGTACTCATGAGATTAGGTACATGTGTGATTTTAGTGATAATAGTAGGTTCAGCATTTACTGGTAGAGTTGCCAGTCATTTTGTGAAACTGCTGATAGATCCTTTTTGGCTCAGGATAACAGACCTACATTACGATCTGATAGGGAATATGCATTGATGGCTCCTTTGTGACCATGTAGTCCCTGTCACCTGCATAGTTTGTCTTTCGTAAGGATGAACATAAGATTGAGGCCATGTCCAAAACCACAATGATACCTTTATAATAAGCAAATACCATTTATTTTATGGTGCTAGTGTTATGCTTCGCATTTTCAAGAGCATCTGTTATGAATACAGTGAAGGAATAATGTTCCATAGTCCAAAATATTGTGTATGATATGTCTGAGCCCTTCTTGCTACAGACTGGGAGAAGCCTGGCTGGAATGCTGCCTGGAGGAGAAGGACCTCGGAGTGCTGGTTGACAGCGACTGAACATGTGCCAGCAGTGGCCCAGGTGGCCGAGAAGGCCAATGGCATCTTGGCTTGTATCAGAAACGGCGTGACCAGCAGGTCCAGGGAGGTTGTTCTCCCTCTGTACTCGGCACTGGTGAGACCGCTCCTTGAATCCTGTGTTCAGTTCTGGGCCCCTCACCACAAGAAGGATGTTGTGGCTCTGGAGCGAGTCCAGAGAAGAGCAACAAAGCTGGTGAAGGGGCTGGAGAACAAATCTTATGAGGAGCGGCTGAGAGAGCTGGGGGTGTTCAGCCTGGAGAAGAGGAGGCTGAGGGGAGACCTCATTGCTCTCTATAACTACCTGAAGGGAGGTTGTGGAGAGGAGGGTGCTGGCCTCTTCTCCCAAGTGACAGGAGATAGGACAAGAGGGAATGGCTACAAGCTCCACCAGGGGACGTTCAGGCTCAACATAAGCAAAAAAATCTTCACTGAAAGAGTCATTAGGCAATGGAACAGGCTGCCCAGGGAGGTGGTTGACTCGCCTTCCCTGGAGGTGTTTAAGGTGAGGGTGGATGAGGTACTGAGGGGCATGGTTTAGAGATCGGTGGGAATGGTTGGACTCGATGATCCAATGGGTCTCTTCCAACCTGGTTATTCTATGATTCTTGTTATGCCTTTTTGCACCTACTGCTAAATTGCTGCTTTTTATGGAAGAGACTAGCGGTTTCTGAAAACCACCCTTGGCTGCTGGATTAGTTCCCAGGGTTGTTTGCTCATCATGGAGCACAATGGATTTGGGTTATAAAATGCTGTAATTCCTCTTGTTGACCCATGTTTGTACATCAGATCAATTAAGACAAAATCTGATGTAGGCTGGACACGTAAAATTAAGAACAGAGAGGAGAGTCCAGTGCCTCTCCAAGAGAACAAGGAGGAACCACTTCAGTGTTGATTAGGAGGCAGCATGCTTGGCTTGAAAAGGTAGCAGCAATCCTGTGAACTGTTGTAATTCTGTTGTTGAAGAGAAGAAGAGTTTGTTTCCTGTTGTTACCCTAAAAGCAAAGTCTGGGAATGAAGGCTGTCATGGAAAAAGCGAAGCCAGGAGCTTTACTGAAGAAAAATCTCAGTAAGTGTTACAGCCAGTCTTCTTCCGAGTCAGAAAATCAATGTCAATCTGGGGAAAAACGTCAATAAAATGTGCCTTTACGTGAATGATCAGGAGAGAAATGAAGGTCATTCTAGAGTGGATGGTGACCTATTGTACCTTGAACTGTTTCTGCAGATCTCTTCTTTTGCAAACGCAAGGAATGCTCTTTCTGGCTGTTTTGTAGGTGAGGTAGGAGTGTCTGATTCTGAGCAGCCCATGGCTTTGTACACTACCTAGTATCTGTACTATTGCTAAGTTTCATACTGGGATATACTTTATTTTCCTTTGCACATGATAGTATTTCTTGTGCATATTTTTGTAGGCATGTCTGTTATTGAAAACAAACTCATTCTTTTTCTTAAAGATATAATTTTCCTGATATTATGCATTCTTCTGTTTAGATTTCCTGTTTACATGGGTAAAACTCTTACATACCCCCTTTTAATGTGGTTTTAACACAACCTAAGTACATCTTCTTTACTTATTGGGCTTTTGAATGGATAATTATGCCAAACATCTACTAGAAGGCTATATAGGTTTTCAACATACAAGATTATGGTGTTAAACAATTCAAAGCCATAAAAGCCGTCCGATATTGAGGGGAAATGTGAACTTAATCACTCCTTTCCATGTCTTCCACAGAAAATGGTTGATGTCATGCACATTTTAGAACATATCACTAACTTGCTTATTTCAACAGCAGCAGACGATTGGGCATTGACCCCAAACTACTTATCTAAGCCGGCATTGACTCAGATTTGGTTTGTATGTGGAAAGAATAAAACATATAAGAAAAATCAGAATGTAGAAGTTCTAATAGAGGAGATGCTAGGGAAACCATCTATCTGCTTATGCATCATGAGTGGCTTGTAGGGTGGTAGCATGCTACGTAGCACATAGAGCACAAACTCATCATGAAGGAATGAAAGGAAATCTGAAAAAAATGCAGAACAGAAGTGTGCATTTATTAGGTGTATTAAAATGAGTCTTGCTTATAAGACGTGCCATGAACCTGCTCTGTACAGAGATGTGCGTTACCACAGAAAATACAGCTTGAATTTAACAGGATGATTCTGCTGTTGACATTGGGAGAAGGCTTGGTAAATACTCACTTTGACAGAGTTATGATCGCTTATTCCCTTTGAGGACCTACCCCTCTTAGTTTAATTAAAAAGCAGCAGACAAAATCTGATCGTGCACAGCCCTCTCTGTACCAAACCCAGGGTCAAAAATTAATCCTTCATGCTAAGTGTAGAACCGAACTGAGTAATCATGTCATGTAACCAGATCTCATGCAGCACGTTCTGAAAGACAATGTCATGGGAAGAGCATCTCAGAAGATTGTGAAAAGGCAGCAAAAGAAGCAATTACGGTATTTATTTTCCCCTTTTATTGTCTGAGTCATGCCAGACATTGTTAGTGAGCAATATTTAATTAAATTGTTATCAACTTAACTTTGGAGTATTTCATAAACTCACCCTTGGCATTGCCTTTTCATTAGGAAAAGGCTTAAGTGACTATGAAATATAATGAAAAGCCATGGGGAGGGCTTCCAGACAACGAAGCTGGTAATCCACTGGAGACCTATGTAGGAAACGTTCATTTTTCAGTGATGAGTAGAGCTTTGAAGGTTATCAGAACCATTTATCTTCTAGTCAGCTTTCTCTGAACTTGAAGTCCTATCTATGCAAAGTACGTACCAGCAAATCTCTACTGAGCTCAAGGTGGAGAGACTAACTTCTTGCTGCTTTTCCTCATGCATTTTACATCTTTATACTTGTTTGTTTTATGTAGTGTGTAGGAGCCAGAGGAGGGGTCTAGGACATGAAGTACAATGCAATTGTGTTCAATGCGCTGGGAAGTTAATTGTGCAAATTGTTCTGTGCTATTCAGGCAATGCATTTTTGACACTACAGACATACAGATGTTTACCTTTCTCAACCTCAAAGTGAAATAAAAGATCAGGACCAATTAGTAATAGCAGGGGTGCAATATTTTCCTCTCATGTTTCTTATTTTTACATAGCAATATATACATCTGATAATCAGGAATCACAACACTTCCTACAGTTCACATTCATATTTTATTTCCTATCACCGTTTCTTTTTATTTAGCATGGAATACTGAGCCCTTACTGGGAACAACATGTCTGTGAAAACAGTCAGTGGCTTTAACACATATTCTGAGTCAGGCTGCTTTTATTTCTTCTTGGAAACAGTAAGGTAAAGGGTTTGCTTTGTGTAGGAAGACATGAACCCCAGTAGCATCTGAGAGGATTCCATTATTTGAAGGGAAACCAATAAATATTTTTTTTTAAAAAGCCTTTTGGCAGAAAGTGGAGTTTCAGCTGCTGAACAGAGCTCCTTAGGTTTGAATCTTGCCATTCATAACCACACACTACCAGTCATCGCCCTGGGAGCTACCATTTTGGGGTTTACTCAAAATGCTCATGCAAGGCACTTGAATACAGCTGTAAGTGAAAGCAGGATTTGTTTGTTCCTAGACTTATTTTCTGGTAAATATTGACGTCATGCAAAATCCATTACTGCTGTTCTGCATCCACGCTGCTGTGCCTGCCCATCAGCAGCAGTTAACAAGGAAGTACAACATAAATTAGCTACTTAATTTAAACCAAAATGCAGCTGAAGCATTCATTAGGCTCCTTGGAGAAAAAAAAAAAATCTCATCTTAGCTATTTATCCTAAATACTTTCACCAAAGTTTTGATTTGTTTTATTTTATTTTTAGATAGTTTAAAGTGCTAATTCTGAAGTTGACTGATGTGTAGGATGTTACGTTTTGCGGGGAGGAGAGGTAGGCTGTTTACTTTGTGATTTTTTACTGAAAATATATGACCCCATCTTGGGACAATAACTTATATAAATTAGTTCTGTTTTTTTAATTCTTGTCATTGTTCCTTCCACAGAGCTTCAAATATTGTCAAGATCTTTATCACACACCTTATTATGAGAATTAATGTAGATCTTACTATCCCGGCAGTACTGAAAAGTATCATAAACCAGAGTGTGAATGTTTTTCGCTCAATATTTAGCTTGAGTCATTTCCAGTATCAGAGGTACTTCAGCCTTTCAGCTGAAGAGTTAACCCTGACTGTGGTTGGTGTTCACTGTGTCCAGATTACTCTTAAGAGTAACAATGTCTGAACAGACCTTTCATGGAACATAATCACATTTTGTGTGTGTTTTCTATTTCTATACTCTATTGTATTACCACTCTTGCAAGTAGTTAGCTCTTAGTAAAGGAAAAAAAAAAAAAAAAAAAGTGATTTGTTTTTAAGCTATCTGAACCAGGTTGGTTGGATGCAGCTCCTTATGCTGCCAGAATAATGTCTGAACTGAACTGAATAAAGTCTTAGGTACTAAACTGAAATCCTCAATATAAAGCAGTTCTCCCTAAGTTATGAACTGAAATGTTTCTCCTTCGCAACTGAGTTCCTAACTGTATTCAGATGCAGTAGTAGCACCATGGTCATGGAATCATTGAATGATTTGGCTTGGAAGGGACCTTAAAGGTCATGTAGTTCCAACTCCCTGCCGTGGGCAAGGACTCCTCCCACTAGACCAGGCTGCTCGAGGCCCCATCCAAGCTGGCCTTGAACACTTCTAGAAAGGAGGCACCCAAAACTTCCCTGGGCGAGCTGTGCTAGTGTCTCATCAGCCTAGTTGTGAAGAATTTCTTCCTGATTTATGATCTACATCTTCCCCCTTCCAGTTTACAGCTATGTTGGGAATTGCTGGTAGGACATGTGCCCTGGGGCCAAAGGGAGCTACTGGCATTTCTCCCTGGGATGCTGTGCTGAGGAATTCCTTTCATGCCACTGAAGTATTCACCTGCATGGGCAGTAAACCAAGTCTTGCTCTTGGCAGATGCGGAAACCTGTTACAGCAGGAGATGCTAATACAGACCATGAATTTTACTTCTGTGTCAAAGACAAAAGTAGATGGGAGAGGAGCAGCTATGTAGCAGGGTGGATTCTTTCTAACTCATTTCTTTGTTAGGCATAAAGATTTATAGTGGGCACTGCTTCTTTTTTGGTATCCCGGAATCTTATGGCTGGGAATGTGGATTTCTCTTCAAAGAGTGGGTTTTCTGTGGTTCACTCGGTCGCCTCTCAGCTTCCTTAAAGGGATCCTACAGCAGCTCTGTGCTTTGTTTTTTGGAAATGGTGTGTTTACCGTGTTTCATCGCATCCTGTATGAAATGTACGCCTCATAGGTATTTAAATGAAAACAAATTAAAATTTGCTTCAAATACTTCCAATTCTAGAAAATTGTTTGTGCAGGCAAGCCATAGTTATTCGTGGGGAAAACAAAATAGGATTAATATGACTGAAGCTAATTCACTTCTTTCCTTAGTCAAATATTTAGAGACAATTTTAGTTAATCAATCCGCTCTTCAAAAAAACATTGAAAAGGTCATACAAATTAATGTGCAATTTTGAAAGAGCATTTGCATTAAAAAAAAAAAAACAACAAACCAACAGGAAGGAGATGCCAGATCTTACCAGAATGGAGTGCAATAGCTCTTACGTTAATTAGGATATGAGATAACATCTCTAAATATATTTAAAGTACAATTCTTAGTAAAATACATTAACTCCATTTTTACTTCCATCTCTTCAGTTATTATATAGTTTGATATTGGGAGCTCATATGTTTTTCAATTAACATAAGAAAACCTATTCAATACAGTCCAAGTAGTTTGCATTGCATTGCACGGTAAACCAAGTAAATTGATTATCTGCATCTCCCAAACAGCTTCACTTAATCATCAGCAGTAATTGCTGCTCATGAGTGAAAAAAGTGGTAATCAATGTGTTCATGTCAGAGAAATAGCAACAAAACCTGATGTCCCTAGTGTATTATTTGTCTAAATTTCCCTTCCCTTGGATAGTCACACAGATAGCTCTATATTTCATTGCTTGATAAATCTTACTACAATTTAAGTTAAAAATTGGTTTTCTTTTTAACAACCTTTATGCCAAAGCCATAAATTTCTGACATTTTTTGATGCTATGTTTTTGTGAAGGAACGTGTAAGAGTATTCAGTGATCCAGTGAGCAGTGCTTAGTCTTGGTGTGTGTGTGTATGTTTATATATAAAAAATTTAAGGATGCTTATTTATAGTTTTGCATATATTTGAAATGTTTCAATAGAGAAAGTTTAATGGGATGCAGTTTGGGTGAGGAGGTACAATTTATTTGCATTGCATTTATTCAGACATACTTTTTCCTCTTACTTTGTTGGAGCTTCTATGAGCTCCTAAGTATCAGAGCAGTTGCTGACATTAGGCTGTTTGTTTAACATTAAAAAGGTTTTTGCTGCTCTCCAAATCTGAATATTTTTTAATATGTAAAAAAACTTTGTATTTCATGCTGATTTGCGAAAAAATATTGATTGCATTTGGTTGCAGTGCTAAATGTCTCTATAATTTCTAGGTTTATGGTACAAAGAGTACTTTGTTCCTGTTAGAGAGGAGCAGATGGTATTGTGTCTTGTCTTTAAAGAGGTCTTAAGAGATTACAGTGTTTTTCAGCCAGCAGTGTTTTTCACTGGAAGCACAATATAAACTGGTTGCTCTAGGGCCAAAATCTCAATACAGAACATAGGTATATAGTAAATAAAAGTTATTGATGATAGTAAATAAAGCAAATCCTAAACACACAAAAAAAATCAGTTTCTGGGCCATTTTGAATTCAGAGCTCTTGCAAGATTTTTGTGTCCTAAGATGACTTCTATATCAAAACAATCCAACTTGGTTGTAAACCAAACAAAGGCATTTCACTGAATTCTTCAGTAGGAAGCTAAATAGAAAATTATTTCTGAAAGCTTCAACATTGACTTGTTATAAAACAATTTCAAAAACAGCTGCAATAACTTCTAAGAGTAATTGCAGTTTTTTGTTTGTTTGTTTTTTTATAAAAGAAGATTATTACACATAAATCAAAGGTTTGGATTAAAGAGAAATATACATGGATTCAACTATGAGATTTTTTAAATATTTCCCTTAAGACCAACACCTTGATTTTATAATAGGTAGAATTCTTGCTATTCTGCCATAAATAGGAAAAAAAAAAAAACCAAACCCTATGTAATTAATTAATTTTAATTCGTTGAAATTTTATAAGATATTAGCATCCTATTTCTCCATAGAAATAAAAAGCAGATAAAATAAGGTTACAAGTCCAGTTAGATGTTTGGTAATTTTAACAGTAGGCAACAATCTTGTATAGAAAGGCTGAAATAAGTTTGTTATCTGCCTCAGTATAAAACATTGTGTTATTCCTCAGAGATCTGCATTGCTACTTGGATAACAGTAGTCAATATTACAGCAAGACGTGTTTTGATTTGTAAACTAGGTAGAAAGGACATTTAGTGTAAGGGGAGTTAGAAGACATTAAAAAGTCAGATTATATCCTCCTGGGTACCTACAACACTTAACTTTATTGATACTTTACCTTCAAGGGCATTTATAATTTAGAGGAGAAGCCGGTGTAACATTAACCAAAGGGAGCAAGATATAGTACGGTACCATCTTGTACAAATGCCTGCCTTTAGATTACATCTGTTCATGAGCTAGTTGGAAAGTCCGTTTTGGAGGTTTTTTAAGAAGAAGAAAGATCTGTTTTTTCCTGAAGAGGGCTTTCTGGCACCGTCCTTGGTTAGTTTCTGCCAAACCTGAGTGGCTTTCCAGGTAACTCTGGAATGGCAGGAAGCGTGGCAGATGGGAAGAAGCTAAAATGTAGACAATCAGTAAATGTGTTTGTTTCTGTGTTATTCCTCTGGTGGCAAAGTGATAAATGTCTGCTTTTCCTTGAAGATGTTGAAGGATTTTTGTTTAGGTAGGTTTGTCTTCCAGCATAGTGTTGGTTACATAATGTTATGTATATAACGTTACATAAATTTCACAGAATCACACAGAATAACCAGGTTGGAAGAGACCCACTGGATCGTCGAGTCCAACCATTCCCACCAATCCCTAATTTACTGTTGATCTCTCTGTTGTTTGAGTTTCTCAGATTATAAGCAATGTAAAAGTGTAGTTATAGCATATTAAATACTACAAGAAATATCATTTACTTGCTTTTGATTTGTCAAATGACAACTTGTAAGGCAGTGCTGCAGGTTTTTACCTTAATACAGGGTCTATTCGTATTTTGCACAGAGTTTAAGAATTAGATATTGAAGAGTAGTACTCTGCCAAAAGCATATGAAACACTGTGCTAGCTATAGCTAGGAAACATATTTTCTTTGTTTCACAGAAACCTGTGTGATTTACATGTGGGATTTGTTTCACAGAAATTTATTTGATTTTCACGTAAAAGTGGGAAAGAAAAGCAAACATACACTTTAACTAGCATTATGATTTTTAAATCACAATAGTTCTTCAGTCTATCTCATTCAACTAAGAGAATGAAAGATTACCTGTAAAATAAAATAGAGATGAGTTCACAGATCATGCAAATGAAGACAGAGTGAAATACTTTGTTTCACTGAAGAAAAATCAACGGTTTTTTTTTTTACTCTTGACTTTTTTCAGGCAGTGTGCTACTTCTTCTGATTCTACTAGGGATGAGCGTTCATCGTTCGTACTTGCTTCAGTCACTGAACTTTGTCAAATTATTAGTCATGGAATCATACATGGAGCATGCAGGAGAGACTGACAGAGGCACATCTCTCTGTGTGTGCATGTATATATAAACCTGTGAAGGCCAACTGGAAAATCTTTGCTGTTTAGTTCAGTATTCTGTAGCTCCAACTTATTTAAGGACAATGTCTTTGAAGTCCAGATCATGTGTCACATACGCATTATTCAACCTGTCGTCATTGATAGCAACGTCATTAATGAATTTACAAACATGCAAGCAGAAAAGTTTGTCGCATTTTATTATCATGAGAATTCACCATTATGTGTGTGGGAAGCTTGGAGAAATCAAGTGTTTTAGTTTTCCTTAAACCCTTCTTTGTTGTCTTCAATCATTTCATCCCCACACTTGCTAATTCCCCAAGTTAGAGGAATGCCTATGTGCTTCTCATAGTTATTTAAAAATTTTTGTTCTTAGTTTCTGGAAAAGCAATTTAAAGCAAAAAAAGAAAAAAAGAAAAAAAGAAAAAAAGAAAAAAAGAAAAACCCAGTGCCTCAGGACAGGAATTTAAACTTTGAGATTTTCTTTTCTTTATCTCTGATGTTTCTGCTCCATTATTCATAGGAGAGGGCTTTATATCACTTGTACCTAGCTGGCCACAAATTTGTTCTGTCAATTTTAACCCATTTCATATGAAAGATTAATTAGTCAGATTTGAATTTTCTTTAACTGTTGAAGAAGCCTTGGGGGACAATCCTAGTATGTGTGCAGAATTGCAACACACAGATCACAAGAACTTAAGCAAGGTAGTTAAAGTAGCAATAGGATTCAGCTGAACTTAAGACTTTCAAAACATCCTGATTTTCAACTGATTTGGGAAGATGATTTTTGCTGTTCTGTTTTCTCTCCCAGACATTCAGCTAAAGTCTCCTGCTAGTGAGCCAATGCTAAACTAGAAGGATGGGCTTTGATCCAGGATAAATTTTAACCTTAGATCTGAAGAGAGTTTCACCAATCTTTGCGATACTGGATGTTAGTAATAATGTTTTGGAAAGGAAAGGAAAGTAGTAGGGAAATTCTTTCAAAACTTTCTGCAATGTTCTTTTCCTGTAGTGTTCTGGATTGTGGCTCTTCACTAAGAGTGAAATGATGACTTAAGGATTTTTCTTAAAAAAAAAAAAAAAAGTGTCTTTCTCCACCATTTAAAATATTGTTTCTTCTGGGAGAAGGACTTTAGTGCAAGGAATCAGTGGGTAGGTTCTCTCTATCCTGTCTGTAGACTTTTGTGAAGGAATGAGGACAGCAGTATATACATTATTGTCCAGAGAGATGTAGAAGCCCCATCCCTGGAAACATTCCAGGTCAGGTTGGATGCAGCTCTCTGCAACTTGTTCTGGTTGAAGATGTCCTGGCAGAAAAGTAGGACTAGGTGACCTGTAAAGGTCCCTTCCAACATAAACTGTTCTATGATTCTATTAATAAAGTAATTGCTAGAGGAGGTTCCAATTAGTTGACCCCACACAAAAAAAAAAAAAAAAAAAGAAAAACACACAAATATGAAGAATATTGGCTAATACATTAGGTGATTCATATTTAGGTGGTTTAAGTTAGGGGACTGCCAGGAGGAAAATTTGGCTTCCAGAGTGTTTTGTACCTCATCTGAGAGTGACTGCACAGACTGAATTTTGTCAATGATGATTAAAATCATTAAGCTTCGTAGTCCGCATTATTCTTGTAGTGTTTATAGATTAAAAGTTACTAGTCTGCTACAAGTATACTGCAAGTACAAGAGTTATTCCTAAATTCTTTCCCTTTAAGTGGCTCATTGTTGTGAATTCCCTGCAGCAAAAATATGCACTTTGACACAATCACTTACTGAAGTTCACCATCTCATAAATGACCTCAATGATTCAGTGATTTTTGAAGGTATCCCCAGTATTTGACAGAGATGTCAGCTATGATTCACTCTAAAAAGTAACCTGGGTCAGAAATAACTGCAGTGTTATGGTACTCTGCAGGACATAGTTTGGCCATTTAGACTGTTTATAGAATACCTAGGATGTAATATTGTTTTTGTGAAAAGGTAAATAAAGAAGTAAACATTTTAGTGAGGAAATGACTCCATATATAGTTTCATTATGAACTAGCTATTGGTAAAACAAGAAGCAGGAAGCAGGAGAGCATAAATATGTAATATGTAATCAGGGAGCATCCTGGTCAGCATTTCTAAATCCTTTCAAAAGTTTTTTTTCAGAGGATTCACAAGCCTTTCCCTGCAACAATCTGCTTTCTTCAAATATTGTAGTTGCTTCTATGAAAATAATAAGGCTGAAAGTTGGCATTACCTCTAATAGAGGTATGATCAATGATGGGTTTGCTTAATTGAGAGACATAGTTGGTAGTTCATTCTCTTATCTATATTTTCTAAAGGTCTGATTCTACATTATTGGAATATTTGATGTTTTGTGTGCTAGTTAAGAATACCTAGAAATGGATAATTGGTTCAATAGGAACCATTTGAGGCAAAACGTTAAGTGGAAACTTACATCCAAATGACAGATTTTGTTCCAGCCAACAAATAGCAATGGCAGGTGATGCATTTTCTGAGTTTACACCAGTAAGGCTCTAACGTGTCAAGGAAATTTTCTTGCATGTTGCGAAGTAGACTGAAGTCAGTCCCGCTATTCCTAAAAATTTCTGCTTTATTCTGCACAAGAGTCCCAGTGGTGAGTGGATTTCCCTGGTTAATCCATCCAAAACACTGCCTGATTTTTCCAGCTCAAAAATGAGTCAAACAAGATGCAAGTGAGAAGAGTTAGGGGCTGAGGAATGTTGGTCTGGCAGGTTCTTTAATCTAGTTCACAGCTATTAACATGGTATAAACATATGTATTTATATGTTTATTATATGTATAACATGCATAAACTAAACTGGATTGGAGGAAAAGACCTAAACTGAGGTTAGATATCTCCTTTACTGTTAGCAACCAAGAAAGCTGTAAGTCCTCACCTTTTTATTTAATTATTTTCTCTTAGTTCAAAACCAGCATTTTTGCATACCGCCTCTGCATTCTCTGACAATACTGTGGAAACTGATGATGGCACTAGGTTTGCAACTCAGTATTTTTTCTGATTGTTTCTTAGGCAAGGTATAAGGTGTATGTTGTTACGATGATGAATAAAGAAGAGTCTTCTGAAGGAATCTCCTCTCTGGTCCTGCTCAGAGAAGCAAAACAGACAGTTGTCAAAGAGGGCGTATGAAGAGCAACATAGAAAGACAGCGCAATTTCCTTGGCTTTAGCAACACCTGACAGGAAAGGGAAAATTCAAAGACCCTTAAGGTGTGCAAAGATTTCACTGAGCTGCTTTCTTGGTACTATTACAAACCATATTTTTGCTGAATTAATTGCAGGAGAATTCATCATAACTATTTAAAGCTGGTGGGAAATATGAAGGCATATAATTTAAAAACATGAGTAACTTTGGATGTGTATGGGAGAGAACAAAGAGTTGGAGCCACAGGCAGCAGGTCAGCCAGTAAGGAAACCCTTTTGTGTGGATTTTCAGTTGCAATCATAAAGGCTTTTCCATGAACTCTTCACACCTCTTCCATGGCACTGGCATCACAAACAGCACTGTCTTCTGCAGTCCCTACTATTCTTTTCATAGAATCACTAGGTTGGAGGAGACCCACCGGATCGTCGAGTCCAACCATTCCCACCAATCCCTAAACCATGCCCCTAAGCACCTCATCCACCCTCACCTTAAACACCTCCAGGGAAGGCGAGTCAACCACCTCGCTGGGCAGACCGTTCCAATGCCTAATGACCCCTTTGTGTTCTTTCACCTTTTATTTTCGTGCTGTGGCAGTGCAGCAGCTGTTGCTTCCCTGCCAGCCCACCCTCAGTCATTCAGGGCTATCTGAGCTCTTCAAAATATGTCTTGCCCAGGCAGAAAAGGAAACAGGGTCACAAACAGGCTCAAGTAGGCCAAGTTAGTCCATGCTATTTAGCTGCCTTTTTAGGGGATGCTCGGTTCAGCCTCTCCAAGACTGCTTATTCTTTCCATTAAGCCTTACCCAGTAGCTGTGATGTTTCAGCAGTGTTTGTTCAAGGCTCAGCACCCATTTAACCCTGTAGTCATAAGCTGTCCGTCATGACTGCCATGAAAAATAATATGAATGTTTTCAAAGCTCATGAAGATGAGGTGCGGAAAGGGCTGTCGTATAAAGCACGAGTCAGAAAACACTTTGCCGTGACTGCTTGGCAAAGTGAACTTCATGCTAAAATGTTGTGATGAACCAGAGGTAGTGTTTACTTCTACCACAGTATTTTCATTTGCAATTTTTAGATACAAATTATGACCCGAGATGTTACAAAGCACATCAAAAGCTACCCTGTGCTGCCAACATCACTATCACATATGACAGCTTCTGGCTTGTAACACTCACCCAGGCTCTCTGTCTAGAAATGCTTATTATTGGTACCACCAGTCAGGCTTCATTTGAAAATGTTTGACAGTGGCGAAAAATGTCCTTCAGCCTGCCAGACAGTGACTGTGTAAAGCTGCTCCCTTTCATGCAGTCATAAAATAGTTCAGGTTTGGAGGGACCCTAGTCAACTGACTGGGTGCCAAAACCCTCCGAGGGTGGACGCTGCACAGACTCGCTAGGCAGCCTGGGCCGCCACCCAGCTGTCCTCGTGGGAAGAAGGTTTTCAAAATATGAAGTGGGAAACACTCTTGTTTCAAATGCTCTCTGTGTTTCCTTGTCCTGCCATGCACCACTGGCTCTGTCTTCTCAATAACCTCCTCACGTTCAGAGGCAATTTGATATTTATTAGTAATTTATTTACTTTTTAAGTCACTTTTAGCTTCAAAGTTATTGCATGTGTCACCTTGAAAATGCTTTTTCTATCGCTGCATTTAATTTCTTATCCTTCTATAGATTATAAGATGTTACGTTGCACTATATGGTTTTGGAAAACCATGCAGATTTTGAAGTGGCAAGTTTATGGATTGTTTCTGACACTTTGTGTGCTTCACTCTTCAAAAAAAAATTGACGTGTGTAAGAGTTTTTGAAAATTAGAGATATGTTAGTAAAAAATGTGTTTATGTACACGCTTACCTTGAAGCATGTGTTCACAACCTTTTGAGCTACCACATGCACACGTTTCAAATTCACCTGAATATATTAACAGAGATTGGACTGTATTGCTTTTGTATATATCTGTCAGGAGGCCAGAAAGAGGAATTATAAGAATAAGTAAAACTGTATTCTCAGCTACTCCTAAGAACTTTCTTTTAACTAGGAACACAATTAGGATGTATCATTGATGTCATGCAATGTGTCAGTCGCTAAAGATTTTAATCCCCTTCTCCAATCCTCCTGAAGCAAGGGAGTGTGATGAGACTTGCACTGTGGCAGTCCCAGCAGTCACCTACACGTACAAGTTGGCACTTGAGCAATTTGGGTTTGGCAGCTTGCTGCCTACCTGCAGCTACTGCCAAATACACGGAGCAGATCCCTCAATGTGGGTGAGCGCAGGGAACACTCTGCTAGATGTTTTGTGGGCTGAGGACTTAATTGTCTTAACACCACTACTCACATTAGCAGACTTTAAGCATCTGCTATTGCTCAGTAGGTACAACTGGATTCGTTATCTCTCATGTTGGCAAAAAGCTGCTGGAGGATTAAAGAAAGCATATAGCTGCTTATAGTCACTGTATTTACTTTTCTTTCTCTGCCACCATAGTCTGGCTTTCTCTCTGATCATATATTTAGCTTAGACTTGAGTGCTGTAGTCATGGTGAGCGAACACGCACTTGCTGTGATGGAGACCTGACTGATGAGAATATTTAATTGCAAGGTGAGGGGGATGCCAGTGCACCTGTAGAGGTGAGGGACAGCATGCACTAAGTTAGATCTCTGTCTCCCGTTTCCCACTGGCTCATGGAGTAGGTGGGGAATATCAGCAGAACAAATAATGGGTGTGTACGTATGCAGTCCCGTAGTCCTCCATGTATCTGGGAGCTTTGAATGAGGATGGCTTATAGATTGGCGTACCACTGTGAAGAGCACTTCTCTGACTCCATCTGTCAGTCTCTCTCCTTGTCACCACATCTGTCCCTGGTCACTTGCTTTGAGGAGAAGTCTAGCCGAGGAGTTTGGGCTTGGAACAAAAAAAAAGGCGGTACATAAATATATAGTCCTGTGCCTGCAGAGTCTTGTTCAGAAACTGTTGTACTTCAGTAGCAATGGAGTTCTTTGTCACATTTTTCTGCAGCTGACTAAGCCCTTGTTCTTATCCTCCGTGCCCTCACTCTCCAGAGCCTTCCCAGGTAGAACACCACAGTTCTGTTACAGTATATGAAAAAGAAAAGCTAAGAATATTTCAAGTTATTAACGATTGTTTTCTGTGATTCTCCTGTCACTGCTTACACCATTTTTTTTTAAAAAAAAATCTGTAAAAGCACCCCAGTTAAAACAGTAGCAGTCAAAACATCAAGATGGCACTTAATTATATATTGCTTGACTTACTGTGAGCTCCTGACAATGTAGCTATCAACAATAACTGTCAAATACACTTTGGTAACTTTGATATTAGCTCAAGATTTGAGTGGAATGTTCAATACTAGCAAGTGAGTAAGATATAGAATGCATAAGCTTCACCTTTGGGAGAAATTGCAGTGAAAAGGCTTTGTTGATAGCAGCAATACAAGCTCTGAGATCAAATGAAGTATCAGCTGGGAAATTAAGACATTATTATGTTAGATGTTAGCCATGTGTAGGATCTTAGAAATAAGAACCCTCATCAGCTAAGGAATTAATAGGGCAGAATTGAGGGATGCTATTGCTTTATAAAGCCATAGTATGTTTATATAATAAACTTCTCAGAAAGGGTCTTTATGGAGTAACATATAAAATGACTTAAAGTGCAAGGATTATGTATGTGATCCAAAGCCCATTGCACTTAATGCTCCTCAGATTAGTTCCTATATATATGTATATATCTTAGGAAACCACGATACACTCCATAATACGTCATGCAGGAAACTTGTGTCTAAATGTCCTTCCCTCTGCTTCCTCCATTTACCAGCACAATGTATGGCTGAATCAGGGCCTCAGGCGAGCTGGAAAGCTCAGCTGAGTGTCAACTTTGAAGAAATAGAAGATCATATTATAATATGAGAAAAATGAATGCTGAGTTTCACTTTGAAAGGTTTTTCATGATGGTGGAGGGGAAAAAGGGATGATAGCAAAGACATTTTTCAAGTGCAGTACTCTGTGCCATTATAAGATTTGCCATAAAAAAATAAAGGAAGGAAGATAACAAATCGGAGAGGATGATGAAGAGACGTGCCAAGAAGCAGCCAAATATTAAGATAGGAAAAGGCTGAGTCATCTCTCAGGATTAGGATAGCATACCATTTCCCCCACTTAAAACTCTTACATGGAGTTGTGGAGCTTACACAGTCAGAGAGAGAGCAATAGAAGAGAATTATATATTGTGTGGGAAATTTATAGTATGGAAGGTCTCTAGGATGTGGCAAATAATTCATAGCCTGCAAGAATATACATGGAAACGTAACAACTGGAAAAAAAAGATAAAAACAAAAAACAAACTAAATCCTTCTGGAAAAAATGTGATTTAATAAAAAAAAAGTTCACTATATATTTGTAATATTTTTCAGTCTAAACTTCTATGATTTTTTGTTTGAAGCTTTTTGTGTATCAGAGAAGACTTAGAAGCCTTTCTTGGTGTAATACAGAAAATGTTGCAAATGTCTTTGTTCAATGGAAAACCAGTAGGTAACATTCAGACTTTGTAATGTATTAGTTACGGGGATTGTTGTTACCTAAATTTTAGATAGTTTCAAACCATTGTATGTGAATGCTCAGTAGTGCCGTCAACACAAAGGTAGCTGGAACTGTGCAGATTATGTACTTGTTTGGTGTTTGGCTGTGAAGTTATCAGCACCTTGCATGCCTTCCTTACCTGCTGACTTAGCATGAGGGTGTAACCAAGAGCGGTCTGATGGTGAAAGACCTTGTTTAAGGGGTTGAATTTGCATCCCTAGAACCTGCAGTAGAAATTGGAGGCACTTGGAGCTGTGATTCTCAGCGAGAAGGGACATAAGGAGTAAGACTTAATGGTAGATCACAAAGTTTTAGCTACTAGCTAATAGGTTTGAGTACTAAGACACAAGTGGGTTTAGCTGGTAGTTCAGTACTGAGGTACTAGGAAGAATAACACTGGTGCTATGAGGAGGTTTTGCACTACCCAGACTTGCAGAGTACTGCAAAAGTTTAAAAACCTCCAGCTGCCCCACTGGAATTTCCTTTCAGTGTATTTTTTGTGTTTGACTTTGTTACTGCTCCTTTGTTCTTCATTTTCTGCCAGCTGCATGGGTCACACCTGTTGGGCTGCTGGTGCTGCCCCAACCCTGGTGGACTCTCGGTGCTGCCTGCCATGCCACTACATCAGGAAAAATACTCCCACAGCACTGATGCTGGAATTCTGTATTGTGCAACATGAATACACACAAAGAAAAAGCATATAAAGGGGAGATGTCAGGCTCTAAAGTTCTTTTCACTGTCAAACAACAAGGGGGCAAATTGTTCTGCCTCATCATGTTGTTAAGATTTGGATGTTCCTATTCACCAGTGTCTACTTCTTCTTGCTATTGTCAGTCTCTTTTTTATTTGTGGTAATAAAGGCAGAGCTTTCTGTGTCCAGAGACCGGTAACTGGTATACTGCTTATGGGATAATTGCTGATGGCTGACTGAGTTATAACTAAATTGGATGAATTTGGCTCGGTGACTGGAGTATCATTGTTGGTCAGTGCCCTTCTGACAAAAAATAGGTGCTCTATGGGGTCCTATCGCACTCCATTTAAGACATGGTGCAGTCTTTTTTGTGGAAAGAGATGTAATTTCTTTGAAAATGCCTGCTGCTTCCCCACTCTGTTCTGCTGAGAGCTGTTTATTTCTTTTATCAATTGCAACTCCGTTGCAGAAATAGCACAGTATATAGGGCCATGTGCAATCCCCACTGCCTGGGTAAAACTTCAGTAACTCTATGGCTTTGTATCTCAAAGCTTTGAGTTTTCTGACGGAATGAGGGCCAGACTGCATCTCATTTTAGGTGTAGCTGGTTCGCCTAAAATTTTACCCCATATGACCATGATACTACTTCTTCGGTGACCCGATGTGTTTTTAGTAGAAATACCCTCAACAGGGGTCTAATATAAAATAGAAATGAAATGTTTCAGTGCATTATTTTTCTCTGCAGCAGATATCAAGTTTCTCTCCTTTGGGACTGCTTTTCGCTGGGGAGCTGCTCCTTAGCTGCTCATCCCTTTCACACATCAGCAAAAATGCAAGCAACCATCAAGCAGGGAGATTACTGTCAGAGTATCACAGTTTTGGATAGCTTTACCCTTGTTATGTTAAGGGTTTTTTCCATATTCTCATTGTCTAAAATATTGCCATAATTTTTTTAGCTGTCAACCTCTATTAACTAGGAAACTTATTCCCCTATACTCAGACTGGAAGTTGGGGTAAGGTGGAAGAATGGCCTTCGGATTAGATTTTCCTTTTATGCCTAGCAAACACAAGTTAAAACATTTCTATTCAGGTTAAATCAAACATTAATATTATAAAAAGAAGGTTTGTAAGGGTCATTAGGCAATGGAAGAGTTTGCTCAGGGAGGTGGTTGACTTGCCTTCCCTGGAGGGGTTTAAGGTTAGGGTGGATGAGGTACTGAGGGTCATGGTTTAGTGACTGGTGGGAATGGTTGGACTCGATGATCCGGTGGGTCTTTTCCAACCTGGTGATTCTATGATTCTATGATTCTACAATTTTTATTCTTATTAGTGTGTAATAATTAAGCAGTACAGATTAGCTTACTGGGTGTATTTTTGCAGTAGTGGAAGGTCTTAAGAGAAACTTAGAATTGCTATAACAAATTCTAAAACTGAATCTTTCAAAAAGGAAAATTAGCACATGTACACGGAAGCTGATGAGGCTCAGGTAATTACTTTTGTTAATATATGACTGACCTTATCAATCTTAGATATAGAACAAAAATTGATAAAGTTCGTAATACAATTGGATTGTCTTACTTGTAAATTATCAATACACAAAAACTCCTAACTAGACTTTCTCTTAAAAAGGGAAAAAGCTGCCTCTAATCCCTAAGCCACCTGTGGAGCTATTTCAAGCCTAAGATTTAATAAATGTCTTGCATTGAATGTACTTAACTAAGGCTTTGAAAGTTTGTTAGGTTTGAGTTCTGGTTATAGCTGACACAAATTCCCAAGTTCCTCGCAGGCAAAATGAAGTGACTGCTTCTTAGGAAACTAAAGTTAAAATCTACTTACTTTCAGAATTATCATCTTACCGTTTAAAAGTACTTACCAAATTTTCACGTTGTAATAAGTAGCACTTACTAAGAATTCTGGTACCTTCACAGCTGTTGCAACCATAGGCAAGACTAGATATTCTTCTCTAAGATTAGCATCTCTTTTTTATGTTTTGCAGATTACTCTGTACTATTTCGCTCATTTTATTCTGTGGACTTAATTTTAAGAGCGAATTTGATGGAAATAATCTTTCACGAGATTTTAGTTGATTCATTTTTGAATGAGATTTCACCTTTCACAAACCAACCTCAAATAGCTGGTGGAGAGATCAGGATTAGAGCATATGCCTTTGCATCTTTGCATGAGTCTAGAACGTTGTACTCAATTCATTGCTTCGTTTTTAGTGTTCCATGCAAAACTAGTGCTGATACAGCATTAATGCTGTAGAATCAAATACTCAAAATAGGTCGAGCAAACAAGTATAATGCTCATCGTTTCCTTTTCTGGCTTTCATGTATGCAGAAAATGGTCTCACTAGTGTTAAATACTGATAATCAAACAATGCCTAATACTATGCAATTTTACTATATAATGGGCTGCATCTATTTTATTCTGCTCTCTTTAAGATCCTTCTGCTGGGGACGTCCCACAAGTTGAAGAAAATGTATTTTATTAATTTTTATTAGAATCATGGAATGATTCTTCCCAAGAGAGAATCACTATCAAAACTACGAAATGCTTTATGAACTTTTGCTAGCAGAAGCCAGCTTGCTCTCATTCCAGTTTGAAATGTGAATCTGTGCAATTAACCTCAGCTGTACCCTTTCTATAACTGATAGCAGATACAAACTTCTGCTCCTGACTTGTGAACCTAAGTGTTTCAAAGCCTTTTTAAAGGGGAAATTCTACCCAGACAGTCAAAATTTAAAGGAAGAAGATGTGGTGTCCAATAGAAGTAGCTGAGAGTTAGAATAAAACGTGGTATTATATGTGACATAATGCATATGCTTTTTAAGGTGTTGGAACAGAATTATCTGAGACAGGTTTATCTATTTCATGTATCTGCATAGACTTCATTCCTTTAGAGGTTAATATGTTTATATTAAATTTTATCATGTTAATCACTGAAATGGAAGAGGCAGTATTATCCTCACAGTTACAGAAAGAACAAGGGTCAATGAAGAAATCTGTGAACTGCGACTTGTAGGATTTCAACTGTTAAATCATTCTGCCTCAGCACAAGTTGCAGCATATGGCAGTGAATCTGTACGGGAGGTTTTTGCAAGTGAAAGAACAGAAAACTCTTGAGAGAGTTGGAAGTCTGATGCTGAGGCAATCACAGATTTTGCGGAACATGCAAGTATTTTTTATTCTCTTCACAGATTAAATTTAGAATGCTTTTTATAGTTCAGCACTTATCACATATAAATCTGAGCATATTGGGAAATATGTGTTAACTACTCTATTGCCTTTCAACTTCTGGGAATCCGTAATTGGAAATCTTCATGTTGTGTTTAGGGTTTCCATGCAGACCTCCTCTGTTGTTGTATATGGGACTCCGAGGATGCAGGACACGGATAAGAGTGTAAGTGGCGAGTGATATTATCAAGATTCACCTGAGTAGCAAGGTTCTGGCTCTGCAGGACTTTTCAATACAATATAGCATGCTAAGAGATGTGTCAGAAAATGCACAGGCATGGAATGAAAGGAAATGAAAAAGCATGTGGCAGTGAGGTTGCAGCAGAGGTGACTGACCACTTTGCTGCTCTGGCATGGTTTAGTTTTTGCATGGAGACAAAAAGAAAGCCCGTCTTCATGCTGTCTTGTAATTTAATGAGGAAAAGCTGGTTTTATGTTCTATTCATCAGGCCTCGCTTCTTCTGTAAACTCATAAATGGCAGGGATTGAGAAAAAGGTGAACATAGTATCAAGATTTTCTGGTGAAAACAGTAAGTCATAGTATTATTTTTATTAAGTTTTTATTGGCCTTTATTGATGGGAGAAAGCACATGGTGAGCAGTTTTTTGTCATACCTACAAATGACAAGAATGGGCTTTCCTTATTTATTCTATAGCAGAAACACAGAATTGGGGATGATAGCAAGTAAGGTAAGGGAATGCTGAATGCTGTTAAGGTTCATAGTGGTTTTGGGGCTGGGAGTAAAAGCTTCGGCAGAAAAATTAATCTGCATAGCTATTTGTATTTTTTTACGTTATAGAGCAGAGCTTAAGTAATGTATTTGTATGGTAAATGTCATAATTTCTTAGTTGGCTCAGTTTGAATATTCAATAATTATTCTCTGTGATGCTTATGACCATACTGAGAATTTATTCTAGAACCATTGAAAGAAGCACCATAAAGGGGAAAGTTACTATTTTTGTTTCATAAACATTTTGCTTCGGTGACATGCACAGCACTGTTCTTGATATTTGAAACACATTTCAAAGATATTTCAATCAATTCAGAAAATACACAACAGAACTGAGGATCCATTAATTATGGCTGGGAATGATACTGTGGATTAAGGTGCTAACAAAGCCTAACCTAATCTGTTTTAATTAACTAAATTATTTTTTTCATGATTAGAAACATACGTTAGGTTGTTTCTCAAGGACCTATTCTTCCCTCTAAAACACAAAGATGAGGTAAATTTCAGCTTATTTACACAATAAACCACCATATCCTTTTGAAGTTACAGTCATCAGAAAAATGCGTCTACCCTACACTTTTTAATCCTCTGAGAACTTACGTGTATGCTTCAGTGGGTCTTTGCACATTCATAAAGCAGACAGATGACAGCCTTTAAAAATAAACTTTAAAGAGCAAGAGAATAACAAAAAAAAAAAAAAAAAGCCTAGTACCTGGAATATGGCATGTACTTTTTTTTTATTAACAGGGAGATGAAATTTGACTGTGATGTGAGCTATTAGAAACTGGTTCCGTGGGTCACCAGTAGTCATTTTGTGCTTTGTAACGATAGCAAATCTGTGAGATGAGCTTATAAAAAGGAGCATTTAAAGCATGAGAAGTTTACATTCAGTGGGGTGTCGTGACAGAGGTAAAGGGGGAGAGGTAATTTAGTAGCAGGAATGAAATTAAGAAAAAAAGTATAGTAAAAAGACAGATGGGCTAGAGATGTAACAGCACACACAGTGAATGGGGACTTGTCTACAGGAACCCAGTCTTTGAAGAGGCTTCATGTCTTATGTGAATTTGTCTTGGTTTTATGTTCTTGGGAAGATCTTTCTTTACATAGTTTTTCTTAAATGAAATAGTCTGCATCTGAACAGTTTACTATGATATTTTTCAGCACCGTGGTCTGTGGTTGTATTTATGTTAGTTTAGGTTATGTATTTTGTATGATTTGAATGCTTGGTAGAATTCTTGTTCTGTAGTCTTAACTTCTCAAGTGGATTATGCAGAAACATCCATGGCAGTTTATATTTTGGTTTTTAGATGAAATATTTTGTTGGCTGCTCATTAAATGAGGGATGTTCTCCCTAGAGTATTTATTTCAGTAGAATGTAATTAAGGGGATTTACTTCACAAGGAATATGTGAATATATGTAAATAAAGAGAGCCATCATTATTTCAGTCACACTTTAGGTTACCTTAGGAAGTTTGCGGATGTGTCTGTACACAAATTGATGCACATCTTCAACCAAGGATAAGGAATTTTCAGTTGAATTTCTACAGCTTTCTGTTTTGTGAGAGCAAAAGTTCTTTGCATTACTTGGTTATACTCATCTGCCTTATTTAAAGGCCCTGTTCTGTGTTCCTTGCCTAGAGGGGATCTCAGCTGTACTCTGTATTTAGAGCAATAGTGAGGTTAAATCGAGACAACAAAGACACCTTCAAAGTTTCCAGAGAGAGACAGATTACATTTCTGTCAGTCAGAAGGTGGGGTTTTTAAGAAAAATTCAACGTGGAAGATTAGAGAATGGAGAAATGCTTAACTGATTATATTTTAAGATATTGCAGACAAAAAAATATGGAATCCAATACATAAATAAAGATTTAAAGGGTATGAAAAAATGAACAAAGATGTCTCAGAAATGGAATAAAGTTAATCAGTAAGTAGTTCTTTAAATATGCATTTTACAAAATAAACAAAAAAGAAAGAAAGCATTGATCGGCATGTGTTGAAAGCTAGTGACAGGGATTAATCTGACTACACAAAAGACTTAAATCTTCATATAGTTGTTTGAGCAAGATAATATTGTCCAGTCTCTGAAGTGCTTTTATCTTGGTAAGACATGTTCTAAAACATCTTTCAGAAAACAGCGATAGCTTTTCTGGGCTGGCAAAGACAGTAGCTGCATTAAACTCAGTAGCTGCATTAAACTCAAAAAAATAAGAAGAGGAAAAAAAAGTATTTAATGAGGACTTAGGCTGAAAGAAAAGCAAAAGTAAGCCTGTTTGCATATTCTACTTTAATCAGTTTCTTTCAATAAATTAACTTATATTTAATGTTTGAGTGAAACTGCAGTGCAAATTTAGTTGTGGTCTCAGGCAGTAGGTGCTGAATTGGTACTCGGGCAGAATATATTAACAGTTGCTAAACTGAACAGTTCTTTAACTTACAGCAGTGTGATTCACCTCAGTATAAGAATTCAAAATTTGTAATCTTAGTCCTTTATGTAGTACAGTGGAAATGGAAGTTGGATTATGTTTACACAGGCTAATAAAAACAAACATAACAATAAAATCAAACCCCCAGACATTAAGTTCATTGCCAGTGAGGATTTACTGTCTAGATCCATGTTTTATACTTGCCAGTGAGAAATGGGCCTAAACCTCTACTGGAATCAGTTTTACTTCAGTGTTATCAGGTTTTCCTATCGAATTAGAACTTTTCCAGATGTATTTTAGACATGTAAAAAGTGCTTCTTCTTAAGACAATGTTTTAAAAGTAAAACTTTTAAAATTTCAATATTAAGTGAGGGGAAAATGGCAACAGGAGCTGAGGACATTTTGCATCTTAGAAATGGCTTTTGAATCACTGTGGCATTCTTTGAGAGAGCAAGTAATGAAGTAATTAAGAAATAAAAATTTGGTATTTGTAATTTTATTTGAAATTTGAAAATATTATTTGAAATAGCGATTGAGAAAGGAACTGGGACTTTTACAAGAAACAAATTACTCTACTTAACATTCCAAATGTTTAGTAATAGCACTACGATATTCATTCTTGAGAAGTTAACTAGTATTAGGAGACTATGGAGTGCTGTCAGTCATTATTACACCAGATAGGATTTGGCTGAAGTTCC
Organism: Clamator glandarius; assembly: GCA_033459285.1. Taxonomy (NCBI): domain Eukaryota; kingdom Metazoa; phylum Chordata; class Aves; order Cuculiformes; family Cuculidae; genus Clamator; species Clamator glandarius. Next base: position 2,124,874 of record JAUNZM010000165.1, on the reverse strand, counting down.
GTTTAGGTGTAGATTTTTTTTCAATATTTGCCTAGATTCATAGAATCATAGAATAGTTAGAATTGGAAGAGACCTTAAAGATCATCTAGTTCCAACCCCCCTGCCATGGGCAGGGATATCCCACTACATCAGGTTACCCAAGGCCCCATCCAATCTGTCCTTGAACACCTCCAGGGATGGGGCAGCCACAACTTCCCTTGGCAACCTGTTCCAGTGTCTCATGGTGAAGAAATTCTTCCTAATGTCTAGTCTAAATCTGCCCTTCTCCAGTTTATACTCATTCCCCCTCATCCTGTCACCACTAGCCTTTGTGAATAGTCCCTCTCCAGATTTCTTGTAGGCTTCTTTCAGGTGCTGGAAGGTCGTTATAAGATCTCCTTGGAGCCTTCTCTTCTCCGGGCTGAACAAGCCCAACTCTGTCAGCCTGTCCTCATAGGGAAGATGCTCCAGCCCTCTGATCATCTTTGTAGCCCTCCTCTGGACCCATCCCACAGTTCCACATACTTCTTACTTTGAGGATTCTAGAACTGGTCACAGGAGTCCAGATGAGGTCTCACAAGAGAGGAACAGAGGGGCAGAATCAAATCACCTCCCTCGACCTGCTGGCCACGCTTCTTTTGATGCACCTCAGGATACATTTGGCCTTCTGGGCTGTGAGCGCACACTGCTGGCTCATGTCGAGCTTTTCATGGACCAGCACCCCCAAGTCCTTCTCTGCAGGGCAGCTCTCAATCACGTCATGCCCCATTGTGTACTGAAAGTGGGGTTTGTCCCGACCCAGGTGTGGGACCTTGCACCTGGCCTTGTTGAACCTCATGAAGTTCTCACAGCCCCACTTCTCCCACCTGTCCAGGTCCCTCTGGGTGACACCCTGTCCTTCTGATGTGGCAGCTGCACCACTCAGCTTGGTGTCATCTGCAAACTTGCTGAGGGTGCACTTGATCTCACTGTCAATGTCATTGATGAAGATATTAAACAGCACCAGTTCCAGTATGGACTCCTGAGGGATACCACTTGTCACGGGTCTCCATCTGGAGATTCACCTTTATGTTGTCATACAACATTTTCTTCTTACAAACCTGAGACTTACGTACCTGGAAGTTGGGGTTACTGTCATTTACTTGACATATGTGTTTGGTATTCATATTGATGCAGGGGTCTGCACTGAAGATCTGTAGCCTAGAATCAAAATGAAGGTTTGTCGGTATGCAAGCCTTGTACTGCGCTTTGGTAATCCTACATGTTTTTCTGCTGAACATGTACAAACTAAAATACTGGTTTGTTTGTTGATTGTTTGGAGAAACTGATCTTAGGAAATAACATTCTGTTTAGCATGTTAGTACTTTAGACTAGAGAAGTAGTTGAAATAATAAAAATAAAATATAATACTTAAAAAGATATTGATGAATTCAGTGTGTGAAACTGCAGTTGCCTATCAACTTCTGTCTGCTGTAATTAATGAGTGTTTTCTCTTGTTTCCTTAGCTCTTATTCTTTTTTTCATTTCATTCTTTTCCTGATTTAAAATTAATTAGAAGTGTATGACATTTATTACAGAAATTTCGTTTTAAAAATAGAATGAAATGAAAGCAATATCTGGTGGATTGTATCATATGAGCCATTGAGATCCTTCCAAGTTGATTGAATTAATTTTTTACTGTGGTATGTTGCATGTAAACTTCAAGTACAGGGAATGACATGGGAGTAAGGCATTGTAATCACCATTCAATAAAAAAAAAACAAACTTAAAGTTTTAGGTAGCTAAAAAAAACCTAAAAAGACATGTCATGTGACCTCATGAGAGCTCTGATGGGTCTTGCCTTAAGCCAGAAAAACTCTGTTGTAGGATTTTTTTATCCTACAGTAGAAATTTTTTTTTAAAGGTGAAAATTATTAAGCCACCCTGTTTGTATTATTATTATGTGTGTTTTGGAACTATTTTGTAAGACTTTCCAAGGAGGCCGGAACTCTCTGTACGTTATCTAGATGAGAGGTTCAGAGGAGAATCCATTCTGTGGGCCAGCCTAGACCTCTAAATATCTTCTATATGTTCATCAGTGGAACCATGATGTGCTGAAATCCACTTTTCACAAGTATTGTTTTCGGATGCTTTCATAATTCTCAATTTTGCTGTTCACAGAGAGCGAAGAAGTGTACCAGCGCCAGGTGCTGTCTATTTCCTGTATCGTCTTTGGCATAGTCGTAGTGGGCATGCTTTGTGCAGCGTTCTACTTCAAAACAAAGTAAGAGCCTTCGTTAAGCGTGTTTGTTACTTAGCTTCTGTCCTTTTACGGCTTTATGATTCTTCAATTTCTCCTCTCCGTTTGAAGCTCTTTTTAAGTCTGGATGGGTTAAAACAGTTCCCCGTGGTCACACAAAGTCTGAAAAAAAAAAGGGAAACAGGAATAATATGTGTTCTTGTTTCTATTTTGTGATATAAGAGAAGGTGTCCTTTCCAGTTCTTATTTTGACAGTCATTTTGTGGCTTTTATTATCAGTGCAATAACTACTTCCTTCTTTTGAAAATAAAAGTTTAAACATGCCATCTCTTTTTTGCCTTTCATTTCATAAGCCTGCATGTCCCTTTTGTTTCTGCATGCTGAGAACAAAAGTAGAGTTAGAAATGCAGAAGGAAACAAATTGTTTGCAGATATCTGTAACCTGTAGGTAATAGTTGTAAACTGCTGATGTAGTTACGTAATGAGTATCTGTAACACACAAACATATTGAACTATCCAAATGTGGTGGCATCATCTACACTAAACTATTTTGAAGTGAAATACTCTTCACTCTATTCTTTATCTTCCCAACTGAACATTATTAAGTAATATTCATTGTTTTGTGTATAATTTGAGTTTCAAAATCCTCATAGCAATTACATGACCGTCTTGTCAGTGCCACTCTATCTATGTTCTGTATGGTTGTCATCCCTCATTCCTGTTCCAGCTGGAGCTAATGAGAGAACACGTATCAATATCAATAGTACCTGCATGAGGTTAGTTATGGTGGCTGAGCATCAGAAATATGAAGGTTTGCACTATTTAAAAGTTTGTTTGCTTATCTCAATCACTATTTTTAGAATTTATTTTAATGGGTAAGAAATCTTATGAGGACTACATTTTATTTTTTAAAAAAAGACATTTCTATCAGGAAAAAAAAGAAGTTTGAGAAATCAGCAGACTTTCCACCTCTCCCCCTCCTTTATTTCTCCTCAGACTTCATAGGTAGCTTCTGTACAGTTTGAGTGAAGATTTGAGTTGATTCATGTTTCATCTAAATCCTCCTTCCTGTTCTAGCGTCTTGAGGGATTTAATTTAATTGTACTTTGGACCTAGAGTTAGACAGTGATGCTAGTTGGTAGAATGCTGTGGCAGGACAGTTCCTCTCTGCAAACTGCTTGATTGTAGGATAAATTGTGAGCTGAGACTGCCACTGCATTAGGAATGTCATTATGCATTTGGATCCACAGGAGAAAGAGAGAATAAATGTATTCTTGTTCTAACTGGCAAAGCTTGGGTTTGAACACATAAGGCCCATTTGTTTTGAAAAGAACAGTTATAAAATAAAAATATTAATTGGTAACTTAATGATTAGTAGTTTCTAGTTTTATAACTTTGCATCCTAGAGTTTCACAAAATTAATATGCATAAGCCTAGTATTATTGTTAAATTGCATGACCATAAAAGGAAATCTATTATTAGATTGTTTCAGTGAATTATCTTCAGAAATCTCATTTGTAATGGTAAAGATTGCAGCAGTGAAGCTGAATATTCCAGTTTAATTTTGTGTTTGTAGATGTAGAAACAATTCTAAAGCTAGGTTTCCTAAATAAATGCAAATTAGAGTTCCAAAGTCATTTGTTTTGTTATTTTCACGATTAAGTTGTAAGAACATTATATGTATAGGAGAGTCCTAAAGACTGGTGCTTTGCTGTCATTATTTAGACTTTATATGAAGTCTCTACTCAAAAACAATCATCAAAAAAGATTGGATATTCCATAACCATTATGGAGACTGACATGCAACTGCTTGGCTTTCCAGCAGGACATACAGATATACGTGATTATTTCCTCAGTGTAATTTAGTTAGTTAGAAAACAATTATTCATACAAACTCTAGGTTGCTTTTATGAATTTGCCCTGAAATTTTATGAGAAGCTAAAGAGTTCACTTTAATATTTTACAAATTAAATTATTCCATTTAATTGGTTTCAAAAATGAGTAGCTATAAAAAAAAATGTTTGTAAAGGAGATGTTTCAGAATCAACTGATTAATCTGACAATACAGTGCTTTTGATTACATATCTATCCAGATTATTCTGATGGTAAATTAACAAGTTGTTTTGACTGAGGAACAATTTTGAAAGTTTACAATTTTTTGTGCTTGAGAAATTATTTCCTCACCCACCCATATTCATGAATATTAGTAAGTATGAGCTACACATTTTACTCAAAAGATGCCACTTATATTTGTAACACCCTTCTCTGGCCACGCTCCAGCCCCTCAACGTCTTTCTTATACTGAGGGGCCCAAAACTTGACCCAGGATTCGAGGTGTGGTCTCACCAGCGCTGAGTCCAGGGGCACCATCACTTTTATTAAGAGCAAACTATGGCTGCAAATTTTTAATGAACACGCTCCCCTAAGAGAGTTTTGAAGTCTTTCTTTTTCATATGCTGTGCTGTTTCAAAAAGAGGATGTAGATAAAAAGCATAAAGAAACTTAAAGAGTATGAGATTTGTTATAGTTTAGGACCTGTGTTCAGGAAACGTGCTTTAACAAACTTTTAAGCAGATGCTTACAGCTCTTGGGATTTAAGCAAATGCTTAAATTGTACAATCATAGAATCATAGAATAACCAAGTTGGAAGAGACCTACTGGATCATCGAGTCCAACCATTCCTACCAAACACTAAACCATACTGAATCAGAACTCCATGTCTCAAAATGCAGATGAGCTTCCATATATTTATTGTAATATATTAAAAACTATTATTATTAAAATTGAGTATATGAATTGTGATACTTCTCACTGCTTTCTTTAATACTGAGGGAATGTGTACTTCCTCACAGTTTCCCCCTTGACTGCTTAAGTAAGTGCTTTTCCTCTGGTTTCTTGCATTCCCTGCGCTACACAGACTCCACTGAAAGAAGTTAAAATTACTTATCTGCTTCATGTGATGTCAAATTAATTGGCCTGAGTCAAATAAGATGCTGTCAAACTTGATGAAACATTACCAGAACTTTTTGAAAATGTTGCTGAAGCTTCTTTGCTAAAATTTTAAATTTCACTATAGAAAGACTGTATTTCCTTAATTTCTTACTGACACTTCCTGGAAGCCACTTTCTTCATAAATTTGGCTCCATCCCAGTTGCTGTCCAAAGGCTGCTGGTGGCATAATGAAGCGCTACTGCTGCTGGCGAGTCCTTGACCTTACTGGGCAGCTTCCAGGGTCTTTGTAGATTTGCTGCTGGAGATGCATCTTTGAAGGAGAAAAAGGAACAAGGAAGGGAAGGGAAGAATTAAAATAGTATTATGGAATTATTTCTTGTGAACTTTTAGAAGTGACAGTCTCAGACAACGTAGCTTATCAGAAGAATGGAGACTGATAAAAGACCTTAAATATATTTGGCGTACAGTTTTTGTCCAGCTAAGATATCTGTTTGCACAAAAGAAATGCTTAAAATAGTTTGCTTTCTCAAACTATTGTCCTCGATATTGTCCTCAATCACATACAGACCTTTAAAACTCGGTTTGTAAATATAGTGTGGCAGAAACAGAAAGCCTTTATTAATAGTGTGCTTATCTCCTGAATATTGCAAGTGATTCCTCTAGTGGTTTTATTAGCTCTGATATAACAGGGCATAATATAATTTGTCAAAAACACAACCTCAGGGACCATACAGATGTTTGGGGTTTTTTTCCAGGCTTAAGAATGTAAGCAAAAGCTGATCTATACAAGGTACTGGAGTTTAGATCAAGTCTAACCATCTAGTAGAACTCACTGATTCTTTGACACATTTTATGGCCAACAGGGGCTAATATCTGCTGGAATTGCCAAAATGAGAGCAAAATGGGGTTTTATTAATATTCAGGCCTGCTTACAAGCTATTGTTTAATATGTAATAGATGATATTACAAAATTCTGCACTAAAAAAACCTGGCATGCTATTATAGAAATCTGACAATAGAAGATATTTTAAACAGAAAAGCTCTTTTTTTCCCTTTCTGAAGCCTCGCCAGAAAATGACCATTGCATTGAAATATTAGACACTGGTGAATTAGCTCAGCTGGTTAATCTAATACGGTGAAGTGTTGAATGAAGGGAACCATGGGTATAAAAGTATCATAGCTATAGCAGAAGATCAAACTAGCTCTTTCTTACATGAATTTTATTTCTCTCTGCAGGAAGCAAACAAAGCAAATTCATGAACAGCTGAAAGAAACACAGAATAGGAAAACCTACAGCCTAAATGCTTCCAGCATGATGGCAAAGTCAGAGTGTATGGCACAAAGCCGAGTCCAGATGCAAAATGTAAGTAATTCTGCCAGCTATGACGCTTAATAGCCTGGCTGAGTTTCTGCTGCTGGTGGCAGCACATCACCATTTTGCTATTAGCATCTGAGCAGTGGGAACAAGAATTCTCACTTCTTCCATAAAATGTTTTGTGTAGGGCCTGTTAATGGAAAACACCAAGCAGGGATTTTTTTTCTGAAGTTATTTCAATGGATCCTGGTGCATTTTGTTCACATAATAAACCTTGCTGAACCCCCTAGCTCTGCATCCAGCAGTGGAAATAAATGGCTATCACAATTTTTAGCGATGCCTTTGCTCATATATATTTTGTATAGGTGAAGGGAGGGTCCTTGATCTTCAGTGATTTAAAGTTTTCTAATAATTAATGAACTTGCATGGGAAATGTAGGTATTTGTCACAATTGATTCAGAGCAAATTCAAAATCTACAACTCAGTTTATATGTGTAGACTAGTGCCCAAGGGAAGACTGTGCAGACGGTTTCATTTTCCTGGGTCTTGAGCCAGAAGGATTTTTGATACCAGAAAGAGATTAGTTTGTTCAAACTAAATTTGAAATGTATGTCATCATTTTCTGTATATAGCTCTGTGTAGGTTAATACAATCTCCCAATCATGAAATACTCCAACCTTATTTAAAATAAAGAACTTGAAGATGACCAAATTATTTAGCCCTGAATGCAAGCTGTTTTCCAATGCATGTCTTTCTCTCCCCCTGCTCATACATATTTACTGCGATCTTATTCTGAACAAAGATGTTGGAAAAACTGAGAAGGATCCTGGTAGTAATAGAAAATCATAAAAAAAAAATATTGAAGCCTTTCTAAGTGTTTAACTTAGCTTAGTATCTTAGCTTTGCTTAAAGGGCTGACTACCTTACTTGCCAGATTCCATCAAAATAGTTGGAGCTTAACAGAAGTGAGTACTATTACCTGCTTAGCCACAGGTCTTTAAGCTTCAGGCTTCCATCTAATTATTGTAGAAGTAAGCAGAAGCCCCGTTAACCAATTCAGAGTAAGCAGAGCCTCCATGCTATGACGGAGGAGTTGTCAAAGCATTGCTTGTATTGACTGAAACTTTTGGTGTATAGGAGCAACCTTGTGGTCGTAATATTCTTTGCGATTCAGGAAAAACCTGCTATTTGAAGAAGGAAGAGAGCTTCGCTAAATTGACATAATCACAGTTTAGGGAACCTTGTGCAATTCTTTGTGTCACTTCCAGTTTGTTCACTCATATATTATTTCTAGCATCTCAAAAAAAAGCTGTTGAGAGCGTGGTTAGGTTGTAATGATGGCAACAAAAGGTACAGCTGTAAAGAGCTTTTCCGATCCTTTTGTTCTAACATGTTAAGTAGGTCTTGGTTAGCACTAAGAATATATTCTTTTCCTTTTTCTCACTGAATGCTGTGCAGTATTTTGTCAACCCGTCATCACAATGAACTGTTTGATGTCTTCTGAGCAGCTGACAAAGCTTTATTTATATCTTTTTTTCTTTTGCCATAACAATACCCATAATGGCTGAAGTAGCAGTTTGTAGATTCCAGATATTACAGATGGAAAACTGTTATTATTATTTATTATTTTAATCCGAGTTTACTTTTCAGCTTTTAAGGCTGTTTAGACTGGTTGTTATCAGTGCCGGTCATTAACACCCGGCTTTCTTGTTCTTGTGTCTGCTTTCAGGCAGTTGTTTTCCCCTTGCCATTAAAAGCATTCTCCCTTTGGGAGCAAAGATACTAAGGAAGAAAAACAGAATGACCTTGTGCAGGATGTAGCCAACAGTGCAGGATAGTAATGGTTTCTATTGTTAGCAAGATTTCAGTGCAGGAATGCATGTAGGCAGTTCATGAAATATTTAAAAAACTTGGTAGATTAGAGGGCAAGAAGAAGGACAAAGGGTAAGGTGAGGCAGCAGAAAATAAATTTGAAGTGATATTTCATAGGAATGGCTGAGGGGCTTCCCAGCAGAGGGCAGAGATCTGCCCCAGGCATATCTGCTAGGTGGGAGAGGGACCAGGCAGTGATGCAGAGAGGCAAGTGCTCTCGCTTCGTTTCTATCAGCCGCTTCCCGGGGGGAAAACTCTGCTATTCCCACCGGCAGCTCCTGCCACATGGAGTTTGGGGCAAAATCTTAGTTCTCTTCATTTCCAGGGGCCAAAAAAGAAGCTTCAATAAATTATGGTGATTATTTTCTGGAGACTTGTTCCTTCAGTCTGATGCTTTGGTGTATATAATCCTGTCCTGGAAACTGTTTCTTTTCCTAGTCCAAATGCTCCTCTTACATATAAGGACTGTCTTGCTTGTATGTCACCTTTCTCTCTTTCCCTAAAAGTTTATCCTGTACTTTTATCTTATTTTTAGTGGACTTTATGATGCTTTCAGGTGTTTTTCACCCTACTTTTTCATAGAATCATAGAATTACCATGTTGGAAAAGACCTCTTTGTTCATTGAGTCCAACCATTTTTCTTCTACACAGAATGCATTACTGTAGGCCTGAGAATAGCTGCATAAGGTTCCTTATTCTTGATGACTATTCTAATCATGTCTATTCTGAAAGAGCCTTCACATTTTGACTCAGAGGTTGCTATGTGTAGTAAAGATTGCCTGGATCTTTCCAAATGCTGTGTTCCTTAGAGGTTTTACTTATTTCCTATGACCTAGGGCATAGCAGATAGCACTTTAAGAGGTTTGTGGCTGTAAGGACCTTAACTAATCTCAGTGAAGTACCTTTTTTTCCTCATCATTCCTTTTTTTACCTCTTTATCCTTGACTGGACTTCAAGAAAATAATTCTTTTTCCTTATTTATTTTTAAAGCCGATTTTCTTTTTTTTTTTTTTTTTTTTAAATTGAGAGAATGCATATGAATATATCAAAATTGCTGTTAACAGAAACCCCACACATTTCATTTTTGAACCAATATTAAAATGAATTACCAATTCACATTTATTTTAGCCTAACTCATTATACTTGCAGCTGTTTGCATTATTGCAACAGGAAAACAAAAGGACTTCAGACTTCAGTCCTCATGATATCTCACCTCTTTGCCACTTAAAGCTTCTTTACACTACTGCGATTATGAGAACCGTATACAAGATTAAAAGCTCTGAATGTTTCCTCTTAGAACATTCTCCATTTATAACAGAATGTTCCTGCTGCATCCTAGACTACAGTTACCTTGCAGCAATCCTTATCTCTCAAAGCAGCGTTTAAGAAATGGATTTGAAGTGTTGGATATTCCCTCAACTTCATTAAATATCCACATGGCAAGATTGCTCTTTCAGATGTGGAAATTCAAGTTAAGCAACAGGATATTCAGGAAAACATGGAGCTGACCAACTGAAAAGCATAAGATTTTTAGAACTTCCTTCATTTTAAGAAGTTTCTTCGTTTAGGGTTTTTGCCCTTAGTGGTCAGCAGGGTAAACACAAGTGGAGAATGGCATACCCCAACATATCCCTTGACAAGCCCCGAGGCTGGGCAAGAATACTAGGAGAGTTAGGCATTTAAGTTAAAACGTGGATGCTTCCCTGTCATTTTGTCATTTGCTATAGTGCTGGGAATAAAGGTTTTTGTTTGTGCTGACAGTATTTTGGAGTATCAGATGCTTTTCCTTCCCACACTCAAATGCATTATATCGCCTCTACTTTCTTTCTCAGCTCAGTTGTGATTCTGCGCAGTAGAAAAAAAAAAAAAAGAGAGTTAGATTTTGTCAGGACCACTATATTCTCTCTGAACTCCTGCTGATCATAGCCAGTAATTCTGTTCACCTGTACTAAGCCTATTTCTCTCTGCATTTATTCTGCTTTTTTGTTAGAGATACAAATTAGATGAAATTACTGTATACCGTAAGCATGATTAATAAATAAGTGTTTGAACACAACTTCTAGTATTTCTCCTGCATCTCCTTGAAGTCCACTGCTTTTCCTAAATACTCTAACAGCAACACAGTTTCTTGCTGGATGTTTTAGCATTTTGGATTTGGATACTAATGCACTAGTAATCTTGCTATAATTCTTCAGTCAGGAAGAGATATGCCAGTTTTTTAATGCAGGATCCTTGTGGTTCACTAGAGATTCAGAAGTATTTCACCTGATGCATGAAACTTAGGGCTTCTTGGTACTATGCACGCCTTCCCAAGGAGGTTATATTATCTTCAAGAGATTCTTAGCCAATATACTCCACAAGACTGCAGCAAATGGTCCCCATAGGCAAAATGAGGTAAACTGTCATTCTCTGCTGCCCCTCTCAGACAGACAAGCACTCTGTGCCCCTCATGAACCATGCAAGGGGCGAGAGCAGGTGATGTGGTCCTCCTTCTGGTTTTCTGTAGATCACCACTCTTCATGAGTCCTGATCATGCTCCTGATTGCTAGTTCCTTTTTCCACCTTGACTAGAGGGCTTCTTAAGTTTGCATAACTTGACAAATACGTCACGCAACAACAACAATGAAACCAGGCAGCTGAAGTCTTGCTGTTCCTTTAGTGATTCTCAGAGCTATCATGTTTTTTTAAAGTGGCCTTTTTCACCTTTGTGGATTATAATACCTTCTCCCATGGTGCTAAGGGGTCTTTTAATTCCCTATCACTTTCCCTCTGAGGTGGGTAATACACTTCTCATGCTGTAGTGCGTGGTTTCCCTTTTCACTACGCTTGTTTCTAATAGCTCGCAATCACTACATCCAGGTTTCTGATCTTCTTATAATGAGGGGAAAAAAAAACTATGCTCTTTTTGTGTCTCATTGCCTTTTGCTGGTAGTAGTAGGAAATAAATTCATTTTAGTCACTGTGATAGAAATGCAATTAATATATGTTGACCAACAGATACACTTTAAATCTTTTAAAACGTTACTGTGGGGTTTTGCCTGAATTGCAATGTGATTTATTGGCTTTGATCAAGAGTGTATTTCCCATTTCTGTATTGCATGACTACTTAGGAAGAGCTGCCAGAATAGACAAACCTGACTTTATTGGCTTCTGTTGAGAGCTTGTGTTGGCAACAAAACATATAAAGCATATGGGAACAGACGTTATGTATCCCACCTGATGGGCTTTTGTGCAAGGTCAGCCCATCCAGGAAAATCCCTGGCTCTTCACTTTCTGGAGGCAGCCTCTCTGAACGTTATTTAAAGCTGCCCCCACTGTTTTCTCAGTCCTGTATGAAATGGGGTGCCCTCATCTTATCTCTTCCAAAGCCACATGCGTTTCTGGACTTCTTGTTATTACTATTTTGGGAAAATCGTTGAGGAGGAAGAGCTAAGAAAAGCCAGAGGGGACAGATGGGTGTTTTGTTTTGAATAATACTAGGACAACAGCATCAAGCTGTTCTGTAGCGCTTGAGTGGCATTTGTTATCCTCGGATCCTACTTTTCAGAATAAAGAAGACAAGGCACTTAGCAGAGGCATTACGTGATTGCCGTCATACAGCAGGTCAGTGGCAGAGGCAGATCTCTTGTCTTCTGGCCCAGGCTGCCTTTGCAGATTTGCTTAGTATTAACTAATGGGGGCGGGGACACATGACACACATTTTATTGTCAAAGAGTTGAGTAATTGTACATAACAGATGATTAGAAAATAAGGAAACTGTGAAAAATTGAAAATTTGCAAAATGCTTTATTTTTAAATGCTATTATTATTCTTTAATTTATTTATCCATACGCATCAGTGTTTCTCAGTAGTTGCTCAAACAAGCACAAATAATTAAGCGAGGAGACAATAAACCCACAAAAACCATAAATAATAGAGACAAGGTTTCAGTGATACTTTCAACCTACTGGAATAGTCCTTTGAAAGTGTTTCACAGCTTATTCTCCATCACGGCTGAGTATTCAGCAGCTCGCAACAGTTGGAGCGCTCCTTAGAGTTCAGCCCAACTGGACTGTGGAAGCAGCAGGATGGGCTGTGCTGGGATACAGATGGGGAGTATCCGTATGCCATACTTCTGGGGTCACCAACTGATACTGCTGTAAAGTTCTCACAGAGATCTGAAGATAGTTTTCTCCAGAGATGATCTCAGAGGAGTGACTCTTAAGGTTAAACTAAAGGTGATTAACTCAACCTGTTCAAATGTATGAATAATGTGATCCATCGAAATAAGTTCAGTTACATTGATCGAATTGTGTATATTCACACTCTCAATATAAATTATAATTCAGATTTTTGTTGTAATTAACGTTGCTTGAAAGAGGAATTGTGGGAAGAAAATATCCTTTGCAGGCTGTGTGTGAGTGGTACTGGGTATTGAACCTTCAGTATAATTTGCTGGTTGGCATCAGAGCAGCTTCTGGGGGTCCTGGTTTTCCCCAGCTGTGGTGAAGAAAGACTCTGTATACCATCGCTCCAGTCCACATCCACCTTTATCATGCACACAGCAAAAGGTGCAGCTCACCTCTATTTACCCTGCGTGATTCACTTCATACTCATGGTCTTATAGGCTATTCGGACCTTCAGTTTAGTATCATGAACAAACACACAAAAAAGGACAAAAATTGCTTCCTGGCACTAAAAACCCATTCTTTACATAGCTCAAATTGATTTATTCAGGTCAGAAATCAAAGACAGTCTCATTTCTAAGCAGGCAGAATAACTATTAAAGTTTAAAACCTTCACAAACATGAGTCCCTTAAAAGTCATACTTTTGTCTGAATATTTTATCTGCAGTGTTTACAAGTGACAAGTAAGATCATGGTAACTGAAAGAAATGAGTGGAATATGTTTCTTCCTATTATTTCACTTGTGTTTACTTCATGCATGATGCAGCTTTTTGCATATTGTTACTCTCATAGCTTTGCCTTCAGAAGCACAAGAGCAGTAATTTTGGCCCTTTTTATGTGTATATTTCACACAACAGAAAGAGGGAGAAGAGTACTGGAGAAAAATTTGAAGATCTGTTATTTCATTTAGTGCACGTACTTGTAATGCAATATGAAAAATTCTCTGCAAAGTGCACGATTTTTCATATCTGAGGGGAAATATGGGCTAACCTTTCATATCTCTAAGATATTGCCCAGTAACCACTAACAACATTGATCCTTTTTCTGAGCCAAAATGCAGCTTTTTTTATACTTCACTTTTCTGGCTCCTTTCAGGATCAGAGACATACATTTTTTTGGCTGATTTTCCATGTGAATCACAAAACACAAAGAAGAAAATCTGGTTTTGTTTATGTCTTATGTCTGCTTTACAGACTTCTGTGTCTCACTATGCATCCAGAGGCTGCCCTACACCTACAACTGTCACAAGAAGAATTATGTTTATGCTGTTCTGGCTAGCTCAGATACTGCCAGGTCAAAAGTTTCAGGCTTGTTCAGAAAGGGTATCTGTTTTTACAGATAGGATTCATGTATTTTTGTTATGTCTTTGGTGATACAAATGCTGTTTCAGTTTGCTTTTCATAGTTACGCACGTTGATAGAAGCAATATTTGACATCACCAAAGGACTCAAGAAGGTGCTGACACTCCTCTGAGATGTGTTTTGTGATCTCAGTCTCCACATGGACAGCCACAAAAAAGAGCTTTTAGTCAAAGGAATTCGTGTTCCCTATCATTATGGGCAGATCAGTCAGTAATTTTGCTACTAATGTAGATATCAGCATTTTGATGTGGAGAAGATAATGGGGATAATGAGTACCGGTACTTTCTGCTGTGTAAACAGTGGTGAATGAACATATTACTTCAAACGCCTAATTTTAATTGCAAAATGCATTAGAGCACTTCTTACTCTGCTTTGAAATTAATTCTGATTGAATAGCATCAACAATGTACTTTGCCTTTTGTGTATTAATTAATTTTATTTTCTGTGCCACAGTATTCAAAAGCAGATAGGCATCCTGGGCCTATCCTGGACAAAGTTATGGAGTCTAGTTTTTCAGGCCCTCAGTCTTTCCCAGAGGCTTTGTCTCCCGACAGAGGATCCCAGCCCATCAAGCAACACAGGTAAGCAAACGGCTGTGTGAGATTTGGCAGGGTACCGAGGGGCGACATTGCACTGGTGATACATGTGAGGGGTTATCGTGCTGTGGCAAGGAGAGATGCTCAATAGCATGGTACCAACAGGGTCTCAGTGACTCGTTAAGCAGATGTTCAAGCATTTTCTTAGCTGCAGACAGAGAAAGGTGATAACAATGCTTACTAACTTTATCTGTGTTTTCTAAAAGTCCTAGAGAAAGCTTTTAAAGACACCATCTGAGCTGTAGACACAGATCAGTGAATGAAACAACTGTAGTTTGACAAACCATTAAAAAACGGACTTTCCTTATCAATGTTCATAAAGTTAATTAATGATTCATTCACTGCAGTGATTGCAAACTTCCTGCCTTTCTCACTGTTTCATTAAACAATTAATTTTAAGTTGAAAGTAAGGAAATTTAGATGAGATAATAGTAAGAATTTTTTTCCAGTGAGTATGGTGAGACACTGACACAGTTTGCCCAAAGAAGTCGTGGCTGCCCCATCCCTGGACGTGTTTAAGTCAAGGCCGGGTGGGGCTTTGAGCACTCTGACCTGCTGGGAGGTGTCCCTGCCCATGGCAGAGGGGGTGCAGCTGGGTAAGATTTAAGGTCCCTTCCATCCCAAATCATTCTGTGATATCTGTAACAGGGAGAGAAAAAAAATGGCTGAGGAAAAAATTAGTTCAGATATTTATTTATTTATTTTTAAGCTAGATAATTGGAGGGGAAGACTTATTTATTGAAAGTATAATATTTTAGAATTACTGAAAAAAAAAAGAAGGCTTGTATTGCCTGAGGTCATGATCTGGCTTCTGGAGTATTTGGAGCATTTTCACTGGAGTCCTCCAGTCAGCTATATGTCCCTTCTCTTTTGAATGAATGATTTGCTTAACCTACCAAAATGCAGCACATGAGCCAGGAAGTGATATTTGAGTCCTATGTACTTTTACCTTACTTAAGCTTGTAAATTGGCATGAAAAAATAATGCCAACTGTCATGTCAGCTCTATTTCTTAGGGTTTATTCCTTATTACTCAAGGATTTTCAAAACAAGGTTAATAGTTTTACTGAACATAGATGGAGTATGGAACTGTTGCCTGGAATGCTTTCCACAGAAGTTCTGTGGGAGAATTTTACCTCCATTGGGTCAAAAGGTGAAGTTCAGAAAAAACACTGTGATGTCCTCTGACCTTTAATAGCATGATTTCAGTATCAAAGTTTGAAATGTTTAGGTGCTGTGCAATGACATTACCTAAGCTTAAAAACATATAAATATATTAAAGACTGAAAATATTTCTTCTGTTTATGAACCTCACTTAAAATAAAAGCTGAATGACTCTCTAGACTCGCTGTTTTCCATAGGGAAATTACTGAATAAACTACATGGAATTACCAGTGAACTAATGCAGAATCACAGGTTGCTCGTTTAAAAACCTTTGCACACAAAATCTCTCTTTCCCAGAAGGAAAAAAAAAACAAACCCCAAAAACCCAAGAGTCATCTTATTTGCAGATGCCAGGCACAGAACTGTCTTAAGGGTCTTTCCTTCAGGAAAAGATTCTAAGATGTAGAATGACTAGCTTAATTACTTAAAAAATTTTTTTTTTTAGTTTTATAACTTAAGATTTATTTTACAAGGCCCTTCCTCAATAAAACATGTAACAGACTTGAACAGTTAAGACTTATATAAGGCTGCCTTTAATTTATGCATCATGTGACGGCTTCCTAATTTACTTGGTTTTTGGTTTTTACATAGTGTTAAATGTGGTCAGATGGTCAAATTTGGCCAAATGATGGAATTTCTTTTTTTTGCTGGGATACATTTTGTCCTAAACACTGCTACATTCCATTCCAAGCCTGATATAAACCTGGAAAAATTGCAGTGGCTCTGCAGGTTCTTAGCTTTATGCTGTTAAACTATGAGGTCTAACACAAAAAGAAAAAAAAAAAAAAAAGTCTGTGCTTGTAACTCTTTTTCTTTAACAAGTTAAGAAAATCAGCTGTGATCACCTTCAGACTATCATAGAATCATAGAATAACCAGGTTGGAAGAGACCCACCGGATCATTGAGTCCAACCACTCCTATCAGACACTAAACCATGTCCCTTAGCACCACGTCCACCTGTGCCTTAAACACCTCCAGGGAAGGTGAATCAACCACCTCCCTGGGCAGCCTCTGCCAGTGCCCAATGACCCTTTCTGTGAAATATTTTTTCCTAATGTCCAGCCTAAATCTCCCCTGGCGGAGCTTGAGGCCATTCCCTCTTGTCCTGTCCCCTGTCACTTGGGAGAAGAGGCCAGCTCCCTCCTCTCCTCATCCTCCTTTCAGGTAGCTATAGAGAGCAATGAGGTCTCCTCTCAGCCTCCCCTTCTCCAGGCTAAACACCCCCAGCTCTCTCAGCCGCTCCTCATAAGGCCTGTTCTCCAGCCCCTTCCCCAACTTCGTTGCTCTTCTCTGGACTCGCTCCAGAGCCTCAACATCCTTCTTGTGGTGAGGGGCCCAGAACTGACCACAGGATTCAAGGTGCGGTCTCTCCAGTGCCAAGTCCAGAGGGAGAATAACCTCCCTGGACCTGCTGGTCATGCCGTTTTGGATACAAGCCAAGATGCCATTGGCCTTCTTGGCCACCTGGGCACATTGCTGGCTCATGTTTAGTCGGCTGTCAACCAGTACCCCCAGGTCCTTCTCCTCCTGGCAGCTTTCTAGACAGACTTCTAGTCTGTAGCACTGCACAGGGTTGTTGTGCCCCAAGTGCAGGATCCGGCATTTGGCCGTGTTAAACCTCTTGCCATTGGACTCTGCTCACCCAAGAGGCCTGTCCCCTCTTCCAGAGCCCATAAACATTCCTCTTCTTCTTCATATCACTCAAGATCTCCCTGTTCAACCAAGCTGTTTTTTTCCCCTGCCAGGTTTTTTTCCAGAACATGGGGATGGCTTTCTCCTGAGCTGCTATGATCTCCTTTCTCAAGAATTCCCAGCCCTCATGGGCTCCCTTGTCCTTAAGCACTGTCTCCCATGAGACTTTGCCAACCAGCCTTCTGAAGAGTTCAAAGTCTGCCCTCTGGAAATTTAATGCTACTGTCCTGCTAACCACCCTTTTCACTTCGCCTAGAACAGAAAACCCTGTCATCTCATGATCGCTTAGTCCTAGGCGTCCTCCTACTGGCACATCCCCCACAAGGCCTTCTCTGCTCACAAACAGCAGGTCCAGGAGGGCACCTTCCCTTGTTGGTTCATCCACCAGCTGTGCAAGGAAGTGTCTTCCACACACTCCAGGAGCCTCCTAGACTGCTTCCTTTCTGCTCTATTGTACTTCCAGCAGATATCAGGAAAATTGAAGTCTCCCACAAGAACAAGAGGCATCGATCTAGAGATTAACCCCAGCTGTTTACAGACGAGCTCATCAGCTGCTTCTCCTTGGCTGGGTGGCCTGTAACAGACTCCCATCACAAAATCTACCTTCTCATGGGCTCCTCTGATTCTAACCCATAGGGACTCAATCTCCTCATCGCCACAATCCATTTCAACAGCATCCAAGTCCTCCCTTACAAAGAGAGCTACCCCGCCTCCTCTCCTTTCCTTCCTATCCCGCCTGAAGAGTTTGTACCCACCATATCTGTACTCCAGTTATATGAGTCATCCCACCATGTTTCAGTGATGGCAACGACATCATAGGCTCCTTGCCCTACAACAGCTTCCAGCTCTTCCTTCTTATTCCCCATGCTGTGTGCATTGGTGTAAATGCACTTCAGCTGAGCTGCTGATCCTTCAGCCCTCATAGAGGGAACAGAGTTCATTCCCAATTGCCTGGTAACTGGAGTAGCTATCACCAGAGCACCCGTATCTCCCTTACCACCACAAGGTGTGTTCACCCCCACTTTCTGTGTAGTGCTGTACTGGTGGTCCTCTCCATCACACCCTCTCTGAATCACTAGTGCCCCACGTCCTAGTCTCAATTGCCTCCCCCTTCACATCTAGTTTAAAGCTGAATTTATGAGCTTAGCTAAGTTCTTAGCAAGGGCTTTAGCCCCCCTAGGAGACCCACATGTCCCATCCTTAGCAGCAGAGTTTGGGGGTGCATGAGCCACCCCATGATCAAAGAAGCCGAAGCCCCTTCCCTCACACCAGGCTCAGAGCCAGGCATTAATCGAATTCTTCTTCTTGACTCCCAGCACCTCTCTGTTTAACCTTGGGATGGAGCAGAATACTATCTGAGCCCCAGAGCCCTCCATCATTTTCCCAATGGCCCTGAAGTCTTTCTTGATGGCTTTGGTCTTTGTGTTTACTAAATCATCATTACCAGTCTGCACTACTATCAGAGGATAGTAGTCTGTCTCATGGACCAGGGAAGGAAGTTTTCTAGCTACCTCCTTCACTGATGCCCCCGGTAAGCAGCAGACCTCTCTGTGGAGCGGGTCCAGTCTGCATATAGGTCCCTCTGTTCCTTTTAGGAGGGAGTCCCCTACAACAATCACCCTCCTCTTCCTCTTAATGGAGGATGTTTTTATCTTTTCCTGAGGATGGTGCAGCCTAGGGAAAGACTCTAGGCTGTGGGAACCATCACCCTCATCCTCAGGACAGGATTCCACCTGCAGCACATGGTACTTGTTCACCAGGGGGATCTGGGGTTTTGCTGTCTGGTTGAGGGGAGCAGGTTTCCTTTGTCTGGCAGGAACTTGCTGCCATTCCCCATCTCTTGTTCCCCCAACCTTGCAGTTAGCAGGTGGGTGGTGTTTGGAAGTACCAGCTCCAGCAGCTGCTGAGTGAGTGAGAGGGCCCTGCTCCACTGGTCTATCTCCCTCTCACACTCCCTGATGGTCCTCAGCCTCTTTACCTCCTCCCTTAACTCCTCCACCATACGATGGGGTTCCCCCACTCGAGTGCAGCTTTCACAAGTGGAGCCGGTACCAGAGGCACGAGCTGCTTTTGGAGGGGGGCACTGCCTGCAGCCCAGGGTCTGGGGAGCTGCTGCACCCACTGGGGCTCCATCTGCGTGGCAGCTTCCCTCATGCTTGGTGCAGCCTTAATCTTCTGACGGGCAGCCACCATGGTTCTCAGTCCCTTCTGGCCGTGCTCCAGCCCCTCTCTGCACCCACCCTGCCCACTCGAACTGCCCTGTTTTAACGCGCCCCGCTCCTCTCCCCCCGTGCTCCCTCAGGGCCGTTTAAACCCCCCGCGGCAGCTTCCGGGTCCGTCCCCTCCCGTCAGGCCCCGCGCGGGAGCGGCCTTTGAGCCGGGAGCCCGGCGCCGACCCCCGATAGAGGTTTTTAGGCTGCTCCCCGCTCAGGGAAGCCCCCACTGCCTTTTAATGGCCACTCCACCACAGAACTCACCGCCCCATCGCTGGATGCAGCTGTAAAAGTGGAGTTAATGGCCTAGCCGCGTCCTTAGAAGTACTAGTTCCCTTCTGAGCTGACACACAGCTGCATATGGTGCTGCCAAATTTCAAAGCAATTGCTCAGATGATTCTCTAAAAGGCTGTTGAGGATTTCTACTGTTTTTGCTTTCACATTTTCTATTGACAAAAGATAGGTTCATTTGAGCACCAGTTTGATCTTTGTGAAGAGGTAGAAATCACAAGGAACCAGGTCTGGTGGATAGGGTGGATGCTCAAGCACAGGGATGTTCTTAGCTAAAAACTGCTTCACAGACAAGGCACTATGGGCTGGTTCATTGTCATGATGTTAGAGTTGTGCACTCTTGCACACCGACATTTTCTGACTGAGGGTAAGAAAACAACCGTATTTGAACACGTGTCCACTCATAGTGAGTGAAGCGATCAAGCTGAGCCTTGTCTCACTGTGACAGGTTAGAACATGCTGTATAACCATCTTTTTGTCTCCCCTCTCACTTGGTTCCTGAGTTATAGGGTTGGTTAGTCTTGGGGTTTTTTTGTGTTAGACCTCATATATTGTTTTATTTCTGCTTGCTGCAAAAGTACTTTATTCCATGTCCAGACTTGTTTTCTCTGCTGTTGTTTTCAAGGGAACTAACGATGGGTGATAATTTCTTAAAATTAGGAGCTGTTTCCAATTCCTAAAATGGATACAATTTTGGCCTGGCAGCAGGCCTGTCAAGATGTTAGATCATTTCAGGTTGCTGAAATTTGACTGAAAGAGATCACCTAGTTATTTCCCTGAGATTACTAGATAATAGCAATTTTCTGTCTCTGCTAACCTCAGCTACGTGCAAAGAATTACTGCAGAGATTGAAGAATTGAATCTACCTGTAAAGTATACAATGCACTCAAAAATTCATCTCAGATTGTCCGTTGATTTTAGTAAGAAGAAAACCCACGCTGTCTTAATTCATCTCTACCTGTTAGAAATCACAGTTTTGTTAATTATGGGATTTAGTTGTGATCCCTTTGAATTGCAGTTTTCTTGGTAATTAGTCATCCTGACTTTCATGTATTGATTCAGGCACCACTGACTGACTTTAGAGGGTTTCATTTCAGAGAATGCAACAATGGAAGCCAAATGCAGAAGCTTTCAGCCTTACAGCAGTTGTATTGTCTTACAAAATTGTGGAACTAGGATAAACATACTCTAACATTTAAAATAATTTGTTTGCATTTTGAATGAACTTTTAACACCATGAAAACCACAAGAAAATTTTTTTATGTTAATAAGTGTTTTGTTCTTTATGCTCCCAATATAATGGATTCAGTTTCATTTAGAAGAAAGAGAAAGGTACAGTTATTCTGTAAATAAGGCTATTGAATTTCAAAGAACAAGTATTGACAAACTAAAACAGCTAAGAATGTAAAGGCAAAGGAAGCCTGAAAAGGGGAAAGTATAAGGAAACTGATAGCTTCCAAAGGAAAGAATACAGCTTCGTGCAAAAATTTACTAAAAAGAATGAGATGTAGGAGAATGTTGTAGTTTTATCGCAGCTGGCAACCAAGCACCACACAGACCTTGCGCAGTCCCCTTGTGGGTGAGAATTGAGAGGGTAAAAGTGAGGAGACTCATGGGTTGAGATAAAGACAGTTTAACAGGTAAAGAAAATGCTGTGTGTGCAAGTGAAGCAAAACAAGGAATTCATTCACCAATTCCCATCAGCAGACAGGTGTTTAGCAATGTCCAGGAAAGCAAGACTCCATCACACATAACAGTCACCTGGGGAGACAAACATTATCACTCCAGATGTCCTCCCATTCTGTCTTCTTCTGCCAGCTTTATATGCTGAGCATGACATCGTATGGTATGGAATATCCCTTTGGTCAGTTGAGGTCAGCTCTCCCAGCTTCTTGTGCAGCTCCAGCCTGCTCGCTGGTGGAGTATTGTAAGAAGCAGTAAAAGCCTTGACAGTTTTCACTAATGATGGAAACATCCCTGTATTATCAACATTGTTTTCAGCACAAAACATAGTCTCATACTAGCTGCTGTGAAGGAAATCAACTCTAACCCAGCCAAAACCAGCACAGTGAAGATATAAGCTAAATCACAGAGGGTAAGAGGTCACGCTTGAAGGGAACATTTCCAGGAATCTTGGAGAGATAAGAATTACTAGTAGTACTGAAAGCAATCAGTTGTTCTTTCTGTGTGAAGAAGAGGTGTACTATACAGGAAGCATAAAGGGCGAAACTGACGGTGAGAGAGGGATAACATGAAGCAGTTAGGGCAATCTTGAATAAATATATTTCATTTTTCAGTTAGGATGATTATTTGAGGCTCTAGGTGGAATGGGAAGAGATTCAAAATAGACATTTCTACAGTCAATCTGGAAGTAAAATGCAGAAATCAAAGGCCTCAAATCAAGATGTTCTAGTTAATCTTGATCAGAGAAGTCTAGGAGGAGTACTGGCTTATGAAATTTCAAGTCTGATAGCAAAGTCTGTCAAGATGTGAGCTGTTCTGTGTGATGATGGAATAGCACATGTCAAATATTTAGGGAGTGGAAAATTTTATCAGAGGAACTGATGTTGAAGTAGATTAGTCAAGGTTTTTAGGACAAATGTGGGGGAAGCAAATTCTTTGGGTAGATGTAAAAAAGGCTGAAAAATATCATGAGGATTACCTGCAGCAGTTTCTGTGACACTAGGCTAATGGCTGACTTTGCATTTTGTGTAGGTGAGCTGGATCTCTACACAGCGTCAGTCAACATTAGATATAATGCCTTTAATGGGAGAAGGTAGGGGCAGGTAGAAAAACTATAATGCAGATATTCAGAGGTGGCAGAAAGGAAGATAGTAAGGAGTTACGTTGACAAAGTGAGTGCTGAGCTGAAAACATGCACCAGCTCTCAAAGCGTTAGTCAACACCGGGGACAAATTTTGTTTAATGCTTTTGTGCATGACTTTGGAAACATACTGAAAAAAATTAGTTAAAAGAGAGACTCAGAACAGATAAGGATCTAAATATAAAGAACTAATTGAATGACTTAAAGGAGTGGCGTAACAGAGGTAGATTGAAGCTCTACTGTACTAAATACAAGGTCAGGCATTTGGGAACTTATAACAGAATTTAAGAAACAGATAAGGACAAAAAGGTTCAGCGTATACTACTTGGTCAAAGGGTAACCAAGGCACAAAGTGATGCAGCTGTGCAAAAGACAAATGAGATGAAAGTGTTAGCCAAGACATTTCTATCGGGAAGTCACACACATTAAAACTACTTCATGAGACACTGTTATTACTTCATTTGAATGTAGCATAAGTATACAGCACTGTTATTTCACCTGCTTAAAGTGGCCTCCTGATTACTATGGACTCGAATTGCATTCATGAGCCAAAATTAGGAGTGAATAATCTGTGTTCCAATGAAAGTGTTAGAGAGTCTGTCTCATTTCAGTCTTGAGTTCAGAAGACTGAAAAGAGTCTATATTACTACTGTTTATAAATACATTAGAGGAAGCATAAGTAAAAGACTTATTTAAAATGGAGTATGATAGCATACATGACAAAGATTTATATTCATCATAGGTAATTTTAAACTGAAAAGAAGCCTCACAGTTTTCAATATAGAACAATTTTCTGGAGTTGCAGCCCAGATATCATTGTACTTTTAGAATGCAGGTTGATCAATGCACTGCAGGAAGTATATGATGAAGTTATGGTGAGTGATTAAATTCAGTGCCAGTGAGGTAACTTTGAATGCTCTATTCCCTTGCCCTGTTGTATTGATGGAACCGGGATAGTGGCCAGATGATGTAAAGTGGTATTGAAGGATCTAGGTAGAGTTGCCAAGTCCCTTATCACCCCCAGCAAATAGTATTCCTGAATACAGGAATATATAATGCAAGCAACAGTGCTCCCATTTCAGAAATCAAGGGTAGATTTTCAGGTATAGCCTGGCTGCTAAAAGGTTTGTCCTACATATGTGAAGTGAGAAGAGAGTTTTGCTAATTGTAGGCTACAGTCCCACCTCATCACCTGGGCTGAGAACCTGACCAGCTGTAACAATTCATAAACACAAGCAAGGAAACACAGGTCATTGTGCCATTGTCGATGGGATGTTTTCCTGGATAGTAATCATGTACTGGTAACACCACTCTTTCATGTAGCTTTGCAAAGTAATCATGTACTGACTGATGGTTACTTTGCAAAGGTACAGGAAAGAATGGTGTTTAAATGCTTGGGATACAGGACACTATAGAGGAAAAAAAGTGCTAAAACCATTAAGTTCAGTTCTCTTTTGCCACAGCTTTTTTTGGCATAATAATCTCCTTACAATCTTAGTATTATTTTAATCTCATACAGCTTTGTTGAAGTCCCAAATGTTATGTTAACATTCTCCCTTTGGGGAGCCATCTGTAACTTGGATGCCAGCAGAGATGCACTCGGTGTGTGTCATCTCATCCTTATGTACAGTCTGACAAAATGGCTTCATGATACAGCTTTATTAATGTTGCGTGGCATTTACTGAGAGATGCTTATATTCTCAGGTACAATTGATCCTTTTTATTAAAACTGAAAATTGATTGAAAGGCTGAACAGTTGATCTGTACAAATGTTAGCAGTAGATTGTCTAAGTTGGCATAAACTACGTGGCTCAGTGTCAGAAGACGCTGTCGATCTGGCAGCTAGCTCCATCATTGGGATATGGATTTACTGTTTCTGTCTTGCAAGATCAAAACCCATGTCTTTAACACTGGCATCTTGTGTGTGGTAGGTAATATAATAAGTAACATAATGCATAACTCTATAGTTTTGCAGGCAGAGAGTTGGTGTATTTACAATCAATTTAATAAATTTCCTTCCTCCCTCAACATTGCATCTTTGTTTCATAATTACAATCATGAAAAAGGGGGAAAGAATGGATACACACATCATCATGGTTATAAGCACTATTTCTGTACCTCCACTGTGCTTATTAAAGAGGGGAAGGATCAGGTTCCCACCTAAAGTTGTGACACTTCAATTGTCATCCTCTTGTTAATGCTTTCATTTTCTTGTTGACAGTTCTTAACGTGTCTGTAATGTGATGTGTAATCAATTTTGTTTAATAATTACTTAAAAAGTAGTACAGGAGGATTCCCAAAGTTACTGTTAATTCACCTCAAGTTTTTTCTTCATGAACATGGTTAACTGCACTTGGGGGTTGTTTATGTCCCTTGAGAAGAGCGTGCTCCACTTGCTGAGACAGACTTTGTTTTTACTTGGTTGCTCAATCTAAAGAAAATTTTCACGCTATGCAATTTGCAAAAATGAATTTCAAGTTTTTTATTACCTTTTGAGATGGTTGAACTACCACTATCTCTTTCAGACTATTAATTCATCAGAACTCTACTTCTTCCTAGTTTATGAGTTACTTGTGAACCAGTTCAAGCATATTCTGATTTTTGTTACTCTGGATAATTTATTAACAGATTTGAAGACATGCCTGCTACGATTTTCCTTATTGATCTGTTTATTGAACAGCTCAGTTACATGGGCTGGTTTCTTTTACACAGTTAGTCTGGAGCACAGGGAGGAAGAAGCCTTAGTGGTGGCTAAGGGAGGATTAATTTGCTAAAGAAATCCAGATGGTGTGGTTTGCCTGGGAGAGAAACACTTTATATGAGCAGTAGAGAAGAAGCCTAAGAGGAACTGTACTAACATTTTTGGAGGAAGAGTATGCAAACGTTTATAGCAGTTTTTTTGAAAAAGGAAAAACTTCATTATGCTGGACTTATGTTATCATAGAACTTTTAACAAAAATTGTTACTTAAATAACTGAGCAATATCCTTGCAGCTTGCAACTCTTCTGGCAGTAAATACTTTGCAGTCCTTAGTGAATTTGCCATGACCACAAATGGCTTTTGTTCATTTTCCCCTGTTTCTTCTGTCAGAAAAAAGCATAAAATCCTCACACTACTAAAACTGGTGCTGGAGCTGCAGTGATTGCAGGAAAATGTTGGCATGTGCCAGATCACTTCAGTCTAACCGGACTGCGCACCTTTAGCATCCTGTAGCATCTTGTGTTAGATGTAGCAACAGGAGGTTCAGTGCAAGGTGAGGAAATTCCAGATAGATCATTTATATGCATCTTTGATGGAGTTTTTACCAGCCATCTCGGATATATCAGTTTGTGTTGCAATTGTATCTATTACAAATACAGAGCTTTTCTGAATGTGCAAGTGCTTGTTACTAGATGGGAGACCATGTGCTCTCAACCAACAAGTAAGATGTGCAAGGGCATCAAACCAACCACAATGGCTTTCTAGTTTCAAGTATTTGCAGTTACTCTATAGTCTGTTAAGTTAATCAGTTTGTTGACTTTCATAGTACATTGATGAATACACTGCAATCAATAAAAAAAATCCTGAAATTCATTATCCGTCACAAATTATTCATTCAGCTACTTCTTTTAAGATCCCCTGCTGTAATAACCTCGGACTCCTCAGAGCAGAAATTGTTTTGTGATGTGGCAGTGTTATTTTTCAGAATATAAACTGTGACTCACAATCTGAACTCAGCCTTCAGAATTGAAAGGCCAGTACTTCAGTCTTTTAAAAAAGTTTTTTTCACAGTCTGCTTATTAGCCAAGGAAAAATCTATTCAAGGAAGCATCGAAAATTCTTGAGGGAGTGCTATTGCTATGGGTTATTGATCTTCTCAATTAAAAGGCACCAGGAAAGTAAAAGTGTAGAAGAGAACAGAGAGGAGACTGTAATGGAACACTGTTAATCTGAGCAGTAGGATAGAGACTGTTGAATTTCTTTCTTAAATTTTGATTTTGGGAGAATAGGTTGGATTTAATGGAAATGTACGCTCCAAGAGAATTTGTCCAACGTATTTGGTTCAAGCAAATTGCTTTGGGACTAGATGTGGCCATAACTATAAATAAAGCTCCCACTAGGTATAAAACCAGATTGCTTTTAAGTCACATTATAATAGGAAAAGAGAAGCGAACTTACCAAAAGTCTTTTGCATAGTGGAATCACATCAGAATTTGAAATTATTCCAGTGACCAAAAATTATGATTCTTAAAATACATCTACCAAACCTATATTAAAATGTCATTGAGGATATGACAGAATACATATACATTTCTGAGACCAGGAGATGTCAAAAGAAATAGGAATAGCTGGAAAATGAATAGCTAGTCACACCATGCAATTCTGTGACCTGTTAATGGTAGAAATAGGTTATATCTTGCCTTAATTTTGTGTACCTTTATTTTTGCACTAGCAACAGCTGAATTTACAGTTGATACACCAAAACTATGTGGATTCTAGATACTTTTTAATTCCTGCATGAAATAGAAAAAAATCCATTCTTTCTCTGATACAATACAAAAGTGTTGTTTACAAAATCAGTTTTCTAAAATAAATAGAAAACTATTATATGTTTTTATCATATTCAAGTTTGTGTTAAAACATGTACAGAAACAACAGTATTTATGTAAAGGAAAACAGTCGATCTATATAAAATAAGAACAACATAGAAAAGAAATCTTGTTCAATGTGGAGAAAACTCATGTCATAGGTGATGATTGATGTTGAGCTTAGCTGTAGATATGACGGAGCTGATCTGTTTATTTGTGCTCTCTGAGGAGTCACCTTTATATAGCAGGATTATGGTATGAAGCACAGAAAAAGGAAGCATCCTTCATCAAGTACAAGAAAACATTCAATATACCAGGCAATGATTTTCATTCCTAGAAGAGAGGCAATGTATTAAATATGGCATAAGCTACAGCTATCTGTGTGTTATAGTATTATATTTCCATAGAGAATTTCTACTGATGTCATAGACCGCCAGAGCAAAGTTGATAAGAACAGTAATCCATGTGTTATTAATCCTGAATCTTTGCAGAAGTTTACACTTCTGCTGTGATAATTTTTACTGTACCCTTGGTATTGTTCCTAGAAGTCTCTCTTCATGCTGCAGTCCAGGACAAAAAAACGGGATGCTACATAGAAATGCCTTTCGGAGGACTCCTCCCTTACCTCGGGGTAGGTTCAATGGAATTACAGGACCAGCATATCAACAGCTAGAAGAGTCGAGGATCACAGACCACGACACAATACCTTGTCACGGGTAAGTAACAACGTAACTGAAATTTGTGAGCAACTGCCTTTACGTGGTTTGTACGTTTTGCCATTACAGTCCTTCCAGCTTTGTTGTAGCATAGTGTGGATCCCACGTTTATAGTACTGAAAGCAGAAGGAAGTTTTCAGCATACTGGCTCTTTGGAGGTAATACTTTTTTTTTTTTTTTTTTTTGGCTGGCTGCTCTTTTTAAGCCTTTCAAAGGCTGTAGAAGGAGTGATCAGAACAAACTGTAAGTGATCGGCAGAGTTACTCTTCATAACTGATGCTTTTTCTAGTGGTGCTGTGAAGTACAGGTGTAGTAACTTTTGCAAGCCTTTTTTTTCCTTCCATCAGCACTGGGCAAATAAGAGAAAATAATTCAGAAGTACAGCTTTCATGTCTTTTTAGATAAATCTAAGTAAATTGCAAACTATGATTGCTGTAGCCTGCATACCAATCACTTCACGCAGGTTTGTCTTTGAAAATGCACAAGGAATTAAATATTTTTCCTTTTTAATTAATCTTATTAGAATATTAAATGTAAGCTCCAACTGTACATAAGGTCTGAATTTCAGAAGTGCTCCTGAGCCTTTTGCAGTCTTTTGCAATTGCTAAGATATTTTCCATAATATTTGCATATCTCTATATATTCCTGAAGACTTTCCAGAATCACTACAAATACATTATGTGTAAAACTAGGAATGATAACTGGAATGCAGTAAAACAGCGCTAGTTTCATTTGGACAGGTATGATGCCCAGCTGTGTGCAGTGAAGTGAACAGTTAGTCTGCGAGAAGGCAACTGTAGATTTTAGTGTTGGAACTGTCTTTACAAAGCACAGAACTGAAGTCACCTATGTGTTTCATTTTTCTGAGGGAAGAAAGGAGCTATTTTCACTATCCTCTCTGACCCCCTGGGAAATAACAGGCAAAAGTGGTGCCCAAGAATAAGCATTACTGCGTGCATGTGTCGTTGCACGTGTGGGCAGACACACAGGCAGACATTCCCCCTGCACCTCCCTTGCCTCACTTTCCAGCCTGCGGCGGGATTGCCTAGTCTGGGGTGCTCTGTGAGAGAGGAGCTTGGCTCATGACATGTTTCGTAGCTGAATCTACCTAACAAAGTTGTAGCTAACAAAGTTGCCCACGGTAATTAGGAAAGGTAGAGCAAGAACAGGACTTGCATAGGAAGGGAGAGAGCAAACCAGCAAAAGGTTTGGGTATCTGGTGACTTCTTTTAAAAGAACAAGTTTTTCTTATGCTTCTTTCCTTGTTACTGTTTGCTCCTTCTAAGGAAAAAACTTGTTTATTACTTCTTGCAGTAAATATATTATTGTTCATTTATATGATAATATGTGCATAATTCCTTATGAAAATTGTGAATCTGAATACAACTCTTCCTGAAAGGTGCAGGCTAATAGCCCTCCCTCTTTGATGTCAGTGTCTTGTAACATGGGCTCTGGAAGGTATTGCAGCCTCTCCCTAGGTTGAGAATTGAGGCAGAAACCAGCAAAGCTGTCTGGTGGGTAGTTGTGATATTACAAGCATTATCCTGTACTGGCCTATATTTTCAAGTTGCAGTTCTGCAAAATGTTGATATTTTGTCCGGATTGTGACCTCTCCTGGCCTCAGTCCACTAAAGCACTTCATCTGTGTTTTGTGCACATGTCTGTAGAATTAGACCTTCCTAATATCAACGCTAACAGTGGGACCTTCCTCAGGAGAAGCCCTCTGAGTTCACCAAAGGCAGCGTTCTGACAGGGAGTCACAGCAGTCTGTGTATCACAAACACGATGCCAAAAGTCTTCAACTGGTACCCATGGCAGTGAATTTTCAAAATGTCAATGTTAGGCATGAAAACAAAAGCAATTCTTTGATCTTGTTTTATTACAGTGTTGTAGTGATGTTGTTTTTTATGAAAATGAAGTCTTTTAAGAGCATAACAAAACTTTTTGCTAGTTATTTTGTGTTGCAGCAATGAAGTAATCTCTTCAACCAAAACATAAGAATGCACGTTATCTCTGAGCTAAAATAAAAAATAGTTCACTAATTCTACTTTGTGGAATTCTCACTTAGGAAGAGGTTTCCCCAAAATCAGATGGCTTTTTTTCCATCTAAATATGTGCTAGTTTCATAGTGTGGATATTCTCATTAGATTTCCAGCCCAAATGAAATGTTCCCTTGTTCCCTGTATAAGGTGATTTCTTCTACCTTTTCACCTCCACGTTCCCCTATAAGGATGCACGAATCGAAGTGGTTTATCATCCTAATTCTGTGAACATTCTGAAGTTTATCCATCAGCAGCTCTGGCTGAAGTTTGATCAGATTTTGTCTGTTTGTATTTGATAGAGTAGAGGATTTTACCTAATTAGTTTTTGTCTAGTCCTATAAAAGCACTCCGCTTCCCATCCCAGATTGAGAAGAAAGCTTTTACAGCCTTCCAGAAACACCTGATCTCATTTTCAATGGATCTAATATTTGCAGAGATTGAGTCAAATACAGCTGATATGAGTTATTTAATCAGTATGCTGCTGAAAGAAGTAGAAAAACCTGCTTGGAATGAGGGGTTTAAAGAAAACATACCATCTCAGATGAGTGATTTGAGTCCTTGACGGTGTCGTGAGCTTACGTGCAGTTAAGTGGACAGCAGTTTTATTTCATGCTTTAAGTGAGAGGTGTTTGCGTTATGCAGTATGAAGTGTTAGAAGTAGTGTCTTACAGCCTGTGAATATGTACATATATTGATATAAATGTGTTTACAAGACCAAATTTGTCACATCTACAGGTAGAAAAGGGAGCAGGGCGGGGAAGAAGGGGTATGTATAGGTATATGTGCTTACAAGGCTGAACCGAAGCCTGGTAATGCCACTGGAATAACTCCCATTCGTGTTAATGACCTTGTTGTCAGGCTTGAATACTGAGCACCTATAGCAACAGGGTTTATAACAAAGGCATCAGTACTGTGCTAAATAAAAGCCATTTTCTGTTTTAAGTTCTGATGCCTTCTGTCTCACTTTAGTATCTCTTTTTAGGGGGCAGCAAAACAATTATGCTTCTTTCAGCATCATTTTTTAATTTGGACAATTAAACACTGTATAACATAATTACTGTTGCATATTTATAAATGTTAAAGTTTCTTTTTGCTTGGTATTAGAAGAGGGTGGAGAGAGAGTTTCACTTTGAAATACATGCACATGAATCAATTTATTCAGACAAAGTAAGTTTTCAGATGCAAAAGCAGATATCTTTCTTAGGAGGAACTGTGGTTCTGGGAAAGTTAATTATAAGCAAATATAATTAAGATTCTGCTATTATAGGTCTAAGTCTCAGTCTGTTGAAAACAGCAGCAGTTTGTTGTCACACATAGAAGCATGGATCAGTTTGTAATTAACCAAAAGCTGGGTCTCACACGGTATAGATGCAATATCCCTACTGTTGCTAATTGCACATAGTGTATGTGCTTTAATCCATCCTCATTCCTCCTTTGAAAGCCCTGTGAGCACAATGCAAAACATATAATTCTGGCATAAAGTTGTTGTGTTTATCTGTACTTCAAAAAATATTATGGAAATATGCCAGGCATTGTGTTACATGTTATTGTTGCTGCCAATTAGTTTTCAAAATACCAATGATAATTGAATCTCTATTATGAAATTGGCTAATGTTACTGTTTTTTCACCAAACCCACTTTAATTCAGTCATTTCTTGGTTTTGCTTATATATCATCCATATAATACATCCATTGCATGTGAAATTCATTAAAAACATTCACTCCCTTTGTTTTCAGGGTGCAGCCCAGAATATATGTAGGGCCTGAAATACCAAAAAAGGGAATAATGCAACTGATGCGATCTCTTCAGCTATAGTCGTTTGAACAATTATATAATAAGCAAAGGAAACAACAATGGGCACAATTCAAAGGTCTGCACTGTTTTGTTTTCATTTATTTTTTTAATTGTCCTCCCTTGGGAATAATATCCCTGAGCAGTATTTCATTGACACTGATTCTTGATAACTGTTCTAAAAAGGCCCCCCAGAAGGGGGTACAAGTGAATCAAAGTGCAGTGCAAATGTTATTAACCAAAACCTGAGTGTCTACTGGCTCAGGTGTAAAACAGAAACACAGCTGTATAGCGCCTACAAGAAGTTCTATCACGTATCCAGAAAAGTTGCTTGCTATATTATTCCCCTGGGTCCAGCTTCCAAAAGCAATATCTCTTTCCATCAGACAGCAGCAAAGATCATACCTCTTTCTTATCACAGAGCTCCCAGCTGTGTTTTTACTGGTCTTTTGGGGATGTCTGGAGAGTTTCCGTAGAGGGGCTGCGCAGAACTGCGTAGGTGCACATGTACAGGTTAATGTATCAAGCAGTTGTACAAACACAGTGCCACTGTAGACAAGTTAATTACAAGTCCATGGTGCTCTCCTGGAAATGAGCCTAAAGATATCTCCTCCTCTCTCTCCTGTCTGACAGCTCGCCAGGATGATGAGGCCAAAGGCAGACTTTCCAGTTAATTAGCATTGTACGCTAATATTGGACTATGATTGTTTCATGCAGTTCACTTCCTTTTTATTACTTCTCTTTCTGCTAATGCCAAAAAGCAGCAAGGCACATGTGAGTACAAGGGTATCCCTAGTGAAGTCCAGCAGGCTTCAGCAGCTTTCAAGAAAATACCCTTGAAGTCAGAGCTCAAAGCACCTGCTTCCACACCAGATCGAAATGTTGCTATCCTCATCCATGGATAAAACACTATAGACTTCACTGCTAGCTTGCCTTATTAAGTAGTGATATGATCACAAAGCTGATTATAAATAAAATATTTTTCAGTACTGAGGTGATGTCTCTGGCCCTTGGCAATAATAACTGACAGATACAGTAACTCTTAGAGCACCAGATTTCTAGTAATACTTCTTCTCAGATGGGAAACGTCTTTTTATTGTCATTGTTTCCTTTACCTTATTTTTAGTATACTTTTCCATTTCTGATTTTTAAATATTTCCTGTAGTGAAAGGATTTTCCAATTAGAAGAATTGATTTGGCTTTGAAACACAATGGAAATGTTCATAAAAATTCACCAAAGTTGCCTCACAATAAATAAATCACCCTATGCTATGATTTATTGGAAGGTAAAGGATATTTTTTGAAACATAGGATTACAATAACAGGAAGACATGGAGATTTTCTCAGGCCCAGTGTATTAGCTCTGTTTCCCGCTGAGATTGAAGAAAACAAATCAGGCCAACGTTCAGAGTATGGGAAACGGAAAAAAGGGCATGTTTTTCAGAGATACGCTGCACTTTGGTGCTCTGCTTGTTCAAAGGGGAGCATAGAAAGTCATTTCTATGCAAATAAAGACTGCACAACCATATTTTCATAGAATCACAGAGCAGTTTGTGTTGGAAGTTTGAAGTTCTTTATTTCTGCACCTTTTTATAGTATTTTCCTAAAATAACCATTTGACAGTGAGAGTTCTGATGTTAAAGAAAGCAGCAATCCATTTCCCCAGATAGGGATGTAGGAATTGAATTTCAAATTTAATTTCAAACAAAATTAACTATAATACGATATTCACTCCTGAAAGCTCTTAAAAAAGAAATTATTGTTATTCTTATATACTGGTGGGCAAAATGAGAAAGGGAGGAAAGCAGTGGTTTGCCACCTGCAGATCTGAGAATCAAAACCAGGTCTCCAGAGTCTGTTGTTTTCCCCAGGGCCGCACTATTACCGAGTATTCCTGGACAGTTGACTGCATCTCATACAATGTTCCTGCTGCTGGTTGCATCTGACCGCTTGGTGAACAACAAAAATTTCTTTTTATTCATTCCAGGTATTCATCCAGTGGTTTAAAAACTCCTCAGAATACTTCAATAAATATGCAACTGCCTTCAAGAGAGACAACCCCTTATTTTAATAACTTGGATCAGAAGGACTTGGTCAGCTATTCATCTCCAAGGGCCAACTCTGTTCCCATCATCCCGTCTGTGGGCTTGGACGAAGCCTGCATGCAAATGCAAAATGTGTCCGAAGTAACAGGCATCAAATGGTGCAAAAACTCCTATTCCGCTGAACTTGTCAATGTGAGTTCCCCAGTCAGTAATTGTCTTATAGCAGAACAACACGAAGTGAAAATATTGCTAGAAACTGTGCAGGAGCAAATTCGGATTCTGACAGACGCAAGGAGGTTGGAAGACTATGAACTGGCGAGCGTAGAAGCAGAGGGCAGCGCGAGTGAGAACACGGCCTTTCTGCCCATGAGCCCCATGGCCAAGTCAGAGCGAGAGGCACAATTTGTCTTAAAAAGCGAAACGCAAAGAGACTCAGTATTGACAAAGTGACTTTGGGGGGGGGGTTGTGGGAGGGGAAAGAAGAGATCTGTGCATTCAATGCTTTGCTAAACAGGAGGGGAGGAGATAAAATACAAATTATTTATATGCATTAATTTAAGAGCATCTACTTAGAAGAAACCAAATAGTCAATCGCCCTCATATCATAGTGTTTTTTAACAAAATATTTTTTTAAGGGAAAAGTTCCAGGAGGGATGAAGCGTACATCAGGTGCTTACTAGGCAGGATTACACATACAGTTTCAGTTACAGAGCATTGTCCTTTTCAGCTGTCCAAAGGGTTAGGCTATGCATCTATCTTTCACTAAAGGCCAGAACCATTCTTAGATTCATTTCTGGTTTCAGGGCAGTGCTGCAGTGAGCTGCTGGCCAGGGATCCAGGGCTTCAAACCCTGAGGAGCAAGTCCTGTCCACCCAGCACAGACCCAGTCACCTCTGTTCTTCTCCTCTTGGTTCCAGGTTCATACTGTGGAAATAGGCACATAGACGTCTACTTCTGTGGTCTGGTACCTTCTGTGGAATGATACTAAACCCCTAAATTGAGCCAGATGTTTAACTCTTGACCTTACTCTAAGGTGTCGGTCAACCCAAGCAAGTTGATGGAAACATTTAGCAGCTTTTTGGTTTGGTGAAGTGTGGAGTCAGATTGGGGTCTGTAGAGATGCAGTAGTCAGGAACCTGTGGCTCCTTCATCTTCTCAGCATTGTCTATCAGAATTGCCTTGGTGGAGAGTAAGGAAGAGCAAGAGAAAGCGCAGAAGTGTGTATTACAATACATTTGGGTTTGGGTTTTTTTGAGTGGGATCATAAACTCTGTTATTTGTTATTGACCCCCTCAGATTTCTAAACTGTTATACTTTGAAGGCATCTGTAAGCTCTCAAGGAGCACTTCTGAGTGTGTGTGTATTTTTTTAACTTATTTTTTTATTATAGGTTGTTCAGAGAAGAGTCAGGGAGATCCAGTATGATCAAAATCCAGCCAACAAGTGTCCACACTGCCCTAATTTGTTTTTGCGTTCAGTTCTCTGATCATTTTAATTAATCGTGGCTTAGGTTTGTGAACTTTAAAGCTGCAACCTTGCAGATGGTTCAGTTTGGGCAGACCCACGAGCATGCACAGATCTGATTCTAATGGGCCAATATAAGACCAGATGGTTCCCACCAAATCACTCCCTGCAGGGGATCAAGTCTGTAGAGAAGAAATGTCATTTCCTGGTTGCCGTATCCCAATCACGTTATAAGCAGGTTTTGCATTTGCTTTCTTTGGGGAGCTGCTTTCCCCCATAAATTGTAACACAATATGCCAATAATGCAATGGATTGGGTTCAGTGGCATACACATTGCTGGGTTTTTTTAGTATTAAAATACCTGCTTATTCACGGGGAAAAAGAAAATGAACTAAAATAAATAATTATTAAATAGCCTTCCCATATTAATGTCAGAAGATTGATTTTTTAAAACTACAGTATCTACAGGTTGTATTAAAATATTCTTTTGCAGCAAAATAATTGTTGAATTTATTAACGTGCCCCAGCCTTTCCAGTTCACAAGTTTTAAGACTTCCCAAAATAACACAATCGATCATGCAGTGCTGTTGTATGTTGAGTCAGAATAAAGCAATATTTTAACCTCTGTCAAGTAAATTTGGAAAAGAAATGCTGAAAGTGTATGTCATTTTTTTTTGTTAAGGCAGTAAAAAAAATATTCTTCATGAGTCTTCATTCCGCAAGTCTTATTTGGAGTTTCTTTTGAGTTTTTGTTTTTTCTTAAAAGAAAGTTGATGAAATTGTCTTGTTTACAGAACTTTCTATGACTGTAATCTTTCCTGTGTGTTTTCAGTAAATATGTATTTGAGGGCAAATGATGCTTTATGCCCCAGAATGGAGCATGCCTCATTCAGACTCTGTTCTTCAAACCCACAGAGCTTTTGTTGTAGCAGTAAGGTGGGATCGCTGTGAGGAGTGGTCTCACCCTGATGTGTTCCTACAGTATTTTGTAGCTGGGTGCAATCTTGATGTGCAGGAGCTGAGCCGACAACAGTGGGTATGGCCTCTGAAAGATGAGGTCTATTATGTGGGGCTCAGCTTCGCATCCCTACAATCGTGGGATTTTTCTGTCACACTGTTTACAATCTGCTGGCTCAGGACATAAGCAAAGTGAGCTTGCCTCTGCCCAGAAGCCCTGTGAATATACTTGTAATATAAAAACTGACTGCTATAAAAAGCTCTGATTCAGTAATTTGTGATCACAGTTAATTAATTGTTCATCATTGATTTCATCAAGAGATGGTCTCTCTGCAATAAAAATGCAGAATCCTGCCCAAAGAAGTGTTTCAAAATTAAATGGTTTTAATCCACGTGCAAGGCCTTCTCTCTTCCAAATCCTACCAAATTCTGCTAATTCACCTTTGGCAATTTATTGGAAACACACGGCAAGATTTCCGTTGAAGAAAGAACCATATCATGAGCAATGCCTTTATGGAGAGAATGTGTTCACTCAGCACTCCTGAAAGACCAAGAAAGAGGGGAAGAGCAATGTACTTAAGAGAGCGAAATGTTTGACTGAATGACAGATGAAGATCTGAAATGGTGAGGATATTTTCAGTTCATGTTAGAGATGCGATCTTGTACTCAGCAAAGGATGTGTGACTGTTATATGTTAACTGTTCTATTCAGTTTTCAGCATGTTTGAATAGAGAGACGTTAATATTAACCATACGACAGACTAGTGTATTATTTGTTAAGAGTATTGTTTCAGATTCTATTGAAACTGTCATTGTTTGCAGAGGAAAAGAAAAAGGTTTGAAAACATCAAACTGGATAGCCTTAGTGTTGTTTGTGTGTTTCTCTAATGCAACTATTTTCCTCCATGGATCTTGTATTTTACAGTGAATGGGACAACATTTTCTCTGTGGCCTGGCGATTAATTACGTGGAGGACACAAAAGAGAGTTGTACAGCAACAGCTGAAATAGCAGGCCAGGGTTTGCTTTACTTCTGTCTCTAATGGTTCCGTTGGACTCAGTGGCTGAGAAGGGGTGCCAGTCAGTGCAAAACGCAGTTCATTCCTAAAGCTGCAGCTGTTCCCAGCCTTAGAAACAGACTGTAAACCCCTATAAGAGGCTCTGAACTCATTTACGCATAACATAATTAAAACTTATCCGACCTATGAAGTTCAAGTGTAATCAGGTGTGAAAATTCACACACGCAGCACTACGCTTGAGTAAACTGGGAGCTTTCTTGGAACTGGACAGAGAAAGCCTGTGTCTCTTCAGCATAATGTTGTGGAGCAGAATTGTGAGAAATGTATATCCTGATTTTTTTTTAATTTGTAGAGTATCTTCAAAACAATCCAAAATAACCTTAAGAAAAAAACAGTACAATGATCCCAACATTTGAAATAGGAAATGTAGGTGAGTATGGGCACATGTCATAGCATCAACCACTGAAAAACTCTTCAGTACACCCACAATGTAAAACTGAAGTGTTGTAATCCTTGCAGGATTGTGTTTAGATCAACAAACGCATCCATGGAAAAAGAGCTTTCAAAATGCTTTTGTCATGCTCTCAGCTGATGCAGTCAATGCAGCATTAGAGATTATAAGTAGAGGATCACATCCCAGATCTCTTCTACTTGATATCCAATTTAGTGTCACAAAGCTTAGTAGCCTATCACGTGATGTAAGGACTTATGTGCTGATCTGTGGAGCTGCCTTCATTTTGCTTATGAAAATCATCCATCAGTGTGTGAACGCCCTCCCTAGAATACTGTGCAAGGTTCATTGACCAAGTGGTTGGTTTGTCAGCTCTGTCTTTTCCAAGGATTGAGTATCACTGAACAAGCTCAAACAGCAATGAACTTGCCACCACATGGCAAATTCCAATGCTATTCATCAAAATCCTACAGCTTTTGGAAAAACAAGACAGTTGCATATGCTTATGATCAGGTGTGGGCTAGATATGCTCCTGAATCAAAGTGTTCAATCAGATAATTCATGTTTACTTCTCATGTAAGCAAGGAGAAAGTCTGAATTCTTGTTCCCAATTCATCCCCAGCTTCTCTTAGTCTAATTTTGCGTGTTACTTGAACATTTCTCACTCTTATAAGAAATTATGAAAATGAATACCAAAGAACTCTTTCAGAGTCCTAGATGCAGTAAATAAAATTAAAGCTTGAAGGAGCAGATCTGGAATAAATAGTGGTTTTGAAAATGCCATAAATATAAATTGCCTTTCAATAAAATGGAACTTCTCTAGAAACTTTTCACTTGGGAAACCAGTGAGCTTTTAAAGTGATTTATTGTCTTGGCATGAATGTGAAATGCTCATCTTCAAGTAGATTGGGAAAACACAAATATTTAGTATAGATCGTTCAGCTTTTGTGATTTTTTTTTATTTTATTTCAGTAACCCAACAGGTCAATGATCCCATTATCTGGGTTGTCTAAAACATAGTATTAAAGACCATCTCTGTCCCTTTCCATGGCCCTAAGGCCAAACTGTTAGATTTCCTCAAAGAGAAGATTTTATCTAAAGTGTATTAAAAATTATTCATAGGATAGTATATTTCTTGCTGAAAAAGTAAGGTGAGGCAAACCTTTTTCTTTTTGTGCTGCATTATTACTGTAAGTTCATAGTGAAATTGTTCTCCCTCTATTTTAATGTCTGCTTGCATGAAAATGACTGCAACACCCAGTTTTCAGGTTTTACACTTCATGTTTCCAAATCATTTCAAACAGGAGGTTTGTACTTCAAATAGCAAAGTTCATACATGAGATATAAATGAAATAGTTACAAACCCAGTAAACATTAATAAGGGGTGGGGAGGTGTTTTTATTACAAAGCGATTAGTGGATTGGGCTATAGAAATTGGTAGTTTCTTGCAAGAAATGCAGTCACAGAATATATTAAAGGCAGTGGAAAGCCATCACAGTAGCCCAGGTCTGGGGAAATCGGCTGTGGAGGAGGAGAGTCATCCATAGTGTGCACCGCAGCTGGTAAAAATGCTTTCATCTTAATATTAAAACACCAATCTGTTCATCTACTGAAACTGCCAAAACCTGTATTTTTTTAATGACCGTGTTGGTAGTATTTACAAGAAGGAAAAGAGGCAGACGTTTCCAGATTTGTAATGTTTAAACTGTCCCTTTGAACAAAGGTAATTATGTTTTAATTCTTTATTATTTGAGCAGCTTTTTCAATGCCTGCTGCAGGAATGGAGCGAAGAGACACCACCAACAGGCTGCACTGACTCTTACTTTCTTGATAAGATTTTAGGAGTCTCCTCTCAGATCAACAGTCCTGTAAACAAGGAATAATAGCCTAGTACCCCACAGCATTCCTGTGAAACTGCCCAAATAAATCAAAAAGGAAAATTAGGAAGACAACCTGGATTTATATTTTTTTTTCTGTGAGGAACTGTAATACTTTATAGCTATAATGAAGAGGGATTTATTGATGACTGAAGAATGTAAATAAAAGTATAGAATAGAATGTATTGTAAGTGGTATGGAAATCCTGTATTTGCACTGTAGCATTTAGTAATCTATTCTCCAACACCATCAGGAGGAGACCTACATGTGGTTTATATTTCTTTTTTCCTTTACAGTGGCCATGGTCTGTGCATTGTTGGACTCATGTCCTTATTCCTTGGTCTTGCATTTCAACACCCACTTCTGTGCTCTTATTCCTGCTCTGCTTTTACTGAAATCACTGAATTTGTAATAGTTCAGCATCTTTATTTACGTTCAATTTTACCTTGCCCTCAGAATCAAGAATATAATTTATAGCCTAATGTTTGGGACACCAGGGATGTCCACTGAGTAAATATAAGGCCTAAAACATTCAAAATTTTATACACTTAAATTTATCTACTTTGGGTAGACCTAATGGGAAATCTTTCCCTTGAAGAAGGATTTATGCAGCCTGTGCTGCAAGGCATTTTCCTGTAATTTCTTCTTATCTGCTGGTATCGATGCTTCCAGTCTCTGAGTCAGCCGCTCTCTTTGGGTTCTCCTGCCCAACACTGTGAGATTTCAGACCAGAAGCATCTGACTTCTTTTAGAGTACCAAAGACCAGAAATCATCTGAAGTGTCCTGAGCTAGAGCTTCAGATGTGAATTTCTGTCTCTTAATACTAAGATGTCTCCAAAGGTTAAAAGTCCTCTAATGTGCATTGCATTATATTAGGTAATATAAATAATGCCAAAGTTCATAAAATTAAGAGTTATATGGCAAATACTACTGTTTAATGTTTGTCTTGCTTTAAAGGAATATGGAATGAGAAATTTCAGTGGTGTAAATATCTGGAAACTAAAATACTAGAATAATAGAAAAGAATGCAAAGAATATTTACTGTTGTAAAATAAGAGGATAGTTCCTTGCTTTCTCTAAAATAAACAGTAATAGCTGAAGATTATCGAGATGCATCAGGGAAATGAAAGAAGATTGAGTCAGGC
The DNA here is from genome assembly GCA_033459285.1 of Clamator glandarius. Lineage (NCBI taxonomy): Eukaryota > Metazoa > Chordata > Aves > Cuculiformes > Cuculidae > Clamator > Clamator glandarius. The sequence goes on along the minus strand of JAUNZM010000165.1, from coordinate 2,084,136 downwards.
CATTGTGTAAGTTGTGTCAGCAATATGTGTAAGTGCTTTTTTTAAGGGATTCAAGCTTAGAGTTACCCTTGCTTGACCATGCTTTAAGATAACATTTCTTTCATAATTTAAAGCTTATTCCTATACAGAGCTGAGGCAAGTATTGCATTTCTCAGCATAAGTAGGACAGTATAGGTTTCACTTTGGTTTTCTGACTCAAGTGAAATTCGTTTGCTTTAGATTGTCTCTGATCTCTTGCAGGAAAGAATAAATGAATATTCCTCAAAAAAAAAAAAAAAAGAAAGGAGGTATGAATGCTCAATTGCTTTTTTTTTCAAAAATCTACCAATTGAAATTTAAGTTTGGAGCCATCTGCTGAACTGGAATGTCCTAGAAATAGCTGAGATTTTGACTGTTCTTGATGGAAGGAACAGCAGCTAGCAGAAGTATTACCACCCCTACCACTCCAGCAAGATGTACACTGTGAACTTGTACTGGAGAAGAGGGTAGGGAGCTTTTCCGTGTTCTCACAGAGGGTAAGGACCTTTTTCTGGCTATGGTACAGCATTTTCCCTGGGTGAGGAGGGATGGATTTTGCATTGGGCCAAGTCACATCATCTGAGAAACTTGCCTTATTTTTATTTATTTCTTAGATCTCCCTCATGTCAGTGAAACTGTGGTCATCAGCGCTGGTTTGTTTTTTATGTTAGTGATTTCCAAAATCTGGTAACCTTTAAAATGTTGAAGCTTTGAAGCAGAGACTTCCAAAAAGTAAGATTTCATCTAGGATGTTTTTTAAAACCATCTTTAAGTGAAATGTCTGTATTATATTGATTATTTTTTAAATAAATTGGATGTTACAATTCTAAATTACAAAGATTTACAACATAACAGGGCATGCATATGATCTGTTTTTCATGTTTCTTTCCAGATCTAGTTGAAGTTGTCCCTGCTCATTGCAGGGTAGTTGGTGTAGATGACCTTTAAAAGTCCCTTCCATTCTAACCATTCTCTGAGAAGTGTATTCAAGTTAGTTCTTTTATGTATCAGATCACCCAACAAATGCTGGAAACTTCTATGCACATCAATAGCAACTTTGAGTTTTACATGGAAAGGTGAATAAAACTCATATATTTGCAATGAAAAAATGGACTATATAAAATTTCCAAGTCAGATTCCGGTGTTGTAGAAGTGGCAGTTGTTTCACTGAAAGCACAGTTAATGTAAAGGGAGTGAGGCTCCCAGAGGAAGATATTTTTCGTGGCTCAGCGGTTGAGCTGACTGAAATAAAGCCTCAATCTCCACCTCCACAGCGCTAACCTCTGCTCCCTTCTAAAGCTGGCCTGGCCCAAGCCCCAGGGTCTCTGCAGCTCCTCCACTAGTGACTCTTCCAAATGGCAGTGTCAGCACTGACTCCCGTGAAGGCTCCTCTCATTAAATCCAAATGAAATAATACGAACTGAAAATTGGCAGGACTGATTCTCAGTTGCTGTCAGGTTATACAGAATGTCAGCGCTGGTGCTGATCTACATTTTCTGAGGCTGTGGCTCGTGGTTTGCCCTGACCCATGAGTTCACACTGCCTGAGCTGGAACAACCCAGGCAGAAATATCGCTGCCCATCAGGATAACTTCAGAATAGCATTAAAGCAGTTTGGTTCCAGCTAACCTAATCTTTTATGCTTCATTGAATATTCTGCTTGATTACTGCAGAGACAAAGCTGCTTCCAAAGTCTCAAAGTTGTCATCGCTGCTCTGTCTTTGCCAGCCTAACTGGTTGTGATTGCTCAGCTCCAGTCCTGACAGCGGTGTAGGGTTCTCCAGTTCTGCAGGTCAGAGCTGCATCTTGCAGTCCAAAAATCATGTAGACATACAAGCAAAACTCTCCATATTTCTTGCGCTGCAATCTTATGTATTTCAATCAGCCACCTGGCTGACCTTTCACATTATCAGTTTTATTTAACTAAGCTATCTCTTAAATATAATTTCCCATCCAACTACTCTATATGTTAAGAAGCAGTGAAGGCAAATTCAATCTGTCTGCGTTTTCATCTCGGCTAATGATGGTAGGATATTTTCCAAACAGCTCTGACCTCAGAGGAGGAGTTGATACCCTGGCAGGCAAGGGCTATTCTGTGTGTGTGCTTATCTAGTCTGTCCTTCCTAAGAAACCTTTTTCTGAGAGCCAATGTACCTAAAAATGCTTAAAACATTAAGCATGGTTAAGGCAAGAGATGTACTCTGCCTTCTCTGCAGAGGGGACAGGAGCATAAGTAAGGGCTAATTAACAAAAACCTTTCCAGATAGTTCTTCTACTGTTTTCACAGACTGGTAATGCTGGAATGACTCTGTATGGTTTGGTCAGATACATTTGCAGGCTGTGAAAAATATAAACTGGTTGCCTGTTTTAAATTGTCGGTGGTTTGCAGCATCTCAGGATGGACTTTCAGAGCGCTTGGAACAGAATTTACCACTGACCTTAACATCCACCACAGTTTCATTTGACTAAAGGACATTTCTATCACACAGGCAGCAGTGACACCGCATTGCTGGAAATGTGGGGCCTCATCATGTCCTGGCAATCGGGGCAAACCAGTCCCTTCAGCCTTGCAGGCAGCGCTCTGGGCAGTGAGGGAGAATCCTGCAGGCTAGGTCTCTTTGTCAGATGAGGAATTGACACTGGGTGTCACAGTAGGAGAGGACTCCTAAGCTAAAAATTATAAAACTCACCCAGGACTGAGAGAAAAGAGTGGCTTGGAAAAGAACTACAAATGGTGGTCCTTTAAAGGCTTCTCCACAACCCTGTATAGATGAGCAACAAAGTTGTGATTTTAATTTCCCTTTCTCCAGTAAGTAGCAGAGTAGTGTTGTGTTTACATTAATTTCAAGTCGTCTCTAGGCAGCTTCAGAGAATAATGGGAACGCATCACTGTGCCAGTGCATGTTCTCAGGAAGGTATTGTAGCTCATACTCTGTCCCTGTGGATAAGATCTAGGTGGCAGCACCTTGCCTGCCTTCGCTCGTCAGCTGAGAGAAGACCAGGCAGTGGTCTCCACCGCTCCCCTACTGGCTGCCTGCTGCCTGGAGCCAATTTCCATTAAAAAATCACTTAAAAATGGAACAAAGGTGATGGAAATGTGGTTTGTTCACTGTGAATATCCAGCTGGGACAGCTGGAATAACTGCAAGGGAACCATTGTCTTTGTAAATCATGTGCCTGGTTTATTGGTTCAGTAGTTCTTAATAGTTCATACAGTCCTTGCTATTTAGTCAAGAACATTACGATGTCCAAAACTAAAAGTGGGATGATTGGTTCCAAGGAATAGTCTTCACGGTCACAAATCCAATATTTCAGACTTTTTGCTGAGTGCTTCATTTAAGTAGGTGAACTTTTATTGTAGAATTCTACCTGATTTCATGCTTTCCTTTATTGATCACTAGATCTTTTCCATGTCACATGTTTATCTTAAAAGTAATCTGTAGATATGCATGAAACAGCACCTAATGTGGACATGAAGTCTGAGCGTTCTCAATGCATAGAGAGAGTCTTGTGAAACCTTCTTTCTAGCAGCCGAAAGTCTTGAACCGTTCACTGAAATAAGACAACTAAAATATCAACAACATTGATTCTGCTGTCAATAAAATCACTGATAAACACTTGAGTTGGATTTGGAGTTTCTGAACAACGTATATATATATATATGTAACACTGCATACACAAACTTGTTTTGGAACACCAATATGAATGCTCCAACTTAATTTTATTCATCTAAATAGCTGGAGAGAATATCCAGCTAACCACATAGCCTGAACACATTGAAGAAGAGGGGTAAAGGTGTTTATTTTCAACTGTGTTTGATTTTTCACTGGTAAAACCAGAAATAAAAACAGAAGAAAAATAATCATAGTGCCTATGACAAAGATTGTGCTTCAAGGAGTGTACAATGTATACCATGATTACTCTAACTGCAAATAGAAGCTGTTTTTAGACTGAGTGTGGTTGAAAGGAAATAACCTTAGAAAAATTGTCATGCAGCATCCCAGAAAATGTTTTGGTTTGGTATGTTTGGCCTCCGTTTTTGTGGAGCTGTACATTCCTGTCCATGTTTTTAAAGGATAAAAAAAAAATTGGTTTCAGAATCAATCTGTATTTTGACTCGTTTTTATACTCCGAACACCCAGATTGGTTTACCATATGCGTAAGTGAAGCTGAACAGTATCGTTTCTCTAGTGTCACAAATGAGTTTGTGTGTTATTGAATTCAATTCATTTTCCATAATGAACTGGTGTGCTCCTGCTGTCACTGGTGATCTCTCTTTTCTACCAGAGGTTTCATGTGTTAGTAAAGCTGCAAAGAGGGACAAGACTAATCTGTCTAAGGACAAAGCTTGCTTTCTACAGCCTCCCTGGTGGGAGGATTGGCTGGTGTTAGCAGGAGTTTGAGACAGAAAGGCTCAGGGCTTCCTATTCCTCTTCACAGGCAGCAGCACCCGCCTGGGAAGTCCAAGTCTTCTGCTGCTGAAGTCAATCCTTCCAGTCTCACCTGCAAGTCTTTCAGTTTTAGACTAAATGAACCAAAAAAAAAAGCACTTGCAAGGAGGATCAACTGAGAAGAGAAGAGCAGAGACAAAAATATCACAGTATCTTTGATTTCAGAGACCCAGCACAGAGAACAGAAGCACAAGTTCTTTACAAAATTACTTCTCACCTGACCACAGTGAAACAGATCTAGGCGTCCCAGCAGCAGCTGTGGGGATGGGGTGAAATCTGCATCACTCACCAGTGCCCAGCCCAGGGCACCACACTGGGGTGGTGGCACCTCCCAGGGCGCCCCTAGCTGGGGCAGCCATAGGGAACGCGGTGCCCACCTCTCCTCGCAGCCCCCTGCGCTTTGCTTGGATGTCCCTCCCCTTCCCAGAGTCGTGTTTTCACATGCGCCGCCAGCTGTTTGTGCTCCACGCTGAGCTCATTCATCATCCAAGCCCAAAGAGACTTCCTGCTCAGGTGCCTCCAAAAATGCCTCTCTTATTGATACCAGGTAGATCCTGGGCAAAGCTTCAAGTCCCCGCAGCTCCCTGCCATCACCAGCTCTGCTCAGAGAGTGCCAAGCGCCCTAAATCTCAGCCAATGCCCCGATAGCTGCTAGGAAAGGGGAAGAGGGTGCAAGGCTGGGCGGCTCAGTGGGCTCTTCCAGCTCCCACCACAATGTTCCTCACCACCACCCTGCAGATCGCTGCTTTCCTGGCAAACACTTGGGCTTTTTATTTATTTTTTTTTTTGTGAGCTCAGAATATCTGTAGTTGGTTTCTGCTAATGCCTGTCTTGCTTGAAATCTGCCTTACATCAGTGGTGTTAGCTTTTGAACACTGCAACTTTACGAAACAGCAGAAAAATGGTTTTCTTTCAAATCTGCTTTTCCTGGCACCTCATTCCTGTGCACAGGATAATGAAACCCGTTGGTCTAATAAGAAGATTTCTCCTTTTGCCCAGGCCTAAGGGGAGTTTTGGTGGGAGTACAGTGCTGCCGCAGGTATGGCTCCCACCCACAGGCAACCCACACACCTGTGGCAGATGAAGCTGTTCACCTGGTTTGCAGTCACAGATGAAATCACTCAAGACACCCTTTATCCCCCCACCAGTGACTACACATGTGGGTTTCTTCTCTTGCGTGCCTGCAGCAGAGGTGCCACGTCGTATTTGATATTTGCTTAAAACTTGGTATGCTTATGAAATGCTATTTGCCAGTATTAAAGATGCATTAATTATGTCTGCTTTCTGAAGCAAGGCTACAGCATCCATGATATGGCTTCAGAATCTTCCTGTGACAGTCTGTGTTCTAAGAATTCAAACAGCTTTGCTTAGGCAATCATCTACAGGACAAAAAATTGCCTCAAACTGCTTAAATATACTTTCATTTGTGCTCTTCACAGGTCTGTAGCAAGCTGTTAAAAATGCGAACAAGTACCTCTCAAGCTATATTTACTGCTACTGGCAAATACAGCTGTTTTGCATAGCAAAATGTTTATAGGAATATCACTGGTACTATGCAAACTAAATAAAAATATGTCTGGAGACCTTCCAGGGAGGTGCTGAGGTTTGGGGACTCGCCTGCTGAGGGACTCGCTTGTGAAATCACTGCTGAGCCAATGCTATTCCAAGAGCCAGTGTTGCAGCAGTAATTTGGAAGGGATATGTAGTATTTTGGTGAACTGCAGTTTATGGACATCGGTTGTCCTCTTCACAACCAGCAGTGTAAGGAATATGCGAAGCCAATGTACCTCACAACCCGTGAAGGTGGTGGGTGGGAACACACAGATGCAAATATCTGACAAGCCCTGCAGGTAGCAGGGAAACTGGGAGAAGGGGAGATCTTGCTTTCCCTCTGAGCTGTGCTTGATTTGTGAGCTTTCCAGAGTGCTGCAGAGATCAGGTGTTCTTTGGCTGCTGGTTTTTGTTAATAGTCTGTATTTTACCATTGGGTGTAGCAGCTTCTTAACCCTACCTCCATGAGGTATGCATTGATCCGGGAATATTCTCAGCTTGAACTGAGCAGGGTTTATAGATTTATTAGTGATAACTTTTACTGTAAACATAGACCAGCAAGATAGAGATGCAAGTTCTGATTTCAGATCAAATTAACCTTTTATTCCTATCCAGTTAATTGAGCCAATATCAATTAATTCTTTAACATACAACTCTTCATGAATAGAATGGATTAATTTTTCTTTGAAAGCCATCACTAATTTTTTTACTGTACTAGGCTATTAGTTATTTTCCTTAAGAAGTTACTATTTTTATATGGCTACAATAGTCTGAAGTAATTACAACCCCGGTATTGCTTGAAAGCCTTCTGTTTAGTACTCTTCTGCTCATATTTACTTCTGCTGTTAATATCTTGCAAATACTAGGAAGGAATAACAGCTCATAGACGGAGTTCCAATAGAAGCTCCTGGAGCAATAGGTGAAGATAACCATAAGTGCTAGTATTCCTTATTTGCCCTGTGTACTCACAAGGGGGTAATCTCATGCTTATTTAAGATGATGAGGAAAAAAGGGTTCACTATTAGTACGCATTAGATTTCTTTTAGATGCTAGAAATCATAAGCCATTTTCTTTCTGGTAGATGATGGAAAAATGAGATGATGACTTACTGCATGTCTGAAGTTAGTGAGATTGCAGAGTCCAAAATTTGGTGTCAAAGGCTGAATTTCACTCATTGGTATTGTTGGAAATGTAAAATATTTGTCTTCTGTTGTATGCAAGAGTAGTGTTAATGAGGGATGGAAACTATAGAGGTGCTTGCTGATTTTCTAATATCTTGTTTGTTAGGTGGAAAAAGTCTATCTGATCTCCCCTATGAGGGAGTAAATAAGGACTGAAAATGGTTTGTCACCCGAAAAGAAAATGTCTTATATGTTTCATGAAAGACATGCCGTGAGGCTAAACTTCTTGATTCATGGATAAATATCAATTTAATCAAGAAGATATCTTAACTAGCCAGTTTAATCATTGTCATCAACTTCATCAGGGCGATTGAAACCATCATTACTTTAGCAACTGGTTATCAAGAGGTAAGATGTGGTCTTTCCACAAAGGCTGGAGCTGTTCATTAGGAAGGTGTCAGAGGTGCCTGACAGTATCTGCATCATCTGCCTTGATGCTTTTATTGTGTTTTGCTATAGAGTGTGTGTAGGTTTTCTTTAGATTAACTTCTTTCAGTGTAATTAAAATTCATTACAATTTTGTATTAGAAATACCTAAGTATTTATGTATAAAGTCTGTTGATAAAAGCAGAGAGTGCAGGAGTCTGATTGCTTCTTAGGCTTTGTGACCAGGGCCAAACAAATCATTACCTACTTAAACACTGTTTAAAAACAAAACAAAAAAAAAAAAGTAAGGATTGGAGTTTCTGGAAGAAACCAACCAACCAAAAATTGAATCTAAACAAAGCAAAATCCCAAAACAATGTCGGCTGGAGTTGACTGGCTGATCTGTGGTCTGACACAAAACAGTTGAGCATCACCAATAAAATGGTACCTTGGAAGTCAAGGTTTGAGGCTCCCCATCTGGAATAAGATGGTAATGGATTAGAAATAATTAGAATAATTATTAGAATAATAATAGAATAATAGAATAATTAATAGAATAATAATTAGAATAATTAGAAATAATTAGAATAAGAAGATAATGGATTAGAGCAACAAAGCTGGTGAAGGGGCTGGAGAACAAATCTTATGAGGAGCGGCTGAGAGAGCTGGGGTTTTTCAGCCTGGAGAAGAGGAGGCTGAGGGGAGACCTCATTGCTCTCTACAACTACCTGAAGGGAGGTTGTGGAGAGCAGGGAGCTGGCCTCTTCTCCCAAGTGACACGGGACAAGACGAGAGGGAATGGCCTCAAGCTCCGCCAGGGGAGATTTAGGCTTGAGATAAGGAAAAAACTCTTCACGGAGAGGGTGGTTAGGCACTGGAACGGTCTGCCCAGGGAGGTGGTTGAGTCACTGTCCCTGGAGGTGTTTAAGGTGAGGGTGGATGAGATACTTGGGGACATGGTTTAGGGATTGGTGGGAATGGTTGGACTCGACGATCTGGTGGGTCTCTTCCAACCTGGTTATTCTGTGTGATTCTGTGTGTGTATGAAATATAATTAATGTGTAGCATGCTCCCGGGTTATTTGGTGCAGAAAAGGGGAAAATATGAATTTTTCTGTTAAGTAATTTGGAATAAGCCACGTAAGACAGAAGCAGCAGGAAAGCTCTAAGCAGGTTTCAGGAGCCTAAGAATGAGCTGAAGAAGCAAGGAAAATAATAAACTGTATTGTAAGTTGCTTGTAGTGGTGATGAATCCATCCATCCAGAGACCTTGGAGTAGGGTTTGCTGCCAAACTGATAACCTATGCCTGGATAGAAAAGGAGCCCTCTTGCTCTGGTTTTCAGATGGGGTTTTTTTTCTGAAATGAAAGAGAAGTATTATTTTGATTATTTAACTTCATGGTGCTAACAAGGAATTTGGATATTCATCAAACAGTTATTAGCAGTCATATCAGTAGTCTTGAAAGAATATATTTCAAATTAGTCAGTCCAGATTTTGGTTTGGGTTCTTGATAGGGGTTAGCAGCTGCTATGACAAGATTATAACAAACCCTGAACAAAAGTTCTCCTGAAATTCTTCCCAGCACCCAGGGGAAAAGAGAGCAGCTATCAGAGAGAGATTAAGATTTTGTAATTCAGACATGGTGATTTCTGGCATAGACTAGTTATATGACTCATCTGTATTCAGACGGAGGTTGGGGAAAGGAAGGCAAGGATGTTTTTGTCATTTTATAATAACAACTATGGGAAAGGCAATAATTCCCAGCAGCAGCCCTGCTGAAGGAGCAGCAAATACAAGTAATGAGGATGGCTCCTAGCAATGCACCAAGAAGTGCACAGAGGAAAACAGAATTTCAGTTTGGTTTCAGATTGCATGCAAAAACATCAGTTTGAAACTAAAGATAACCTTTGTATTTATGATTTATAAAAACTGAATTTAAAAGAAATGTATCCATACTTTGTTTCCTGTACTGAAAATAATGTTCTTGGAATCTTGAAATATGTAGGAGACCACTTGCTCTGAAGTGCAATCTACTGATTTAATGGTCATATCGTCCCATTTTGGGACAGGAGCACTCATGTCAATCCTGTTCAGCTTTTTATGGTAGGCTGAGGCCTTTCTTCAGTACCTGTTTCCACTATTAGGGTATTTATCAGTCTACTGGATTCTTCAGACACACACAGGTGGCTTCTAGTTGTTAAGAAAAAACTTTGTGGAACTGAGTAGAGCTCCTCCAAACCAAAGCAGTGTTCTTTGCAATCACAGGGTAGGTGGGGATGATATTTTTGAGCCCGAAGCTGATTCATCAAGCTTTCTAAGCTGACATAGGTATCTCCGTCAGGTGTTCAAGGCCAGGATGGATGAGACTTTGAGCAACCTGATCCCAGTGGAAGGTATTCTTGCCTATGGCAGAGGGGTTGGAACTGGATGATCTTTCCAAACCAAAACATTTTATGATCCTTCCTTGGTGCAGGGAGCTGTGCTGTCACTCTGTATTTCTGCCTTGCTGAGTGGAGATGGTGCAGCCCTCCAGTGATGTGCTGCATGCATGCTGGAAGCTGGTCCTAGCCTGACCCTGCTGTTAGAGCAGCTGGTGCTGCTGCAGCAGAGCTGTGCTTGAAATGGGCTTGAGCAAATTAGGTTTGTTACTGCTTGTACATGTGGGAGAGTTTGAATCAAATTTTCATTCCTTTCTTTGGGCTGATGGCCTTTAGCATCAGAGGAGTGTTCCTGTTGTGGCTGCTGTTTCAAAACACATGCTGAAATTCTATTCCTATTACTACTTATTAGTGACAGTCTCTCTATCGTTTACCTTTGTTTCTTACGCTGCAGGTGGGCTTTCCAGCAGACACAGCCATCCCCTTTCAACTGGGGTGCTGCTCTCCATGTTGCCTCAAAGGAGAATTTGGTACCATTAATAGGCTTTTCATGGTAATATCGTTGTTTTGAGAGCGTGTATTGGAGTTTGTGAGTGCTTGGCAATTGCTGAAGCCAAGCAGCAGCACCTGTGACTTTCCAGAGGAAGGAGAAACGAGCTGCAGACTGACTGTGCTGGGGAGCAGCAGCCAAGCTTGGCAAACACCCCACTCGCTGGCTACGCTGAGGCCCTGGCTGCCTCAGTGTCCTAAAATGAGGAGTCCAGGATTCTATTCCCATGCAGGGGGACAGTCAAACCCTTTAAACGTAGCAAATAACCATAGCAGCAACCCAGGAGTGCCAAAAGCAGCAACAACACGTATCTGATGACTCCTGGTGTCTTATGAGCAGTAAATAATCCTTCATGTGAGCTGACAGTGGCTCCAAGTTCTAACAGTGAGAGCTGTCCCACCAGCTGTGCTGGTCCTTGTTTGACCAGAGGTTGGATGCTGGGGTTGCCCTGCACCATTTGAGCAGGAAAGCATCTGCTAAAACAGAGACAAGGGAGGAGTTTGCCATAGGGCAAGGTAGTTCCCAGCTCTTAATTCTCTTTTGATTAATACTAACGTAGTACATTTGTCGAATTAGTGGTTGTGAGGTAAAGCTTCCTGAGCAAAAGACGAGTGTGGTTATGCTGTTGTGTCTGCACCTAAAGAAAATTAAGTTGTTGCTTTAATGAAAAATGCTGTTTACTTTCTCTGCTTATTCCTCATTCATATTTTTCCAACATACTTCCTTCTAGATTTCTTTATTATTACTCTCTGCTTCAGTTAATCTTAATTTTGTGGTCAAAATGAGCAGATGGACAGGGATGTGCTATTCCCTAGCACGTTCTCAGTGACATCAACCCAGTGAGTTTAAGCATCAGTGTAAACGGCTGAAGCTAGAATCATAAACAATTGCAGTATCCAACAAAAACTATGCATCTTAGCCTGCTAATGGAGTAAGCATATATTAACCTCCTACCAACACAGCAGAATTTCACAGAGTCCATATGTATGCTGTCTTGTTGACCTGCTTAAAGAATGAGAAAATTTAATTTTATATATTATTTGAAGACCATTACAGAGGTCTCTGCCTGTAGCACCCCTGTCTCTCCAGAGGTGATGTTTTGAAGCCATCTCACCTTCGCAACCTCCTTCTGTCAAGGACTTGAGCCAGTGCTGCCTCTAGTTTTGACAATGAAAACCTGATAAGTCCCGAGTGAAGAGTTGTTTGCTATTAATTCAACTCTGTGTTGCAGTAGTTTCCTTTAGCCTGTTATTTCCTCTGTTTTACCAGAAGGGGCAAGGAAAAGGGCTTTTTATTGTGATCTAGGTACAACCTCTCTTGGAGTTTATCTATCTACTAGATCTGCTCTTCTGTCAGGGAAGGAAATCTGACTAGTTTGGTACAGTTAGTGTTTGACAAACCCCTGTTTCTTGTTAATACCTGCAGACCCTTGAAAAACTCAAAATAATTAAATGAATGAATTCAAGTGCAGAATTACCTTGATTTTCTTCTGTATTCCCACAAGTAGTTTCTTCCTTCTGGTGTGCTTTAAGAAAAGACTTAGTGGTTTACTTAGACCTCCCCTTTTTCCCACCCTTGCTTCTTTCTCAGAGGCACTTTTCCAGTATTTCCAGAGACTATGTGACCACTCAGAGGTAATATTTGACAGTTTGGAGAAAAACTGGATGAAGCAATGGTCTTCCAAGACAAATTCCATTAAGCCCAAGGAAAGCATTTGCAAAGGTAGAAGCACAGAAGCTAACATATCCAAACAATGGTGAGCATCAAGGGTCATGACATGAAGTGACACAAACAGAAATCCATGGCTGGAAGTAGGGCAATACAGCGTATGAATTTGAGGCTGTCCACGTTGTGAAAGGCCACTCCTGTATGCACTAATAAACCATAGAGTTTTGTTTTATTTACAGGGTAAAGGAAACAAAGCAGTTATCTGACAGCCAGTGTCCTGGCACCATGTGGGCACAGGTCAGCAATGACCTTGTTCACCCATCTTCTGCCTGTGCCTTGGGAAACTCGTTTCTGCCAGAGCAGGCACTTCTACTGTCCAGCTTGCACCGACGCTGAGGCTCACGTACTCTCTAGCGTAATCACATGCAAGCTCTGGGCAGTGTCATAAACAGCACACAGGCTGTGGGTTTTATAAGAGGATTATTTAAACATAGCTTTTGTGGACCTCGAAGAACAAATGCATTGAACCATAGTGACATTCCATGTGTATTTTAGAAGCATATTTCCATGGATACCCAAAGAAAGTTATTACAAATTAATTAATGTACTTGGAATTTATATTTTCAATGCTTGTCATGGGAGTTCCAGTTCAGAAATAAAGTAATTTTAGTTTTTTTCACGTGACTACTGCTCTTTAGCTAGTTCAAGGTGAACAATTTATTAGACTTTTCTAAATGTTTAAACAAGGATTAATGACTAAACACAAGCCTGAACAGCATATTCCACATACTTTTCAAAATTGTAATATGACAAGATTAAGTTCCAAGAAATCAATTTTTGTCTTTCAGAATAGCTTATGTGTAGTACACAGTAAAAAAAGGTGTAGTAAATGTGGAATCAAGGCTCTTAGAGCTAAAGTTATAACATTTCATCATCTTTTAAGGAATTCATTTTATTTCTTTATAAAACCTTATTTAAACTGGGAATTCATTTTATTTCTATATAAGACCTTATTTAAACTGGGAATAATGACAAAAAGACTTGGATGTTATCTAGGCGTTTTCATGGCTCACCAGTGACATGTTACATAGCGGAGGTACTATTGTATCTATATTCCCCGGGAGGAGCAACTGTTTGAATCATGATCGTGGAACATATATGGATGTGATTGCCTCTGTTTCAGTCCATAGTAAATTGCTGAGTTGCATTAACTGAAGAATAAGATTATCTGTTCAGTTAATGATCAAAACTAGGATGAACTTCAGATTACTTTTCCCAACTCAAATAAATTTCCAACTTATCCTGCAGTAGTTAATAGAAAGTGGTGCTAATGAATTGTTTAATTGGAGTTGTGAGTATATATCTAAAGTATTGTAGTACTAAGAACGGGTTTTCTTTCTGATTTACTTTTAGCATCGTAATTTGATATAGTTGCATTGTATATTTACTTACTGGTTTCCTCTAAACATTTTGGGAAGCCAAAACCCAATTAAATTATTATTTTTCCCAAGAAGAAATACTAATCATCATTAATTTTACAGAAAATATAGACACCTCATAGAACTGTGAGGAGGCAGCACTGGGTTATCATAGTCTACATATTCCCTATATCTACAACTAATATATAAAGTAAAGTATCGATTCCATTGATACTCACATGGCCTCTTAGGCAAAATTAGCTCCATATGATTTTTCTATCTAATGCAGAGCTGTGGCCTTTAACGTATTTCCATCTGCTTTCAGTAATTTTAAGAAAATATGGATAATGCAGTGTATTCCACAGAACTAAAAAATTTAGGCAGTGAGACAAAGTCAGTTTTATGTTGCTTTCTAATCACTACACAAAGTTAGTTATAGAGAAAAATATCATTTTAAGAATTAAATAGCTGGGTTTTCCCCTCTGTGCTGTCTCAGAAATTCTGGATGCCACTGAAGCCTATATCCTAAGGCACTTCCCAACAAGGATTTCTGCTAAACCATTAAAATAGTTTGCAGAACAGCTGAATTCACTTATCTATTCCTTTCTATGGTGTACCTCTGTGTTTTATGTATTGTGTAGAAAGAAGGGGAAAACATTAATTTAAAAGGTTGAAAGTCCAATTTTATATCTCATCTTGAAGCCCAGTGTTATTTAAACTCTATGGTGGTGAGAAATGCAGCCACTGATATTCACGCATAAATGGAGTTGGGGCAAAAAAAGGTAATATGAAAATTTGGGTTTTTCCTTGCAAAAGGCACCCCCATCAGAGTATGCTTTTGGTGGAATGACAAAATTTCTGTGGCCCAGGTGGTTCTAAACACATCTCTTCTTGCTGGCCAAATGCAGCTAGCTGTAGAAGCTTCTAAATCTGTGAATCGACATTCAAGAGCAGGAGGTCATTCTAACCTTGTCCATTGATTCAGGTACTGGTAACACACGCCTTGCATGACCAACTCCTTCAGTGTAACTCAACTTAATACATGGAATGATGTTACTTACATTTACTTTAAAGGCTTGCTTTAAAATGAACGTGCTGGTGCATCTTAGGGCTTTTGAGTTTGTGGTTGGGTTTTTCCGTGTGTGTGTGAACGCTGATTGTTATACATCAGCTAAATGGGATGAAAAATCACCCGCGGAAACCTTGTCAGATTCTGGCTAGAGGCTGGTTTCAAACATTTTGAAGCTGCAAACTTGTTGCAGAGAATCAAAGAAATGGCAGGCAGAGCATCCAGAAGCAGAATTAATTAACCTCTGTTATACTCCATTAGGAGAGCTTGTACAGCAAGGGAAAAGAAAAGCCAGGAAAGTTTGCCTTTCCTTTGATGCTGTTCTAGAGCGCACCTTTAATGACACAACATCTTTCCAGATAATAATGAATGTACGTATTCAATGTTTTTAGGGCAGAGGAGGTGGAGCTAAGCAAAAATAAGCTCAGGGAGCCACTTGCACTGACAGTTATCTGTAAGTTTTCCCCTGGGGCATGAATTAAAGCAATACTCTGGGCGAGTATTGATAAAGCTCGCATTTGAAATTGTAGGAGGGAGTAGGGTGGAGGATGAACTTAAATCTGGAGCAACTCCTGTAGTGGGAAATGCAGAATTCTGCCTTCTGCAGCAGACTGAGGGAGAGGGGGACCATGCTGCACAACAGAAGCCGAGCTCTGAACATTTGCACAAATTTAGAGAGATATTCAGGTGAAAGCATGCAAGAAAAATGAATAGTTTGGTAAAAGCTCCTTCTTTTTTTTTGGCCCTGCTTATAGCAAATGTGCTTAGTAATAGGTTCATTTTGACTTCTAAAGGAATTTCTGCCAAATACAATTAGTGGGGAAGACTGCAACTGTGAAGATATCAAAGCTGGTTTTGCAGAAATCAGGCTTCAGAACACTTGTAGATGGGAGATGTTTGTGCAGTTTCTTTACATGTCATTTCATGTTTCTTTTCTTTATAAAACTTCCAGCTGTCATAAGTGTTCATCTCTTTAAAGACAAGAATACTCCAGCGGTTTTCTTTTTAAAGTCTCTGGCAGCTGCATTGTATTTATTTTATTTTTTTTCCTCTCTGTCTTTGAAAAGAAAGTGAAGAAAGCACAGAAATGAAGTAGTCTGTTACACTGAAAACCTCTTAAACATAAATAATAGATTTTGACTAGGTAATTCTCTTTGATACTCTTCCTCTTCATATTTTTAACTGTTCTCACTTAAGACAGTGTTGCTTAAACACAAGCCAATTGTCTTGATATTGTTAAAGTGAAAGAAGCATTACATTTACATTAACAATCAGGTTTGAAAGCATGTAAAAAATATTTTGAATGCAATTGAAAAAGCCAGTGTGTTTCTTTCAAGTTTCTGTAGACTAGTTGCATTTATATTCAGGATAATTCAGGACCAGAAAGGTACCAAAAAATGCATGTTCATTGCTGCTTTTACTTCTTACATGGGATGTGTGTTGAAGGTATCCTTTCTGTTGATGAGTCTTTAAGGACTTTGGTGTTATATATAGATCAAATATTGGTACCACTACATACATGAATCTATTCTCGTCTCTGTTTACCCCATGAAAGCAATGACTCCTAGATGATGAACTGAGCATTATTTTAAGTGCAGGGAGGGGAAAAAAGATGAAAAGGACTTATTTCCCGTTTTTGGAGTTCTCGGTTGTCCACAATTCAAATATGCACTTTATAATCTAGACAGAATTTAATGTCATTGTTCGAATGTAAGAGGGATGATGATCCAGTGAATTCCAATTCTGAGGAAGCCTGAATTGCTTTCAGCTGTCCTTGCAGGTGGCTCCTAACAGTGAAGTGTCCAGGTATGTTGGCAGAGCGTAAGAAGAGAAGGAGAATTGGGTTTGCAGGAAATCAGGTGCTAATTAACAGAGGGATACTTGGTGTCCTGTGCTTTGGAGCCATTGCCACAACGTCTTCATCACTGATGTGCCAAGGAGAGGACTGTTTAGAGTATTTCAGAGAAACCACGTCACATTTGCTTTAAGGGCTGGAAGCAGGAGATTTGAACTATTTCCATTATGTTTTTATGTAAAGTTTCCCTGGTGGAAACAGCAAGCCACGCTGCTATTGTACCCTTATTCAGTTCTCCTGTGCTGCTTGGATGCTGTCAGCCTCCTCCCTGGGTACTTATGCAGATTCTGGTGGGATCTGGTCAAGGCTGTGAATGTGCAGAGATGGGGGACGGGATGGACCCCCCCTGTGCAGGGAGCAAAGCAGAGAGTAGAAGATTTTTCTCCCCTTAACTTCATACTGAATTAATTTAAGACTTGAACAGAAGGGCTAAAAGCATGCTGTTGTATTCAATTCTTTATGAATTGTTCTTTTTCTTTGGGGGGAAAAATAAAGTCTAATTCAGTCCCTAAATGTCTGCATGCATCACCTTGCACAGGCATCAAATCCTATTCTCTAAAATTCAAGTGTAATTTGCTGAGGTTCCAAGCTGTGCTGGGATGATTAGTTCCTCCACTGAGTAAAACTGCCATCATGTATTTTGTAGTGTCAGCGCAGTGATGTAGGTGAAGAGGATACAGGACAGAGCGAGATCCAGGATCTATTGCTCATACTTCAGGATGTAAATCAAAGATAACTTCAGGTAAGAAAGAAACATCTTCTCTGTGTATTCAATGTCCAGCTATATATTTATGAGGCCTCCCTATCATACAGCAATACTGACTAATGTGTTTTTCCTATATACAACTATGCATTTATCATTTTGTTCTGCCCACAGTACACACGTTCACAGTCTTGATCCCAGATGAGGAGAATCTTCTATCCTAAGATTTTTTTTCTGGGTACAAATTCATTTTAGAAGTCTGCAGAGGATGCTGTGAATGTTCAAACAGCTTGACTGAGGCTGCTGTGGAGCAGTCTTCTTCGGAATACAAAAATTCAAGAGATTCTTTGGTAAGCAAGGAAAATTCATAGTGTGGAGTTCTTTCTCCCCACAGGCCATTAACAGGGCAAAGCGTGATGAGAAGGATTGTTTATAGTTAGAGCTGAGTTCAGGTCACTTCATTTCTTAGGTAGTGTAACCACATGCTCGTAAACAAGTCTCCTTATTTTTTAGGCTTTGAAAGATTAATGTTCTGGAGGTTCTGTATGCTACGTGCAGAAGCTTGCAGGCCTTGTTGAATGAACTGCTGTTGTAAGAGGGTGAGAAACATTAGAAGCCTCTAATGATAGCAGTCGGTGCTTGTGTAGTGGGCTGTATTAAAATGTAATTTGTCGGTTCACTTTCAAGCCAAGATAACCTTATAGGAAGCTGGGCTTTTACATCAATTAACCTTGAATTGATATGGCTCTTGTGCAGCCCTCCCTCCCTCCGGTGCAGCCTAGATAAGGAGGCACTTGCCCATCATGCTTCCAGATGCCTGGTGAAACCTGCCCTGGAAAACTGAGCAAAGGCCAGGTATCAGTTTTTGCTAATTCCCTGTTGCTGCTATTGCAGGCAGCTAGTAAAGAGGATACAAAGGCTGTTTAATTTCAGTGTCCTACTTTAGCTTTATAATAAGCTATGCGCTTCTGTAATAATTTACTGGCTTAATTCCATTACATTGTTCAGGCTAAAAAGATAAGAAATAAAAATCTTACAGGCATATTTCCCTTTAGCACTCAGGTCTTTTAAGGCTAAAGGAAGGGGATAAGAAGAGGTACAGAAAATTAAATAATTGAACTAAATCTCAGTGGCTTGAACCATAGCTGTGGAGGTGGGTGAGCCTGTACAGCTATTAAGCATTTTGACACCAGACATGGCACTAAAAGTAACTTCCTACCCTGTGTGAAATTCTTACAGGATAAAGCAATGAGTAGCAAGCTCTGGAAAGAGTCTCCGATTTTATACCAGCAGCTTTGCTCCTTCAGGTTCCTCGGCCTTCTATGGGAGCGAGGTGATGCTAGGGATTAACAGGCTGGGTTTTGTTCATGGCAATCTTCTGCCCTCTCACTCCCCAAGTTTGATGGTGGGTAGATCTAACGAGTGTACAGCCTGAGGTGATGTAGTTGCTGCTGAAAAGCTCAAGCCCTTCTGAAAACTGCTGTAACTGTGTATTGACAAGGTATAAACTGCGACTTTGTGAAGGGATGTTTATTCAGTGTCGTGTAGCTGCAAGGAGAAAATTAACAATGGAAGAAATTGTTACTTAGTTCATTAATATACTGTAGATATAAAGAATATGACTTAAAAAGTAGTTGGCATAGACTGCAGGATTTAATAGCTGGTGTGTCAGTTCATTCCCAAATGCCTTGTGCATCTTGAGATTTTTTGGTCCAGCTGCCTCTGGTGTATCTAACTTGAACATTTATAACTAAAAGCAAAGCTTGGTGCTTTAGCAGCATTTGCAGGGACTTGACTGACTTACTCATGTAGGCGTTTCTAAAGGCATGTGAGTAAGGGTGGGGAGCAACAACCAAAGTAGATATTGGGAGATATTCAACACCTTTTACTAAAGATGAGAAAATGGCTTCTGGTGGACACACAAAGAATTGTTTCCTTTGTAAACTGGTTTTGGAAAAAATCAGTGATTGTGTTAAAGATCCTTTATTCGTATTTGTGCAGTAAGAGCTTCAGCATCTATATCCAGCTATGATATTAAAAAAATTAACTCTACAGTTGATAGGACTTCTGCATGTGAAAAAGTTATCTTTTCTACCCTTTTTTAAAATGGGCAGGACGTTACCCTTCTTCCAGTCACCAGGGACTTCTGATTGCTGTGACTTTTCAAATATCAGGGAGAGTGGCTTGGCAACCACATCTGCCAATTCCCTCAGGACTCTGGGATGCATCTTATCAGGTCCCATAGAGTTATATATGTTCAGGTTCCTCAGGTGGTCACGAGCCTGATCCTCCTCTATAGTGGGAGGGGGTTTACCTGTGCTGCTTGTGCGTTAGGCTAAAGAAGGGAGCTATGAGAGGTCACTCTTGTTCAGGCAGTTTGCATTCCACAGCTCCTTCTCATATATTCCTCTTGTCTTATGCTCCTGCTGTCTGCCCAAGCTGAGCTGGGGAGGAGTTGAACTCGGAGTCCCAGTCCTCTTCAGCATCATTATGCTTGCTAGCATGTTCCTCCTTTCTTGCGATCGACCATCCTTGCAAGTGTACATGCTAGGGTGTCAAAGACTGATGAAATCCAAGCAAGGATCCAATGAAATTACTCCAAAGATACCTACTGATGGCAGGAAACTCTTGATTATACCGTTTAATGAGTATACTGCTGGTTTTTGTTCACTTTGGTTTTGTTCTGCTCCTTCCTTTTGTAATGCCCATTCACTGTGGGCATTATTACGAGATGGAGAACAAATGCAGGAGTCTATAATAAACCTGAGACCTGCAGTGTGTTTTTGCTACAGAAGAAACAACACATGCATATTTTGTTTTGAAGTATCCCTCATCTGAGCTTTGAGTAGTCAGTGAGATTTGTCTTGGCAGGCATAAAAAGGACTCTTGGTGTAAATCACAGCAGAGGGATAGTTGTGCTGCGATGACTGCTGGTCAGCTTGAGCCACACCTGCTGCTCACCTGCAGACCTGCTTGGTGAGTAAGCAGAAAGCTGCTGTGCCACCGTTTCCTCCTGCCAGGGTCCATGTAGCCTCGTGTATTCCCAGATTTTTTTCCCATCCTTTCCCTCCCACACAGGTACCTGACATGCCTTTTCCTCTCTGATGCAAACCAAGAGTTTTGCAAATTTCTGGAGGGTTTTTTTTTTGTTTTTGGGGGTTTTTTCTCCCAAATTGTTTAGTAGTCATGACCTGAGCTGTGATCTTTAAAAAGATTTTGCTGCTTTGAGATCAGACTTCAAATTCTGCAGGCTTCTCTGGGATGAAGTGTCAGAAAGCCAAGGGTCAGTATATTAAAGCTGGATACAGTAATACATTCAGTTGCTAGGCTATCTTGATTTCCATGTAAATGCAGAGAATTACATTCTACTGTGCACCTTTCAGGCATGTGAAACGCTAATGGTGAAGTAATTTGTTTCTTACTTTGTTTAGATTTAGTTATTTAATAAATAAAATTCTCTGGTGTTCTTTCCATTTTGTTTTGCTGCACTGATTTCTGAGCTGGGATTATTTTGATTAGAATTAATGACTACCAGTGGAGCTTATACATAACCTTGGCTTTAAGTGCTAGCAAGTTAAATCTTGGGAAACTGAGTTCCACAAACCATGAGGTGTTTAAAATGTCCCATACTGCAACTTAATATTAATCTACAGATCAGTCTTATTCTGAGCTATAAAGGACCCATAATTCCTCTTCCACATACCCACAGCCTGGTCCACAGTTGTAACTTGTATCACTAAATTCACAAAACAGCTTTTGTGGGTATAATATGCTATCAGAGCCTGCTTTTCTTTTTCAGTCATTTTCCAGCTCTGGAAATGGCATGGTTTGTCCCAAACTCATTTGGTACCCAGAGGTTCCAGGCAATCACAGGCACTACCCTGACACTCTTTCTAGTAAGCTTTATGATAAAGGTAATGATAATTTTCTGATCTTATGTTAATTCTTACATTTGGTCCTATATTATGAGTATGGACTGACATTCTGGAAGATGGTGTACTTACCATCTTACTATATTCTTATATTTGATAAATGAGCAGGGAACATAGATCACAGGTTACTATGCACAGACGAATGAACTACAACTCAGAAGGGGAAAAAAAATACAAATCATAGGAACTTTTTTTCCACAGTACGGCTGGGGTGGTGGTGGATGGGGGTATTTGGGCCTCTGCTGATCCCAGCTGGGGCAGGTGTTGAGCTACAAGCAGCTGATGGAGCGAAGAGCTACCTGCAGGGAGCTGATGAAACAGCTCCAAACAGACCCTGGCACTGCCCCAAGGCAATGCCACATGTTCTCATGGGGCATAGTGCTTGAATCTGTGTGCAGCTGGAACCCTTTAGGATTACGTGTCCTGCTGGGATGGCTGACAGGTCAGGACCATCGCAGTAGCTGAGGTAGACTGAGGCTGCATGAAAGTCGAAGACTTAATTTCTTGTATACAGTGTCTGCTGCAGTCTGTTTGCGGACTGTGGTGACAAAAAGCATCAGTGCCTGTACAGCTAAAACTTGTACTTGGAGGATTGAGGGCAATGGTTTGCAGGAAACAGCTGGAAGGCTGTATCTGCCAGGATGAGTGTTATCTGCTATGCAAAGCAGCACCTCTCTCCAGTGACCAGGTTGGCAGGACAGGATTGCCAAGTCAGTTCTTAGCCTGAACCAATGTTTTTCCAGGTAACGGTTCCTATCTTGTATTAGTGACTTTTATTATCCTGTGAGTGTCGTTTTTTTCTCCATAAGGGGTGTTAGCTGACTTTCCATAGATAACACTGATGTAGGTAACGCATTTGTGGCTGGGAGGTGCCCATGCTCTGAATGCCAAGCAATGGTTCCCTCTCTGGCAGGATGCAGATTTATTGGGATGCTGCCTTGTGTAGTTTTTGCTCCTCAAAGACCAGTCAAAAAACAAGATTTCTAGCAAGTGAGGGAGTTATCAAGAAATAAGCAAACCTCACCCTCACATTCAATTTTTTTTTAATTGGAAAACTACCTGTATAAGGGAAATCTGACTTTCCTTTTTAACAATAAACTTTATTTTGTGAGACAGTCTTGCCATCACTTTTTCTGTTCCTTCTCCCCTAATGTTTAATACTGATCTAATTGGCAAGTCTGTAAGAGTTTAACAACTTTGATAGTTTCCAATTTACACAGAAATTCAGTTTGTATTATGGGAATATTTTTCTTCTTTGAGATTAAAAGATATACTTTTTATCTTTTTGTAAAAGAATATGAAAGCATTTTGTTTTCTTGTACAGAATGCAGAGATGCAGAATGGCAAAAAGGACACATCGAATTTCCAGTGAAAGGCCTGGTAGCATGGTCACATGCCTTTATTGCTTTATTACTACTGCAGACAATGAAGCCCTGATTCTTCAGGAGAACAGGGAGTTTTCTTTAGTTTCCAGATCATTTCCTAGTTCCCGCTCTATTATAGAATGCTGCTACGCATGTAAAAATATCATAATGTACCTCATCCTCTGCTCATTACTTGAATGTGATTTTTGTCACTGCTGGCCAATTGTCTGTTGGATTTTTTTTTTTCCTAGGGATATTCTCAGTGCTTTTTCTTTTATTTTTGCCATGTATCATTGGGCAGAGCTTATATTCAGTAACTTCACTGTCATAATCTCCAGCTCTAGAAGTTGTGAGGTTTGCTAGAAAGATCACTGAGGACTGTTCAGACAGACGTATAAATCACGCTAGGTCTCTTCCAGGTTTCAATTCTGCCATCAAGCATCAGCATCTTTCTTTAGTTATCTGGTTAAGAGAGGCAGGCAGACCCAGAGTGTTTGGTTCTGTTCCACTCCCCTGGCTCATCTTTCCTGATATTTTCTTGAATCATACTTGAATTGCAAATAATAGGACTGCTTACATGAAAGGATAACTCTTCACATGTGTAGGAGCCATGCATTTGGACTACTTGAAAATGGCTCTGTGGTATTTAATATACTTGTTCTCTGTTTAGAAGTTCTGGATGTTTCATTTCTAACTTTGATTTCCAGCTAAAATATAAATGTTTCTCATTGATCATCCTTGGAAGTGACAAAGCACAGAACTCTCACCCGCAGGCTTCTGTAAGTGGGTCCAAATACAGAAATCACGAAACTGAAGTAACAGACAAAACTGTCAAGTTTCAGCATGACCCTAATTAACTTTATCTTACTGAACTTGAGAGGAAATATTTAGGGGGAGGGGAGGAGAGGGGTTTAAAAAAATCATATATACCCCTGGGAAACGGACTTATCGCCACCAGAAGGTAAATATTGTTTGAAGTACACTGAACCTCGCTTGCCTCCTTCTGTTGCAGTGCAGAGAAGATCCTACTGTGAGAACCTACTTCTCGCAGCCTTCTTGCCTTGATAATTTTCAGCCGTTTTCAGGGGACAAGGTCCCTAAGGTAATGACAAGTTCCACACTGGGTTGAGAGTATGGTCGAAACCTTGAGAGCCAATGACGTCTATACTGTGAATAGAAGGTTCAAAGTATTGATTTGAAAACAAGGTGTGACTCATCTAAGTGCAGGTATCTACACTTTAGATGAAAGACATTTTCCCAAGCAGTCACCCACATTCAGCTGTGATTCATCCGCTCCAGTGCTTTTTTTGCTGTCCCAGCAGCAGAAAGCGCTACCACCGCTTTGCCTGTTGACAGAGTGGGGTTTTTTCCCCCCCAAGTCCTTAACTCTCGTACCTACTGAGGCAGATGCAGTCTGAGAAGGGCAAGGTACCGTGGGTGAGATGCTTCAACTGTATCGTCCATTCAAATTGGAGCAAACGAGACAAGAAACATCCTGCAGCAGTGGGTTTGAGAAGGAATAAGGGATTACAAGCTCTCTGCTGGGCCTGCTCTCCAGAAGGTCACAGATATGCCTGGCAACATTCTAGAAACTATGGAGTTAGAGGCTCTTGTGATACTAGTGAATTCCACTGCCATATTTTTTCAGTGACAGGGCAAAGAGGAATTGCTATTTATCATCTTCATCTTCTAGGTAAAGTGCTTTGTTTGATGCTGGTTTTGACAT
The DNA here is from genome assembly GCA_033459285.1 of Clamator glandarius. Classification (NCBI taxonomy): domain Eukaryota; kingdom Metazoa; phylum Chordata; class Aves; order Cuculiformes; family Cuculidae; genus Clamator; species Clamator glandarius. The sequence continues at coordinate 2,059,908 of JAUNZM010000165.1, read as the reverse complement.
AAGTACTGAACTGGAGCAGGAGAGCACATTTTAGTTAAGAACAGCAGACTTTTGGACAGTCTTTGACTGAATCCTTTCTCTGTGGTATTTGGAATGAAGCTTTCATGTGAAAAACATTAAAAATAATCTGATGAGGAGATGGCAAAAGAACAAACAAACCCGTTCTATTTGGCTTTGATACTGTCAAACTTCGTACCAAATTCTGTGCTATTATTCATCTGCTGTCATGGGGTGAAGCAAGTATTTTTGCTATGGCAGGTGTCTGCTTCTCCCAAAGGAGATGGGGGTGGGGGGAAATAAAATTAAAAACAAAAGTCAGTTTGCCTTGGTCATCTTCTTACCTTCAGTCCTTATTTTTTCCTTCCCAAAGTGATTTATTTGCCCTTGTCAACCTCTTCTAGAATGCATGATTTTCTTATCACATTTCTTTAGCTCAGATCACCAGATAATAAAGTCTCATACTTCTTTGGGGACTAATTGTAGAATTACTGAATCCTCAGCCCTCACAATGATTACTTTATAAATAATTCTCTGTTTTAAAAGTTGGTCACACATACGCTTCCTGAAACAACTGTGCAGAGCAACCACGGCTATTTCTGTCATATGTCACAAGAAGTTGTCAGCAAATACAGTTTCCATTCTGTAAAATGCATCTATGTAGCTTGATATGTTTGAATAACTTGCTGAAGTTTTAGGTGCTCAAATTAGGCAACAATTAAACACTTTACTGGATTGAAGTTTTTAGTATTTTCTATTGGTAGCTTCAGAGCCTGCCCGTAGTTATTCAATAACTACAATCTTAATGACATCGAGTATATTGAAGGTTGGAAACTTACAAGTATGATGAGAAAATTCCCATATCATCACTGACTGATGAAGAAAGGACCAGGTTAACAAGATGACTATTTTACTACTCGGTGTGGAAATGTCCTGGTTTAAATGTCCCCGTTACAAGCCAGATGGGCCTCAGTTCAAATTCTAAGGGGCAAAGCAGCACTGCAAATTTTTGTATCCTGCTTAGTAGGTATGAGCTGGGAAAGTGGAGGGGGGATTGTTTAGGTGTGATTGCTAGTCATAGAAGATTCATTTTCTTTTATGAAGAAAAAATTGTAATATTTGTAAAATAAAATTCTTATAACTATGGTTAGAAATGTTTTTGTAGATGTAGGCTTTCTCTTTTTGGCAAAAAGATGAGTACAAGATTTAAAATGGGGTTGTTAGTTCAGGTTTTGTGACCTGTATAATCCAGGAATTCTAACTGTCACCTCTGGGAGGGCTCAGATATCTTCAGCCTTCCAAGAGGGACTTGGTGTTGCTCAAGTTGGCAATCAAGTGCTTTCAAGCTCACTGAAAACACAGGTTATTCTAATCCATGTGTAATGTGTGCTGTCTGTCCCATATTACCTAAAAATAAAACAGCTGCATAAAAATAGAACTTGTTAAGCTTGAATTCCAAGATTTGAAAAATGTGGAGGAGTGAAAAGAATAAATTCATACATAGATGAGGAGATTATTTTTAAAGTGACTTTCTGTCATTTTCTTGGAGCAAAGCATTTTCAGGATTTTCTTTAATTGGCTTGATGGGGGGGAAATGAGTAATATAAGCACATGAATCTTACGTGTCTGAAAACAAGCAAGTTATGTCTCCTTAAAAAAAAATAAACCCACATATTTAGTAACTAGAAAGCTGCTGCAGGATGTACTTCGGTTCACTTGTAATCATGTTTTCTTCTGATGCAAGACTGTTCCAAAAACGTAGTTTCATTATCAGTTCTGAACAAATCTCAGTCATTGGTAAATTGGCTTAGGAAGAGTTTAAATGTGTAACTGAAATTTTGGACATGTATTTCATGTATGTTAAGAGAGCGTTAGCTAGAGTGGGATTTAGTTTGCCAGCCTTATTTTGTTATTTCCACAAACTCGGATACCACCTAACATTTCCTCTGCTGTATTGCGTGTCTGTATAGAAAGTACAAACATGAGCCTGAACACTTTGCTTTAACATAAACTGTTTTGCCAGACAATTTTTTTCCGTTAATTATAGGTTATACATAAAAAGGATTTAAGGTTTCTAACATTGCTTCATATATTTCTCATTTCTAGTTAGAAACGCAGATTAACCAAGAACTGTCCCAATAAGCCTTTGCCTCTGCTTTTGGTTTGTTATCTTCCCTCTCAGCAGAGTTTGAAATTATTACTTGTTTTCTGAAATGTTCTGCATTTTACTTCTGCAACATTTCTGCTTTCAGTCCTCCCTGTTTCAATAAAATCTGGCTTTGACTCTGTAATTTTCTGATTAAAGGTGTCAGTATTTAGGATCAAGGTATGTATGTGAGACAAACCTCAGATTTTTCCTTCTCATTTTTGTGGAAGCTGTGAGGGGCTCAGCAGAAATCATCAATGGCTTCTGCCTTGCTCTAACTATGGACTGTAAAACTCTGTTTCATTTGTTATTGTTGAAGACTGTCATACTATTAGGATTCAGGATAGTTGAATCGCTGCACACTTCTTCCCCTGTAGACTTCTCTTACCTTTCTATATTTGTCAATAGGCTTTAGTATAGCCATTTCCCATGACTGCATTCCAGATGCTTCACTTGGGTTTTTTAATGCATGTGCCATAATGAAATCAAAACAGTTCAGAAATAACTTCTTCTAGTTTTTTAGGAGTGACCACTTCCCCAATTAATTTTTGGTAGGTTTTCAAATATTTTCCCTGATAGGAACAATCCATTAACTCTCAAAACTGAGATGAACAGCGTATTTCAGAATTAATCACGCTAGTATGTTAGCAGTGGAAGTTTGCTATCCAGATCACAGCACAAAATCTACTTTATTTGCCATACCTCAAAGGAAAACAGATACCTACTTTACGAATCATAGAATGGCTTGGGTTGGAAGGGACCTTTAAAGATCATCCAGTTCCACCCTTCCACTAGATCAAGTTGCTCAAAGCCTCATCCAGCCTGGCCTTGAACATATCCAGGTATGAAGTTGTATAGACCAACACAGACAGCTGGCTTTTTCAATGAAAACACACATTCAGTGAAGCCTTATCTCTGATGCCAAGCACCCCAAAAGACAGCCTAATCCTTATGTACTAACTATGACTGAAACCCTCTCGAGACACTGGTTTAACAGTGGCCTTGCTGCCTCCTGACTTTGTTTTGCTACTGTATTGCTTTAAAGTCTTTCTGTCAGTCTCAGAAATGGAAAAAGACCACTCTTTAGTACCATTTATAATGGCAGAGACCTACAACAAAATACTGAGTGGAGTCTTGTGTCACCTGAATCTCAGTCACTTGGCAGTCACAGGGTACCTGCTTTGCTCCTCTTTGTACTCTGTGCTTTGCCACATCTGCAGAGACTGAAGACAAGGACTTAGTGTTACACATATAATTTGCTGTTTGTGGGGGACACAGTGATGATGGCTTTGGACTTTCACATGAATAGACCAGGATCTAAAAGTTTCTCATCAGAACAGGCAATGTCATTAAATTTTAAAACATCTCTGAAGAATACTAGGTTGATGATTTTTCAAATGCTGATTTCCAGCATTTCAGAGGACAAAAAGCTAAAATTTGGGCTCATATGTTCAATAACTGGATGTAAGTCAGAATGGTAGCATAGACTTTTTTTCTGTTCATTTAAAAAACAAAACAAAAAACCCCAAAAAACCCCCAAACCAAACCCCTTTTGTTCCTTTTGTTTTAATTCCACTGACTTTTACAAGTCTGGCATCAGACATCTGCTTGGTCAGCTCTGTAGTGAAGTTGTGTGGTTTTGCAGGCAAGATTAAGGAAGATGTCCCAGATGTAGAGGAAAGTGGAGATCAAAGCATAACTCTTCTGAAATTTCATGGTAATCTCCACTAATGGAGCAGAAAGAGATTAACTTGTTGAGGCACTGAAAGAGAAATTGCCCCCAGACAGCTACCTTTTACAGAGACCCAGTGCTCAGATTTAAAAGCCAAGTTTATTTGGAATTTATTTCTTCCTTAATCATAGTTTACTAAGTCTAAGTAAATTAGCAAAGGACAACAGGTTACTAAGACCATATTTAAAATGACATTTCCCAGCCTATACAGAAACTTGTGAAGAGGAATTAACATGCTACAAATTTCTCTTTTATTTTGAATGGGATTACTTTTCAATTTAGGTGTGTATCTACCCTGCTAAGAATTATTTTTACAAGATTATTATTTTCCAAGGCTGAAGCTGATAGAAAAATAATGCAAAAACAAGACCTAGAGGAAAGTCTGTGAGAAACAACTGAGAAATATTACCTCTGCATAGTACTGGTTATTTAATAACAAGCCTGGTTTAACTTCTTGCAAGTGCTACACTTTCCTTTGTATCAGGCTTAGGAACAGTAACAAATGCTAATGCTCCAATAAGGCATTTTGGTTGAAGCAGTATTTACCTGCACTTTAATTACACAAACCTGTTATAATTAATTGCATTTCAAACAGTACACAAACAATGGAATAAATTCTGCTGTACAGTAACATTAAATAAATGGGCAATGTTATTCTTTTCTCAGAACCAGATAACAATGAACCATTTATTCTTTACTGCTTTCCAAGAAGGCTTCTCATTCTACAAAGAGGCTTAACATCTGCATTGATGCTTGCATGGTTTTTAATTAAGTCCTTTAGCTCTTAAAAATTATTGAAAGAGCATCTCCTGTGGAAAACAAAGATTAGTTTTGCTGGATGCCGTGCTGAGCGATGGATGTTTTTCTTGGCTGACTCACCACAGAACTGCTTCCATTCTCTGTATCAAGTGAGGATCTCCAGGCTTTAGTCCAGTAAACAGATGATTTTCTTGTAATTCAGGATGTGCTGTAGCTGCTTGGTTTTCTTTCAGAATGAGTAAATTAAGCCAAATTCAGGCTGTTACCATTGTTTCTTTGCACTGCACTATTCCCATAAGGAGACTCAAAGTGACTCCTGGAGAAATCTATACATATGACATAGCCCTAGATAAGAAATTTCAACATATCTTTCCTGCAAATCTCCCTGCATTAATATTTGCCAGGATAAAGATTAAGCTGTGCAGGAGGGCTATTGGCAAAGTTCTATGAAAGTATGTGCTGAAGTGCAAAGAACAGCAGTGCGAGACTGCCCTGAGGTACCAGCCTTCAGTATTTTCCCTATTGCTGCCAAGTATGCACTTAGCCCAGATTTAAAAGGAAAAAACAGCCTAAAAGGTTTGAGATGTTTATCATGTGTTTTTTTCCCTGCTTCTCCTGAATGAGGGCAATCTCTGCAAAGAGCATAGATGCTCTTCTTTCCAGGAGCAGCTGGGCTGGAGTCTCCTCATATGCAGTTCCTGGGAGTCCTTTGTAAAGGAGGGTCCTCAGCAGTGTTTGCTGGAAAAATCAGCAGTCCGATGATAAAAAAAACTTATCATACAGGAACTCCCAATAACCCTGCCAGATCAAGCCACGCATACTCCTAGAAGAGCAATATTTTGCTTGTCTGTGTAAGACACATGAGCAGCTTGATGGTGCCTATGAGCCAATCCTTTCCTTGAATGCCACATTTTATTCCTGAATTGCTTTAGCAACTTTCTTGAACTCTTTGACAAGTCATTTCAGGTCTCTGTGCTCTTACCCGCCCAGTGTTTTACCACAGGGGCCTCTATCTATACAGGGTTTTCCTATGCTGTGGATAGTGCTTGCTCCAGCAGTGGTGGGCTTGATAAATCTGAAGCTAGTGAATAACTTTGATTTTCAGTTGAAGGCATAAATGATAAGAGGAAAGCAATCATGGCAAAGTATGCTAAATTGTACCAATATATGCTTTGAAATGTCCCATTCTGGGACCTGTGTTCAACAAGAGGTGCTTAATGCCTTCTTCGCCTCGGTTTTTAATTGTAAATAAAGTTGTCCCCTCTGTGTACAAACCCTGGAGCTAGAGGAGCAACATGAGGCTCCCATGGTCCAAGAGGAGGTGGTCAGAGCCTTGCTAGCCCGACTAGACACCCACAAGTCTATGGGGCCAGATGGGACTCACTCGAGGGTATTGAGGGAGCTGGCGGATGTGCTGGCCAAACCCCTTTCCATCATCTTCCAACAGTCCTGGAAGACTGGGGAAGCTCTGCTGGACTGGAGGCTGATGTTGTGCCCATCTACAAGAAGGGTCGCAGGGAGGATCCAGGGAACTCCAGGCCTGTCAGTCTGACCTTAGTGCCAGGGAAAGTCATGGAACAGGTGATCTTGAGTGCGATCATGAAGCACATGCAAGAGAACCGGGTGATCAGGCCCAGTCAACACGGGTTCACAAAAGGCAGGTCTTGCCAAACTAACCTGATCGCCTTCTATGATAAAGTGACTCGGCTGCTGGACGAGGGAAAGGCTGTGGATGGATCTTCCTGGACCTCAGTAAAGCCTTTGGCACAGTTTCTCACAGCATTCTGCTTCAGAAACTGTCACCTCTGGCCTGGACGGGCGCACACTCTCCTGGGTGGAAAACTGGCTGGATGGCCGGGCCCAGAGAGTGGTGGGAAATGGAGTTAAATCCAGCTGGAGGCCAGTGACAAGTGGGGTTCCCCAGGGCTCAGTGCTGGGTCCAGCCCTGTTCAGTGTCTTTATCAATGACCTGGATGAGGGCATCGAGTGCTCCCTTAGCAAGTTTGCAGACGACACTAAGCTGGGTGGAAGTGTGGATCTGCTGGAGGGTCGCGAGGCTCCAAAGGGATCTGAACAGGCTGGACTGCTGGGCTGAGACCAACGGCATGAGGTTTAACACGGCCAAATGCCGGGTCCTGCATTTGGGGCACAACAACCCTGTGCAGCTACAGACTAGGAGAAGTCTGTCTAGAAAGCTGCCAGGAGGAGAAGGACCTGGGGGTGTTGGTTGACAGCAACTGAACATGAGCCAGCAGTGGCCCAGGTGGCCAAGAAGGCCAGTGGCATCTTGGCTTGTATCAGAAATGGCGTGACCAGCAGGTCCAGGGAGGTTATTCTCCCTCTGGACTCAGCACTGGTGAGACTGCACCTCGAGTCCTGTGTTCAGTTCTGGGCCCCTCACCACAAGAAGGATGTTGAGGCTCTGGAGCGAGTCCAGAGAAGAGCAACAAAGCTAGTGAAGGGGCTGGAGAACAGGCCTTATGAGGAGCGGCTGAGAGAGCTGGGGGTGTTCAGCCTGGAGAAGAGGAGGCTGAGGGGAGACCTCATTGCTCTCTACAACTACCTGAAAGGAGGTTGTAGAGAGGAGGGAGCTGGGCTCTTGTCCCAAGTGACAGGGAACAGGACGAGAGGGAATGGCCTCAAGCTCTGCCAGGGGAGATTTAGGCTGGATATTAGGAAAAAAAGTTTCACAGATAGGGTCATTGGGCACTGGAACGGGCTACCCAGGGAGGTGGTTGATTCACCTTCCCTGGAGGTGTTTAAGGGATGGGTGGACGAGGTGCTAAGGGGCATGGCTTAGGGATTGATAGGAATGGTTGGACTCGATGATCTGGTGGGTCTCTTCCAACCTGATTATTCTACGATTCTATTCTTATTCTAAGATGCCGAAAATGCACTGCAAGAGTTAAGCAAGGAAAGCTCTGCTTTCCCTCTGAACATGACAAGGAGTTCTACATCCAAATACTTTTTTTAATACTCTCTCTTTAAATTTAAACACGTGGGGAGAGAGAGGTACACTGAAAAAGGGACTTCTCACTAAAGACTTCCTTGCAGTTATACCCCACACTGATAAACAGCATGGCTCGCTGCTTTCCAACAGAGGAGCTGAAGGAGAGAAATTACATCTGACAGGTTCACGTCTACATTACCACAATTTTTGGCTAAAGGCAAAATTTATTAAAAAGAGAAAATACTTAGGATGTAAAGAGCTGTAGCTGTGTTTCTATGCTGGAGTCCCAGCATTAATCTAGACTTGGTGGTACTGGTTACAAGAAGTGAAAATACAGTTTTGTACCAATTTTATCTCTGTTTATAAATAAAATCAGAGATGTAGTAGAATTTTTTTTTAATGCATGGAATTTAATGATTTCAAATGACAAGACAAGTGCAGCAAGGAAGTGTTGGAAGAAATACATTTAGTATGAAGCACCTGAGGATGATGTGCTTAAGAAGGAAAATCATTGGTATAAATACAGCTGCTCTGGAGAAAAAATACTGTGCTAGTAAAATAGTGAAGTATGAATATTATCTATAGAAACACAAACACTTTTTACAGATCAGTGTATATAGAGATAGAGGTTCATACACGGACAGAAGTATCCATCTTGTACAAATAAAAAAATTTAGCAGTGTTGGGGAAAACAACCCACAAGCTATAAATTACATATTTTGCTTTATGCTTAGTGTCAGTGCAGAGAGTCTGGTTTTGCTCAGTACTTTACATATATAGTGCCGAGGTTATGGTATGGTTCTGTTTTTTGTTAATTAGCTGAATTGACATAGGATTTTGGCCAGTTAAGACTTACAGTGTGAACACGTTACATGTTACTTATACGGTGATATCAAAAGGGAGGGGTTGGATCTTTTCATATTTAAGGTGTAAATGAACTCAATATAAATCTCTCCTTGAAAGGAATTCTAATAACAAGTTAAAAGAATTCTGTAAATAAATAAACTATGTTTTGAAAAAGTATAAATCTGCTGAAGCAAGAAGATGAAGCAACCGTCAGAACAAATAGTCCAAATGTTTTTGCATCTCAAGCTGAGGCCAGTCAATCTTTTAAATTACCCTTTTTTATTTTTTGAAATTAAAGTCCTATAGTAAGTATCTAAATGAAACTTTTAAATATTTCATGGATTGCACGTCTTCTAATCTGTTCTTTATTTCATTTTTATGAAAATTACCCTTCAAATTAGTTTTCTTCATTCCAGGAAGACCCATATCTTATGCATTATAATTTTTTAATTATCTTTACTTGTGTACAGCTATGACTAGAGAGAATTCCAACTTGAATTGCTTAAATAACTAGTGTGCACACGTGGCATCTAAATGATGCTCCATATCTCTCAAAGAAGAGTATATTACATGGTCCTTTGAAATGTTTTCTCTGAGCAAATTGAAGATGTTTATTTCAGTTGTGTGTTGCTTTCCCCAAATTAGCTTAATTCTGTAGGAATACTTGTTGAAAACAGTTCAGATATTAATTGCCATGGCTCCCTCTATTCCCAGCTTTTCCTAACATCTTCCTTAAGAGATTATGTTCTCCCCAGCAAGTGGAAAGGTTTCATTTCATGAGGAAGCTGGAAGTGAGAAACAAGGCATGTGGCACCGATTCATGGTGGGAAGCAGCAGAGAATTAAACACACTTACTAAACATGTTTAATTAGTTCTTGTAGCTGCAAGCTTTATCCTTACACAGTTTTGACACTCAGAGATGTGCTTGGTCTCAGAATTCCAGCTTAAGGCGCTCCAGACCCACATTTTCTTACCATTTGTGTTGAATCCAACTGTTTTTCAACGATAGAGGTTGGGGAAAAGAGATAAAGATTCCTGATGTTATACTATCTCAGCAGTTCTTATAGGCAAACCAAGGGATAGCTGTGATGGCTAAGAGATTCTGATACGAGTAAGAAACCAGGCAAACCTGCAAACTTAAATCAGGCTTTTGTTTGTTAAGTAGTTAATGGTAATCTGAATGATAACAGCTGAAAAAGCAAGCACCAACCAAACAGATTAGTCAAGTGACAGCATCAAAATTCTCATGCTGTACTTCTCTCTCCAGTGGCTTCATCCTTTGATGTTTTTTAATCTCCAAGGTCAAGACAGCTGGTCTTAAGGCTTTTTTGATGAGAAAAGCCAGGAGCAAGGTGAGGGGCTTCACTCTTCCGCAAGCTACACTATTACTGGTACTTACATATACTTTTCTGTTGAATAAAAATCTGGTCTGAGTGCTCACAGTTTCTTTCCATGAGTCAGGACCAGTCGGCTCCAGCTTGCCCAGAGCAGATCCACCCTGGCACGTTCAAGGTGAGAGTGACCTGCTAGGTGCTGGCCATTGAATTATTTCTAATGGCTACAGACTGGGATAGCCAGCAGAGTTAAATACCTTCATTATTTTTATGCAACTACACAAAAAGAGTGAATGTTGTGAATCATCTCACTTTTCACCTTGAACTGAGCAGCTCTGTGGCACGGCTGGGGTGCAAGGCAAATAGGGTTCATTTCACAGGGTTACAGTGATCATCCAGCCACTTTCTCAGCTGGGGCTCTTAAAGGGGGCCCCTGTTTCTAGTCCTGGTTAATTCTATTAAAGAGAAAAGATTGCATGCCAGGAGTTTTCAAATTACATTACCCAAATGGATGAAATCTGAAACAAGTGTGAACCCTTTTACAGACCTGAGGACATCTAAGGTAAGAGCAGGAGTCTGACCTTGAGAAGATTGGAAGCAAATGCACAAGATAGCACAGGGAGGTGAAGGTGGGCACCTGAGCAACAGAAGCTGACACACGCGCTCACTAACAGCACTGACTGTAGCTGCTTTCAGCAGGTTTTGTCATGTTTTGCACTGTATCATTTCTCCAAACGTGTTTTTGTGGGGTTGGGTTTTTTTGTTTGTTTGTTTTGGGGGGTGGGGGGGTGGTGGTGCACAGGTTTTTATCCCTCCTCTAGCACATGTGTTGTATGTGATTTATTAGTCTTATCTCCAGTTGATTTAGACAATATTTTCCCCCAAGTGTTCTCACTTCTGCTGTTTCATTTAGATGCAGCTTCTCCTACACAGAGGCTTTAAATTATTTGAATTTTTTTGAGCGTGCCCTGGAAACCTTGCTGAATCAGAATCTTTCAGATCAGGCGATCAGTGCCACCCAGAAGCTGGAAAATGACAACTTGTTGGTTTGGTTTTTTTTTAATTCTGTCAGGACCTCAAAAATACAGAACTCTGAAAATGAATGAAAAGCCCTGCTTATATAAAGCTGGTAGAGATTCAAATTGTATTTGAAGCAAAGGCTAACATGAAGATGAGGTTTTATTATTTTTCATCCCTCCTGCTCTTCCTTGTTTCACTATAAAGGATTTTGATTTATTTGGTGATGGGATCAGACTTTTCTCCCCTGACTCATCAGGAACCTCCACACATTTTCCAGTAAGGAAGAGAAAGGGAGGGTAAGATTTGCATTATGTTTATTTGTGATTTATCTTCCAGTGCAACTGAGATTTGAGAACCCCTGGTAAGAACCTTTTTGTTTTGTTTTGTTTTGTTTTTCCTAGATACAGGTCTGTAAACCAATGAGACTATATAAATATGTATATATGTACAGATAAGTATTATACAAAATGTTATGTTAGTAGCTGCATCAAAAGTAGCTGGAGGTAAAGCAAATTATTTTCAGTGTAAGGCTCTAAATGCGTTAGGCAAATTTTCCCAACCGACAAAGTTTCTACTGTGTATTTTTGTCATTGTGTCTTTCTTGTCAGAGAAAAACTGCCAAGAATTTTAATGTGTCCTGAATGCATTAGCTGGTAATGAATCTCTTGATTCTACAAGATGCCTGCTGAAAAACCACAATCTCTGTATACATTTGTCTGTTTTAATAGCTTTGCTATAGCTATCCTAGGTCAAATATGTATTCATCACAGATCTGCCTTTGCTTGCTGGTAAACTGAGCTAATAATATACGCATCAGTCTGTGCTGTGCCGAAGTTTAGATACATGCAACTTCATATGTCTTTTTCTTGTTAAAAAGGGAAAACCACTTAAGCTTACAACAGATGTCTTTCTATTTAGCTTATTATTTTGATTCTGCATGTATTCCATTTTTATTAAGAACCTTTTATCAATGTTACCATAGAAATAGAGAATGTTAATTCCTATAATTGTGCCAAAACTCATTTTCTACCCTGCTTACTTAGGTGCTCCATTGCAAACACTGCTTGCTAGATATCTGTGAATAATTTAGAGCTGCTACATTATTTGACCAGTTTATTTTTGTGTGCAATAGCCTTGCATTTGAGCAGTGCATTTCACGTATCTTTTTGGAAACTACTTTTGTGAAACATACTGAATTTTATAGGCAAATACATCAATCAATTTCCAAAGAGATGAGGAGTGGGTGTGGAATCCATAAACTTAAGAAAAGAAAGGGCTGGGCCCCAAACTTATCTTCCTGCACTGAGTAGTTCTTTTCTCTTTGAAAGCCATTTTATACTAATTTTTTCAACCAGGTACATGTATGCTTTAATGGAACTTTGTGAGAGCTGCGCATAAATGTACTGAGATGCTTTTTAGCATTTCTCTTGAGAGATCAGACTGTCAGTAGAACCTAAGGTGCTACAGCTCTATCCGCTACAGCCATTTATAACCAAGCTCAGTGATTTTACCATAGCATCACAATCTATTTAATTTTGAAATACTAATTAAATGGGGGGAGGGGTGTGTGTGAAGAGAGATTCTAGAACCATCTAATAACTACATTTGCAAAGCAGTGATTAGTTTGAAAATTAACTCTCCTGAAATAACATCTCAGTGTTCCATAATTAATATAATTAGAACACTCCACTGTGAATCTTAAGAGCTTGGAAATATTTTCAAAAAATTCCTACTATAACAAATCAACCCAGTTAAAAATCATGTGTTCTTTCTGCTTCATGCATTGTCATCAGCTACCACAAATTGCAAATGTCCTAGAATCAAAAATTACCAAGTAATTATGCTAAAGTAGCAGAAGGTGGAAAAGGATACCATTTAGTCTTCCGCAGCAATATTGACTCTGTTATGCTGACAACCTGTCTCATGCTTTATGGGACTGTATAATTGGAAAGAGACAAACAAATCAAAGTTCCACAGCAGAAAAAAGTATGTATTTTTATATAGCCATCCTCCTGGTGATTCTCGCCCCCAAAACATACTTTATGGCCATAAATAAAAAGAGAGAGGAGGAAGAAAGGAAGAGATTATTATGGAAGAGCAGCATTCTGAGTCTATCATCTGGCATTGTGAATAAGAGTATCGATTTTATACTCTACCTAGCGCTTGGTGATTCCTCTAGTCTGTATTTACAGATTGGCTTGCCTATTTTCTATCATTTGCCTATTTCCTTTAAGATTGATTAACTCTGAAGCAAAAGCCTTTTGGTGTTCGATAGACCTTTTGTTTCCTTTTGTGCTGCAAACAGCAACAGCACCGAGGAGCTGAACAGTTAGCACAATGCAGATAGTAAATCACTGGTTCAGCTCTTACAATGAACTTCACAACTGACAAGTTTCTCCAAGAGATAACCAAATCCTGCATTTTCACATAAACAGAACATAAAATGCAGTTCGTAACAGCACCATCTGGGGACACAGGGATGTTACAGCCTTTAAATCTGCACCCACACGTTTGAGCACACAACCAGCATACTTCATTTTCCAACTGCGGATCTGTAGTGGTTAGCCAAATTTATGCCCAGATATCTGCACAGACGTTACAATCACTTTTACCTCAGAACTCCACACACACCTCTCTGTGTACTAACCTTTTTTTTTTTAAAAAAAAAAAACTATCCACCCTACCAGAAATTAATGTAGTGACAGTTAGTCTTTAGTTTATTAAGACTTGGAGTTCTTGGAGCTTTCACATCCTTTCAGTTTTTCAAACCGTTTTGTTCTTGCAGTATGTGAGTGTCTGTCTATGCAAGCAAAAGGGTGATGATTACTTATTTCAATCAGCCCTGGTACCAATGGTGCTGACTCTTCTTCCACTGAAAACAGGAAGATTCCACATAAGTACAGAGTGCCTGAAGCCAGAAATCTGCATGATAATCAACCTTCAGCTGTGGTAAGCAGGTACTGCTTTTACAGTTAGGATTTTTCAACTGTGGCTTCTCTCTTCACTCAAAAAGGCTTTGATCAAAAACACTTGTTTAAAAAAATTCCTACTGTTCAGTACCTTCTGTATTATTAAACTTCCATCTCTGTTCACACTGTCTTCATGTATCTTCTTTCAAATTAAAAAATGGGCAACTTAACCAAAACTCTCAAATGAAAGGAAAATTATTGATGCTTTTAAAACCACAGGAGGATTGTTTTAATGCATATTATGAATGTTTTTCATGTCCTAGCTATGGTTGCAGCATTGACAAAATGTTTAGAAAAATGCACATCAGTGGATATCAATAATGAAGGTATTATCATGTGTACTATAGATCTGAGTACTTTTATAGTGTTGCTTATAAAATCATCACTCAGCAGAACAGAGTGCACTATGGTAACAGCACTGTTCAGTAAGAACCTGTTTGCACATGGTGCAGCTTTAAGGAGAAATCTGCTTTCCCCTGTCAGGTTGTGTTGTATCTGTGAAAGATAACAGCAGAAAGGTGGAAGGTTTAGTACTCTGCCGCGTTGTCCATACAGTGATAGCCGGTGTCCGATGCTTGTCTTTGAACTCTGCTTCTATGAAGAATGGGGTGGGCTAAAGATTTCTGTATCTCTGACTTTTTTCAATTAATCTCATGCCCGCGTGCCCTGTCTGTGTGTCAATGCCACACAGCCGGTCTCTGCGGAAGGCAGTCGCATCTTCAGGTTTTTCACTGCTGTGCAACTTGCAGCAAGTAACCCTAAGCTCTTCTTCCTCGCTCAGTGTACATCTACTGCCATTTTTCTCCCTTGTGTATCTGTGAAGCAGTGTATTCTCTTACTTAACTGGTCTTCTACCAGACTCTGAGAAGCACATGGCCTGACTTATCCTTGCAGCTCTATTCTCACAGAATAAAATACAGACCAGTTTCTGCTGGGAAAGCCCACCTGTGCTCCTCTAGGAAGCAGTGGGAATGCAAACTAGGGACTCTGCTAAAGGGATAATGAATTCCGGTGCACCTAGGGAGGGGGAAACTGTTAATTACTTTGTCTGCAAAAGTGGACCGTGAGGATTATGACAACTTAGCTTTATTTTTTTCCACAGAGATCCCATTTTTAAATCACTATCTTTAGTGCTGTTTACGAAGTGTTATTCTCTTGAAGAGCGTGCATTTACTGGAATAATCACAGTTTTTCTTCCTCCTCTGTCAGCTATTAATAGTGATAAATTTTAATTGCATATGTAAATAAAAACACTGTGTACTCATTAGCTCAAATATGTTTTTCATTAGGCAAATGAAATGCTTGTATATGATGCAAAGCTAAAAGGAGAATATTAACACTGAGCGGTTTGGGAAGTATTGACTTGATTTTTTTAATTTATTTTTCTAGGATAAAAATAAACCATTCTTTAAGGGATTATTATGGGCAAATTTTGCACTACAGGCATTCTGGTTTTGGATATGGAAAACCCAAAGTTAAGTGATAGAGGCATGAATATGGTGCATTTAAAGCTTCAGCTAAAAGGAAGACAGCATACAAACTCGTATTGCTATTTCAAGCATTGGCTGTTTTAGAGGTGGTAACTGCAAGGCAGGTAGCATTTTTCAATTTCAATTTAGAAAAACCCTGATTTATCTCACATTTTGAGATTTCCTAACATACTGGCACCAAGTTATTTAATTGCTTCATCGTTAATTTTCTAACTTCTGGAACCCAACACTCCAAATACACTTTTTACTATTTTTAGGAGCTATGCAATTATAGTCAAGAAGATATAATTTTTCAGTTCAGTTATCCATACTTTCAAGCTTGGAGCATATTTACCTACCTACTGGGTCATAAATTGTTTCCTTTCTATAACAAAATACCTAGAATTTCATAACCAATTTACTTGTAAACAGTCTTTAGCATCTCCTTCCACAGTTCTGCTCACTGGGAAATGATAAACATCTTATCAGAGAGACATTTAGTAAATCAGCATTATTTAATACAAACGCCTGGCCTCTCAGCACTTCAGTCTCAGTGAAAAGATGCTCTGTGGGTGTGACATTCTAAAGTCATTGTGACTCAGAACATTTGAAAAGATTGCATTCTTTGTGTGGTTATCCACTGAGGTCAGTCATTTATTATAATGAAGTGTGTGTATATATATACATATATATCCCAATAGCCAAACACATGTTTCCTGATTAATATGAGAATGTGAATGCCCTGGTTCCAGCTGGGAAAGGGTTAGTTTCCTGTGTTCCTGGCACAGCTTGAGATTCTGGACCAGGAGTGGTCAAGAACTGGTCTCTGGTCAGTGAGCATCTTTGCACTGTGTATCAACCATTTTGTTTATTCTTTCACTGTTACTGTTGTTGTATTTTCTCTCCTTTTGCTGTGCTGTTGAACTGTTCTTATCTTGACCCATGAGTTTTACCTTTCTGTTTTTAACCTTCCCAATTCTGCCAGGAGAAGGGAGGAGGGAGCGAGTAGCTGTGTGGTTCTTTTTTTCCAGCCACACTCTGTGTAGTTCTTTGTGCTGGCTGCTGGTTTAAACAGTGACAACAAAACTTAAAGCAACAAATATACTTCCTTCTCAAGTGCTTTATTTGAGAAGCTAACATAAGGAGCATTTTTATTTTATAAAGATAAGCATGAATATCCTCCTCTTATCTATGGTTCTTCAGTTCAAATTCTATCAAAAATTTATATTGAAGCCCAGTAAAAATTTTATATTCAAGATGGAGTGAAAAAAAATACAAAGGCCATCTAGAGGGCAGCTTCTTGGAATTAACACAGCCAAAGCCTCAGCAGGCAGTCTAGGAAAAAGCGATATGTCAAACTTCTAGATTCTTTGTTTGCCAAACACAATTGTAGCTGGCACGATCCAGTGCCAAGAGAATAAAGACAAACACAGATTCCATTTTCTATGGAGAGATGTTGCACTTGACATAACTGAGAACAGATTCCTAGATTTTTAAGGCCAAAAGGGACTTCTATGATACCATATCAGACTTTCTACATAAGAGAAACTAGAAGATTTCAGTTGCCAGTGTCCTGATCATGTTTGTGAATTCTGGCTGAGTTAGAGCAAAGTTTTGAGGATGATATTCAATCTGGCCTTGGCTGAAAGAGTTCAAGAACCAAATAATCTTTTGCTTCTTCTTGCAGCAAATGGTTAACTGCTTTCACATCTAAAAAGCAGTGCTCTGTGTTTGACTTTCCACTTGGCTGGAACACTCTTCCAGACATTGCGTATTTTACTTCATTCTGCCTCTGGACCTTCTGAGGAGAAATGGGGGTTATGGAGTTGGGAGTGAAAAGATACACATGTCAAACACGATAGTTTACCTTGGGCTCTTTGTTTTAAGAGATTAAAAGAGGCTTTGAATTACTGCATGATGATATCGCCTAATATATTATAGGTCTTCGTCTTACTTTTGTCCTTGATGCCTTCAAAACTCTGTTTTTTTCTAGTTTGCTGTCTTAGAAAAGATAGTATAATTTATAAGTTATGTTCACTGGCCATTCATAGAGTAAGAGCAATCTACCAACTTCTAGCTTAGTCTGGATTCATGCCCTAATGAATGCATAGACTCATTTTCAGAGAATTTGAGCACAACAGCTCCACATGCCCATTGTTTACAGGCTAAGGAGAATTAGAAAACAAGCATGTCTGGACTTTCATTACTGCTCTCAATATTGTCCTTACTATTCAGAAAAGAATTTCTTGTTCATCTATAACCCATGTGGTATTTCTCTAAAGTTGTCAGTATTCAGAGAAAGTGGTTAGATTTTATAATTGATTGCACTGAGCTCCAGACTGACTCCTTTGATTCTCATCCATCATCAGATCCTCTTTAGTGATTTCTCATGAATACCTCTCCTTCTTGCTGCAGAATTTCTCTAGGCGGGAGAAAATGTACTTCAAAGATGCATAGAATATTGTACATAAATATGTGTACATACTGACATAATGCACTGTAGCATCTGACAATTACTTTTTCAGGTTCCTTAGAAAGCTTATGGCAGACGTGAGAAATCTGAGGCTACATAACACTTTAATCTGTAGGAAGCTCCCAGATATTTAAATTGTTGATTTGTATAGATTGGTTTTAATGGTGAAATGTAACATTACACAGGTAGATGAGGAAACATAATTTATTTATAAATCCCCTAAAACTAGCTGATCACATTTTGTTCACTTTCTTGTCCAAAACTTGGCTCAATATCATGTCGAGGAAGCACTTTGTTCTCTCACTCCCATTTCTTTCTTTATTTCCTGTGCTTGGCTAGGAGCTACTCCCATTTCTGCAGTTGCTCACAGAGAAAATATTGATTGATTTCTGGCATGGTTCTGATTTGCTAATATCTTGAGTACTACTGGGACCTCTGAATTTAAATGAGATATGAACCTCACCATGCTGGAAAACTCCTTTACCAGTGTGCAGTAAGAATCTGGCTAGCTACTTTTTTTGTCCAGTTTGAAATACTTTATGCAAACTGTGACTTCTTCTAAACCAACATATTATTGAATGGCCCATTTTGAAAGACGTGTAAAATTTATAGGAATGTGACTTTGAAATACAGTCAGCTTTCCAAAATTGCGTGTACAATGAGGCAACTGGAGAGCTTTATAATAAGAGAGAGGAAGAAACCTAATTGTAAGATGCAGTAGACACTAAGGAAAAGAACAGGAGGGGTAAAATACGTCTGTGATCCACACATTTGCATATCATAACTATCACTTATAAAAAAGGAGCCATTGTCAAACTACAGTATGTTAAGCAGTGGAATTTTACCTTACTTGTCCCAGTGGCAACCATAATATCCTTGCAAAGCAATATTAGAAGGGAGTGATTCTTAGGGTAAGTGAAGCAAAATGTAACCTCTGCAATTTTTTTTTTTTTTTTAAATAAATTGCCTTTCAGCAAAATCAGCAGCAACTCTCTGGCTTGGATTTTGTTTTATCTCTTCCAAGATTCCCAGTTACAATGCAAGTGTCTCATGAGTGTGCTGAGCTGGGAAAGGTTTTCGCCTCTGCGGTTCCAGAATAAATCAAACGATTTCAGGATAATTTGCCAGCCTCCATTTTCTCTTCAAGTAAGTGATTACTTGTCATGCACCTGTTAGTATAAATTTCAAGTTGTGAAGGGTCATTCACCAGTAAATACAGTGAGCTGTAGGAGGCAGAACAGGAAAAGAGAGTAAGTTTCTGTCTGCTAGTCTTCTTTTAATGCAGTCAAAGACAAACAATATAGGATGTAATTTAGGATCTGTTTGGTTTTATGTAGTTAAAAACAGTATCCCACCACTATGTTCTACTGACTTACAGCACTTTTGACATACTATTTATCTATATTTCAACACCCTGCAGCAGCAGCAGTTTTATATTGTTCAGAACCCAATACACTCAATCAATTCACTGTGAAGCCTTTATTTACCAACTATGGACAACTACAGAACCTGAAAACTAGAATACTGAACCTACTTGTTGTTGGTAGCATTCACTACAGAGATTAACCATAAAAAAACCCACAGAAAGTCTACCACAGATCAGTTTTTGCTCTCTTTGTTGTGCTTCTCTCCTGCTCCTAACAAATACAGGGATTTGCCATGCAAAACAGTGTGCAAGACAGGATTCCAGAGAGAGAAGTACCACCTTTTTGAGATGAAAACCCTTAATATTTTGGGAGCTACAGTTGCCTTAGCTGTCTATCTGAACATAAAACATGTCCTCCTAGGTGAGGCTAGTAATCTGCCTAGCCCAATATAGAAAAATATAGTCATTAGGGATGTGAATATAAATCTATGTCTGGGGAAAATGTGAACAAGAAACCACTAAGCAACTTGTGCAAGATGCATAGTGATCTGATGTCAGGTTTATGAACTTGATCTCAAGATGATTTGAACCCCATCTGGGATGAGCTCAGCACATGCATGCAAGACTTGATTCTAAACATATGGAAATGGCATGCAGATAATTCTAATGAATTTTTGAAGAAACGCTCTATGCTGTGCCTTACTGGGAGTGCCCTGTAGCACTGGGGAGATCTGACAAACCACTTAGTTGCTTTGCTGTGCCCTTGTGTTCAGGCCTTGGCAAGTCCAAGCAGTGCAATGGCACTAACAGCCTTCTCTAGTGCTGTTGAATGCAGACTCACACAAAATTAGATGTTATGCAAATAATACCCTACAACTGTTGAAGGTTTGCAGTTTTTATAAGTTTCTCATTGCACATAGACACGCTGGAGGTAAAGAAGCTCCCCAGAGGACCTCTCAAAAAAGCAGTTAACAAAAAGAAAAATATCACACCACAGCTGCAGTAAGTACAAGTGAGACAAAAGGTGTACAAACAGAATAAGTATTGAATGGAGAAGGGGTCACTTGACTCTTTCATATCTAGCTCTGGTCATTAGCTCACAAAAACAACATCATAATGCGCTTCAATTGGCTATGCCTTTGGAAATGAAGGTAAGTACATACAGTTTTAGGTACCTAATCAAATGTTTACCAAATCAGGCAGGGAATTCTATTTAAAAAACTATGTCCAAGCAAACTAATTGCTGTGAAAACAAACTTCTGCATTGCGGCCTTCTTAGTGCCACAATTTCTCACATGCTTAGACTTGGACTCAGCAAAGCTGTTTAGCACCTGGTAATGCCCATTCCTAGTCATCAGTTTTTAATAGTTTTTGATGTTTTGCTTTCTGTGAGACCAATTGTTAATGTTCTTAAATATTTGGTTACTAAGGTTCTGCTCCAAATCCTATGGAACTAAGTAGGAAGAATTGCAGATTGTTTTAAGGGATCCTAAACTACAGTTGTCACACTAAGTGATAGTCAGGAGGTGTTTTTTTATTAAGAAGTTATAGTTTGCAGCCCAATACTTCAAAGGAATGCCTTCTCACTTCAGGAGGTATTTCAGTAAGTTTTACCTCCTTTTGAATTTGATGATCTTGCAGCAAACATTTGAACTAATGCTCTTTGAATAAGGAGGGGCATAGAGTACAGAGCTAAGCGGCTTTCTGACTCTGCGCCCAAAGCATTTAATGAATCATGAATGCTTCTGTTCCATCTGGAATACTTCATTTTCTAAATAGGTTGCAAGATCACATAGAAGAGAATGTTACTAGAAAGCCTCATCTATATTAGCCATTTGTAATTAAACTTAAAGAGCAGAAAATTCTTTGCAGTGCAAATATCAGCATCCACTGATGGTTAAGGAGTGTGAAGACTACTGCAATACTGTCCCAGTTATTTCCTTAGTTCATTTTGAGGGCATGGGCATGCTAGAATTATATTGTGCACATAGAATAAAAACTCTTTACTTTCAAAACTGTTTACGTAGTTGTTATAAGCCAATCAAATTAAATAGTGAAGAGCTACTTTTACAGACATTAAGTTTAACAGCAAATCTTGGGGAAAAATTAAAAAAGTTCTGTTTCTTTGCATGCTTTTTTAACTGTCTTGTTTGGATTTTCTTACACTTCTAACTTCAGCTTTCCTGTACTTGGTTACCTCAGGTAAAATAATTCAGGACTTGTCCTTGAACCTACAGAAGTAGAAATTGGCATGAGCTTTCATCGAAACCAAAGGTATTTTATGACATCATTTATGTTGAATTACTTAATGTCTCTAGGTAGCTTTTGTTGTTAAAAATCCCCTGGAACCTGATGAAGAGACGCTTTTAACAATGACTTATACTAATTAATGCACCAAAACCCCCTGTCTTCAATCTCTCTATTAAATGGAGTAAATAATCTGTGTTGCATGATTTTTATTGACTCTTATAGCTGTTCAATGGGTATCTCTAGGGAATTGTTGTCATTGAAAATATTATAATTTCCTTTTCTAAGTATCTCTGTAGGAGCATCCTACTGAAAAACCTTTTAGAATGAATATTGTTTCTCTTTGTGGCTGTATGTTCAATTCTTATCCAAACTCAAAACTTAGTATTTTAAAAGTGCAATACCAGCTTAACAAAACAAGACTCAATCATTGTTGTCCATAGTGGTTAGCCTGACCAGCATTTCTTCCTTCTAAACCACTAGAGAATGTAATGACATCCACTGACTCATAATTAAATTATTTTTAAAGTAATTTATTGGAAGAATATTATTAATTTATAAATTATCTGTGAAGGCTGCAGCCAAAGACTAGATCTTGGATCCAAGACAAAGAACAACAGAAGCCCACTTGAGTAAAGGTAAGAAATCAGACGGAAATAAAAATAAGGCAACCAAAGGTAAAATCTATAAAGCTGAAGTCTAAGCATGTTGAGATCAGATGAAATAAACTTTGACCTTAATACAAGAATGAGATTCCTCAATGGATATTGACCTGGTCAATAAAGATAAGTTGAAGTATCTTAGCTACAAGAAAATCAGTAGCAATTTTAATGGGTAAAAGGAATTACCAGGAGATTACTAAGGCAAAGTTGATCTATATTTTTAATTCTTTAAAAAATCTAGTATTAGTGTAAAAAAGAGTTGATTAGGGATCAGTGTATTGAAGGGTGCAGAGTGCCCATGTGATTTTTATCTACTACATTGTTTAGCTTTTTTTCATTTTATTCCCCAAAACCTTTTTGAACTTTCTAGAGATGCCTATTTCTTTTTGCATAGTACAGAGTTGTGGATGTTTTTAGTGGATGGATTTCTATTTTCGATTTTTTAACAATTACATTTCCCATAAAGCTAGCTGAAATTCCTGTGTCGATGTCCGGTTTGCGAACTTGACTCCTCAGAGCTCCTCAGTGTAGCAGTAACAGGGCTCAGGACTCAGCCTGCATTAACGTCAATCTTTCAAGTTTCATTTTTCAAGGATGTCTTAGACTTTGTAGGAAGTGGTCTCTATACCACAAACATAGTATTTATGAACTTATGTCTTTGAAAGTGTGTTTCTCTTCCTGTGACTGGAACAGAAAATGCAGAAAGGTAAACACACACTTGCCGTGGTAGTGTGTAACGGAGCTAGGCAGAGACCTTTGGGGCATTTGCTTAGCCTCGCTGGACAATTTGTCTTTCCCTATCTGTTTCTCTTTACGGTGCCATCCAGCCCCCTCTTAAAAGTTCATCTAATTTAGTGGAAAAGTAATATCTTCTATTAGATCAATTGATACAGGTGGAAAAACAAATAGGATTTTGGGCTCAGCCTCCCTTGCTAGTCTCTTTTATTTTCCTCATATCCTTAGACCGTGCCAATGTTATGAAAACATAACGCTACAGGAAGAAAAATTTTTTGTCAGATATTTTCTACCCATACAAGATACATTATCAAATCAGAAGACAAACCCAGGCTTTATGAAATAGGTGAATCATTACAAAGGCTCAAATAGGAGATTATTTTTTTATTCCGACAGAGGCTATGCTAAAGTCAGTAGCAATACATAGCAGCCTTGCCAAATCTGTAGCATCACAGCCCCATTAGTGAAAAATCAATGAAGCTGTAATTCAAAAACACTGGTAAAAATGTCATAATGTAAAGAAATCATAATAATTAATAAGAGCATTAGTCAAGTGAAAAGAGTAAATCACATTGTGAAATATCAGGCTAGCACATTTTGAATAATAAAAAAGCAAAGTTTAGCTCAACTATCTGCTTATAAGGCAGGAACTGTCTTTCTGGAAAAGATGATAAAGGAATTAACATGTTTCTGTAATTTTTCTTTAACATTTAGGGAACACCAATTGAATTTCATCGAATACCTACTTTTAATATAGATATGCTTAAGATGAGTGTAAGTTTAATAGTGTTGCTGAGCCTTATAATTCTTATATTTCTAAATTATAATTCTGTGGATTTAAAATGTGTGGCAACTATAAGAATTGTGATATTCTGATATTTCTTTCTATGCCTTTTCCCTATTTTTTTAATACTCAATGCAAACTTAATTCAGTGGCCAGTGAGTAGAGAACAAATGCAAGCCAAATATCTAATGTAAGTCAGTAATACAAACCAATTTTATCTTTCTTATTGAAGACAGAGAGCTTTACAAGGGACATCACAATGCTCAGTGCTTATAGACTCTGCCTTTCTGTGGATGTGATACAAATGCTGGACCCCTCAAGTTAGACCATATGTTGCAAAATAAGACATCATTAAAACCATCATGAAAAATCAGCCACTTTTATATGTAATGCTGAACATTACCAGTGTCTGTATGTGTCTTAGGTAAGTACCTAGTTCAGGAATGATTACAAAACTTTGTTAAATGTTAAATATCAAATATTATTTGGGGATTTGAGAACTACAGAAAGGAGGCAGGGGGAAATAAAAAGAAGAGACAGAAACCCAAAACTTTTGAGATTACAACCACCCCTTGAGATGTTTGACAAGGAATTATTCATTTACTGCATCTTTCATCTCTAATAATGATAATTTTCTTTCTTGGTTAAAATACAAATTTGCTTTCACAAACATAAAAGGAAAATACCTGTGCACTTGTCTAAAACTGACTGTTTTATTTGAAGATGCCAACTGCCTTTTAACAGGGAATTTTGCCTTTCAGAAACAGGCTTCAGCCTTAGGCCACATGGACTCTGCTAGCTGGTTTCTTTTGTAGCAGCCTCCAGTTATCACTCTTGAAAGCCCACTCTTATTTTTCTGCTCACTGCAGGAAAACCACAGCACGTTTCTGCAAGAAATCAAAGGTATAGTTTCTTCTCCTTAGGTTCAGTGTTAATTCATAGAGGTTTAAGATGTCTCCTCACCAGACAGAAGAAAATGTACAAAATTGTTTCATTTCCAGACATACACCTAAGGTTTACAATCTTCCTCTCTCTTTCTCCTCTATTTCTCTACCACTTGCATCACAAAAGAAACAAAGATGTATGCTAGGCAGACATTATAACTATCTTTGCTAACATCTGTTACAGGCCAATTTCAATGCTATTGCTACTTCCTTTCTCATTCTGTATGTGTATGAGCTAGTATTAATATCTCCAAGGAAAAGAAATGCATGAATCAATGTGTCTGGATTAAATAGGGCTGAACGAATGAAGCATATGTATGAAAGAGCGCATGTTGTGTTTGTGCATTCAGGTACTGTGACGAGCATCACAGCTGGTGTGGGGTATGGTGTTTTCAGCTTGACAGAGAAAAGCAGGCTGGCCAGAGGAAGATTTGGGGACACCCTCCTTGAGAGGTGCCACAGAATTCCTTGAAAATGAGGTATTGAGGGGGCAGACTCTGGGGCTGTGATGCTTGTCTGGTCTGTTGCCACACAGGTATCAAGGGAAAGGACTGGCAAAAAGACATTTCATCAAGCCAGAGGTCCCCAGGAGCAAAGTAGAAGGAGGGAGGAGACAGAGGACAGACCATTGAAGGGTCTCAGGAGGAACAGATCTGAAGACATGGTGGCTGTGAGGTTAGGGCCCTAGGGTAAGGGGCTGCTCTCAAAGTGAGATGTCTTTGGAAAAAGACATAAAGCCTGTCCATCCTGGGAAGGAAACTAGGGAGAAAGGATAAGTACTTTCTGAAAACTGCTATAGAGTAGAATCATAGAATGGTTTGGACTTTAAGGGACCTTAGAGAACATCCAGTTCCAAACCTCCCTGCCATGGCCAGGGAGCTTCCACTGGGTCAGGTTTCTCAAAGCCTCATCCAAATTGGTCTTGAACACCTTCAGGGATGGGGCATCCACAGCTTCTCTGGGTAACATTTTCCAGGGACTCATCCTGTTCACAGTAAAATATTTCTTCCTAATATTTAACCTAAATATCCACTCTTTCAGCTTAAAAATATTACTCAATGCTGTATATGTTACAACTGCTTTTCCTGTTGTTCACTTCTTGCAAGCAGCCCTTGCAGAAGCTGTGTTCAGGGCTGATGATTGATCAGTGCTGCTGAGAGCAGGTGGGCAACTTTCTTGGAGCAGCTTCCAGCTCTGCATTTGCTTGAGCATGCCTGCACCCCACTGAGACAACACTGCTTTTATTCTCCAGCCCTCCCAGCCTGGTTCAACCATGTCAATAAGGCAAACAGTCAGTGAGTAACAGCTATGGCCAGTGCAGCATCAACTCTGCCCTCTGCCACAGTGACTCTCCCTCTGTTCATCCATCTTCCTGGTAATGCAAGTCAGACGTTTCACAGTCAGCCACGTCCAGCTGTCCCATCCTAACAGGCACAATCCGTTAGGAGAATTTTAGCAAAAGAATGAGAGGAGATGGAAAATATTAGCTGGCTTGTAAAGGAGAAGGGTGGTTTGTCTGGTATGTGTGCAGGTGATAGATACCTTCTTGTATTGCCCAAACCTGCTGTTGCACTGTAGAGTACAGCGATGCCTGAAAACTGTCTATTCATTCTGCTATTCCATACAACTGTCCCCTCCTATGCAGACTATGAAAAGTGTATGGCCAAGGAGATAGGTTTATTTTATGCTATATAATGTTCTGAAAACTGGTGCCACCGCCATTTGGCTTTATGTGATAGCAATAGGCATTTTTGCAAGAGAAAAATATGTACAGGAAGCCCTCCAAGGTCAATATAACTGTGTAAATAGCCAGATGCTGTTTCCCTGTGAATTACAAGGTTGAGCAGCCAAACATCTTAGTCATGTAAATTATGAAAATTCTGAGAACTGCAGTGCAGACAAGAAATCTACAGCTGCTGAACCATTTTCTCTGGTTCAAAAATGACCATATCTTATCCTTTTGTTCCAGATTTTATTTGCATTGAATGATTGTGTTTCTTCCTATCAGATATAGGGATGGAGTTAACATCTTTGCTTTAGGATATTGTTCTTTCATTATCAAAAAAAGGTGTTCAGCAGACTTGCAGAGATAATTTTCACGATATGAAAAAAATAATACAAAGCCAGTATTGAGCTATTTCTCTTAAGCTATCTGCAGTTAAAGAGATTATTAAACTCCAGGACAGGTTTAAGGGGAATCCAGATGAATATTGTTTTCATCAAAGCAATAGTGAAGTCATCTGCTTTTTCCCTGTTGCCTTAGGACTGACTTTAGAAAAGCCTACTATCAAGTGCAATAGGAATTATTTTGCTCCAATTCCTTTAAAGTTCAATTTTTATCAGTTACTGCTTGTAGTTATCTGATGTAAGTAAGACTACTTGCTTTCAGAACAGTGCTACTGATAGGTGGGATTTTTTTCCCCCTACTTTGACTTGGGAAGTTAGAAATGTGCTGTCTTGATAGTGAAAAAAAATCAAACCCAGCATAAGGTGAAAATGCACTGCTGCTTCTAGTACAATAAGTAAATAAAGGCCATGTACTAATCAAGTGGAACTGATTTTTAAAGATGTGTTATCAAAATACTGTGAATACCGAGGAGATATGACAATAGCAGCATCTGTTAATGTTACCAACTTTAGTCTCTCTTAAGAAACATAGGTGAATGCTTGCCTTCTGTGCCTACTTCTGGCCATTACTGCATTACTGACTGCTGAATGAAATGGTCCAGGTGCTAACTCTGATTCCAGAAGACCTTAGAGGCTGAAAGCAAACCGATGATTGCTACAATTCAGGCATGACATGCTACAGATGCTGTTTCTTAAATTCCTTCTTAAAGCTACTTACTGGCTGCTGCTGGGGGCATGATGCTGACCCTGCATAATCACATCTGGAGATGTGCAGTAACAGCTGGCTGTAGAAGCAGCACAAGGTGGAACTGGGTGATTGAGACTGCTACCCTGAGGATCCTGTAGAGCCAAATTAGGCTTTGGAGCTATTACAATTACTGGGTATCTCAGCTGGCCCCTTTTGCCTTGGCAAGGAGAACAGGCAGACAAGTTACTGAGAGAGGGGTGTTGTCCTTTACTGGGTATACTCCTTGGTGACCAGGCCATGCCCAGGAAAGGTAACTTAGAAAATCCAGGTACCTATAGCTATGACTGACTCTGAGAAAATAATCCACAGAAATAAATGAAAAGACAGACAGAAAACTGTACGTGCAGGGAGCATACTTAATAGCACTGGGTGTACACAGAGGATGAGGGTAATCTGCACAGAGTGTTCTCCCTCGAAGACTCTACAGGAGACAAAACACTGGTATGGTCCTTTCAAAGATTTTCAGGTCAAAGACGAACCTCACGCGTGAGATTTAGATGCAGGGAAAACACCAGAAATGGGTACTTTGCCATAATTTAGGCTTTGAGAATGTGGTAATTATTTTAATTAAATTAGAAGCACAATCATTTTGACAGTTCTGCTTCATCAAAGATAAAGTCAAATGACAGCAGACAAAGTGGCAGAGTAAAACATAAGGCAAAACATTTCATGAAGCAATTTCTATCAGGATAGTTCAAGTCAGAGCAAAATCATTGCAAATCGCACCTAAATTAGAATAATTAGGGTATGCATTGGTATGCCTAATTATTTAATCCACAGGTCAGAATCGGTCTCTTTGGGTTCCTCTAATGTTTTTATATTTAATAGAGTGTAAGAGGATAATTGCAGAAACAAACAGCACTACATCTGGAGGAGTTTTGTAGTCCATAAAAACTTAATCGTTCAAGCTAGATCTACTCCATTCACTGTTTCTTCAGCTTGATCAGCCTATCTGCTTTCCTAGGGGGAATGGAATTCTTATTTTTTCTACTTTTTCTGTTAATAATCTTTCTTACTCTTCCATGGCTTTTCTCAGTGATGCTGTCAGCAAGATGGTGCCTCATTCCAATTAGAAATTCAATCAATATTCACATAATGAGGGTTCTAGCAAAACCATGTCATTTAGTTCAAAGACATGGGTATATGAGTGTAGCTACTCCTGATTCAAGTAATTTAGGGCATCTCAGTGAAAAAAGATAAAATAAAGCATAAAGGCTTAGAGGTAGTTACTATGGCAACTTCCTAAATAAGCTTTAGATTCTAGTTATTATTCAGTTTATTTGGAGGCAGAAGAGAGTCATTAAAGATGAAACTTAGTTAAAGCTCAAATAGTTCTGGGATCTTGTAGTTTCCTGCTGGTCCTTATAGAGTTACTCAAATTTTGTCCATTGCAGCTTTGAACTGTGTCCAAGAGCAAGATGCAGCCTGCACAGATTAAAAACTTGTAGCATGTTACATAGCAACAATCTAATTTTAATAACTTTGCAGTAGCATTTTTACTTTTTTATATCCCAATAGAGCTGTTGTGTGGGAAAGAAGTTATCCTCATTGAATAATGTTCTCATCTGTCCATAAAATGAAGTGATTAAGCTCTGATTTTCAAAAAAAGGGTTCTAACTGTGAATGCACCTTTGTCATCTTTCAATATAGGATGCAGTCCTCTCAAAACTTTTGGGAATTCAGGTCCTATCAAATGATGCTGATCAACATCACTGTCCCATGACAAAAATCATAAATGGATCGGTGGAGTAGCATTAAGCCAGTCCTAGAGTTCTTCCTTCCATGAAACCTCCAGAAGAGTGAGTATACATTTTGACCTGGTCCCTAGCCAGTACTGTAACAAATCTGATAATTAGAAGCTTGGAGAAAGGTTGCCATATTAGAACCTTGCCGTGTGGATTGTGACCCTTTGTATTCCTAATGTGAACATGGAGCTGCATCACTGGAGTAGGTTTAAAAAGCCCTCCTTCTAGAGCAGCGGAGACAACAAGAGGAGTCAGTAAAGTTGGGTAACTCTCAGACACTACATCTTAATTAGTTGAAGATCCACATCAGCCTAAACTTTTTGTGTTTTCTCAGCAGTAACATCTCCCTTAAGTATTCTGTAGCACATGATAAATTGGTGAAGAGCATGAGATAAAATTGTGTCTCAGTAAGAGACACTCCGTAGCTTCTCACAGAAGTAACTTCCTAGCTCATACCAGCTTTCCTTCTTCTGTAGGCTGGAAATCTCTGAAGTCACTGAGTCACAACTGAAAAAAAAAAAAAAAAAATGGGACAAGATACCTAGCTTTGAACTTTGTGCTCTGAAGAGTGAACAACAACTGGTATGTAGGCAATTTTGAAATGTCTTCAAGTACTTTAACTGTTCAGGGTGGGGGAACTGTGGTATGTGGGTGTCTTTTGAAAAGGGGTAAAAGAAGACTAGAAAAGTGATGCTGTTTTATACGTGAATAGGAGTTAATATGACATTGTCATAGAATAACCTCCTTCCCCACCATCTGCAAGCCTGTCTGTCTGTCTTTCATGAGTAAATGGTCCTGGGGATGAGGAGTCACCCAAGCCAAAATACACCTTGCTGTGTTTGACAGCTTCAAAGTAACTGTAGGATTCCTCCACAGTCAGTACAGGAATGCACTGTCAGAGCGTGGCTCATGCAGTCTGTGGTATTAAACTATAAAAGAGATCAGGAAAATTTAGCCTGTTTTTCTTCCCAGATCTTGAATTATGAAACAGAAAAGTCTTAAAAAAAGTGAGGCCTCTTGTTCTTTTTCCAAATGATTTTTTTTCTGTTCAATTTTTTTAAAAAATGCCTTTTTTTTGAAATATAAGTTATAAAACTTCATGATGTAAACTAGTCATAATGGAAATAAATTGGTTGAGACTGGTTCAGAATATTTCAGTAGACTTAATTCTGTTGATCTTCCGCTTGTTTTATGTCCTGATAGAACTCTTCCAAGCTGTGCTTTTTTTTTTTTTTTCTGATTTAGAACAGTAAAAATGTTCTTTAAATTTTCACGTGGTGAAAAAGGATTGTGCATCCAGCTGCAACAGAAACTGGCTTTTTTTCTCATATCTGAAAAGGCCGTCCAATGTGCAGCAATTCTGCATTGCCTATTACTTGTGCCACTCCTTTCTATGGCAAGGACTAACTTTACTTAGTTTATAAAAAAGGGAAGAAAAACCCTTGCTGAGATAAAAACAAAGGAGGATATGGTCTGATTCCCAAAAAGTCTGTTAAAGCAGTCTAAGAATTATTTATTGTATTTTTTCTTCTTCGCTGATATACAATCACAGCAACCAACTGCGTTGCAAGGGCAGTATTTTCAAGGTTAGCGTAAAAGTAATCAAACACTAAATGGTAGTATGAGTATTCATATCATGAGACATAAAAAAGTAGATGGAGGGAAAATGCAATTTAAATATAGTCTACAGCAGTAAATAGGACACGAACAGTAAAATTAGTGAAAATTACGTGTTACATAGGTAAATACACAGCAGGAGTTATGCATGTGATCTTTTCAATTAGCATTTTTTTGTGATTTAACCCCAATTTTTATAGTGCTTTCTAAAACATAAAAACTGGTAGAGGAATACTTTCTTTATACTAGAAAATCTGCATTACTTGCAGATTACCAATTAGGGCTGCAAGCCAGGTTTCACAGCTATCATAGATTAGAATAGACCTGTACTGCAAAAACTAGTGGTTTCAATTCTCTGTAAAACAGGCTTTCTTCTCAGCTTTGCTTATGCAACTTACTGCTCTTTGCATGTCTGGAAGCCTGTAAATGCTGCAACAAATACCTGAGCTCCTATTGCCCAGCCTAGGTGAAAATCACACTGCACTACTGATTTTATTTTTGGTGGGAAGAGCAACTAGAATGGGATAAAAGCATTGCTTTCCCATGTTCAGGGAATGTCTAGATCAAGATTAAGTTTCTTGCCTTTTCTGTCAGAAAGAGAAATGTGGCTTTAGCCTAGTTAGGTCAGTACCCATATGCATCATGATTTTCTATAACCATCATAACAAAGGCAGCAATACTCATTTTCAGTTCTACTCGTAATCACCTCATCTTGATGGATTCCCTCCCCACATCTGATTGTCTTTGCCTCGTCATTTAATTGTGTCCTTCTCCTTTAGCCGCTAGGAAGGTGAAGAAAAAGGCTTGACTTATGCATCTCTCTTTAGCCAGCAGTACTCTTCCCTTATCATGACCACCTGCCATGAACATGGAGTTAGTTCATAATTTGAGCTTCCCAGACAATATGGATTATAGGGAACTAATGAAGAGAAGAGGGATGAAAACAGATGTCCCTCTTGCAAAGGCTCATTTATTCTCTAGCCTTTGACCTCTGTGTTGCTTTCAGTTGGGTACTTATAACGTGCTTGAATCTGCAAGCAAGAAAAACAACTTCAAAGTACTTAACATTTATTTATTGGTGAATACGTATGGTGGATAGGTAGGACTGTGATGCTACAGGGGACACAAATATTCTTGTGGCTCTGGATGAGTCTCTGCTGAACAGGCACTCATCAGTCAAGTGAGGAAGGATCTGCCTCTTGCTCCTTGGCATAGGCTGGTCTTTGATGTTGGTGATTTGCTCTTTTCCTATTCTTTGCTTTTCTTTCCCTACGATTTTACAGCGTTTCATGTCAGTATTTTCCTCTCAAATCCCTTAGCTTTAAGTAACCCCATCTCAGCAAATACTGTTGAGTCTATTGTTTTGCTTTTCTTATCCTGCATGGCTTTAGCTCGTGGCCTTTCTCACACCTTAGCAGCTTTTTTCTATAAAACTCTGTCACAGTGACAATTGTGTTGTTCAAGATCAGGCTGGGGCTCACAGACAGCTGAAACCCTCAGCCACAGGATACGAAGAGTTATGTGTTCCAGCTCAATTCACATTAGCTGCCCCAGCGACATAAAGGATTGCAGCAAAAAGCTCAAAGGAAGATTTGCAAGACAAGTGCATGACACTGCAGTGCAGCAATGTTTTCAGGAAATTTCCCTGTGTAGGTTCTTGAACTGGCACTTTAGTAAATGCCCAGAATCTGGAGAGGGCACTGCCCTTGCCTTGAGGTCCTGTGCTCTCTAATACAGAGAAATGAAGATGTTTGACAGGGAGTGGCTGGTTTCCCAATGGGTAAATGTCTCAGACTTGGTGTTCTGGACAAATTCCAAGCTGGTCAGTACAAGTCTATATTTAAATTTCATCTGACATGGCACAATGTGGGTTACTGTCCATTCTTTTAAAAATCCAGTTAAGACTTTTGTTTAGAAATCAGAATAATGCAACCTTTGTCCTTTGTTATCTTTCATTGCCCGTTTACTTTTCCTCAGCAGAGAAGTGCTTGGGGGGATATAAAGAAAAACCCTGAGAACTCTTCTTACCTTTTATGCATGCTTCAGTACTCAAAAGCTCTGTGTGTGTGTGTGTGTGCATCCGTCCTCTGAGAGTAGCCGTGCATTGCTAGGGATTGCCACTTCTCCTTGCCGAGGTGGCAGCACTTCAGTCCTTATTCTTTATAGAAAGTTTATTACTTTTTGTGAAGAACCTCGAGACTTTGTGGAATAAGAGAGTGTGTTGAGATAAAGATTGTTTATTATTCATCACTCCAAATACATTTGTTCATACATTTTAAAGCTGGGAACAGCATGTGATAAAAGACAGCTGCATAGCTAGGCATCTTACAGCAAGCATGCAAATTGTTTTTCAGAGCTGAAAAGAGGTGGTGAGCCCAAGCAGGCATGTCTTTTTTTCCCCAGCCATATCAGATGGGCTACTGAAAGCTGTTACTTTTCCCCTTAAAATATAACACAGAGATCCTCAAAATGAACTAAATCTGTTGATAACAATCACACTGTAGATAATAGTACAAGCATGCAAAAAAGGGGATGTAAAAATGTCATAAAGAATCACTCAGTCTCAGATTTGAATCTTTTGTATGAGAGAGGCATCCTGCAAACAGAGCTACCCTGAGTATCCCTTATCCCTGTGTGCCCAGCTTCTCCAACAAAAATTATTTAAGGCAGCAAGAGGCAATTCAGCTGAAACAATAAAAGCTGAACCAGACTTCTTGCAGAAGCTAGATATTTTGTAAAGCCGAATGGAGCAGAGAGAAGAGTGGACGTCCACAGCTGAAACGACTATGACAAGACAATCTCTCTGTATGTCAGCTGGATAAAATAACAACAGACTCCTCTGTGGAAATCTGATTGAAACTCAGTCATATCAGGCCTCTGGGTTTTCTCAGAGAATTGAAATTAAGACTACAGTAACTTTTCTCCACCTGTTCAAATGTGTTCCAGTTCTCCATTTTTCCCCATTAAGAAGATGGGGAGGACTGATCATCTTCCATTGCTTTCGGGTTTGGTTTGGAATTGCTGAATGTTTCACAGGAAGCAATTATTTTTCGGGAGATAATGCCTCGAACTTGGACCGAAATGATATGAAGAGCTGTGGCATTTTAGACTCAAAGAAAGCGAAGTGCCCCAAAGCAACCTGTATTTATTGCAGTCACTTCTAGAGCCTTTGAAACAGAATAATTTCATTCCTCCTTATTGTTTGGCAGTTCAGAGGAGGCACTGGCGAAGGAAAAAGCTAATTTCTTTTTCCTGCTAACAGATTAGTAGTCAGTTTGATTAAACATGAATCCCAAATGGTTATTTTCCTGCCTTTACATCATTCCTTCCATTTACATACATTACATGAGAAGTGTTACAACGATTGACTGGGAGGGCTTATTTTTATATTAAGGGTAACTATAAATTTCAACTGAGGTTTGTCTCTGAAAACTGCAGGTGACTTTAAATCACAGGCATGAATGAGAAAAAAGATCCTGTTCTGTACCTTGCTGTGCTCAACACCACACAGTAGTTTGGTGGAGTCCATTTTCAATGAATGACTCTTCAGGAAAAACAAAACCTGAAGTGTCACGTGATGAAGATGATGCTAAATTTCAGGTTCTTTGGTACTGAGGAGCAGACACTGTGGTATATGATGTGTGTGACTACGAAATGCCTCTTTCAGTACCAAAAGTAAACCCTTTTCAGAGTAAACAGGCATCAAACCAAATATCCCGAGAAAACTAGCTGCCTCACGCCACTGAAAATTAGCAGTTTGCAAATGCCATTGGCCACAAGCTTCATCTTTAGGCATCCACATACCTTTCAGAAAACATCCCCTCTTAGTCCTTCTCTGGCTTGACTCTCTTATCCTTCCTCTGTGTTAAAACCCAATATATTTGTGCAGAACAGGTCATAGGAGGGGATCTAATCTGAGGTGAGTAATGTAAGCACTATTGTAATTCATTATTTCTTGTCTCATTTTCTTTCACTTAAGATATTCCATTCTTTTCCTTTGTCAAGAGCATCCAGCTATTCTTCAAGGTATTGATGAGCTTGTTTCTAGCTTAGATTCCCTAAATGCATAGGCTTCTGTTTTAGAAGACTTTATCAAAGAGTAGAAATTCTGGCATGAAATCTTAAAATCCTTGGTTTAGGGAATGGAACTTACAATTTCTCTGCAATTTCACTGCCCAAGATATTGGCAGTGACTCTCTGTGACTCCTGAACACTATTTCAAATGATTAATTCATGCCTCACACTCAAGAACACACAAAATACCATGAACTTTTGCATACAGGAAAACAATATCTCTAGGTACGTGTGTTCAGGATTTGATTTATATAAATGACATTTTGCATGTAAATTTACAGTCAGCCATTTCACTGCCTGCCAAGAGGCATTTGAGCTAAATACAATGATGCTCCTCTTAATTTAAAATGTCATGTACTCATGTGCACCTACCACAAAGGTTATCGTACACATCAAGAAATAAACAAATTATGTGGAAAATAATTAGCCTCACCAAATTTCTGACTTTTTCTTTCTAGTTAAAATAACTTTTATTAAGGAATACAACTCCCAAATAAGCATCCATCAATTCTGGGTGCCTGGCTTAAGATGATATGAAAATACAAATGCCTTTCATTCACCCCAAGAACTGAGTTCCAGGTCTAGGGAGATTGAACAGATGTGCTCTGAAAATGCCAGTCCCTGGGCTAGTCTTCCAGGCAGTCCTGCCAGTAAAGCTTCGGTGAGGTCTTATGACTGATCAAGGGCCTTATTCTCTGTCTTTCCCAAATCTGGACTTGCACTTGGAGCCTCGCATGGACTGATCATTTATACTAGGAGATCATTCTGGCTAAATATGTGTTGGGATCCATGTTTCTTCAGAAAAACACGAGTGGCAAACATTATAGAGCATCCCTTGTTTTCTCCCTGTGTAGCTCTAAAGGCATTCAGGCTTCTGATCTGCAGGTAGAAGATCTGATCCGCTATGTGAATACATATTTATGGAGTATCTCAGGTGGTCCGTCGTCCACTCAACAACCACTGCAGCGTGACTTTCCCAGGCTTCAGGATGTCTCCCCAGT
The DNA here is from genome assembly GCA_033459285.1 of Clamator glandarius. Taxonomy (NCBI): domain Eukaryota; kingdom Metazoa; phylum Chordata; class Aves; order Cuculiformes; family Cuculidae; genus Clamator; species Clamator glandarius. The sequence continues at coordinate 2,024,163 of JAUNZM010000165.1, read as the reverse complement.
GCTGAGACAGTGGCTGTAGTACCTCAGCCAGTCCTGATAATGTTCATTACCTATATCTACTTATTGATTTGATATAGGTAGGTCTGAGGAGAGTGTGAATCCCAGGCTTTGCAGGAGAAATTTGAGTTGTGACAGTGACATCTCATTCTCCATTTGCAGAAGGCAATAGTCACTGCCTCTGTTGCTGGGCCAACTTCTTTCCTGTTCTGCTATAGGATGCAGGCATATATATAGATGCAGGCAATTCTCCAAATTTCAGTTAGCTTTTTCACCTTTTTTTTTTTTCCCATTTCTTTTTTTAGGTAATCAAAGTCTGAGTTATTGACAAATACAACCCTGCAGTCTGTGTTTTGTCACAGGTGTAGTTAAGCTACTGTCACACAATAGCTCTCTTACAGAGTGACATTGCCTACTGCTCAGAAGCCCCCTTGTTTCCTACCCTATATTGCTGAGGTGAGGCTTGTGTCATTTTAGCATCTCTACTGTCATATATGATGTGTATAAATTTTGTTTTGCCAAGTGAAAAATAAAGCAAAAAAATGCAGCTTTCCAACAACATGCCAAAATTTTCCGTTTGGAGATCTCAGACAAGATTTCCTTTTCTTTTACATAAATACACACTAGACACAATGAGGCAAAGAAAAAGAGGACTGCAGTTTGCCTGAGAATTTTTTTTTTCACTTTAAAATCTAGCAGAAAAAATAAAAAGGACTAAAATGCAGGTCTTTTTTCTTTTCTTATTTTTTTTTTCCACTTTCCTGTATGTTGAACTTTGTATTTAAAAAAAATCATAACAAAGAAGATATAAAAGAAATATAAAAATTAAATGTTCTTTTTTCAGTTACAACAAAATTGATGGTAAATTTCAGTGCAAACGCTAAGTTCCTTGTACTTCAGAGTGGAGTCTTCTCCAAACCCAAATAATTCATACATCTACCATGTATTAAGAGACCTTATAGAGGTTACTATTGTTTAAATGGTGTTACTTCATTTTTCCATTGAGCTACCTAAGCGTCATTCTTCTGCTGTCCTTCAGTCCTGCCTATGAGCTCAGTACCAATAATAGTATTTATTATTTTCCCTCAGAAATTTTTTCACTAAGGTGAGCTCCCAGTACCAGTTTGAGTAACAACTAAATGAAAATAGCTTTATGATATGAGCTTAGAGGAACATAAACTGTAGTCCCACTGCTTAAAAGGCTGAGGACTGGATCTTGAACATGGATCCAAACCTCGCATAGGTACATGTCCATCAAGATGCCTTGGAGGGTCTGAGTTTCCATTGTTGTATAGGTGGTTGAATAGGCACAGGCAAAGAGCAGCAGCTTGCAAACGGTAGGGAATCAGCTGTTTTAACCTGAAGAGTACCACCCCCCCCCACACACACATCTAACCCGCTCCTGCGATGGATGCTGAGAAGGGTCTCAGCTCTCGCACGGTAAGTAAGGGGCCTTCCCAGTAGCAGCAAGAGTTCTCTGACATTTTGACCCCAACTTTTGAACTTTCGTCTCTCCCCTGTGAATGTCAGCAAAGAGCTATTTGAGATGGAGGGAAGCACAGCCGTAGGGGTGAGTGGGGACACAGATGTTTGAGATCAGACTGGTGAGGAGGGATCGGCTGTAACAGAGGCTGAGTCAAATGTCAAGGCAGAGGAAGAATCACAGTCAGCTCTCTGTACCACTAATCCTTTAACTAAAACCCTAGTTTAACTCTGAACTGTCCTCCCTTCAAGCCTTTTCTTCCTTTCTCTCCCATTCTACCACCACTGGTAAAACTCATTCTTAAGTACAGAATAGAGAAGTCTGGGTTGGGCTCAGCTCTGTGGCTGTGCCTGGAAGTTAGAATCAGTCACCAGACCTGAAACAGAAGTCGCTGTCCTGCAGTTGTAAGTTAATGCTCCCCTTTTCAAAGGCTGGAAAGGTATTTCTTCTTGTGCAGGGGCCAATATCCCAGAAGATGCATTCCTGAAGAGCTCAGACTGAGCCAAGTTGCTACTTATGTTCATTACCTACCCTGTGCATGGTAACCTCTGACTTGGCTTATACCCAAGTTTGTGGCACTGAGCTGTAGTAGTGATGATGGGCTAAATTGCTTCCTGATTGGCACCCGCAAATAAATATTAGAGCCGATCAAACAAAACCCAAGACTCAGAAATAACAGCAAAACCAGCAATTAGTTTAAATTTGTCATTGAAAACATGATTTTTGGGAAGCTGAAAATAGTTCAGTTACAGCATTTTACTAAAAGCCAATAGAGACTATGTAAGTTTTTTTGCAGAATCCAGCAAGGAGAAAGAAGACAAAACAGAGGAGACCATAGAACCAGCGTTGCTATCATTTTGTACCCCAGGCCTGTGCTTTTGTTTTGGCCTGAGATGGTCCATCAGGACAGCGATAGCGCTTCAGCTTCCTGACCACCATGGTCTGAAAGAGCTGGTGAGAGGCTGTGGTTCCATATAGACACCAAACTCCCACCTGGAGGGACCATCTAATTAGTTTCAGCTTCATACTACAGTACCTGTCTGACCACAAGATCTGAGAACAGGGAGCAAGTCTGCCCTTGCAGGCCATTTTGACCACCAGTACTAGCTAGGGTTGTCTTTTTCTGTAGAAAATGCTGTGTTAAGTGAAACTTAGAAGTCTTGACAAACATGACAAAAGCCCAGAACCCTCTCTGACCTATATAGCAGCCTCTCTAGAGGTGATGGCATGCTATAAATCCACCCATCTTTGAAGATCCCATCTGCAATGCAAACCTTTTCATAGCTGTTATTGAGATAACTCATGTAAATTTTACAGTCTTGTGCTACAACTCACATGTCTGATTTTATGCACTTTCAGTGTCACGTGGTTGTGAGGCTGGGCCCTGGACTGCATTTTTTAAGTCCAGATGCTTTAAATTGCTGCTTGGTCCCAAGTCTTTCCAGCTGCCAGCTAATGCTTTCCAGTTCTTTTCTTGGATTTGTAACTTTCCCCAAATTGTCCAGGTGAGATGGAGTTTACCTGACAGCAGCTTGCCTTCTCTTTTAAGGACCTCTATGCAGATGTCCACATGTCCCTAAGGAAATACAAATCTAAATATACTGCTTGCAAATGCTTTCTGAAAACCAAGACCTTGGAATTAGACTTTTGTAATATTCAGTTATATTGCATCAAGCAAGGTAAGAGTTTCACAAGTGAAACATTCTCAGAAATCATCTAGTAGGTCAAGCTACCTTTTATTTTAACAGCATAGTTAGTGGTTTTTACACAATGTTTAGGTGTGAAATCATTACCATAAATAATTCAACTGTGATATTTTTGTCTTTTTTTTTTCTGTTAACAGTCTCCGTTAACAAAGAAAACCTGGTGACTGGAGTGCTGTAAAAACACTAAATTCAAGAGCTGGTAAAATAAAATATATATATGCTGAAGCATTTCTAAGAGGGATTTATTATTCCTGAAGTACAATATAATTACAGTATTTGTTGTTTCTAACTTTGTTACTATACTTTCTATGATGTATTTGTTACAAACTGCTGGCATATAATGTATTTCTCATACAAAGCAAATCTGTGGAGCTCTATCAGAAAATAACACTGTTAACATTATTATGATAGAGCAAAGAAAATAGTAGAAAACAAATTTGCTAAAATTTAGGGAGTATCAAAATTATCTATGAGCTCCTTTAACTCACTCTTGAAGTGTATTTGCTTTATTTTCTCACCATATTCCTGCCTCATTCCCTGCTCTTAGCTCAAGAACTCTTTCCGCATGTTCTACACTCATGCTGTAGCTGGCTGTTTAACATGTTTTTTTCACATCTTTCTCATTCATTGTGGGGACTCAGTGCCTTATTTACTGCATCACTCTGACTCTCTGTGGATAAAAGACTTACTAGTGCCTTCAGAAGCTTGTGTTTGTGCTTTTTTACTATGGAATCTGAACACCTAAAATAAAATGATGTCCTTGAGGTCACAACAGGTCTGTGAGATATTCTTCCTATTTTACTTATGAGGAACTGAAGGATAGCATAAAGGCACAATACTGAAAGGTACAGAAGTTTGGTTAGCTGATTTATATGCAATTTATAAGACATGAATTAGTCAGCCATTTATACTGGTGTATTTGTTCTGGTAAAAATTCTTACTAGCTCCTCTTCAAGTAACCCGTCTGCAAACCAGATCCATATTTTCCTTAAACAAAGAATAAAATGCACTTCAATGCTTCTGAAAAGTATTGGGTTTCTTTAGTTACTCGACGATACACATGAGGACTTTTTTTTTGGCAGACTTAAAATGCAGTTATCCAGAGCAGCTTGTATCCTTTTAAACCATAAGACTGTCTACTCTTTTCTTCAGCTACTTGTCTTGCTTTAACGCTATTGTTTTCTTGCAATAAATGGAACATTAATGACACAGGTGTTGTTATTTTGCAATAAATGGAACAATAATGACACAGGTGTTGCTTTTTTTAAAAAGCTACAGCTGGGCTTTGTTTTTGTAAAAGTGATTATCAGCTGATTTTTAGCTTAAAAGTGAGGGAAAAAGTCTCCATTATTTATTTACCAGATTTCATTGAAGTGCCAAGTACCTCTTAGCATGATTTTGAAAAAGTGACTGTGAAGCCAATATTACAGTACTCTTAGTAGGTGCAAACCAATTAATTCTAATTTTTTTATTAATTAATGGGAGTAAATCTTTAATGGAGAGAGGGACACTCAACTCCAGATTAAGGGGGGGAAAAAAAAAAATCACTCTGAAACCTTGACAAAATCATGTGAGACAACAGCCTTTCTTCTTTTGGTGGTTGACTTTGCGGGAGCATGGTATCCACTGTGGCCAGGAGAACTGTTCATTCTTTCTCTAAACGATACAGAAAATGTGTCAGCCTTGGTTATGATCTTATATGGGTTTACAGTGTTTGATACCTGTTGTTCTTAAAATATTCAAGACTTGGGGTTCACACAGACACGGTTACTTATCCAACTGGCAGGGTGTGCAGACATAGATTTATTTTGTTTCACGGACACTTTGCTAAGCATGGCACAAATATATTGTAACCTATTAATCTACTTGCTTCAACAGATGAAGGGCTTTTACTGTTGTTTCATGATTGTGCTGGGAAGGAATATATCTGGTCTATTTTTAACAGGTTTGTGTCAGAGAGAGAGAAAGACGTGTCTTCTTTTCAAGGCTTTTCAAAGTAGAGAGACCTTAAAAATGTACTCTGCTTCTTCAGCTCACAGTGCTCACACAAACAGAAATGAGATGGGGAAGAACAGGAAGGTCAAACTTGCACAAACAGAGTGTTGTACATTAACTGCTAGGAGAAAGAGTAACATGCATCTGAACTGAATGTTTTATGTAAAGAAGAGAGAAGATGCCATTCTGGCAAAGTAAAATTTCTTTTTCATGCAAGTTCCCAAGTGAAAAATCTTAGAAGTAGTATTTCCTTTTAGTAATGTAAGAAGCATTAACTAAAATGGATTATTATGAATCTGATAAAATGCTTTTAACCACAAAGACAGGATCAGCTTAACAATTTCTTTGTTTTAAAACTGAGAGACACGAAACATATTTTTCTACTTCTATCAGCAAAAAACTAAATTTCCTAGCACTGTCACTCCAACAAACCAGTACTTCTTTCTAGCAATTCCCCTTGCTGCTACAGAGAGAAATCCACCAGAAGCTGGTCCCCTTTTCCTGAATTCCATATGCAGCAAGTAGCCAAATCTGTTACCAAATGATTTTGGGAAGAAAATTCAGTCAATCAATTTCCTTTGAAAAAAGCCATCCAGACCTTTGGGGGACAGATACAGGAAGATAATTTAAAACTCCCTTTCAGTCTCAAGTGGCTGTAATTAAATTAATTAAATCCAATGTTTGCTGTGCATGGAAGATGTCCTCTCTTACCACAAGCTCTGGATGCTTCAGACTACTCTTTCATTCTGCTGCTTCCTGTATCAGTGTTCCCTCATTCTGCTCGTGTAGTTCACTCAAATTTCTTTCTACCTTCAAGAAAATGCCTCTTCCATTATTCAGATTAAGCTTCCAGTACCTGTGGGAGCACTGCCTGGCTTTCCCTGTGCTGCAATGAAGCAGCACCCCGCAGTTCCACCTCAGGCCATGCTGGTGATGTGCAACCTCAGCTTTTCTTGTCAGCCACCTCTATCTTCTCTTCATCAATAATATTCAAGTTTAGGAGCAGATTTTAATCTGCCTGGCACTATCCCTATTGGAAAGGAGCATATCTATTTGTAATGTAAAGCAGATGTGATTTTAGAACCTGATTTCTTTGACATTGAATGCTGCAGAAGATTAGAAATGCTTAGATTTGCAGTTCATTAAAAAATGTATTCCCCTCTGTTAAAGAACTGATTTTCTCAAACAATGTGCCTTGCTTCTCTCCTAAGTGTGTATTTCCATTTGTGTCTAGTGTATTCTGGTAGTTCTATGAACTGTACTTCCTTTTATTTTTTTCCCCAATTAGTTCCTCTGGGACTATTTCATTAAAGTCTTTTGGCATTCAAAATATGTAGATCACATCATTAATCTGATTAAATTGCAGGCACAGTTGATAACATGAAATGCAAAAAAGCAGCGCGAGGTACAATTACTAATATGATTATTTTCATTATAAATACAACTACATTTTCAGTTGTGCTCACCTAATCTTTTTTATTTTTTCCTGTATCTGAGACAAATATGGATCTAATGAAGTAGCTCCAATCTCCTGTTTTGAGAGGCAGTTTCCTGCTTCTTTAGGTGCTGTTGAGGTATTGATGACTGAGGTAGACTGAATTATTAGCAGAGGGCTACAAGCCTTTTATCTCTCTCTGTGACTGGTCTGAACTCAAACAAGTAAAGACTGCTCAGCTGGTAGAACTGTTTGGTTTTGGTTGTTTTTTTTTTTTATTAGGGAGGTGAGCAATTGGGGTCTCGGTTTATTTTCCGGTGAGCAATAGTTTTACTGAAAAATCGTGACAATTGTTAGGTTTGTAGGTACTGTGAGGACAAAAAGCCATGAAATACCATTTAATCTCTAGAAGTGTCCCAGGAATGATTATAAAGACCTACTCTATATCCCTTGCTGATGTAAATTAAGGAAAACTTAATTCAAAGGCTTGTATCTGTACAATGATACATATACATCTAACCTTGGGATTTTTTGATATCTCAGTTAGAGGAGTGGCTTGGAAAACTAGAATTCTGTCCTTGTTTACACTATTCCAGTACAATACATGTTGTGGGATCATGTTTTTGGTTTTCTCATCTATCAAAGGAGTCTACGATAATTTAGATTGTCTGATACACTTTTATTTTTACTTATTAGGTTATATAAAACCCTTTAATGTGTGCATGTCTGTGTTTGCATGTGCATGCCTCATTTTTTTGCTTTGGTCAAGTGCCTTCAAAACGCATAAGGCTGCAGTTAGTAAAATGGGGCAAGGGGAAGATACTAGTTGAAACTAGGGTTAATTGAGCATTGTGCATGAAGCATATATTTTCCTCATAGGTTTGATCTCAATATAAAGGAACAAAAATATCTGGGAAGTAAGTGAAAAATCAGAACCACTCTTAATCTGTATGACACCCTAAAGAAGCACACAGGAACCAGTTTTTTCTTTCAGCCACCATTAAGGATTGCAAAGTTACTCTAAAATCTCAGTGAAGAAAACCCAGTACGCAGCTGCCATTCAAAAGCTCAGCCCTATGGAATACTTGGAGTTGAAATGCTGAGGTATACAGCACAGTGATTCTGAAGCAACATAGCAAACAAGATCTGCTGGTGATGTCTAACAGATGAGCAGCAAAACCACATTAGGGATTGAAAAAGATGACCATACAGAATAGCAGATTAATATGCAGCTCTGAAACATGCATCCTGATCTACATTCAGTGCTTAGCATGGATGTTGGATAAAGCCTCAGAGCCTGATTTTTGCAGAGATTATTAAAGATTTTATCACTTCTTCTAATGCCTATGAAGCAATTGTGACCAAGCTCTCCTGCTTATCCCAAAATAGTTGGCACGATCTGAAGTTGAATCCTGACAAGACCAAACTTAAAATACAATGGGGAGTGTTAATCCATTTTCTGGCACATAGGACAGTCCCTGGTCTCTGCCATTTTATGGACTCCATTGATGCTGTAAGCGTTGTGCCCTTTGATTCTCCCCTTCTGAGCAAAAGGAGGTTCTGCCAATATTCATGTTTGCTTTCTGAGCCTAGGAGCCCCTTTACCTTGTACCAAGTGCTACACAAATTGAATGGAGTGGCCATCGATGGAATGTAGCCAGAGTGAATCATGAAACACTGGTAAACATTCACTTTAGCTCTGTAACTTGAGAGGTGAAAGGTGTCTAATTAGAAAGAAAAACATGAAGCAGAAGCAAGAATGAAGAGATAACAATAATAAGGCAGTGAAGAAAAAAAGAAGCAGGTGTTCTCCCACAAAGAACAGACACATATGAAAGCAACTATTCAGGAACAGGCAAACTGTAGCTGAGCATTTTTTTTCAGTGCCACTGTGCTATTGTAAACAGCTGATGGGAAGGCTTTCTGAAAGGAACAGGCACAGATTACAAGAAAAGAAGAAGAAATATTCATGAAGCATTTAATGATAAAAATGATCAACAGGCTTCCTAATGCAATGCCTCATCCCAAGTATGAGATATGCTTTGAAGTCTGATGGCTGTTCCCTCTCTTATTCCTCTCCAAAAACTTGGTTGTCTTAAGATAGCATGTTATACTTCAAAATTTTTCAAATGTTGCAAGAGAGAGTTTATTTTCTTTCAAGTTATGTCAATTAGTCCTGCTTTTGTAGTTCCACTTAAAGGGGTCTATAGGACCAAAGCATATTAGGAGATTTTTTTTGTGGCACGCAACATGTAGTCCCTTAAGTACATAGGAGTGAGGAACAGAAATTTATGTGAGATGACACTAGCTATTAAACATCCTTTAGGAATACCAGAGAATGACAAGGAAATAATCTTTATCTAACAGTTGCACCAGTAAGACATCTGCTGAACAATCTCACGTAATACACTGATTCAGTCAGAGGTCAGCCTGGTGGTCATTCCTTATTAGTAAAAGCTGTACTAGCTGAATATCTTTGCTCTGGATATATTGACCAAACCTGAGCTCAGTACACCACTATCTGAATACAAATCTGCTGAAGAAAACGCTACTACTAGATAAAGAAATTTTGAGAACTTGCAGAAAAAAATACTGATGATTTCCATATATATTATATAGGAATACTCTTGAAACAGAAGCCCTTCTTCTAGCTGAGAAATGTCTGCCAAGTAATAAATCTAGCATGGAAAAACTTTCAAGTCAAACTCCCTGATGTTTTCCTAAACTGTGGTCAACCAAACCAGTAGGGTAGCAAACATTATGGTTAGAAGCACTTTTAATGTTCAGCAGAGCTCATGAGATGGGTGCCAGAAGTGCCCAAGTACTAGGGTGTGAAAATTGGACATCTTTTGATCTCTGCAATTCTGGCTCTGTGCCTGTTGCTGTGTTCTTAAAACAACCAGCTCCCTATATGTGTGATCTGCAGTGATAAAGAGTAGCTGCAAAATTCAAGTATAGCTTGCTACTCCCTTATCCATCCTTCATTGTAACATGATAGAAGGTGGTTGGAAGGTCTCTCCTTTACTCTGATAGGTGAATGTCTGGTTGGCTGTGCTGCTAGGCAGATTGGGCTGTCCTCAGACTTCTTAAGATAGCATAGCCCCAGAGATGGGCTTGAGGTTTTGTATTTAGTGAGTTGGCCTCTGGATAATTAAATAATGGGTTTCAAATCCAGCAGATGCAAGCAATTCAAATTACTTGATTTAAAAAATGTGTGGAAATGCCTTAATTTAAATGGTGTGGCAAGGATAATATAAGAGAAATAGGGCTGCTAGCTTTTTCTTCTAAATGTTGGCCTCCTCAAGAAAGTCTTTGTTACCTTAGCATGTCTTAGTAATACTCAGTTTTCTGCTGCACTTGCGTATTTGCAGAGGTACAGTAGAAGGCTCAACACAATTTAATTTTGCTGTGTTTATACTGTATTAATCTCAGCCCTCCATGTTTCTTCTGATGTTTTTGTGGGAAACCCAAAAGAATGGGTTTTTTTTTTTTTATTTTGATATACTGTTTAGCTTTGAAGTATTGTTAATATGAACCTCTGCAGCATTGCGATTTGGCTCCCGCTACAGGTAGGATTTTGGCAAGGTACACACCGTAATCTGCGCTTGATGTATTATGTTTTTCACACAAGAGAAAAATCTGAATTCTGTGGAGAACATGTGTTAGTAAACTGACAAAAAGAGCAAAGAGCATGAAATTTAGATGTGTTTGGTTGGTGTTTTGCTAATCCACTTAACATAAAGCCAAGCACAGATATGGAGCCAGATGGGAATTTTCTCTGCATCAGATCATGAGCAGGTATTAAGGTTTATTTTCTAGCCTTCTCTACAGAATGAGTCATGATCTTACACCAGTCTCACCTGGGAGCTTTATTAGGAAAGCTGCTGATCTTGCAGGCATGTTATTAGCCCCATGACTCTATTACTATGACTTTATCTGCTGGCACTGCCTTGCAAATAGGCTCAAGGAAGTACTGTGTCTCCTTAGCTGCGAAATTGTACTTGGACCTGTCTACAACAAGCATTTTTAACAAATGGCTTTGAAGCCAGGACCTTATGGGCTGGGAAGCCCCTTTTAATTCTATGTCCCTGAATCAGTGTAGTCCCATGTAATGCTCAATCTGTCCAGCCAATGGAACAGGCAGGCAAAACCTCTGCTATGAGCACCGGCAGAGCTTTTAAGTATTATCTAGACACTAAGCAGATCTATGCTGTCATACCAGTGATGGCTGAGAGCATGTAGAACATCAAATTAAGAGCCTGTGCAGCTTTAAATGTGGAAACTTAAGCATCAACAAGGGTAGATAGGGAGGTTTGTGACTTAAGAGTGATGCCTAAATGCTGGGAAAAGGCCATAATGGAGAACTCCTCTTGGAAACAGCCCTTTTAGTACCCAGAAAATGCCATATGATTCCATGCTGAGAGATTTCTACTTTAAGAGAAACAGCAAAGCAAGAAATAACAAAACTGTAAATGGCAAAGAAAGACTATGGTGTTGACGTCTTTGCTTTTTGAGTGCAGCCACTGGAAATGCAAACAGCCCCTGCTGGCAGCAGGGTACAGAAGGGAAAATGAGTTCTGTACTTTGTTACAGTTTTCCATTTTATAGCATCAAGTTTATTGGGTGAGTGTTATCAGCTTTTATGGTCAGATGCTTATTCATAACAATTTCTACTAATTTTCAAATCTTACTTAATCTTTGGGTTAGGCTTGCCTAGCATAAAATCCAAATAGGAACTTTATTGTTTCATCAAGTGGCAGAAGGGATTTTTCTTTGTTTTACTTGTTTTGGTTAGTGAGCTTTTATCCTAATGTGTGGCTACTTGAAAAAAATGTTCAAACTCTGAATATGGAAGTAACATCTGTTTTGTTTTCAATGCTGGTTTGAGCAGAGGATGCAAAAAGAGTTCTGTATTTTAACAAAGAAATATTGGATTGTCATTCTAATGAAAGTTTCCTACATCCCAATTATACTGATGTCAGAGAATTGCTGGAACTGGCTTCAGCTGAAAAACAAACAGAAACTAGCTAAACATTTCTGTGCAAAACTTATCCCTTGGGACTTTCCTTTTAAATAGCACTAGTTAATCTGCAAATTGTAGTTTCTTCTGCTTACTCTATTTTAAAGTTTCCAGGCAATGTATAAAACTCTTAATATGTCTCTTGTGCAGATAGTATCAGGTGTGGACTATTACTGATAAGCTGACACCCAGCTCTTCACACATACACAAACCCACTCTCACTAAAAGTAGTGGGGAAAGGAAATGCTGACCTAGAAGCGTTATTAATGTCTTCATCTTTCCATTGGGGTGTATATGAATTGGGAGGGAGTTCTTTTGAGGCTCATGTAACAAGCAACTGTACCAACATTTCTTGTTGGCTTTGCCTCTTGGGTTTAATTTGTATGCCTGTTGTGGCTTGGTGTTTTTTTCTTTGGGGATTTTTTAAGTCTCTGTTCTTTGTTGTATCATTTGCTTGATGACTAAAGATAAATAATGAAATCTTTCCCCAAATGTTCTGTATCACTGTGCTAAACTTGGCTCAGTGAGAAAGTGGTGAATAAATCATTATAGAAACTTATTTTTAATGTTAAGTGTATATGAAATACTTCCTTTGTCCGTTGCAAGGACAATAGATTTGGTTCTTCAGCAATCAATTAATTTACTACTCCTCCTGTCTCTTTACAATCATTTGGATTTGGAATCATTTGGAGAAGGATGGCAAAATTTGAAGGAGGAGAACAATGGAATTACCATAAATAGACCTTAGTAAACAATTGGTTTTCTGATGTGTTGTAGTGTTGCAATATTGCTTTAGCAAGCTCCAGAGAAGGAAATGTGATGGCAGTCAGTGCTAGTATTATCAAGGGTGGTGTTACAGATGTTTCCATAAACTTAATGTTCCTTTTGAATGATTACCTACCTGGTGTTGTCTCATTTATCTTCGCTGAATGAGTAATTCTCCAAAAGAGTTTTGAAAGAACTGTGAAAAGCAGCTCCACTGGAAAAGCTTGAAGGGAAATACTCATGGGGTGTATGTGGTAAATAAGCATATGAAGCTGCATATGATATGGTTATTGAATTGGAGCACGATCAACTGTTCAAGTTATGAAAAGCTTTTCATATTGGCTAAGAAACTAGAATGTTGGGATCAATATTGGGCTGACCTGGCAGTTCTGGCTATTGATAACACTTGTTGCTAGCCCTGTCTCTTGCCCTACTTCCATTCCATCCCACTACTTTACACTGAAGGATTTTAGGCAGATTCAATTCAGCTGCCATTTAGCTGAGGGAGAAACATATTCTAATAGTCATTAACAAAACCAAATTAATCTCACTGTGTAATGCCTATACCTGACCCTATCTGTTACTGGCATTTTTAATCCATTTTTTCATTTTCAAGTCTGTTTTGTTTGCTATATTAATTAGGAACTAAGACTTTCTCCCTGCTACTCCAAATTGTCCTCTGTTGTGTAGCACATTTATTCAAGAAACAGGTTATTAGAGGATGGGCATATTTATATTTTAAGATTTGTTTTAAAATACTTTTTCAAATGAGCTGTGATTTTTCTGTAGTACCTCTAATTTCATTTCATTGACATGAACTGCAATTGCTCTAGTCATGCAATATTTGGATATAAATAATATCACTGAAATTTTCTTAAAGTTTACTTCACTGTGGCAGGGACGGAACCGGTGTTGTTCTCTAAAAAGCACCCCAAAGTCTTGAGAATTGTTTTCAGTCTCTGCTGCAAGACACACAGCTATTTCAGCCACATGCTCCAAGCAAGGAATAGAAAAGCCAGAGAGATATTGTTATGCCTAAGCCTCACAAAGTGTTTGAAGAGAGTGAAGTATTTTCAGTACACCTCAAATCCTGTAGTCTCCTTGCCCCACACAGCTGTGGGGCAAGTACAGTATCTGTACAAAGACAGTTAAAAGCCCAACCAGCAGCACACTTAACTGCATGAAGAACAGAGTTTAAGTCATATTATTTAAATTTGAATGGAATTGCTGTATTTTAACAATGTGCCAGGTGAAGTAGTAAGAGATAACTTGACCTAAATGGTACAGAGCTTGCAGTTACTTTCTTCTCTAACAAACCAACAAAACACCACACCTTATTTGTTTCAAGGGGGCTTACCTGGAGAAATGCCAGGCATTGCTAACAGGTATTTGGAAGAAATGTGTGTCAAGTTTCTCAGCTTCCTTTTTCTTACACTAGAAGCATTCTTAATATTTTAAGGTTCAAAACCCTGTTTCTTTTTTCTTGTTGTGTCAGTGGATAATGAGATAGCAACTATCTCTTTTGCTGAATTTGGGGTACAGAGTGGAATGAGAGAGGTCAGTGAGATTTTCTTTCATTTAAAACAACATATAAATTTACTTAAATTTACTATCTCCAGTGATCTTTGCAGACTTGATTGATTCAGGTTTCCTATGCTCACAGAGCAAGCTGAGCAAGTTTGAAATATATACCTAGAAAGTTGTGGGAAAACTGATAGTATTTGCTTTACACCTAGTCTAAGTTACTTGGTGCCTGGGGTTGTTCTGTGAATCCTTATTCTTGTCTCTTGAGCTGTTCTTTTAGTTTTTTTCCTTTTGTTCAACAGCTTAACGATAACACAGTTCAGCAGGAGGGATCATTATCTTTGTTTTAGCCCCCTACCTTTATAGGCTACTTCCTTCTTTGTTATGGTAAATAGCTTACCTGGAGTGAGCCTTCTAGTCAGCCTCCTTTATTTACTATGGTGAAGAGATCCTGCTAAGACACCCAGCTCTCTTTAACAAATCAATGAGTCTCTTTGATGTATGGCACATTTTCTCCATGTCATTTTTCAATCATATTTGTCTATGCACACAATAAGACTTTGAGATCTGCTTAAGATGCACCTTAGGAACACAAAATTCCCTAATTGATAGTTGCTTTTCAGAGACTGAGAGAGTTATACATAAGATTCTGTATACCACTGATGAGCCAGACTTTTCTCTTTAAGTTTGTTGTGTGTCCCTTCAAATTTATTTGAATTTGTCCTCATATTTTTTCTGATTACATGAGTGATGAAGACTGAAGTCCTAATCTACTATTATGGCACTACTGCAGAAGAGAAGAACAAGATAATTGTGTTCTCTAGTAATGGAGACTTCTGGAGCAGGTGGTTGTGGAAGCCTCTATATGTAAACAGGAGTATTGAGCTCAAATTCCCTGCACTCATTTTTAATGACTTGTGATGCAAAAAAAAATGTAAAGCTCAACTTTAAAACATACTTTATAACATTGGGACCAGAGAGGGGGGAAAAAAAAAAGCAACCCCAAAATATCCTGGATTGTAAGCCCTTGTTTGGCTTGATTATCAAGCTTCCTCTGCAAACGAATCAGGTGAGAAAGTGGTAACCCTGAAGAAAGAAACTGCAGAAACTTGATTATTTTTGCATGGTAGAGACAAAAGACATAGCTAACACCAGCTGCTTAATCCTGTAAATAGAAGCAAATGATGAGATTAAAACTGGCCATCAATTCTAGTGTAGAAATATCGAAGCATCTGTCAGATATTTAACACTTATGAAACCAAACTTTGTTCACTCTGGCACTGCTGTAAGAGCATCTGGTAAAAAAGAGCAGAACCTGGAACAACTTCAAACAAGGCCTTGCTCCTGGAAAGGGTATTGCTATGGTAACTAAATCATCTTAGCATCACTCAGATCAATGTTCCTCTTCCTGTTAGAGTAGTCAAAAAGCATCAGAATGTCCTGCATGTAATTCAGAGTCACAGAGCAACTTTAGCAGACGTAGCAGTGAAGGTAGTTGGTATTCCTCTTCAGATAGTTTACAAATCCTTATATTGGAAATTAGATCTCTAATACTGGAATGCTGAAGGGCCGAAACTGATAACTAAATGCAGTGTAGCGGTTTCCATGGAACTTGTCACTTTAGGAGTGATTGTTGTAACAAATACTTAGGAAATCTTGGTGGTGGTTTATTTCTGCTATGTAAAAGGCTGAAACAAAGCCCAAGGTTTCCATCATGATGTGAAAGTATAAAATACTGAGCTAATAAATCTGTTCATTTTCTGTTTTCTTTTGCATACAAATTATATCTCTTTTGATGTGGTTATATTGTAAATCTTACCTTGAAAGCTTTGTGTTGCATGGGCAGAAGATGAAATCTTGAGTATACTGTCATATTCATGACTTGCTGAGGTCTAATCTTACTTCTAAATGAAGTTTCATAGGATTATCATTTAACTTCACAGCTAAAGCTCTTCTGTCTTTAAAATGGAGTTAAAATTTGTTTGTCCCCAATATTGCTCTGAGAATTTATTGCTTAATGGAATACGTAGGCACTGCTTTGAAAATTATGTTATATAGGTGAACATTATTACCAGGTAATTATTATTAATATATGAAGTTATAATTAAAGCAGCTCTTGGGAAATGAAGAAGGTATTGTCTAATACCACATTTTGATGTCAAGAATGCTATATAGTCATAAACCTGCCATAACGCAATGAAGAAGCAGCTGTGGGAATAGCTGTGACTTTTATGGAATCCTCTTCATCACTATAATCTAATGGTAAAATGAATACATTTTAGCATTTACTTTATTGAGGGAGTTTAACTACTGCCAGACAGGCAGAGCTTAACACAAACAGAAATGAAGTATGGGTCCTGCACATCTCTTGACAGGTGATTAGTGATGTCAGGCAGCATCCCAAATTGTGTCTGTGACCACAGAGGTAAAAGTCACCAACTTGTGTACCATTTTTGTTGTAAACAAAATGTTTAACGTATGTATTAAACTAATGGAATTTATTAAAATGAAATATCTTGGCAACTGCATACATGAATGTGAACAGGTCATTGTTAAGGCAAGAAAAGCTTTGACTGCAGATCAAATATTATTTGATATCCAGGCTGAGGATGAATGCTGTGACTTATGAAAGAGGATAATGTAAGACTAAATGTCTCTGGGATCTAAGGAGTTCTATGCACTCTCTGTCGCAAAATTGGAGTGGAATTCACAGTTAAAACTATCTGCTATAAACTGGGTGATTAGCTAGTAACATATAACAGTGCAATTTCATCTGAGACCATGAATCGACGACTCCTTCTACTTCAGTAGTACTGCAATTAAGAAATAATAACCAGTAAATATAGTGTCTGAATATCTTACTGGATGTATACCTACCAATGCAACAGCTACTAAAGAGAATTTATCAAATCCATATCTACATATTTTGGGAGGGGGGATATAATAAAAACCAAACACCACAAGATGGAGGATTTGGGGTGCTGATTAATTAAGCTGTGTTACTTGTATCCAAAGCTACCCTATAATTCTGATAGTTGTCAGCATAATGAAAAGGAAGTGATTATTTATTTCCCTTTTGTTTTGTACAGGCATCTGCAGCTAAACGATTCATATTATCAGTAGCCTTAGACTTCAATGCGTATGATACCTTGCTGTTGCAGAAAAGGGTTGTAAAATGTTGTTCCGTGTTTCAGGGTAGGTCTAATCATTGATGATGAATCATTATTTTAATGGTAAATTTGTTAGGCTTTTATTCCTAGAGTTGAAATATTTTGTGAGCCTAGTGAAGTAATGAATATTGTTAAATATTAATTTATTGCACTAATTCTTGAATGATCTTTTAAGTGATCACAGTAATCTACAAAATTTATTAGGTGTTTTTGGTAGGTTTTTGTATTAGCCAATTTATTTTGAAGCATAAATCTTAATAAAAGCTCATTTAACATGTATGTTATTATATTTAATCACTTGATACATGCTAGTTTTCATTCAAATAGTAGTTTTGTTCTTTCATCTTACAGCTGTTTATAAAGGTGTAACATTAAGAACTATATTTGCAAAATTGTTCTTTAGAATAACATTTACATGACTTTCATTCATATAGTCAAATGATTTTGGCTAAATTCCATCTGTATAATTATCATACAAGTCACTTCTGTGTTCATTTGCAAAATTCTATTTTAATGGAAGCATTTCAATTCAGTTTAATTTTCATTTTTAACTCATTTCTTGCAATATTTCATTTCCTGCCAACATATACTTAGGTCATTAGCAAGAGACAACTGTGTTATTAGCCTGGACAGCAAGCTAAGAGATCTGGAGTTCAGATACCGGTTATCAAGCATTTATCATGTATTTTGGGGACATTTTGCTCTCTTTCTACATGGCAGGTTAGAAAATGGTTTGGAGACCTTAGATTTTATTTACTTTTTCGAGCTTCTGATGTTAAGGAGTTAACTGGCTTATGGAATGGGCTGCATTTCTAGATCAAGCTTCTATAAGAATGGCTCTAAACCAATCCTTGGCCTTACAGATCTGTCATAGGCTGTAAGTGTTCTATTTTATTGTTCTGTCAGAATGTGATAACATTTGGAATATAGGCATCTCTCAAAGGGCAATGACTCACAAACTCCCTCTTTATCTAGTTCAGTGCAGCACAAATATTGATGAAGATCAGTATTCTTCCTCTTGTAATGCTGGATGTCTGAGGATACTTGCAGTTTATGTTGTTACATTAAGTATATTTTAAAGCTAGTAGAGAGTTGAGAGACAGGTTTAATAGCAATGCCCCATTAAGTTGTCTGTGATTATTGCTTCTGAAGAAGGTGTATGCAGAAATATCTGACAAAAAAACCCTTGTGAACTTTTTGATCTGTTTTATTAAGCTGAATCAGGTCTAAATTATTTTTTAAAATAAAAGGTAACAGACTAGGAGAACAGTTCTTCCTTTTGCTTTTGATCTTATTTTCTAGGGATCCAGTTTGATAATCGGTTTCAACTAAAAAATAAAAAATCCACAGGGAGACAAATAGGGATCATCCAGCTTTGGCATTTCTGAATATTTTCTTTACTTATCACTTACAACACTTGACAATAAATCTTGGAAGGAGAATATGGTTCTGAAGTTTGCTGACGTTGGAAGACTTCTTTCACACCGACACTCTTGGCACAAGCCTACACTCTTTCAGTCTTCCTGAATGTTTCTTTTCTACGGCTTTATGTCTTTTATTCATTACTAAGCACAAGCTTCAGGGAAAGAAATTATCTTTAAATATATTCAGGAAAGAATAAAAAAAATAATTTCTAGACTGAATAAAAATTACAAGTTATCTAACAGCTGCAGGTAGAGGTCCCACACAGGAGAAGGCATCTTACTCTGGCTGAATCATAGAAGAAACAAAAGAATGCGGAAAAAGATGTTTTCCAGCTGTCAAAGACCTTCCCAAAATCTAGAGTTGGAAGAGACACATTGTTTTCTATGGAGAGGTGATTGTGGTAATGCATAATTAATTAGGTATGTGTGATGAAATCTATAAGTCTCAAAAGAGATTTGATATGTTTGGTATATCTCATGTATAAGAGAGCATTGAAATATTTCTTTCCATGCTATGTGGATAAAAGTAAAAACAAACCCAAGAAGACAAGTATAGAGTAAATGACTTGCTGAAGTTCCTTCAGAATAAATTGTGAAGAACTGGGAACAGGACCAAGATCTAGTTTCAGTTCGGAAGGCTTTGACCAGAAGACACCTCCTCCCTCATGGGTAGTTTGTTCTGAAAATAGCTCAGAATAGTGAGGACGTTGAAAGTTTTAGTTAAAAAAGGAAATTTTAAGTTAAATTTCTAAGCTTCCTTATATATTTTGGTGCAAGTCAAGCAATTGGAACTTAATTACTGTTAGAAAGCCATTTGATCAATGGATCCTGTGTAGAACATAGAAAAAATCCAGTTCATCTTTGGTTGTGTCAGTGCTCTACAAAGTTGACAACTGCAGCAATATTAAAGGAGCTGGCAACATGAGAGAGGACAGATTTATCATGAAACCCATGCAGACTGTGGGACATAAATTTTACTGATTCACTGGTACTATTTTTAATGGCAAATTGCCCAAAGCAAAAAAAGTATGAATAAAAAAGTTTCCCCCTAATTCATAGAAAATCAGCAGCCTGAGGACATACTGATTTATACTGTATGCTTCTGTTCCTGGCTGGTCCCATCTGCCAGTAAAGCCTTCTGTCTCTGTAATGCTAGTTTTTTAGAATGTGTGTGTCATGTTGAACTCTAAAGTCGATCCAGATTTGATAGTTTTGTAAAATTGTATTGAAGTTCAGGCATATAATCAAAACAAATTATAATACTTTCTGCTCTTAGGATATGTTTAAACATCATTCTTTTAATTACTTATGCTATAAAGTTTTAGGGCTCCCTCAAAGGAATATTTTAATTATATATCTGCGGAAGGAAACTAATACAGTTATTAGGTTGGTGCAAAAATAATTGTAGTTTTTAACGACTAGCTTTTTAACCACTATATTTCAGATAAGAAAAAAAAGTATTAATTGAAAGAACCATTAGAATCTGTGCATTTTTGCCAATAAGAAATAAGTCTGTTCTGGTAGCATAGAATTTAGAATCTTGGAACTGATTAATTCTTCAAAGGTGTTTTGATCTGCTGCTTGATTGTGGAAAACCTTCTCTTGCATTAAGTTTTTGAGATGTTTGAAAATGTGGTAATGAATGGGACAGAGATCTGGTGAGTAAGCTGGGTGGGGCAGAGCTGCGCAAACCCAGATTGTACAGCTTCTGCAGAGCCATTTGTAAGACGCGGTCGGATATTGTCCGGGAGAACCATTGATCCTTTTCAATTGACCAGAGTTGAATGTAACCATTGCAGTTTTGAGTGTGTTTTTTCAGTTTCCTGGCAATACATCTCTGCTGAAGTTTTGAAGGGGTTCAGGTTGTTGTAGTGGATGATTCCAATTGCCAACCACCAAACAGTCACTATGACACTCTTTTGATGCAGCTTCAGTTTGGGGAAGAGTTTTGGTGCTTCACTTCAGTCCAGCCACTGTGCGGAACACCATTGGTTGTCCTATAGAATCTATTTACTGTCACATGTCACGATGCAATCAATTAATCTTTGTTGTGCAAAATAATTGTAGAGCAGACTTTGTAGCAATGATATTTTTATTTTCATTCAGCTTGTGCAGTACCCATTTGTTAAGCTGTTTTTGATTTTCCAGTTTGGTGCAAACGTCAAACAACAGTTGAATGGTCAGCATTCTGTTCTTCTGCTATGCAAAGTATTTTATGTATTGGAAATATCTAAGTGGAAAATGTTTTGAAGCAAACACTAGATAGATAGTAGAGAAGCTTGTCTTTAATGAAGCTTCTAAACTAGCATGACAACGTAGCCAAAAAAACCCCAAACCAACTTAAGTGAAAACTGTTCTTTTAGGGTTGTATGGGCCTTGCTCATATGGCTTTTGTTGATAATCATGCAGTTGCATTCCTGAAGGTGAGAGTAGAGGAAAGGTGACTAGTAAGGAGCGGTCATCTAAGCGTGTTTCTCTCACTTTGAAATCATTCTGTCTGAGAACATCTGTAGATACTAGTAAATAAAGCTTTTAGGATGCAGTAAGTATTGCACAGTCTGAACGAATTCTGTTAGATTACTCCTGATCAATTCTTTTGACGTGCTATTTGTCATGAGAAAACATCAAATTAGAGCTTCTTTCCATTTGGTATAAACATTAAGTGCCATTGATGGTGGAAAACTTGATAATGCGAAAGAAATAAAGCTGGAACAAAATTGTTTATTTAACATAACTTTAATCAAGTCTGCACTAGATAACTCAGTCTGTTGGGAACTGGGACTTCCACACATTCATTTCCAATTCCCTTTAACTAAAACACTACATTCCACAATTACACTGAACAAAGAGAAAATATGTAGATTTTTCAGCTTGAAGAATATAATGTTATGAGAAAGAAGGGCTCAATGCTAGCCAATGACAGGCTATATGTGATGCACACTTAGTGAATTTTTATGAACTCCTCTGTTGACAGCATATACAGTGCTATCTTCTCTTCTGCCTTTTTGTAGATAATGCTGTAAATGCACCCTGCCCAATGGAAACATAAATACCATAATGTGGATACTCTTTATCTACTAGTAAATGCTTGCCAAAGCCCTCTTTCTAGAGGCTGAAAAAGGCGTAGCATAGTCATCTTTGACCTCTGGAATATAAAAGTCCTTCTACAAAAATGATGTTGCAGAAGGTATCTACAGAGGCAAAAGATTAGAATTAATTTGGTAATAGTCCCATCAGGTCATTCCAATATTTTATTCTATTGTACGTCTTTTCATCTTATACTGGAAAAAATAAAGGATTAATTGGTTTTATTAAGAAATGTGTTGTTGGAATCTGTCAGAACCATCAGTCAGGGTCAATCGATTTACTCTGTTTTTTCAATAATTCTCTGGAAATACGTCTTTTTAAGAAACACTGGCTATTTAATATCTTTTAAGAGAGATGTTCCTTAGAAAAGCATATAAGTAGCTATAGATTGTGATTAGGAAGTGTTACTTGGCTTCCATGATTTGCAGAATATTTTGCAACGTAACATACCTTACATGGTTTATTTATATGTTAATTAGATACACAGTTAAACAAAAATGATTTGGTCTAACTAACTGCAGAGAACCACTGTAGGAGGAACAGTAGGGTAATAGCGGGTATTTTATGCAAAACTTCCTAAAGAGAAGCATCTCTTCATGGGGTAAAAAGTTCAAAAATAACTTGAAACACTCCTTAAAGTACAACTAGAGCTTCGTAGCTCTACAGCTATGAAGTCATGTAGAACATGATTCTAAGGACAAGCTTACAATGCTCTTGTTCGTCTCAGTCCTTTAATGTAACTTAAAGTGTACATGAATGTTCAGTAAATCTAGGAGCAATAATCGTTTTCAAAATATAGTCTCTTACACTGCAGGTTACTTTACCTAAAAGTGTAAAAAGCACTTTTCAAATCAGTATGCAGCAGCATTACTTGGCAGTTTCAGAATGAAAGATATCAGAACCCAAATCAAAGTCAATCTCTAGATCTCAGCTTCAGAACTCTGACATGCTTATAAATGCATTTGATCTGCTCAAATTCAGGTAGGAACAAGCAAAAGATTTTGCTACAACATCTGTCAAGAATGCAAAGAATAAAATCTAGCTTTTCTATTTTATCCTTCAGAACTTAAAAGAAAGATTTCCCCAAATCATTTATTTTCTGAAACTTTACTGTGTCAAAATACACACTTTAAAAAAAAATTATATAAACTTTATAGTGATCATCTAAGGTCTCAGTTGTGGTGCTTATCATATCTGTCAGTTCTGAGTTACTTGAACAAATTAAGATGACTAAGCAGAACTGTTTTAGTTTGCACTACCCTCAAAGGCAGAGCTGGATTTGCCTATCCTAATATAATGCTTTCTTGGAGAAAATTTTAGGTGGCAGTGTCCTTCCCATGTGAGGTTCTCTTCCCAGTGCTGGCAGATGAAAGGAATGGATCAAGCTATGAAACAGGTGATTAGGTCTGCCTCTATTGAGACAGAGCATTATTATCAAAATTAACATTTGTGCTCTCAGAAAACTTATTTTTTTGTTTTCCATAAAAGCTCATATGGTTAAAACGCATCTGATGCTACTGTATAAGCTCACTGAAAACAAAACGTGCTAGAAAGTACATGAAAAGCAAGAATACAAATTTCTATGTAATTAAGGTGACTGTAGTGTTACTGTCAGGTTTATTTCAGAAGTTAGTATAAATAACTGATACTATAATACCATGGTTTGCTCTTTCATATCGAACCTGTATTTATGATCTTGTAATGTGTCCTCTGTCTAGCATTGTCAGCAAAATTATCTGGCTGTACACAGCCCTGGTTTTGCTGCCCTGCCACTGGACTAGGAGACAGTAAAATAGGGAATGATGAAACAATATGTTAGAGTGTTTAGTTTTTAATGACTGATATTTACTTCAGCGGTTTTGCAGGAACGTTATGTATCGGAAAGAATTGGTACATTGCAAGGAGAGCTTGTATACAGTGCCTTGTTTGACTGAGTGCCATTCAGGGACAGTCCAATACATTTGTGATCTGTACTGATTTTGAAACAAACAGTGATGTAAGGTGGAACAGACAAAAACCTCTTATAACTTTTACCAAAGTCAACTCAGTATCACTGGCAGATACTTAGCTTTCTTTTGCTAAAATACTTCAGAACAGGAATTCTACTGCTTAAAGTAGTAATGATTTGTTCCTGAAACAAATCATTGTCAGAGCAGGCAGTATCTGTTCAAAAGACTTGATTTCATAAAGTCAGATTTATCAATAAGAAATCACGTGTAGCCTCAGTTTTCAATCACTTGGAACATATTTGCATTTCAGTAGTCATAAGACCTCTACAAGCTTCACAGTTTGAGCTAAGTAGTCCTATGATAGTTAAGGTGTTTTGTTTAATAACATCTCTGTAGAATGGTCTTAATGATTCTTGCTGCCTTTTGATGGTCTGTCCCTTTTAATGTGTGATTGCTTTAAAGGATTTCTTGGAACCAGAAAGGCACGTTTGATAGATTTTAGATTTTCAGTTTGCTTTTTGGTGGAAGATTTTTTAAACTGTTAAAGAAAATAGATCTTACAGGAAAGGTAAGAAGACGGCGAAAACAGGAAAATGATTTTGGCCATTTAAAAAAAGTGAGAAGTTTGTTCCATAATAAGCATCTCAGTGTTTCGCTGACTTTATTTCAAAAGGATTCAGTTTTATAAGGCTTGTTGGTTATCTTAGAATTGCTTTTTTCATAGTTTCTCATTTAAATGATGTATTGTTAATTATCTGGATTTCTCAGGATGAGAGGTAGTAGTAGATGATGTGAATTTTATTACTCTACTTAGTGCTTATCAGTTAATAGCGATAAAGATTCAAAAGCTAGTTAAAGCTTTGAATTTAATTGGTTTGGGATTCATGTGAATTTGGCAAATCCCTTTTTGACTGGAAAAAAAAAATGGAGAAACTTTTTCACTGTTGTTTCTAGGACAGTGTCTTTGTTTTCTTCTCTTTTGTTTTAATTAGTATTATGCTTAGTATTTCCCAGTGGGTTTCTTTGACAAGATCTGGAATATGTAGGGTTTTGAAAGATAGGAATCCAAGTGCATTATTCTGCACTTTGAGAAGGTACCATCTGTCTCTAAGGGACTCATTATGAGGTTGGCTCTATACATAGCCTAACACTGTCAAGGAGAGGAGGAGGTATCCATCAGGTAGGCTAGCGAGACTTCTGTTGTAAGTGTGCACTTGAGTTCTTTAGACCTTTGGTGGAAGGCCAAATCCTTCTTGCATGTGTCGTTGTGTAGAACTCTGTGCCCATTTTCTGTGGCTGACACCCATACTGTGCTGCACGATGCTGAGAGCATATTTTATAGAAAGCAGGCTGCAAACTGGCATAAAGTTATACAAAACAGAGTTGTTTGTCCAAGCATGTTTCATGTTCCCTTTGCTATTTATTTTTTTCACCCTTATTTGCCAAAGTAGTTCCATAAAAGTGAACTGCTTCAACCTGAAATAAAGGTTTAGATAAGGAAGTATCCAAATAGAAAGATCTAAACAGGTTATGCCCTTCCCCACAGTCTTTCCTGAGGGAATCTCTTGCTGTATGCCCCTTAAATTGATATGAAAGTGGTTTTGGATGCAGCTAGAAGGGGGAAGAATACCTCTGATGCTGTCTGTAGTGCTTATTGGACATTGTCCAAAGAGGTTTAAGGGAAAAACAACTGTTTTCTTTTAAGTCTCCTCTGCAGCAGGGAGCCAGGGTTCTCAGGTTGAGGAATTTTAAGTTAAACAAACTGTGAAAATGGAAGACAGTTGTATCTCTTCTTTCATTAATGGAAAGCAATTAATATTATAGAAGTGAGAATTGTATGAGAACTTGTGTGATGAAAGAGGAGAGGAGCCATCTCTCTTTCTTGTCATAAGGCTTGCTTTTAAATACTTTGGTATGTAGACTGTGTAAGAATCATGCCTTGTGAGATGATAAATTTGGGGAAACCAAAAAAAAAGTCTCTATTTAATGACAGAATTTTAAAACCATGAAACTATGCCACCTTAATGTAATTCAGCAGAAGGATCACTGTGAGGACCTTGTAATGAGTCCAGGGTTCCTTACTTCATGGTTCAGGTGGTACTAGATCATGGAATATGGGCCAGTTTTCACAATGCTGGGAACCAAGCCATGAATATAACTAAATACTGGACAAATATTTTTTTAAGCATTAAACGTTTCAGACAACTTGAAACAAGAAACCTAAATGTAGAAGAACTCAGTTTTCCAAGGCATTAATATAGGACTTGTTATAAAGTGAGTCCTAAGTAATTGGGTTTGACCTTGCTGTTTCTCGTGTTGAAGACCTGTGGAACTGCTGTGCAGAAATAATATGGAATATATTTTTCCTCTAAGGTCTTCCCACACCTGCATATTACTGGCTTAGAATAAGAATTTTGAACTTGCAGTATGCACTTTTAGTTTTTCCATAATATTCTGTTCATCAGATGTCTATGTTTCATTGGGTTATTATGAAGTTAAGTATATGAGAGATGTGTTTTCTAGGCTTATTACTTAAACTTATAAATTATATTTTTATGGTGGGTGTGGGGAGCAGAGTTGCTGAAATATCATCTGCTCAGCATGAAGCTCCTGGGAAATATGATATACAATTCTGACCTGAATCCTTGCAAACTCTCTGAATTCTGGGTTGCCAAAATGTTGTGATGTCAGTGTAGAATAGCACTGTGCTACGGATATGCCAGCAGCAATAAAGATATGCTGCATGTATCTCATCCATTTTTAATTTCCATGCAGAGTTCAGGTAGAAGTTTCACATGCATCAGTAATGTTTGCTCTGTAGCTATCTTGTGGCTCCACATGCAAATATTTCAAAATAAGCTTCCAATGGTTAAACTGTATAAAAGAAATTAACATTGGAGACAAACCTCTTAGATAAGTTAATGTGATGTTCAGTGTAAACTCCCTTATTGATTGACCACAAGTGACATTGCTTGAGGATTCAATAATTAAAGACCCTCTTAGCTATTTTATCCTAAATTACTCTTGTATTCTCGCCTCTCAGTAAACCCCAAAGTCATTTAAAATGACAGAATTTGTAGAAAATGTTAGTGGACTTACTTGTTACATGTGTACAGTTAAGTTAAATGTGCTTTGGATCATTCTCAGGCAGTGAGGTCAGCTGGTATGGGAAAGAACATATTTATAATGTGAAACTATTTCAACCTCCAGCACAAGGGATAGGTGGTTAACATTCAAGCTATCATGTTTTTTCTGGGAATTACCTTTGTTATCTGCTGTCTCCAGAACCAGGGAATTGTTTAGGGGAGTGTAGCTTGCTACACACCAAAACTGTTTGCGACCTAAAAATGTACCAGTCTAAAAAAGTAATTTTCCGTGCACCATAACAGTGTGATCTCCCTCTTTCCTGGCACTGCTTAATTTTCTAGC
This sequence comes from Clamator glandarius, assembly GCA_033459285.1. Taxonomy (NCBI): domain Eukaryota; kingdom Metazoa; phylum Chordata; class Aves; order Cuculiformes; family Cuculidae; genus Clamator; species Clamator glandarius. The sequence continues at coordinate 1,997,179 of JAUNZM010000165.1, read as the reverse complement.
ATAAATATGTCCTTGGTAATGGTTGATATGATGAGAAGAAATGGTCTCAATTTGCACCAGGGGATTGGATATTAGAAAAAAATTCTTTAACAAAGAGTGGTGAAACAGTGGAACAGGTTGCTCAGGAAAGTGGGGGAGTCTCCTTCCCTGGAGGTGTTCAAAAAACATGTAGACATGGCACTTCATGACATGGTTTAGTATGCATAGTGGGGTTGGGCTGATGGTTTGCCCTGGATGATCTTAGAAGTCTTTTCAACCTTAATTATTCTATAATTCTTAACTATTTTTTAAAAGCTAGGAATCTACTCTGAGCTGTTAGGCAACATCTGACAGAGAAATCACAAGATAATTCTTCCTATCCTAACCTCTCTGTCTGAATTACCCACTAAATATAAAAACACGCATAAGGCAGAACTGTGCACAACCCATTTTTTTATTACCTGCACTACCTTGGAAGAGACATCTGTACAAGAAAGTTGAATATTAGTTTGAAGAAGAAAAATCAGCAGTAGATAATAGAACTGTGAAGTGCAGACTTAAAAACAATGGTGAAAAGTGTATGTATGCAGGGTCAGTTAGAGAAAAGTACAAAGGTGAAAGAAAATAAGGAGCATAGCTCTGGAGTGCTGGAGGAGCATAAAATGAAAAGTAACAGTGTGACAGATCCTGGAAGAGAAATGACAACTGAAAAAACAAAATAGGAGGTTATAGTGGTGTAAAAGAAGGCCAAAGTAAATGGAAGTGGGCAGACTGGATTTTTAAACCAGCAGAAAATCTTTAGTGTGAGAGCTGGTTTTGTAAAATTTAGCCATTTAGAAGTGTGAATCCCTCCAAATTAAAAATCACATATTTGGAGGACTTTGAAAAAATTCTCACCCGAGTCTCTACTACATAGCAAGCACTTTCTAATTAGATTCTAGTCTGCTGGATTCATATTCTGGCAGATATCAGAATCCTTGCCTCACTGCATAATTAGTAAAATAGAAATGTTTGTTCTGATAGATATATAAAGAAGTAAGGATATTTTAAAATTCCTGTCAAATCACTCCATGTAAATTACCTAATCAGACACCATAGCCATATAATGTAATGTAAAAACAGCAGAATTAGAACATTACAGAAATCAGCTAGCCTGGTTCCAGATTACAGGGTTTTATAATTACAATGTTTCTTCATCAACCCACTCCACTTCATGCTGTCACATGTTTGGAATCGTTACACACATTTATCTCTGTATATGTTTCTACACTCTTAAAAATGTTTGATTTTTCAAGTTGTTTTCTCCAGAAATCCTTTTTTTGGTGAATACTGAATGCTCACCTGTTGGATAAACACCAGTTAGTGTAATGGCAAAATGGAGGCTCTGTAGATACTGTTAATTCAGGAAAAACTGAGAAATTTCCTACCCCACTACCACTATAACTGTATGTGTAAATCCTCGACAGTGGGCAGTGATGAAGTTCATCTTGAAAGGCAGATTGTGAAATCTGAATGCCCTGAGCGACTTCTTCTTAGAGGTGCTCTGAGGCCTCAACCCAAGTTATTGCCAAATTATGTAAGAATGCTGTGGTTACACCTGATTTTAAAGGAAATGAGATTAAATGTGGTACTCACCAGCAAGTTACTCTTTAAATAATTAGGAGTTTGGTAAACAAAATGCTACAGTACATTTAGATCTGAATTGAATCTCATCAGTATCAGTAAGAAATTAATGCATATTTGTTCCCTTGAAATAGAAATACCTTGTCCCTGGTGTCTCACCTCTTCTTTTTCAAGGAAGAAATGATATGGAAGAAAGATCCTTGTGCAAGCAATAAAATGGGAAGAGCAAGGCAATCTTCCACTACCAAGCAGAAGGTAATTCATACTCAAGTGTTTCTCCCCCAAAAAAGTAGCAATGAGTTTGACTCCATTAGACTGGAGTTCTGGAAACTAATTTTTAAGAACTTGGATATTTTCTGTATGTTCATGAAAACATCAATGTATGATGGATGTTCTTTGGGAAGCTATGGTACGGCTGTACCATGGAAGCAGACACCCGAGATGGCTCTTTGTAGACCCTCAAACCAAGAAATATGGTGTGAAAATATCGAATTGATTGTCTGCTGCACTATTTTAGTCACTAAAACCTGATTAGCATGACGGATTATCTGTGTGATATTTAGCTTGGAGAAAAAGAGGTTGAGGGGAGACCTCATCACTCTCTACAAGTACCTGAAAGGAGGTTGTGGTGAGATGGGTGTTGGTCTCTTCTGCCACAAGAAATAATGCCCTTCCGTTGTGTCATTGGAGGTTGAGACTGGATATTAGGAAATATTACTTCGCAGAGATGATTGTCAAGCACTGGAACAGGCTGCCCAGGCAAGTGGTGGTGTCACCATCCCTGGAGGTATTTAAAAATGTGTGGATATGGTGCTTAGGGATATGGTTTAATGGTGGAGTTGGCAGTGTTAGGTTTACAGATGGACTCAATTATCTGAAAGGTCTTTTCCAGCACAAGGGATTCTGTGCTTCTATGAGGATTCGATGCTTCTATGAGGACTTGCCTCTTAGCGTAGTCTGAATATATAACAACATAAGCAGTATCAGTTTAGCAGTTTTTCTGACTTTTTCAGATTCTGTGTATTTGAAACTGACTCTAATAATGTACTGCACACTGTAGGGAGGCAAGTGTATCTTATTTAACTTCCATAAAAAATTAAATAAAATAATGGAATTTTTCTTATGGAAAAATGTACCATAAAATGAAAAGGTCTTTTATTTGCCTCTTTAATTCTCAGATGGTAAATATGATCAGGTTTTTGAGAGATTTAACACGCCTAGGGTCAGGTTAGAAGTAGACAACAAGTTTTTACACCATTGCAGCCTCTCTATAAAACAGTTAGTTTTTCTTTGTAAGCTTCACATCCTTTTTCTCAAACATAAGGCTTGGTGCTATTTGAAAGAAATCAACTAAATTTGTCCTTGCTCTAAAGTTTTCTCTTGTGTTCAGTTTCATTAAAGTCCTTTTTCATAATACAAGCCTCTTCCTAGATGTGACAAGATCAAATGTGTCTTATGTTGTTTCTTTACATTAAATGCACAACAAAACTGAAATAATGCTACGATTTTAATCAAGGCAGAGTTTTAACCATCCCAAATCCTCTTTCCCTGCAACACCAAAGGTCTGTGATAATGCAAGCAAAATACAGAAAAATGGTTGATCAGTTTAACATATCATAGAATCACCAGGTTGGAAGAGACCCACTGGATCATCGAGTCCAACCACTCCTATCAAACACTAAACCATGCCCCACAGCACCTCATCCACCCGTGCCTTAAACACCTCCAGGGACAGTGACTCAACCACCTCCAGGGCCAGACTGTTCCAGTGCCCAATGACCCTTTTTGTGAGAAAATTTTCCTAATGTCCAGCCTAAATCTCCCCTGGCGGAGCTTGAGGCCATTCCCTCTCATTCTGTCTCTTGTCACTTGGAGAAGAGCCCAGCTCCCTCCTCTCTACAACCTCCTTTCAGGTAGTTGTAGAGAGCAATGAGGTCTCCCCTCAGCCTCCTCTTCTCCAGGCTAAACACCCCCAGCTCTCTCAGTCGCTCCTCATAAGGCCTGTTCTCCAGCCCCTTCACCAGCTTTGTTGCTCTTCTCTGGACTCGCTCCAGAGCCTCAACATCCTTCTTGTGGTGAGGGGCCCAGAACTGAACATAGTACTCGAGGTGCGGTCTCACCAGTGCCGAGTCCAGAGGGAGAAGAACCTCCCTGCACCTGCTGGCCACACCGTTTCTGATACAAGCCAAGATGCCATTGGCCTTCTTGGCCACCTGGGCCACTGCTGGCTCATGTTCAGTTGCTGTCAACCAACCCCCCCAGGTCCTTCTCCTCCAGACAGCTTTCTAGACAGACTTCTCCTAGTCTGTAGCTGCCTAGGGTTGTTGTGCCCCAAGTGCAGGACCCGGCATTTGGCCGTGTTAAACCTCATGCCGTTGGTCTCAGCCCAGCAGTCCAGCCTGTTCAGGTCCCTTTGCAGAGCCTCCCAACCCTCCAGCAGATCCACACTTCCACCCAGCTTGGTGTCATCTGCAAACTTGCTAAGGGTACCCTCGATGCCTTCATCCAGGTCATTGATAAAGACATTGAACAGGACTGGACCATGGACTGAGCCCTGGGGAACCCCACTTGTCACTGGCCTCCAGCTGGATTTAACTCCATTTCCCACCACTCTCTGGGCCCGGCCACCCAACCAGTTTTCCACCCAGGAGAGTGTGCGCCCGTCCAGGCCAGAGGTGACAGTTTCCGAAGCAGAATGCCGTGAGAAACTGTGTCAAAGGCTTTACTGTAGTCCAGGAAGATACATCCACCGCCTTTCCATTGTCCAGCAGCCGAGTCGCTTTGTCATAGGAGGTGATCAGGTTAGTTTGGCAAGACCTGCCTTTTGTGAACCCGTGTTGACTGGGCCCGATCACCTGGTTTCTTGCATGTGCTTCATGATCGCACTCAAGATCACCTGTTCCATGACTTTCCCTGGCACTGAGGTCAGACTGACAGGCCTGTAGTTCCCTGGATCCTCCCTGCGACCCTTCTTGTAGATGGGCACAACATTAGCCAGTCTCCAGTCCAGTGGAGCTTCCCCAGTCTTCCAGGACTGTTGGAAGATGATGGAAAGGGGTTTGGCCAGGACACCCACCAGCTCCTTCAATACCCTTTGGTGAATCCCATCTGACCCCATAGACTTGTGGGTGTCTAGTTGGGCTAGCAAGGCTCGGACCACCTCCTCTTGGACCACTGGAGCCTCATTTTGCTCCTCTACCTCCTGGGTTTGTACACAGAGGGAACAACTTTCTTTACAATTAAAGACCGAGGCAAAGAAGGCATTAAGTACCTCAGCCTTTTCCTCACCCCCTGTCGCTGTTGCTCCTTCTGCATCCAACAGGGACTGTATGGTCTCCCTAGTCCTCCTTTAATTATTTATATATTTATAGAAAGATTTTTTGTTATCTTTCACCGACTTTGCCAATCTGATTTCTAGCTGAGCCTTAGCCTTTCTGAATTTTTCTCTACACAATCTCACTTCCCTCCTGTAATCCACCCAAGAGGCCTGTCCCCTCTTCCAGAGCCGATAAAATTTTCTCTTCTTCTTGCTATCACTCAAGATCTCCCTGTTCAACCAAGCTGTTTTTTTCCCCTGCCAGGTTTTTTTTCTGGAACATGGGGACAGCTTTCTCCTGAGCTGCTAGGATTTCTTTTTTGAAGAGCTCCCAGCCCTCGTGGGCTCCCTTGCCCTTAAGCTCTGTCTCCCATGAGACTTTGCCAACCAGCATTCTGAAGAGTTCAAAGTCTGCCCTCTGGAAATTTAATGCTACTGTCCTGCTAACCACCCTTTTCACTTCGCCTAGAACAGAAAACCCTGTCATCTCATGATCGCTTAGTCCTAGGCGTCCTCCTACTGGCACATCCCCCACAAGGCCTTCTCTGCTCACAAACAGCAGGTCCAGGAGGGCACCTTCCCTTGTTGGTTCATTCACCAGCTGTGCAAGGAAGTGTCTTCCATGCACTCCAGGAGCCTCCTAGACAGCTTCCTTTCTGCTCTATTGTACTTCCAGCAGATATCAGGAAGATTGAAGTCTCCCACAAGAACAAGAGGCATCAACCTAGAGATTAACCCCAGCTGTTTATAGAAGAGCTCGTCAGCTGCTTCTCCTTGGCTGGGTGGCCTGTAACAGACCTTATTCCCTGAGCTCATTGTTTTTGCCCATCTCCTCTGAGGTGCCTTCCATCGTGGTTGTGTGCCAGTCAGTTACATTCCACCCCTTGACTCAGGCCAATATTAAACTGGCGTAGCATGGTGAGATCAATACATTCATCATATGAGTGACCAGCCCTCTTACAGTACCAAATCCTGCAGTCTTGGTAGTTTCATAAATCCTTGAGTAGTCTTCAGAGACGTGTTTGGCCCTTCTCTATTTGTGCTGATCTTCAAATTATCTTGATGACATACATAAATGAATCTTTGTCCAGGATGGAAGTGTTTAATAGAACATTGATGCCCTAAGAAAACAATTCAATCTAGAACTGATATAACCATATGGATGTTTCTGATTTGATGGTGTTTGCATTTTTTTTGTGTAGCACCTTGTCTTCTCTGGAGGCTAATGTCACACCTGAAAACTCCGGTTGCATTTCAAAGATTTTGACAAATCTACAGACTGCAGGTGTCTAAGAAAAAAAAAGTTATATCACAGATCTTTGGGATTAAGAAAACGTTGAGTTAAAGGCACATTTGAAAGCTCTGTCTGTATTGCTTCTGTATTTCTCTGTTTTAAAATCTCGTTGAACAAGAACTCTTCTCTGTAACAAAACCGTGAATGTTTGGATAAACCAAAGATTAGGACTGCTCTTTGGCTCCCTCTGGCCTTCAGCATACATTTCCACTGATCATTAACAACTCTCCTGCTCTCCTGCCCAAAATACCTTTATTACCATTTAATAAGAACTCAGAAAGAAAATAAATGCCAGTCCAGAAGGGAACTAAATCAAAGACCTGCTCAATTTCTAGCTAATTGGTTCTGGTTTTCTGCTGTTTCTTCTTTCGATACTTTCAAGTTCATTCCTAACCAAGACCAGAGTCTGGACAAGAACCCAAAAGAAAGTACTAGGGAAGGCTGGTGGCAGAAAAGCTATGAATCTGGTGTTGTGAACATAACACTGACCTAGACTGAAAGAACAGTTTTAAAACCAAAATAAATATACCGTCTTCTATGGAAAATGTGAGGGAGGAAAATGTCTAGCTTACACAGGAGATAAAGCTGTTTATACAATCCAATGCTAGTTTTCTTATATGAAGGTGACCAGAGGAAGAAGAAGCATCTGTGGCTTATCCGAAGTAAGGTTGACCAGGAATATTCTCCGAAAATATTTTCTTCGTAGGAATATAGGAAAGGACCGCCTGAATCATAGTCCATTCTTTCAAAGTAGCAATTTGTTGTACAGCTTTTCTTTTTGCTGAGATTGGAATGTTTTGCACAGAGAATTTTCATTTCAGCAAAGCTGAGGGTAGGGCTCTGACAGGTTCCTGCTGGGTTTCTAGCTGGCTTTCCTGCCTCAGCCTTTAGCAAGCTGCCTGGCAGGTTGACAAGTAATGGAAAGCTTAACAAACCAGGCGTTTCTGGTGCCTGTGCTCATCACACCGCTGTAGGTGAAACTTGCAGGCTTTTTAAGACTTATGATTCCAAGGGGGTTTGGTAGGGGGACTGCTCCAGACTGATGGCTTGATTTCCATTTTAAACTGTGGCATAAGAATATAATCAACATGCATGCTGATCAGAGACTACAGATTTTTTAATAGCTTTGCAGAAAAAAAAATTAAGTCAAAAAGTATTTATAACATATGAAAGGGGAAACTTTCATGTGAAATGACTGTCTCTTAATTTGATAGGAAAATAAATATATGTTATTTTTATTGAATTAAAATATTTTTTGATGTTGACACTTCTTAATAGAAACATCCAACATTGAAACAATTTTATTATTTTGATAATATATTGTAATCTTAATGGGCTGCCAAATGTTTCTGTTAGTAACTGATAATTAGTTATTCAAAATCTTGCTATCACATGTGAATTAGGAAATTCATATGTGTAGGAGATCAAATGAAATATAGAATGTTTGTTCTCTGATGCTTACCCTGTTTTTTAGTTTTTATTAGCAGATTGTCTTGTTTTGGATGCATGTGTTGAAGGGGGTAAAAAAGTAACAAGCTGTGAAGACTTGGCAGACTACTCAGTAATAAAATGTTAGCCTGACTTCTTACATGAAATTGTGGCGTCCTCAAATAACTTGTCAGTGATTACAAATGAATCTAGGAAAAGTGGTAAAATACTAATTGGGGTCTACTAATAGGGGTTGCTCCACCTAGTCTAATGGATTCAAACATTTCCAGTGTCAGAGGGAGTTAATTCAGAATTTGGTCCTTCTGCAGAAAGAATACATCTCCTCTTTGAAAACATAACCCCCTAACACCACCACCTTGCTTTCCCATCCAGACATGGTAGAGTTATTGTTCTGTGCTCTCAAATGTCTTTGCCCTTAGCACTTCCAGTGCCTGAGGTCCTATCTCCCACTAAAGACTGGCAGAACAGATAGAATGCAGATTTTATTCTTCAGAAGTAGAAACTCCCTGCAACTCTTTCTTCCTTTCTTGAGAATGCGCTGGACTTGCTCTCTGTTGTTTCACTCCTGAGTGATAGCCTGATTGAAATGTAAATATATTTTGTTATCAATTATTATACATAAATATATTTTGAGTGTTTTTTCCTAAAAGAGATTTGATTCAAGCACATCTCTCTTCTTAATTTTCTCTATGCCTGAACTATTTGTTTTAAGAGAACGGAATAAATTTGCAGTGCCATCTTGTAAATATGTCTTCAAACCCTGTTAGCTTTCACCACGTTTTGATCAGCTACCTGCTGTTTTGCTAAGCGTATTATTTCTGTTCTCTTCTTAATGCCAAGCAAGAAGTGGTAATGAACACGGTCTTACAGCATCACAGGAAAAAAAGCTTCCTTCTACAAACCCTTCCTGATCACTGTTCTAACATTGTCATTCCTTTCCCCTCTTAAAGATTTCCAGGTCTGGCTTCCTATCTCGCTTTGGAGATCTACTGCAATTTCCCATAATATTCCAACTGTGTCTTTCAATTCAGTACAAATTGCCAGTGCTGCTGCAGTCAGCATGCATATATCTTTCCTTCTGCTTGGGGCTCTTCCTCCTTCCAGAATGTATTTCTACACCCTTTTCTGTGTATAGGAGTCCATCTTTTCTATAGACGTAGTTCTGGAAGTTAAATAGTTCTGTCAGTTCCCTGATTAGACCAGGTCTTGCAGGCTGCAATTTACTCTACGTTTCTTCTTAGGCTCACATACTTGAGTATTTCTCAGTGAAAGAATGGAAGGATCCCATGCGATGTGCTGCTGTCTTATAAATGATTATTCTCAACTCCATCTTTTTCACTGACTAGCCATGACCTCATTATTTCTTTCTGGTTCAGTAACAGTTATCCATCAGTACCTTTTTCCCTGAGTAATGTAGGCCTCATTTTTATCCTTCTAAAGCCCTTTGTTTTATTTCAGATCCGATGTGTATTGTATCTACTCTAAGTAGCTAACACACATCTTCCTTTTTTTGAAATAAGTAGCTATTGCTGTATGGGAAGCTTAAAATAAAAGCAGAGATTGCCACCAAAAAGCTGCTTGAGCTATGTTTCCCTTAATCTCCAATTGTGATTATGACCCTCTTAATCTGTTAGCCATATTTCAGCGAACAACGTGGTAGCTTTTATAAAAATATATTTAATTGCCAATTCCTGCCTCCTGGAATATTATCAGTATTTATATAGCATTGCTATAGAAAACAGTTTTTGTATACGAAACAAGTTTTTACTGTGCTTTGTGCTATTGGATGATTAGAAAGAGCTTGAAAGGAGGCAAGGGTTAAGTTTAGCTTGGTCAAAAGCAGAAACACTTCAGAAAAACTAGTGTGTCTGGTCAGAAGCAAAAGTTAATATGTCTTACGCTAACTTTAGTGATGCTGTGGGAATATGGCACATTAGGGTTACTATGGACAAAATCTGGTAGGTATGCTTTGTCCTGTAGGAACAGGGTGGATGATTTGGTGTAGGCACGTCTCCCTAAGGGCTCCGATTAGAGCAGGACAGTAGAAGTCTCAAGCAGAGTGGTTAAAATTGACTTCTGTTACCTGACCTGGCAGCCTTTAAACCACCTGCGTTTTCCAGCACTGCTCCAATAGGGATTTCAATTTTTTCCACCACAGCCAGGAGACTGGCTTAACTAGAATTTAGCCCTGTACTGTATTGTTCTTTGATTAGCTTCTTCTCAGTGATCTTTATAATTTTCTGTTCCTTTTGGAACTACTTCCCATTTTTCATGGTTTGGTTTAAGTCTCTTGAAGGTCATAGTAATCTACAGGGTTGTTGTCCAGTTCAATTTTTTTTTTTACGGCTTGTTTCTGGGCAGGCATTGCTATCTTTCTTTGCATTAACTTTCCCCTGTTTTTATTCTTGCCTTTCGTGCACAAAGCTTGGCTTAGAGCATATCCAGTAGTCACCTATTCTGGTTCTTAACACACAGATGTGGAGTCTTTCACAAGGGGCTAAGAGATCATAGTTTGTGATGGTAGAGCTGGCACAGCCGTTTTTCTGTGCTCTTTGTGTTACTCCACTGGAGAAAGAATGTGTATTTTTTTTTTATACCATCTTTTTGAGCTCCTGTTCCTCACCCTGTCCAGCCACTGAGAGAAATCTTAAAACAAAAATAACTGTAAACATGAGCTATCAGTGCAGCAGAGATTCGTGAACTTGTGAAGTTCCATTTGACATAAAGCAATAGGACATATGCTGTCATGTATTTAAAAGTCGTAGTCGGGGGTAATTATTATTTTTAGCCAATTAAAGCAAATGTGTATTTAATAAAATGAATTTTAATTTATAATCTGAGTGCTCTTTATGGCAATGGCAACATGAACGACCATTGGTTCCCTGAGTTGATTTCTGCTGAATTGTTAGATAGAAGCATAATTGCATAATCTCTATAATTGCGTGCTGCCTTCTTGTATGCATTCAGATCTGATTAAAATAATCTCTTCTGCCATCCTGCCTGTATATTCATAAAGGTCAAATGTGTTATTAGGCTTGACTATTCTGCTGCAGGATATAAAGGACTTTTTACACCATCTGTAATGCGATACACACAGAAGACTTTCTGCTTACAAAATGACGCTTACTGGACTCCATAATCACAGGCACATTTTTTTTCTTATCTACTTCATTTTAAGTCATGGTGCCAGATCTAATGGAGCCAGAGGATAAACTGTGAACCTGACTGAAAAGCTGTGGTTGTTGCCTTGATGATGCTGAATACTGAAGTGATGTTAGTCTTAAGTCAATCATCTTTTTTGATCTTTACACTCATGTTATGTTCAGAACACTTACTGCAATTGATACTTTTGAGGAAATAGATACAATTCCCTTTCCTTTATCTTTGAACAAGTAGAACGTGGCTCACAATAGTTTAAGTATGGTATGTTTGAACGCTATAGATGTTTTCCCTGGGCCTGTGGCCCAACTACAACTGGCTGGTACTCTGCCAGAGTAGCATTTGGACATATAAACCTGCCAATATTCACAGAAATGCCAGAACATTACATGAGGTGTGTTTTGAGTAATTTCGACAAACACATTTTATGTTCTGGAGAAGTCAGAAGAGACATTTTGTCTTTGAGAAGACTAGTGACATAAATATATTCTGTGTATTTTGTGTGGGCTTTCGCATCTAGATATAAATGAACTGTGTTGACAGTGGCTTGCTGATACCACATAAAGTATTCAAAATTTTACCCTGAGTTACATCCCTGTTTTAATATAGAAGCTGGAGGAATTGGAAATATGCATTCCTGCACACAATAACAAACATGTGAAGCAACTGAGGTTTTGATTCAGGACTGGGCCTGATCAGGTCTGAATTTCATCTCCACATCTATGACAGATCCCTATGTTATTTTAATCAAATACTTTTGTCATTCAATGCTAGAGCAGTCTCTTTCTGTAAAAAGGCAAAAATTATTGCAAGTCTCCTCGTAGTCTTGTACAGCTTCCTCTGGTATCTGTCCACACTTTTCTTTAAATCAGAAGCTCCTTGGGCACTGCTGCTCTTTGTACCTTTTTCTGTCTTCTGAGCGTTCTGGTCAGAAGTTTTCCAAATTGGGTCAGGCTTGATTGGTCCTTTAAAAAGGAACTGCAATACTTCAGCAGACTGACTTTTCTACTGAAGGTGAGCTTCTAAGGGACTTTTCAGAAACACAAATCCAAGGGGACTTTAAGATTTGTTCTCAGTGGCTCTTGTATAACTAGAATCGATGAGCAGCTAACAGCAGCTGGATAATCGGTGTGAAAAGAATTGGTGTATTTATCACATTTTCTCTGTCTTGCAGTTGCCTTCTCCTTTTAATCAGTAATGTTGAGGTTATTAGCAATCTCTGGAAAGGCCAAGAATACTACAATGTTGAAGGTGTGTAGGGGAGGTGAAAAAGGCTGAGTGATGAATTACAGGGGTATACCTAGGCAGGTTTTGGTTGCCTTGTACCTTCAAAAACCTCTTGTACTGGTTATTCTATGAATGAATATACAGACTGTATTTTTTTTAATAAATGTTTTTAACAAAAAAAAAGGAAAATTGGAATTCTGATCTCAGTTAAAGTAAAGTGGAATAGTTACGCTGAATTAATATGATACAACTGACAGATCAGAGATCCTTTCCATTTCCTATTACTTCGTCCCTGTGTAGTCAGAATGTTGTGGCCCTCTGGGGAAGAGAGTTCAGACAGAGTGAAACAGATTCAATCTGGCAGTCACTTCTCTTCCGTTTCCACATCCAAAACTCATTAGAACTAAACAGGATTGTTCAAAATGAAACAAGCTTTCCTACTTGGACCGAGACTTGGATCTATTCTTCTCTTTATATAGCACCCTTTCATCTATCAGATGTAACATCTCAGATCTTTAACAATGAATGAAATGGGAAAATTGAGTGCATTTCTGTTCTCCATCTCTATTGGTAGATTATCTTGTGCATGACTGCACTACTGACAAACAACAAGCTACTTCTTCACATGCCTATGAGGCCCACTGAAGGCTACCTCAACCTAGTTTTAGATTAAATTAATTTAAGCCACATTTATGTTTCCAGAATATATAAAAACTGAGATAAACCTCTTTATTCTAGAAGCTACTTGCATTGGGTGGAAGATGTATACACAATATACTGTCTTCAGTGAAGTCTAAACAATATGTATTTTCCAATGCTACCTACTGATAATAGAGGTGTTAACTGTATTGGCTGTACATGGACATCTTCAGAGAGTATTTTTGGATAAAGTATTCTGCACAGGCACTTTGCAATAAACAAAAATAGACAAATCTTTATTAGCTGTCTCTGCCTTCCCTGGTTATTTGCCTCCTCCCATTTTAACATTATTTGCTAACGTTTTCTCTTGTATCCAGGATTCTGGATTGTATAAACTTGGATCTAATTTGGCAGGGCCATTGCAGTTGCTCAGTGTACTGTTATGACACAGGTCGAAGTGTTCTGTTAAACTAGCAGTCATAAGATGAAATGGCAGAGGGTCGAAAAACAAGGATGTTGATGGGACTTTGTAGCCACGTGCTCTACACAGAATTAATGTCTATCTATGGCAGAATGTTAAAGTCAGTGCAGGGGTTCTGTCTCTGAAGAGAAGAGATGGCCTGATGCTATTTCATGGTCTGGTACATAAGCATAGCCTCTCTCATTCTTAGGACTATTTTATAATCATTCTCCAAAGAATTCAGCCCCTTCTCTTCTTGTAGGAGAAAATCCTTAGAAACTTACTGTCCATCAGTTGCAGAAAGGTTCTCATGTAATGAAAGGAATATCCTGCCATGAAAACTGCTTCCGTGTTTTTCCATTGCTGAAAGCAGGGACAGTCTAGGCCCTTGACAAACTGTCCATCATTTATCATCAGATTTATGGGATTTGAGCTTAGTACAACAAACCGTGTAAACACATTAAATCATTAACCTTTTACTCCCAACAGTCTATGGCTTGCATTGCTTCTGTGCTTTGTGAAAGAAATTGCCACAGACTTTTGTTTTGAAACTCCTTCTGTTTTCATTTTTTTCCCCATAAATTTATCACGGTTTTATTTTCACTTTGTTTTTTGTTGGTAGTTGGTGGGTCATGAAGGAAAGAACTGATCTTTCCCTCTGGTGTTTTGCTATGTGGGAGCAGCTGATCCATGCTAACTTCAGCCCCAGTTTTGAATATTTACAAAGACCAGCAGCTAACCTTTCCTATCTGTAATCTCATGACTCTTCAGGATGTTGATTCATCCTGCCTGGTTTTCCCATTATCTATTTACTATCTCTGCTTCAGAACAATTCCCTCTTACTACTTGTCTGTTTTTAGGAAAAAAACAATATCTTTTCTTGGTTTTGAAAGAAACTTATCTCTCTAATGTTTCTACGTTTTCAACTTTTATGTAAGAAATTTGCTGACAAACGGAAGTGCTTTTGTTTATTTTCCTCAATACGTGAGGTTGAAAGCAAAGGGGCGTTGATAGATGTAAACTTTAATCTTCTATGGATACAAATAATAATCAGTAGAATATGATATGTCATTTTTGGATGATAATTTCCATAAAAAGTGCGATAATTCATGAGGAGCTATCTCAGAGCATTTATATATGTGTGTGTGTGTGTGTATATGTAGTAGATACTTTTATATAAAATGAAAAGTATTAAACAGTGCACAAAAATTGAGACTTGGTAGCATATATGATGAAAAATAGGCAGAAGAGAACAAATTCTAGGGATAAATCATAGTGCCTGTATATGAGATGCAGCAGTTTAGGCCTGGAAATTCTTCTGCAACCACTGTTTAAAGCAGAAGCTTTCCCTCAGCTAGTAAAAAAAAAAAGAAAAATGGGTCACTGTTTTGAAGACATCAAACTTTGATGCAGTTCCTAGACTGATTCTGCTCTCATTAGCATAGCTTTTGAGCCCTCAACTTAATAAGCTTCAATTACTGTCATATAATGCTGATCTAGTGACTGTTTAAGCGACTAGTTGTATAAATTATGGTAAGATTGGATTCGCAAACTCAATTTTTATTTTTTTCTTAAAAAAAACCTTAAAGTACACAGAGAGGCTTGCTGGGAAAAAAAAAGACAACTGTATATCCCAAATGTTGAACAGCTACTAATTAAAAGAACACAACTGGCTCAGAAATGTTCATGGGAACAAAAGGTGATCATTCAAATGGCAAGGTTATGACAAGCCTCATCTACCATTTTCTTACAGCTACTCTCCTCAGATGGGAAATGCCTGATGTTTAACAGCTGATCAAAGCCGTTGTGCAGTCTCTGAACAAAATCCTACTGCTTCTGCAGGAGACAGTGTCCATAAATTGTTTTTAGAAGAGCACCAGTTACTTCCAAAAGGTAAGCCTTTGTCATGTAAGACAGTATGTGCCTTCCCTGAAAGGTGTGAAATCCAGCAAGACCCTCAGAGGTATTTATCAGACTACAGAAACATCGCCCTCTTCTGGGAACAGAAATACAGGTTGTTAAAGATGTTTTTCCAAAATGCAAACGAAGTATTTTGAACTCTCTTATATTTATGACTATATTACTCTGAGGCTGTTAAGAGTTTTGATTTTGTGGTTACCCCACCTGCTGTTTCGTTATTAAAACCTTTGGTCTGATTAATCAAAAATGTATTCTGCAGTCACATCACACAAGTTCTATAAAATTTGTATGCACGAGTATACTGTGCAAGCTGTTCATGACTGAAATAATTTTTAAAGTTTCTGATATGTGTTTAAGCATCAAAAGAGGAATATGGTACCTAGAATCAAAAAGTAATGTTGCTGTGAGGAACTTCCTCTCTTTTCATCTTAAATGCACACTCATGCACACACACACTACACGTAAAGGGATAATTCATACAACAAGTTGTTTTCACAGACACTTAAATGAGTAGTATACCAAAAGAGTATGCCTGACTACGTGGTAAAAATGATGGTAAATCACGTAGTTTAATGCATGCAGTTTCATGCCTCTAAAGGAAATTGTTGAGCCAAATGTTGTAAAACACCAATATTATATGCAGAATGTATTAATCTTCACACTTGACCTAAGTGAACTCTAATGTAAAAAGGTTTATTGACCTTTCACTGGCTTCTAATTTTGCAGAATACTTTTCTCATGACAGAAAACATGAAGAGAACTTCTCTTGCAGCTCATGCTTTTATGAAGGTCTTCATTTGATATCTGAATAGTGATGCCTTCACTCTTTCATCTAGTCTAGGGATATTTAATTCACAGAATCATAGAACCGTTTCATTGGAGAAGACCTTTGAGATCATCAAGTTATACTGTACCTGTCCACTACTAAACTGTATATCTGAGTTGTCTATTCATAACTCTTGCTGTGGAAATTATGTTTCCCTGGTTTATGGTTGTGCAGAATTTAGCACCAGAATGTTGCTGTGTGTCTGGACTGTTATTCTTTAATGATTTTTTTTTTTTTTATTGATTGTATGGGAGCTCAGGCAGGTAAGCTCTGCTTCTTCTATTATTTTCCAATACTACCACTACCACATCCAGCAAGTATAATGAGGTAAGAAATGGGAGCAGGTCTGCAAAACAAGTTTGAGGACAGTAGTGTCTGGATTGGAGAGGGACAGAAGGTAACAGCAGTGAGTCTCACACTGAGGACAGTATATGTTTGTATTACTTTTGCAATACAAATAAATACTAGCAATAATGGTGCAGGAGGGTAATTGCTTCACAGTAATGGTTTCAGTGCAGCTGAACACTGTAAATCACAGCTTTCCTAGTCTGTTAGACTCACAACAGAATGAAAATGGCTTGTCTAAACTCTGGAGCAACTCAGAAAAATAGTTAATAATAATTAATGAGGAATTTATTATAGGAGGTCTGTTAAGATTATATTTCCAGAGCGTAATTTCCAGTCAGACAAGGTAACTTTTAAAGAAATAAAATGAACTTGCTTTCTGGAGCTCAGTCCTTAGCTGACCTTTCTGTTTGCAAAGCAATTAGTACCTTGTACAGTGCTTTGGTGGTATAAAAAGCATGAGGAATGGCAAAATGTTCTGTGAAACTTAGTGACAGTGAATGGAATTTTTACAAGGAAGCAAAAAACTGCTCAAAATAGAAGTGCACCTCACAAATTCTGACACAGGTCTCATGTCGTTAACTCTATCCTGAAGGAGATGAATTGGATCCAGGTTCATGCGTGTCTGAAAATTCTTCCTTACCATTTCAGCTTGCATGGCTTGACCATGTGAACATTTGCTCACAGCAGCTCATGAGTCTAAGGGAAGAAATCCCCATAAACAGGGCTTGTCACAGCTACTTCTTTGCATAGTTGTTTCTCAGAAGTTAAGAGTTTTCACATCACTGCGATCCACGGTTACAAAGCTGGTGCCATAGCAGAAGTGACTTTTAACAGAGGTAACTAAACCCCTCTGGGAGAGCTTGCAGAGCCTGTTTGTGCTCTCAAGTTGCTGAATTATACTAACAGCTGTACTGTTCCTCCATGAGGATGCTAGAACACTTATTGAGGTAGCTGTTAAGACTAACATACTGCTTTGTACCTATGGTGGGAAATTAGCTGGGTGGAAGTTGGACAACCAGAGGTATATTTGGTCTGAGTAAGATTCCCCCCCCCCCCCCCATTCTGGCGTTGTAACTGCTCTTGATTATGTGCTGTTTAGCTCAAAGAGAGTGTGTCTCTTTCTGAGTATGTTTGAAAAAGACTAATACCACGCTCCTGGAATAATTCCTCCAGCTCCAGATGGCTAACCACACTTTCTGACAGTAGTCCCATCAGAGGAAGAGGCAGTGCTATGATGTATCTGGCCCCTGACCAATACTCATACCCTAGTGCAAATGTGGCTGCCTAGAACTTAACTTCACGTATCAGGAGCCCAGTATGGAGTGTCAGCACCATCATTTGGCATTTTTGGAGGAGGCTAAAGTGGATATTAAGCTCCCTGACTTTTGTTGTACTAGTGACTGATGTGCATCTTGCATTGCCTGCCTTTCTCTCCTTTGCCCTCACAAGATGGCCAGTTACTCTAGGAAAGTCTTAATGAAATAAAATTTTATTTAGACTAACTTCAAAACTGAAATTCTCTGCCTCTTTTCTTATATCCTGTGAATGTGATGATATAAGAAGACATTGAATCTGAAGCTTGTAGTAATAAACTGTTGAATGAAGCATGTTAGAGGGATTTGATCTTTTAGATAACTTTAAAAAAATATTCTAAGTAATGTAAAGGAATACCAGATTGTTTTTAGGGGAACGCATCATGACACATATATGGTACTTGGCCTGTGCAGAAAAAGAGGATGTTCCGATTTATCATGGAAACATGCTGACTTTAACAACCTATGTTGAAACAAAAGAAACTATAGTTTAACCAGGCACTAGTAGTTTCTCTCATCTGCCAAGATCAGCTGTGAGATCAAGAATGAGACATGATTTTAAGACTTCTGTTACCTCATGTTGTGTTTAAGGTTCTGAGCTTTGCCTGAGCAGCTTTGTGCATGAGAACAGGCAAAGGGTTGCTTTCATTTAAACTCTTTTTAAGAAGATCACAGGAAAACTTTGCTATTCATGATGCTCAGTGATTTTTTTATTTTTTCCTTTCAATTGCAGGAACTGTAGACATCAGTAAGAGCAAGGTTTTCCCTCCCGCAGACACAGCTATCATCCTTTTAAAGATTTTTAAAATAAGCAGGGTTATTTTAGTACTTGGCTAACTTGAGGTGTAAAACCAATTTCTACTCTAATCTTTCTCAGAAGGGCTTAACTTAGAAGCATGTAAAAAAAGACCTTGAGAACTTTATGCTATTTTTATAATTTTCCATTCAATAAATATTACAGCTTTCAGTTTAAGAATCCCAACTTGATTGAGTAGTTTTGGGGTAGTGTCACTGTGTGCTCCTGACTAAACATAACCTCTGGTATTTGAACTCCCAAGGAACAGAACTATCCACAAAAGAAAAAAAAAAAAGAAAAAGCTGCTCTTAAAAATATGTTTCAAAGAGACAGCCTTGTTGCTAAGATTCTTTTGGAGAGGGATTGGTTTTCCTGTTGTTTCTTCTCACCTCAGATCCCTTGATGATGCTTAAGTCCTGAAGTAATGACTAAAGGAAAAGGAGTGGAGGAGTGAGTTAGGTTTTGGGGTTTTTTGGTTTTTTTTTGTTTTTTTTTAAATTCAAAATCCAAGTGGTTCTTCATGTCAAGAAGACGGAAGGCGACCCTTGCTGTTCACGGGGTTGAAACCAGAATGAGATTCACATCAAATTATGCCCTCCTGTCTCTCTTTATCTCGCCTGTAGACATCACCCCTGAACTTGGAACTTAGGCAGATATCCATGCCTATTAACTGCAAATATCTATGCTTTGGAATTTTGAGTACCGTGGAAAGGATATGCTTATTCTGCATTTTGGAAGCTCCACCAATTAATTTAGCAACTTGGGTAATGAAGTCTGATGCTTAAAGCTAGCAAATTTGTCATCTTTCAACAATATGGGCACACGTCTTTAAAATCTGGAGTGTACCTCTGTGGCCTATCAGAAAAACAGCCTTGTGTTTTTAGCCCTGAAATGCTTTGGAGTTTTAAGTACTGTGGAAAGGATATGTTCAGTTACATTTTTGTGAACTGACGTGAATTAATACGTCCTGGTAAAAATAATTGCTACAATCTAGTAGTTGGAGCTAGGTAAGTCATGTATATTGTGTGAGACCAGTAAGATCATTAACTCCAATTGAAAATGGGCTTTACAGAAAGCCTTCACATCCAATCAAGTCGAACTAAAGCAAAACAACTTGCTATAGTTAGGATTTCTGGTTTTGTTCTTAGTAATTAAAAGTAAGAAGAGATAAAAGAGAAGTTTATCTGAACTGAAAATGAAAGACAGTGCTTTGGCCTTGAGGTCCTCACTGGTGGGACAAGCCCCATCTCTCTGAAGAAAACCTGCTTTGCATGTTTTACAAGATCTTTGATGTGACCTGGAAAACATCACTTTGTAGTTTCAGGCTCATCTGTGTTTTCAGCCTTTGTGGAAGTGATATCCACAAACGAAGAAATCTTTTTAAATAAAACACTGCTTCATATGGAGTTGAATAGACTTCAGTCAGCTGGTCCTAAAGCTTCATTTTCCCTTGTGTAAGCTGTGAAAATCAAAGTATCGCAAATGATCTCACTTTTGGTGGACAGCATAAAGCAAATGTGGTAGGGTAATCAGAACCACAGCAGTACTGGGCAGGGGAAAAACTGGCTTGATAGTAAGTAAAAACAATTTGCCAAGGTTGATGAGAAAATCGCAAGGACTGTAGGAACACAGGGTGTAAAGTATTGCTCTCCTATTTGTTTTTACCGGTCTCTTGCACATAAAGTGTGTAATCTAACAACTTGGGTTAAACTTAGTGATCTGGGGGAAAATATCAATATTCATTAAAAAGCAGTGAATTACAGACTAGCAGAATAGCTAAGGTTGGAAGAGACTTCTGAAGATGATGATTCCGGCATTTTCACTGCCAAAAACAGGGTCAAATTAATATCAACTTAGAAAATAAGGAGTTATTTCTTCCACTTCAAATTCAATTACTTGCATTTAACTCTGGCTAAAAGGCTAGAAACTAAATATGGAATCTATTAACACAGTTTTCTATATCTTATCAGCAACCACTTGCCTCTGCTCTGTGTTCCAGGGCTACAATACTCATAGTACAAAAAGTACAATACTCTTAGCACAAAAAGTGTTGCAAAGTCAAAGAGAGCTTGAATTTGCACATCGTTCTACCATCAGAACAACTAAGTTGTGTGGTGGTTGGTGATTTTTGTTGTAAGTTTCTGGGAATCCATTTTTTCTGTGATTCTCAGAGACGCAACTTTGTCTTAGAAAAACAAGGTACTAATAAGAAAGTCTTTTTCTTCCTTTTCTTACTGCTGTATTCAAGTGACAAGGAAATGTGTGACTATTCAGCTACATTTAGTTTCCCTAATAGTCTTCTCCCACTATCACTTTGAGTATTCTGCATAGCACTGCAAAAAAATATTCTGCCTATCAGATTTGTCAACTAAAGACAATGTGATGGGACAGGACTACAAACTTACTCATAGTTGGTATCATAATTTCTAATTGTCCTTTTTAACAAAGGGAGACAGTCTTTTTCTTCCAAAAGGGGTTCAATATGCTGTTGTATGGATGACATTCTTGATTTTAGTGCCTCTACCATGCACAGGGTTCCTGTGGATAAAACCTTTGCCTCCCTCAAAAAAATTCTTAAGCAAAATCACATTGTATATGTATTTAAGATCAAATTTTTCATCTGCATTGTCTTTTAGAATGTTGCCTTTAATGTGTCATCTGCAGTAGTTCTGAAATACTAATCACACTTTACAAGTGAAAGTCAGAGTATTCCTAGCATCAGTTCTATTATCTGGGGTAGATCACTCGAGTAAAATACAGATATTGAATTTTTTAAGGTACGATTTGTCTAGAAGTTGGATACAGTGAGCAATATGCATATGTATTAAAATTCCTTGTATGTACAATCTTGAGAAACAGGACTAGCAGGTCCTCTGTGTATGAGAACTGCAGCATCCGTCTCATTACTATACACATACAAAGGTCATGCCTGTTACATCAGCTCCATGCTGGCAAAATATTAATATTCAGTATTTAAAATTACTGATACTCTGTGTTAAAGGATTTAATACTGTTTTGTAGGAAGCTGGACTGGGTTTAGATTCTGTGGTGCTAGGTGGGATACACAGTGGATTCTGCTTTGCACTTTCTCCTCTACCTGCTTATCAGTGCATCTCTCAGTGTGAAAGATTTTACAGCCTTGGAGAGATACCTCATCTGGTGATTCAGAGCACTCACCTTTGCTTGAGGAAGCTAAGAAAAATTTGGAGAATCTCTGCTATAAATCTCTAGGAAAGCATTTCAGGCTTTATCTTGGTAGTTCCAAAGATCCTTTCAGTTTCATCACCTTGGGTTCTTCATCTTCTCTTTGCCTCTCTTGAAGTTTTGAGGAATGTCTTTTAAAGCTACATTTGCTCTGGTAATGAAGTGAATACAAGAACTGCCTACTTTCCGCCAGTCTGAGGTCTTGCTGCACTCCTGCACCATTATTTAGTGCTTTTTCAACCATGCCAGTGCAACTGTTTATTTTGCAACTTGTCCATTAACATCCCTAAAATCACCCAGGTTAAAAAATCCAAAAGCAGTTGTCAACGGAGGGGGGAAGAATAACTAGGTGTCAGGGGAAAGCATAATTTCTAAGCTATTCCTCCTACCAAGAAAACAATGCACAGAACTGTTCCCTTAGTGTCAGGTGAAGGCAAAAATGTAGTACTGAAGTTAGAGGGTACAGTAGACTTTGATAGGTGTAATGTATCACTAGAGGAGTTCTCCCTGCTTTGCTGTCAGTCACAGGCTATGCATGTGCCAGATACAGCTTGATGTCTAGTATTTGATTTGATTCATTACTTGGCCCTTTAACTGCAGCCATATACAGAACAGGCTCAGGCTGGTATTCCTTGGCTGAAAGATTACAGCCTGGGAGATGGATACAAATACATTGGTTAGGGGCAAGGCTAGCGGGTAAAGCAGATACCGTAAGAAATATAAGAATCCTCTGCCCTCTCCTAACAATTTGCTTGTCCTTTTGGCACTGCAACCCTGACCCAAATATCCATGTTGTACATTCCAGTGTAGCATTACATATTATAGTAGTATAGTTATAGTCCCCAATGCGCGGATGTAAGCAAACGGTATTAGATAATGGTAACAATAACCTGAAGTCAGGAAAAACTTAATGTGTTTGTTCAACACCATTTGGTCAAGAGTCTGTTGTGTGTGTGTCGAGTCCAGCTGAGAAGTTTAAGAGAGTAGGAGGAAGTCCAGTGAAGTGACAGCAGAGAGTCTTGGCTACGATTGTCTTGAAACAAATAGGAAGAACAATAGAAAGCTGCCGGTGGCAAGCCAGACATGAAATGAAGAGCAGAAAAAGCTCCTCTAATATACTGTAGGATGTGGTACAGTTAGGAAACAGGTGAAAATGGCAAGTGAGGAAGACAAGGGAAAGATCACCACTGGGATTCTTAATAGTACTGATCTACACAGGGAAAGCAGAATCACAGAATTGTTTGAGTTGGAAAAGACCTTTAAGATAATTGAGTCCAGATGTGAATCTATCACTGCCAACTCCACCACTAAACACCAAGCATCCTAAGCACCACATCTACATGTCTTTTAAATGCCTCTAGTGATGATGAAGTCACCAGCTTGATCCAGTGCTTGACAACACATTCCATGAAGTAATATTTCCTAATACCCAGTTGAAACCTCCTCTGATGCAACTTGAGGCCATTTCCCCTCATCCTATCACTCGTTAATTAGGAGATCACCACAGCCTCCTTTCTGGTAGCTGTAGAGGGCAATGAGGTCTCCCCTCAGTCTCGTCTTCTCGAGGCTAAACAAACCTAGTTCCCTCAGCTTCTCCCATAACCCTGGCACTCCAGACCCTTCACCAGCTCTGTTGCCCTTCTCTGGACATGCTCCAGCCTCTCAATGTCCTTCTTGTAGTGAGTGGCCCAAAACTGAACACAGGATTTGAGGTGTAGCTTTACCAGTGCCAAGTACAGAGGGATTATCACTTCCCCTGTCCTGCTGGCCATACCATTTCTGATACAAGCCAAGATGCTGTTGGCTGCCTTGACCACCTGGACACGCCTCTGACTTGAATTCAGCTGGCTGTTGACCAACACCCGTAGGTCCTTTTCCACCAGGCATATTTCAACCCACTCTTTCCCAAGCCTGTAGCATTGTGTGGGGTAGTTGTGACCCATGACCTGACACTTGACCTTGTTGGATCCCATACAGCTCACCTCAGCTCATCGATCCAGCCCGTTCTTCTTCAGAGCCTTTCTGCCCTCAAGCAGATTTGCACGCCTAACCGATTTGCTGTAATCTGCAGACTTACTGAAGGAGCACTTGATCCCCGCATCCAGATCATTGATAAAGGTATTAAACAGAACTGGCCCAAGTCTGAGCACTAGGGAACACTACTTGTGACTGGTCACCAACTAGATTTAACTCCATTCACCACAACTATGGCCTGAACATCCAGCCAGGCTTTTACCTGGAGAAATCAATGCCCATTCAAACCATGAGCAGCCAGTTTCTCCAGGAGGATGCTGTTGTAAAACATAATGAAGCTCTATGAAAATTGAAGAGAATAAAAATTAGTACCAATCAGCATTCCAGACTGCAGGGAAACCTACCTACGCTTAAACACGTGCTACCACCACACCAGACAAATCCACCCACACACACCCTCCCCACCAATAAATAATGTATCTAATGACAGCATTAAAATGTACAGATGCTCATAAATGTGGGATCCATTTGAATGGAGAATGATGATTTGCCTTCTTGGGATCCTTGATTTAGTACCAATACTTACCCCTTTCTAATACAGAAAACGCCTAAGTCCCACCAAAATAATATTGTCTTTTTATTTTCAACAATATTAAAAGGAACATGAAGAAACCTCAGAACTGAACTAGAAAAAGAAAGAAACCCTGGTTTGCTAATGATAAGAATTTATCAGAGAAAGGAGTTTTGTTGGGAACCATTTAGTTATAATCTTTGGGCTTATGGCCAGGTACATGCACTGTGTGCCTCTGAGAAAATCAGTCAGCTTTGCTATGTAATTTCCCTAGACATATTATGAAAAATTATGGGATATTCCCTTCATGAAAAAATGGGAAAGAGCTGAAACAGGCTGCCTGATACACCTTTTAAGAGTGATAATCTTTAGATTTTTTTTTTAGACTCTACCCTTTGAAATGGTATGAATAATGTAAAAAGGCAATGTTGTGACAGTTATTTTGAGTTCTGCTTTTTACTTTCCCTTAGAGTTGTTGAGTTCTTTCTGATACTACAGAGAACTGATGCAGAGAATCTTTCATTCTAACAACTGCTGATCAGCAACCTTTACTGCAGAAATTCAATTTCCAGGCTTTAACTAGCGTAAAATGGTGCAGATGTATTTATTTCAGTGGCATTAAGCAAATTTACACCATCTGAGGATTTTAGAGATTATTGTATCTAAAGCTGTATATTAGAGCCCATAAGTGTTTCATGAATGGAAGATGACAAATGGTGCAAGAATTAATTGTTACATTTCTTTAAAAAATCTCAATTCTTTAATTGCATCAGCTTATTTGTAACCATTGAGGACTTTTTAATGCTAAGGATAAAAGAAATCTTCTGAAGGGAGTTCTTTGCTAAAAGCAGAAAAAAAATCTATCAAGAAATAGGAGAAGAATGCAATATAAAGAAAAATACCATAAAGTCAGTAAAAATGTGCTTTTAACATTCCCTTGTCTCTAAGTGAAGAAAAGTCTGGAACAAAACTAAAATTAATACAAACAATCAAAAATTACTCAGGGAGAAAAGCTGACTCCTTACTTCTTTGAGAACAAAAAGATTTTGATTGAGGAAATAAAATGGCAGAATTGCTAGTGAGAGTGTTGAAGGAGATAGAAAGCTCCAGAGCTGCACTGTATATACAAAGAAAAATGAAGCAGGTTTCACAGATCCCTCAGAGATTAGGGCAAGTGCAGCAGCAGTTTACAAAAACCCTTCCATTCCAGATTGTGAAAAGAAAACAAAAATACTTAAGTAAAAAATGGAAGTAATGGAGTCAATATAATGAATTTGGACTAGCCATGCATCTCTATGAAGTCAAGCCTAATAAACAACATGTATCCAGAGGACTTATTGGCCGACTAGCATGGTGTCTTTCAGCACAGTTTGATCTTTTAATAAAAATTCAGCAGGCGACACCTGATTAGTTTTGACTCATCGTCAGAAAGAAATGGTCTGATTTAGTGATATTCTTATCCAGAGTGTTAATAGGGCTAGTTGCTTCTCACATGTTACTGGAGCTGATATTGTTAATCATAATTATTTATTGCTACCATGTCAGAAAGCTCTTTTGTTCTTGGAATGGTCAAAGAAAACAGAGAGAGATGGTGCCTGTCCTGGAAAGTTTATAGTTTGGGTGGTGAGAAGAAAGAAATGGGTGACTTATGTAACTTACCTGAAGTCCTTAATGAATTACATGAAAAGCCTGTTTTTCCTCATTAACCACAGAGGGATTCTGTAGTGACAAGCTCCACCATAGGATCTACACTGCTTTGAGTTAATTAAGATGGATGTCTTTCAGTATGATACAGCAAAAGCTACAACAGGATGTCACGGCTCACTGGTGCTTAAATCTTTGACAGCTGCATGTGTATGTCATATGTACATGTGTTTGCAGTCAACATGGGAGAGAATGGTTGGAGGGAAAGTAATATTTAAAGACATTTTGAAAATTGAGAGGTGTCAGATTAAAGTGTCTAGGCCTTCTCTAACTAACAGTGAGCACTGAAATGAACTCTCTGCAGGCTCTGTGAGACTTCCTTGCGCCAACCTTTGTTCTGTTACGCTCTAGCATACATTTACGTGCATTACAATTTATACAGTATACAGTTTGTATGTTGAGAGATTTATGGTCGGCTTTTATTCCTGTGGAGGAAAGATCTTGGCAGAAATGCTTCTGTGAAGCAGTAAAAAAATATAGCAAAAATAAAAATAAAGGCTTGCGTGTTCCTTAGTGCTGTTATGGTACCGGTGACATCTGCTTTACAGACAGGAAGAGTCTTCCTTGTGATCAGACAAAAAAGCTTTACTGTACTTAGCAAATACAGGTACTGTGTGCTCTGACCCTGTTGAGGAAGGTTGAAACAGGGGAAGCAAGCACAAAGGAAAAGAGACCTGCTCAGTTGTCTAAACAGATCATCAGAGGTAGGAGAATCCAACAACAGATCTTCAACATAAACGGCCTTGGGACAGTGCAGCCTCTTAAAGGAAGCTGGGTTAAAAACATGAGACCTAACCCATAGCAAATAAAGTTGCATGAGTGCAAGATAAAAATACAGATATTTGAACGTATAACTGGTTTGATTACTCTCATTTTGGTTTTATGCTTCCTTTTCTTCCATAGAGTTACACTAATGGACTGCTCACTGGCTAAGACCATAGAGCTTTCTTGATATATACACATTAATGTATGTCAGCTATGACAGAGGACAGAAATGTGCTTCTCTGAGAGTTACTGATTAGCCAGAAACAAGTACCTTAGGAGCTGATTGAATTGGGCTCTTAATACAGAATTTATCATGGCAGCTACTGCAGGGAATTCATGAATCAGTTTGTCATAAGTAAGTGGAGAGAACACTTTTTTCCCTGGGGCCTGTTATTCCTTACTTTCCTATCATTTTTGAGGTTCCCAGCCTGAGGATTTGTTGCTTCTGTCAGATCTGCAGAGGTCTCAAAGTGATTAGTGGAAGTAAGTCCTTTGGACTCCCTCTAGCAGATCTATGTCTTTCCTATGCTGAGGACTCCAGAACTGAGTTCAGCACTCCAGGTGAGGTCTCACAAGAGCAGAACAAAGGGGAAGAACTAAACCTGTAGAATTTTCTTTCCTGTAACCCTGTTAATCCTCTAGAATGATACATGCTGATCACATTCCTGCTGATAAAATATTAACTGTATGTTTTAGTCTTGACTGAAAGTCTGAAGTTATGTTTGGTATAGTTAAACTAAGGATGAAAGTAGTCAAAAAGTGCAAAATAAAAGAGTGTTTGGTACAAATAGAACAGGGTATCTGCAGAAAAACAATAAAACAGGTTACCTCAGCCGTTTGTATACAGCGGAACAAATACACAACACTCCTGACAGTTGCTAAAAGGAGAGTTCTTCATGTTCTGTGTAGGTCAGGGTGGTGGTGGAGTATAGTTCCTTTAATCAAGCACGATGTATTGGTCCCGTCTATGCCCTATTCTCTTCTGGATGGCTGTTGCAAGCTGGGCTAGAATTTTGCTAGTTACTCTGAGCTGCCACTGTCTGAGCTTCAGAACTACAGCAGCAGTTATCCTGTGCTACCAGGACTGTGGAAAGCAGTAGAGCAGTAGAAATACAGGCAAGAAATTTATTTCTTGTATCCTTATCTGTTTCAGCATGCTATTCCACAGTGGACTTCTCCTGAATGGGTTGTTGCCTTAGCAATGTTGATGTAGAGAAAGAAGAAGAAAACCTTTCAGGGAAGCAGTTGGCAGCAGTCTGGATTACACCTTCCACATGGAGGATAAGTAGGCTGATTGAAGCTGTCTGTCAAAGTCTGGCTAGAGCAGTTAGTTTCACCTGGCTTATTCTGCTACAAGTCAGTGTCATATTTTAATGTGAATTAGTTTTTAAAGCTGAAAGCTGGGAGGAATTTTCTTCTCTAATATTTTCTGTACTGTCCCTAGAGATAAATAGAAGGCAGTATTAAGCAGTAGTGGAAAGTAACGGATGGTGAGCCATGTAACAATGCCTTATATCTTTTCAACACCTTTTATACAAGAAGGTTTTAGAATGTATTCTATATTGTGAATACAGAAATGTGTTATGTATTACAGAATCACTAGGTCGGAAAAGACCCACAGGATCATCAAGTCCAACCATTCCTATCAAACACTAAACCATGCCCCACAGCACCTCATCCACCCATTTTTTAAATACCTCCAGGGATGGTGACTCAACCACATCCTTGGACAGCCTCTGCCAGTGTCAAATGACCCTTTCCATGAAAATTTTTTTTGTGATGTTCAGCCTGAACCTCCCTGGTGGAGCTTGAGGCCATTCCCTCTCGTCCTGTCTCCTGTCACTAGGGAGAAGAGGCCAGCTCCCTCCTCTCCACAACTTCCTTTTAGATAGTTGTAGAGAGCAATAAGGTCTCCTCTCAGCCTCCTCTTCTCCAGGATAAACACCCCCAGCTCTCTCAGCTGCTCCTCATAAGGCCTGTTCTCCAGCCCCTTCACCAGCTTTGTTGCTCTTCTCTGGACTCGCTCCAGAGCCTCAACATCCTTCTTGTGGTGAGGGGCCCAGAACTGAACACAGGATTCGAGGTGCGGTCTCACGAGTGCTGAGTACAGAGGGGGAATAACCTCCCTGGACCTGCTGGTCATGCTGTTTCTGATACAAGCCAAGATGCCATTGGCC
This sequence comes from Clamator glandarius, assembly GCA_033459285.1. NCBI lineage: Eukaryota > Metazoa > Chordata > Aves > Cuculiformes > Cuculidae > Clamator > Clamator glandarius. The sequence goes on along the minus strand of JAUNZM010000165.1, from coordinate 1,968,435 downwards.
TTCTTGGCCATCTGGGCAAACTGGCTGACTCATGTTCAGTATATAACATGTTATAATGTTTCTTGATAGACACACAAATTTGCATTAGCTTCTATAACAGAATGCAACTATCATATTTAACATACTTCTTAGGCTATAAGCTTAATTATTTCAAGAATCGATTATTAACTTATGGAATACAACTATGTACAGTGGGGACTGTGAAGTAGAGTAGTGATGTGTGTATCCAGAGTTCATTGAAAGATATAGGGGAAAATAGGGTTGATTCAGTTAAGTTTTAGCCACAAAACACCCACTTGTTCATATCCAATAGCGGTAGCTTCGTAAGTAGTTCTTGCTATATCTGTTGTGACATAAGCCTGTTAGTGCAACAAGACTTGCAAGTTCTTTACATACTAGATTAATATTGCTTGTAGTTAATTTGATGAGCTAAAGCCCAGGTTTTTAATGATCTGCAAGTAGAAAAAAGTGCTTGACCTCAGGGTCTTTGATAAGCTGTTCCCTAGGTTTAATTGTGTTGAAGCACTTCGGAAATACAGGCCATTGAAAGTTAGTATCAGCCTTGAGTTCAGTAAGTCTGATTATATGCAGCACAATGACTCCATTGTATACTTGTTTGACTCTATTCATGATTCAAAAAATAGACAGAAATGGATTGGAGTTCTGTTGACATTTGTACTTTTTAAATAACGATTCAGTGGAAGGGGGAAAACTTATTGCATGCCAGATGCCCACTGCTTTTTTTTGCTAAAACAGACACACTGTGAGCTGATATCCTGACAAGAGGGTTGTTACAGTCCAAACTGAAAGCAGACTGAAGTGCTTTGTCTGAATCTAGACTTAGCTAAATTTTGCACATCTCTCCCGATTTACTGCTTTACTTATGAGAAGAGTGATTGTGGGTTGTATTTTCACTAAGTGAAATAAAAGTGAAAGAACAGGGGCTGTGGAAATCAGAAAAAAATTTTTCCTCTCAAGATTAAAACTTAATGATTATTTTGAGTTTATTCACATGTGTACTAGAACAGTATAGAATGACTCTCTATAAAATATGGAAAGGGTGGTATATTCAACATTTTCTTGCTCAAGGAAGCATCATCTAAAAATAAATCATTCCCATCACAATGCAAGTTTCTAAAATCTTGTTTAGCTTTTGGCTGTCAGAATGATACTTTCTGTGAAATGCACTTAAGAATATCAAGGAAAGCCTTCATTCTTTCTCCTTGAAGCCAATACAATGGTACCTTGGTCTATCTGGTGCTCAGCAGCTTTAACAGAAATGTAAATAAAAAATATAGTAGTTGAGTCCCCAGTCTCTTGGTCAACCAATTATAGAGATTTGGGGTAAATCATTAATTTAATCAGACACAATAACGTAAATTGAAAGACTAATGCCTATGGAATCTGCATAGTACAGAACAAGATCTGTCTTGTTTTATTCCTTTCTTAAGGGTGTTGTTGTTAGGCAGTATTTATGAAATGAGCAACCTAATTTCAAAGTTGGAGCTTTTGTATTTCTGTCCTATATATTCTAGTACTATATAATAAAAAGATAAATGAGAAGCCTTAATAGCGATCAGTTGCTCCCCCTACTGCTAATGGTGTTTTGGGCTGCAGTAGATTGAGGGATTCTTTCCTTCCCACTCTGCACTGGTGAGGTCAAACCTGGAGTGCTACGTCTGCTTCTGGGCTTCCCAGAACAAGAGAGGGATGGACATGTCATAGAGAGCACAACTAAAGGCCACAGAGATTACAAAGGGACTGGCACACCTGTCTCACAAGGAAAGGCTGAGGGAGCTGAAATTTTTCAGCCTGGAGAAGTGAAGGCTTAGATGGGAATCTCATCAGTTTCTATAAATACCCGGAGGAAGGTGAAAAGAGTCAGACTTTTTTCAGTGGTGCCCAGTGCCAGGACCAGAGTCAATAGGTGCAGACTGAAACACGAGATTCTGTCTGAACATCAGGAAACGCTTTTCTGTGAGGATGGCTGAGCACTGCCACAGGCTTCCCAGAGAGGTAGTGGAGTCCCCATGCTTGGAAATATTCAAAAGCCATGGTCCTGGCAGCCAGTTTGGGTGGCCCTGCTTAAGAAGGCTTTTGGACCGGATGACCCACAGAGGTCCTTTCCACCAACCTCAAGCAATCTGTGATTCTGCGATTTGCATTCAGTTTGTGTGAGTCTCTCTAGTAAGCTCAGCTAACAGACAACATTTGTCAAATAAAAAACAATTGCAGCAATGGGTTTCCTGAAGGAGTTTCAAAACTGTAGAATTAGTTCTTACACAGCTTTTGATTTTCACACACATGGTGTAATTATTCCTAATTTTTGAACACTAAAGTTGGGTAAAAAATACAGGAAATGCACAAAATGCTGCAATTCTCAAGGCCAAGAAGGATAAGCTAACCAACCAAATAAAAATACTTGTACTATCTGTCACGGAAGGCAGAATAATACAGAAAAAAATTATGTTAATGAAGTTTTGGGATAGGCGTAAGAATTATTCAGACACCAAAGAACTTGATAATAGACCAACATAAACAGAAGCATCTGTCTTTCTGAAGTGCTGGCTGATTAAGAAAATTACTGCATGTGTTTAACTAAGCTTTTATACTAACCTTAGGTTAGTGGCGAGGATTAGAGGCTTTGTAATTTTTTTTGATGGAGAATTTTTATTTCGTCTTCGTAGAAAGGCACTTAAACACTTTCATTTATATGTCGGGCTTGAATATGATTTGTAGAACTGGAAGCTGAAATGTGTAAGTAGCTGTAACTAATGGGGAGAAATGATAGTACAAGAACTGTTGGAGGGCTGCTTTGCCGCCTGCTGATAAACCTGCGTAGGGAAGATTCTCTGAGCACCCAATTCATTGGGGTTTAGTGTCACTTGGCATTACTGGAGCAGCCACTGCACTGTGCAGAGGCCAATTTTTTTCAGAAGACAAGCTCCTTTTCTGGAGCTCCCACTGTTTCCTGGAGCAACTACAGGTGTTTGGCAACTCTCCTGGAAGTGAATGAAGTCACTGTGTTCTTGTAAGCCTTGCACTACCACAAAAAGGCATAAGCTTGTCTATTTTCAAGAAGCAATGGAACAACAAGTTTTGGGGACTAAAGAATTTTGTAATATTACATGGACTTTCAACATTCTTTTGTGACTGAACTGAGTCACATGCTAGGAGGGCAAAAGAACCAATCCCTGTCCTAAAATCCCATTGCTGAGATTGTTGTAACATATGTTTACAAAGAAGTTATGCAGCTTGTGCTACCTTATTGTTGAGATATCTGCAGTTTACCAGGGTAGCACGGTGAGCATTTATACTTCTAGGGAATACGTTGTTTGCTTCACGTGTACTGCAGCATGGCACACCAGAGGGAATAGCCCTTGAAAACCCAGCAAGCTGCTGCCAGAGCCCATGCTGAAGGAATGTCACAATTCTTTTGTTGTTGTTGCTGTAGTTCAACAAATAACAGAGCAGAAAAGACCTGGTTGAGTGAATTCCAAATTTAAGCAAGCTAATCCCTTGCTGTGGAATTTTCTGGTGGTGGATAGAGGGAACGAATTAAACCTGCAGAGAAATGGCTATAAATACTTCCAGAAACTAACATGTAGAAAAGACCCTTTGAGTAATGTACTCCCTCTCCCTTAATATCATTCCAGGCAGGAAATAAGAGAGACTATTTCATACCTGTGGAGTTGGGGTACTGTAACGTTGCATTTCAGGTGTGCCATCAGAAATGATTTTGCATTCTTTCTGCCTGCACCTGGGTACTTCCCACAAAACAATACAGTTCCTATAGTGAGAAAGTGTAGTCCTCAGAGATTTAATTGAGAAAGTTCACTTGAGAAATTCCTTTGAGTGAGTCTTAAAAAGTTTACAAGCTATGGTTTTTCTCTCCTTTATGTAATGTTGAATAAATAGTGCATCTTCAGCACTGATTTTTTTTCTTCTGGGTTGAATTTACAAGCAAAGCAATTGAAACTCATTAGTAACTAAGCCTGGGGGAGATCCTTCCCACGCCAGTGTTCAGGAGATGAAGAAAGTTACTTACACTTCTGGAAGGCTGTTAGAAGTCTTAGAATTTCCTCTTGTTCATTGCTCTCCTTTATAGTGATTGCTATCTTGCTTTGACAACAGTGTTTTCTGTAGATCAATTTAACAGGCACACAAACATGATTTGGAAAAAACTCCAACTCAGTGTTGTCACTCCCTTAGCTGTTTAATGAACCAGCACTTCCCTCCTGCAAGATAATAGATTATTCTACAACAAAATGAAACTCATTCACAAGGAGCAGCAGATAGAGCAATTACCGATAATTTCTTCAAAGGAAGTTTTCAGCTCACTTTGTCAATTTACTGAGATGTCTGAAAAGTTAAGACACCTTTGTTTTATTTTACAGGTGTGTTATGCATTTAGGTTTTGTTTTGTATAAGTAACTTCAAAGGTATAAGACAGATTTAAGAACACAGTTCATGTCAAGGAAAAGGTTTTTCAGTAGTCCCTATATTAAACGGGAGACAATAGTCAAAGCTATCATTTCCAAAGGAGCAGAGGAAGGAAAATGTCTTTATTATCAACCAAATTACCAATTCCTTTAAAGGATCAGGAATTTACTGAACTCTTGAAGGAATTAAAGAATTTTTTCATTCAGGGCATCCCATGAAAAGAGGGAATTACTTTTTGCTTAACCTTATGAGCTATGCAAAACAACAGGCTTTCTGGGCACCACATCTGCAGTACCACCAAGGACTGACTTTCTAATCTATGTGGTTGCTTAAGGTGAGAATACATTATTGCCCTAAATCTCTATTGCCTAAAACCCCTCTTTCTGCTTGGGTAAACAGATAAAAGTTTGGATCATAGGTGAACAGCTGTTGTTAATAACTCTCAAAATGAGGAAGTCAGCAAAGTACCTTATCAGAAATAAAGTTTCAGGAATAACTTATATGAGAAAAAGAAAAGAGGATCAAAATCTGTCAGCAGAAATTAGTTTAAATACATCAATGAATATTGCAATAACTTTTTAAAGAGAACATAAAAAATAGGCAATTTGGGGAAAAAAGCAGTGAAAATGGGTCTTTTTTTCATCTTCCTAATCCTTTTTGTCATTTCTGTATGTGTATATATGTGATATGCCTTTGTATATATCTGTATGTGTTTGAATATTTATTAGTATATTTATACACATATGTCTCTATACAAAAGCTTCTCTTAAAATTTATTTTGTTTGTTGTGAAAAACCAGACAACTGAAGCCATGAACTGACTTCACAGGGAAAAATCTTCCACTAAATAGTCATAATTTCTAGGGAGACAGTAATACTTAAATGGTGTTAGTGATATTTTTAGATGGAGCATGTACAGTTGCATCATGGCAGTGATATCCAGAGGTACAATTCAAACTTGTATAAATTACAAATAAGTAGATCAGCAACTTTTATCAAGCCACTTTTTGGTGGCTGAATTCACTTGGAAGTTTAAAGACTGCTCTTCCCTGAGCATGGCAGCCTTTTCAGGGATACTTCATTGTTTCCTGTTGCAGAAGTAATTTTATTGAAATTAACTTTAAAGGAGTTTTTTCATTGTTTAGAGCAGTAATAACAACTTCCATAAGTGAAAATAGCTTTGAGGTCTAGTTTTGTCTTTCATTTTGTCTGTCTGGAGCTCTGAAAACATAGTGGTAACTACTGCCCAGACACTGTATGACACTGAGCAGTACCTTACTCTTTGTAATAAAAGCCAGAGTTGAACAAAGAATCTCTGTTAAGAGTTAAGAAATGAAGAAGGACACAAGATTTGGAGGAAAAAAAATTTATTTGGATTCTTTTGCATAGAATTGTAGAATGCTTTGTGTTGTAAGGGACCTTAAAACCCATCCATTTCCAGCCCCCCTACCATGGGCAGGGACACCTCTCACTGGATCAGGTTGCTCAAAGCCTCATCCAACCTGGCCTTGAGCACCTCCAGGGATGGGGCAGCCACAGCTTCTCTGTGCAACCTGTATCAGTGCCTCACCACTCTAATATATATTTGAGGTATGTTGAGAAAAAGATTTTGCCACTAAGCTAGCTCCCACATTTTATGTGAATAGTCATACTTGTTCCATACCATGTTATACAAGTGGTAGAAAATCTTTCTCTGTTTTAATTAACAAATGGGTTGGCAATGGATCAAGATCTCTCATTTTCTGTTACTGAAAGTCCTGGTAATCTGTCAAGTTGCTGTTGTTAGGCACAGTATATTTGTTCTATGGCCCAATGTAAGAGAATGTAGGGCGTGACTTCTTACTTGCAGAACGAAAATCTAATTTTACTGTTTTAAGTATACTGTAACTTAACGTCAATGGGCATCATGGCCATTGCAGCTATATGGACTAGAATAAAGTAAAGCAAAAGTTCAGTTAGTATATGTGTGTATATAAACACACATTTTAATACGAGATATAAAAGTGTATGCATGTACCCATAAATATTTACATTTTCATGTACATATAAAAGTGCATAATCTCAACGTGGTCATCAACCCAAGGTCTCTTATGTCTTCCCATTTTGATTTTTGTCCTTCAAGTAGGCTTCTTGTCTTTAGTTCGCTGACTAACCCAGCCAAATGCCAAGTCCTGCACTTGGGGCACAACAACCCTGTGCAGCTACAGACTAGGAGAAGTCTGTCTAGAAAGCTGCCTGGAGGAGAAGGACCTGAGGGTGTTGGTTGACAGCTGACTGAACATGAGCCAGCAGTGGCCCAGGTGGCCAAGAAGGCCAATGGCATCTTGGCCTGTATCAGAAACGGCGTGACCAGCAGGTCCAGGGAGGTTATTCTCCCTCTGTACTCGGCACTGGTGAGACCGCACCTTGAGTCCTGTGTTCAGTTCTGGGCCCCTCACACCACAAGAAGGATGTTGAGGCTCTGGAGCGAGTCCAGAGAAGAGCAACAAAGCTGGTGAAGGGGCTGGAGAACAGGCCTTATGAGGAACGGCTGAGAGAGCTGGGGGTGTTTAGCCTGGAGAAGAGGAGGATGAAAGGAGACCTCATTGCTCTCTATAACTACCTGAAGGGAGGTTGTGGAGAGGAGGGAGCTGGCCTCTTCTCCCAAGTGACAGGGGACAGGACAAGAGGGAATGGCCTCAAGGTCTGCCAGGGGAGATTTAGGCTGGACATTAGGAAATAATTTCTCACGGAAAGGGTGATTGGGCACTGGAACAGGCTGCCCAGGAAGGTGGTTGATTCACCTTCCCTGGAGGTGTTTAAGGCACGAGTGGACGAGGTGCTGTGGGATATGGTTTAGTGTTTGATAGGAATGGTTGGACTCGATGATCCGGTGGGTCTCTTCCAACCTAGTTATTCTATGATTCTATGACTTGTTTTGTTTTCTCTTGTAAAATGAGGGTTTTTTGAGGATCAAAAGGTATTGCTACCTTTCTGGAACTCCACCTGACTGAGACTCTAAGATATCAGTGTTCAAAAATAGTTACACTGTGAGCATTGTAGAGTGTGTGCAATTATTAAGATTGCTTAGACAGTAAAGCTGGGGAGTGTATGCTCTCTCACAAGCTAATGAATTTCTAATGACTATCCATAGTCATACAAAAAGATCATTTCCTTGCAAAGATAATCTTCTTTTATGTCCCTACATTTTCTTTACATGAGCCATTATTGTGCTTTCCATGTCTCAACCTGCTTCCACCTTTTTAACAGGCTTCTTTAATTTTCCTGTTCCTTTTTCTTAATCTTATGTGACATTCTGTACCTGAGTACTTTTTGGCAATTTCTGAGCAAGCTTTCCATGTCTGCAGAGAATCTGTTTTGGCTCATCCTACTTCCACGGTGCAGCTGGGCAAGCTAGATTGAATTTTTCTGCTTCATACTTGCCAGCTGCCAGACCTTAATCTCTTTCTAAAACCAAGAATTATCAAACTCCTCAACTTTTTCTCTCATTACCATAGCTGAGGCCCATATGGCAGATTTACATAAGGAAGACAAAACAAAGCAATTCTGCAATTATCCTCAAAGCAAAGGCTTCTGTGTTGAATCAGACAATCCCACTGCACAGATTTTGGTGGAGCAGTCACATGTCTTTCTGATAAGTGGTAGACTAAACTGGGCATTGACTGAGAGCACTGAATTTTAATCTAGATTTCAATGTCTCCTGTGTGTCCTGTGGCCAGTAATTTCACCTTTTTCACTTCAGATTGCAAGGCCTTTCAGATTGAGGACTGTCTTTTCCTGTCTTGCTATATCTGCACAGTGCTGCTACAGCAGGCTTCAAACCTTAAGCATTACTGCAACACAAGTTGCTTCAGTCGCTGACATCGTATTCACAATCTGGAAACAATTTTATCTGCTTCCACATATTAGAACACCTTGCAAACACTTTCAGATTAGTGCTTGAGTTTCCATTCACTCTGTTCCAGTGACAGGATTAGGAATATGAAAGCCTTCAAACTGTAGTTATGTAATGACTGTACTCTGTCCCTTAGAAGGACATTGTATCCTTGATTTAAGGTGAGGCTGCCTCAAACCAACGAGTTCATCCACTCCTGAGAGATGAGAGTTGACAGATACCACTTTAAATGCATATGTTGTTATTACACTAGACTGAGTTAAGGTAGCAAAGGTGACAAGAGTGTAGAACGGTTGAATTCTAATCTGGATTTCTGGGGAAACATATTAATTATACAACTGTATTACTTTGTCACTTTTTTAATAGTACAGAAATTTTGGTTTGAGGATGGCTTCTACAGCAGCAGGAAATCAGAAATATGAAAATGTACACAGGGGTGGAAAGAGTGAAGTATAAGTAAAATATACCTACAACACATCACTTATCTTCAAATGCTTTGTTTTCCAGCTTACTTTACTATGGTATAAGTCTTTGTTTGCTCTTTTAATTACTGAATTATATCCAAATATTTTTCTTTCAGAATCAGGAATACAGGCCATTGATCCTTAAACAAGTTTGTTTCCTAGTCTTTTATGTCTGATTGTAGATTTGTGTATTAATGCAGCTTCTATTAAACAAGTTATTGACCCTTGTGAATTTGAGGAGGAAGAAAATGAATAGTAGTTGTTCTCTTTCTGTCATTTCTGCTTTGCAATTCCACTTTGGAAGTCACTCAGCATCCCTTTCCCAAGTGCTCAGTTGCTCATATAATGTAAATAACAGGAAATTGTGTGACTACTCAACTGAATAATACTTGGTGTTGAAACAGTGAAGTGATTTACATGGTGCGTTTCAACCTGGCAAGCCACCATTGCTTCTGCAGTCTGTTGGATCCGTGAATGACTGGGAATAGGCATATGTGTTCCATTACTGATAAAGAATAACTTTCCATCTCCTGTGAAATCACTCTGTGAGCCATTGTTTCAACTGGGCAAACCACTCTATGATCATCTTGAAGTGGTACAGGGTGAATTTTCAACGCACAGTGCCTTGTGCCAAAGGCAGCATAATCTTGCAAAGCTGCTCAGTTTAACCCTGCCTTTCTTGATTCCACCCCCCCGCTCAAATACATTACTTAGAAACAAATGCTTCAGAAGTGGTATTGGAGCAGGAAAATCCCATACTATTTTGAGTATTTTATGTATATGTGATCTGGGAGCTGAGAGAATTAGTTAGGTCCTCTTGCATTTGCCAATGGTACAAAACAAAGTACAATGGCACTTCAGAAGATCTTGGAAAATCTTGGGTACTGTTTTAACTTTCTATTCTCTGGAGTCTGGTGTATTATAGGAAAAGTATTTGCAGTCTGTCCAGGCTTGGTGCAGAAATTTGCAGGACCTGGAAACGGCCTGGAAATGATGATACTGTGGGGTAGAGAGATGCACTGTTTTATTCAGTCAGAATTTTGTGTGTTATGCTGATGGAGCATGACAATCCTGCATAGTTCCTTCCGTTATATAGCTAAAGATATGAGGAAGAGGTCATTAACTGCTTTTGGCTTAATGACAAAGAGGGGAAAAAATACACTGTAAATGAGAATTTTTGAAAATGTCATTTAAAAAGGCAGATTTTTCAGAATACGGTGAAAGAAGTGCTCTTAGCCAACCCTTCTCATTCCCTTGTCTAAATGAGAGGAGCAAAATTAAATAACTTACTGCCTTTTCATTTGTGCATTCAGGGACAGAGGCAATTCTGTCAGCAAGAAATCTAGCTAAGATGGATTATAGGACTTCTATGATGTTTGACTCCAGTAGCTTCAAGTCAGAAGCTTAAAATGTTGTCAAGCCTTTGAGAGAGAAACATACCAATTAATTGGCAGAAGGACATTGCATGAGGGGGAATGAAACTCCTTTTTTCCCAGTAGGTTGTTCAAGAGATAGTAACAATCAGGCTAACCATAATATCCCTGGGAATGCTGCATTTCAATTCAAGCTGCTAAAAGTCAGCCCTAGTTGCCGACTGTAGTAAGAGATGACACCCAGACCTCCAGTGGCTCCTGGTCTTCTGCAATCTTCTCAAGTGTGCTAAGGGTTTGTGCTTGTTCAGGCTGAGGCTACATTGACATCAATGTTTTGGTCCAGAGCAGTAGTGCAGTTTTGCAGAACTTACCCTGCTTATCCACTAGCTGGATACCTGTTTCTTCATTTCAAATGATTCTGGTGCATACAGACTGCTTTTCTTGGGAGTAACAAGAGTTAGAAGCTCCAAGGTGGAGACTACATGAATCCCAGTGCCCACTGGGGTCAGAAAGGTCTGAACTGGGAAGTGTGTCATGCAACACAGTCCTCCAGCACATACTAAACATTCACATGCCAGCAGGGTGCTGTCAGTAGCTTCTGTAACACCTTAAAGAGTTGCTTGTGCTACAGAAAGAGTTAAATACCTGAGTATTTAATATCAAACAGATGCTTGCCCTGAGGTTCTTTGCAATTCTGCTGCTTTCTGCCTCACCTGCTCTGATTTAGTACATTCTTTTTTCTATTTAAACCTCAGATACTTATTTTTGGCTGTATTACTTGCCCAAAGACAATATTCAGAAATAATGAGACTAATTTGAAAAAAAAAAAAGTCTGTGACATTTTCTCTTTTTTTGGCTACACTCTGATCATGCTCCATTTTAATTCCTCTGGTTCAATTTTTTCCTATTTTGCAGTAAGAAGTATTATATCTGTCTACAGTTTCAGCACTCCTAGTTGTTCTAAGAAAAAGCAGGTTATTATGACATTGTCTATAAAATCCCTCACACTGACAGTGCCATAACTGCAATTTTAGTGCTCTCTGTGTGTGTGTGTGTGTTTGTACGTGTGCTTAAGAATAAAACTTAAAAAACCAAACCAAGGCTCTGTATTATCAGTGTTCTGTTGCTTCACCTCAGTCAAATTAACCTTCAGTTTATGTGAAGCAGCAGGCACTGTGTCCTTGTTTGCAAGTTATACAAGTTTTCTGTGAGCTGTACTATGACCTTACTAACTAATAAAAATATGTATTTAAAAATAGACAGAAAAGTCAGGAAGGAGAAGGATCTTGAGAATGGCAGTGCTATTTGACATCACATGTCCTTTTCTACTCTAGTTCTCCTTGTTTCCTACCCGTCTGGTTGATTTATCTTCTCTATGTTGCTAGTGGTCTCTTTTGTGCGAAAAGGCTCTTTTTGTACCTACAGTTAAGAAAAGGCTTTATTTTACTTAGGAGTAAAATCTCAGGAGTCCAGGAGGTATCTCCCTATCCCTGTGTTTCTATTATTCTGTGAAACGTCAAGTATAATCATCTTGTCTAGGACCTCAGGAGGAAAATGAGCTCTTAGGGTGTGTGAGAAGCAGCAGTCACCATGGCAGACTGCTCCTGCTGCCCTGGCACAGTGGAGAAAAGAAGAAATGTAGGTTAAAATGGCTGGGTTGCTGCCTCTCTCCTTCCAGTGGCCTTGGAACACCTGGTGGATGCAGTCATGCAGGGAACTTGTATGTCACATTCCCTGTTTTTCAAGCAAGGTATAAACCAGCTTGCTACTCAGTTTAGAGAATGCATGTAGGAAACTTGAATGCTGAAGAGGAAACATGTAGCAAGTTTTACATATCTGGATAATTGAAGAGTAGGGCAGATATTCCTTCAGTTAGGACTTTGCAGCTAATAACATTCTGTCAAAGAAAATTGCTCATGACTGTCGCTGTTGGAGCATGTATTGGGGAAGGTCATCTCTAAAGCAGCAAACATTCTTTAATAAAAAATCCAAGGGATCACAGTGATGGGGTCCTGAACTGGAGCAGATGGACAGGACATAAATAGTATATATACAGAGTATGCTGGTGAATAGCTGTTCTATGTGGCCGGTGCTCATTTCTAGGAATATACTAAACTCTTAGGCACTTATCTGTCTGAGTTGTGATAATAGTAAGCAGGAAGGCGTTTCCTTAATTTAAGGGCATTGAAACATTCACTAATAAAGAAATTGGTGTAAAAATATTACTGCAGCAGTCTAGATGAAGTTCAATACAGTACCAAAAGCTGTGTCTTCTGCTGCATGTAAAGTCTACCAATTACATTATTTGATCTATTAAGGAGGCTGGACTGTTTTGGGGTGGATATATTAGTTAACTTGATATGTTGATACGGAGTGGTAAACCAGCCTGTTCCTTCACCACTCAAAAACCCTCCTGGGAGATAGCAACAAAATCACATCAGATATCACTCTAATAAACTAAGGGAGACACCCAAAATTCACACCCAGGGTCTTATTGTAGCTTGCCACTTTCTCTAACCAGATGCAGGAGCCTGGCTCCTGCTCCTGAATATCAAGTAAAGCAAAGAGGAACAGTTCTCATTTGCTTATGTTGGGTAAAAGACTTTCTCCTCTCCCAGATATATTTGCAAGCACTGAGGGCAACGAGGAGTTACCAAGTTGATGGCAAATGCTGTTCATCTGGAGGCAAACAGATACACCTATTGTCAGGAAAGAAACATCACCTTAAAACAAATTACTGTACTTGAAATGTAATTCTAGCATAAATTGCTTTATATTGGCTTGTGTGTTAGCTCCAGGATGACTGCACTAAAGAGTGTAGAAGCAGATCGAGACAGACTCCTCCATTGTAAGGTCTAGAGAAGGACTTGAACTCTGCAGAGGCTATCAGGTCTTCTATAATGCTAGCCAGGGGTCTTCCATGAGGAAATGCTTATAGGGATACTGCTTGGGTTTACAGTATAGAAGGGCTAACAGAAGTGCACGAAGAGGATCCTAGTAGAAAAATCCCTGCTTGCCAGTCTGCAGTAACAAAGATTTTTTTATTGTTTGTTTTGAAGAGCTTTTATTAGTGTATTGTATTTAGAGTAAAAGGATTTTTCTTTAGCCTTTATTTTGAGCAAGTATCCTAACTACAGCTATTCAGGTAAACTGAATATGGGAGCATGAACCCCCATATATAAGACAACATAGTAGAGCAACAGGTATGTTAACAAATGTAAGAATAAATACAGAAAAAAAATGTATGGAAGTATCTAGAATAAATTGCATGTGTAATTTTTATATATTAGAAGTGGGGTTTTTTTCTATCTAGTTTGATCGTGATACATGTTCTTGAATCTGGACTTAATTTTTATAATTATTTGTATGTATTGTGTTGTAAGTATTGTTTTGCCTGAACTTAAATATGTTTTTTGTCATGCTGCATTGTAAATATACCTAGAGCTATAAATGCCACATGCGTGTCTGTTTATAGAATTATCACCCTTTTTGGAGTGCAAGTTTAGGTTTCTTGTAAGCTCAGTTTCCATTAAAAAAATAAAACAGTGTCATAGCTGGATTACAAATCTAGTTTTGTGTGTTTGTAGCTGTTTATCCGTAAGAGTTTCGATTTGCCTTTTTTCTTTCCAGTTGAATAAGTTTAATCCTTGTACACAGATCATGCCTCAGTTTTCTGAAATATCCCCAAGCCTTGCTTCAGTATCTTCTAAGAAGACAGTTTATGGTCCTCTGGCCTGTTTTAGCTCATCCCATAATTACTGTGGTGAGATTTTAATGGTTTTTTTAGCAATTTAGAGCTCTTCTGTTTGTTCCATCTCATTTCACAGGAGTACCATCTTCTATCTTACCTGCTAGGAGATGCCACATGTCTTTCAGTGCAAATATCATCTCCAATCCAAGTTGCAGAAGTTGTCAAGACTTTGCAAGTCAGCAGGTTTTTAGGTTGCCAAACTCTAACGTTGCTAAACACTGCCTGTTTGCAACAGCTTTTTCAGAGAAACTGTCAACACTCGATCAATGATAAAAGTTGCTCAAGGCTCATAAAACTGCCCACTGACTCCTGACATGATGATGTTTATTCTGTAATGCAATTAAGGCATTCTTTTAACAACTTTGTCTATTGTAAGTTCTTGATCGTTTCACTCCTTCATTCACAAGAGAGGATACAACAGTCTCTCTCATCAAAGGACAGAGTGTGCGATTATATTGCTATGCTAACTTGGCTTATGGGACCACCACAGCTCAAGGTCACTGGTGCCATTCATAAACTGTGTTTTATTTCCCTTGCAGGTTATGTCTTTAAGCAAATCTTTCTTTGCTATGCTGAAATTTACCTCAGCTTGTCTCAGAATGCAGTGCCAGAATTATCCCTTCCCTTGTGTACGAGGCTGTATTGTGCCTGCCACCAGTGCTACCCTTCTACACATTGCATTCTGCTTTTCAGTGACATTTTGATGTCTGTCACCTGGCTCCTTTTTTCTTTTCCTTTTCATCCTCTTTCATCACCATCTTCTGTCTAAGGACATCCGACCTTTTGTTTGGCTCAGCCACTCTGGTTTTAATTGCCTTGTGTGGAAGTATCAGACTGAATCCAGCTCATTGTCTGCTTCTGAAGAGGGTAGTGTGATATTTCGACACATTTCCTCTACATTTTATTTCTCCTCTGTGCCAAGTACGATTTATTGACTGGTCAAGAGACTATTTTAAGCACACAGAATACACATAATAGAGGTTTGTATCAGAGGTTATTCCCACTGCTGTTGGGGTCATGCGTGCAACAACAACAAGAAGCAGAGTGTGGTTATAACTCCCTGGCTTTTGTGCATTTGATTCAGTGTGTGGGGTATAATGACCCAAAGGAGGTCAACAAAGTGCTGGAAGTTAAACCAAGGTCTTCCAAGCAGGAGAATATTGATGTGCAGTCAGAGGCTGGATACCAACCGAACGATTTACTACATTTTGCTAAATGTCATAGTCATTAGAACAAATACAAGGGGCTAAAAGCAATAATAATGAGGCCTGCACACCTGTCTGCACTCTGAATAGTTCAGCATGTGCTACCTTCCCACCTGTAATGCTCAAGTTCTCTCCACAGAACATATACTGTGAACTGAATTAAAAAGAAAAACACAGAGAATGGGGATTGGCATAGATTGCACATACACAAATTTACTAATTAAAACTAAAAAGGCAGAACACAAAACCTGGCTGTAGACTTAAGCTCAGCATTATTAATTTGGTCTCAAAAGTAAGAAGAGGTGTCCAAAGCAGTTACCCTGAAATGAAATTTCACTCAGTGAAATAGAAAGCTATCAGCATAGCTCAGTTGGAAGGGGAGGGTCTAACCAACTTTCTGGACTGTGAAAGCATACCTTGCCAGAGGGGATATACAAGTGTGTGAGGGAATATATGTGTTTTTATTCAAGAAGGTGCTGAAAGGGAAGGCTACTGTGAAGTTTTTCTTTGGGCACTATTTTTCAGTCAATTGTTTATTACAGGTGGACAACATGATGAGAAGGTAGGACAGCGAGTGTATCTGTTCTGAGGGACAGGTTCATCAAAATTGGAAAGAACTAGAGAATTTGTTATAACCTTAAAAAAAAAATCCCCCCAACCCCAATATCTTAATCTTTTCTGCATTGCAGGTGACTGATACAAAAGTGATATTTTGAGTGTCATAGTCTGAGGAGGGATAGTTGAATGCAGCTTGTTAAACCATTCTCATTTTTCCTTTCCATTGGCTGCCAAAAAATAATCTAAGTGGCATTTAGATATTGCAGTATGATGACTGTTTTAAATCAATGCATTTTATTTTGTTATTCTTTTAAAAGTTAACATAATATTTAGGAATCCTTGATACTTCTACTTATTTAAGAAGGCTTGATACATACTAAAGTTTTTTGGTTTGGGAGCAGTGCAATAGAGATATGACATGCATTTCTTTAGGCTGGCGGATGTTAAGCAGAGGATGCCAAGGTACAAGTAGCCAGGTTAATTAATGCTGCTTCTTGAACACGATTGGAAAAATTTTGCGTCCATCCTTTCACTCTTCCTTTCATACACCTGTCCAGTTACCCAAATCAGCAGAGGACACTTGAACTTTTTCTTGCAAAGTAGAGATGTGTAAACCAAAAAGTAGAACATGATTTTGTCCAGAATTTCACTTTAAGCAGCAGTCACTTGCTTTGTTTGTCTACAGCAGCAGTTATAAAACAATTGCTCATTGCTAGGTCTGGTATTTGAACACAAGCAAATATTTTGGTTTCTGATTGTCTCTCAATTGAGCGAAAAGGACCAAACAAAGAAAACAAACCAACAGAACCCAAACCAACCAACCAATGAGAAAAAATCCACAAACCCAAGCAAACAGAAAACTACACAACCTTTTGGAAAAACAAATAATTCAACAACTGGAATTTCAGGTGACACTGAAAGCCAGATTTATGGAGTAACAACTTCTCTTGGTTTAAATTTTCACCACTTGCAGCAGATTTTAGCAGTTAATTTTCCTGCAGATGATTCAGGAATATTGAGCAATATTTCAGCAACCCAAGTTTAAATGTGGGGTTTTTTAATGTGCTATTAATTTTGCTTTTAATTACTTTAAATAAAATGCTCAGGTTCAATGATCTTGATGTCAAAATAAATTTTAAAACTAGTTCTTTTAATTGCTTTGCCAGTTTATTTCTGCCCAGACTTTGAGAGGGAGACATTTTAAGATGCTGTATTGATGCTCTCTGTGATCTGGCACTTTCCCTAGAAAGATCAAGACCAAGATTTTTCTATCCCTTTACTAAGGAATGTCATCACAGAATGAGTTTTGCTCATGGCTGTTTGGAGATTAATGACTTCCCATCCAGTTTCTCTGTCCTGAGAAAAACAGTTTGTTGTTAGACCTGCTTTTTCTTTTCTTCCTAGACTTTAATTTGTACTGTATCTAAAGGTGTGCAGTGCCTGCACTTCCTATGGTGCCACTTACTTTACTCCAAAGTTTACATGTAGTTATGCTTTAAATAAATGTTACATATCTGTAAGTTTACAGTGATTTATTTTGTGCCAGCATACTTTTCTGTATGTCTTAGTGAAAATTAGGCTGCTTTGTTTGAGACAAAATGAAAAGTGATATTTGTAGGCATCTTTCGAATTTAAGTTGCCAAAACCTCCCTTCACTGAATCTCAATTAACCTCTGTTCATCCTTTTATTAGATTTGTCTTTGTGCATTTAAGAAAGCTGTTAAATTTGGAGTTGAATCACTTACGTGATGCGCTCAGTCAAATGTTGTGTCTTACTGTCACTGCAGACAAGCAGCTTTCTTGTGTGACATGTGTGCAAAGGATAACATAGTAGAAGGGAATATTTTCCACTAGTGACAGTTGAGAAATGCTTCTGTCTCAGACCATATTGCAGTCCTACAGTTTTTATGACTTAATGGCCAAGCTACAGCTCTTACTACAGGATTCAACTTGACTTCCTAAAAAATTAAATACTAGATTCAGATAGGGATCCTTATGCTGGCTCCTGACATTTATACTTGCATATGATTACCTTATGAGTTGATTGAAGCAATCTAAATCTGTTTTGTTGTTATGAGCTTTGGGATTTTTTTTTGTGGATTTGGGCTTTAGGGGATTGTTTGAGTTGGGTTTCTGCAGGTTTGGTTTTTTTTACAAAGACTGTATGCTACCATGAATTCCATAGCAGATGAAAAAATGGACCCTTCAGACCTTGCCTGCCTGGAATCGCTTTGTTTTCCTGAGTATTCCTTCCTTTTTTTTGGTCTGTTTAACATTTTTCCTCCTGGCATGTTATTGCATTGAACAACTGTGTGGATTTAGCATAAATAGCCTGGGCTTCCAGATGACAATCTTGCTCTGCTTTCTGTGGGCAGTCAGAAATGAGAAGAAAGATTCTCACTATAATTTGTGTTTTCCCATATTACTTTCCCTGCAGCTCTAATATTTTTTTTAGATTGACTCTTCTAGTTCGTGGTAAGTGAATGCTGACCCCATAATAAATTTAGGAAGAGTTGAATATTAGGAATTAGGTTCATGACTAATTCAGGATTTAGTTCTCTCTCACGTGATTCTGGACAGTCATAATCTCTTATCTCTCTAAGCTTTTTCCCAACTGATACTGTGATTTAAAATAATAATCTTGTGGTAAGAGGCCCACAAGTGCCTAATTAGACTGTATGCCAGAAGAGTGTCCCATTGATAATTAAATATGTCAGCTTAATGCAGTAGGAGCATCTTAAACATATTAAGCCACTGGGAAATCATTCAAGCTGCCTACTGCAGAGGAACGGGCCATTTTCTTATGGACCATTAAAATTCTTCATGATTGTTATTTCTGATTTGCAGTAAAAGCTTTCAATTTGGAAATCCTTGTTATTTCATCAAACATATTCCTGTTTGCTACACCAGCAATCCTTGAGGTCAACAACAATTTGCTGCTTTGTTCCAGTTTAAGGTTTGCTGATGATCTGTTTCTCCAAGTTCATTCTCATTACATAACAGAGGACACAAATACAAAATCTGAACATAATGCTACCCTAGACATGTGGTCACATGCAGTTTCCTGACCTTATCTCTAGGAAAAAAAAAAAAAAGTGAAGCAAATACCTAATGCATATTAAAGTGGCCGTGGTCTAGTACAGACCCACAGTGAAATGTAATATGATTCTAGCTTCTTAAAAGTTTATCTCAGTCTGCCTCTGATTTTCATCTCTTGAAACTATCTCTTCGTGACATAAAAATTAGTTGCTGTGGAAGTGACTACAGCAGGAACAGGGGGATCTTTTAAACAGGGGACAAAAAAAAAAAAAGATTGCACATATGAACAGATGGGCTTAGCAGTGAGTAAGGAAGAAAAATCACCTAAAATCTGAGGTGGTATGTATTAAAAAGATCTGTCTATATTTTAATTTGCATACATCATTTTAAGCCCTTGCTGATTTTCTAGAACACAGTATACATGTAGGTGTTTACCTGACATCCTAATTTATATAGAAGTGTAATCTTAGTATCTTGGGTACTGAGTACTATCTTTACAAAGTTGTGGTAAAAGGAGCTGCGAGCAGTGAGGAAATATTCCTGTGTGAGTGAAAAAGGTATAGGGAGTGACGTTCAGAGGGCTCCCTTTTGGGTCCACAAAATGATGCAGCTCATGTTCCCTAAACACTGCAACAATAGAATCTACTTGACAAGTGTGGTGACGATAGCCTGGAGGACTAGCTCTGCCCAGCCATACTTGTGATTTTTTTCTTCTCCTAATAAGGACCCGATCTGAGCTATTTTAAAAGTAATTGTTTTGATTTGGATAAAAATGGAATAAAGAAAATAGAATCAGAGAATCATGGTGGGATTGTTAGGCTTACTGTGTTTTCAGTCACAGCACTGACACAAAGATTCTCCTGAACACCCTGGAAAAATCAAATGCAATTCTCATTATGGGGGTTTACAGTTTTTCTGTCTACATATGTATATCCATAGTGATGGGAAGCTGACAGTCTCCTTGCACATGAAATTCAGGAGACTGCTCAGTAGATGCAGCTATGATGTGACTGGTGATATAGAAATTTTCAGGGCAAAGTAGACTAAATTTCACATAATGTAAGGGACAGTATTTAGGTCTATAATTCTTTTTCCAAGTCCAGAATTTTTTTTCTTTATCACTATGTGTTTAAAAAAAATGTGTGTTCGCATAGTGACCATGTTGAAAGGCACAATCATCTCTTGCTAATAATCAGAGTATGTTTGCAAGATATCCAAAAGAATTATCATGCTATATGGACTGAGTTCTTATTAGTACTTTGTTTCCCCAAATCTTTTGACTAGTTACTAGCTTTGACTCTTTCTTATGTGGTTACTAGCTGCAATGGTCCCTGCAAAGCTTCATAGTATATCCTGGCGAAGCAGTACAGCTCCACCCACAAGGATGGGCTTTTGTGCTACAATACGGAATATACTACTCTGTCATTACAAAGGTGGACATAAAAAAAGCATGGACACACAAAGCATGTTGTGTCATGCTGGGGCACTGGCCTTTTTCCAGCAAAGTAAAAGTCAAAGCAAATACCTTTTAATGCACAGTCTCTGGAATAAAATATTATTTTTTTTTAAAAAAAACAACTTAACATTTAGCTCAGAGAGTTCTTTTTTTTGCTTTCTATGAAGATAATACTGTATTAAATATATCTGTGTAGAGTATGAGATTTATGTACATGGAGAATATTTGCCAAAATCACATTATGAATAGACGAGTATTTCATTAGAAGACCCAAATCTGAATGTCCATGCTTATAAATATATATAAAAAAATGCACTGCACAATGCAAGCTAAATAACAGTTCTTGATTTTTCCTTTATATACTAAAGATGAAGCATTCATTGAAAATCCCATCATAAAAGATTATTTGTAGGAATGGGCCTGCAAAGAATTAAATTGTGAAATATTAAAATATTTTAAACTGCTGAAGGTACACCATGAATAGAAAAATAAATCCATGCAGGTGACATGTTCTAGCTGGGAACTTCCACAGCAATAGTCGATGTCATTAGAGTTAATGACATCTCATCACTAGCAGCTATTGCTCTAAATTTACAATGAACTTGTGCCCACCAGCCACATCTCCATCTCTATCATCTGGCAGTAAATTTTGTGGCTTTCTTTGGGACAATATTTTTTTGTTTGTTTGTTAAACACATTTTTGTATTGATAGAACTAATTAATTCAACACTCCCTCATTCCTTAGTCTTCAGCAGGGCTCTGTCATAGGTCAGATAAATGTTACTTTTTGTTTCAACAAGGTTTTTGTTCATTGTGTGCTCCTTTGTGTGCCTGGTGCCTTCGAAGTGTTGAAGGGTCCTTGATTTTTTTTACTCTTTCACCAACTGCTGTGAACGGAAAAATCAATGAGAAGTGCATCTTGTGATACCTGCAAAGCAGACAGGGAGAATCATAATAATTAGGGTTTGTGAAAAAAAAATGCATTAGATGTCAAAATGCCTTCTGAGAGTAAAAAAATAGTCCCTAACGAGGATTAAATTCTTTTGTCAAAGCTTAGACTGGTAGTCTGAATTATTTTGTCTGATGATAACAAACCCCAGCTTCTTCCTCCAGCTTTATATGCTGAGTATGATGTCACGTGAGGTGGAATATCCTTTTGGTCAGCTGGGATCACCAGTCCCAGACTCATCCCCTCCCAATTCCTTGTGCCCCCTGAGCATACTCACTGGTTGGGTTGGATGAGGAGCAGGAAAGGCATTGATGCTGACTAAACACTGCTCAGCAGTAACTAAAACAACCCTGTTGTCAATACTGTATTAAGCATAAATCCAAAACATACCCTCCTGCTAGCTACTAGGAAGAATGTTAACTATCCCAGCCAGAGCCAGATTGGAAAAGGAAAGGAAGATTTCTATGCCTAAAAGCCAAGAGATATTTTAGGCCTGAAAAGATAGAGCAAGATCTCAGTGTGGATGTTGAAGGCTGTTTATTTAAAAAAGGTTGTCTATAGTGACAATGTGGTTACCACAACATGCAGTGTATATCCTTACTTGTGTCTTCTCTTGGTGGCAGTGACACGACACCCTTAATGAGAGAGTGCATCAGGAGACAGCTTTTCATAGAGGAAAGATTTTGCAAACTAAAATGGACATTTCTGACTAATATGAGAATGTTTTATTCACTTTATTTCATACAGCATCTAGTCTTCATGCTTACCTTGTTCACAGCAATTATGTTCCCTTCCCTCTTCATTAAAGACCACCTAAAAGCATGAACATCAGCTTTCTGTGTTCTGCCTCACTTTAATGGTCAGCTGGCACCTCCACAACAAAGCCTAGCCAGAAAGGGTTTCAACTTGACCTTCTTTCATTTGTATTTGGAATCCCTGGCAAAGAAGATCTCTGAGCACTTGAGCTTTTGGCTTTTGATTTATTCTTAACTAAATTTGATTTAAATTACTCAAGATATATTTCAGTGCTTGCAGGAACTACAAACTATTATTTCTACCATTTGAGTACCTTCTTATTGCCAGGGTTTCCCTAGGCTAAAACAAGCATCATTTTATTCTGGATACTTGCTAAAACTATCTTGTAGTAGTAGAAAGTAGCCCTGAACTACTTTCAGCCCTACAGGTTAAATAAATCTGGCATTAGAATGTTCATTCACTGCACCTGGCTGTGGATACTGCAGATTTACTTTGGAGATTCAGGTACTAATGGAGGAGAAGCTTTTTCTTCTGAAGCATTTTTAAGGGTCATAAAACTTCTGCCTATGTATATGAAGAATGGAAACGTCTTTTCTGTGGCTTTCTAGATGCCCAAGCAAGTATGATGCAATAATATTCAGTTAGAAATGTACTCTTGCCTCTTGCTGGGAGGTGATTCCTACCATTTCACTAGAGGTCTGGGCTATATTAAAACCAGTGTGCCCAGTGGGACCAGGAGAGTGATTGTGCCCCTGTACTCGATACTGGTGAGGCCAAACCTTGAGTCTTGTGTTCTCTTTTGGGCCCTTCACTCCAAGAAAGACATTGAGGTCCTGAAGCATGTCCAGGGAATGGCAACAAAGCTGGTGAAGGGGCTGGAAAAGAAGTCTTATGAGGAGCAGCTGCGGGAACTGGGGCTGCTTAGCCTGGAAAAGAGGAGGCTGAGGGAGACCTTATCACTGTCTACAACTGCCTGAAAGGAGGTTGTATCGAGGTGGGTGTTGGTATCTTCTCCCAAGTGATAGGATGGGAGGGAATGGCCTCAAGTTGTGCCAGGGGAGGTTCATATTAAACCTTTGAAAAAAATTCTGCACTGAAACGTTTCTCAGGCACTGGAACCAGCTGTGCAGGGAGGTGGTTGGGTCACTATCCCTGGACGTGTTTAAAAGTCAGGTAGATTAAGTGTTTAGGGATATGATATTGTAGTGGACGGGTACAGTTGGACTTGATGATCTCAAAGGTCTTTTCCAACCTAGTGATTCTATGATTCCCTGTACGTCACTCAGCACAACTGTACTTTGGCTTTTGTGTTACAAGGCACAAACAAGCCAACAAGCTGACATTCGTTTCTCCATAAGGAGAGAAAAAGCATTCTGATTGCTTTCCTCTGTTTCTGTCTTGTGTATCCCTGCTGTCTCAGCTGTGATAGTGACTCTGACCCTCAATGCATTCACAGAAGAAATGCTTGTCTAAGCCTGTCTCTCCCTCACCCTGCCAACTATCTGCAGGGGTGTGGAAGCGACTCGTTCTCTGTTCCTGTTCTGTCTGGTCAAAGCTCTTGACAAGATGTCAGTGCCTACTACGATAGCAGTCCTTAGCCTTTCTGAGATTTGAATAGCTTACTTGGACAAGAGCCCAAAGCTTGTTGAAATAACTCACACAGGCTGTGAAAGAGCCTTGAGATTGTAAGACCCATCAGTAAACTGCATTGGCTCTGAAATATGGGCTTTTGTTCTGTTACCTCTAGTCAACGCAAGCTGTGGTGTCCTTGCATCTCTGCCACTTTCAGCTGGATTTGGGGTTTGATTCAGTGCTTTCACAGGGCAGATACAGCCTTACCTCTGTCTGTGACAATCAACAACGAATGTCTGTGAAGTTCAATAGCATGATATGAAAAGGCATGGTGGCACTGCTTCCTATGAATTTTCATAAACATGAAAAAAAAATTCTGCGCTACTGAGCAAGCTGCTGAACAGCTGGAGAGGATGGCGTAACATTCTGTGTTATGCAGAAGAGGAGTTTTTAGGCTGCTTCCCTGATACCTGCAGTCTGCACATCCATCAATATACCTTCCTCTTCTATTTTACTCTTACCAGACTGCAACAGTAAAATGTAACATTTTGAACTTTCACCAGATTTCAGTGGCTCCAGTGGGGTTTATTCCTTTCTGCAGCAGTGGGTCATGAAGAAATAAGAAATCTTTGGCCAAATACCTGCTCTGCTCCTCTAGGATGGCAGCTGTGCAGGAGCTGTCGTCTGCAGACTCCCTCCCTCTCTCATTAGGTATTTCTTCGTTCAGTGAGGGTTATTCTATGAGCCGGGGAGCTACACAGTTCAAATGCACATAGTTAATAATAGTTTCGAATTCTTGACCATTCTGTAAAAGTCTGAGAGGGGATTAAAGTTGGGAAAAAAATCTGCAAACATATACAGCCTTGCACAAGGGCAACTGGGAAGGTGAGGGAGGTTGAGAGGAGATTCACCTTCTGTCCTAAGCAGGGACCTGTGATAGGAAGAGTGAAAATGGCCTCAAATTGAGCAAGAGGAGGTTTAAAATGGATAGTAAGAAAATTTCTTTACTGAAAGAAAAAGCGTTGGAACAGGCTGTCCAGGGAAGTGGTAGAGACATGATCCTTGGAGGTATACAAAAAGCATGTAGATGTGGCACTTCAGGACGTGGTTTAGTAGGCAAGGTGGTGTTGGACTGATGGTTGAACTTGATGATCTTAGGGATTTTTTAATAATCTTAATGATTCTATGCTTCTATGTGTTTAAAAGGATTTCATGGACCCCTTCCTGTATCAGATGCATCTCTTGGCACAAGATTAGGAGTAACTTCTCCAAGTATCCTAAGTTGAAGTAAGATGTATAGTCTGTAATTCTTCATACTCTATGAACATAATGTGTGCTTTGGGATACAACAGTAAGCAACGTACTTCCTGTGTTCTTGAAGTGTGGTGGTGCAGGTCTTACAGAAGATCTTGCAACAACCTCAGCTCATGCTGTTGTTCAGCTGGGTTCCACAGCGTTGCCTGGCTGGGGTGCACTTGAGAGTATGTGAATTAAGGACATAAAAAGAATCATTTTGTTTTTTCCTAATAAGACCACATGAAAGTCTCCCTTGCGGGAAAAAAAA
The DNA here is from genome assembly GCA_033459285.1 of Clamator glandarius. Taxonomy (NCBI): domain Eukaryota; kingdom Metazoa; phylum Chordata; class Aves; order Cuculiformes; family Cuculidae; genus Clamator; species Clamator glandarius. Next base: position 1,943,411 of record JAUNZM010000165.1, on the reverse strand, counting down.
AGTTTTTTCCCCCAAACCATGACTTTGTTGAGCATAACCTTATGAAGATGAATCATTTTAAATTCTCCATCATTTAGGGAACCATGGTATTTGTAGGGCCTGTTGGCAGTGTCAATGAAACAGCAGTGGAAATGCATTTCTTTCCTTGATTAGACACTCCAATGAGTTCAGTTCTGCAGGCAGAAATGTCTTTTACTCTAAATATTTTTTGTTCCTGGTCTAAATGCATTACGCAAATACTTCACTCCTTAAACACATAACAAATGTTTGTGTATGTTTACAAACAGCCCCAAACATGATAGTTCAGGAAGCCAGTGTAATTTTAAGAGCTTAAGAAACAGCAGCTACAGTATAATAGGATCTGGGGTTTATGCAAATAAAACCATTATACCCATTACTGAAGCATAACCAAGTAGCAAGACCTCTGCACTTATGGGTAATATGACAAGTGATTTATTTATAACTGTTAGAATTTTCTCCTTGCATTTTCTTGCAGTATCACGTGATCTCCAAAAGGCAGAGTTTTATGTTGCTGAGAAGAGCTCTCCATATATTAATAAGATGCTGAACAAATCACTTGTACAAAACATGTTCTTCTGAGATTTTGTTTTGTTGCCTTTTAACTCTCCAGCAGTTCAATATAGTCTTGGTATTATGAAGGACTGCACTTCAGTATATATGGTTAATATAATATAAACATGGAAGGTGGAAAAGTTCTTTGCCTGCACAATTGAATTGACCTTAAACTTTACAAGTACAGTGTACCTAAAGCTAACAAAAAATACCTTGCTATGGGTCAAACTATGGAGTCTCCAATCCATTCTTCTAATGCAGTAGACTGCCAAATATATCACTTTTCTAGAGGTCTGTTCAGATGTCTCAGTAACCTGAAGACCCGGTCTCCAGATGTATTTGCCATAGTATCGCTCAGGTCTTTGCATTCTACACAGTGTCCTAAGGCACAGAAAATTGTGATTTCCTAAGTCTGCAAAAGAGCAGGTATGATCCTTGGCCGTGGAAAGCTAATGGAATACCTTGATTATCCTTCACTTGGATGAAACTTGGCTTGTTAACTTGTGTTTGGTAATACCACACTTTCTGTAATTCACTTCCTTCCAATTACACTAACGAAAATACAAAACCAGCTTCAGGACAAGGTGTGCCCAAAGTTTATCCAAAAAACACCTGAATTATACTGACCCTAAGGACCAGGATCTGCAATCAAATTTGTTGACAAGTTCCACAAAATCCATCCTTAAGCCTACTCATTCAGCTTTGTTGTTTGGATTGATTGTAGTATTGGATGGATACCCAACGCTCACATCGCAAATATTTGGGTTCCCATTTCTTCCCTGCCCAAGTGTTCATTGGTGTATTGATTTAAAACCAAGGAGTGATTAGATATTTCTTAATATCACAATTTTTTATGCATGTATATTTTTGTTTATATATAAACTTACAAATATGGGATCCAATTAAATTGCTCATTGAAAGCACCATCTCGTAAGAATTAAACCTCTGAACAGTACTTTTATCTTCCTGCAAAAATAAACAGTTGCTAGGCTCATTTCCAAGATCAAATTGATACAACTACTAGAGTGCAATTAATCTTTGCTCTATGAGCTTGAATATGCATTATTTGTTCTCTGTTCTGTACTGTTGCTCTGCTGTTTTATCTCGGTAGAAATTAGTTTCAGTGCATTAGCGTTGCAGCGACCAGTAAAGGGAACCCTTTTGGTCACTACAGCTTATAAAGCTTTGTCATAAAAATTATTAGTCTGTTCTGTGAAAAGTAAAATATTCATCCACCTCAATTATTGATAAACGGTCAGAAAGTCATTACTTAAAGATTTCTTATTTTCATCGTGGCATTTTTGTTGTTGCTGTGTCAAAGTTTATAAAGAATAAAACTCCTGGATTTTAGGGAAAACACAGGCTAAAACCCGCTAATTTTTGCTAACAATATTGTTTACTCTATAAGAAAATAAAAGGTAGGCAAACCACTTTCTCTTTTCTTTCCTACATTTACCAGGTAAGTCCCACTCACCACAACCAATAAAAGCAGGAGAGAGAAAGTTATAAAATGTTCTACCAAAATGGAAACAGGTAGTGTGTTCCTATGCATTTCCAGGACATTATGGTGTGCCCTAGAAAAAAGGAAAAGTCCAGCTGTGCTTCTGACAGTCACAGAGGGAATATCAATTTACATACTTTGTAACTCATTGCAGCCATTTCTATTATCAATCTAGTTAATTTAGGTTTAGTTCAATCAGTAACGTCCAAGCTTATTCTCCTCTACTCTAGTATGTTAGTGTTGGGGCTTCAGTGGGGCTGTTTGCAAGAGAAGACAAGCATGCTTGTCAGAAATAGAAGTGACTAGTGGGATGGTGATGCAATAGCACCTTTTGGCTCCAACATATCCTCATCGTATCTTTGGAATATCCTTATCAACATTACCAAGCAGTTAAAATTCCAATGTCATTTCCTTCAGGTCCTGCGTACAATGCATAGAAACATGATGGTAGTTTCATGTGCAGCTAGTAGCTGACCTGCCTCCTTGTCCTTGCTTGCCAGTGGGAGGGATTTGTCAGCAGTGCCTTCATAAACAATTCGGAAAATCCAAAGCTCTCATGATTTTATTTATTTATGCTGACCTACATACAGGGCAATTGTAGAAATTTATGGACAAAGCATTTCAAGGGACATTGTCAGCAAATTACTGTCCTTTATGTGTATGGTAGGACATTCAATAACCAACGAGTCTCATCAAGTAGTCTTCATGCAAATGTGTGAAAGCCACTAAGTGGCCCTTGTGAGTTTAATATAGTTTCCCTCAGTGAAAAATATTGTAAGCAGAAGTACTTAGATTTACCTTTACTACCGCAATAAGCAGAATTCCAGATATTGTGTGTAATTAAATGGAGATAGCTAACATAGTGAAACATGCAGATTGTGCTAGTAAGTGTTCAGGATATATAAGGTGGGTCTTGCTATTTCATGACCTAGTAGGGCATGAAAAACATGTTTGGCTTTATAGAGCAGCTTATGAAAAAAACCCCAAACATAATCAAATTTATGCAAATTTATTTCTGAAGGTATTTGTACCAAGAAAATTCAATCCAGAACACCCCAAATCTGCTCAATATTTGTATGAGGTTGTTTTTTCACATTTCAATAACTCTGTTTAGTACTTCATTGACTCACATATCAGAAGGTGTGCATCCAAGCATTGGCATTGAAAGAGCATTCCTGTACAAACAAGGAAACAGGACAGGAAACTTGCCTTTTAAGTCACCTGTTCTTGTAGAAGGTGGCATGAGATTGCCACCCGGAGGCTGTTTGACCTTTGTGAATAAAATTGTGCTTCCCTAGAACAGAAAACTGTCTCATAAATAGCAGCGTCAGCTAAAATCTACATAGACTGTAGAGCAAATTATCCAACTTTTTCTCTCCTGCTTACCCAGTCACTCCTGCAGGAAGGTCAAGTCCTGCTGCTAGCCAACTTGAATTTGGGCTGTATCTTGAAGGGATTTTTCTATTGCTGCATTTCAGCACTAGACTTCAAAGTAATGATCTTGCCATTTGTGTAGGATAAACCCAAGGAATGATGAAGAGCGTCTTAAAATATCAGCTGATGAAGTACTCTAGCACCTGGTCCAGTTTGATTATGTAGACTTGGTTTTAGAGACTCACAAGAACTACTTGTTTTGTAAATTATGAAGCATTAAGACCAGTTTGGATATCATGTTGCTTTATTTTCTTCAAAACATTATTCATCCAGTATAATGAGCATGTATTCTGGGAAAAAAGAGACAGCAAACTAGCCTTGGCATATGAATATTGGTTATTTCCTTAAAAAAAATGTCTAACCAAGAACTCCATGGGGATAGGGGAAATGTTTTCTGTTACTAAGAGACAGACTAAAATGAGGATAGGATAAAGGTGGCAGACAGATGCCTGACAGTAAGATGAGATTTAAAAAAATTATAGAATTACTCACAGAATATGTAGAATCATTTAAGTGTTAAATCATTGTAAGCTTTAAGACTCTGGATTAAGTTATTAAAATTAACATATGCAGAACTAGAACAGGCTTATTAGCTCAAATGAGCGTCCCATTGAATCATATATCCTGACACCCTAACCTGGTCCTATGTTGGATTCCAGTGCATACAGTAGTGTTGTGCATGGAATAACCTGCCAGCAGAAATTCCTGCACCAAAGCCGCTGGAGGTGAAGGGCTTGACTCCTTGCAGAACTGACTTCTAGCTCCTGTTAACACAACTGTATAAATATGTGAGGGGTGCTGCAGAAAAGGGAAGAGGTTAATGATTCAGAAGTTTAAAATTTGAGAGGGGATAATAAGTAAATATTACAATTGGATATTTTCATAACCCAGGATTTCAAAGAAAGAACAGTAGTAGAAAAGTTTAATATTCTCTACTTATTTTTAATTGTTCTCTTACCCATGAGCAGACAGTTGTAAATACACAGAAATGCCCCCTGTTCCTGTTCATTCTGAAAATACAGTATTGAACCATGATGTATTTTTTTCTAGGAAAAATCTAATTCAGGCCAGAACGTTGTACCTCTTCACAATGAATAATATGTGATTTTTAATAAAAAAGGGAATCTTTAATATAGATCACTAATGCAGATCTGGATCTGTGATAAAAGTTTTCAAAACTATAAGAAAAATATAAACTATATTTAAAGCAATTTCTTGACATTATTTGTTGTTGAGAAATTGTACACTTAAATAGCCTCGCCTGGGATACTGTACCTTGGTGTCTTTCCTTGCTGAATGTGCTAATGCTGTTCACTAAAAACGTAGGATCAGCAGATCAAGAAGCATTTGACAAAATATGAATTCTTTCTGTCACATACAATGTCTATAGTTGATGGTTTGTGGCTGACATGCTTAGTCTGCTTCCTAATGCAAAATATAAGCAAATCTGGTTTAAGATCCTGGTACTCGCAGCTCCCAAGCAATTCCACTTATGAGATGGTGAGTTTAGCTGCATTGTAGACTTTGGGTGTACAACTTCTGTTAGGCATATTCCTCAGCTTAAATTTCCAGCTTAATGTAAATAAAAATGATTCAATCTCATTGCTTAAGTACGATAGGGTGAAATACATTGTTGTGCTTTATAATTTCTTACAAAAATTGGTTAAGGATCCATGGTGTTTCAAAGCAGAGGCTAACAATTTGGCAGGAGGCTGATCTACTACTATGGCTGTGCCTGCACTTGGCCTGATAACAAAGCTGAAACACAACATCTTCCATATACTCAGTGGAGGCTTGTCAGAATTCACTGGGTTCACTGAGGATGTGTATTTTCATGTAAAGCTGCTGGAGCTTTTTTGAATGTCCCTGTATGTGCTGGTCGTTCCAACTAGGACTGATTTGGAGCCAGGCACTGGCACAGAAAGGCAGCTGAATGGGAAGGTTGGTAACTAAGAATTCTTGTGCAGCTGGGTGGCAGGCAGTATATGTGGGATGCGGTAGTCTATCTGGATACAACAGCAGAAAAGTGATGCACTTAGATTGGAAATGGGGCAGTAGCAGAAAGAAGTTGGGAGTGCTACAGGTTTAGAAGGAAAGAAAACTTTTTCTGCCTCCCTCTATAATTTTGTTCCGCATGAAGTATGTGCTTCTCTTCCTGCTATAAACCATGCCTTTAATTAAAGATATATGCATTTGGTCAAAAAATATGCTCTCAGAGATGACCAAAACCATGACTAAATTAAAGTCTTTGGGGTTTATGCACAAGACCATCTTTACTTTTATGTTTGACCAGCAAGCTTTCCATGGCAATGTACTTGGTTCATTGCTGCTGCATCCTCTTGCTCTGAACCGACATTGCAATGACAAAATCATACTGCCGTGAACTGATAATGGAAGCAGCTTTTTACAGTAGTATATGGGAAAGTAAAGGTGAAAAAGTTGCAATAAAATAGTTACTAGTTTTGTGTTGTTCGACTAAGGTAGTTCAATAACAAGGCTGATGACATGTAAATAACAGTTTTCTTGAACAAGAGCAATTACAGTATACACTCCCTCTTTTGAACAGATCTAATGCTATGTCTGTAATTAGAAGTTTCGTGAAATCCAGTGCAGGTTTGCAATAAACTTGCATTAATCAGTCCTGCAGAATGATTTTTTGGGTGTTCATTTTTATAAATACTTCTGGAGATATTGTTAGACTAGCTGGTTTTCTGTAGCCATAAATGTGAGGATGTTTTGTGAGCAATGCCCACACGATTAATACTACTCAAAGATCTAGACTATTTGTTTCCCCTAAGATCCTGTTCATTTTATTGGTTCAGATATAGCCTCATGGAAGGAGTAGGTCTAAAAGAAAAGCATTAACTATTTTAGAGATGAGGGTCATTTAATTCTGAGGTTTTGGTCTGACTAATCTTCAGTTTTGGGGAATTCGCAGGCAGTTGTGTTGGCTGCTGGCTTACTGCCCAAGATACTGTTTTGGAAAGGCTGTTCCAGTTCACCAACCTCAATTCATTCAGCTCTTTTTTCCTTTCAACAGAGAAGTATGTATATATGTTTATAAGTTCACAGATAGCTTGGGAAATTTCTGTTAGCAGCTTATTCTGTTCTCTGTTCTGTTTTAGTGGCGTTTTCTGAAGCATTCATTTCATGCTTTTCCTCCATGACTTGAACTCAACATTACATGCCATCCTGTATATAGGTACTACCTTTTAAAACAGTATTAGTACTCTGACTCTTGGAGCATCTAGAGCAAGTTTGTCAGAAAGACAGTTCGAAGAATCTGATGAGCTGTACCAGCTGCATCTGCTCCTCCTCTTTTTATTGTATTTAGCTGCTTTTCCACCTTTTCTGCCCTACTTGCCTATCTGTCAATAGGCAATAGCCTTGTCATTGCAATAGCTGATAAACTGTGAAATAGCATACAAAAAATTTGCAGACTCATCAGCTCTGAGTACAGGGGCACAATCACTTTTCTGGTCCTACTGGTCACACTGGTTTTCATACAGGCCAAGATGCCGTTGGCCTGTCAATCAACCCCAGGTCCTTCTCTGCCAGGCATCATTCTAGCCACTCTTCCCCAAGCCTGTAGCGCTGCACTATGACAGTTTAGGCTTGGCAATCCAGCGAGTTTTAACTCAGCAGACGGTACGCTTCATGATGCACCTACATAACAAGATAGGATACCACTGGAATATAACTGAGATATAGTTAAAAGTAAGATAATTAATTTAAACATATATATACATATATATACTCGATTTTGGTGGACAAATGAAGGCCAAACACTCAGATTGAATCTGTGGGCTGTGACAATGTCATTTGCTGTAATGTGATGAGCCAGACTTGGAGTAATTCTATCAGCGTTCTCCACTGTGTGACCAGTCAAGCCCTTGATCATTCTTTTGATTTATCTGTATATATTCAGGCATGATAGCACCAGCAATAGGTATGCAATAGGTTTATTGATACTTCTCAAAAAGATCTATGTATACTGTGGATCTAGATGGAAGAGAAAACAGAAATGCATTTCCTATACGAGAAGCATCCTAGACTTTTAAGCATCTCTGCCAGCCTTGATAGAGGTGAGTGGTGCCCAGTAAGTAGGGAGATTCCCCACAACAGCAAACACTGAGTGTTTCTCCTATGTTCCTTTGCTCTGTTGTAACAAAGTGTAACTCATTTTGTATTTCATAAAACGCAGCTTAGGATTTTTAAGGTGGTGGTGTTTCCATCACAAACATGAGCTCTGCCCAGCCCTCCTGCTGGTTGAAAAGGAGATTAGTAAATGAGAAAAAACAGAGCCTAGAGTGGCAAGTGGTACAAGAACTGACAGATACTTATGTTCTGCTGTGCTTTCATTTGTGATACAATACTCAGTTCATGTACAGCCATCAAAACACATGAAAGCCAGAAAAAAATTACAGAAAGCACTGAGCACTGTAATTATTTTCTCTTCCTTTGTTGGTCTGTACTTATCTTCACAAAACTTAAAAGCTATGTAATTATGTAATTTGAAAAAACAGTTATTAACATGTATAATTCCTGCCACCAAAAATAACATTATATTTAAATTAACATCTTCACAGAACCATTTTGCCAAAATATAGGTTTCATTGATCTTAACCTCTTTTATAACCTTAATTTGAAGCTGGCACTTTATGTCTAAAAACCATCACAGAGGAAGGGCTTTGGGGCAAAGAAACATGCTTTATCAACAATAACACATGTGATCACATGAGATTAATGGTGTGAAATATGGTTTCAAACCTACCTCAAGATATTTTAAATGGATGTTTGTTATAGTGTGTTGCCCTGTCCCAATAAACAAAGTGCCTTTTAAAGTGTCATCAGGAAACCCATGAAAATCACAAGCTTTTAGAATCTTGTGTGTCCATTGCAATAATAATTTGAATAATATTAAGCATCTCTATGAGAACTGCAGATTAGCATTGAACTTATACTAAACAGCAGCCAAAGCTATATACTCTCCTCAGCTAGAATTATACTCTAAAGGCAGATTCTGTCAGGGAAATCGATTGTCCTTGAGAAAATGATGAGGAGGTAGAGAATATGAACATGAGCCAGAAGTGGCCCAGGTGGCCAAGAAGGCCAATGGCATCTTGGCTTGGATCAGAAACAGCATGACCAGCAGGTCCCGGGAGGTTATTCTCCCCCTGTACTCAGCACTGGTGAGACCGCTCCTCGAGTCCTGTGTTCCGTTCTGGGCCCCTCACCACAAGAAGGATGTTGAGGCTCTGGAGCGAGTCCAGAGAAGAGCAACGAAGCTGGTGAAGGGGCTGGAGAACAGGCCTTATGAGGAGCGGCTGAGAGAGCTGGGGGTGTTTAGCCTGGAGAAGAGGAGGCTGAGGGGAGACCTCATTGCTCTCTACAACTACCTGAGGGGAGGTTGTGGAGAGGAGGGTGCTGGCCTCTTCTCCCAAGTGACAGGGGACAGGATAAGAGGGAATGGCCTCAAGCTCCACCAGGGGATGTTTAGGCTGGACATTAGGAAAAACTTTTTCACAGAAAGGGTCATTGGGCACTGGCAGAGGCTGCCCAGGGAGGTGGTTGATTCATCTTCCCTGGAGGTGTTTAAGGCACGGGTGGACGAGGTGCTGAGGGGCATGGTTTAGTGTTTGATAGGAATGGTTGGACTCGATGATCCGGTGGGTCTCTTCCAACCTGGTTATTCTGTGATTCTGTGTTAAATTCTGATCCTTTGTAAGCCTCCATATGTGAGTTTTCTATAATCTTTGTGCTCCTTCAAACCAGTTTTAAATCTTTTAAACCTGCTTTTCTCACGCAGTGTGAAATTTGTATTGCTGAAGCCACATGGCTTGGCTCCTGATAGATAAATGGAGTAATTTAGGAGGGAGTATGCACTACTGATGTTTCCAGATAGGCTTTTCTAGCTCTGTTTGCTACCTCTTTTAGCAGACTGGTTTCAATTTAAAAAGAAGTATGCTGTATTTCTGGTTTTGGTGTGATTGGAACATCTGGAGACTCCAGTGTGACTGTGAAGGTTTGATAACAAAAATATTCAGAATTTAATAAGTGCTATGGATTATTTTAGTTGGATTTCTTCAGGTTTTGCTTTAGCATAGGGAGAAAAATTGCCTGCAAGAGTGGTGGAGTTAGAGAGTTAACTTGGGATTCATGGAAAAAGAGGTAGATAGCTGGATATGAGGTAGATATCTGGTATGTACATCTAATGCTTGAAAATTAAGGTTCCAACTGACTAGTCAAGTTACACATATCTAAATAATGTTTAACCACTGCACTGAGAACTTCACATTTTGAAACTCTTTCTTTACTGTCACTGAAGGTGTAGAGAAGTTGCATTTGTAAGGTATTTAAGTTGAAATAATTTATAATTTAATTAATACAAATTAATTGTATTAATGTCTGACATTCAAGATTTTCCAATTATGACCTTGATGCAATTTTCTTTGGTGAAAAGAAAAGAAATTTCCATCCTTTATTGATGCTGATTTCCCCATCAGAACTCTCAAAAGTGCAGCACTTTGGGAAAGCAAGTGTTGGTTGCAAAAGATGTGTCTAATAAGGCCCTCAGTGGCTTGGAGTCACGCTATAGAATTTTCAGATCAAAGATCTGTCTTGGTCATGAAGCTCCTGTATTCAAATTCTGTTTAGAGGGAAACCTACAGGTAATGTCTCCTCTATGGAACTCCCATACATGTGGATGCCATTATTCTAGTTGGAGGTCTTAGTACTATGAATGGAATTCAGGATTAACCATAAGGTACAGACAAATTGGGAGGAATGTTGTTCAGTTAATGCCTGAGACCTTTGGCTTTGCACTGTAGCATTCTTTTATTTCTTCCTATATCAAAATTGCATATTTAGATTGTGTAAACAAAGTGATTTGGAAGCACTATATCCATGTAGTCTTGTAGGTCCATAGGCAGAGGTTTTACATTGGACTGTGGTGGGCACAAAGTTCAGTAACAGGCATTATTCTCAAAATTCACAGAAAAGAGGAGATATAGCAAAAAGCTGAATATTGGCAAGTCTTTCTAAATTGAGGGGAGTTGTCATTTTTCTGGATCTTGAAATGTAGGAACAGTACTTTGCTCCTTTAAAATTAATAGTTTTGAGTGTTCAGTCTTTGATGTGAACCAAGCAGCTTTAAGCAGCTTTATGAGGAATTATTAAAGCCTATTTTGGATAATATCAATGTTTCAGACAAATAGGGTAATTGTGTAAAGCATTTTCACTTCAAACACTAATACAAATGTGTGTACTCTGCTGACTATCACTGGTACTGAGTTCCCCCTACTTTCAGGGGTTTTTTATGTTGTTTTAAAGACTTGAACTTGATTGGCCTAATTTTTCCTTCTCCGTGATTCTAAATGTTGATTTGGGATGAACTGTATTCAAACTGTATTCGTTTCAGAAGTTAGATCATCAATAGCAGAATTCCAGCAGAGAGGCTTTCTGGCTACACTCAGACATGTTTCATTTTTATGTCAATAGAAGCTCTATGAATCAAACCTATTTTCCCTCAAGGAATATTCGTTAGTTGAACTGAAATCTTTAAAATCTCAGAAACAGCTGACCAAGCATATTTATACAATACACCTCTATCTGTGGCATTTATATTTCTGTAATTTGGGGCATACAGTTTTGCAGAACAGTCTCATATTGACTAAGACACCAGCAAGGATGTCTCTATGCTGCTGCATGGCCACAGTTATAGAAATCTGTAGTTGCTCTACCCCATTATCTGCTGATTGTATTAGGTAGCCTCATTAAGCTTAAGCAAAGATGAGAGTTAGGCCTCTGAGAAAGTAGTTTAATGTTATCTTGGATCCTTTTCCAGTTGTTTATAACGTTGGACATTCTCTATCTGTCTCTGTCATGCACGCATAGATTTGTAAAGAGAATATAGCACTCCTTTAGCTGACTACAAACTGACATACAGCACTTTCAAGATGTGTCAAATATGTTCTGGAATGATGCTTTCTGGAGGAACATTTCTTTTGTACTTTCAGTGATCTACATTTGCTGCAGTCTTGATTCTTTATCCTCATTTGTTGTACTCGCTCACTGGCTCTCTTTCTCAAATTCAGACCTTGGAAAGAGTCCTTAAACTCCTCTTCAGCTTAAATGCACAGTCACACCCATACTTTTCCTCTCCTCGCCTCACTGCTGATATTTCTCATGCCTGATTCTGTATGATCTTTGTGTCATTTCTTTATGCTTTCTGCCTACGTGGGCCCATGCTCCACGTATGAAATAACCTTCCAGTTGATGCAGACCATTCTTTAAGCAACATATAAAACATCTCTTAATGTATTGAAGTTCAGCTAACAATGGCAGTATTCCACACTGCTATTTTGGTTTTTCATGCTTCTAGTTAAGACACGCAATGCCACAGCAGGTGCTGCTCTTTCAGTACCTGTTACTTATAGGAAAATTTGTGAATGCTTACAATAACTTAGCAAGAATTAGGGTTCCTTTGCTGAAACAGTCAAAGATATGGATGTTCTATCAATTTTAACACTCATATTTTTCCAGTGGCAATTGGATTTAGTCTATGCAGCTGATTTTTTTTTTATTTCCTGTAAGTATATGTGGTCAAAAAGTCTTACAGTCTCTTGCATACATGTTTTAATGGCATTAAATTCTTTAGCCAAGATGAGCTCCTGGGAGGAAAGCAACACACAACTAATTTGTGACCCTAAATGTTAGTGTGTCTGGGAAAACTAAAGACTAATTGAGCTAAGCCATCACTTGACCATTTATTTTCATAACCTAATTGTTCATTTCACAATGACTGTAGGCAATGTGATTAATATAACCTGTGAGAGCAATCAAGCTGAAAGAAGATGGTAATGGCCTACATGGTGGTTCTTGTTCTCAGTCCACATATTTTGCTTATAGTTTTGAATAGCTCTTCAGCTGAGCTGTGGAACGTCCTGAAATCACTTGGGTAGCCAGCAGGTATATCAAGGTCAATCTACTGACAGGTGTATTGCCATTGCTGATGGTGTTTACTGCAGTAAAATACGTAAATAAATTTTGGGGTTTTGTTTGTTCTTTGCTTCTTTCTTTTGAAATATCTTGTATCATCTTCAGACCTAAATAATGCATAAATGCTCACCTACCATTTGTAGGTCATGTCTCGTTCTTCAGACAGGGATACTCCTTCCCAGAGGACTCCTTCTCTCTTGCTTGTTATTTCAGTTCTGCAATATACCAACCACACTGTTCAAGATCCATTACTGCTCCATTGTCTCTTTTTCAAAAGGCATAAAAGCCCTTTGTCATTTGCCTTATTTCCTGTATATCTTTAAAGCAATATGATGCATTTCTGTATATGAACAACTTGAGGCTGATGGGATGAAAAATTCTTTGCCTGCACTAGAGTTTTAAATTGCAGGGCAGAACTAAACTAGATATGCAGTGATACTCTTAAAAGATATTTAAAGTTGAGTTCTTCTGGCAGCTGGCCTGAATAGTCATAGCATCAGATTGCTTCAGCAAACTGGAAAAGTATGACCTTGACATTTATGCTTCTGTTAGTTTGATCTAAAGAGGTACCTGTTGCTTGCAAGTGGAAAAAAAAAATCACAAAGCTGCAAGAGATTAGCACAGAGCGTATTTTGTAGCCCAGATATGCTTGTTTTGGAGCAGGTGGACTTAAAAGTCTCCAGAGTAAAAGGCTTTTTCTTTGGTTGAGTTTCCTATTTCTGAACATTATATGCTGAGCAATTCTGCTTACAATCAGCTGAAAGATGCTTCACACATTTTTTTAATTATTTTCTACCTAAAAATATGCCAAAGGCTGCATAAATATATTTAGTACCTGCTGCTTAAAATACAAAATGAGTGTGTAGCAATAAAGCTAGGCTCACTCACATTAAAATAAATAGCCCATACGCAGAAGAAGAAAAGCTGTATCATAATTGACTCATTTCATTTTTACATATATAGTGACTGCGTGTGTCTCACTTTGTTAAAGCAGCACAAGACAATACATAGATGCGCTTTGACCTCAATGAATAAATCCATGTCTCTAAAGCTCTTGCTTCCTTTTAAAGCCTTTTTTAATGCAGCTGAAATAACAGGCTCCTCATGGTGCAATGGATGAATGTGGCTCCACACTTGGTCTTCACAGTCTATAATAGCCTGAAGTAGAATCTTAAATAATGTGTGTGCTGTTTATACTTGATTGTAGTTATTTTTCCAGTTTTAAAGTTTCCATGACACATTGATGCATACAACCCAAAATGTTGGCTGAGGTTAAGTTTTCAGAATTTTGTATTCTAGGAGATAAAATTTATCTTAATGGGACAATGCAATGCTTATTAATTACATATACCATCAAGAAAGGAATGTTAAAGAAGACACTATGATTTTAGAGCTGCCAATAAATTAATTTCTACTGTTTCTTCTCACAAAACCTTTTATATGAGGAGGATCCAAATCCTTCACTTATTACTCATGAAACTGTAGCAAAGTCTAATATTGTAAAATATCCTTTTATGAATCAGAAGCAGAGAATATTGGTACAGCTTACTCAAGTAACAATAAAAGATGTCAGTATTGGTATCTCCAATGTAATTCTTCCAGTGGGATCGGAAATGGAGAGTTTTATGTAAGTAAGGTCCCACTGAAAAATATGACATCACAAAGATTTGAATGCCGTCACTGCAGGATCCAAAGAGGAAAAGAAATCCATCCTATTCCAGAAAGCAACAGCTCATCCTTGAGGGCTTTCCCTGCATTATTGTTTTATGACAAATAAAATAATAATGTATTTTATTTGTACAGTACAATTCAACCCAAGACTTCTCCAAACAGATTATCAAACTCCCTGTCTAGAGCAGCCTACATGATGCACAGATAAGCCAGTTTTTTGAAGATGATCCTGAATAACTCCTTACATTAACTTTCTTGTTTGCGGGAGTAAGTGGTATACTTATAGCTTTTTAAGTCAAAGTATTCATGGATTAATACACATTTTCTCCTTTCTAATGAAGATTTCTACTTAGGAAGGACCTTCAAGGGAATGATTCCTCCAAGGGGGAAGGTGTAACAAAAACAATAATTACAAGCTGCTAAATCATAGCCCAAGACTGTTAACAGCAGTTCTTTTTGTGCAAGATGTTTCCATAAATAACTGGGTGTGTAATTCTGAACTGATAAATGTTTAGACATTTTCTGAAAGGAACTGCCTTGATACTTGTGGAGAGAAACACTACATTGTCCTAGAGAATGTCCTTACTTGCCTTAACTGCATATCAGAGTACCAGTTTCTCTACTGGTTAATGAAGGGAGAACCTTCTGTTTTGTCAGGGAATGCAGTTAACGTCAACCATGTAGAATGAAAGCATTTCATTTCACTAGTCAGTGCCTCTTCAAAACTCTCCTTTAAGAAGCTCTTTAAATTTATATGGGGATGGTGCTAACCCTTGTTGCTGCTGTTGGTTTTTATGCTTATAGGAAACAATTCTGATAATAACATTGTACAAAATAACTTTTAGGACACACAAAAGTCTCAACGTATTTACTTCCTCCATGATATTTGTGCCAATCGGTCTAGAGATAGCAGTCTTTTGCATTCTCATCTGACAAAGCATGGCGCTGTTTTTCTCCTATCAAAAGAAAATCTGCTTTTTTCACCTTTTCTTTCCCCTTTTATACTACCTCTGGCTAAGAGTCTGTAGAGGCAATGGGAATCTCACCTTTTGTTATCTGCATCATTTCTGTATGGAATGATCTCAGACAAGAGAAAGAATTTATGCAACATGGTTTTCCTCACATGGAATTCTCTGGGAATAACACCACTGTTGATTTAGAAAGTTTAAACTTCTTACTGACAGACAAATCCAAGGCCTTTTGGTGTCAACAAGATTGTTTCCAGTGGTTATGATAAACTTTGGAACTGGCCTTGAATTATATCCCTGAAAAAACTTAGGCTTTTCAGACCAGGATAAAATGAACTACATTAAGACTGAAGACTTAATTGTCCATGACTAGTTATAGATTAAGATATAAATTTTGACTAAGTTATCAGTGTCCAAAGGAACAATTTGATGTGCTTTTCCTACATATTGTAGCTGTTGTGCAACACCTACAGCCATTAAAAAAGCTTTACTGTAGGGCCAAAATACAGCTAAAAAGGAATCTTTCCTCCCTGCCCACAGATAGCTGGCAGAGTCTGTTCAGAAGTGAATACACCTCTTATTTGTTTACTGCTAATACATAAAACTAGATCAGACAAGGTTTGGTCAAAAAGCAGGAATCTCCAAACACCATTTTTTTTTCTTTTATAGCTTGTACGTCCTTAGGCTGCTCTATAAATGCAGTGGTGCCTTTTGTAGCTGCACAGGCTTTCTGTTCTCAGAGGCAGTTAACCCTCTTGCCCTTTAAAATGTGGAACACTTGACCAAATGCTTGTAAATAGATGGGAAACTGAAACAACAGATACAGGCTCAAAGGTCTCAGCGTAACAGTCTGACCTGCCAGACCTTTCGATTGGAATGAATATGGAGATGCTGTGACAGACATCTGTACGTGAAGTGTTCTTACTGAGCCTGATATGTATTACAGCTCCCTGTCTCTCAGAACTCTAGCTTTCTAAAAATGATACCAAGGTTTTGGCTGTCACTTTGAGGATTTGTTTACCATAAGACCAACTCTTGAGCTTGCTGCCTCTTAAGGTAAGAAACAACCCAGCCTTAACACAGATCTTTTCCTCCTTGGTCAAGATTTGAGTCAGGACAGCTATGTGTCTTCCTGTGTCTGTCATTATAGCAAGTGTTTGCTTTCCTGCAGTATGTCATTAAATGTCCTGGAAGCTAATGTTAGAATTATGCCTGTGCAAATCACTGCTGCGAGACTGTGATTTCTCTCTTTAGATTTCAGCTGAGGAAATGAAATGGTGAAAAACAACAACAAAAAATAGTT
The DNA here is from genome assembly GCA_033459285.1 of Clamator glandarius. Classification (NCBI taxonomy): domain Eukaryota; kingdom Metazoa; phylum Chordata; class Aves; order Cuculiformes; family Cuculidae; genus Clamator; species Clamator glandarius. Next base: position 1,926,961 of record JAUNZM010000165.1, on the reverse strand, counting down.
GTCAGAACTCCACATATCTGCCATGATATTTTTTTTTCATTTTGTTTACTAAAATGCACTGGATGTAGATGCATTTTTTTTACCTCAGTATTTATTGCTTCATCTGTCATGAAATGAGAATTCCACGTGCTTTGATAAATGGATAGGAAAGGTGCCTGGTTGGATTTCTTCACTGATTATTAAATACTATGTGTTTTGTGGAAATTCTGCATTGTAACTTGGACTGCTATCTTCCAGATAATCAAAATAACATACATCATCTGGAGAAGCAGCACTTTTGGTAGTACTGATTTTCCTTGTTCCTTAAAAATGGAAGAACACACTCAAACACAAAATTATGGTAAATTTCTGGCCATTTGCCACACCAGGAATGCTGTGTTTGGAAAATTTGCCTGCAATTTATTTGTTTAAATGCACAGGACTGTTTAGGGAAGAGAGATTCTGTTACCCTGGCCTAAACACAGGATCAGGCTCTAGGCAGGTGTAGAAAATGCAGTGATATCCTTGTGATGCATTGCAAATACAGCAATTGAAGTTGCAGTGCCTAATCATAGTCTATGAAATGCAATAGCTGGAGGCTATGTCAAAGAAATTCCCAGCAGCGAGTCTCTCCTTTTTATGGTGCTATTGATCCTGTAATTCCTCGGCGTGGCAGAAGAGAACCATGGTTCTGCTACAAGTGTATCTTTTGTACTTGGAATGAGTTGAGGCACTAGTTTTATTCTTCAATGACTATAAAAATTTAAAATCAGTTTGAAACTTCTCATTACTATTGGGAGTCTTTGGATCAGAATAAGCCAGGGTGCATTTTAGTGCAATTTGTACTTAGCTCTGTTGTTTGAGATTCATCCAGTGTGCTACTAAGCAGAGACAGCAGAAATACCTAACACTATCTTTTCAGAAAAGAAGTAAAACCATCTTGTGCAGACAACATGCACTTGGATAATTTACATGACAGTGATTCAGCTGTCAACTGATTCAACTTAGAGATATTAGGAAATTAATTTAGTGCATCCATAGCTCTTCTCAGTGAGGAAATGCATGATTACTTGCCTGGCAACTATTTCTCTATCACCTTGTGCTAAACTTAACAAAGACACTACAACTATCAGGACAGAAAGGAACCTAAAATACCAGCTATGTATTCAGCAGTGCAGAAGCCACATTTCATAGCACCCGATACTAGACAGGTCCATGTAGGATAGTTGGAAATGAAAGCAGATTAACTGTCAGGTGACGATAGTAAAGGCAATAGGAAGAAAGGTCACTAAAATTTCATTCTAATTTCAGCATGCTTTTGAGGAAACGTCAGTAGAAAAGCAAGTGAACTGAGAAGCAGCTGTGCTATGGATGCATGGTCTGTAAACCAGCCATTGGTTCTGTGAAAAGTCATTATACTGGAGTGTCACATCCTTTGTTAGGCTGGTCCCTAGCAGGCAGTCAGAGTCACACTAGCTGATTTTAATGCTTACAAGAGGTTTCCCACACTGCTTGCATCCTTTAACCAGAGACTGCCAGTTTGTGAAGAGGCTGAGTCTGCTCTGGGACTTTCTGCTTTATTGCTTGTTAGAGGGCAAGGAGCTGCAGCTGAGCTGGAGTCAGGTCTGGGCTTGAAGTCCCGCAGAGCCTTAGGCTTGACTCCTCTCCCACTCTGTTGAGCTGGGATTTGGGGGGAAGAAAATGCTGGTTTGGGAAAGTTTATTCTACACTTATTAGTCCCAAAAACTCTGCTACTCTCCCTCAACGGTGGAGTTAAATGCTGGGTTTCTGGCTCTGCCTGTGACCCGGCACTTTAGGTAGCTGTACATTTTTTTCAGGCTTATGTGCTGCCTTGAGCTAAACAGTCCTGAAGGGACTGGAATTACATGGGTATCCATGTAGATATAGGATGCATAACTGATTCAAAAAAGACAAAAAATGTTTTAGAAAATGTATTTTGACCCTAAGTGACAGGAGTTGCAGTCAGCAGCCAGACAATGGCCAGAAGAAATAGGAAAGAAGTTACAAGCCAGACTTTTTGCCAGTCTTGGATGTGTTACCACAGTGAATTCTGCTTGGCTAAGAGAGAAGCCTGCAAAGAAGGTCTGAGTACATGAAAGAAGGTAATGTCTCGTACACACTACATTATATATGTGCTATATGCTGTGTCATTCTTACAGGAGAGGAAAGAAAAGTGTAAAATCAAACTGAATCCTTCCTTTTATTTTCTCTCGATTGAATTCGGAGAGGTAGTTTTGGAAACTGCTGGGTGATTGTACCAGTTTGAGTAGCAATCCTAGTGGTAATAGTAGGGTGCAAAAGAAAAAAGGATATGTGAATGTTTATACTTATACATTTATGCTTTTATTAGACTCCCAATCCATCAAAGCAGAGGCTTTGAAAGGTGGCTTATACAATATGTGCTATATAATTAGAAACCTCTTCCAAAAGTTATTTTAACTGTAACTTAAGGTTTTTAACTTCCTTTAAGGTTTTAAGGTTAGTCAGTGCTGCTGTTACCGAGAACATTCCTTTACTCACAGTCACACCATACTTTTAAATTTCAAACAATCGTATGTAGGCAACATGCTGCTCTAGTTAAGCACTTGAAAACCATAATTCAGATTTTAAAACTGGAAGAAAGAGGCCCTGAGCTAAATCCACTTTCCCAGTCTGGGGATGTTTGAATTTTACAATTTCTTCTCAAGCCTTGGTGTTGAGTTTGCTAATATTATGACACACTCGTAAGTACTTTCCTTTACCGTAGACTGGTTAGAAGATGTTTGGGGAAAACGCAAAGGGAAAATGCTCTAATTGCTTGAAATTGAAGTAACATCCTGGTCCACTTAATCTTGTGGCATCTGCCAGGAACTGAATATAGAGGAAGGTACATTTTACTTCTTAATTAGAATCTGACATCTTAAAATGCTTCTCCTACTCAGCAAGGACTGAAATACAAGTTGCATACACAAATCATATGTGAAAGATCCTGTTTACTATCCAGAATATTCTAAAAGGTGTGAAGTTCCTGTTCCTAACTGAAATTGTTGCTAGCATCTTTGAAGTGCAGAGATACTTAAATATTTATAAAACAGTATTACAAAATGCGTGTCTACACAGGCAGCCTTTTTAGTTGGGGAAATAATTACATGGGCAGATGGGTCCATGAATTCTTCAAGTGCTCATTTATAAGTTCTTTAAGGACTCCTAGAAGTGATAAAACAGTGCTAGTATTGGATAATCTAAGAGTAGAAAAGGAAGATAGGAAAGAAAGAGCAGCTGTCTTCTTTGTAATGGGAAGATATTTTTTATCATAAGCTCGAAAAAGCACTGAAGGACAGTGAAACTGCAATTCTGAAAGTACTGTGAAATTGGAACTGTATGCTGAAATTCATCAAGTAGCAGGGCCTTTTGTTTGAATTTTGGGTGTGTAACAGACAGTCCCTGCTCTAGTGGTTCAAAAATATTCTGTAGGTAGGCTGACTTATTTTGCATTCATGAAGTACTTTAATAATAAATGATAGCGAGAGACTGCAACTGTAACAGAAGTTTTTACTTTCTTGTTTTTCTTGGTCATTTAATAAAGCATTTGAGGGACTTCTTAGTACTATCTATCAACTGCAAAAAACACTGAATCTGTATAAATATTGTCATTGAAACTACTCCCATGTAAAAATGAATAGCAACTTCTTAGGTTCCTGAAATTTCAAGAAAAACTTGCTGCATCAATAGTTGGATTAATTTCATAGGCAAAAAAATATCAGCAAAGAAGTTTACCTAACCATGAATGTTTGCTTGTTTTCCACAATAAGATGCATTTTAGGCTTATTGATAGCTAAAATACAACTTAACAGAATTTAAGGATCCAGTGGACTACTTGCATTTAAAGCCAGAATGTGGGTTGCATCTGGCCCTATCTGAGCACATTGAAGTCCTCAGAGAGCACATTGAGTTGGAATGGCAGAGGGCAGTGTATATGCCATGACAGACTGGAATGTATTTCTACTTCCCTTCAAGTTTAGGGACACTGTTTAAAAAGGAACTAGCTGTGTAAGGTGGCTTCAGATCATCTGGTTGTAAATGAACTTTGGGAGCTCAGCTATGTGCCCTAATATACTGCCTGTGTCAGGGAATGTAGAGCAAGTACTGGAACTCCTGCATCATCAGTAGAGTTCTTGTTGTAGCAGCTTCAACCAATGATATTCCCAGTTCCACAATATTTCATTAAAAAAAACCCCACAATTCTTGCTTAGCATTTTGATCATCTGGTTCTCACTAAAGATCACAGCTGTGAAAGGGAAAGTGAATTCACAGAGTATCATATTTTATTTCCTTATTGTGCTGGAGGCCAAGGGATGTTGGGGCCAGGACATTCAGTGGTAGGCATCTTCTAGCCTTCCTTAGTTTAACTATCTGTTTATTTGAAAATTTTCCACAAATTACAAGTTTAAATAAGTAAACAAAAAGATAACGATGATCTGAAGTATGATGATACCCAGTCTCTGCTGCAGAACTCATTTCATGCACCAACAAGCAAACTTTCAGAGCGCTTGACTTTGAGGCCAGAACATGTTTAAAGATGTCAACCGTCTTGACATCACAAACTGCCTTGGGTAAAACTGATAGGATGAGCATAAGCTTCTAATTGTTATCAGGTCTGAAACTTAGACCCCACAAGAGAATTAATGTCATTCAGTGTTTGCTTGCTCCCTGTGGTGAAGATCAGTGTTGAGGTACTGTTATGGATGTTTTACATAATAATGGCTTTGGATTTTAGACCTGTGAATGTAAAAATTTTAATACGTGCTGAACTGATGGAAAATTAAAATTGAGCAGTGCAAATATTCATTAGCTATGATGAAGTTAAGCTCTGTTTTAAAAACATTGCTTACTTTTTCCTGAAGAAACAAATGGGCTGGAGTGGTTCTGCTAGCAACTCTTGGTGGTTTTTATGTTACATCCCCCAAAACCAAGAGCGTGCCCATAGCAGCTGCAGAAGGAAAGTAGCTCTGCTTTCACTGAAGTTACCTAAGGAGTTTAGCAGAGGGATAAAATGATGCGTTTCAGCCCTTATTTCTGTTGACAGTCTAAGTACACTTCAGGCAGATCACCTTAATTTATTAATTTCAGTTCATAATTTCGTAACCACTGAACCCTTTTCCCAGATAACATTAAAGTATGTTTCTAATGAAGTAAGTGGAGCAAGCCCTGCAGTTCCACACTCAGCCCAACAAGCAAACCAAAGAAGGGTTTTAGAGAGATGCAAATTCGAAGTTTAAGTGTGTCCAGTTCATTAAGAATGCTCTACACCTTTGGTGAGTAATTCCAGTTGGTTGTTTCACTACCTTCTGTGCAATAAAAAATATCCTTTTACTGTAGCTGACTTTCTACCATTACTTTCCAGCCGCTGGATCTTGTCATCCTTTTCTGCCTGCTAGCTCCTGTTGCGTACCTTCTCCATATTCAGATCACTAGGAGATGTGAAATGTCATCATCCTGTAACTTCTGATAAGGAGAATAGACAAAACTTTCATGAAAAACATATTTTGCAGCTGTGATGTGTTTTCTAAGGTTCATTTTTTCAGCTACTTTGCAGAGGAGTAAATATAGGAAACTAGGTATGATCATTCAGTACTGATAATACATCTTTTCAAACTATATTCCATGTTTCTGTGTTCTTGGAAATTGTATTGGTGAATGGAAAACAGTCTTTGCTGCCTTCCTGGTAATCCAGCAAGTCCTCTGGACTGGAAATTGCTGTGTGCAAAGGAGGATGTAGTGGGCAAAAGCAGGAGTTTGTAGTCCTCTGTATCAGCCAGCAGATCCGTGTTTTTCTACTTAGATGTTTGTTTTCCTTTTGTTGAATATTTCTGTGTTTGAGAGTTCTGTGTCACGAGGCAGATGCAGTATCAGTTCAGTGGTCCAGGCAGGAACCTCTTCCTGTTCAGGACTGCCTCTCATTTATTATTAAATTGAGTGAAGCATTTTTAATGGCCGTGAAGAAAAATATAGTATTGTATGGGTCTGGCTTAGGTGGACTTAATTTTCCTCATGGTGCTTTGCTTTGGTAGTCAGAGAGGTGCTAATGACACCCCAGTGTTTTGGCTACCGCTGAGCAGTGCTTGCACAGCATCAAGGCTGCCTTTCCAACTTTCCCCCTCACCAGCAGGCTGGGGGTGGGCAAGATCTTGTGAGGGGACATAGCCAGGACAGCTGCCACAAACTAACTAAAGGAATATTCCATACCATATGATGTCTACTTGGTGATAGAAGCTAAAAGAAAGGAATAGGTGGTGGTGGTGGTGGGGCATTCATTACAACATTTGTCTTCTGGAGCAACCGCTATGCAAACTGAAGCTCCACTTCCTAGCAAGTGACTGAATATTGCCTCCTGATGGGAAGTAGAGAATAAATATCTTGTTTTCGTTTGCTTCTGCACATACCCTTTGCTTTTGCTTCTATTAAACTGCCTTTGTCTCGATGCAGAAGTATTTTTCCATTTTATTTCTTCCCACCCCATCCTGCTGAGGGCACCTGGCATCCAGGCAAGGTCAATCCACCATTATTAATACACCTGTATAGAATTAATGATCTATTGGACTTTTGTGTATAATATATATTAAGAACCTCTGAATAACAGCACTTGACACTATGTAATGGCTCTCCTTGCCTTGTCTGTGGACAATAAATACAGCTAGGGCAAAGGATGCCAGTTGCCCTTGTTCAGAAGCTTGCTATGCAGCAAGGCTATGACACTTCTTGCTAAAGCCTAAGGCCTGCTGGATGTAGAAGCTGGGCTCAAGTATTTATTCAGTCACAAATTTTCTCTGTAATGATGGATGAGGTGCTCTGAATGCCTCTCTCTCTCTGAAACATTGTAAGATGAGGATAATAGCAACTTTATTTCCTATCCGATGAAATACCTGTCCAGCCTACCCTATTAGACAGCACTTCATTTTCATGTTTATTGTAATGTTTCACTCCTGTTTTAATGTTTTGTTTATTTGCTTCAATGTTTCACAATGGGAATGATCAGGAAACTGTATGGACTTTGTTGTGACCAACCCCAAAAGTGTAGGGAGAAGAATCCTACCTTGTAAAGACACCATGACTGAATAAGAAATAATTTCCTACTGTGCTTTGTTCTTCATCTCACTGACTGATGTTAGAAGGTTTGTTATTCTCTTTTTAAAGTTCCCTATTACAATTCCTACTGAAACAAAACTGCTTTTCAGTTTCAAAGTCCTTTGATCTTTTGGGGGATTTCGCTTTAAGTATTGTCTTGGGTTACGTGAAGTTCCTGTCATGCCACCTATTGATGGGTTGGTGGTGGATTAAGTTGGTATTCTGTAACTGTATTTCCTTGGGCATCTGAAGGCTGTTCTAGTATGAGTTATAAATAACACAGTATATCTCCCATACCACAGAAGACACATTTACAGCTTCTCCTAGTGTCTGGACTTGTGTAAACGGCTACAGGTTTCTTCCAACAACAAAATGAAACATGTTTGTGTATCCCTGAGAAATACAGTTTTATATGCAACTTTCAAAGATATAAATGCAAAATCCTCTGTATTCTGAAGTTCAAATCAGAAGAAAAGTTACTACCAGGTGAATCCTTGAAATCATGGCAGATGGCTATTTGTAGCTTGATACAATTTCATCTTATCAGTGTTTTTTGAATTATCTCAAATGTCATCATCTATGGTAAATTACATATTGCATCTGTTCTGCAGGAACAAGTGAGATCAGGACTGGAATGGTATTAAGCACTCTCCCATCTGCCTGAACCAAGGGGTGCATTTAATGAGGTCTCTTATCTTCTGCGCTTCCGCTGTGCCAAATGGAACTGAGCATGGCACAGAGAATTTTTCAGGAGATGATGCAAGTTTTAAACAGTTGGGCAACAAGTGACTTTTTTCTTCAGTATCTCCTAAAAGGAAAGACTAGAAGTGACAAAGCTTCTTTTCACATATGTTTTTGTAGTTTCTTTTGTTCCACATTAATTTATAATGTAGACTACCGCACGGGATTTCTAGGATTGTCAGTTAGAAGAGAAGCTGTAGATACGTTAATTTTAAATTGATGCTTTCATTATAAAAGTCAACATGCAACCAGACTTGTTCAAACCAGAAAACCTGAAAGCATATGATACATTTTATAACTTTTTAATACAGCAAATAAGATATTGATACAGATTCATAAAATAACTCTACATGTGTCCCCTCAGTACATTAGGTCCTGTGAAACTAAGTTGCTTGTGGTACTGGAGTGCTCTGAAGGACCCTTGAGGCTGTGACCATTACTGGCGAAAGTCTGTCATTCCAGAAAAATGAAGATAAAGAACTTTTCTCCTATTTCTTTAGCTGCTCTTGAGAATAGAGTACTACAGAATAGCATGGAACTTGCTTGCTTTTCTTGTTTGCTGTTTGTGCTAACTTGTAAATGTGCCTCCCAGTTCCGTTCTTCACTCTAAACTTGAAGGGTAATGGCAGTGGCAGGGTTTCCTCTCTCTATCACTGACTGGGGAACAGGTTGGGACATTAGTCCTTCTCTTCTGAACCTCCCAGAACGGCAACTGACTTGCCAAAATCACTTGAGCAAAGAGCAAGAAGAGTTATTCAAGGAGCTTACTGACTGCTCAGGATGCCACAACCTAAAGGACTCTGAGCTTGTACATCTATTATATAATTCATGAGGAGAAAAGTCCAGGGGTGATTTTATGTCTGTCTGGTTGGGGTTTTTTAACTATTGCCTTTAAAAAAAATACTGTTATTTTTCTCCTCTCTTTTTTTTCTTTTTCTAATGATACTCTTTGAAAATACTTGTAGTCTTCCTTCTATTATATCTTGATAAGAATAGAAGAACATGCTGAAATCCAGCATCTTGACCTGAGAAGACTTGGTGAGATTTGAGTGTGTATAACAGAGCAAATCCCTTCTGCATACTAAGCCAGAAAAATTCATCCAGACCCTTAATTTGGAGGAAAAGAAGATGCAAAATTTGAATGCAGTAGTAGTTCGTTAGTTTTTGCTTAATTTTAAAAGTTTAAGCTACTATGGAACTGTATTTATTTGGAGGTTATTCTTCATTTAATTTTTACAAGTAGAAGGTAGCCTAAAACATAAATTTCATTATAGTCTGGAACATCTTCTTCTGTAAATCTATCCTAAAAAACATAAATAACTCAAGTCTGCACTTATACCTTTCCCTGCCATAGATATGCTGTCTGTCAGATCTCATAAACACAAGAGACTTAATTTCTTCAGATTCCTTAAAGGCACACATTATTTTCCCCATGCTGTCCAATATTTTCAGTAGATCTCCTCTATCTAATTAGCTGGTCAATTAATCGATCTTCAGGCAGTAGTTTTATCACTTTAAAGGACCTTCTCATGGTAAAAGGACGTGCTCCTTTAAGGCTGTGGGATAGTTTTCCTTAATGTTGTTCTAGCACCTTATAGCAAACTGTGGCAGCCAAATTCCTAAACTTCCTGATAAAAACCAAATACTTCGTAATCTGCATTAAATATTTTCCTTCAGGAAGAATGTTTGTCTGAGACAGAAGGAGTTGCACTGAACTCTTACCTTGGCCCACTTTTGGATCAAAAAGTAGAATGACTGATGCATTCTGTTCAGAACTGAATCACTTGAGATTTTGGTTTGAACTGGAGCTTGGGGATTTTTTTTATACATCAACTTGCATGGTTTATTGCTCTGGTGATTTAGGGAAGCTTTTCAATGCAGAATTTTTCTACTAAATATCAAAATAGAGGTGCTGATATTGATCCATATGGTTCAACAAGCCTTGAATTAGGAGCTGAATTTCTCGGTGCTGCAGCTGTATGCCATAACTATTCCATAATCCCCACGTGGCTGCAGGCAGTTGCAATGTACTTCAGCTGGTTCTCTTGCATGGCAGAATCAGGTGCTTAGGCAGGCTGAGCCAGACTTGTTCTTTAGAAATACTACACCTCTTCCTTCTGTACTCTCTTTTTAGCAAACAATTACCTAAAAATAGCATCAATATTGCTCACTAGTTTTGGGAGTTACTTTTTTTTGTTGATTCTTCCTAGCTCAGTTGATTTTATCTTTGGTCCAAATCTGGTTTTCTGCTGTTAAGGCTTCTGGCTGCAACAAACAGCATTTTAGACTATAGCATTGCTGTCTATTTTGGTTTTGCATTTCCTGTCTCTGGTCATGTGCGTTATCTCTGCTCATATTTCCTCTCTGTTCTTCGTGTGGTAAGATGTACAATTTGTTCCACATCTGCCTGTCTTTTCTCCCCTATGTGTTCTTGTCATCTGTACTTGCCCAGCTCATTGTAACACCAGCATCCTATGTAATCTGTGTATATTTTCTTTATATTTTCTTCTGCTTTTTCTGTTCCCTTGAATTCCTTTGTTTGTCTATGAACTTGCCTTTCGTCACCTACTTTGATCACAAAATCATAGAATCACTTACATTGGAAAAGAACTTTAAGATCATCAAGTCAAACTATAAACCTAACACTGCCAAGTCTACCAGTAAACCAGGTCCGTAAGCACCACATCTGCATTTCTTTTAAATACCTCCAGGGATGGTGACTCCACCACTTCCCTGTGGTTACTCTGAGCCTTCATCCATCATTCCAACAGCTTGTTTATTGACTGTTGTATGTCAAATTTTGTTTCTCCTATCAGGTGGGGAGGGGGTGCAGGTTGGTGAGAGGAAGGGGGTACTGCCACTGGAGATGTCCAGCAAGAAGTCTAAGGAAATCAGAAACCAGTCTATTGGGGACTGCCACCTCATTTGAAGGTGTTTTGAAGTGCTGCTGAGCAAATCTTGACAGAACAGGACTGAGAAGCTTCTGCACTGGAAGTTGGGTTTGGAAAAAGGACTCTTGAGGGCTGCAAAAGCACTTACAGTTGACCTGTCACTGGGCAGGGAAGGTGTGATAACCAACAGTCACGGGACTGTTTTACTGGTTTACTCTTATAAATTGTCTTCCAAATAGAAAAAAATAAGTTGTTAGCCAGATCAGGGGGATCAAAAAGATTTGGTGTAAGTGGTCTCCCATTACAGCACTGACCCTGCTTCAGCTGTCTAGAACCATCTTCAGGGATTCTCAGCTCAACTGTTACACAACCACATTGTACCATTTACATCCTATTTCCACCCAGTCCCTCAGCAGACTGGGTCATGAAACTCTAACTAGGGCCAAAGCTCGATACATGCACCTGAAAGCAGCCCAGACCCAGCAACAGCAGCCAAGGGTGGCAGGTATCCTTGGCCAGCAGTCCTGGCCCTGCAGCCATGGTGGCTCCAGCTCCTCCTCTTGGCAGGTCACCTTGTTTCCAGCAGTCACTAAGGTGGAAGTGGGTAGATGGCCAAGTGACCAGCTAGCCCGTGCCTAATAGCTGCCTGTGACTAATGACCTCCTGGCTCACGAGGTGGCACTCTAGAGACTGGGAGCAGGGTAGTCTGGTCACACCTGCATAAAAGGGAGCAAGGAGAGGTGACTGTTTAAATGCCCTGCTCGGATGGTGACTCTGCTGACCACGTCAGAGTCCATTGTGCATGTGGAAATGCTGGAATGACAATGTAGCTCATTGTGATTCTGGCACAAGTGACAACTAGGTCACCCACAAACGTGTCCCGTGCTTCTTGACAGTCAGTTGACAGATGTGTTTGATTGGCACACACGTCTCAAGGCCCCCAGAAGAAACCAGGGATTTGTAAGTGGCGTTCCCAGAAGAACACAATTTTATGAAGGCAGTAGTAAGTTTCTGGAATATGCAGTGCTAGTGGGATTTAGAGTTTTTTCCCAATTTAATGTTACTTGAGCTATTTCCAAGCTCAAGTGGAGCATGTCAAAAGTCTATAAGGGATATTAGGAAAGGTCTAAGCAGTGGATCCACCTTGAATTCAAGTGCCAATAGTGGGTATGCACTGACTTTTTCCAGGCAGGAGAGAGAGACCTGTAGCAGCTCCTTGAAATTTCTAGGTGTTTGGCTTATCTCTAGCACTGTCAGACTCATGAACTGGGAGTCAAAGCTAATGCATTATGAACCAATAGTCAGGACTTCCTAATAAAATAGGCATTGCATATACAAAATAATTACGTCTTAGTAAGCAGTTCGTTTGCTCTTTTCCAAAACATTTTTTCACTGGGGGGAAACTAGAGGCTCGGTCTGTAACGTAACATTAATCTTGTATCTCTTGTAAAAAATGCAACACAGCTCTTAATGCCAACAGAAAATGAATGATAGCAGTAGTGTTTATCATATCATTCCATATGAATCATAAATTTTGTAATTTAAGTAAGTAATAAAGGATTTTGAAAGTGTTAAATCTCCAAGAACGTTGTTAATGCCCTGTTCTGTTTGACGAGTTTCTGCTCTAATAGTTTCAGACTCTAAAATGGCCCTGTAGACTGAAGGCAAGTCACTTAAGCTGAGTATACTGAATTGTCATACTATAAAACAGACAAGAACAGGATCATGCTAAGGAGGAAGGAGGCAACTTTATGTCCTCAATTGCCTAGAAAATCAGAAGAATTCTGAGTCTTAACTCCCATCTCCTTTTTTTCCCATTATTTTATATAAGTACATATTATATTTTATAAAAGATTTGCTGTCTATGAAAAGTGGCTGGCCTGAAAATTAAATCCATACACACAGATGTGTATATGCAGTGATCTTGTATCATGTTGTTTTTTCATGGTGCCTTTCTCTCTTGAAAGTTTGTTCTCCTTGCTCTCCATTTCCCCTAAATAGACAAATTTAATGATAGACAAATTCTGAGTTCCAACCCCTTCATTGTTCAGTTTTTAAAGTGAGTGCAGAAATATTATGGATGATTTTGTGGTCAACATCAAGCTCTTAACACTTGTCAATCAGAAGAAAGATGTCAGATGTTTTTGATTAGTGGTCAGAGAACACTTTCCAAATGATCTGAAGGGAAACATCCAGCACCAAAAATCCTATCTTTTTATGCATGAAAGGCTTCTCCCTGTGGAGTTAATAGCAGTGCAGACGTTGAATCACATGCTGTGTAATTGAGGCAAGATTAATAATTCTTTAAAAACAATGGTCTTGTATCTGGAAGACTGACTCATTTGTGATCTACAGCAGCTGTTGTCAGTTTTTGCTTTATGAAAGATTAAACTAGCTTTACTTTATCCTGTGTTTCCATGATGTTTTCTAACTCTGTGACACATGTTAGCTTACAGCATCAACGTGTGCAGGCAGAAAGGGAAATATATTTTATGTCCTTCTGCATCCTGCGTCTGGTACTATTTGGGGTTATTTTTTTGTTTATATTATGGATAATGAAATAAAGATTGCACTTAATATATCTGTGAATGGTAAAAAGCTCTGTGGAGAAGATTTTAGCACTCTGAGGTGGATGAGGTACTTAGGGACATGGTTTAGGGATTGGTGGGAATGGTTGGACTCGATGATCCGGTGGGTCTCTTCCAACCTGGTTATTCTGTGATTCTGTGAAATCATCCAAGGTAATCTTGGCCAGTTGGTGGAATCACAGAACTGGAAAAGGCTGAACGCCACCTGCAGTACCATAGTAAAAGGATCTGTCTGCCCAGACAGGTAGGGAATGGGCCAGACAGAAACTCTGCAGACAAACAGAACACAAGTCAGTGGCCTCATATTGTTACCAAACGCATTGACCCAAAATAGCATTGTGAGATATAAAATGCTGTGCCATATTAAAAATGTCTGGGATATGCAAATGAAAACTTTTGTGTGTTGCTCAGCTCTTAAGAATATCTCCACTCGTGCATTACATCTGATTTTGAGTGCCTGACATAGAAAATTCTTGACCTAGTAGAGTGAGACCAGAGAACAATGAGAATGGTCCAAGCCTGAACTGAAAAATTCTTTTATCTTTGTGCACCAGTGGCTAAGGAGTTGGGGAATTTTCTTCAATGTTGTTTTTAAAAGCTGAGTAGGCAAATTGTGTGCTAAACATACTTAGTGCCAGATGACTGTTTGATTTCCTTCTCAGACAAATGTTTTAACAGCAGAATGGTAGAATAGAGCATTGATGTGGCAGATGTAGCGCTTCTAGAAGCAAAACCACTTGTTGCTTTTTAGAATGGTGACTCTTTTTATTTGACGTGGCTAAACTGGAAATATTAATATTTCAATGTATAAAGTTTACAATGATCTTGGTTATCAATTGTCAGAATAACAGTGTATGATATAATGTTAATAGTTACCAACAAGATACAATAACAATGACGGAGAATGTGTCTACGTGACTGGAATTTTCAGTTCATTTCACTCTCAAATACAAAACCAATCTATTTTTTTTTTCTGTCACAATCTTGATGATGAGATTCTCTCTAAATCTAGGGGGAGAGGGGCTTGTTGTTGCTTGTGTGGATTGAGGGGTTTTTTTGTGGTTTGACTTGCCCTGGTATTGCTAAGGGGTTTTAGAAGTCTCCTCTGTGATGCCTAGCTGCCATGTATGGCTGCTGTTGTCTTTGATCCAGACAAACCTCTAGACTCCATATCTTGGGGGTAGTATTTGGAACTTCATTCTCTGTAGAAAAAGTAGTGGCTGATATTCACAATAAATTCTTTTCATGCAATATTTACCACTGGCTTCCTTAGGTTTCAGACCTGCACAAAGATTATTGCACTCACAGCTTACATTTTTAAAATAAAAAGGGGAATATTAGATTATGTAGGTTGACATCTACCATGAGCCTTGCAGTTTTACCCAGCTAATCTTATAATGAACCAGGTAATGTCCTGGAAGTGATGTGTACAACTCATCACTTTCTCTTTTGATTTTTTCCACTGGTTATTTCTTTTAGTCTGTGCCAATTTGTTCTGTTGGCTCTATAGAATATTACTCAGGAAGAAATCAGAGAATTATGACTCAGGTTGCTCTGTCATGCATATGGAAATAAACTTCCACAGTATCCCAGAGAAATTTGGTTTTAGTTTACTTAGGTTTTTTCCACTTAAATCTGAAAAAAATTTGGCAGAAATTCAGTTGCACAGACCCCTCAATTTCATATGATTGTATGTTATTTCTGTAAACTGTGTATATGTGACAATTGCACAGAGAATTTATCGGCTCCAAGTTGATGATTGTTGTAATATGATAAAGTAGGCAAAGTGGATCTGTTAAGGTTACATGCTTTACAAATAAGCATGTGTGTTTGTGCACGGTTTATATGAGAGTTATAGAAAAGTAACCTGTTCATCCTCTTTCAACTGTCTTTCGAAAAGCAATAACTTCTGGTTGGTTTTGAGATTCTTAGATTGTATTTTTATCAGTGTGTTATTTAGCAGCTTTGAGTTTCATGCCTTCCAAGTACAGTGGAAAAATAAAGGGGAAGTTATTACCTAGTTCTTTTCGTGTGGGAATTTGTAATGATCATTGTTCAATACCTGGCATACAAAGAGGGAATGGATGTGTACATTAAACATAAGGAATAACTTAAAATAAATGTTAATTACATTATTGCTCAGCCACTTTGCATAGTAAAACTTCATTACAAAGTGACTTCCTGTTCATCGTAAGAGAAGCAGCCAGTAAGAAAATAACTGTGATTTACAAAGCCATCAAAACTATGGAAATGCTTACTTTAATCAGAACTGTAATTATGAGGAAATTTGCTGCAGGAAAATTTACTCACAGGATAAGGATTAAAAAGATCTGAGAGTTCTCTGGCAAAGTGCAACAATTAAATTTTCATTCTAAGACTGAGAGACTCTTGTGGATGAAAAAGAGAAAGTATAATTCTGTCTTTTCATTACAGTGGAGAAAATAAACTGCAAAAGTTAGTGTAATTTCCTCAAATAACAATGGCAAGTGTCTGTGAAAGAACATGCACGCATGGAATGAATGGATTTTATCTGCTCTCTGAGGCTGGAATTGCCAGTCAGTATGGTTATCTGTAATTAACTCTACCATATTAAATTATTTTCTTGGCTTGAACATAACAACATCACTAAGGTGAAGAGGTGTTTTTCTTATTTTTGGGGCTTCTGTGTCCTCTGTAGCTGCCATGTGGATACTCATAAGCAACCTCGCAGAGCTGGCGGCTGAATGGAAAAGGGTAGCATGTATAAAGTGAACTATGGAACCTGAAATCCACTGAGAAAACTAATTAATTTTTTTATTGTTATCTTAAATTAAAAGACTGACTCTTCAGATAGCAGATTACTTCTAATTTTCCTCACTGCTTTATGTATGCTACTGTGTCCAACAGGGACTGCATGGTCTCCCTAGTCCTCCTTTTATTATTTATATATTTATGGAAAGATTTTTGTTATCTTTCACCGACTTTGCCAATCTGATTTCTAGTTGAGCGTTAGCCCTTCTGATTTTTAATCTGCACAATCTCACTTCCCTCCTGTAATCCACCCAAGAGGCCTGTCCCCTCTTCCAGAGCCCATAAACATTCCTCCTCTTCTTCATATCACTCGAGATCTCCCTGTTCAACCAAGCTGGTTTTTTCCCCTGCCGGCTTTTTTTCCGGAACATGGGGATGGCTTTCTCCTGAGCTGCTAGGATCTCCTTTCTGAAGAGCTCCCAGCCCTCATGGGCTCCCTTGCCCTTAAGCTCTGTCTCCCATGAGACTTTGCCAACCAGCCTTCTGAAGACTTCAAAGTCTGCCCTCTGGAAATTTAGTGCTACTGTCCTGCTAACCACCCTCTTCACTTCGCCTAGAACAGAAAATCCTGTCATCTCATGATCGCTTAGTCCTAGGCGTCCTCCTACTGCCACATCCCCCACAAGGCCTTCTCTGCTCACAAACAGCAGGTCCAGGAGGGCACCTTCCCTTGTTGGTTCATCCACCAGCTGTGCAAGCAAGTTGTCTTCCACGCACTCCAGGAGCCTCCTAGACTGCTTCCTTTCTACTCTATTGTACTTCCAGCAGATATCAGGAAGATTGAAGTCTCCCACAAGAACAAGAAGCAGACTGTAACAGAGTCCCATCACAAAATCTACCTTCTTATGGGCTCCTCTGATTTTAACCCACAGGCACTCAATCTCCTCATTGCCACAATCCATTTCAACAGTGTCCAAGTCCTCCCTTACAAAGAGAGCTACCCCGCCTCCTCTCCTTTCCTTCCTATCCCGCCTGAAGAGTTTGTACCCACCATATCTGTACTCCAGTTATATGAGTCATCCCACCATGTTTCAGTGATGGCAACGACATCATAGGCTCCTTGCCCTACAACAGCTTCCAGCTCTTCCTTCTTATTCCCTATGCTGTGTGCATTGGTGTAAATGCACTTCAGCTGAGCTGCTGATCCTTCAGCCCTCTTAGAGGGAACAGAGTTCATTCCAAATTGCCTGGTAACTGGAGTAGCTTGTACCAGAGTGCCCATATCTCCCTTACCACCCCCAGGTGTGTTCTCCCCCACTTTCTATGTGGTGCTGTACTGGTGGTCCTCACCAGCACACCCTCTCTGAATCACTAGTGCCCCACGTCCAGGCTAACTCCTGTCTAGCCTGGCCTCAATTCCCTCCCCCTTCACATCTAGTTTAAAGCTCAGTTTATGAGCTTAGATAGGTTTTTAGCAAATAAACAGATGATTATAATTTTCTGTGGTGTTTAGAAGCTTGAAAATTAATAGTGAGTTTGGAGAAGATAGGATTACTATTTAGTGATTACACTTGAGATCTGATGAATACATATATATATTGTTCCAAGGTTTCTGCAAAAATCTGATGCCTGAGAGTAACTGAAGATGAACTAACATAGATGTCTACATATATTCCTGTGTAGTACAGTGCAATACTGTGTTCAATGTGAATAAGGTGCAAACAACCTCATTTCTCATAAGGCGTATTATCAGACATACAACCAGTCCAGATTTACAAGAACTGTGGCGTTAGCTCCATGGTGTGCCTGAGATAGTTGATCCAGTTGTTGTTTATGGTTCATGAAATGGATTGCATTAAATGCTACCTTACAAATCTCTTGGTTTTCACTGTTCTGAACAATATTTATTACCTTACGGCTTCCTCATCAGCACTGCCATACCAGTTGGTACTGAGCAGGACACTATTACTCTTGCCTGACATGTACTCATCAATATGGAGAGATGTGAGAACATGTATGTATGTATGTTGCAGTTCTTTTTGTTCTCCTTTATCTAATGAAAGAATAAGAACAGTAATGTACTTTAAGAGAGTCAAAAGTCACACACAGGATCAGAAGACTGGACCCAGAAATGTCATCTAGTTATCTTGTAGGTAGGAAAGCGGAATGATCCTATGAGGCAAAATTAATCGTCTTTGGAACCTTATGAAAGTGTATTCTCACATTTGCTGCTCCAGCTGAATCATAAGGGCATGTGGGAACGGCACAATGCAGAATACTCCCCATGTTAGCTTGAGGCCTAGTCTGATCTAATTAAACTGCTCAGAGGCAAGGTTAATGAGCCTGGGTACAGTCCGGCAAAGGAGTTTTTTTTCAACTTGCTTGGAGCTGCCCTAAGGCTCTACTGTAGGAGTGTATCATAGACATGCAAATCATTAAAATACAAACGTGTAATGTGAATTCAGAATTCTTGTGTGCTTTAATACACTGTTTCATAATGAAATGGCACTCACTCTTCTAAGCTGAGTAACTGTCTTAGTGCTATAGCTGTGAGGCGTACTTTAGTAGAGGATAGGAGCAAGGAGCAGCCGTAGGGCAAGCCGTAAAGACCAAGAAAGAGGTAGAGTAGTAGACAGCTGGACTGTGGAGGTTGGACTGAGACCATCTTTCTTGCTGTCCCACCGCGGGGCCATCCTGGATGTTGATTTCCCTACAAAACTTTTGTAAAAGTTGGTGATATTATCCAATGTCTCCTTTTTTATCTTAATCCCAATCTCTGACAGAAAACCACCTGTCCTGTAACAGTGTTCTCCATAAAACAGGAGCATGAGCTCCATGATCCAAGGTGTTCCTTTTGGCCTTTTCTGTGCAATTGCAGACACTTGTACAGTACCAGTAATACAGAAACACCCACACACCACACTTTTTTTCTGGACACAACCCACAAATTATTTCCCCAAAGACCAGGCAACCCATAAAGACCCAAAGTATAAATCATTGACATGTGTTATGACCAACAGATTGTCTCCTCCCAACAAACTTTTATTTTCTTTACTCTTTCCCTATTGCTCAGCATTCCCAAAATCCAGATATTAAAGAACTCCCTCACAGCTTTTATTTCTGTCTCTAAAGAGTTTATGGAGGAAAAAATTACAAATAAATTCATATTTTCCTGCATATCCTGTATTTAATAAAAATCACAATAGTTATACAGACAACACATGTATATGTTAACGAGAATGTATACATTAAATAATAGCCATTCTACTATAAGTAGAATAAAATGGATAGTCTTTCTTCTAAAATTATTTGGCATTGTCATCTTGGATGGTCCATTCAAAAGGAATACAATATATTTCACATTAATTGGGATATCCAAGCAATTAAACAGGTGTGGGAAATTATCTATTTCTTCACAGAGCATTAAGCTTTCACACCAGTGAAAAAAAATGCCATATAACAATTCAGCCATAACTTTCTATTGAATAATAAATATATATAATTTATCTTTCTTTTTGGGTGTGATCGGATTCCCTGTATGTAGATTGCCCACAATCAGTATTCTCTATTACTGCGTTTACACTGGAATGGTAAATAATTCACGGCCTCTTTTACTTCCTAAACTGATACCCTAATATTGACTATTTTTTTTCTTATGGAATTATTTACCATGATCTTTTGATTCTAGGTTTCTTGCCTGTGATTTTGTGTCTTACATCAGTTTCCTAGAATGGAAATTTTTTCTAATTCATTATGCAATTTGATACTTTGAATAGTTGTACATATGAGTTTCAAATTCAGGTTTCACATCTATTTGAACTAGTAAAATACACTTATTGAAAAGTCTGCAGAAAGTAAATATAAAAATGGATACTGATTAATCCAAATAGAATTTCCACTGTGTCTATTTGCTATCAATTTGTTCCACCACATGTTCTCATTTATGTGATGTACTTATCTCAGATTAAGTGTTTTAGCAAAATTTCTTATAAAAATTAGTTTGCTACTAAAATTTCACCTCAACCTCACTTTTGGCTTAGCTGTATTGGAAACTGAGGGTAGTGGTAATAATACTTTCTGAAATGTTATCTGAAAAATAAGTGATCTGGAGTTACTTAGCAAAGATAAAGATGTCATTTTTTCTCATTTGTAGATGTGGGAACCAGGCCTCAAAAGAGAAAAACATACTCAAAGTAATTCAAGACACTGGAAGTAAAGTCAGAACTACACTGGAGGTCTTTCAAGTTCCATTTCTTGGCTTATCATTATAAGAACCAAAGTTCAGTAACAAAGCCTGTGGCAAAAATGCTATGGTTTCAAGTAAGCCTTTAATAAAGAGAAAGGTAATATCATTATAAAAGCAGTATTTTCCAATAGTGAAAACATTCTTTTAGATTTACTAATACTAGTGCTACTTTCCCAAGGCTTTCTTGTTTTCAGCTATTTTCTTTTTCAAAAATTCAACATACCCTCTAAACATCATTTTAATGTCTAGATGAAAATCAAGAAATAGAAGTAGAAACCCAAAGTCCAAGGCTGCTTAATCAATAGATGGGAAATCATAGAATTTTGTCAAAATTAATTTTCATTATATTTCTGGCTGAATTTGTAAAACAAAACAAATCAAATTTAAACACAAGCTTCACCTTGCTGACACAAGTCAAGCCTGTTCTCACAGTGTAGTTTCCTGCTTGGTGATTATTTTCCCAAAACACCAACATATCTAAAACACTTCAAAATAAAATTCCCTTTCTATATATGAAAGCGGACATTTATTAATGCTGATCCTTACTTTATGGCTTCAGAATTCAGCAAGTTATTTGTAATGTCGTGAACTAAATTCATATTAATCTCAAGTTTCTGATAGGCATAAGGTATCCATGTTCCTTCATGTATTTTTCTCTTTAGTGTTCTCCAGGAACAGCAATCTGTGTTTGTAAAGTCAAGGAGTGAAGCTTTACCTTCCAGTCTGCGTAATAAGCCATGTAAGCTGCAGTGATCAGGCTAACTTGTTCAAGTCATCTGATGTTTTGAGGTTGCATTCATATTCTTACTGCTCTTAAATAAATTTGGTTTAACTTCAGGATCGCCTGCATATTCAGAAGGACAGAAAAATATCCGACTTCTTTCACAGTTCTTGTTAGAAAGGGACCATTTGTAATTCCCAGGCCACCCAGAACTGGCCATCTGCAAAAGAGTCTCCATGGCAGAGTGCAGTCCTCTATGCTTGGTGGTTTCCCATATGTATAATATTCAATTCCTCCTTTTTATTTAATATTAAGTATTTTTTCCTCTCTAAAATGAGCACTATTTTCTGTAGTAAGTATTATTTCTTCTGTTGTTTCTAATTTCTTCACATCTTGATGCTCCTTTTTTTTTCCTCAATCAGTTTAGACTTTTCATCCCAAGAGTCAGTGCAGAGATCCTTCAAGTATAGATTGCTTTTTGGTTAAATGAAGAAAGAATTGTGTTGCTGTTTTCACGAGAGTGTAAAAGAAAAGCAGACTTGTTGCAATAGTCTTTTTCTTTCTTTCTTTCTTTTAAATGTATATGTATTTTGTATTCTTTAAATCCACAGTGGAAGCTGTAGATGAAAGAGGTGCATGCGTAAGTTCAAAGCCTCTCCTGTTTGATCAGTATTCCCACAAGAAACATGGATGAGAAAGGGTGGATGGCGAGAGTCTGACTGGACTCATCTCATCAGCTCATCTAAAAGAAAATAATGGGGAAAAAAAAAGCTGCTCTTTTAATTTTTGTTTGTTTACTTGCTTTCATTTTTATTCCCCTCTAGGCAGAAAACAATCAAACTGAGTTCTGTTTAAAAACAGAGTGTGCTCTTGTTCCCACACACTATCTTTTCATAATCAGAATCTTGGTAATTTTGTGTTAGACGTTTTCAATGAGCATTTTAAAGGAGAAAAAAATGCTGAAAGAGCACCTGGGGGAAAACACTGCAGTCTCATAAAAGATGATTTTCTACCTGATTGCATAAATAAGAGCAAAAATTGGTGTGGTGAACTTGTTTTATTTGCTAGAATTTAGGTCAGGATTTAGATAATTGTTTTTCCTGAGGGTCAGGATTGTATTTGTGCTCTTCAAAGTATTTCTTCCCTGTGTGTATGTTCATTATATTATCATAAAATGGTATCCAAAAGGAACTGGAATAAACTACAGTGAGTTTCACTAGAGACTTCAGGATTTAAAAGTATGAACTAGGTTATGTCTTTTGCAGCTTTCTTCACCCAGTGAGGTTGTTTAACGAAGCTGTTGAAATTTGAAAGGCAAAATTTCCTGTGCCTTAGGAAACAGGACAATCTTTAGTTGAGATGCTGGAAAGAAAATACACTATTTCCTGCCTCAGATTTTCAAGACCAGACAGTTCTGACACCGGCCTGTTGCAGACAGAGTAGCTGATCAACTAGGTTGAGTTTGAGTGGCTAGGGGTGTTCTGGCATGCTTTATTTCACGACATTTTCATTAAGAAGATTAAGTAACAGTTTCTTCAGCCCCTGGTGACTAGGTACACGTGCCATGGGTGCAGACTCCATCATCATGGCAATGGAAAGTTTAGAAAAGAACCTTCTCAGAAAATGGTTCAGTGGTCGTAAGAATTGTTGTGTAATGAGTTTGTTTGTAGAGTTAAAATCTAATTTCATCAAACATAATTTCCATCCACTTTCTGTACAACAAAAAATGCGGTATCGTACTAGTTCTGTTATTTGCCACTATTAAATCAGAGGTTTGCTAGCAGCTGTAAGTGGGAACTGATAATTGAGATTGATGATGTGATTCAAATAAAACAGTATATAATTGAAAAACTGGCTGATGTATAGGCAGATTTTTAAAACATATTTGGTCTTAATATTTGTCATGCTTCACAGAATGAACGTGAGAAGTAGGAGATTGCTTTCCTCTAGCAGCATAGTAGATTACATAAAACGCACTTACTGAAATTTGCCAAATGCAAGTTGATAATACCTGCATATCCCATACTTTTTGACAACACCGTATCATTTTGCTGCTTCTTTTTGGAAGGGTAGTTGACTTTGCCAAAGAACAGAGCACAGATGGAATTGATATTATGGTTAATACATTTTGTACTTTTGAGTCTATCAGAAGCAGCATCAAAAAACTACTTGGTTTATTTATCTCCTAATGACCAGGTACTCTCAGATTAATAAGAAAATATTTTAGACCAGCTCTTTTGGGAAAATTCCTGTCCTTTTCTTGCTTCTCTGGCTGGGGATTAAACTCCTGTAACCACTGCTAATAATCCCTACTGACAACACCTGCTAATTGGCTCAAAATTTCTGTTCAGAGGAATTTTACTTTGGAAATACACAGCCTGCTACTTATATAGTCAGTACTCACTGACACACACAACCTTGGGTTTTTGAAGTGTTTGTCTCTCACAGTGTCTTTGTTATGGGAACTTATAAACACTGGATAAAAATTGAGATATTCAGTACAATATGAATGATGTCATTTTATGAAAACCAAAATGCTTAGGGAATATGTAGGGGGTGGAGTTTGTTACTGACATAAAAAGGAGGGAGGTTTACAGGCTTATGCTTACACAGAAATCTTGTGTTCAGCTCTGCTAATCAGGAACAGAGTTTCAATCCCAGCATCTATCCCATTGCAGATTAGTGTTAGGCTGTTGGATGGTCCACACCCAACTGTTCCTTTTCTGAAGCATTAAGCTCAAATTTCAGAGCACAAATGGACATTTTGACACACTTTCCATTTAATGAAATATGTTTAAGAAGTATCATTTTAAATCAAATTGGAAATAAAGATAAATATCAAGACTTTAAAGATTACTACAGCATGCAATTGTACCCACTAACAATGATGTATGTTGAATTGCATTCATCCCTTAACTTTCTATATAAAATTTTGAAGTAAATTTCTATTGTGTATTCGTTCTATAAAGGCAGCAAAGTCCAGAAGCCTTAGATTTGAATGTCTCAGCTTATGGAATGAAGTCTATGGAGCAGTGAAACACTGGTTCTTGCCACGTGCCACTAACCAAGTCTCTTCAAGGGATCCCACGGGCCTCATAATTTATTAGGTATAGCTGAAGGTGCAATGAATTAGTTTGCTGTGGGAGGGCTACAGAGTTTATGCTAAACCTGATTTAGCCAAAACCGATTGTGTGAATATCACACGATTGTGTTGGTTATCTAGTACCTGCTCCCCTTCATGAAGTTGCTAGATTCTGCCCTCACAGATGAAGGGTGGACCGAGCCTTCACTGGACGCGGGAAGCAGCAAGGGATCCCTTTCACTCTACTTCCATGGTTCTTAAAGTCTGCTTTCAGGTCTACCAAATTTTAACCACCCTGCTGTGAATTCTTGACTGTGTTCAACCTCTTTAAAATCTGCCTGACCTTTAAGATATAAATCAGAGATCGGTTTGTTGTGTTATCCCACTAATTTGTTTCAAACTAGATTTGGGAGGATCAACAGCATTAGGGGAGAGGATGCATTAGTTACCATCTCCTAGTTTTGTACTTGTTTTGCCTGTAGTACTGTAGATTAAAGTAGGTCCTGTTGACTTTGAATGAAATTGAGCCATCTAATCACCTTCCCACAGGGTGTTATTGAGGACTGGAATCAGAGTCGTAATATAAAGGAAAAACACTTTCCACCTTCCTGCAAGTTCCATAAATAACCACATATTCTCCTATGTCTTTTTTGACCTCGTGTTTCAATGTTTGCACAGTGCATTTCACTGTGAGATGATGCCTCCACTGGGGGAGCTGTCAAACCACCGATTGTCTGAATCTTACTGTTCAGATGAAGATCTGGGGAACAGCACTGCTGCTTGTGGACCAAGTCCAGTCCATAAACTTCATTGCAGAAAATAAGGTCAAATACAAGATCTCCATCTGCTCTGCATGCTCTCTGCCTGTTTCAGTGTGGTTTTGCACACCTAAAGCAACATCTGATGTCAACATCTGCATAGTTTTATTATGGAAAGCAATGGGAAGTTTATGAGAGTGACATTTTAATGTTTTTCCGCAGGAAGTCTTTTAACCCAGAGAGGTTGTGAATAAGCATAATTGAAACATTGAGGCTGAGAGGTAGTTTCAGTTTTAAAGGGCATATTTCAAGTGGGAGATGTGACAGAGCTATCAAAGACTTGGGCCGATGTTATGTCCTCTTTTTTCAAGCAGAATTGTCTTTCAAAATCAATTGCATGATGTGACACTTGGGTTTTGATCAATGCATAACAAGTTACTGCCTTGAGAATAGAATCAACGTTGTTAGCAATCCTGACATTCTGTCCAGGAGGAGCAATTTTGTTCTAATTTTCACTCCTTGTTCTTAAATTAGGATGGCCATCCTTGTCAAGCTGGGCTGTGAAGTGCAATCTGCTGAGGTACTGGGGAGGCAGCACTAATTCAGGTACTGACAAAAGGCAAGATGTTGCTGATGAAACCTCAGGTATGAGACAAAATTCTAAGTGCTACATTGTTCTAACCTGCCCAGATTTGCAGTCGTTATTGTCAAAACAAATGGCAGCATCTCACAGAAAAAAACAAGCAAAAAATGAAGGGCAGCTTCCATAAACAGAAAAGTAAACATCAAAGCCAAATATTTTGCCTCATTAGTCCTCATTAGGATTATGGAGGCAGGTAATATGTCATTGGGACTGAGTAATTAGGGCATTATGAATCTTCTTAAAAATACGTGCTTCTCAGTCAGGCAAAGACCATGGACTCAGCCCGTAACTCCAGTATATTATTTCTTTGGTTTTATGGAAATATTTTCTAACACTGAGTGAGAAGTGACCCTGAAAGTTCAGGGAATGTTTGTAAATTGGAGCATTAAAGTGGGTGTAATCTTTAAGAGGGAATAGTTTAGCCCAATACAGGATGTAAACACAACAAGATAATCTTGCTGAGTCCTGCTTGCTCTGCACTGATTGATCAGTGCTTTCATAGATCTTCTTTAATGCAGAAATTGTCATGGTTGTGAGTATCGAGTCCCAAGTAGTAATGCAGTGGTACTTAACTCTACAACTACCTGAAAGGAGGTTGTGGAGAGGAGAGTGCTGGTGTCTTCTCCCAAGGGACAGGGGTCAGGATGAGAGGGAATGGCCTCAAGCTCCGCCAGGGGAGATTTAGGCTGAACATTAGGAAAAAATTTCACAGAAAGGGTCACTGGCAGAGGCTGCCCAGGGAGGTGGTTGAGTCACCTTCCCTGGAGGTGTTTAAGGCACGGGTGGACGAGATGCTGGGGGGCATGGTTTAGTGTTTGATAGCAATGGTTGGACTCGATGATCCGGTGTGTCCCTTCCAACCTTGTGATTCTATGATTCTATGAACTTAGTGCCTAGAATTTGCACATCTCTCCAGGTTTGTAGCATCATAGCATTTCTTAAGTGAAGTTATAACACAATATTGTGTGAGTGTGAGTAAGACTCTCTAGTAAATGCCAGTGAGAACTTGAGTTTTGTCAGAATTGGGAATTGTACTAACGCTTTTAGAGTTTAATCTAATGTACCACTGAGCTATCCCAAGATCTGCGTGACTTGCAAATGTTGTCATGTACGAGATCACAGCAGGACGTGTTGTGAATTACGTTAATGCTTGTTCCTATGGAGCGGTTCAGAAAAGAGCAAGTGTCATTTTCCTGAAGTATTTTAGCAGTCTGGATCACAGCCTTGTCCTAGGTGGGGAGAGAGCTCTATCAAAGGAGAAAGGCTTCCTACCATATGTAGCATCCATGATTCTTTGCCACTTTTTAGTAGTTTCTGTAATTAGTTTTACTGACCAATAAGCTTTCTTTGGAAGCTGTACTTTCTAATGTCCTTGCATTTTGAGAGGAAAGGAGAATATTTGAGTGTTCTGTAGGGTGAATGCGTGATGCTAACATACAAAGGACGTTTCCACTCTGTAACTGGTTTTGTGTGCATGCGGTAGGCTATAGGGATGGTGTGGCCTAAAGTGTCTGCCTAGGTGTGATGCAGTAACACTGTTAGCAGCCGTTGAGCTTCCTGTTTGCATATTCCTAGAGAAACAGCAGTACCTCATGTATTAACCATTTTGTAATGAAAGTCCTACTTTGCAACGACCTTTTCCAGGCTGGAACAACCTCTGAGGCAAAGGACTCTCTTTTGTAAAATTCGTTTGTATAGTGACTTAATCTGAAAGAAAAAAACCAGAAATTAAAACTGACCAACAACAACACAATGCTTTCCTGAAATAAAGCAGCTCAGCACATACTCCAAATAGGAAGCCGTTTGCATGGGTTTGATTTCCTAATGGATCAGTGTCCTGTGTTATTTTGGGTCTCCTATTTTCTCAACTGTGCTTCCTTGCATGGAAGACAGATAATCTACTGGCTGATCCTGCATTTTAGCCCCATGAAATTTGGTGTATAATGGGATTATAGAGCTATAGACATTCCTAATTACAGCCATAATGCCAGTAGCAGTTTGAAAAGCATACCAGTTCTCAGACTGGAATAAAGGAACTGAAAGCCAGGAAGTAAATCTGTGACAAAAATCCCTGATCTCTTTTGTAGTGTGGACACTTATTAGACCTTGAGGTCAGCTGAGATCCATGATGAGAGAGTCTGCAAAAATGTGGATTTGTGACTGGGGCAGACGAAAGTCTGTTTAATGTATAAGCACTAATAATCTCATGCTCCGTGCCACACGTATTTTGTTACAGTGGGAGGTTCAGTAAAACATTTGAGTAATCTGACTTCTTTGTGTACAGAGGAGACAGAAAGACTCTTGCTTCTGTTATGGCTGTTAGCACTGCTTGGTAGTTTTTACAGGGGTTCATATAAACCCTGCATTAACAGTGAAAAAGAATGTTATGTAGGTAAATAGCTGGTGTTTGCTTATCACTTTTTCAAGGCAGTTGAAATATGAAGGAAAACTATCAAAATTGTACAAGATTGTGAACTTATGTACCACTCCTATTGCCCGGAGTCAAATAAGTCCTTGCATCAGCAGCTGCCTGCTTGAATGATGGACTGACCCGTTTTGGGAAGAATAATTTTCCTAATGATGTACAGTAAGTTGTTTGTGATAAAGGAGGACAGAGATTTCTGGGGTTTTTTGGTAAAAGCTTCATGTTAGCTCACTATTTATTGGCGGTGAGAACGGAGGAATATCAAAAGTGCATTCTTCACAGCGATACCACAAGACAGATATTACTTCCTATAAAGGTTAACTTCAAGCAAATATGATGATTGAGATCAAATCAAGCTATGATCAAAGTTGTGTGTATTCAACGTGTATGTGTAAACTGCATATAGTTGCTTTGATTTGTTCTTATGCATTAGTTTTACTTTGGTAACTTTTTACCAGAAAAGATGGCTACAAATGTATTCCCCCCTTTGTGAGCTCTTACTGCTGCACTTCACTTTGGAGGAAAGTCAAGAAAGTGAGTCACTGTACAGTAAAGCAAATCACAGGATATGTTTGTAACATCTCTGAGTCTACTTTCCTGTGATCAGTAGTTGTCTTTCTCACCTGATTAATCAAAGGATGAGATTGTTGACATATGCAAGCTCAGGTCTAGATAGTATTCCCCTTAAAAAAAAAAAAAACAAAATAGAGGGAAATAATGCAGGGGGTGGGGGAGAAATGTGTTATCTAGAAAGGGTTTCAGATTGGGAAAAAAAAAATATTTCCTCCACAACATAGCAAGATGGTGGAAAGAGTGGGGTCAGACTTTGGATGGGGTATTTACTCAGTCTTATCTCTGAAGTCACTATGCATTTACATTGGTATTCTTGCCTTCCATATGACCATTAGTAGTGCTTGAGTAACCTTCTTTGATATTGAATCATAAACTAAAGGTAGTGGATTAGGCACATCTGCAAATTCCTGGGGCATATTTTTTTGCTTATACAAGTAGTCTGAGGCTTGACTTTTGTTTATTTTTTTTATTTCTTTCTACTTTTGCCACAAGCAGAAATGAAGAATGAAATGAGAAATGTATTCAGAAACTAAGAGGAAGAACAACAAAACAGAATTAATGTCATGGTACATTGTACAGTCCAGTGTTTGGAAGGTTTAAGAGCTGCTAGAGCCTTACACCAGCAGTGCTATTGAAGGATATTGCAATCCTAATGGCTAAGCAAATTTTAATTCCCTGTTGCCAGAATCACTTGGTTTGGTGTAGAAGTACCATTCCTAAATAACTACATGTGTAATGTTCCCTAGTTAGAATTCTGTTTTTCTTCCGTTGATGATTTTTAATAGATGAAAAGATAAAATGGTTGTATTACATCAGCAATGAAAAAAAGCAATGAAAATCTTGCCTTTTAAAACATGCTGGTGAAGCAAAAAATATCTGTTCACATTCATATGAATAATGATAGCCCTCATCCTAAATACAAAGGTACTTTCTTCTGATATAACACAGTTGTACTTTTCATATTGTGTCAATTTTGCATCATTAGAAGTTACTATTTAAAAACCGCATCACTGAGACAGTTTGGGCTCATGCTTCTCAGGGCTTCATTTTGAATGTTGATGTGTTTTCTTTAGGATAAAACCAACCATAACCCAGGAAAATGCTAAACTTGCAAAGAATTCACACACACTGGGGGGATTGTATGGGTGCGTTCCAGGACACCAGAATATTTTATTTTCATGTTTTCCCATCTTTGCAAGTGTTCTCCTATAGCCTCATGAAATTGCTGTGTGGCCTAAGTACACACAGCTCTACATGTTATTTGTTGCACTGATCAGTGGACAGCATGTGGACTGAGTTTAAACACTGGATTTATGGCCCAAGTAGGTGTCTTTCATGAAAAGAATTTGAAGTTGTGTATACATTCCCTTGCAAAGGAAAATTGTCCCATGGCACAGAGGATGAGTTTTTTGAAACACAGAGCAATGTTTTTTTGAAAAAAAATTTTGATTACATTTCTTATCAATAATTGAGTAGAACTTTGGGTCGTCTACAGAGTTGCAGATTATTAACTGCTTAGAGGCAGTTGCACAAGTTGTTAGGGCTTTCTGCTGCCACCAGTACTGAAAGAACAAAGCCACCTTCTGGTACTTAAAGAAGCCTACAAGAAAGCTTCGAGGGGATCTTTGTCAGGGAATGTAGTGACAGGATGAAGGGTAGTGGTTTTAAGCTGAAAGAGTGGAGATATGATTAGATATTAGGAAGACATTTTTTAATGTGAGGGTAATGAGCCACTGGCAGAGGTTGCCCAGGGAAGTCGTGGCTGCCCCATCCCCAGAGGTGTTCAAGGCTTGGTTGGATGAGGCTTTGAGCAGCCTGATCTTGTGGAAGCCCATGGCAGAGACATTGGAAGTGGATGATCTTTCGGGTCCCTTCTGACACGAACCATTCTGTGATTCTATATCTGGGATGCTTTGTGTGTTCACAAATATATTCAACTCTAGTGAAAATACACCCTGTAGAGCCTAGTACTGGTTTTCACAGAGGGAAAGCAGTAATTTCTGTAAGCAGCCAATCTTAACATAAACACTGTATTTTTCACAGTACTAATTGGTGTATTAAGCTTGCTTTGCTGAACTATATGCAACAGATAAATTAACCTAAGTTTTTTCAAGCATACATGACAAAGAACAAAGTATGTGCAAGCAGTTCCAGTGTATAACTTGATTTAAGTTGATGATAAGCTTCATAATAGATTGGCACTATGAAAGCAACTCAACTTAGAGACCATGACAAATCATTTGTAACAGAAATAACTACCAGTGACTACAGCTGGGCAAATTCAGCTTGGTGAATATCATGATTAGGAGCTACAACTACATTTCTGCTGGGATCGTGAATGCGCAGGCTTGAGAGGTAGATGTTACCTGAAGGATTTATTGACTTCTGCTTCTGTTGCTTTGCTAGTCTTTGCCATTATCACTTCTATTGTGCTGTATCTATTGGGGTTTTTTTGGCTAACATAACATACTGGGATATTAGGTCAGAGCAGAAGTGCTTCCAACAAAGTTGTAGAAGCTCTACTGTAATACTACAAATTGATATAATTTACTGATAGAGTTTCATGGCTGAGGAAACCCCACTTTCAAATTGATATAAAGGCCTTTCTAATGCTGGGGAGCTAAAAAGAAAGAGAATACTGACATGTTGGTTCTTGAATGCATGCTATTAATAAAACAAACTGTGCTGCTCCAGCAGCCATGAGGCTAACACAAAATTTGATTGGCATCCCATGCCAGAAGTGCTTTTTGTGATAAATGTGCTTTGCTACCCTCAGCAGTTTTTTTAGTCTCTAAGGTACACTTCCATCTTTGATGAAATTGAAATTCAGAGCCACTAGGGTTCTTCTGCACCTGTAGAAGACTGGCTGAAAGGAATGGGTGTGGTGGTTTCTTAACGGCATTTTAGGAAAGGAAATTACTAAACTATGAAACAGCAATGGTACACTTTATGGGTTCCTAAAATATTTATTAAATGGTTATCTAGCACCTTCAACCAGAAATACTTCACATTACATTCTTTGAGATAAAGCATGTTGGCCTCATGCCGTCCCTTGAGAAACAGCAGACTCTAGAGTAAAGCGATGTCTAAATTGTAAGGAAAACAAATAAGTTGCTAGCACAAAAGGTAGTGTTTCTTATAGGAAGAGCAGTGTACTGGATGTATATTGTAGACACAAAGATTTGCCCTGAAAGTAAGTTATGAAAATCTGTCCACCTAAAGAGCTACATACTGGATGTTTTCGGAATGTGAGAGGCAAACCAGGAGATATCCACTGAGCAGGCAAAATTCATTCAGGCTTTCTGTCACGAGGACATTATTACTCTAGGAAGTACTTTGCTGCCTCTCCAGCCTGGTGTGGCCCCCATACAGGTACCACCCCCACACTGAGAGGAGAGTGGAATAGAGATAAAGAGACAGCTCCACATAGAAATATTTGCAGAGGGAATTCTCTGGGCTAAGTAGAATGTGTTGAGCAAATTAAGACAATTTTATGACCCCTTCATAGCACTAGGTTTCTAAATATATATGTTGCTGAGCAACCTTTTCTGGGACAGAGCAATATTAGATTATTAAAGCCAAAAGCTAACAAATGAACCAAAATGTTTAGCTTTGCAGATTTTACATAGTCTGCTTATAGGATAGCGAGTTACATTTGTAATAGGAATAAATATGTAGTATAACACTGACATGCAAATATAATTAATTGAATTTAACCAGATAAAAAGACAAAGCATGAGTATGTTATATACACCCAAAATTCGTGTTTATAAAAATCTCATGCAAATAAATGCTGTCTGACATCACGCAAGCAAATCTGAGGTGATCTGAACTAAATAATTTAGGAGGGTAATAAATTATCCTTAATCTTATGTGATTTTACTTCTAGTAGGAATAGCAAACATCGTAACATTATATCTGTATCTATGTATCCTAAAATGCAGCTGAATATCATTGTAAGGGCAATAAACAGTTTTAGCTTGTCTCTTCCGAGGACAAACTACTGTTTTCTGTCAACAGTTGTAACCTGATAGTTCCTCTTCCCAAAGGCTCCCTTTTCCCAAAAAGTGTTTTATGAAAAATATACTTGGAAATAGATATTTTGAATTCGTTATGTAAGCTATCTGAAATTATGAGGTTACTGGGAATTAGCTGCTTGAAAAAAAAGACGACAGCTAACGACCTGCAGCCTGTCTTCTTTCTAGGATGTACAGAGCTGTTTTAAATTTATTTGCTCTATCTTTTAATTAACTGTATAGCTAAGTATTGGTTTTGATGCAAAGGAGATACTTGATTCAGGCAGGTGCTTGTGTGCCTGTCCATTCCATGCTTCTGTTACACTCCATGTATTCGTGAGCTCCCTTCAACGTATAGTTGTCAGTTTAGAGAATGTTTCTTGTAGCTTCTCAAACACTCTTGTAGGATCCACCTCTTAGTTAACCCATGACCAGCGAAAAGATACCAGTGTTCAGATGGTGCTCGGCAGCTAAGATTGGTTGTGCAAACACGTTATGATTTCTACAGCAGCATCTAGAAGTTGCAGAGGAGACCTGGTTGCTGCTATGCTTGTACTCTGCTGTTCTGTCATTATAGATTATTTCTGACCCAAAATGTTACTCACAAAGTACAGCAGATAGATCAAGGCTGTGAGAAGGGCATGCTGGCTACCTCAATTAAGTAGACAAAGAAAAGTAGACAATGCAGAATGAAAGGATTTAATTGAGCTCCTTAAGAAGAAAGGTATTGCTGGGTAGCGCTTTGAGTTATTTCTGCATCTCCCTTTTCTTGATATGTGATCAGTGTTAATCATCTTTTAAGAAAAGGTCACTTAATGTTGCTAAAAATCTGAGGTCTTGCTAGTGCTTTGTAGCATCTTTTCTAACAGTGTTTTGGCCAAGGTATTGATAGCAGATAAATCGGTGGAGAGGAGAAGCTGAAGGAATGTGTGCCTATAACTTGCTTCTTGTTTTTAGCCTGTATCATTACAGCAGAAAATAGTTGCAAAGCATTTGTACGTAGATGAGATTTATGTGATGAATGTGTTAAAGTGGTCTTGGCTTCGCCTTTCAGCAAGATTTCTTTTCGGCAAGGGCTTCTACTTAACCTGAGCAAAATGTTGAGCCTGTGATTTGCGATGAGACTTAAGGGAGTGAGTCGCAGAAAATCCTGTCCCTTTGTTTTCCAGAGGCTCCTTATATTTTCTAATAGAAAATACAGCTTTATTTTTTTTAACATTGGTTCACTTGTCATTTATAAATGTACCTACAGTCTCTTATTCTCAATCTCCCTTCTGCAATTATATACAAAAAAAATCAGGATAAGGGAGTATCTGCCATGAGAAGCATAGATCACTGCGAAGCAGAGAAGCCTAACTTTAGCCTGGACTTTTAAGGACTGCTCAGCTACAAATAAACCTGCTAGAAAAAAAACAATACAAGAACGCCTGGGTTCATAATAAAACATAATTATTTTCTGCTTTTTTAAAAAAAGAAGTGCAACTTTCCACAGATTTTGAGAGGCATCAGCACTCCCTTTCCTTTGGTATCCTAAATAAGATGAATGCTCACCGATAGCAGTGGGAGGTTAACAATCACCCACTTTAATCAAAAAACTTTACATTTCAAATGTAATCTAGAATCAGGCTGGGGAAATCTTTCAAAAAGATTTGATATTGAACAAAATGGCTGCAGCTTAGATGTTATAATTGGCTGCTTGAGGGTTTATCATAGTGCTCATTTTTTTATAGATGCTTTTGATCAACTGGGAAGAAATTGTATTTAAAACATTTGTTGTAATTAAGATTATATATCATACTCTTATTGTATTTAACTTCTAAGAAACTATTACATTTTTTAGTCATATTCTTTGTTCCTAAAGTACCACCAATTTTGACAAAATGTATTCAGAAAATATCTTGGTAATATTTTTTTAGAATGAAACACTTTCATTTCTGTTGATTCAGAATTTGCCAAATATTTTATAGCACCTTTAAGACCTTGGATTTATAATGGTTCCATGAGATTTATATGAGGGCAAATGGAAGGATAATAAAACTAATACAAGTGGAATAACTTCTTAAAAGCTCCTGTGTGGCTTACATTTTATTGTCTTCTGCAGCTCATAGACCAATGTCTCTTGACACTGAAGCTGGGATGAATTTTGCAACTGACTTTGGAAGGGGTAGATAGAGCTCTGCTCAGACCCTAGTGTATTTTTAAATTGCATTACTCAGTTCCTTACAAGAGGACCTTGGCTTCTGCCATAATCTGGCTTTCCAGCAGGTGATTTGATCACTGCTAACAATAAAAAATGTGTCTCATTTTGAAAATTAGCATTTGCTATCTATTAGAAGGTAAGTACTGGCTTCATGCCACTAAGAAGGACCAAGGATTTATCAAATTCAGGCATGCAACTCTGTTCTCCATGTTCCTGCATTGCTGCGAGTAATCTTTTACTGTCAAAATGTAATCTTTATGACTTCTCTTCCTAGAGTGGTCCATGTGCAAATCATGTTCTCCGCCTGACAAAGTTCACTTTGTAACCTTTCCCTTTTAGAACAATGACGAAAAAAATACGTGATGTGCAACAGAAGGAAGTTCCATGTTACACTCATTTCTGTTAATCTCATCCTGTTAATACTTGTTCAAGAATGGCTGTTAAGCATGACAGCATTCTTTGAGATGGAGAGTAGAGTTACAGATCATGCTATTGCTTTGAGGAATTTATATGCCGTTCATACTGTTGACGAAGCCAAATCCTGAAGAAATTTATCTCCCATCCACATTGTGACACTGGAATAGTTTCATTAGTATCAAGATCACTACTGTTTTAATGCTTTAAACCATTGTCTCTGGGTGAGATGGATATTCTTTAAAACAAAAGAAAAAATCAGGTTAATATTATTTTGGAATATGTGCTGAAACACAGAGAGTTTTTATACCCTGGATTATTTTGCCATTGGTATATCACCTTTGTGATTACTCAGAAGGCACCTACTTCTAGGCTCATTCCTCCTATTTCTGTATCATCTGTAAACTTCCTGAAGATCTGCTCTGTCCTATGGTCAAGGTCATTAATGAAGATGCTAAACTGTATTGTGTCTGATGTTGACCCTGTGGCATGTCACTAGTGACTGAGCATCATCTGTAGTTTATGTCACTGATCCCAACTGTTTGAGCCTGGCAGTTCAGCCACCTTTAATCTACCTCATTGCCCATTTTTCTAGTCCTTACTTAATCAGTTTGTTGATACGAATGTTATGGAAAAGCATGACGAAAGTCTTAGCTAAAGCCCACAGAGACAACATCAACCACTGAGCCAATCATCTAATTGTAAAAAGCTATCACTTTAATCGACTGTTATGTCTTCCCCTTCAGAAATCCATGCTGACCACTCTACATCACTGCCTTGGTCTTAATATGTTTGGAAATAGTTTGTTCACTCCATCTGCTTCCCAGGGATTGAGGTGAGGTTGACCACCCTGTAGTTCCCTAGAATTCTTTTCCTTGCCTTTCTTAAAGATAGGAGTGACATTTGATTTCTCTCTGCCCTGAGGAACCTCTCCTTTCAAAGGTAATTGAAAGTGTCCTTGTAATGACATAAGCCAGCAAGCTTAGTGCTTAGGAATGCATCTCGTCCTAAATACTCCTTAGCCTTCACCTGTTCTTATCTACAACCTGCAAGTAACAGCAAGTAATTAAATGTGCACCTGTGTCATAATAGCAACAACTATTTCACAACCATCTTTTCCCCTTAAAGAAATAGTTAACTTGAGCTGCTAATCCATTGAGTTCTTACCAAGTGGTCCATTATCAGGCATAGAGTTAAAGTCTTTGACAAACGCAACAGAAAAAGTCAACAGTATCTCTTAAAACAAGGAGGGAGGGGAGGTCGCATTTCTAATTTTATGGTGATAATTATCCTACTGTCCTTATTCTGTCTCAGGCTTCAGCACAGATTTATATCGCTGATATCGTATGCTTCCTAGGCTGACTTTCTGAGAAGCAGATAAAATTGTCTTTTTACAAGCCTGCAGAGAAGAACTAATTCAACCAGGTTAGTCATGATTTATGGGCATTTATCCTAATCATCTAGTCTGACAAGCCTCCCATTAGGATACTACGAGATTTGGAAACAGACACAAAAATCTAGTTTCATTTAACATTCTGAAATGTGCAGATCTTGTCAATTCAGAGACTAATACCTGAATACTTGGTAAAACTGATTCCAGCTGTAACTGCTTTGGAAAGGTAGATATTCTATTTCTACCAGCTTAGCAGGGCCACCAAGTGCAACATACAGCTCATCTGTAGCTAATATTAGGGATGTTACTGAGGATTCAGGTAGTACTTCACATTTTAAGTGAATATCTGTCTAATAATCTTTATGATACTTTCAAATCCAGCCTTTTTGGGTAATTAACTCTTTTTAAATGGAAGGAAGTGGAAGTAAAGAAATTAAATGATCTGATAATACGTTCAAAGCAGGATGTGGGGCTGCCCAGATTTTTTCTTCTTCCCCTTTTCTTTCAAACAAGCAATTTTAGAAAATAATGTAAAAAAATAATCTATCATTACAAGTTGAACTGCTGACTTTGGGGATTCTTGGCAACTCTTTTACAGAAGTAGTACATGAAGTGCTTCTATGATGTTCTGAATAATTATTTGCCACCTGCACCTGATGATGGTTTTATTGCCTCATGTCTTTGAGGGATGTTATCCTCTGTGACATTTTTTTCCTGGTTACTCCCTCCAAGAGTGACATTTAGAAGGAAGTAAATGTTCATTAAATGGAAGATGTAGGTTTGATGTGCTTAAGTACCTACATATCTCCTGAGAGCACTCAACTTCCCTTGTCTGGGGGGTTCATGGGACACAGAGCAAATTTAATGAACAGTCCTACCCCAGCCTCATTTAGTACTTCTTTATACATTACCTCCCATATACTTTATATTAGGATTCAGCTTTTTAAAAAACTGGTAGTAATTACAAAATTCAAATGAAAATTGGGAAGGGCACAAGGAGGCATTTGTTACTTTTAATTAAGGTATCTACTGATTGGCAATGTGGCTTATATCATCAGGCAAACTACAGTTTTCCTCAGGCATATCTGGAATCTAAACTGGAGATTTATCATTCCTAATTGTCCTTTAGTTCCAAGGCTCTCATGTTCAAACCATGATATTTACATGAGCGTGAAACAACGTTTCATCTGAAGTGCAAAGACTATCAATATTCGGAGAACAGTAGAAGTTATTTGGTGTCAGAGTTCTGTGAGCCTTTAAATTGAAGTACAGTCCCAGTTAGTTTCACTGTATCTTGTGCATTGTGGTGGAAAGGCTGGAATCTTCCTCTCCAAGAAAGCCTGAGGTTTTTAACTTTTTCACACCTCCTTCCTGCTGCTAATGTCTGGAACTTAAATACCGAGCAAGCTGTCTGGAATTTAGCTATCTGGAAAGAGATCAACTAATGTTTCTGAGCAGTAGAAGTGATCATCCCTTCGAACTTCTGTAGCATCACTTATTTCTACATAAGCTGTACCCTTTCCTGTAACCTGCATCTGAGAGCTTAGTTATTTAATAAAAGAAGTGATCTTTGTTAATTAACAACAGAAAAACTTTTACTAGCTGGAAGAACTTTTAGAACAGCCATAAGTATCCACTTACCTGCCAAGAACATCGGAGGTGAGTAAGCTCCTACAGCCAAATGAATTCAAAGAAAAAAAGAATAATGAAGTGTGTATGGCCACATTTACAGAGAGTGTATAGAATGTAAAGTTACTGGAAGCCATGTGCATCATCCAATTTGCACTGCCAGAGGATTTGCCAGTGGTAGTTGAGACACTTCCCACTTTCCCACTTCATTTTCAGTTCTTATCCTGTGGTAGCATTTCATTTGCTTTCCAAAAAGCATAATTGCTTTTTTGTGTTTGAATATACAGTCTAAAAAGTGTTTCACAGAAACTCACGACTCCCACTCATCACTCAGGCAAGGATGAAATATTTGGACTGATATCTACTTTCTCAGTAAAACATGTATTTTTTTGGTTTCCTGGGTACAGCAATAAAAGCATTCCAAGTTTTTGTGACTTATGCAGACAGAGTTTTAGCTCTGAAAACAGAAGAAGGCAGAGAGAATTAGCAGGTAGCTATGCCCAAGCAGAGTCCACTTTCAGAATCTATACATATTTCAATAATATTTTTGTATACGAAATTTTAATTTACATTTAAAGCTAGCTTCCAGCCACCCCTACCCTGTGAAAAATGAAGTAATTTTGACCTTGTAAGCCATTTAAGCAAACATTTTTTACTGGCGGAATCTCATGTTTGTCCCTGATGAAAATCTTTTCCTCCACTGTTCTCTGTAGTTATGAGCTTTCCCTTATTAACAGCTAACAAAGCAGCATGCCACAGTCCAGGGGCTGCCTTAGGGCAATCTAAATATTCATTCATAATAAGAACGAAAGGAAATGTGGCAAGTATGCAGAATATAGCTAGCGCCCCAAAGCACAGATTTGCAGCTCAGGAAAAATTAGTTCTCATATTATAAAGATATTGGTATGAATTTTTAATATCCTAAAGTTCAGGGCTATTCAATGCCAGAATTGTGGTTCAGCCCATCAAAAATAAATGAATCATCTAGAAATTGTGGTGACAGTTTGATGCTCAGAATATTTAAACCACAGTAGTGATTGACGTATGGATGTAGACAGGTCAGTGTATAGATTTGGCAATGACATTTCTGCACCATCTGGTCTGGGTTTGTTCTTTATTACAGAGCTTCAGGTGTTGTGAGATCTGTTCCCAAGCACACAGTGATATTCTGTTAGCAGTTTTATCTGAGATATTGGCTACAAGTTATTCACAATCCTATCAACATCTTTTATTCTCTATTAGAATTTTCGTTAAAAGTATTATGGGGGAAGCCTGCCTCCAACTAGCAATAAATGAATCATTTGTAGGTCACCAAACAGAGTAATACTGCACATTCTTAGTGGAGTAGGCAGCTAACATCATTACAGCTACCAGCACTGAAAACAGAGAATGAGTTCTTGCTGGCACGCTGCTAAAGCTCCTAACTCTCTCAGTCAAAAGTAGTCATGAGGTTTCTCACAAAATCCTGCTTCTCCTGAAGTCAATGGCAAAATTCCCATTGATTTCTCTGGAAAACAGTAACCTTGTTTCATGTGTTCAACCTAAGTATTTAATAATGGATGAGTATCCTGTCTAAGGTTATCCTAATGATTTAGCTGTGCACCCACTCACAGTGTCCACAGCATCTGTTTTCAAGATTGCTGGGACAGGAAGGAGGTATAAAACAACTGTGCTTTTGGGGTTCACTATAACAACCTGAGTAATTCTGATCAAGGTCCCAAAACGATTTTGCTTACAGGTGAGCAAATAGACTCTCATGTTTGCTCAACCCAAAGACCACTGAAGAGTTTTGATCTTCATATCAGTCTTTAATAACCCAGTGATCTGATATATTTTGCATCTACAATCTTTACAAATCTTCTCCGGCATGCAAATTAAATTTTCTGTAACACACATTCGATAAATATCATGTTAAGTCGTATACAGTGGCCTGATAATTATGAAATAATATACTGAAAGATAAATAAACCAAGAGAGCTTTCTCAGCTGTACATGGGTAAATGGTTTATAGGTTGTTGCTGCAAATGTCTTGATCAAGGAATGCCTTAAGTTTAAAAACATCGTCCTTGAATCAGTTCTTTTTAAGATGTTAAATTAATTTTGGGGTTAAAATGTGTTTTCCAGAAAAAGCTACAAACTATGTTACAGTTAACTCCCGTTTGCTTAGAAAACATCTCTGGGAAATTAGTATTAATTTTGAGTAGAGAAACACATTCAGGTATATTGGAATACCTTTTTGTGATTACAAGCAAAATTGTTCTGGACTGAAGTATAACAGAAAGAACTTCTTAAATTCTGTTCTCTAAAATGGAGTTTATGTTCCAAAAAAAACAAAATAAGTTTTTTTAAAAATGGATTACTATACAACATAGGAATTTTCTTAGGGTGTGAGTTATCACTGTTTCCCATCATACAGTCAAGAAGGTGCCTTTGGTGAGATTTCAAGTGTTCCAGTATTTGAGCCACTGTCACATTTAATGAAATAAAGTTTTGTTATGTGTTAATATGATGCTGACATAGCAGGAATCTGGTTGAAATGTAGTAGTGGCATGGAAGAGGCAGCATTTGTCAAGACTTGACACAAAGTTTCCCTGTGAGATGTTTTATCCTATTGTTTACACAGAGACATTGCCCTGAAAAGTGAGTACCTGAAATGGTATTTATAATGTCTTAAGAAACACCAGGTCAATCCTGCAAATTCAGCCTGGGATCTACCAGGACAAGGGACTTGTACTGGTTTGGACATAAACACCTAGAAAGATTTTGGGGTCTGTCTTAAGTTTTCTTCACAACCACTACCAGCACCAGTTAGAGACATAGAGTTCACCCACTTAAAAAATAAATTCAAAGCTTGTCCAAGTTGAAAAGTAATTGAATTTTAACAGTATGTATCTGTGCTGGTATTTGAGGGTCAGATTCTCAATAAAGGCTTGAAAGTTTATTTTGTACAAGAACCATCATTTTCCCTATTCATTTATTTATATTGCTTAAGCTTTGAGCTGAATTGCTCCTCTGTCCTTTCAAAAAACGGCTCTTGTCCTGGGAGTAGACCAAGCTGTACAGACAATATGTAATTTTGTGGTCTTCTCTGGACTGGTATCCTGGAGTGAGCCCACAGGAATGAGTTCCTTAGTATGACAGGTACAATAGGCAATAAAATGTATATACAGGGTGACACACACAAAAAGTGTACAGCTTTATGTGACAGCTTTAAGAGCAATATTTATATAATCCAGAGAAATGAGTTGAAGGCCATCAGGAGCACAGAAGGGTATTTGCAATGGTAGCCAGACTCAGAAAGGCTAACAGTCCAAGTAAGGCTTTTGATCTATCAAAAGGAAAAAATAGTCTTATGAAGAACAGGTGAACAAAATGTATTTGGTGCCTCCTGTCTTTTTAGCACTGAAAAAGATGGAAAGATTCATTGATGCCCAACAGGTATTTTCTTTATAAGGAAAAACATAGAATCCCCAGGTTGGAAAAGACCTACTGGCTCATCGAGTCCAAACATTCCCATCTGCCACTAAATCATGTCCCTGAGTACCTCATCTATCCATCTTTCAAACACCTCCAGGGATGGTGATACAACCACCCCCCTGGGCAGCTTGTGCCAGTGCATGATGACCCTTTCTGTGAAAAATTTCTTTCTGATATCTAGTCTGAACCTCCCCTGGTGTAACTTGAGGCCATTCCCCCTTGTCCTGTCCCCTGTCACTTGGGAGAAGAGGCCAGCACCCTCCTCTCTACAACCTCCTTTCAGGTAATTAAAATCACAAAATAATTTTAATACTGATTTATTTAAGCACTATTGATTTCTTTATGTTATGATTTAGACTGGTTTTGTCTGTTACAGGAGTTTCCAAAGATACCTTTTTTGGTTTGGTTGTGGTAGTTTTGTGGTTGGTTTTTTGTTTCTTCCTTTTTCTCTTGAGAAGGTAGAGCTATGTTTTTGTTTGTTTCTTTTTCCCTAGAGAAGGTAGAGCTATGTGAGTTTAGCTGTACATTAATTGCAACAATCAAAAATTAACAGTCAAACCAAAATGGGATATAAGTGTATAATGATTTTCAGTAAATATGTTAAGCAGGGAACCTGTTCCCTTCCTGGAAGCCAGCTATGTCTGGCATCTGTAATGTGTATTTCCTCCAAAAAGCCATGGATTGGGAGTTTTGGGCATGAGGTAAAAAGCATCAGTGACTTAGCTTTAAGTTTTGGTGTGATATCAGTGGCAATTCATAAACAGCATTTCATTTGAAATTAGTATGGACTCTGAAAATCAAATACAGCCTATGATCAAAAAATATTAATGATAGAAAGTCTGGAACTGGTGCTGCAGCAATTCATAGTATTTTTAGATACAGCATTGATCATGTTTACAGCAGAGAGGTTATTTTGTTTTCATCCTTCTTTAACAGTCCCGCCCTATGTCAGGGAAAAAAGAAAATAATATAGAACAGATCTTTAAAAAAAGAGCCTCTCTGAAATGGGAGCTGCTATAAAAAATGAAATATACTGAAGTGCCTCATACAATGGAGTTTGAATTATTGTGGGCTTATTGGAAGAAACTACAATTACAAGAGAAGTTTCCTGAACACAGTACCTCATTTCTTCTAGTGATGATTCATCTTCACCTAAACCATTGTTTCTGCATTTGTAAGCAATCAAGTGTATCACGTGCTGAAAGAAAAAGATTGAAGAGGAAGAATGTAAGGATAGAAAAATAAATAGCAATCCTGCCATTTACAAGGTAATTGAGTCTAGATTGAGCAATGGTCTTTTTTCCTCAGTTTGTCACAAACTTTTAGTGTTGTTTAAACAGAGGAGATTCTGAATATGTTTTTCTCAGTTCTCAGGACAGATACATGGCAATGTGTCCTGGACAGCAGCTAGAGCAGTGGTCTCCAAAGTGGGTTGCATCCATGACAATCAGTTGAGGGGTAGAAAGAAAATATTTTTTGTGCCATTAATAAAGTATTTTTTTGTAAAATATTTATTTCACCTTTAGCCCATTCACTTTTCACTGTCAATTTCATGTATGTTTTTGTAATGTAAATAACGCATTAGTACAGGTGTACTTGTATATTATTTATAGGGGATGTTTTACTGACAGCAATGCATGATCAAAACTAGTTTGGAGACAACTGGCCTGGAGAACAATCGTCAACATCGACAGTTCCACACTAGATAACAATTAATGATCATACATTTGACTGACTGTGTGGTTGCACCAGGAAAGGGCGCAAATGGAATCAAACTACACCAAACACCTGTAGAGTTTAAAGAAAGGATCCTTTTGATTTTTAGATGAAATTGTTAAAGGTATTAGAGAAGTGATAGAAAGGTTAAGATGCAAGAAAATTATTTTCAACTCAGAAAAATGAGAAAAAAAAAGCAAAACCGTTTTAGGAAAAATAATACAAATAATTAATAATCACACTGTAGAAACCTGTAAACCAGCTGGGCAGATGGGAAGGTATGAGATAAGGGAGAGTGGATTGTAAGTTGAAACAAAGCAGCACAAATAGCCAGGAAGATGTTGAGTAGTACTGTTGATGCATGTATTATGGAATAGGAATTAATCATTTATGTTGACTTGACTCC
Source organism: Clamator glandarius (assembly GCA_033459285.1). Lineage (NCBI taxonomy): Eukaryota > Metazoa > Chordata > Aves > Cuculiformes > Cuculidae > Clamator > Clamator glandarius. Next base: position 1,883,208 of record JAUNZM010000165.1, on the reverse strand, counting down.
AGTATGGCAGTGTTCAGAAAACTGTGTTTTTTTCAGGATATTCTTTATCAGAAAGGTGTAAACACTAAAGTGGAAATAATTTGGACCAGTAAAGTATTATGTGAAAGGCTGCAATTACAAGATTACTTATAAAAATTAAAATAATTAGTAAAATGCAACTATCTTGCTAGCATATGCAAAAAAAAGGAGGGGGAGCACAAGAGAATGGGTGAGGTTATATGGCTTAAAAAATTCTCGGTGTCCCAGTGAAGAGGAGGAGAAATGAGAGAAATATTAAGAAAAATATTTATTGCTTCTAGATAAGATGCATGGTGATAACATGGTAATGATTAATTACTTAAATTTCATGTTGCTGTGTGTTATCCAAGCACATGACGATATATCAGAGTTTAATGTCTCAATGGAGACAACAACTGAAATAACACAGACTTCCCAAATTAACACAGAGTCTGAATAGGCCACAGAGATTTAAATATTTACATGATATCTAGCCTCCTCCCAAGCTATTTCCAAGTGGTTAAGTTCGTGGTTTTTTAATACCCTGATTCATCTCCAGTCATTTTATGGGTAAGTGAATATTACTGAAGGCAGACTTGTCTTGACACTGTATCATTTTATATTTTTATTATGGTGTTCTGGGAGGAAAAATATGGGAAATATACAGTGGAGTTATTTAAATGATCACTCTGTTCCATGCAAGGATGACAGAAACCAAACAGTTTTCTTATGAGTTTGCAGACATACTGTTGTGCTGGGTTATGACAATCTGTAGGTACTGAGACAGCCTGTAAACACTTCTGTATAGTGAGGTCAGGAAAGAGGTTGTCATCCATGGATTTGATATGAATAAGGTGAAGCACCTGCGTAATTGTTTGACAGGACTGGCACAGTGATTTCTTTTCCAAACTAATGTTGTTTTTCTGCTAACTTGACATACAGATCCAAAGTCTCTTACTAAAGTTAATGATTTGTCTTTCCTTAGCCTTGAGGAATTCATTGCTGTTTTTCAAAGAACAGTTGATTCTTGATGTATTTTCCAGCATGGAGTACAATTGAATTACAATATAAAGTGAAGAACCCTCATTGAAGCGCCTTTATAAAATGAAGTAATTGTTCTAATCCATTTGAGTCATGCCACATCTGACTATTGCATGACTTTTCTCAGTGCTGCACATGAACAGTTTTACATGATTTGAAGGTCTTGTGGCTTCTATTATGTATTAAACATTACGTATTTGTCCCTTGAAATAAAAGCTGCCTCTCTATAAAGAAGGTGGCTACATACCACAAACCAAAGTAGCTCTTCTTCTGCAGTTCCTGTGTCAAACGACTAAAAACATTCAACAAAGTACTCTCAAAATGCTGCAACTCATAATGCTAATGATCCTAAGAAGTTAGTTGACTTGTATCTTAATGTTTGAAAATGTTGCCTGTGTCTTAACAGGCCTCTATAATCACAACTGAAAGTTAATAAATTGGAAGAAAAGTAGTTGAGTATCATTATCCTGAATAATGTCCCTGTGGATCTTGTTGATTTACGTCCTAAAAAGTCTTCTTTTAAGGATGTCATAGAGTCTGCCTGGAAGCAGCTGGGATGCTAGTCAGGAAAGTGGCACGGGCTGGCCAACTGGTATTTGAATTGGGTATTATACATGCTCGGTTTTGTCTGGTGCAGATGCCATAGAGAGGCACAAAAAAAATCTGGATTTACTGTAGCAGGTGAGGGAAAGGATGGAAAATACACTCACAAAAGTCCTACTATATATGGAATAAATAGCTTAACATATTTAGCTTGATTTCATCCTGAGAAGTAAGGAACTATACTCTGATTTTACAGGCTGGAAGTTTACGCATATTTGGATGAAGTGACCTCATCAGACTTCACTGGTTATGTGCTAAAACCCCAGTCTCTAGAGTCCTTGTCAGAACAGCTTAACAGAGCTCTGAATATTTTTCATGGAAACAACCTCTCAACCACAAGATAGAGTCTCTGTTGGGTGGTAATTCCATCCAGTTCTGCTCAAGCTCCATGTTTTTTTAAATTCCACATTGTGCACTGTTTTTGCAATGGTATTGTTCAGATCTGGGCTGATAGAGACCTCAAAAACAACAAAAAACTTGGAAACAAGTTGTGTGTTTAAATGGGGACTGTTAATTCTTCATAAAGGTTTATATTGCTTTTCGATGTTGGGACCAGAGATATTTCCTTGACATCCTGAAAGATGAGGTAGGTGCCATAGTACATGTAGGTCACTGCTGCTACATCTAAACTGCTGTTGAACCTCACATGCTACTCCTTATGCTCTTTTAAATCAAAGCAATTCTCCAAAAAGATAGAAGAGCTATGACAAAGAAAGGCTTTTGGTGTAACTGCAGCACAACTTTCTCAATTTCTTACCTGTCTTCCAAATGGACAGAGCTCAATCACGAAAAATCTTCCTATATCTTGTATGGCATTCCTGGTGACAAGCTGTCAGGATAGCCAGCTAAGCCTCAGATATAGAAAGGATACCTAGTCTGCATGATGCTAGCGGCAGACAGTAGGGGCATACACTTTAGAAGGCACAGCCACAGTATTCCTTGTTGATTTGGGGTCTGGGTTTTTTTCCCCATTGTATTTTTTAAAAAGCCAGTTCCTAAGACAGAGAGAATTAATGACGGGAAGTATAGGCAATCTCTTCTGGATGTATCAAGCATGAAAGTTAGACTGAAGGTTTTCTCCAAATTCATACATATCAAGGTGGTCTGTATCTGACGAAATGGTTGGAGAGACATTTTCAATCACGTAAATATGATTCTGTGCTGGCAATATTCATCTATAATTTCTGTGAACCTAAAAAAATTATACCTCCTCTCTGATAACAAGAATTTTCTTTACCTATTCCTAACAGAAAAGTATAATTAATGTAATGTATCTGTTTGCTGCTTAGCCGATCTTATTATTATTACATTACAAATCAGTAAATTGCAGGCAGAGGTTTCTGTGTCACCTTTCTCAGGATATAAATTCTCTCCTTACTTGAGCAGTTCTATTTTAGTCCAGTGTAACCTACATAGGCATGTAAATATTGCACTTAACATCACAATACATCTTCCTGAAGAACACTCGGCACAGTCACTAACATCTGCTATTTGTGTTTGTGCACTTGTCTACTACAGGTAGACGAAGTCAGCTTTCTTTTAGTAGATTCCAGGGTTTCCTCTTTGTTTAAGCACATATTCTATTAGAAAAGTAAGGTAAAGATTCCCTTTTCCTGTCCATTAAAGGTGATGAAGTTTGAAATGAAATCTTGGATTTCTTTCAAATTTCATCCTCTGTCCTGAAATGTCTCCATGAGAGATCTGACTCTCCATGCAGATGAATATCTGTGAAGGAATGTTTTATTACCTGTAATATTTCTCCCCAGTGGGCTCAGGTAGCTCCTACAGCCTCCACCTTAGAGCTGCAGATGAGTTTTAGATTGCTGTGCCCACGCTACCACTGAACGAGCTGAAGCAAAGGACTTCAGCAGTACTGAGGGTGACGGTGCATCCCAAGGGAAGGCAATCTCACAGATATTCTTTTCCCAAGACACATGCAACACTTCTGTAACAGCTGGTGTTTTCTAAGAGATCAGTACTTGTATGTACATCATATTGGCAGTTTATTTTCACCCCTATAGCTGAATAACCAATTCTCATATTAAGACTGATTCAAGTGTTCAAAGTGGAACATTTAAACTGGTATCTGACACTGTGTATTAATAACAGCATATTCATATAGTTAACTTCTTAAGGCAAAGGAATGTGTCTTTTTTTTTGTTACTTGACCAAAGTATCATACCCTATTATTAATTAAAAAAATCATAAATATCTTAATTCCATTTCCAGAGGAAACATTAGGTTTTAGCCATTTTGATCTGCCATGTTAGTGAAAAATAGAAAGAAGATTGAGAGCTTCAAATTTTAAATAGTCTATTCGAAGGAAACCAAATAGCATGACTACCTTGACTGATAAGCATGTGTGCTTGTATTTTTTTTAACCCGTTTTCCTCTTTCTTCCACTCCACCCCTTGCAAATGTCCAAATTGTCGTTCTTGTCTCAGCAACCCTGATACTTTCTTCTTTGAGTCTAGTAAGTGGCTGACTTTTCAGACTGCATAGCATGATACTACCCACTCTTTAACACTCAAGAATTTGTTAATGAAACCTAAGATTAATAATGCAGAGTTGTATTATTTCATGCTTCTCATTCTTACTGATTTGTTATAATAGTTTGCCATATCTAGAAAATCATACTAGAAACTGATAGACCCTGTCTTTGCACCTCTATCAAGTTTAGCAGCGCTGTGTAAAAAATCATAGTCTGTTGGAATCATAGAACAGTTTGGGTTGGAAAGGACCTTAAAGGTCATTCACTTCCAAGCCCTCTGCCACAGGCAGGTACCCCTCCCACTGGATTGGGTTGCTCAAAACCTCATCCAACCTGACCTTGAACACCTCCAGAGATGGGGCAACCACAGCTTCTCTGGGCAATCTGTGCCAGGGCCTCACCACCCTCACAGAAAAAAATCTCTTCCTAATATCTCATCTGAATCTCCCTTCTTTTGGCTTAGAGCCATCCCCTCTCATCCTATCCCTTCATGCCCTGATGAAAAGCCCCTCCTCATCTTTCCTGTAGGCCCCCTTTAAGTACTGGAAGGTTGCTATAAGTTTTCCTCAGAGCCTTCTCATCTCTAGAGTAAAATAACTTTCACTTCCTTCTATGCCATAAATCTATATAATTTTTAGGCCAACAAAACATAGTCTTTAACCTGATATATGCACCAGACCACTTCTTACTTCCTTTCAGACTTGTTCCACAAAAATCCTACAAAATATAAAAGCATAGGGATAAAACATAAATCTTTGATTTTTTTTTCAAACTGTGTTTTTCCTGAGACTGCTTTGGTTTATTTCCAAATGAAGAATCACAATTAGCATATTTCAGTGTGTTGTGTTAAATGCTAATCTGAGGGTTGCCCTTCTATAAATTTCAAGAAATTTACCCAGAGAGCTAGGTGATATGACTAGACACAGTTTCTGGAGTTTGCTTTGCTGGAATGACAGGTTAATGTTATCTGAATTTGCAAAATGATTTGAATTTGAGCTGTGTGAAATGTTCACAATAGAACTTGAATCTTGAGTATTTGAAAGAAATACTCGGTCTGTGTGCATACGCTTCAGGTGAACCTGAGCAGAACCATGCATGTGCACTGAAATGAGAAGCATTTACCTGCAACTTAAAATGAAGGTAAATACAGTCACATTTTAAAAGTTTCTCTTTTAGTTTTGAGGCACACTTGAACCTAATCCATGAACCAAATCTCAGCTGATATAAACTGGTATTATTCCATGGAAGTAACGGTATGGACACTCTTGGCACTGAAAGGCTGGGACTGTCCTCATTTGTACCAGCTAAGAAACTGGCCCAGTATATTGAAAACTGCACTCACAAACCCACATGCGAACATGGGTTTCCGTGTAAATGTCAGAACAACTTTCTCTTGGAAAATCACACCTGTTTTCCTCACCACGTGAGCATAAAATGCTTTTCCATTTGTGATTGCGTGTATCGGAAGAAATGTCCTCCCAAAGATCACATATTACAAATTGAACTTCACAGCCTAAAACGGCAGCTTCAGATTCCTTTCTGGAAGTGTCCCAGCACGTGGACTGCCTGAAGTCAGCCAGCTGAGCCAACACTTCCTAGCTGGGCTGGGAGCTGGCTAGCTGATGGCTTGTTGTGCTGGGGAGGATCTGTTAACTAGAACTAGCAGCCAAATGAGCTGAAGCACCCGTTCCTGAGCAGAGGCTGACTTTTAAATGCAGGTTGCAAATCTTGCCTGGATCCTTATAATGCCTCGTGCACAAATATGGGAAATATTAAACAGCACCTTCCCCTACACTGTGCACAGTAGGCACATAACAGTATGACCAGTGGTGACAGAATATTCTCAGGAACTATTTAAAAGTGATTCTTTGTAAATACACAGTCTTCTGCCTGCCTTTGCAGGCTGCCTACAATGACCTGCCGAAGGGAATGTTGGTAACTGATGGAAATTGTCTGGCATTATATGCTGGACCTGAGATATTCCTCTCTTTTTTCATATCACATATACCCAAACAGAACTCACCTGTATCAGCAGTCATATTTTAATTTCTCTCTCTAAATTGCATCATAATTCTCCTAGTACAGTGGCTGGATACTTAGAAAGCCAAGAAGCTTTTGGAAGAAGTAGATCCCAGACAGAGAGCTTTGCAACTTTCCAGAATGTTAAAGTCCACAAAGAATAAGAGTCTATTTTATAGCCTGTGCACATGCTCACATTCATCTTGCAGTTGGACCAGGAGGAATAATTAGCAACTAAAGGAGAGATTAAGCCAGATAAGTTTTCATATAAAGGGTGTCTTGACACAAAGTCCTGCTCTGCTGTCCAGAGACAATGTGGCACTCTGCTGAAATACCATTAGGTATAGCAAGTGAGGCACAGTTTCAATCACTTTAACAGATGTATGCAATATATTTCACTCCATTTATTTTGACAAACACATCACTTAATGGGTTGTATCTTTATGGAGTTACTCAAATAACTCACAGAAGGCCAGAAATAAAGTTGTTAATTAAGATTTAGATAACAATTTCTATTAGGGGACCATTTGCAAATGGTAATTTTGGAGTTAATAAATGACAAATAAATGTTAAAAACCTATTACAGAAGCTTATGAGGAACATAAGTAAATCTCTTTTGTAGAGTCTTATTTTGTGATTGAGCTCATGAAGATTTTTTGCCTAAGTTTCATTGGTGTGTTTGAACATTTCTTTTGAATATTACATCCAGTTAGTTCCAAATGAAGCAAGTGGTCAAAGATAATAGCTAATAAATGCTACTCCAAATGAGAAAAGGTTCCCTCAGAGGTGTCCAAATCCTCCACAACCATTTAGACATGTCCTCAAGCTTCTTTGTAAGCACCTACAAAGTTTGCCAGTCTTAAAAATCAAATCAATGTTATGTTTTTTCCCACTGGGAAACAATTTGGAGTACTAGTGGAAACTATTACCAAATTGATAAAAGTTAAATCTGGGTGATTTTTTAAAATTTCTTTCCTACCAAAGAAGACTGAAATAAACCAAGAGTCATTTCTTCTGTCTGAATGAATATGATACTCCCTGCAGGATGGTTTTGACTTTTGAGCAGTTCTACGAATTTGTATGACATTCTCCAGAATCAAAATTTGGGCCAAAATTGGGTTGCGCTGGTTTGAAACTGTCATGTTTCTAGCAAGCAGCCAGTCTTGCTGAGTTCATTAGCAGTCTTGGCAGGATTTCAAGGGTCAGAAGAGTCACTTAAGATTCCTGCATTTATTTTAAAGTAGTATTTGCTAGATGCTGTCTAAATTGTTATCTTCATCTGCTTAGGTATGCTTTTATATTTAATTCCTATGAAGTAAATTCACATTTCTTTTCAGAATTGCCTGACTTTAAGATACGTTGGTGTGGGACTGACATGCACTGCTGGGTATATGTTATAGGATTATTATTTTCCAATACAAGGACAAGATCTGCTTTCAGAATAAGTTGATCACGGAGGCTTGTAGTCAGTTGGGATTGGTCTGGAAGTGTGTATCGGTATCACAAAAATATAGAATGCCTGTGGTGCAAATTACAGTGATTTGAGACTGTTAAAACAGAAACAGAAAGTCCCATTCCATATTCCACAGAACCATAGAATGTCTTTCTTCACTGTGAATTCAACAGAGGAATAGCTAGTTTGAATAAACTTAAAAAAAATCCTCATAATATTTATTGTATTCTAAAAGGCATTGGTGTTGCCTCTGAACCTTCTGTAACTCCTCTAAATCTAACCTGCCCTTCTTGTTGGCAAGGGGATACAGTTTGAAAAGCTCCATTTTTATCATTCCAGCTGTGGAAGATTGAATTTACATTACAATTCTGACAGAGCTTGTTGGACTGAAAGAACTAAGCCAAATACCAGTTTTATCAATTTGCTTTGGAAAATGGAAACACTAATTATTTATGGGGTTGTGCAGTATTTTATGACATGCAATTTCATTTCCAACAGGTCATATAATTATATTATATTACCAGGGATGGGTTTTGCAAACCCAGGGCACCAATTCAAGCCCCTACATGCCAAAAAGCTTGCATGATTGATAAAGATAAGCTTTGATTTTCCCTTTCTGATCCCTTCTCTCACACATTTTAATGAATTATAGATGTTTTCTTGCATGTGCATAAGTGTAAGACAGTGTATATTTTCTTCAGCCATTTTCATCATGACTTTAATTTAAACGACCCCTATAATGCAGATTTTCAAAAGGAAGAGAATGAATTTTCTGTAGATATGTTGGAACAATAAAGTCTTTCTGGCTTACGCTACTTCTCTTTTCTCCATGTAAAATACTTCAAGCAACACATCTGAAAAAAAAAAGAACCTGGACTGGAAATTATTCTTGGGCTTGGTTTTATACATTTTTTTCTTTCCATCTCAGGTATTCTGACCTCTGCTGGAGTTCCTGCCTTCCTTCTGACATCAGTCTTATTTAGTAGAAACGTGATATTGGTTAGATGTGAAATCAGTGTGTGAAAATGTTATCTAGTAATAAAAATGAGATCATCAAGCAATGTTCTGCTGAACCTTGCAGAAACAATTTCATATAACTATAGTTTTTCTTACATAAAATTATAGCTGGCATGATTTAAATTACTTTATCCTTTCTTCCATTTGTATTAACAGTGACCTGCCTTAACTTATATAGTATCTTGTCCCGAGGTGAAAACAAAACAAACAAAAATGGGCAAGAATGTTATCTTTCTAAAGGTCATGTCTCTCATGATTAATGTGTTGTTTAGAACACAAATATCACTTAGCAATTATAATGTGAATGCAACTACCAAAAATTTTAAGAGAGAAAGATCTTGCTTATGTATTTATTTAGAGTTACACTACCCAAAGCCATTTGGAGAATGAATGTTTCCCATAGGTATCCATATTTCATTAACAAATCAGACCAAAAAATTGAGAGGCCATGAATGCTTTTATATTTTCATGCTGCAGCCTGTGCTTTCAACTCCATATTTCCAGGCTGTCTTAGCTGAGTGGTCTCTATGTTATTTTTTATTCCATTGTTAAATTCCTGGTTAATAATGTGGAATGTGAAAGAGGAATGCACATTGAATATGGATGAAGGCAGAAGGAGCTTAGTGTCTTTGGTGATCATAACTACTTTCTATTTTTCTCTTTTTTCCCCTTGTACAACCTGAAATTGCTGCACAGACTGCCCTGAAATGCCAACTGTCTGTCAATGTCATCCATCAAGGGCAAATCAAGGATTCACTCTGACAGGCATATATGGCTTAAAAGTAATGTACCTTAAATTTTGTAATGCTGAATGAAACACTGACTATAAAGCAAGGCACTTAAGATCAGTGTGGAATGTACGGTTTTGCTTCCTACTTATTTTACAGCCACTTTGTTTAGTCTTTTTGTTATATATTTTGATGACATAAATTAATCTGCTTGCTGTCTCTAGATCATGTGAATTGACTGTGCTGAGACTAGAGTGGGTGTTACCTGGCACAAAGACAGGCTATATTGATGTAAATATTACTGATATTACTAGTCAAAGGAGCACAGGTTGGAAACTCAGGTATCATGGCTCTGTTCCTGCTTCTTAGTGACCCTAGGTAATTTGTTTTCTCTCCACCTCAGAGTCCTCTTGACTTGCTGGAGCAGAGATCCAGTTAGTTCCCCAGCTGAATTATTGCAGTAGAGATCCAGTACTTCATTTGGAGGCCTGTGGTTTAAAACCTGGGTTTTCTTACTCTTAGTTTCATCATCTATAAAGAATTAGCTTTTCTTCAGTAGTACATTTAAAAATCAAAGCAAGCAGACTTTTTTCTGGAAGGATGAATGTTTCCCTCAATATTATAATTCTATTACTTAGAACTGTGCACTGCATTTTTTTTCACCGAGGCTGGACATGGAATACCATTTAGTGACTCCTCATCTACGTAATTAGAGCAAACCCATTTATCAAAAAGGTTCTTGTGAGGTTTAGTTGCTCTTCTACATATTAACTGCTTTACTTCCATTGGAAATTATCTTCTAACTTTACCTTGTAGAATAATTTTATAAAAAGTCTATAGACTTTTATAATTTACTGAGGGTAAAATAGGGTAAATTTGATTTTTTTTTTCAATTCAATACCTATCCAGATAGCTATGGATTTCCTAACTTGTCTTATCTTGCAAAAATACAACCAAACATCTCTAGTCTCTATCCAATGTTGTGAAGCCATGCTTTTGTCCTCTGTATTTTGAACACATTATGCTAACAGTATCCTTCCTCAGGACCCTTAGGAGAGAAACGTAAGGAGCCCACCCATGTACATACAATTGAAGATTTATTTTTGAGATTGCTCTCTCAACTTACTGTGGAATTGGATTCTCCACTTGTGGTAGGCCTTACATGTTATACAGCTCTCAGGGAGTAAGTATGCAGTCGAAAATCATGGGAGTGCACCATATTGCTAAATAAACAGCCGCAGTATAACTTACATGTCAGTTTTATGGATCTTCTGTTTGCACTTTCCTTACAGAGACAGGTACCATAAGAAGTATTGAATTTGTCGGTAAAAATTCTAACACATGTAAAGTAAATGAACAAAAATCTATTAATACAGTTTGCTTTCATATTAAAATGGATGAAAATAGTTTCTTCTGAAAAAAAAAAAGAGCTTTCAAATTCACATGTTTATTTGCAAATAGTATTATTATGTTACTTTCTCAATCGGGATCGCCCAGGGTAGGTTTACAGAAATCGTGAATACTGAGGATGCCTTTCAAAGCACCAAGTCTACTAGTGCAACACACCAGGAGCAAGATGGCAAAGAAATTGTTAACTCTCCTGTGCACTGAGAAAGACCTCAGCTGGATCCACTGATTGATAATGATGTTGTCTCAGCCACCCTGGTGACTTGGGAAATATCTCTGATGTTTTAAGAAGAAACCAAGTAGAAAGGTTTGCTACTATGTAAATGTGAATCTTTAGTGCTGATTAGAGGAAGCGAGAACAAACTCTTTCATAGTTTATTTCAGAGTTAGTCTTAGTTGCCTGCAGCCTTTTTGAACTCTGTCCCTGCTGCTTTGCTGAGGGGTGGCTGGTTTGTTGGTTACTACTCCTGAAAGTGCCAAAGTAGAGGAGGCTTTCATCTGTGAGTATGATTCAAATTCTGTATGGAAAATGTTCTGACTCTCCTTTAACTCTGTTTTAACTTCCTCAGATTGAAACTCCTGGTAGTGGTAGAGAATGTGGCCTCATATTTTCTGTCTTGTCCTCTTATTCTCTTTATCTGAAGCTCTGCTGGCCTGTGAGGGAAAGTGGAAGGAACTGGATTTTAGCCCAAAGAAAAGACAGCTGAGACATGCAGCAGGCATTAAATATTTTAAAAGTTTCTGCTAAGAGGAAGGGGAACAAACTGTTCTTTTGTTCAAGTCATGAAACGAGAAGTAATATGCTTAAACTGGAACAAAAGCTGATTTAGGAAGAACTGTGTGGAAAGAATACTCCAATGACAAAGATAATTAAGGACTAGAATAGATTGCATACAGAGTCTGGGGAAGCTTACTCACTGAAGGTTTTAAAGAGTGATTACAGAACCATCTGTCAGAAATGCTTTAGTTGATTCGGGGAAGGTGGATGTACCAGATGATCCATTTGAGTCTTTCTTACCACTTTCTAGTATTTAGCAATAATAAGCTAAAGAAAGGGGGAAACTACACCAAGTATCTGCAGCAGTGATGTTCATATTCCAGTTTAAGATGGGGTGATTCAGTTCTCCAAGGCTAGCTCCCATGTAATGGAAGTAACAGAGGGCTCCAAAAATACTTATAAGAAATATGTGTGTGCATCCTGTCAGCTGCGTGTAGTCAGTTCCTAAAGAGAAAGAAAACTTGTACAGGAGGAGCCAGGACTGGACTCCAGAGAAACCTACACCAAGATATTAAAATATACCCAGTAATGTTTCTTGCACAACCCACGCTGGGAAAGAGGTTGGTGCGAGGCACTGAGGTAAGGAGACCTTTGTATGACCAGCCTCTGCATTTCCACTGGGGTGCCAAAGGGCAAGATAGGAGTGCAGGGTTTGAAGGCAGCAAGTCATATTTGCCAAGGAATAAGAGAAGGGGATATTCAGATGTTGAAAATACAGCTGTAATCAAAATCTTTCCCACACACTATCCTGTTCTAGTCAAGCAGCTCAAGTATTCACTGCCACCTTCACATCAGAGTCTTGCAGCAGATAAATGTGAGTTACTAGACCATTGACTTTAAAGTAACAAGTTTTTTTCAGAATATATGTTGGAGAAACATGCATGGATTTGATTTACAATAAAGTATTGTCAATTTGAAAAGGACTGGAATTTTGAATGTTTGCATTCAATTGAGAAATGGGATAGCAATTTTCATCTCTGGTCATATCCTTCTTTTTTATATTTGATGACATTTGAGTGCTAAACATTGTTACGACATTTGAGTGATCTTTATTTAATGACATTTGAATGATTAAATTACCTGATGGTGTAGATGGTTAATCTGGTTTGTTCTTCTCTATAAGCAGTAAACCATTGATATCTGGAGGTGAAGAGGTTAGTTCATAGAATCTGCATGTCACACAGTGTTAATTTAAAAAGTTAATTTAGTTCAGTTCACTAGCGAAAATCACGCCTCCAGGATCATCCTTTCTTTGAAAACTGTTATGACTGTTTTCTGTTGTCTATCAACACGATACTTTGAAGATATTTTCTGCAGGAATGTTCAGGCTTAGAGCTGTGCCCGCCTGTAATGACATAACTAACAAAGCAAATTGCATTATCCTCTCAGTAAGCCTTTTAGTTCTTTATTGGTTTAACCTGAGTTCCTGTAAATCAGCCAGAACAATCAGTTTTAATGGATTCTCTAAGAGAAAAACAAACAACAATGGAAAAGATATGTTTTTTGAGTTTAATCAAAAAAAAAAAAGAAACAAACCCAGAGATGAGGCACTGCATTTTCCCTCATTGAAACTTCTGGTGCATAACCAGTTCTCATCGCTTGCCCTGTGCTAGAGGTTATGAGCTTCCTGAGCAGTGAGCAGGGCTGAGAAGTTGTTTTTCAGTGTTTGCTGTGAACAGGAGTCATTCAGCAATCTAGTCAAAGGACTGCACCAACAGTAGGGAACAAGATGGCCATGGTCCAAAATACTCTGATTCTGCTCGTTAACATAGCTAGTGATCTCCAAATACGTTTGCATCACTAAACGGCTCTGTTTGCACTGAAACCCAGTGAATGTTTTCTCAGTTTTATTCAATTGAGGCCTTCTTTCTGCCAACTAGTTCTATAAAAATGAATCTCTCCAAGATACTTTGGTTTCAAAAGGGGAGGAAAATTGGAAAGCCCGAAGGACTGAATTTAAAGTTAGACTTTCTCAGCAGACAGAATATCTTGATTCTTGACTTGTAAAGTTTATAAGTTACAGCCACAGAATAATGAAATAGTTGAAGTTGGAAGGGACCTCTGGTCTTAATCACATAGAGATGTTTTAAAAATAATGAGTAGTTGTATTCTAAATCTGGTAGTTTATTTAATTGTTAGATGACTATAAGACAGAAGCAGGAGCTCTGTTTTTAGGAAGGAGAAGTACATGAAAGTGTAAAAACCGTAAACAAGAAAAGAAGAATGAGAAAGGAGATAAAGATTTTCTACTTGTACTTTGAGAAGAACTAGCTTTTGGTTGTGGAAGCCTTTTGTACATTTCATGGGGGTCAAGGGTGATTTAGTAATGAAACTTTTACTTTCGCATGATATTATCATGTACCTTCTCAATGTGTTCGGTGGATGTAATTTGTCAGTTCTTCAAATTAATTCTTTTACCATCCATGAAACTGTGGTTTTTCAAGTAGTAGACTTGACTTTCTGTGGTTTGCATAGCAGCAACTTCTTTAAAAGGAAATAAGTACAGTTCTAGTGAAGTCATGCAAGGCATACTGGTGAATTAAGGTGTTAATTTTCTATTTTCCCCACCGACTGGGAGTCAGATTTTTCTTTCCTCTTGTAATTCTTGGAATTATCAACTTTTTAAATAATATTGCTGTATTTCTACGTGGTAGTAACAGAACCAGGCCTTTTCTTCTTTAATCTATTTGCTTCTTTTTTCTTTTCAACTTTCAAAGTCATTCCAGTGATGGAATTGTGCACTAGCTTCTTTCTAAGCCATTCAAGCTAGAATGGGTATACTCTGCTATAGTAAGTTAGAAGCATGGTTTTCATATAAGCAGTTCCATAGCTGCCCAGTTTTCGATATATTTATATTTTTTAATGGGCACCTGGGAAACTGTAATGCTCTGTATATGGATGTATTAATTTACTAATGCCTTTGAGATGCCCGATGTAGCCTCAGAAAGTTCTCATAAAAGTAGTAGTTGTCTCAGATGAGCAATAAATTCTAGCCTACCTCAATAAAATCTACTGGCCAAATACTGTAATTACAGCAAAGATGAGTAATTGGTGATAGTCATCTCCAATTTACACTGTTCCATCTTTAGAAGATAAGAACCTACTCTGTTCAACTGGCTTGTTTTGAGAGTGCTTGATCAGCAAAGCTATACAGTAAAATCTGAGTATAAGCTATTGCAAGGGATTGAAAAGAAAATGTGTTATAAGAAAAGCCTTTGTTTGTATTATGCTGGAGCCCATTTAGATTCAATTTATAATCTGCTTCCTTCTGACTTTATGACTTTTACTTTCATGACTATGAACAGCATCTCTGTCAAAATGCACATCGTAGAACTAGGCCTGTGGAGGCATTTTACGGTGCCTTTCCCCAGAGAGCTATCAAAAGAGGAGAGTCTCCACAGTATAACATGAGATCAGCTAGACAGCTTCCCTTTATCAAAGCTGTCATGCCAGTATACATAAAGGGATCAAGTGTTTTCCTCAAAGCTCTGTCTTTCTGAAGTGAAGACTTCCCTGATTGTTCTTTTGAACGTTCCCTATTTAAATGGCCTCAGGATAAAAGAAAATATGTTTCACATGACTCCATGAAATTTTATTCTATTATTTGACTTGTAAAGACATTAAAAAAAAAAAAAATCCTAGCTCTAGCCTATTCAATTTGTAGTGTATTTTTAGAGGCAAAATACTTATAATTGAGAAGATGCTAACAAATCTTGCTCTTTTGCAGTGAGAGTAACTTTCCATAATTCTTCTAGAACTCTTACCTGGCCTGTAAAATGTATATAATATAAAATAAAATATGCGATGTAGCAGAATATAAGAAAGTGTTTTAATGGAAACAAAAAATTTGCCAGCATCAAGATGGACAAATAGAATTGATTATTAAGTATGTGTGTCTTCATAGAATGGTTTGGGCTAGGAAGGATCTTAAAGATAATCCAGTTCCAACTCCCCTGCCATGGGCAGGGACACCTCCCACTGCATCAGGTTGCTCAAAGCCCCCTCCAGCCTGGCCTTGAACACTTCCAGGGGAGGGGCATCCATGATTTCTCTGGGTAACCTGTGCCACTGCCTCTCGGTAAAGAATTTCTTCCAAGTATCTAATCTAAATATCCTGTCTTTCAGCTTAAAATCATTACCCCTCATCCTATCCCTGCGATCTCTGATAAAGAGCCCCTCCCCAGCTTTCCAGTAGCCCCTTTTTAAGTACTGGAAGTTGCTCTAAGGTCTCCCCAGAGCCTTCTCGACACCAGGCTGAATAAGCCCAAATGTCTCAGCCTGTCCTCATACAAGAAGCACTCCAGCCCTCTGATCCTCTTTGAGGCCTCCTCTGGACTCATTTCAACAGTTCCATGTCATTCCTATGCTGAGGACTCCAGAACTGAACACAGTACTCTAGGGAAGGTCTTACAAGAGCAGAGTAGTGGGGAGAACCCCCACCCTTGCCCTGCTGGTCGCACTTCTTTGGATGCAATCTAGGATACAGTTGGCTTTCTGGGCTGTAAGTGCACATTGCTGTGTCACGTTGAGCTTCTCATCCACCAGCTCCTCCAAGTCCTTCTCTTCAGGGCTACTCTCGATTAATTCTCTGTCTGGCCTGTATTTGTGCTTGGAATTACCCTGACTCAGGTGGAGGACCTAGCGCTTTAGTCAGAGCAATCTTGTTTGGACTGAATGTTGATTATGAATGTATAATTGCACTTGTAATTTAGGCTTTGTTGTTTTCGATATACACAGCTTCAAAAAGCAAATGTCAAGTGCCTTCAGTGGTGTGAATGCTGCCACAGAGTTTACCTCCTTACTATCTCTATGCTCTCATATCTTAGTCGCTACTTAAAATCTGAAGGGTTGATAGATTTAAATGGTAAACCTTTCTTGTGAGAACTGTCTAATCTCGTTCTCAGGAGCACTAGCTAAGACAAGAAGGCTACTCAGCACGAGCTTGAAGTTGATTATGACAGCTACAGCCATTCTGTCTAAAAACATGTTTGAAGTGAAACATTTTAACCACAGTAGACTGAAATCTGTCATTGTTACATGAGATTCTGTAACTGTCTCTAGACGGCCTTTAGAACAAAATGGTTTATAGAATCAGAGTCACAGAAAAACCAGGTTGGAAGAGACCCACCAGATCATTGAGTCCAACCATTCCTATCAAACACTAACCCATGCCCCTCAGCACCTCGTCCACCCGTGCCTTAAACCCCTCCAGGGAAGGTGAATCAACCCCCTCCCTGGGCAGCCTCTGCCAGTGCCCAATCACCCTTTCTGTGAAAAAGTTTTTCCTAATGTTCAACCTAAATCTCCCCTGGTGGAGCTTGAGGCCATTCCCTCTCGTCCTGTCCCCTGTCACTTGGGAGAAGAGGCCAGCTCCTTCCTCTCTACAACCTCCCTTCAGGTAGTTGTAGAGAACAATGAGGTCTCCCCTCAGCCTCCTCTTCTCCAGGCTAAACAGCCCCAGCTCTCCCAGTCGCTCCTCATAAGGCCTGTTCTCCAGCCCCTTCACCAGCTTTGTTGCTCTTCTCTGGACTCGCTCCAGAGCCTCAACATCCTTCTTGTGGTGAGGGGCCCAGAACTGAACACAGTACTCGAGGTGCGGTCTCTCCAGTGCCGAGTCCAGAGGGAGAATAACCTCCCTGGACCTGCTGGTCACACCATTTCTGATACAGGCCTAGATGTCATTGACCTTCTTGGTCACCTGGGCCACTGCTGGCTCATATTCAATTGGCTGTCAACCAGCACCCCCAGGTCCTTCTCCTCCTGGCAGCTTTTAGTTGCAGAAGGCGTAATTTCCTGAAAGCCAAGTTGGTTTTGGTTTTGGTTTTGGTTTTTTTTTAACTGTGAAAGACTGGGCAACCCAAGCATTGGTGGAAAAAGCAGTCCAGCATCTCTTGGGTTACTGAATATGAGTTTACCATAAAGAAATAGCTCCACATGGAAAACTAATTTGATTGCCTTTCATGATTCACAGCTCTTGTTTCTCTTCCCTTTCATTCAGTCTATCTTGTTTTAGCTATTTGGTAGTCATGGTTCTTAAGTAGGAATTGGTGGTAGTTACAACTAAGATGCCCTGGAAAAAAATATATTTTCTCCTTTGAAATAGTTTAGCTGTAGGCAAGATATTTACTGATCTGTGTTAGTGATTTGATGACGTGAGGGATATGAGAACCATCAGACATGTGGAATGCTTATAGTATCTGTTATGTTAACACCATTAATAGTATTGGCATGTAGTGCTCTATTAGATGGGCATGGCTGAACTTGTCGTGGTGGCTTCTAGAGCATACAATGGATCATGCATCTTAACAGCCCAATACAAGAGAGGCATCACCTTGGAGAGTACATGCAGTTTCTTTGCTCACTGCCTGAGTAGATGGGAAGTTTGGTGGTGTGTAATATGGATGGATTTGTTAAAGCTTGCCTGGATCAATACATCATCGGTAGTATTTCAAGCAAGATCACTTGTTTAATAGAACAGACCTCTTCTCCAGACTGTGGAACTAGAAAAGAATGATGGTTTTCTATTAGCAAACCATTTGCAGGGAGAAATGTAAATAGTTCACACATCTATGTGAGATTTTTCAGGAAAAAATAGGATCAGAACACATCGAGAAAAGAATTTTTTTCACTTTCCATTAATATGACAAAATCACAATCTAGTGCTATTTCTATTTTATCTTGCTGTGTATAAAGCTAACACTTTTCCACATTTTTCTGCTTTCCAACAAATCACCTGCAGTAGCTGTTAATTGTGAAGCAACTTAGACTATTAATAAACACAACAGAAAGAGTGAGAGAGGTAAATTCAGGAGTCCTATTGCCAGTTCAAAACAGTGGATGCTTTAAATATGCGTTTGGTTTAAAATTCCTCATAAATGATATTTTGTGGGACAAATTGGAGACCAAAGAGATGGTCCTTAAGAATTTGTCATGTTATGGAGGAAATACACATACAGTGGGTGTGCCAGGATACTCCTATGACCTCAGATGATTTTTGTTTGCATTGGTGTTTTTTAATATTACTGTTGTACTATGGAAAAGCGCAATGCATCAGAGGTGTTCAAGGCCTATGCTCTACAACAAAGAATAAGTTTCTTAACTGGTAGCCTACACAAATACCTGTCTTCCCTTAACACCAGTTGTTCTGTACCTTTCTCTGGTAAAAGAAGTCATGTGCTTCCTTTAGAGGACAATTCTTTGGGTAGGTGACTTGATTTGCCAAGGGGATCGGGGCCAAAGGACTGAGGAGTAAGATAGCATTGCAGTGTGAAGTGTTGCCTTCAAGCATGAAAGAATGGAAATTATTGAAAATTTCCTGATTCAGGATCTGGAAGTGTTATGTAGTTTCACAGAAAGTTGTAGCTCTAAGACATCGTTGCCCTATAAATTGTGAAACAATTCCTTGTGTGACCTATTTTTCCTTTAGTAAGAAATAAAATTTCTTCCAGTTCCAGCAAATAGAGGGACAACAGTGTGGAATCCAGTGTTGATTCCCGTTATGTGATTCATTCTGACCTATATTGCTTAAAATAAAACAGATACCAAGTACACTGTCCGCTGTTAACTCTAGGAATCCAACCCTATTCTGGCATTTAGGAAGATGTGGTGGGTTGCTAAAGCTGAAAGTGAGGTCCTATATGGATCTAATTAGCATATTGTGACTTAAACCATGGATCCTAGCATGCTCAATGGTTTTCTTGTTAAAAATGATTTCTTCATATTATTTACAGTTTCCATTGCAGTTCCAGCAGCATTGATCATTGGCACCAACCGTTTATTCCATTAACGTAGTTAGCAGGAGTAGCATGGGAGATAATTGTTTGCTTAAACAAAATAGAATAACATTATTGTAAAATCTTAGGGAGTGATGATCCCTAGGAAGGTATGGTTGAGATTTATATCTGTAGAAGAAATCACCTCTATTGTTTATGACTGCTCTTCGGTTATCTTGCTTGCTGTTGTTTACTTTTCTATGGAATGCTGTTGCTTTTTCCTCCTTGAGTTATATTTATTCTCATTAATGGTTCCAACAGAAACATTCACAGCACAATGTCATCCATCCAATAAGCATTTTTCAGTAGAGCTTTATTTCTCATTTAAAGAAATAAGGAAAATGCCCATTAGTTAGATAAGGTCTAGAATATCTTCTTGTCATTGTGATTGTTAGTGAAGACTTCTGGTATTTCCAGTTGTTAGACAGTTATTTTTCTTAGCTGCTGGAAAGTGCTAAGGAAAGACAAAAAAGGTAAAACATCTTCACCCAGAAGCATAACGATGTTTCACATAGCTGTAGGTATGACCTGTCTTTGAATGTGAGTGAATTGGCAGCTATAGTTAAAAAAGAAATGGGAAAACTAGCAGGAAAGGGAGGTCTGCTAAGGACTGGGTATACAGATCCCTGTGATCAAAGAGCGTAGCAAAAAGTCATTGCAGCTTGGTGATTTGTGACAACCATCAACTCTTTTCCCTGACGTATTTCCAGATTCCTTTGCTGGGGTGTCCCTGCTGTTCGAAAGTACTATTCTTTTAAATCTATGGTATATTTGCACTTTCCAAGATCCCACCTCCCTCCTTTCCACCCTCCCCACCACCCCCCCCAGGTCATCTAGAAATTCATTACCACTGTGACTTAACAGCTTAGCAACAACAAGTTACTATTCTGTACAGCCACCATGTCTCTGTCCACTCCTTTTGATACTATCAAGAAATCCTTTCAAAATTTCAGACCTGTACTTGTGTGACGTTATTCCAAACTAGGACCTGATCCACTACACATGCTGCCTACCCCCTCCCCCGCTCCTGTTATCGATTCCACTTAGCTAGAAGATGATTTCCCTTAACCACAGTTCTGCCCTTTGGTGTTGTTTCTTGCCCCCACCATCTTGCAGAATTTTAGCATTCACTTCCAGCTCAGGAAAGAGCAAAGAGGAGAAGGGAACACTTTCTGTGGAATTCCTGGGTTTGGTCCTGCTGATTTCTATATATCATGGGTAGCATGGTGCCAGCTGGACCCTGTCAAGTCCAGAGCTTCCATATCAGTTCTTTTGCATCTGTCCCTCAGACACCTCTCATGCTTCTGTCATTCCTATTCCTCTTACTGATGAGAAAAAAAGAAATGTAGAGAATGAAAGCAAAAAGGAGATCATAAAGCAGGGATAAAACTAAAGGAAGACTGCATTAATGTAGAGGGAGTGTGCTTTACGTTGCATGCAAAGCATGCATTAGTCCTTGTGTCATGCAAACAAACTTGACATCCTTTAAAAGACAGTCCTTTTATTGAGATAAGCTTGTTTAATCAGAATATTTTTCTATGAAAATACAGCTAACTGAAGTGCTAATTCAGCGACTGTTTTCTTAACAGTGCTTTTGTTTGAAGAAATCTGTTTTGGTGTGCAGTCTGAAAAGGCAGGTGTCCTGTGGAGATTTCTGTGGCACTTCTACCTATTAACAGGCTAGGCAGTTGCTTATTTTCCTGTTCCCTGATACCTCAGCTGGACACTCAGATTTACCATAGAGAAACACTTGTAGCTTTGGATTTATTCTTTATAGAAATAGTCACAATGCACATAAAATAAGGTTTTGGTTGTGAATCAGATTTGTTTGCTAGCTGTTGGTTATTCTTGCCCTTTAGTGTTCTTCAGATTCTTGTTTTCAAAATCAGTATCATGTCAAGTTAGAAACGCAAGTGTTTTGAATGGATTCTCTTACAACATGGCACTTCTTAAAGGCTAGATGTTTTCACAGACAAATAACTTAACCAAAGCTTAATCAACAAACTGGAAGAATCAGAATTAGGTGGTGATCAAAAAATAATATAAATATATTCTCTAATTAATAAGAGTGGGGCATGGAAAGTTCTGCAGATTAAAAGATTTTGACCAGCTGGAAAGATAATAAGTTTTCATCCTATTTTTCCAGCCAGAAATACTGTTTAGTAGCAGTTCAACCGTCTCTGCTCCTGAGGAAAAGTAGGAAGATGATGAGAGGAATGAAGATAGCTCATAGAAAATACCTGATAACAAGAAGAGAGCTACTTTGAACACATAAATTTAATCAGGTAAATTTAAGGCAGGGGCAGGACAATGAGGAAAGTCTTCCAATTAATCATTTCTTCATAATGTCTTTTCTTGGCTCCCACCCTGGGGTGGGGGGCAGAATTCTGTTAACAATGGTAGGAGGAAAAATAACTACTCCAGAAAAGCCCTATCTCTCTACATCAAAGATTGTTTTCCATCAACATGCATCTAGATTTCAGTATCTCCCATGGGTAGAAGTTGTCACAGTCAATCATTTAATCCTGTGAGAAAAGATTGCCCCTGTGTATTGCAAGTGTGTGAGAAAAGGAGGGAGACCTGCCATCCTTGTGGATAGAAGGTCTCCAGCAGTGGTGCAGTTTCTCAGATGCCACTGTTCCAAACCAAAATATTTCAGATTTCAACCTAATTTTTTTTTGTCTGTTAAGTTTGTCCAGAAAAAGGAGTTTTTCAGTAGATTGCTTTTAGGGTTACAAGTAAAAATTATGAAGTAAATATGAATCTGATCAGAGTTGCTGCATTACAGACTGGTGATGCAGAAGGAACCTAACTTGTTGGGTTAACAGATCGACACATCTCAAGTCTTCCTGTATTTCCGTTCCAGTTAATACTGGAGGAGAGGTGTTGACCTAAAATCTGCCATGAGTGATTTTAAATCAAGTTTAATATAAGTTAAAAAGTATGAGAAGTCCTCCAAAATGCTGATGCCTCAAAATTGTCTCAGCTTGGGGAGCTGAGAGGCTATTTCTAAATCATGAGTTTGAAATAATGTACCCCCATTGAAGTGCAATAAAAATCTAACCATCTGGCTTTGCCTAGATAAAAGTCACAGGGATAGGACTCATGGAGTACTTTGTCATTAGTCACTGGAAAATTAAAGAATAATATTTTCTCTGGGAAAAGTAATTAAAGGCGTATTTATAAATAACTTATTTCCATGCTTACAGGGGTGGAGGTGATTGCTGGAGACCTTCCCTCTTCTAATTATATTTGACAAAAAATAATTATTTTTCTTTTAAGAACGTATCCAGTAAAATGAAATGAAAATGAAAAAGCTGTCAAGCATGCAACTGTAATGGTGCGGTATGAAAGGCTAGGAAGTGAAAAAGTTAGCATATTGAGAAAGACACCTAATTTCTGGGTCCTGAAGTTTAATTTTGGCTGCACATTGTGCTTTTAACAACAAGAGGAGAAATTGGGGAGCAAAATAAATAAGATAGAATATGCCTAACAAAAGTTTTTACATCTCAGAAATGAGAAGAAAAGACAAAGCACTATGCAGCCAGAGAAACTGTCTTTGCTCCGCTAGAGGGAGGGCAACTTCTCATTAAAATTCTTAGTCTAATTCTCTGGTTGCTATATCTCAATGGTATATGATGAGCGATACACCTATAACCCAGCAGCCCAGTAAAAGAAGGCTGCGATTTTTCAAAATAGTGTCATTTTTCAAAGTGCAAGCAAGCGAATGCTGTACACCATCAGCTGCCAGGCGTACTGCAGATCATAGCGCATTGGAAAAGAAATCAGCTAGCCTGGATCCTTAAAAAAATGCCAGGACCATAGCTAGATAGAGACATAAAATGTAGAATAAATTGAATGCAAAAATATAACACAGAAAGAAATAGGAATTATGTATTAAATGAGAAAAAAGTGTCAGCTGATTTCACATCAGAATACCCAGCAACTTTGAAATATGATTCTCATCAGTACACCTGCCTCAAATTAAATACATACCATAAGTGATATTATAAAAATCCTCAAAAAAAATCACTAGACATAACTATTTTGGGGGAGAAAGACATAGCATTAAGTATATTTTAGATTTTCTACTTGGTGTCCCAGCCTCTTTGCTCTGAATGGTTTTCTTTGAAATGCCTAAATCTAGATTTCCTGGAAACACAAGTTTTTATAAATTAACTGCCTCTACCTAGCAATTGTAGACACATTTCAGGGACAGTTAATGATTTAAAACAGCTCAAAATGCAATGTAGTGGAAACCACACAAGCCAGACTGGCTCTTTCACTCTCCTTTGAAAGAAGTCATTTGCAGAGAAAGCCTTGCCACTGAGGAGCTTTTCTAAAACTCAGATCACCCTTTCTTTTGACAGCTCAATGTTCTAACTTGGAAAAAGTGCAACACATGACACCCCATCAGCCCTGTATTGAAGTTCCAGCTTTGAGATCTATAGCTGGTATTTGCATATCAGTCACACAAAGAAAGCTTTTCAAAAATATATATAATTTATATACAAAATTTCATGGCTGCCTTAACTCAGCCCAATATATATACTTTTATTAATTTTAAAATGCCATGGCAACCATCTTGGTCTAACATGTGATTCTGTGATTTCTCAGCTATATGGAAGCTAAATAGAACTATTCTCCTAACAGTTTATCTCCCCCAACCACAGAAGAGAAATGCATGAGAAGGTATCAATGTACAAGCAAACTGATCAAGGCAATGAGAGGAATGAAGGTTGCAACGCGGTTTGAGGTTGAACATTGGGTATTTTTTTCCCCATCTTATTTCCCTGCTGCTAGTTGTGTCCTTTGTCACCTACTGATTTTCTCCTAGGGCTGTCTCTGCATCCCAGTCCTCAGAGTGCCATGTAAAGAAAGAGTTCACTTGGAGGGTATCTAAATGAAACATGTGAGAACAGATGCTAGTCAGCTTAACCCTATGCATAGAGTTTTCTTGTAACTTTTCTTGCCTCAGCTGCTGTATTGTGGTGTATTGTGCTGTATTATTAGGTGCTCAGGGACATGGTTTAGTGGTTGATAGGAATGGTTGGACTTCATGATTCTGGAGGTCTTTTCCAACTTAGTGATTCCGTGATAAAAGCAGGTTGGGAGAATAGAGTTTTCTTGTTCCTTTTCTTGCCTCAGCTGCTGTATTGTGGTGTATTGTGCTGTATTATTAAGTGCTCAGGGACATGGTTTAGTGGTTGATAAGAATGGTTGGACTTCATGATTCTGGAGGTCTTTTCCAACCTAGTGATTCCGTGATAAAAGCAGGTTGGGAGAGCAGCTGGTTTAAGATAGTTTGAAATTAAGAAACTCTTATACAAACAGGTCTAATCAACATATCTCATTTGAGCAGATATTAGAATGCTGAACTATAGGAGTCAGAAATGTTTGTGTTTTAATGACATTAACTACAGCTAGAACACAGGGAAAGACTCTAGAATTTCTCTGTTATGGTCTTTTTCTTCAGAATGGGAGTGACTTTAAGGACATAAGCAGTTGTTCACATCTCCTGAGTACACTGATCATACTCTAAAGTCACGGACTAGAACACACCTGCAATAGATGCTGAGCAAATGCAGAAAGCAAAAACAAACCCAAACCCCCAAATAAATATCTCTCATCTGACTTCAAATGGCACATTCTTAAAGTTTTTGTAGAGCAGGTGTATACCAGCAGCTAAAGGACAGTCAATGGTAAGACAATATCCTTCAGCCATTGGATTCTGATGAGGCAGCAGAAATCAAGAAGTGTCATGAATAAATTGGACAAAGTTGAGCACAACAGATACTTAGAGAGAAATATCCCATAATTTTTTTGCTGTGGCTGTTCTCACTATCATTACTTTTTTAGTTACACCAAATTCACCCACAGATGTTTAAAAAATATGATTAAAGATTCTATGCTAGGCAGAGAAAAAGGTGGAAAAGAAGGAGCTGTACTAGCTTGTCTTTCTCGTCCAGGTTTCATGCAGCATTCATAGGGATGCCTCCTGAAAAGGAATCAAAGTTCAGTTAAAAAGCATTCTAAAAAAGGCTGTGATGAATCCTGAAGCTATCCTGTTGCTTTATACTAGCAAAAAAATGCATGCTATTACAAGGAAAGTAATCTTTGTATTCTGATGGCAACTTCTTCCACAAAGGAGCCCTGTGTCTATGCCCTCTAAGAAAATACCTGTCCTCCCAAGCCTGTCAATAGCTAAATAATTTGTCCAGGCTGGACAGTGTAGCTCTGTGCTTCAGAAACACCCTGAATGAAGGTCAAGGGTTTAATGAAATTCTAGTTGGCGGTGTTTAAAAAATTGTCACAGTGCTTATGTGTTTGAGCCATTTAAGTGAACCCAATTGCAGACTTAGAGGGCACAGGCTGGTATCTTCACAACATCTTTTCCCATGGTATGAGTCAAAGTAGATCCAGTGACGTTACTAGAGCTAGAACTCCCAAGCCGGAAGCCTATACATGAAGCTGCAGAAAGGTTTAGAGAATCAACTATGCTACTGTTTAAACCTGCAAACAATATCTAATTTAAAGTTTATGGTTATGATTCAATTTGGTCCGTCTATTGCTGAAAAGACTTTCAGCAGTAATCCCTGCGAAGAGTTAGTACGCTACCAGATCCCTCATCTTGGAACACTTCAAGGAATTAGCTAAAACCAGAGCAGAGTGCAAGACAGGTCTCCTCTTTGTAGGCAGTAATCTCTTAATGCTCTGAACTGCTTGTTTCAAATCCTGTAAGCTACAAAATGAGGTTGCTGTTGTTATATTTCTTAGCTGTTGTCCTAAATGTCAGTACTAGCTATATTATTAAGTCTTTCTAGGTAAAAAAATTCCAACCTTGACATTTTGAAACAATTCCATCTGTATTTGACAGTAGCCAAATTTACTTCTTCACAGCTACCTTTGAGCTTGACAATGTGTTAAAATAAATAAATAAATAGAATCCATGTTTCCAAGAAGCTTTAAAGTACAAGCAGAGGTAAATATTGAAGTGCAATAATAAAGGAGTAGAAGCAGACAGATATAAGGCTCTTAAGAGCTTCATAAAGGCAGACACTTCTTTGTGGGTGGCGTTTTCTTTAGCATTGTGAACTTTGTGTCACCGTGGCACATTGCTGGTGCCAGAGAAGTAAGAAACTTCAAGGCTCCTGATTTTATTGCTCTCAAAGCCTCTTCTGGTCTGTTAAAGCTTCTGAAAATAATAATTTAGGGAGTTGCTGCATAGAAATTCTCCTTAGCTTGGGTGAAATTCATCCCTGTGCAAGAGGCTTTTGCATTGATTCTCCTAGATGCCAGATTTTCAGTGCTGTCGGGAGCAGTGGAACCGAGGAACAGATTAGAAAGGTGGTAGAACATTGCGTCTGAGACGTGATGGGTTTTGTGTAGTGGCAGATACCTGTTCTGTGAAAAGGTGGATTTTGTGAAAAGGAAGAGTTCTCACAAACTAGCAAACTGAGCCTGAAATGCTTGAAAGTATCAAAAGAGCTGACAAGTAGGAAAAAGAGAGCTAGTGAAGTTACCCACCACCAGTTTCCTTCAGGGCACTTAAGCCTGGCTGTAATGCTCAGACTTCTTAATTCAGAGAGTCCTCTGTCAGTCTAATGTCCTTACTGATAAGGCAGGGCCAGACACAGCTTCTTTCTCCTCTTACATATTAGGAAACACAGCAGAGGATCACTCTGCCTTCATTATATGGTTATATCTGGAAGAGAAGGGACAGTTAGGGGGGTGACTGAATGAAGCTGGCAGATGGCTGCAAGATTCAGGACAATTTCTGTCTTTCACAGGGATTCTTTGCAGTATGTAACCGCAAAAACCTTCAGCAATCCTACTGTCTAGTATTGTATTCTCACATTCTTCATAAATTTTGTTGCAAATTGCTGATAATTAAGGTTCACATAAAGACTAGTCTCCTGCAGTCGAGTTACTGTTTGCAATTTCAGCTTGCTTTGTTCTGGGGTCTTTTCAAAGTTCTTTTTCAAGGTGTGGCAATGAAAGCGTTAAAAAATATTTACAAAGGCCCAAGCTAGAACAAGGCAGGAAAAGGCAGTCAAATACCCAGATTATGAGTTTTTGTGAAAATGAGAAAACTCATTACGTGTTTTCTGAGGACTTTTCATAATATGCATTTCAATATGTATTTGAGAACCATATGTGAATGCTACTCTGTTGCTCCTTTCCTACATCACGCCCTAAAAGACTAGGTGGACTTCTGCAGTGCAGTGAAACTTTTCAGTTGTGTACAAATTGCATTGTCTTTTGCAAGGTGAGAAGAGCATGGTGCATTTGACTACTATCCTTTCAGAATTTGAAACCTTGATTCCAATCTTGGCTTGAATTTCATATGAAAATAAGTAAATATTTAATCCTTAACCCTAAAGTTTTCACCGATGACCATGATGAAAGTATACGTCACAACAGTTTATGTAATTGTGCTTTTCTTCCTTTGTTTGAGGGCTGTAGAACCAAAATACCAGGGTTATTGATGGTTAAGGAAGAAATATGTTTTTCAAACTCAGTAAATAAAAACTTTCACAACAGCAGAGATTTGTTCAGTTTGGGAACAAGGCGCATTTTCAGAGCAGTGAGGAAAAATGAGACCATAGAGTCCCTGAAATGAGCTGCTGGAAGCATTGTCAGAGTTCCAGGTCCAGTTTGGCACCCACTGTGGCTGCACCTGCTGATGCCATTTTGTTGACAGGTACAAATCACCAGTCATCAAGGAGAAAACCATGAAACAAGCAGCAACTGCCTCTGACTGCATGAAGTAATTAGCTAGCCCGGAGCCCTAGGCAGTGGTTCCTAAAAAGAAGCAGGTGGACTGCCAGGGAAGCCTCTATATTTTCTCCCCACCTGAGTACAAAAGCAGCCAAACACTGCAGAGGCATTTTGCAAAGCGCTCGCTAAAAAGAGCCTCCCCAGGGCGCTACAAACCCATCGCTCTCTTCTTGTTTTACATGCATCTTTCAAATATCTACTCTCTTTCACAGAGATTTTCCACTTGTATTTGGAAACTGAATGTGTTTTGCATCCTATATGAGTGGGCTGAGTGTAAGCAGAGAAAGATGGAGTTCTTGTGTGATGTTGAGCAGTGTGAGCTTTAGTTTGGCCATTTGTCTAATCAGGGGGCTTTTTTTAGCACGTGCTCTGTGTCTGCTAATTAGAAAAGTCTGGCCTACAGCCAGGTTATTTCTTCCTTAAAGATTTGGTTGCTCTACAGCATTGTTGGAACAGATTTGTCTTTCTAGTTCAGACTGGAAATGAATAAATACCACAGGTGGCAGAATATGAGCACCGAACATTACCTGCCTTTTTGATAAAGACAGATTGTAAGTCCTAAATGGATAATATTGGCACTTGTGAAAAGTCAGTTCTGTTCCTTGCTGATTATCAGAGACATTTCAGCAGAATGTCCAGCAAAGCTGCAATCACAGTAATTGCATAACAATTGCAATCACAGGCTTGTCTGGCCTTTCTGGAAGCAGAATAGCTATTTGTTATACAGCTGTGATAGGTTTGCAAATGCCCTGGAAGCATGGAGTTTGTTAGTGAACTTTGTCTTGCTGGAAAAACTGTCTAGGGATCAGGAGTAATATATGGAAAAGAATACATGGGATCTACTATAGCTGAATTTGGCGTGATGCAGAGTGGTATCCAAACAAATCTCAGAGGCAGAGAGGAGAGAGGAAGCTTTCAAAACTGAAGTCTTTGGACCAATGTTTTCCCTCCCATTGCTTTTCCTGTTTTCTGCTCTTATTCCCTGTATCTATATCATATCTTTCACCTCCCTTCTATTCACTTCACATTAATACTTAATAGGAAATTTTAGATTTTATTGCCATAGATAGGGACTATTGTCACATATGTGCTACAGAACAGTGTACAATAATGGCCAGGCTCTAGAATATTCACATAAAACATTATTGGTCCTTGAAAGGCAGGATATTCACAAACTAGGCAAAATGTAAAATGGCCAGAGCCAGGAGTCTAATGTTTTCTGTAACTATTCCTCTATTAGCACACATATTCTGCCCTTACTTCAAACTGCTGATCATGAGTTAGGACTTTTTTGTATTTCTTGCAATTGGTGATAGCTTTCTTTCTGCTCTGTGTAGTCCCAGGTGCTGACTGTGTGACTCTAATCCTCAGACTAGAACAGGGAATCGATTTGGTGGAACATGTACACATACAAATCCTCAGCTGAATTTGTGCACCTGAATGGGGGTCATGAATTGCAAAGAGCTAGAAGACCTGACCCTGCATCAAGTTGATAGCTTGTGGACTAAAGGTGGCAAGGCTAAGTAGAGACTGGGCAAGGAAGTATATGTGGTGATATTACCAGTATGCAGGTAACAGAGCCCTAAAATCACTTGAAAATTGGAACAAAGTGTTGAGGAAGAAAAGAACTTGTGCAGGTTAGCTCCTCAGCCACCACCTGCATGTGAATTCCAGCTGATCTCTTCCACTTAGGGGAACTGGAAATGCTGCTCTAACCCAGTCAGCAAATGCCATCCCTACATATGCCTGTTGGCACTCTGTTTAGACATATGGGCTGTTATCTCCTTCCTATCCATTTCTTTCTGTCCTGTTCTGCCTATGCTTCTGTTTTATGCTTGTTCTCATTTGGACTTGCAGTTGTTTTTTGGCCTTATTTATTTTTTTCACCATTAACTGTGTTCCTCTTCGGAGATGCTTGATGTAGATCTCCAACACTAAGTCAAATATAGGTTTGGCACTTACCTGAGGCTTGGAGCAAAGCAGCCATCTGGGCTGCAAGCCCTGCTCTGAGTCTCTTGGTGAGAGACACTGTTAGAAGCTGAGTGGGTAGTAGAACTCAGCTGCTGCTTTTAATTACAGTCATGGGTGTGCAGCTTGGTGGTCCAGAGTGATGTTGCTTTCTTCTCCTTGCTCTTTTTCCTCTGCATTTTTACTGCATTTGAACAGTACTAGAATCATCTCTTGTAAACCCATCAATTGCCCTGGAAAAACCTCTTCCAAAGCTTGAAGGGCCTTCTCTACCTCAAACAAATCATATCTTGCAGACAGGACATATAAGAAAGAGTCGGTGTCATTGTCCTCTTTTCACCCCTCTGTGACTCGAGGGGAGAGAGATGCATGTGTGGTTCACAGAATCACAGAATAACCAGGTTGGAAGAGACCCACTGGATCGTTGAGTCCAACCATTCCCACCAATCCCTAAATTATGCTCCTAAGTACCTCCTAAGTTGTGGCAGTGGAGGATGGTTATTTGGCTCAGTGGGCTGGAGGCTCCCTTCAGCATCTCTGTGCTGCCTTGGAAAGGACAGAGCTTCAGGAATACGCGCTTCTCTTTGTACAACAAGTCAGAAGGGAGGCATTGCCATGTCAAGGAGGCAAAGTGACCAGAGACAGTGTCTATGTCACTGAAGAAGGGAAAGGACAGGGTAGACACATTACTGTCACGTGGGTACCTAAGAATCAGAGGGAATTCTCTTCCTCAGGATGTGACAAAATGTGGGAATAATGGAGAACCAAGAAAGCTTATGCATTCTGAAAAATGTAGGTCCCCAGCAGAACAGTTGAACATGAAGATCTTGGAGGACTTTTCCAAATTTAATGATTCTGATTTATCTCATGGCTTTTCATAGACTTGCGTGGTCCTACGTTTTGCCCAGAAAACTACATGATTACCTACAGGTGGAATTAAGAACCTCTTCCAGATTTCCCACATAATGTATTGAGGGGAAAGATGAAAAAGATTCCCATGTGACTTTTCACTTGTTATCAGACTACCAGTCCCAACGCTAGAGTCATTCTAAGCCACTAAATGTGGTAATTCTCATTTCAGAGTCAAAAGGCAGCATGGTTCAACACCACCCTCCAAGTTTGTAGAAAAGAGAGTGGGGAAAGTACAATTGTAGGCAAGACAAATGAATCTGCAGTGTAAGAGCACAAGAGGCTGTGGTTAGAGCAAGAAAGGAGGTGGAAAAGAGCCAGCAGGGACAGAACAGATTGTGGTAGGCAATAAGAGCTGAAAACCTAATCTTTAGTGAGTCTGCAATATGTAGGAGCATCAGCAACTTTGGCAGGGGCTGGTGCCCTACTCCTGAAGAGAAAGATAAATAAAATATATGCAGGCTGTTCTTGTGTTATCATGAGGGAATCTGGACACAGAGGTATCTTTATTATTTGCTGCTCCTAGTCAAAGGTTTGACATTCTTGGATACGACTCTTAATTGATGGTGGTTTCTCAGGTCATTTTCTGATTCCAAAACAACTGAGAGGTGATCTGTTCTATGTGGAGAAAAATATTTGATTCCTCAGCCTGTTTTAGGTAGACATCAGTATTCAGCATTTTGGGAGTGACAAAATGCCATATGTTCAGGTTCCCAGGGAAATTCAAGACACAGTTTATACAGCTCATTATATTTTTCACATTATCACAAATTAAGATATTTTTCAATGACTGATGCTTGGCCCTTTGATCAGCTAATCTTATGAGGGAAGTAGAATTGATTTAAATCTTTGAAAAGGTAGAAAAAGCTGTATTTCCTTTCTTGATGTTGTAGTAATAATGTCTGCAATGAGTTTGGAAGGCCAAACCTTCATATTTAACCATCAAGGATGAAAAGCCCTTAAAGCACTAGAAAAGGGTAGAAGCAAAGATGTGTGGAATTAAAAAAAAACAAGCCTCGGATAATAAGCCGAACAGTGAATTATGATTCATGCTGCAACACAGATTGGAGCTTGTCTCACACAAGGAATCATCAGGAAGCAACACACAGTTAAGGATGAACACAGAGCAAGCCGGAAATTTTGGTGGTAGGAGCCAATCCTTGATGGGCATGTTTATTTGGTACAGTGAGTCCGAAGAATTCATTTTGGATGCTGCCACCTAAAGAGCTTTGTTCTCTTCCTCTCTGTCTCTAGCATGCAAGATCACTCTCTTATGTGCTTATGAGGCTTAATATTTCAGGCAACGAGTATCCTGTTGGGAGTAACATCAACAAAGTATTTTGGCACATACAGGAGCACTAACAGGTTGTGAAGCCACACAGAACTCCAAGGAAAAGAAGCTGTTCCCTCAGGTGGCTCTCCATCCATTGATGTAAGCCAGCCAGCTCTACCCTCTTGCATTTCATCCCAAGACCTGTCTGGGAATTTTGTATGCCTCCTGCATACAGGCAAGGTGATGGTGTGCTGCTGGATACAAGGATTGTTCCAAAATCAGATCCAGCTACCCTTTCATTTAAGGACTTTGTTACCAATGCACAGCTGTATAGTTTAAGCAGGGGAACAGAAGGCAAGTCTAGCTTCTCTTCTGCTACTAGTTTTGTTGAGTTGCCTTGTTCAAATTACTTCTGTATCCCTATTTGCTGGGACCAAGAGCATATAATTTCCGCAATACGGAAATTTCAATGTCCTTCTGATCCCCTGATCAGTACTGCAAAGCCCTGTCACCCTTTCTGGTCACAGTTTGATGTTCCCACAGTGCACAAGCTGGTTTGCTGCAGATGTGGGTGTCCCAGACCTGTGTTTGTGCACTGATCAGATTTTCCTGAGAGTAGGTCACGTCTTTCCTCACTGTCTCTGATGTAAATCCTTGGCAGAATGACTGGCATTAACAATTTAGGAAAGAAGGTTCTCCACATCATTAACAGAGAAGTTTCTGCTCTTTGTAAAAATGCATTTCATTGGTTTTGGAAATTCTGCAGTTTAATGAGGCAAATGTTCTTGAGAATGACTGTTTTGTTAGTGATGCTGTTTATTTTTTTAACTCCCTGTCCTCCAGTTTTCATAGGATGGGTTAAACTAGGCAAAGTAGAAAGTCAAAAAGCAAATAATGTTTAACTTCTGTCAGACATTTACTTGACATACTAGAAAGGGAATGTAGAGTTATTGTTACTTTTTTAAATATTAGAGGCTTACAAATTGAAATAGCCCAAGTGAAAATCTCAAAATGACATGAAAACTGGCTTTGGTAGTTTAGCTTTTTTGGTTTTGTGGGTTTTTTGTATGATTCCTTCCCCTTTGTCCCTAATAGTCTAAGGGCACCGGGTTTCCAATGATGATAGGCAGCCAAAAATTAAGAAAAGATCTACTATTCCTGTGCCTTTAGTACTTCCTACATAATACAGAGTCCATATCTCTGATCCCGTGATAAGTTAAGAAATGGGAAATCCCCATCCCAAGGAAAAGATGAAAGAGGAACAGAGTTGGGTGTGCAGCTAGGGCACTGACCCTGCCACCGCAGATGAATGAGATACACCTTGGGACAGTGGAAAGCCTGGTTTTCAGTGATTGATGCATTTTTCCCTCCAGTCCCTATCGCTGGAAGCATTGCATGGCAGTGTGCACCATGGTAGAGGCAGCAAGAGACTAAAGCCCTGTTCGTGCTTTCAGTAAGTGTCTGATTTTGGGTGCGGTAGGCAAAGCTTCCATAACTCTCCACCAAGACATTAGTATTAATGATGGCCTGACTTGGTAAACTTCACTTTACTCTTATGAGGAAGATTTTATTACACTGGCCAGAGTAACAAAGTGGCAAAGGTCAGGAGCTGTCCTAGTGAATGATGACAGACTCCAGCTGAACATTCTCTGACTGGCAGAAAGCCACCTATGTGGCCTGTTGAAAGCCTAGGAAGCGTTGAGCAGCTGGTAATGGCATCCAAGGAAATCAGCCACTAGAGCTAGACTACAGGGAAATTTCACTGATACCAGGAAAAGAATATTCTTAGCACCAGTCCAGTTTGGACTCAGAAGCTCCCACACAGCTCCTGCCCCTGAGCTCCCTTCATGGAGGTGCCTGCCTTCCTTTGAGCACCGTGTCCCTTCAGAATGGGTGGGCTGAGGAGAGACCACAGGAACTTGAGGTGAGCACCTCTCTGCTTGCCCCGCTGGGGACCACCAACCTATTTCATATTGGGAACCTGTCTGCATCTCCCACCATGCCTGTGGCTAAGGTCTCAAACTCAAACACCATCTTCACAACGTAGAGGAGCTGTGGCACCAAATAAGGACTTCAACAATAAGTAGAAAAACATTTCCTGATGTGTTTTTTCTTGCACAAGACACACATGTTCATTGTATGCCACCTAAGTAGCTTACAGCAGTCATGTAACTGTTGCAGTGCACAAGACTGATCCTGCCAGGATGCTCAGTACTACAGGGGAATGTTCTGTGGTTCACAGGCTCATGCCCGTTCATTGGCCACATAAGGCCATCATGCATATATAAATGAAAAATATTCTTTGGGACCAGCTCTGTATGCCTTGTTGACCACAGTTGTTAGCTATTACTGTGACAGATATGATATCTGAAAAGAATATGAATGAATAGCAGTGGAGAAGTAGCATTATTTCAGAAAAAATATTCATATTGAGCAATTTGACAACAGGGAGTGCTTTTTCCAGACAGAAATTTCCAGTAACGGAGAGAGCTTGGTTTTACTTGGTGACTTTTTTCTCTCTATCTTTGTGTCAGAGCTCATTTGTTTCTTACTGATTAAAAGAAAAAAGCTTTGAAACCAGCAGAAATGATTTACAGTTAGTCCTTTAGAATAGGAAAATCAATCAAAATATTTTAAAAATAGAAGATAATAACTGGAGCTCCTCATCAAGATTTAGGACTGACTGTGGGCTTGATTGAGGGCTCTAAAATTAGCTTTTATTTTATTTTTCATGTAGATATGTGCAAAGCACAACACAATAATTATGAAGCTGAATTGTCACTGAAAAATGACTTAACTGGATCTTTGTGGTAGATTAAAACAGAATATCTCTTCCTGGTGTAAATCTCTTCAGCAAATGATCACTTTATCTTGGGGCTTGTAGCTCCTTGTTTGAGGCTGTTTCCACTTCAGACACTTTGCAAGGCATAAGCCATACACCTACTACTACTTCAGTAGGAATATTCTGATTTATACCAGGTGACAATTTGGTTCTGCTTTTATTCCTTTGTTGGTCCATTTACATTTCTCCATGGATTTAAAGCCTATTGAAAACTTATATCAGCAAGTAGTAGTCTTAGTGCTGTCCTGAACTGCTACTTCTCATTGTCTTCCTTGAAATCTTTAACGCTTGTGAGCAAGGGCTCCCAGCTGAGACATAGTACAAAAATATATTTGCCTGCCTTTTTTTTTTTTCCCACTATCTATGGCTTTCAAACATTTTAGGGTTAGAAAACCACCAGTCTCACTGTGGGCAGTATGGTTTGCATCCTATCACTAACCCAGAAAATCCCAGTTTAGGTAATGGCATAAAGGTCAAAAACTGTGATTATAAGAAACTAGACCTCACCACCTGGTTTGCTATTGATACTAAAATACTTGATATTGCCCCTAAATTGCAATAGAAATGGAAGTCCTTCTGCATCATGATAAATAAGAACAGGTGATTTCTAAGGTAAGTAAGTTTTCTGCAGAACGCCCCAGAAGAGTACTCAAGAGACCAGGTCCCTATTCCCGTTACTCATAACACTGGGCTGTAATGAAGTCACTTAGCTCTCAGCTGCTCTATTGCAAAACTGAAAATACGTTAATAGATCATCTAAATGTGGCATCTGGGCATATGTTCCAAATGCAGTTTGTCCCCTTCCGTCCCTTACGCAAAGTGCCAGTAGTACTTCTTTATTCAGGTTACTTATTTTGTACAGGGCAATGGTGCAGTTATGAGAAGAAAGCAAATGTTAATCGCCTAAAATAAGAATGTTTCACAACATGGTGAATTGACAAGGACCCAAATTGATAAGACCCAAAATGACACTCTCATTTTGCCTGCTTTAGATGAATATTAAACAATAAACATTTCAGAATGAAGCGTTTTGCTTCAAATGAAATCATTGCCAAATTTAAACTGAAATTTCTGTTACCTCCAAAGCAAGAAATTGCTTTAAAACAGAAAAATAATTAAACCTCTCATTTTGGAGGCATCAAACCAAATGTCTTCATTTTGAGGTGTGTTTTTTTCCAGAAGAGTTTCTTCCAGAAGCATTCCGATCAAATATTAGCCAAGCTTTTCTGTCAATCCAAATACCTGGTCATGTATTTTTCTCTGTAGGAAAAAAAATACATTTGAAAATGTTTCCCCAACTTGCATCCCTGAAGCAGCCAGAACTTTGTTGTCCTCCTGTGACCTCCACGTCCTGAATGCCTCAGTCTCCTTTTCATTTAGAACTGAGCTGCTTCTAAATAGAAACTACGAAACCTAGGTCTGTTTCCTGAACCATCAAGTGCATTAGCCATCAAAGGGATGGAAACTTTCCTCCATTTACTGAAGAATTAATAAGCAAAGTGCAAGGATGGTTACAATTTAAGAGGCAAGATTGCATCCCTGGTTACCTGGAAACAGGAGGATGCTTTTGGAAAGCCACACCAGGCTCGCCTAGGAGAGAAGCCTCTTACACAACCTGATGCCTATCTTTGTCCTTTTTAAAAACATAACTTTCCTCATTGCTTTTTATCAAGACTTCAATGATTTCTGCAATTCATTTAGCCTTTACCATATATTCCAGTGTGAGGATATAACATGTGGTCTCCATGAATTAAAGATGGATGTGGATAATGGTCCCACTTCCAAACTTTGACGAAATGAGCCAGCATTCAGATTTCATAACTGCTATTTTTCTTTTACTGCTGACCAAACTGCTCAGGAGTATTGAAACCTGGGTCAGCTTATATAACTAGAGCAAGCAGATTGCACCAGAAGCTATATATGAAGTTGGTCTCAGCTTAAAACCTGCCATTCATCTTAACCAAGCTGATTTGAAGCAGTTTGTACAAAATAAGTTATGTTCCAGGAAAACTAAAATAAAATCCTGACCTGTTGTGGGAAAAATAAAATTAATAATTTTTTTAACATTGCCAATGCATTTAATTTTCATGCATGTTTTCCAAGCAACTTCAACAGCTAACCTCTGAAAGTGTTCCCTGCAGTAAAAAGGCCTTCTTTAAGTATTCAGGTATATACAAAATATTAAATGAATATGGCATTATGATTAAACCAAAGCTGTTAAAAGGCTGGGATAGTAGAAAGCTCATAACATTCTAGTCAGCCTGGGACTGTGATCTTAGGCTGGTCCAGCACCAGTTCCATCTAGACCAGTTACTAGCTCCAGAGGTGCCAAGCTGACCCACACAGTTCAGCCAGTTTTCACCGGTGACCTTTTCGAGGCACCCTGAGCTCTGGGGTCACAAAGCTTCACCCCCAGGGTGAAAGTTCTCTTGCAACCCAAACCATACAATGATCCTACGATTCTTTGAAATCACACTCCAGGGTAATGTGAGTCACTCAACTATGAGTTGAGCAAAACCCATGAATGCATTGAAGAACTGGGATCGGCTTCACAACATGCAGCCTCACCTTTGGTCTGTGAGGACTATGTGAAAAGGAACTAGAGATATCACAGGTTTCAGAATCAATGTGATGATGAACTTGAAAAGAAGTATCCAGAATTTGACCTACTATTTGGATAAGAAACCCAAAATCCATCAGTTTTTCTAAAACGTGTCTGCCTTCAATCAAGGCTTGTGTATGCTACAAATGACAGATGAAAATGCCTTGCTTTCTGAGTAATTTTTGAGGAATACTCCATATTCCCAGCTTCTGAGTAGCAAAGGTAAGTAGACTCATTAAGAGCCAATTTTGTTGGAGTCCTCAAATGTGAAAGGAGTAATGTTGTTCAAAAACAATTAAAGAAAATAATCACCTATTTAGAGGGCAGAAGAGGACAGATTCAAGAAGCCAACCTTATTTCTTACACACTTACTTATGATTGTTTGAACCTTTCGTAACTGTAGTTCCCTCCTGCATTAAGGTGGAGGTTTTTCCAAGGACTGTTGTTCTTGGAAACAGAAAGCAGCTAGTGCTTTACCAATTGATTTGATGTTTTTGAAGGAAAAAATACCCTATCTGCCTAAAATTAGA
Source organism: Clamator glandarius (assembly GCA_033459285.1). Lineage (NCBI taxonomy): Eukaryota > Metazoa > Chordata > Aves > Cuculiformes > Cuculidae > Clamator > Clamator glandarius. Next base: position 1,844,997 of record JAUNZM010000165.1, on the reverse strand, counting down.
TTGACAGAACGCTGTGAATCGGGCGTTGGTGGCTTTGACCAGATATCTGTAGAGCTCCTTGTTGTGTGCAATACAGTTGTATTATTAAACACAACTTTCCTTCTTGTATGACCTCTCAAAGCACCATGAAGTCCCACAAGATGTGGCACTTTCACTAAGAATTGTTTGTCCTTGCATAACTCCTGTGTCTGCTGAGAAATAGGAATATTTCATGAGAGTCTTTGTGCCTGGTAATTTTATCAGTTCTTATCAGGTTGTGGAGAAAGAAGGGGCAGTAAATTGGATGTCTTACCTTGAAAAGCTTTCAAAAAGAAAACGTGACATGGCATATAGATGCCTGGAGGGTAATGATTTTTTTTTCTTCTTGGGTTACAGCAATACAGACAGGTCAATATGACAGAGTTATGTTAGTATTCATGAGCTAACTTTCTCTTTGCCTTGAGAGCTTGCTATAACTGCTTGAGAAACATGCTCCACTGTGGTGGCTAAATGGCAGATTGTATCCCATGTCAGAGGCTGGCAGAATGGTGACAGGTCCTGAATATTGATTGAGCAGGAGCTGATGATTGCTGCAGTTGGCCAGTGGCTGTGGAGTGCTTGAGACACATAGTAAAATCTTCCCTTCCAGCTCTTTTCTGTGTTTATCACAGTGCATAGAGAATATTGCATGGCAGCTCAGACAAGTGAACAGTTTCCTCACAGCATCGGGTCACAAGGCACCAGGCCTTGTGGCAATCATAGGAATCCCTCCAATTCTAAAAACAATAAAATTGGTATCAACCCAAAGAAGGAAGGGGAGGTGGGGAGAGCAGAAATCCCATGACTACAGTCAGTTCTCAGAAATGGTCTTTTTATGTAAAATCTGCATGTTAATATTGGGCAAACATCCAGCAGTGGTTAGATTAAATCCTTTTCCTTATCTGAAAAAAATACTAGGCTATACTCCTCCATTTCATTAGATTTCCTTGCTCTTTTCAGCACTGTGTTGGCCAATACTTCAGACAGCCTAAATCAGCATCATTAGGCATATGAGTGTAACAGCAGCTGAGGCCCAAGGGCTTGATAGGGATGGGCTGGTTTATGCTTAGCCTTATGTTCATGGTTGCTTTTCCCTGTTTCGTTTTTGTGGTGTCTGTAAGTGAGATCCCTGCCTTAACACCAAAGAAATAAACATGTCATTTCTAATATGAACAGACTTCTTACCTTTTCTATAGTTCCTTGTATTTGAGGCACTCACAAGAAATTTTATGCTGCCAGAACTTGGAACGTTATGGCTCACATGCCATCGCTTACGCTTGCTGAGGCAGTAACCCCAGTCAGTGCTGGCAGAGAGCAGCTATGAAGGTAGCATCGATCTCACCCTGCTTTATGCACGGTCTGAGCCCAAATCAAACCTTCCAGCCTGTGGGAAGGCAGGTCTTGCTGTTCTTAATTGACATATTAGGAAACAGAGGCCAAAAAGAGTCACCTTGCCTGCCTGATGCTGTTCACAGCCTAACCATGGATGCATACCCAGCTCTGAGCTCTCTGTTTCCTGCTGCTTTGCTGATCAAACATATTTCATGATCAGCACAATCAAAAAGAGGGGGCACATAATCCAAACAAGAAGCAGGCACATACATGCTAGGAGACATGTGAAAACTGTGGATTAAGCAACCACAATTTTGTCTTACTTAGATAGAGTACAGTTGGAGATTTTGAGAGAATTCAATGGATACAGGACATTGTAATCCCTGTGCTGCTGAGTGAGGCACAGAGGGACTGCACAAAAAAGCTGCCTGGAGCAGAGCAGCCTGGTATTCCCCAAGCAGCTCTCCTTAGCAAACAGGGGATGAGGATCATACACTGTCCCACATTTGGGTCGCCCTACTGGCCATAAGGATCCTGAAGGCACTAGCGTTCCTGTTAGATGTGTTATCACGGCATGTATTTTGTAGGCAGATGATTAAAGGGTTAGTTGTTGTTATTATTGTTATCACTATTTTGTTGTTCAATGAGGGTATTGTGAAGAGCCCTTGTTGTTCCAGCCTGGCAGTAGTTATTGAAAGTAGACTTTATGAGGTGAAAAACTCTCTCTGTCCCCAGCTATTCTGGAATGCCTTCACCTATGTCACAGCTGTGGCTGACACACTGGAAAATGCCACCTAGCATCCCAGTGCTGCCTGTCTCTGCGATAAAACAGGTATCGGGTCCTTTGTGGGGGTAGCATGTACCATAGGGACATCTGCTGAGCAAGACCTCAGTAACATCTGGAGGAAGGCAGTCAGTTGCTCTGGACCATGATTATGTTTTGAGCTACAACTAAGATCTCATTTAAATGCAACTAAGCTCTCATTATTTTCTCTCTTCAGTTAGTTGTACTGCTCTGTGTCTTTGTTAAATTTCCCAAGCAACAGCAAGTATGAGCAGACAATTAAAAATTCTCTTTGATTTACATGATACCACAGATAACTGACCTTGTGCCATACTGTAGCACTTGTCAAAATGCTGCTTCTGAAAGAGAGTTTCTTGCTCCTGCAATTCCTATGAAGAGTCCCGGCTTAGTCTTTAGGGAGGTTTGGGTCTGCACTGCCCCTTCTGGCCAGAATGTCATCTGGAACTGACACCTCTACAGAACCTTGAGAAAAGGGGTCATGTATGTAAGCAGAGCAGCACATCATTCCTTGTGTACTGTTGTGTCTGGAGACAGTCAGATAAAATTACTAGAGGCAACATCCCATCTCCTTCCATGGTTCCCTGGAACAGACAGACTTTACTCTTCAGGACCAACTCTGACAACAAGCCCACTGCCTCCCATGCTTGTGGTAGCTGGATTTTTTTTTTTTAACAGAGCCCTACTGAGCAATTGAAGGAATGCAAGGTATTGGTGAAGAGCTCCTAAAAGAACAGTGAAACATCAATGTAAAGGTATCCTTTAGGACACATTTTCTCCACTTACAAAGAAAATTGTTTTGCTTCTATTTTACTATCAGCACAGAAAAATGCAGTATGCCTGTATTTGTCTGCATTTTTGTAACTTTTAACAGGATGCAAACTGAGGATAAAAATGTGATCTTGGTGTAAGTCAGGAGTAAGGAATTTTTAGTGCTATCAGTCTTACTAGTGTGAATCTCATGGAATCATAGAATCACCAGGTTGGAAGGGACCCACTGGATCATTGAGTCCAACCATTTCCACCAATCCCTAAATCATGCCCCTTAGTATCTCATCCACCCACACCTTAAACACCTCCAGGGATGGTGACTCAACCACCTCCCAGGGCAGATCGTTCCATTGCCTAATGACCCTTTCAGTGAAGAATTTTTTCCTAAAGTCCAGCCTGAACCTCCCCTGGCGGAGCTTGAGGCCATTCCCTCTCATCCTGTCCCCTGTCACTTGGGAGAAGAGGCCAGCACCCTTCTCTCTACAACCTCCCTTCAGGCAGTTGTAGAGAGCAATGAGGTCTCCTCTCAGCCTCCTCTCCTCCAGGCTGAACAACCCCAGCTCTCTCAGCCGTTCCTCATAAGGCCTGTTCTCCAGCCCCTTCACCAGCTTCGTTGCTCTTCTCTGGACTCGCTCCAGAGCCTCAACATCCTTCTTGTGGTGAGGGGCCCAGAGCTGAACACAGGACTCGAGGTGCGGTCTCACCAGTGCTGAGTACAGAGGGAGAATAACCTCCCTGGACCTGCTGGTCACGCCGTTTCTGATACAAGCCAAGATGTCATTGGCCTTCTTGGCCACCTGGGCCACTGCTGGCTCATGTTCAGTCAGCTGTCAACCAACACCCCCAGGTCCTTCTCCTCCTGGCAGCTTTCTAGCCAGGCAATCTCATATGAATGTACAGTACAAGTGATATATAAAAGATATATAAAATGAGGAATAGAAAAGCAGTGAATGCTACTGTGCTACAAAAAGGCAAGAAAAGAAGCTGGGAAATAGAGAGGACATGAAAAAACTAATCACAGTTTGCATCTTTCTTTTACCATTTTACTATTAGATAGAATTAGATTACTAATAACATCTTGTGTTGATCCAAATTTTGGTGAGGTAGAAAGCAAGCAGATTTGGGCTTCTTTTATAATCATACACTTTCTACTCTGATTCTTAACAAAAGTCCTTTTGTGAGTATAAATGTTATTGGGAAGTAAGTTTGGAGCCATATGCAATCCTCCAGAGATGAAACATATATTCATACAGTCACTTGGGGATCAGGATAGTTCCTGTGATTTAAAAGTGCCCAAGTATATATTAAGTGATTGTTTATTTACAGTTTTGCCATGGCTATGTATCTCATGTACATTTTATTTCCATACGGTGTGATTAACAATAAGTCACAAACAATAATGGCAACTAGGAAAAGAAATCAAGACTCATGGTGTCAGCTGCTAAAGAAAACTTGTGCTATGTCACTTATTAGTTGCATCGTATTGGAAGAGATATTTGGAGGTGAGGAAGAATATGTGATAATTCACTTTTCCTGACAAAAGGCAACATTTTCAGCAGATGTAGATTCATATATCTCCCTTAGCTTGAAGGCTGTTAAGCTATTATCTCCCTTGAAGGAAATACACTGTGATCAACTCAGTCGTGAGGATGAGAGAAGAACAAAGACAGCCTTAGAGATGCATCTGCAGCAGAAGAGTGTCTTGACTAGAAATGCTTTGCTCAATGACCATGCTTTGAACACAGGGTACTCTGGAGAGAGAATTGCTTGTGAGGCTGGAAATTCCTAGGTATATACTAAGAAGTACTGCACTAGAGGAGGCACTGGCTGTACTGCCACCCTGTCACAGAGAAATTTGAGGTCAGAGAGCTGCAGCAGTGGCAGCAAATGTGTTCATGCCAATGCAGAGCCATCTGGTAGTTGTTGCAGGGTGATGCATGTCTGAGATAGGCTATGTGCGAAGAAGGATAAAAGACATGGTTTGCCCAGAAATGGAAGCTTTTTCAGGGGACCAGGAGGATCAGAGGAGGCATTTAGGTCACTGGAGTAAAGGCAGAAATAGAGGCAGCATTGCCAAAAGTAGAGGAGGCCTTCTTCTAGTCTCCTTTCCTTGTTCCACTGACATAGCTTCTTTTGAAACCCTGTCTCCTTTAAGAAACCGGCGTGTGTAATGGGCTCTGCCCCTCTTTGCCAGTTAAGTGTCTCGGAGGAGGAAGGAGTTACTGCTTAATCTCAAATTAAGAATTCTTCAGCAATAGATTTTTACCTTCTTATTTTGTATGTAGAGTGGCAGGTGTTGCTGGTGCTTGAAAGCGTCACACTGTTGCACGCTAGCATCATGTGTTTGGTCATCCTTCTGGTGGCTGGAGCCAGCAAGTGTCAGTACTTTAGGTTCTTTTTAAAATGGCTAATTTAAATGATATCTAAAAATTAAAAGATGGGAGGAAAAGAAAGCATCAAACAGTTTATTTAATTCACTATCTAAAGGAAAGGAGAAGGGTTACTGTGAAGTATTTCAACCTCTTTCTTATTTGTGTAGGTGTGCACACCAGTCATACAAGGAAGGAGACTGGTCTTGAGTGTCTTTGCTTGCACAGTTTTCATCTTTTTAGAGGTTTGGTTGTCAACTTGGGATGTTGGCATTTTTCATTAGAGCAAGAAACACTTTAGATTTTGACCTGGTTATTTCCTGTATTCCAACAAGCCTTTTACACCAAAGATATTTTGAGACTTATGTTTAATTGAACAAAGGTTTACAATTGTTGGTGTAGGAACTATTTCATATGTATGCTGACAGCATCTTTGATCTTATACTCTCAAAATGAGCCGAAAAATATGGGAATTATCACCTCCATTTCAAAGACCAAGAAAGATGACTTGGGTGAAGTGAGATGGTTTATCCAGGATTACTCTGTCAGCCACTGGCGCAATAGTAAGTGGAAGTTTTATTTTCTGTCCTCTCTTCAATGTTGTGCTGTGATGGCAAACAATTGGATTTCAAATGTTCATTGTAGTCTCAGAGATACCATCCTTCTGTCTCTCTTGTGAACGAGTGGTTTAAGTTTCATATCTGCCAAAAAAAATATTGGATATTGCCAATTGCAAGAGAGTGATCTGGGTGAGGAAGGTTAGCGAAGAGGACCCAGGAGCATTACAGGAACTTCCAGCAAAACAACCAACATCTGTGCAGATACCTGGTTTTCTTCAGGGTGTTCTCCTGCAGGGTGTTTTTGAAATGATCAAGAAATTTAAAAGGGTAGAAAATTCACCCACAAATGAGGACAAATGTCAGAGGTGCATCTGCCATGGCGATTTTCATGACTATCTGGTGAAGGAGAGAATGTGAGATTATTTAGAAAACTCCCTAGTGCCTGCTTCATTGTTTGTTTAAGTGCCAGCAGCCAGCCATCATTTGACTGCAACCACTTTGTAAAGGGAAAACACGAGAAAAGATTGTGTCCTTCCTGCCAGCATCGCTACGCTTTTTATATCTGGCAGCCTGCCCTAGTAATGCTTGTAAGGCAGAACTTTAATGGGAAGCTGAAAACTGTGCAGAATTCAACTTATGTAAATTTCTAACATTTAGCATTCAAGAAAATATATAAAAGGACATATGCTGCTATGATTTTTTTTTTTTTTAATGCTGTAGATCCCATTGAAAAAACTCAGTTTTCCCTGGGTGACAGATTCTTTCCAAACTCTGCTTCAGTACAGCAGGAATTGCCATAATGGGACTGAAATTAAGATCTGTAGCAGGTGACAGGTTTGAGAAGGAATAGTGTTTTCATTATTTAAAAATTAATAATGGAGGGTTATTCTGCTTTAGATGCTTACATGTGTCAGCAGCAAAGTAAAAGATGTCTTGGAGAGTGCTTTTTCTGTAGATGAAATGTATTGAAGAAAACATATTTTCCTATGTTACAAAAGTCAGTGAAAGACAGGCACTGTAATACCATTTACATTTAAGTATCGCCTTACATTCAGAAAGATGAAGAGCTCATTACAGATTACCTCGTATAGGGGAATCGCTTCACCCACCACAGAAATGTGGTCACCCCCCCACCCCCAAGAGGGATGTAGCAGGTGTTTAACAGCATATAGCACAATATTGGGAACAAAAACATCGCTGACAGATGAATCGTGCTGGGAAATTATATGCAGGTAAGGCTGTTGAATGCAGGCTAAAACTAAGCCTGAAGTTTGAACTAAAGAAAACCTGAGTCCAGATTGTACTCAGCTTTTCCAGCCTATGTCTGAACATGGGCATGGTTAAATCCAGCACTTGGATCATTGATTTTTTTTTTCTTTTTTTTTCAACTCGTGTGCATGGCATTATTTCATCACATTTTCCTGTGCATGACAGTGTTTCCCCTCACGAAATAGAAGGAGTAGGTTCTAAAAATGAGACCACAACTGAATCAGATCCTAAAAGTGGAGCAGTGGAGTTCAAGAAAGGACAGGGACTATATCTCTGGAAAGTTGATCCACCTGCTACTCTAACGTGTATTTTTTTCCACTTCTTCCCTCTTTCACTCCCAGTTATATATCCTTCTTTAATGGCTTCTTATTCTATTTCATGCAGAAATTCTTATTTTAGCATTGAGTCCCCAAAATGGGAAGTATGGATATCCTCCTCAGGTAGGATACTCAGTCAGGTGAGCCATCACCAAAAAGATCTGATCCCTGGTCAACGGAATCTTCACAACAGATGCCTTCAGTATTCACTGTACTAGGTTTTTTAGATCAAAATTCTTCAGGCCATGTTCTCTGTTGCTTTCTGTTCCCTGTTAGCCATCAATATGTAGTTTTGCTGCTTTTTGGTAAGGAAAATGTACGAGATATTTGGAAAAAAAAAGGTAGATTTCAGCTCGGAATAACAGATGTTTCTTCAAATAAAAGGCATCTGAGATATTTTAGAATTATTTATGTAGAGGATACCACTTGGTATATTCCAAGCAATCACAAAAAGATTCTGCAATTGTAACATGCCTGGCTAATTGGAAAGATAGTTTTATGTTCACGCAGCCTCTGGCTGCCTGGGGCTACTGAGGGTTGATCTAGCAGGTCATAGCTGCAGGTGGGCAGCAGGTTTTGCCATACCCTTCTTTTTCCCAGCACTGAGGCCTGCAGGAGCTTGATGCAGTAACTTGTTCCTCCTGCTTTTTACCCATAAAAGAGATATTACTAGTCTTCCTCGTGCTGGAATATTTAAAAAGGATGAACAAGCCATGTCTTCGAGGAGGTCTGTTCTGGAAAGGACTGCCCTCTAATGACAAGGTTGTGCTCAACTTGACATCTTTGTTCTTTTTCTATAACCAGTGTCCATATCTCCTAAGTTAGTTGCCAGTTCCAGTAGCAACAAACTAATTTGTACTGATGTTCAAACTTTGGGGATCTACAAGTGTGCACATACTGAAATTCTTAGCAAAATCCCATGTAGTAAATGGCTTTTTAAAAGTCATATAGAGAATCAATGGTACAATGAGGAACAGGTAGAAACCCTGATTCATTTGTTGCTTTCCTCGCGTGCTCTTAGCTGGTGGATAACTGCAACCTCAATAACCCTTTCCCTACCGTAACTGTTGTGTGCTTCCTTCAAAAAGCTACATATTTAGTCTCTCTTAACTCCACTTTGGTACACATAAAATATAATCAAATTCAAACTAATATCTATCAGGAAAGAATGAGATGAAAATTACAGCTAGGTACTCAATTTACAGTAATTTGCGATGCTACTGCTGTGCTTACTCTCTTCCAATATATGGTCCTTGCTCCAAGGAATTGAAAGCTTTGTTTGTTATTTTCCCATTTTAGCTCTAAGAGGAATAAATATATTACCTGGAGATACAGAGTTTCTGAATAGCTCATGAACGTATTTGTTTTTAAATCTGGCACTGGGAAGGTGGAATGCATGCAGAAAGTAGGTAGAAGAAATATTAAAGCTTACTCCCAAAATTCTTACCTTTCTTTTACTGCAGTTGGATGTTTCCTTTCTTTGGCATAACTCTGACAAATGATCCATAAAATGTCTGTTCATTCACCTTATTCATACCACTACCTGCACTGCAAATTACTTTTGGGGAGGGAGAGAAAAGTGGGGAAAGGAGTCACAGCTCTTTTCAGCAGTAGACATAGCATTGGTCAACACAGGTGACCTATCTAAAGTTAATAAAAGGGCAAAAGTCTTTCCCACCTCCTTCCCAGGAATTCCAGGATGAGTCGTAATGATAAAATATCCACTCTAAAAAGGAAAGCTTTCAGGTTTTTCTTGCTGAACTGTGCCAAAATGTGCTTGGCAGCTTAATATCTTCCCCAGTGGAAATGTCTGGGAGATATTTCTCTGCTTTCAGTGATGAACTGATGCAATGCAACTCGTGCTGTGCAGTAGCCCCAGCCTGTATTGTGCTTGGTAGGTAAACTGCTTTCGTTTTGGGAAGGTTACCTTGTTCAGTTTATGGCCAGAAGTTTCCATGGCTGTTATAGAAATGTCCTTACTTTTAATTCTTCCCACATAGAACTACAGAAATTCTGTCATGCTGCATTTTTCCTCTGTTAATATATGTGGGTTGGGTTGGGTTGGGTTGGGTTTGGTTTGGTTTGGTTTTGCAGCAGTGCTGCTGCATCTCACAGATTAACATGAATTTTTACCCCCGCAACACCAAAGAGGCAATTTGGGGTAAAATTCAAACTCTGCGATTTGGGTTTGTGGGAACAACAGAAAGGAGGATAGTAATTGAAATTACTGCCTGAGTCCCTCCAGGTCCACTAACCCTAAAACACTACATATCAAAGAGATAAATTACTGGTTTAGTGTTTGATAGGAATGGTTGGACTCGATGATCCAATGGGTCTCTTCCAACCTTATGATTCTGTGATTCTGTGAAACCAACCTTAGTTATTACAGTTATTACTAATGATATGATGTTAATTCTTCAAAAATGCACTCTACAACTTATTCTCCTCTTCCTCATTAACCTAATGATAAATACTTTCCATTTTTACCAAATCAAAATTCCATTTGGCAAAAAGTTCCCCTTGATGAATCAGAGGATTAAATTCAGAAACGAATGAAGAATCAGGAAAGTGACAGTGAAAGACACAGGACAGATCTTAACACGATGACAATTGTTTTATTATTATTAATTATCATTATTCCTGTGATATAAAGTCATTATAAACTCACTTGTGTCCTTGCAGTCTTGAGAGAGTTTCATGATTTATATGTGGGGTGTTTGGCAACCATAACAGCAGACGAATACACTTTTCATTGCTTATTTTATTATGTGAAATGCTCAAGGTAATGTGGGGAGAGGTTATTTTTTACTGGGAAGAAGCATCAAGCACTAACAGTTGTTTTATCGCTCTGGTAATGACAGCGATAAACCAACTGTTTATCCTTTACAACTACTATTTTACTGTAAGTTATGCATTTTTTTCTATGCTATACTTTTAAAGTGTTAGCTAGGATTATTCAAATGGACCTTTTGATAGAAACTTTCCTTGCAAGTTGTAAAGCCATCTGGTCAAAATGGCCAGAGGACTCGTAGAATGGTCTGATTAAAGGTCAGACATCCCCATCTGGCAGATGAGAGAGTCCTCACTGAGTGATGAGTGGTTACACCAGTAGCAGGTTTTGTTTAGGGCTGTCTTATTATGTTAGGAGTAGACTATTGACAAACTTTTTTTCTTTGTAAGAAAAAAATTATGAGTTCTTATGAGATTATTTTTTTCTAACTCTGTTTTTGAAGTTCTTTACTGGTAAGGCAACAGTTCTTTACTGAATCTCTAAGAAAGCACTGATGGTTTTCTGGAAAGCTTTTTCACTACTTAATATTTAACACATTTCAGTACTTGCCTCAATGCCCATGCACAAGAGTGGCCAATGGGGCCCAGAAATACAGAATTCTTGCCAGCTGAGAGTTTTCTGTAGCAAGGTGCCCATGTTACAGAGGAATTATAAAATTAAAAAAGAAAAAGGCACAGGTGTTATTAGGTGAGAAGTTATCTTCCTTGTCCCAGATTAACAGTTGTTCTGCCTTAAGACATTTCTGTAAGATATGGCAGTCAGACTAAGTGTCCAGTGTGTCATCTTGGAACATAGCTCCACTCTAAAAGAGAGAGGTGAAGGAAAAACCTTGTGAACTCTCTAAGCAAATGTAGCTCTGAAGCATTATATCAGATTGTGTTTATGGCTGTAATTGCTACAGGTACATTGAAGAGCATGCAAATATCTAGTTCTCCACAATAATCAAAGAGCACCTGAGGTGTACATGAAAGCACAGTGATTTTCTGATGAAAACTTCCAGGAAATAAACATTGCCAATGCCTTCTGAAATTGAGTTGAATTTCAGTGCTAGTTGAAATATTTGACTTGTCCCACTGGGTCAGGGGTGATAAAGAGGTCTCCTCATTTTTGTTCAGTGGTAAAATCTCTTCTGTTTCATTACATCTGCTGTCATGAGATGTGATTCTGATTGTACTGCTCTGATGAATACAGGGCCTCTTCAGACAGCAAGCAAATCTTTTTCATTCCAAGTTCCCCCTTTCTCCTTTTCTTACTCATTGCTCATGTTTGTGCCTCATGCCTCTGAATTCTGAGAGATAGCAGAAGAGATCTGTTTTCTCAGTGTGTGACTGGGATCTGAATTTCACCTCTATTCTACAAATATTTTAGTGAAATTATTTACAATCCCATCTGCCTGCTTCAGTTTTTTTAATCTCTTGGGAATGCTTCTGTGGTATCTTGCCTATTCTCTGTAATTCTTCTGGCTCTAGAGGCAAAAACTCCCATGTCATGCAGCATGTTTACTCTTGATCATTTATGTATAAAGATTCTTGATTTTTCTTAATCTTCCCTTCCTTCCACGTAGTCATCAGATACTTAGATACAGTGTAAAATCTTTTTCTTGTTAAATAATTTTAATGCTGCTGAAAGATACTGGCCTTTCAATATACAGAGGAGTAACTTGGATTCACAAAATGAGTCCATGAACCTCACATAGTTGCAAACTGAATTGCTGTGAAGTAGCTTGTGGTGACTGGGGTAGCTAAACCACTGATGGCCAGGAACTGGTCTCAAGATATATTCAGTCTTCTGGTCACTCTTGGGCAATGACAAAACAGTTGTTGCTTTTGCTTTTGGCTTTGTTCTGTGTTGTTTTCATGAAAAAATGTTAATATTGAAACTTGGAAGCTCCTTTGATACTAATCCAGTCATTGACCAACAGGCCCCAGCTCTGTGATAAGAAATGGGGAAAGGTTATTGCCTTCTAACACTGAGAAAGGAATCTTGCTGCAAAATGTATTTCTCTGTAGTTCACCTGCCATTGGTAGCAGACTTGAATAAAGATGCTCCCTTTTCTCCATTTGAATTGTCAATGGTTAGGTTTTATTTTCTGGCACATTTTGTTGCACCCAGTGTATGCTGGAAGCCAACACAAAATGTGCTCAAATGTTCTAGGATTCAACAAAGCAGGGAGAACTGCCACCAGTTTGCAGAATATGTTCTTTTTACTCTGCCATACCACTTGCAAATCATCTTTATGCTTGCATAACACTTACCAGGGGTCAACCCCAAGCTGAAGAAGCTTTAGCAAACTCACAGCCAGCAAGGAGGAGGTAAAAAACGGTAGCAATAGCATGCAGATGGCACAAGTGCAATCAGTGAACAAACTCAGAACTCTTTCTGTCTTTGGTTTCCTGCAGGTGGAAATTGTCAGCAAACATGAGAAATGTATTAAATTTGAGTGTAGCAAATTTTAGGGTTTTAAATTTGTGAGGATAAGAATGAGAGAAAGATCATTAGTTCCTTTTTCCAACTGCATGGACAGTACTGCAGTGCTCAAGCTGTGGATTGGCTCTAGGGAAAAGGAGAGAATCACCATGGGGAGGATCCATCAGTAAACTTTGGCTTAGTGTCACTGCAAATTTGTAACCGATAATCAAGTACTCAGCAGGGTATTAGATTCGTTAGCTTTCATGATGAACTGCCTTTCTTATGCAATATACCATTTCTCAGTTGTGTGACTTTTGTCTCCAAGGCAGCTAAGACTGGAGATTTACACAGTGAGTCTGTAGAGGGGAGTAAATCAAAGAGGGAGAAGAAAACCTCAAGATTTTTCCAGCAGCTTGATGAATGCATGTTAAGACTAAACCTAAACTTAAAAATATCTCACTGCCCCAATTTGGTTCACTGGCAGCAGCAAAATGTGACCTCTTTCTGTTTCTTTCAGCTTAGGTTTTGCTGACAACTCCATCATTTTTAGTTGACCAAAATGTTGCTCCTGCTTGTTTTGTGTCACAGAAGCTATCATGCAGGCAGTAAAAAAATTAGTGGTTTGCATCTTACAATGTGAAATTTGTCCTTGCAACTAAATATTTGCAGCTTAAATTCAATTTGGTTCACTCTGCAAATATATTAGTGCAGCTAAATCTGATGTCCATCTTATTGATATCTTACAGGGAGCCCTGAGGGATCTTGGTAGAGTTCAAAATGGAATTGACCTCATTCTTTTACCTGAGCAATTAATAATTCATTTGCCGGTACTTACTCTGTGTTCCCTTTGCCCTCAAGATAGATGTCAATGTTTCTTTAAGTCAGAAAAATGTGCTGGCTTTAGGCTGGTTTTCAAAATACATGCTGCAGTGGTAATGGAGCCCTGTTACTTTGGTCCTGGCTCCAGTGGCACACAGGATTTTTTTCCTCATTAATGGCACAGGAGATGAGCAATGCCCCCACAAGTCAGCTCCAAAGCAAAATGTGAGCTGTGGACACTTGCAGGGCATTTTCAGCATGCTGCAAAACTGCAGAACCACAACCTCCTACTGAACTCATTTAGCTGATTTTGGCAGAGAACATTGCTAATCTGCTGCCTTAAGTTTTCTTTTTTTGCAGCATATCTCTGATCGGTTTTTCGAGGGAAAAATAAAGGCAATTAAATAAGTTTGGTGTGGGTTCAGTCTACCTTTCTGACCAATATAAGCGATCATATTTTTTTTGCTTATTTTCAAAGAAAAGTATTTCAAAATAGTGCCTCTGATTTACAGTGGGAAGATGAAGATTAGACAGGTAAGAAGCATCATACCTAGGACCCAAGTTCCGGCCGGTGAAGATGAAAGTGTTGGGTCATCCCACAGAGGTGTAGGAGCCCTTGGGAAGTATTGAGATATCTCAGAATGATCCTCCCTGCCACCACAAAAGGCCAAGCTTGGGACAGCAAGGAGTGTTTCGGGAGCCCTTAGGGACTCCAGGCATCCAGCGCTGACTTAGATTTTATGCCTTATATTTTGAGATATACAGCTTTGCATAGATAAGTAAAGTGCAAAGCTGACTGTAAGCATTCAACTGCAGCTCAGGACATTTCTGCTTTGGGGTCTTCTAGGATGTAAATACGCCATACACTTGTGATGCTGTCAGACACAATAGCAGTAACGCTCAGTGGTACACATTCCCAAATCTGATGATGCCTCCCTTCTGAAAACATGAGTTTCAAAGTATTTGGCAAAGCACCCAGGCTGGTGCAAGTCTGCCAGGCAGGAAGGAAGGGGAGGAGGACTTCAATTCCAAGCCTATCAGCAAGCAATTAAGGTCCAGAGAGAAGATTTAAAAACCAAAGGTGAAAATGCATTGCAGTGCTGTATTACATGACTAATAAAGTAGACAAAACATCATCAAACACCCAGAGTATATTTATAGGCTTTATTTTAAGTTTTGTAAAGTGGATTAGAGACATTTATATTTGTTAAGGAGATAAAAACCCTTTCACTGGGACTCGAGTGTTTCATTTAAAAAGTTTGAGTTTTATAGGTGGTGAAAGAACCATAAACAGCAATTAATTGGTCAGAGGGAAAAAACATCAGTTGTGTGAACTGCTTTAAAAAGAGCAACAGAATTTCTTTTTCTTAAATCCCTATTTAATGGATTAATGTATTATTAAAAAAAGATAGATGATATACAAGGATGGAAAAAGCCCTAGGATTAGGAATTCTCTCTTGACTTTCTCTCCCGCTTACTGAAATTTGTTTCACAGTAGCATTTAGAGGCATTGACTGAGGCTGAGTCCTCTCTGAGCTCTGTAGAGAAGCAATCCCAGCCTTCAGAAGCATCACTTTGAGCAGAGAAGTTTCTAAGCGAGGATGGGAAAAAGGAAAATAGGGCCTCCTGTTTAAAAATGGACACGACAGTTACAGGCATGACTCACGTGAAGTTGCAAAGCTTGAAGAAACCCTTTTTATTTTGATGGTTAGTATGGGCAGGGCTATCAGGAATATACTTATTGACTTATTATTTATTCCCTTTCCAGGTCATATTTTTTCTCTCCAGTTTCCTACACTCTGTCCCTCTCTTGCTCTGCAGTTTCTGTCTACTTGGTTCTCTTTCCTTCCTCTCTCCTCCCTTTCGTATCTATTGCACTCAACTCCTTGTACCTTCCTTTCAAAAGCTGTCGGCCTTTTTCTATTCCACTGTTTCCTCATCATCCACCTGATCCTGGGGCATCTTTTAAGTACTATTTGCCAGTTTTGAAATAAAAGGCTTATGAAATAAATGACAATTATAACCTGAGCATGTAAGCAATTTGCTAAGGATCTTAATTACCTGACAAAAATAAGCTAAATGGGAAGACTCAGTGGGGATTGCTTGTGTTGGGAAACCTGGGAGTTTTTTTCCATTTTCTGCACCTGGTTGGCCCTCCCAAATGAGGTTGGCACCTTCCGAACAAGCTAGCTGGTACCTTTCTAGCAGGCGTGGGAAAGTGTAGTTTAGAATAGAGTGGCTTTAGAAACAGGGTACTTTTTTTCTCTTTGTTTAAAATGAGGGTAAAAGAGGTATGTGACTAGAGCCAAGTTACTGCTTTGAGAAGCATTTGTTGTAAAAGTTGCAGAACCTTCTGAAACACTTGTTGCAGGAGGGTTAGACAAGACACTGATTTTTAACAGTACACCCATGGGTTATGCCATACCACACTTCCCTTCTTCATCAACCAAGGCTCTGAGCAAATACCTTCCTTAGAAGCTACTTTTGGGGAGCAGAGCTCAGATAAGATGCAGATCTGAAATGACATTATGGGTATTTACCTGACCCTTGTGCCCTGTAACTGTAGCTCAGAAAAGCTTAACAGAAAGTAGCTGCAAGATGTGTGATTACCTCCCATTAGCCCTTCTTGGTATAGAATTTCATCCTAATTTCAGTGTTAAAACTGTTTCCTTTCACGTGCGTGTTAAAAATAGATGGAAGGCAGGATAATTTGCAGGTGCCCTTGAAAAGTGATTTTTAAATTTTTAACAGGAGAATATTATTAATCATGGAGAAAGAGAGGATGAGCATGAGATTTCTTGAGTATTTTCCTACTCTGCAGCACAGGCTCCCTCTGAAAACACCATTCCAAAATGGGAATGGCATATTGCCTTTTCCATTTTGTGTGCCTTATGTATTTAAGGTGGAAACTTATGATAGAATCATAGAATGGTTTGGGTTGGAAGGGAACTTAAAGCTCATCCAGTTCCACCCTCCTTCCATGAGGGGTGGGTCAAAACTTCTTGAAAAACAGCCTGCCTCTTGTCACTCTGTTATCTTGTACATCATTTCTGTAGTGAGAAGGGGTAACTGGATTACAGTACAGAATTTTCTACCTTCTGAATGTTATACTTTCCTTCACTTTTAATTTTCATGTTAAAATGATCCTGACAGTTATAAAAGAAAAGCACAGATTCTCACAGCGCTCTCCAGTAAGATGAGAATTCTTTTTTTTTTCTTTTTCTTTTTTTGGCCATTATTCTCAGGGATCTACTGCCAGTCACAAACATAAGCCAGTTCAAGGGTTTTCCAGTTTATTTTTCCATTCCTGCAAGGTAACCATTCATCTATGGAGTAATTTCTTTAAATGAGGTATCTTAATCCAAATTTCCAGCTAATACCTGCAGGGCCTGTTTCCCTTCTGATCAGCTCTGGAAATTAAGAGAAGCTTTGAAAGCTGCTGTGAAGTTCTGCTTGCAGAATTTCTGAAGGACTTTCAAAACACAGAGCAAAATTGGTTGAGCAACCTCTGGATCTTTAGACAAAATACAGAACTGTAAGGAGAAAAAAAGAAAGTGTCAGATTGACTTTGTGCCCAGGGCTCTCAGGCTGTATGGCTCTGGGTTCTAATTTTGAAGGATACTGTAAGTAAAAATGCAACTGAGGTCTCAGTGCGCTCTACTTTTCATTCTACATTAGAATGACCAGTGTTAATGCTTTTTTGCGACTCTTCCTCTGAAACTGATTGTCTTATTGTTATCTATGGTACAGTAAAACTAAATGACTCTCCCACTCCTTCCCATTTGTGTGTTTATATAAAGGCAGCTACTGTAGTTGCCAGTTAAACTTGAAGGGAATAAGGCAAAGGTCTGGCAAATCACAGCTGTACAAGTTTCCTTTGAAAACCCAAGCTGGACATTCAGGCCACCACCTGAACAGCCTCCAGTATCAGAGGATATGTGGAATTTGAGGGGAAATTTCCTTCTGTGTATTTACGCAGCTTTGACATCTTCATAAATACTAATGAATCCCAAGTGAACAAAAAAATCTCTTAACTAAGTGTATTACGAAGAATTGGTCAAAGAATTAATACTGAGTAGATTTAAAAAGGAAAACCAACACCTGTCATTAAAAAGGCTGAAAGTTGCCAATCAGTGTTATACAATCAAAAACTGTCAGTAACAGTCGTTGTTCTCTAGTCACTTATTCATGGCTTTTTCCTTTTAGCTTTATTACAAAAAGGAAAATATAATTACCTGTTCATAACCACTGCAGTTAATGACTTTGCACACCTCCAGACTTGGAGGGAGGAAGAGGAGTGGTTTAAAGCTGTTTATATTTTCTTATAAATAAGCATCAAACATGTGACAATGCCATTCCATTTATTGGACTCAACTTTTAAGCAATCTGTCTATAATCGCACTAGAGAATGTTCAGAGCAATTTGCCAGGCACCTCTCTGGGACAGTAAGTATCCTGAATAAATATGATTGTTGTGCTCTAAGCACCAATAATAAGCAGAGCACTGAGTGTTCTTGCTTTCAAAGCAAGATATAATTGTTTCTGGAATATGTGTATTTGAAAAAACCTCTGGGTGCTTTAGTTGATTATAATTTATTATTATGTTTTGACTTTGGAATAACGCAATTATATAATGCAACTATGGGGAAAGGATGGGTTAAAGGGAAATTGTAATTAAATTCAAAATTGCGAAAGAAATCTCGTATGTTTTCTGTCATACCAATTAATTTATCTGTGGTTGTAGAAATTCTGCTTTCTAAAATGGCATTTTAGCTCAGGAGGGTTGAGAGATGATTGTGGTTTTGATTAGTGTTTTGCATAATGTGAAAGTGCTGTGAAACTCATACAAATTTTCACAGAGATTTCTGCAGGTTCTGACTTTGATTCACTCTTCCCGCTCTCCAAATATAAATTCAGTTACTGTATGTGTATAGATGGCTGAGACGCACTACTGTGATACATATGCTTGACTCAGTCCAAATTAAAATCTACCAACCTTTGTTGACGTCTTATCCATCAGCTCTAGCTGATGATGGCTAACAGAGAGCTTTTAGTCTTCTCCTTTTAAGCCTTCCTTCCTACCCTGCTTTAAGGTGGAAGTCCTGCTATTCTTATTAGTCAAAATACACATTGCATATTCTTAGAACTTGCAGGTGTTTATTTTCTAAGACCTTTAAGATATGGTGCACTGTGTGCATCCTAATAACTTAAACGCTTTCTTCTGTCACTGTCTTTGCATCTTTGATAGCTGCAACACTATTTTCTTTGTTTTCAACGAATATAATCATTCCCCAAATTGCTGCTGCAAAGGGGTTTTTTGTCCAATTCATCTGCTGACATCTTCCTCTTCTCATCCTGTTTCCATCTTCCCTACCGTGGAATTTATACATGGCTTTCAGAGATCCTCTTTACACCCATCCAGTTCTTCAAGTCCAGAAGATTAGTTTCAGACTAATCATGAATAACTCAGTCCATGTATTTGATTTTCAAACAAGTATATTCATACTTCCTGCCATTAACAGGCCTTGGAGGAATCCCTCTTGATCTTCTTCTGATTTACTTCACTACTACCTCACTACATTTACCTTGCTTCCAAACAAGGGCAACAGAGCTGGTGAAGAGTTTGGAGTGCAGGCATTACAAGGAAAAGCTGAGGGAACTGAGGTTGCTTAGTCTGGTGAATAGGAGGCTGGGGGGAAGACCTCATCGCTCTATACAACTACCTGTAGGAGGTCGTAGCAAGGTGGGTGTTGGTCTCTTCTCCCAAATAACAAGTGATAGGATTACAGGAAATGTTCTCGAGTTGTGCCAGTGGAGGTTTAGACTGGATATTAGGAAAACTTGATTCATAGAAGGGGTTTTTGAGTGACCATCTCTGGAGGTATTTAAAAGACATGTAGATGTAGTGCTAGGGACATGATTTAGTGGTAGACTTGGCAGTGCTGGGTTAGAGGTTGAACCTGATGATCTTGGAGGTCTTTTCCAACCTAAACAATTCTGTGATTCTATTTGCCTTCAGGTGGCTTGCTCAGCCCAGTGACTGTATTTTGGAAACAGCAATATCCATTTTCACCTGGGGGCATATATAAGATACTTAATTGTCTCCAGATAATTGTCTCCAGAGGAGGTATGTTCACAGGCAGTTCCCATGGCTCAGTTAATGTGCTGGAATCTCCCCTCAAGTTTTTCTCATTGTAACTTGTTCCTATAGACACACCATCAAGTTTCACCTGTCAGCCTCACATTTACTTTTAACTGTGCTCATTTCTCTGGTTCTACCTCTGTTCACATGATGCAGTGGAATATTTAAACTGAAAGGAGCTTTCTGTGTAGTTAATTATTTCACTGCAATGTTTCTTCTTATTTTTCATATTAAAATCTTTTCCTTCAAATAAAACCTTAAAGGGGAAGGGTGCAAAGTAAAAGTAAATGCTTTTAATTGTCGAAGCAAGGAATCTGCAGTGAAGCTTAAGCTTCACAAAATGGAGAATAAGAAAGCATGTTTTATTCTGTCATATATTAAAATCAAGGAAATGAGGGCCTCATTTGCTTAAAGATTGTCTATTAGTATTCACCTGGTGGCAAGCAGCCTTAATCTCACACCATTAGTGAAAACAGAAGCTCATTAAATAGTAATTCTTTTTAATAGTGACAGGAGCCTGGGTCTGAACAGCACTGCTCTAAGTTTCCAGGTAAATTGTTCATGATGAACACCAATAACAGAATTTCTTGTACCTCTTCCCCATCCTAAGAACTTTCATACCATACGTAATCACTTACAAATGCCAGACAGGGTAAGAGCCTTGCAGACAAGGTGAAGAGGTTTCACTGTCAAATTTTCTGATGTTAGGAAGCAGGAAAGAAGCTGTTGGATACAGAGCAGTAGAAGTAAGTAATTTTTGATCAGGGGAAGAGTGTTCAGAAAGACACAAGAGTTTTGTCGTCCAGTGACCATTCTTAGCTTTTGACCAACACCGCAGTGGTGTTGAAACAACACGAAGCTTGTTGGATTTCTCTACTTTGGCAGCTGCTGCCTGACCTCTCATTACAGACATAAGCCAATGTCTTCTTGATTATCTCCCTCTGGCCATTGCTGTGCCCTCCCTTCCTCTAGATGATTTCATTGTTAACTCCACTGTGTTGCTGTGTAGGTTGGTTGTCAGCAGTGCCTGACTATTGGCGTGTTAAAGGCCTGAAGTAACCGATACAGTGCTCTTACACTCACTACAAATCCACAGCTAAAGTTCCCATTCTGTTTCAAATGTTATAAAATGTTCTTTGCTCTCACTATAGTCCTCAACCGTTCTACCACTTTGCATGGCACAAATCACTTCAGGCCATGTGGCTCTATTCCTTATTTAACGTTATCCTGTTCTCCTGCACAGTTTCCTCTGTTACAGATGATGCTGGGCCAGGCGTTGTTTGTTTGTTTCGAATATGCATGTGGGAAGATTGCTTAGTGCTGCACCTTAGACACAGTTAATTCAATTACTGCCAGATTTTCTAGGCCTCTTGACATTGCTATATATAGTTCCTTAGTAATAATTTTATCAATTATTTAAATTTTAATTAGCGCTTGAGTTAATTACATGATCCTTTATTGCAAGGGGAAAGAGATCTCAGTTTCCACAGCTATATGACCATAGGTTGTCCTCAGAGGCCTAAGTTTTATTTTGCATTGACTGGCATCATTGCTAATACTCATCAAATAGCCTTTGTCCTGTACAAATCTATCACAGAATCACAGAATAACCAGGTTGGAAGAGACCCACCGGATCGTTGAGTCCAACCATTCCCACCAATCCCTAAACCATGCCCCTAAGTACCTCATCCACCCTCACCTTAAACACCTCCAGGGAAGGCGAGTCAACCGCCTCCCTGGGCAGACTGTTCCAATGCCTAACCACCCTTTCCCTGAAGAATTTTTTCCTTATCTCAAGCCTGAATCTCCCCTGGCGGAGCTTGAGGCCATTCCCTCTCGTCCTGTCCACTGTCACTTAGGAGAAGAGGCCAGGACCCTCCTCTCCACAACCTCCCCTCAGGTAGTTGTAGGTTGTCTGAGGCCAAATGCCGGATCCTGCACTTGGGGCACAACAACCCTAAGCAGAGCTACAGACTGGGAGAAGCCTGGCTGGAAAGCTGCCAGGAGGAGAAGGACCTGGGGGGGTTGGTTGACAGTGACTGAACATGAGCCAGCAGTGGCCCAGGTGGCCAAGAAGGCCAATGGCATCTTGGCTTGTATCAGGAACGGTGTGACCAGCAGAATCAGGGAGGTTATTCTCCCCCTGTACTCAGCACTGGTGAGACCGCACCTCGAGTCCTGTGTTCAGTTCTGGGCCCCTCACCACAAGAAGGATGTTGAGGCTCTGGAGCGAGTCCAGAGAAGAGCAACAAAGCTGGTGAAGGGGCTGGAGAACAGGCCTTATGAGGAGCGGCTGACAGAGCTGGGGGTGTTTAGCCTGGAGAAGAGGAGGCTGAGGGGAGACCTTATTACTCTCTACAACTACCTCAAAGGAGGTTGTGGAGAGGAGGGAGCTGGCCTCTTGTCCCAAGTGACAGGGGACAGGACAAGAGGGAACGGCCTCAAGCTCCGCCAGGGGAGATTCAGGCTTGAGATTAGGAAAAAATTCTTCACGGAGAGGGTGGTTAGGCATTGGAACAGTCTGCCAAGGGAGGTGGTTGAGTCACCATCCCTGGAGGTGTTTAAGGTGAGGGTGGATGAGGTGCTTAGGAGCATGATTTAGGGATTGGTGGGAATGGTTGGACTCGATGATCCAGTGGGTCTCTTCCAACCTGGTTGTTCTGTGATTCTCTGACATAGCTTATCAAAGTAAAGGTTTACATCACTTGACTGGCCTCCAGTGGATGGGAGCTGACACACTCCTAAACTCTGTCGAGACAGTTTTGTCCTCCCTGCTTCCAGTCCCAGCACAGGTGCCACTGGGATCTCTCACAGAAAATCTGGGGGATGTTCATGCTATAATAAGTGGTGCTGCTCTCTGATTCCTTACACACACCCCATCCTCTTGCACAGGCTGCTGGAAGGCTGGGCAGGGAAGGGCTATGGGAAAGCCCTGGCAAACTATGTGCTCACTTGCTCAGGGAAAATCCTTAGAGAGATTTTTCCATAAAGGAAACCAGGATGTAAACTCACCAAACTGACTGCAGGAGCTGAATTAGGGTTTAGCCTGCCAGATGAGCCAGCTGTATAATAGAAAACCTGGCTGAGAAAGGTTTGAGAGAAGATTGGAAGAAGGTTGGCATGACATCCCAGTAATGACCCTTGTTAGCTTTTCTGCACTTCACTCTCTGTTGCAGATTGCAAATAGCTTTTTACAGTTAAGATTTGCATCAGTATTCATACTTCTGCTGTGTTATTAGCTATTGCAGTTGCTTTGGGTGACAAAATCTTCTTCTGTGTTTAGCATTTGCTGTTACAAGAGGTAGATTAGTTAGTACCCTGTCATGTACAGCGGAAAACACTGTGGCCAATGCAATGCATACATTTTCACTAAGTGTACTATTAACGTTCCTACACAGTATAAAAACTGGGTTTGTTATAGCATGCATGCTGTGGGCAGCACTTTCTGTGACTGTATGAAACTAGTGATCTTTGTCTGGTGAGGGTTTTTTTTCTGGCACCCAGTGTTAGGGTTTTCTGGTCAAAATGGGATGTAATGAAGATTTTGATTTCTTCCTTTCTTACTGCCACCATGTTCTTTACTAACTCCAAGGATTTTTATGCTCGCTGTTTTTCCTTTTGTGTGCTGCTTTGCTGTTTGAAAATGGAGCCTGCCAGTAGATATAGCAGCAGGGAGAATGAATGTTGCTTCATATTTTCTCTGCATGGCATGCAGAGAGTAAAATGCTACCCATAGAGGGCTAAATCCTGCTGGAAGAAAGGATTTTGTCTCTTCAGAGAAGAAGAGCAATTCCTTCTGCCCTGGCTGACCTCTTGCCTACAACGTACTATTTCTCTGTAGCAAGCACTTGCCTGTATTAAGACTGAGAGCATTTTTTTGATGTAACTGAACTAAGATGAAAAATTAAAAATCATTTCAATTACAGGTGCTATGTTCATTTGGGGAATAATATGAAGGGTGGATTTATAGGGACAACATTAAAAGAGCTGTAGCTCTTCCTTTCTATTCCTTGTGATTACAGATCCCCACACACCTTCTCTTTACCCAGCCACATAGTACAAGCAACATTTGCGAGCAGGTTGTTCTCGGCATTACCAACACATCCCCCACAGGTGACTGATCACAGTGATTCACACAAACTCTATATCCCGTCTCTGTGATGCCGTGTAACAGCACGCCTCACACATGGACCTGCATGTTTCCATTACCCAGTTACTAATACTGTTTATAAGAAAATAAATACTAATTCTCATTTTCTTTATTTTGTGATGATAGTCATAGGGTGTCTTTTCTGGAAACCACAACCAAATTGTTCTTGCTACAAAAACACATGTAATTTTTATGGCTAATTAAAAACAGTGAAAGATAAAAGCAAGCACAAACGTACACACAGAGAAAGATGCATCAGCAGTGGGACTATCCCCTGACCCAGTGCCCCACAAAAAGAAATTAAATGCATTCAGAATATATGTGGGGAGGTTTTTGTATAAACGGTAACAAAAAAAGACATGAATAAAAATAGGATTTTTTTTTTTTTCGGAGGACCTTTTTGAACATATTAACAGAATTTTGTACTTAAATTTCACTGGATAAATCTACCGTTTTGGTTTGGTCAGACCCAACTGAAACAGCAGCAACAAAAATTTGAAGCATTCTAGCTGAAAAAAGTTTAGTTTGAACAAAACGGCTTCCACTAGAAATCTAAACTTTCCATCGAAGCACATGTTTTTTAGTACAACAGAATAAAAAATTCATCAATGTCCCTCTTCTCCTCCAAAAGTGGTTCCAATAGATGTTGAACAAATCCTGTTTCAGCTGCCTGGAGCTAGTGATGATCATAATCACAAAGGGAATAAGAACATGGAAGAATAATCACAGCATAATAAAACCGCTTTTGGAGAGATTTTGTTTTCTCCTAAAAAAAATCTCTGTTTCTTCATTCTGCTTCTACTTGTGTTCAGTGGCTGAATTCCTACTAATTTGAATGAGAACCACAGCCTACTTGATTTATGATAAAAATGTGACTGTAATACTATTGTAGTTCTTACTCCTCTCCTCGTGAATTAGCAATGAATACAGTTATGACCCACTACAAGTAATTTCTTAGTATGTAAGATTTAACAAAAGGACAAGCAATGACCTAATATCTTGGGGTGGTGACTCCACAGCACTCATGTAGATAAAATTATTGTTTCAGAGGCATTGCAGCATTCTCTGTCTTAGCCTGATGGCAGTAAGGCATATTGGTTTATAACTAATTACGTTGGGTTCATGTCTACATGCAATAAAAACATGCATTTTACAAGCAAAATCTTTCATGTGGTCATGGTTTACATTATTTCTGTGGAAATACGTGATATGCTGTGAACCACACATCCATTAAATATTGCATGAACACCAACACCACAGGGAACATAAAATATTGAATCTGAGCAAATGGATAGCTCAAAGTGGGGGCATGCAAAGCTTTTCACTTGCTAGTCGCCAGTTAAAAAAATACCTCAGATTACTGCCAACACCACAGCAGACATAGCTTTGCAGGTGTCCAGTGGTTGAAATGAATTACGGTCTTCAGCTTCTGTTGGATGATGGGCTTGTATCACACAAGCCACAGTTGTTTGTGGCACTCATAAGCCAGATAATTATTTCCATAGAAGAGCAAGCATCTAAAAAGACTTGGAGACTGTGGACTTTCTAGGCATGTCTAGGATGGGGGCAGAGTTTTAAGACTTGAGAATTGCACAAAAGGTTTTATTCTGTCTGCAGACAGAAGCAGTTTTCCTTCTCCAGGACCTTGCATACCACATGGGGCTTTCTGCTCCATGCATCCCACTGTGGAATGGGGAACTTTATGAATTAGTCTCACTCCTGATTCATCTTTGCTCTTTTCCTACCATTTTGCTTTAGATTTTGTAGATTTTCCTGCCTGTGGGGCACTGATGTGTCTCAAGCTCTGGAGACGTAAAGTAGAAGTTCTTATGACCTTGACTGAGACACCCATTTCCATAATGAATGCTTTTTGTAGCTCCCAACTGGACTTGCCATTATTCATTCCTCAATTGCCTGATCTATGAATTCCTTGCTCATCTCTTCAGCACAAATGAATAAGTTCTTCTCCAACTGATGCCATTTTTAGTGATTTGATCACAGGATCTCTTTGATTCTTTGATATGAGTATATTCTTATCCATATCTTCATCTCTTTTCAAGAAGACATCTGGTTTATTGTAGTTCTTCTGTGGTTTCCATTTTGTAGCAAACAATGCTCTCTTTCCTCCAAATCTCAACTACATTAACAAATATTGCTGTCATATATCTTTATTGTGGCTTCATAAAGCCTGTCTTTTATGCTGTAATGGAAAGGTTATAAAACCGATATCTAATATAATAAATTATTGTGATCTATGAAACGTGAATTTTGTAAAGTGACAAAAATATGTGCTAATTGATCTCCTACTCTATAATGGGGAAGATGAAGGCACAGCCAACACTAACAAGTACTGTTGCTTCTCTGGAGGTTGTAGCATAGCAGAAGTGCATGAAATTTAATGTTCCTAAGACACTAATAGAATTGATTTCTAAAAACCTCTATGAAATCAGCCTTTGTCCTTGGGTATAAATAAGTGTGAGCGTTGTTTATACATGGGCAAGGGAGCAAGATTGAAAGAAACATAATATAAAATGTGGGTAGGAGGAAACTTCTGGCTACTATCTCCTCTTGTCTCTAGGTGACTGACAAGCAAGAGCAATGCACAGTATCTCCTCAAAGACAGCAGTTGAAGCCCTTGGATATCACTGAGTACTGGGCTAGGTAGGAGCTGGGACCCTACACCTCTTAGTGGCCCAAAATACCACCTCTACTATATGCTTTCAAGGGAGTAGATTGTTTTGCACAGTGCTCCAGGGCTTATACAGAGGCAAAACACCTCTGTGAAAGCACCAAACCCACACCCTGCTCCAATATCAGGATGTCTTGCACTTGCTCTGTGCTGGCGGGTACGTTCACTGTGAGGAGAGGTTAGCTGTAGTTAAGCAGGACATTTATTTTACTGCCCTAAAAAAAAAGAGCCCTGCTTTCCAGGAGCTTTTGGTCAAGCCTGCCACCCTGCCACCCCTCTCATCTGCCTGCTCTGTGTGGCACAAGCAGCCTGTTTGGGTCACTGTGCTGCAGGGGAGTGCTTGCTGCAGCAGCTGCTCACCCAGCACTGGAGGGAGTGTGTGTTGCACCTTAGGACAACCCCTCTGCTCAGCCCTTGGTATGGGAGTCGCAAAAAACTCCTCCTTTGTTCTTCACAGTGTAGGGAAGTGTTGTGTTGTCACAGGTGTTGGTGAAAACACAGGTGAAAGGGAGGGAGGTATGAATGCCCTGACACAGCTCTAATCACTCCCGCACCTTTCATGCAAATCCACATCTTGCAAAGCTGGGGAAAATAACTGCACGCTGAGAAGCCGTGTAGGAAAGGAAAACCACATCAGAGATAGGTGGCACAGATTTTGCCAGGCCAGCAAACTGGGTTTTGTAGGGAACTAAAAATCATCATCAAAACAGCGGGCTTATTTAGTCTGCCATGCTCATAAGCAAGAGAGGCTATTCCAAGGAAAAACTGATTTTAGAAACTGCCAAACTGCTACACCTGTGGTTGTGTCTATTTAGTGGCTAAAAGTCACATTTGTTTAATGGCTAGGTGGGGGAGCTGGAGAAGATAATGGCAACAACACATTTGATTTCTCTGTTTTTAGTGAGCCCAGGCAGGCAGAAATGGACACCTCTGCTGTTGATTGAAGGGCAGATCTGCAGCGGCATAGAGCACTTTGGCATCTTGTACATTCGCTGCTTGCCTACATTTACAAGCAAATGAAATTTGTAAGAGCACTACAAGGAATTCTGAGTGGATCCCATTCCTCTGCTGTAAGGTCATTATGCAGCACAAAATTAGGTGGTCTCAGTTAGCAGCTGAGGTTGCCAGCACACATGAGCCCTAAATATTGCACAGGCTGGAGGAAATTCCTCTGTTGTTTTCCAGATTGTCTGTGGGAGTATAACAACAACAAAAAAGGTAATGAAATGTACAACTCGGAAAGCATAGTCTCCTTTGCAAATATAGCTTGTTGCTGCAGTATAGAAGCCCCTTAGAAAAGCTCAATTTCTATACTTTTACTGTGAGCTGTTCGGTAAACCAGGCAGAACTGCCTGAGCGGGCAGCGCATCCCTGCACAATAGGTAAACAGGAGCTTCTAGGTAGCATCTGGCTTTAAATAGGTTGGGAAGAAACTGGGGGTACTTTTTTTGTAGGCTTTTAAATGTACTGTTGCAGAGAGTTGGTAAAAAAAGAGATTCTCTAGAGATATGAATAAAGGGAGAGATGTTGCTTACTGAGATTTAGAGAACAGAGAATAGCAGGAATTAATTCACCCCTCCTGCAACAAGCTCTCCTTAAGGTGTGAACTCTGACAACATAGATTTATCTACAAGATTGGAGGTAGAAATGACAAGCTTTAGGCAGTAATTCAACTTGATTATCACATTCTTTCTTCTTCACACAGGCATCTTGGTTTTGACATCAGTGTTGCTGAGCTGCTAGGAGATAGCAGATGCCCAAGCCCAAGCTCTCAGTGGTGGAGAAATTAGGCTGTATTCTAAGTTGGTGTTTTAATTGTCTTTGTTTTAATTATAGATGCTCACCTGTGCTGAATTGAGGTGGTGAGAAAGCACCCTGGGAGGCCTTGCATTCTCCAATGGATTTTACCTGTAGTAAAATCTCAGTCCTGGCAGCAACTCACACTTGCAGGATTGAAGCCACCACCAGTGGGTCTTCAACCTCTCCTCTGCCTTGTGGAGCGTGTTCATCATGAGAGGTCTCTGTGGAAAAGTCCTTCTCAGCACCAAGTCAATACTGTCTTTCCAAAAGGTACAAAACTGCTTCAGTGCTAAGGGGAGGGTGATAACTAGTAGGTAGTACTGCCATTCTTTCTCTTTCCTTGGAGCAGATCATTTTTAAAATGGAGAAATAACATGCAAATCCTAACTTTTAAAGAAATCAATTATTTTAAAGTATTTCTTTTCCTCTTCCTCTATCAGCAGAAACAATTG
This sequence comes from Clamator glandarius, assembly GCA_033459285.1. NCBI lineage: Eukaryota > Metazoa > Chordata > Aves > Cuculiformes > Cuculidae > Clamator > Clamator glandarius. The sequence continues at coordinate 1,816,308 of JAUNZM010000165.1, read as the reverse complement.
ACTTCATTACATCTGAAGGCAGAGACAGTCCCTGTTTGCCTCCTATATCCTGAAAATGTTTTAGAGTAAACTTTGCTAGTTTTTTTGGTAAAACAAGGATTGTCCAGCTCCTCCCTTCGGTCATGTTTTCTTTATTTCATAACTCCTATTCTGGAAGTGTTCAAGTTCACTTGAGGCTAACAAAATCTGAAAAAATTCATTGTGTATCTGTCTAAATAATAGATGCTCTTTCAGAAAACATCAAGGAATGTTTTCAAACCTTTCCAAGTGAAAAATATTTCAATATGAAATTTCAATTGAAACAGAAAGCAAAACTTCATTCAATAAGAAAAGTAGTATTTCTTTTTATGTCGTGCTTAAATTGTGTTTGTTATGAAGGAAATTGATACAAGTTTTGAAGAAGTGACAATCAGAAAATCAGTAGGTTTCATTTTGAAAATATCTACTCAAGCAAAATCTCTAACAAAATTATACTGTTTTGACTATCAGGTAGTATTGAGGGAAAAGTTCCACACACTAGAAAGTTTCAGGTTTATGTTAGGGGAAAAAAAAATGGAGGGAATAGCTGTTGTAATGCTTTTTTTTTTTTTTTTTTTTTTTGCCTTTTTTTTTTTTTGCCTTTTTTTTTTTCAGTAGCATTACTCTTATACTGTAGCTGGCTGTGAATGTGTGCCTCTGCACTAAAGGTGTGAAAGATTTAATGATACATAAAAGCTGAGGTAGGATGATAAGGACAGAAAGATTGATAACCACAATTGTTGTTCCTTTGAATTGTTGGGATTAACAGACTTGATTTTTTTTTTGAACAATGGATGGCAGGCAAATAATAAGAGTGTGACACAATATCCAAACAGTTTCTCTGTATTGGCTAGATAAGCTAGAAATGCTGGTAATGTCATCTATGGGTTTACTTAACTGACTTTTCATGAATAAGAAAGCAATTAGAAAAGAGAGCAGAGAAATTTTTAAGACTAATGACTGTCAGGACTTCAAAGAGCTACCACACTTTTCAACTTTGAAGGACAGTAACATCTTGTAACAAAAAGCAGAAAAAATCAGGGAATTTAATGCTTGTTCTGGTTTAATGATGTTTTGTGGTTCCTGAACTGTTTTAATAATTATATCATGCTTACCATTTTGTGTTAGGTTGAGCTATGAACGTTAAGAGTGCTTTAACCTGGAATGTCAGTCACTGATACGTTCTGTGTGACTTGGGAATTTGCACCAGTTTTGTGTAAACAGCAAAGCTTTTCTCTCTTGGAAGCAAAGCCTGCGAAGATCTATGTGAGCAAAGCACATGCCTTGTGCTTTAAAATATTTCAATGAACACATCTCATTTAGTATGAAGTTTTTTTCTTACCTAGTTGTGCAATTATATGTATGAAGGAAAACATTACAAATGGAGATGCTTTTCAATTTCAGCAGGTGGAGTATATTTAAGGCAGGAAAAAAAATAGGAAATTCCTAGTCTTCGAAATCGATAGACCCTGAGAAACCAGTGTGTTGATGTGTAGGCTTAACAGTGGTTAGAATGGGCTCTCTGGTCTCTGAGGAGCCCTTTCCATTGCAAGCTAATTGGAAAGGAGTTGTTTGTGCTCTTGTTTTTCCCATTTGAGAGGCAGGAAGAGAAGAAGGGTGAGTTGAGAGTGCAGGTGGGGTGGGGGTGTGTGTGTGTGTGCACCTCAGCTCTGATTAGCTTAGGCTTTCAGAAGCACATGTAAAAACTCCATGTAATTTTAATGCCACATCGGGGGGTTATACACTGTGATGGTCTGACAACATCACACTGAATAAAGAAGCTGCCATAGACCATCTTTTCCCAGTATATCCCCACATAAACATCATTAGACACTACAGCAAGGTTTGTTGCTGTTGTTTTTTCTATCACTTTAAAGACCTGAGTCATGAGATCTACTGACCAGGAAAAAATACGCTTTAGGCCTTCTAACAGCTGGCTGCTGGAGGACCATCAGCTATAATGAAAAAGGATGCATGAAGAAGGGAAAATTGAACATGGGTTGTTCTTGGGATGGGGGAAGAAGGTCCCACTGTACTCTCTGCTCCAATGGATAGTCTCTTCCTCCACAAATGCCAGACGCACACCAGCAGAGTGATGGCTTTTAGTGATACGAGTGTCTACATCAACAGTCAGGAGCAAGGCTTGCTTTCCTTAAATGCAGCTGATTCAAAGACCCAGAGGTTCTTAAAATTGTGCTTTTCTGTGCAGCCAGAAGCGTTTGTGTCTTGACAGTGCAGAGCCGGTTGGCATCTGCCTATAAAAAAGTCCAGGCTGGTCATTCCAGCTACAGAAAGAGGAAGCAAAGGTGGCACTTGCAGTTTTGATCACTGACTGAGGCTTCTTTTGTGCACTATCAATGGCTTGCATCCACAGCCTGCATGATGACTGCAGTAAATAATACCTCCTTATCTTTGGATATTTTCAGCTATGTACATTTTATCTATTCATAATTTATTTTGTGACTATAATTGTGATGGTAAACTGAGATTGCACTGTGAATCAAGTATGTTGGGTTATTCCTTCCCATATTGAAAATAATAACAGGAAGAAATTTTTAATTTTTTATCTCTTTTAAGATTGGTAATTTTGAAGTCACATAGACATTCTTTTACATACACACTAGAGTGTTATTTTTCTTTTGTCTTTTTTTCAACTTCCAAAACTTGTCAGAAATCGCCTCTTTTCTTTTTTCTTTTCCACTTCTAAGTTAATTTAGTGCACATTGAAACTGTCAGATAAATAGTGTTGCACATCAGAGTACAACCTAGGCAACACGTAAGCTTTCTGCATCTTGCACAAACTTTTTTGTCGTTGTATTTCTGGCAGAATAGGGGGAATTATTCACAATGAATCATTTATCTGACAAATTTTGCCTTTTTCCTGTTGGTCTAGAAATTTCCTAAGTAATTTTGAAGCTTTTGGAAGCTAATGCAAGTTATTTTTTAAGCTCTTCACTGAATAAGGAATGTGAATAGCACTTTGTCTGAAGATTGCATTTGATAATCAAAATCTAAGATCTATAGTTTAAATAGTGTGAGTCTAATAGTTTAGCCTTAAAATGATCAAAAAAGACATAGTCATTTGGGCATATTAAAATTCATAGTTTGAGTAGTAAATATATATGTCTGAAGCAAAACTTGAGCAACTGAGGCACATAATGATGTTCTTTTATCATTTCAATCAGATTATGTTTTTGTAGTAATTCAGTTTTATTCTTAATTGTGGACTGCACTGTTTTAAAGGATTTTCATTTGGGCTCTGCGTAGTAAGGTTGGTTCAATTTATGTTGTTCAGAATAAGGCTATTCTGTCCATTTTCCACAAGTGCCATTGGTGACTTCATCACAAATCCTTGAGCCTGGCAAGACACTGTGTGTTGAAAACACTGATGGGCTTTTCACTGGTGAGGAGGATGCAGGGAGATCTTCCTCTGACCTCTCCTGTGCAGCATAGCTTATGGCCTCAGACAGACAGCACAAGGTCACAGTTTCATTTGGACCTGTTGCCTGCTCCCTAGTCACATCAGATAATCTTAAACGGAGTGTTTTCCACGCAGATGTGCAGTAGTATGACTATAAGTCATTCTTCCAATTTGGCTGGACAACTGGGACAACACATGTGCCTCTAGCACTTATTCGAGGCAGAATATATTTGACAAGTGCTAAACTTAGGGCAACTGGTGTCACTTTTACATTAAATTTGATAATTACAAGCCTTCCTAAAGCTCTTATATCTTAGTCTTCAAAGTACTCTGTGAATAAATAATTAAATAAATTATCCATTAATCCACCTGATAGGAAGAGCAAATGTTCTTTGAATCACAGAATTGCTAGGTTGGAAGAGACCTTTGAGATCAAAGTGATAAGGCATTTCCTAGACAAGCTTTCATTACAGAAGAGGAGGAAAAGACTAAATGGAGAAGTATGTAATTAGAAGGACCTTTGCTTTCTTGGCCAAAGACAAGCCCTAGTGTTTAAGATGCTTCAGGGCCTATAAAGACGTTTCCTTAGCATTCCCATGTGAACTGGAGTCATCTGTCATGTTCCTGCAAGGCAGCCAAGTCTGAGATGCTTTGTGTGGGGGTATGGCTGTTGGATCCCTTCCAATATGCAGAGCAGAGAATTGAAAACGACATATTAAACAGCTTTCCTAGCCTTGCATTTGTTTCTCAAGTTCTTTCACCTTTGCTTGATTTGTGCTTCATAATTCCAGGATTCTGCAGAAGTCTGGGAAAACCTGTAGACCAACTTGTTGCAGTCTGGACATCTTGTATGCTGTTTGTATCCAATAAATGAGTGCGAAATTGAGGATATCTGCAAATGGAAAAATGCAAATGTACAGTTTCATGTGGCACTAGGCAGAGCCACACACAGTGAATTCATACATTTTGTAAAAGCTTTGCTTTCAATTTCATCTGTTTGTCATCTGGTGCCTAACGCATTGTGCCTGTCTTCCACATCCCCCTTTCAATTCAGCTGCTAAGCTTTGAATCTTCTGCCAGCTGGAGTTCCATATTTGAAAAGCTTGGTAACTTTACAGTAAAAGCAAAGTGCTCTTGCTGGCATTTGTTACTTAAAAGTCACGACTAAAGCAGAACACTTAGGGTTACTGAGTACAGAGTAATTTTTTTCCCTTCTTTATCACTAAATGTATATCTAAATTTCTTACCTATTTTTGGTAGTGTTTCCTTTATTTGTGAGGATTTGTGTGCTTGCAAGTGCATACACTTTCAATTACTCTTTTTTTTTTTTTTTCCCCTATCAGACCAACGGCATGAGGTTTAACAAGGCCAAATGCCGGGTCCTGCACTTGGGGCACAACAACCCTAAGCAGAGCTACAGACTAGAAGTCTGTCTAGAAAGCTGCCTGGAGGAGAGGGACCTGGGGGTGTTTGTTGACAGCGACTGGACATGAGCCAGCAGTGGCCCAGGTGGCCAAGAAGGCCAATGGCATCTTGGCTTGTATCAGAAACGGTGTGACCAGCAGGTCCAGGGAGGTTCTTCTCCCTCTGGACTCAGCACTGGTGAGACCGCACCTCGAGTCCTGTGTTCAGTTCTGGGCCCCTCACCACAAGAAGGATGTTGAGGCTCTGGAGCGAGTCCAGAGAAGAGCAACAAAGCTGGTGAAGGGGCTGGAGAACAGGCCTTATGAGGAGCGGCTGAGAGAGCTGGGGTTGTTTAGCCTGGAGAAGAGGAGGCTGAGGGGAGACCTCATTGCTCTCTACAACTACCTGACAGGAGGTTGTAGAGAGGAGGGAGCTGGCCTCTTCTCCCAAGTTTCGAAGGACAGGACAAGAGGGAATGGCCTCAAGCTCCACCAGCGGGGGTTCAGGCTGGACATCAGGAAAAACTTTTTCACAGAAATTGTCATTGGGCACTGGCAGAGGCTGCCCAGGGAGGGGGTTGATTCACCTTCCCTGGAGCTGTTTAAGGCACGGGTGGACGAGGTGCTGAGGGGCATGGGTTAGTGTTTGATAGGAATGGTTGGACTCGATGATCCAGTGGGTCTCTTCCAACCTGGTTATTCTATGATTCTATGAAGTGACCTTGGGCTAACAAAGTTATGTAAGTAATACAGAGTGAGGAAGGAGAGGAAAATAACATATCATGGCTGAAGGGATGGTTACGCCAATTGGTAACCCTTTTGATATCAATGATGTTACTTACATAGGGAAAGAATCTAATCTGAAATGGGAAAGAATTTCCCTTATATACTTACTAAGGGCTGTTATAAACAGTGATGAAAGGGATGGGGATTTCCGATGCCTTGACTGTGTCAAGCTAAATCCTTAAGCTCTCTAGAAATGCAGAACCCACATGTGTAAGGATCCTTTTTGTTAGTTACATCTTTAATGTAAAGATGGGAGCAGGATGGGCATAATCCTAAAAATGGCTTTAAGAAAACAAATTTATGCTTTAATGAGAAAAGAGTTGTCAATCTGTGCACACATGGAAAAAAGGAGCGAGAGTTGGCAAAGGATGCTGAGGCAGGACAACTTGGTGATGCAATAGAGGGGTTGAAACCTGCAAGGATTTTTTTCTCTGCTTCCAGTTCTCATTTCTGACACAAGAGACACTCGGGTTGAAGCCAGAGAGGCTGTACAGGCTGGGGAACAGTGGTCCAGCCAGCATGGCCATGAGGGAGAGGCAGCAGCAGGGCTCAGGGATGGCTGAAATTTTTAACAGCCAGCCTAGGAACTGACTTGAAACAGTCACTTCTACTGAACCCACCAAACTGACACAGACCCAAACTAAATATTTTATGTTAAAATTTATGAACGCGAATGCCGCTGAGTGTGAAATGATAGGGAAATTAATACATGATGAAACCAGTACTGTGTAGTGGCTCATGACAAAGAAAAATGCTGTAATCTGAGGCAACAAAACACAGAACATTTAAGGAAGTCAATGAATAGTTAAATAAACAGATTTTTATTTTTCTCCCTGCCTCAGAGATTTGACTCCTGAAGATCTTTGTAATGCCCAGTTTGATGTGAGGCTCTTTAAATGGCCAATGGCTCCCCTTAAAAGGTGGCTTGGTTAAATGACTAATGTTGGGTGATATAAATCTCCCCATACTGCACAGAGAAATGAATTGCTGCATCATGCAAAGTACTGCCTGATCAAGCTAAGCAATAAAGCATGGGACAGATGACAGGTTTGATGTGAAGCGTTGGTCCAGACGAGTGACTGAGTCAACTCGCTTGGATATATCTGCAGAGACACACTCCTATAGACTCTTCTGAAAGCAAAACCCCTCCAAAGTTATACTTCACTTGCTCTGATTTCCTTTCCCTGGCATTTCACTGTTATTTCTTTTTACTTTTGCTATTATTCTGACCTGCAATCTGCAGATTTTCTAAACCATGAACAGTAGCTGTGACTTTACTGTGAGAACTCTGAAATTCATTAACAGAAAGACTTGGCTTTAAGCAAATGTCACATTACATTAGCGTAATTCTCAGGCGCCAGCGAGCTCTTAGCTTGGCCTGTTCATCTAGGCAGAGCTCAAAATACCTCCATACTGCATCACAGAGACGTTCTGATGATGCTGATTACTTTTGTCTGCATCTGTTTTGACTGATAACTCAGGCAATTATTAGCATTCTGCACACAGCAGGAGGACAGTAGTGAGGAGGAAGAGAATTTATAAGCACTATGCCAGGGAAAATAACCTACAGGGTCTGAAAGTATTGAGAAGTGCTACTATAATTAGATACTGTGCATGTATAAAACACTTAAGTGTTGTATTATGCTCTGTTTGGGGTGCAACACTAGGATCTCACAGTAATCAAGATGAAGATATGAAAGGTGTATTAGTGGTCTTCCACAGTATTAGTTGTATCTGCCTTTAAGGGTGAAAGTAAAGGTAAAAGAGCATTGGCACTCTCATAGATAGCTGCTGAATTCTTTGTAATGGCTCTTCCTGGACTAACTGTTAATCCATCACTTTTTACAACTACTGCAGAAATATCCCAGAATATTAGTTTGCAGTGCTCTGTAACATTTCTCTCAGAGCTCATCAGAAACATATATCTTAAATTGCTAGAAGAGCAGGAGGGGGTTGAAGGAGATTTTAGACTTCCCCAGCATACCAGCAGGTACATTGGTCCAACATTGCTTGACGTGCTTCCTCCTCTCTCCACCTCCCACAGTCTTCCTCCTCCCAATTTACATTAAAGACTACATCCCTTTCTTATGCTAACACTCTGGCGAATATCTATTTAATCATACTATCATGGGAATATTAAAGCCATGGTGGAAAACTAAAAAGCAAAGAAACCCTTGTTATGGTTGATGTATGATGACTTTAAGAGTCTGAATTTCAAAGCACACAAAAGTCTTTCAGTAATCCAGATGCTTATTTTGGTCCAGGAGCACTACTGAAAGTGTCCCCAAGTTCCTAGTGCACAGGAACAATTGTGAAAAAATTAAAAAGCTGCTTGAGTACATAAATAGGTAGATGGAAAGTGTAGGTGTTGATGCTGAACTACAAGCAATAGATCAAGCAGTGTGTGTGTTTTCATGTCTAGGCAGGCATGTACAGTAAGCAGACAGGAACTGAAAGCAGCAGGGTGAGCTTTTCTAGGGCTTTGAGCAATTGCAGAATTATAGAGATTATTCCATAAAAGAAAGCTTAGGTTTATGTTAAGGTTTTCTTCCCTGACTGAACTGAAGTCTGCTGCTTTTTAGTAAAATTATAGTCCTGGTTGTGTCATTAAAGGCACAAGGTCATCTGAGAACTGAATGCAGGCAGTTCTACCTGTTTCCTGACTGGTGTGGTCATGGAGACAAGGCCTGTGTTCCTCAGGCGGGGAACAGAAACCCTGATCTCTTGCGTATGGCAGACTGTGGAGAAGGGGGAAGTCTAATCACCAGTGAAAATGAGAAGTGATGTGCCTCGTGGGGGCTGCCTGATATGTGGCCAACAAGCTTCCTCGCGGCACAGCCCAGCAACTCCAGAATGAGCCAAGCAACTCAAGTGTGTGTAATTCACACATCTCCTGGTCTTCACATCCAGCCTCTGTTTGCTTCTGAGCTTCACACTTGCCTTCCCAAGGCAAAACTGAGTTTGAGGGTTACACAAGGACCTAGCCTGGAGCACAGACTCTGTCTCTCGCAAGTACAGACCTGCCACTGGTTTGCCACAAGATGTAAATCTCTGAGACTGGAGTTTTTGTTCCTTGCCAAGTCAAACCCTGGCAGCAGTGAGAAATGTAGATCTCATTTGTGACCTCATTTGAACTTGTGAAGCTTACTGGTAAGGATACTGCTAAAATCAGTATCTGGTTTCTTGCTGTGCAGTAGGATTTAAATCTGCTAACAGTCTGGTCCATGCTGGGACTGATTTGTCCAGTTACATTTGGAAATTTCTTGGTTGAATGCAGTGGATGCTTAACAAAGACAGCAAGTCCTTTCCCTTAGCCTATATAGGAATTGGATGGTAAGGTCTGGTTGTTGTTTTTTTTTTCCCTACAGCATTTGTTTGCTCTTTTTTCACATATAACTTGCACAAATCTCACTAATGATGGTGATGAAAAGACATAACAATATCATTTCCTTCAGTAAAATCCAGAACTTGTATTTAGGAGCATGAAAGAGGCATATCCAAATGAGGGTGATACCCTGGGTCTTGATGGACCTCTGCTGTTAGCAACTGGATTACACTTGGTGGTCTATAAGCCCAAAGCTCACAAAAGGGCAATGAGGACCTCATCAGAAAGAAGATTACTTGGGGAGAAGGATTCAGAGTGTTTGCCACTGGTCTGAATTTTAGGGGGTTTGGGGAACAATTTGGAGGAGTCATTGATGTGCTGTTCCACTAGGGAAATCCATAAAATCCGTTATCAATTTCCCCTGACATTCGCAACCCTCAGAGTTTCTAGTGTCAATTACTCATTACCAGGCAAAAAGAATTTGATTTTCATACTTCTTAAGTGAGACAAACTTGGAGAAATGAATAAGACAAAAAAGGTCATCTCCTGTGCATGATTTTGTTAGAATCCATTTCACTCACACAAAAAATAATAGCTGGTCTTCTTATTTAGTTGCAGTTTTACTTTGCTTGAAAGTAACGTGGGAGTTTATTAATTTTTTTTAAAGCAAATATAAAAAAACAGCAGAGATGAGGCAAGAAAACTGCATGATTCCCTTCAGAGGGAGTGTTAATCTTATGATGCAGGATTAGTGACTTCTGTTGGGCTTCCAGCTCCACAGTTAAGTATTGATACGTGTGGTTTTCGGTATTAATAACATTGCTAAATAGCTGTTACTGGGGCTTCTCCAAAATGAGTTTCTTATTGCCAGAGTAGGATTCTTTATGCTTTTACTGTGTGATGGTTAATGATAAAACTACATCACTGCATGAAAAATAGTCTTTGGGATGGCTGACCAGCTCTGTGACTATCTCAAGGGAAAATCATCATCATGTGACAGCTCTCTTGAAGATTCTGGTACTTTTTGGTGAAGTATGAAGCATCCAAGTATTAATTTAAAATAAATGAGTTACATTTTTCTGAAACAAGAACCTAGAAGAAAGTAAGTTCTTAGCTACTTGCTGTGGGTTTTTAACCTTTTCCATTCTTAAGTCACATAAGCCATGGGATTCTACTGCCACAGTAATGTGTAGGGCAGTTACCTAAAGAGGAAATTTCTATTAGGCGGCATTGGCTAACTAGAGATTAACAATTTCAACAGATATCTCAGCAATGTAAATTGTGTGCATATGAAGGACTTGTACTGCTTTCTAAATATTATCGAAGAAATACAGTCACAGGAAAGAATTTCTGTTATATACTCTTTAGCTGTCCTTTAAAAAACACATTTAAATGGAATTTTTTAGTCCCTCCTTAGCTTGTATAGTTCCATACAAAACAGGAAGAATAGCCCTCAATGGAGGCAAACGGAACAATATCTATAGATTCCCATCTGCAATCAGAGCTGTGCACACATGGAGAAAAGGAGTGAGAGACAGGCTCCTCTCATCTGTCCTGCTGTCAAAGAAGAAAGTGAGAAATGGAGTGAAGCACCTTGGCCATGACCATGTCGTAGCCAGCGAGGAAATCTTGACTGGGTGGAAAAAAAACAAACACAAAGTCAAACAAATTTCCCATCTCGGTCCAGACTTCCCTTGGCTGGACAGTGCTTTGTTTGGAGGTGGGGAATCTGCCCCCAAACCTGGTGCAAGGGCTACTGAAATAGCTCAAAAAGCAAGGTCACAGAGGAAATAATACTTAGCATCACAGGCCAAGGTATTGTCTAGCCATGTCATTACCCTTCTTTTAAGAGTAGTCCTCTTTCTTCCTGGTGGTTTGAAAGAAATAGTGGGAGGAAGGCGAGGAGAAAAAAAACAGGAGGTGGCATAGGAAAGGAGAGGAAGCAGCTGATGACCCTCTCCCCCTACAGACAGTGGATTTCATGGAGATACTCAGCCTGAAAGCAAGGATACAAAGCCAGGGAAGTCAGAATGGAGTGGCTGTCCTTTTGTGGATGATGTTTGGGTTTACAAAGTCCCATATAAATGTGATAGGCTCTCTTTTAAGAGAGAATAGTCGCTTGTGGTGACCTAAGGAGACCTGATGACCAGAATAACACATTCTTACTATAGCATGTACAAAGCCACAGTAGAAACTTCTGGTACTCTGTAGATGCTGCCCAATGCATTTTAAAAATGTCCTATTTGAGTCTAAAGACTGCACCTGCAGATACCGGTACACAGTCCAAGTTGTTATGTTTGCCTACTTTTTTAATACCGACAGAGAGGATTTCAGTTTATTCCTTTGTAGTACAGTAGGGCATAGAATTAGCAGAGGAAAGTAAGTGTTTGTAGTAGATATTGCATAATTGAAAGGGAAACATTTAATGGTAATAAACCTATATTGATTCAGTATAATTGAAAAGTGTATATCATGTTATTATTGGCGAAGAGTTAATTGTATCTATAGGGAGCAAACAGATGGAGACTTTTTATGGGTCAGGCTAGCCTGAGAATAGATTTGCTTACAGAATAATACAGATCTATTGCATACAAATCTACTTACAAAATTTAGAACAACAGTGGACACTATATTTAATTACCAATGATCTGTTTTCATCTGGGATCTGTTCCCACCTCTCCCCATCCTCCCAGGCTGCTCCAAACTCTCACTTTGCATTGACATCATGGTTCATTTTCAATATTGTGACAGATTGTCCAGACACCTTTTGCATGAGAATATAACCTTGCTCAAAATGTACTGGAAGGAATAAATGTGGCCCAAAGAAATCTTAACACAATATCAGGTTTCTGTGTGAGCAATTGAGTGGAAACACTTCTCCAGGTGAACCAAAGGATGTTAAGGCCACGCATCTCCACTTGACTCTGTAAGCAAAGTACCTATATTGAGAAGACGCTTTTAAATCTGCACAAAGTTCCCACAAAATACCCTTGAAGTGCAACATCATGAAGTTTTAGAAGGAAACATCTCCCCTCTGTAATCTTTTTGAATGAAAAGGAAAATAGGATAATGATAAATCCTGAAATGTCAGGAAAATATTTGTAAGGAAAAGCTCTCCTTCAGGTGGGATATCACATTTTGTGAAGGTTGTTATATGACAGCCCCAGGTTTGTGTGTCGCAAGGTAATATCAGTGTAGATGAAGATGTACAGATGAAACTTCTGTGGGAGTTTGTGCTCATTTTAACTTCTAATTTTTTCCTCTACCAAGCCCTGTTTGTCAAACAGGGTTTAAATAAGAATTCAGAACATCAAATAACAGATGGCAAACACTAGGATATTAAAAGTAAAAAGCCCAATTGCAATTCAGTTCATATTTCCTTGGAGAATCTTTCATTTTCCTGTTCAGTAAGACATTGCCTGACCCATTCCTTTTACATATCTCTGCAGTGTAATCAACCAAGGCTTCTCTTGGCATCTCTAGTATTTTCTGACTATGCTGGGATACTTTTTATTATCAGATCAGTGTCTCTCATTCAAAAAATAATCTTTGCTATCTCCACCCTGGAAGCAGACCAATAATTTTCAGGGACAATGCTCCACAAAGTGAGGACTGTTTTCTGTGTATTCTATTATGCCTTTTCTGTACCTTGTACAAAATGAATGGTATCCAAGATAGTGAACAGCGGGATTTAAGTGACAGTGCTCTCCAGAGAAATGCAAAGTGACATGAGGAGAAGTTGGATTTGGTACCTTAGTCCCTCAGGCTGTCTTTTCACTTGCCACTACTAGGAAACTGTCTTCAGTCTTCCAAATAAGCAAATTACTTTGATCTGAAAAGTGCCAGATACTATTAGGCTTTTCTTAGGAATTAATCTAGATAAAAGAAAGGCTGCCCCTCTAGGCAAGGAAGTTTTGTATCTATAAACTACTGCTCCTTATTCCGCACGGAGCACTGCAAAATTAATATATTGCTGGTAGCTTTATATTTCCATTTGCCTACACAGCCATTATATTAGAGTGACTTCTCCAAACTGGATATTAATGATTTACACTCTTCAATTTGTGTATCTGTGAAGTGGAGCTGGATATTCTGAAAAACCAAGGAGCGTACTTAGGCATGCCCAGGATCTTCCTCCCGGTTTATCAGCAGGTCCTTGGTTCAGCCTGATTTAATGGCAGTCAGTATATAAAGTGTGTACCAGCCTAAAGGAGGTGTCCATTAACAACCATGTGAGCAACAGTGGTGGAGGAGCTTCCTGGAGAGGAGCAAGATGAGCTTTGTGTCTCAAGGGCTTGGAAATCATTAAGGCTTTCTGGAACATCCTGTGGTGATAAGCAAAGACCCATGATGTGCTGAGGAGAGAGCTGGAGGCAGTCACAGGGGAACAAGGGCATATCTCATGTTGGCAGACCCCTAGGTGTGACTTCTGTGTGCTGGTGCTGTGATGGTCACAGTATGGCAGCACTGCAGAAGCAATGGTACAAGAGTTTGACTCTGTTAATCCATTCTCCTTGGGAAATGCTACCCTTATCACATTTCTGCTGATGTGGCCTGTGGTCTTCTCATTATTTCCCTGTCTTGTTGCACAGGGAGACCAGCCTGGCCTCTTGAGGTTTATGAGACCCTGTTGCTGTGACAGGAGCCATTATCTCAATGCTGATAAGAACTCCCTGCTTTCAGGTTACTACTTAGAGCAATGGACCTGCTTTCTGTTTTTTCTTCTCAAAAACTGTAAGAAGAGCCAGTAAAAACTAAAATAGAAATGTTGCTGATCACTAGAACAGGAGAGACTTTATTTTTAGATTTCTGTTTTTTCTGGTTAGTCAGCTAGAGCTAGGTGGTATCTCTCCTACTAGCCCTTTGTTCATTGCAGCAAACTGGTTTTGGTTAAATATTTAATTGGTGAAGACACAAGGAATGCATGGAAAGGTATCTTGCTAGCCCAAGCTTTGCAGCTCTCCCGCATGCTTGCATCCATTTTCCTGTGCAATGAGTCTGACAGACCATCATCTGGGGTGGCATATGTCTTCCTGCCTCTTCTTTCTGTCAGCCACTCCCTTAGGGCTGTGGGGACTGACGATCCCATTAGTAGAGGCCTCTGGAAAGTGGGCAGAGAGCTGAGCAAGGCCAAGGGTGCCCAAATCAGATTGTTAGTTCTTTTCTACATGTGAAAAATCATACTGTGTCTGGAACAGTAATTGACTAATTGAGACCTTGCATCTCAATGACTTTCTGTTTGGTCTCCCATTGAAGTGGGTGTAACCAGAGTTTTTTGCAGAGGAGCAAAAATAGATCCTTCAGTTAGAGATGAGGACCCAAAGTGCTTCATACACCACAAAAAAGATAAAACCATAAGCTTCTTGAAATGCCTGGCATCCCTCTTGGTAAGATCACTGGTGAGAACCACTTATATTCTTTATGCTCTGGAAAACCAAAAACCAGAACTCCTGAGAAATAATGGCGCAAATATCAATTAAAATATTTGCCTTTTTTTCCCCAGCATGGTTAATGACTTTGGTGCTGAAATTACCAGATTTGTGGGAGGCACATGACTCCTGTGCTCGCTTCAGACATGCTGTTGATCAGAGAGAAACCTCCTCCTTGTCAGAGTCACTTTCCTTCTTCTGTCTTCCCATGAACCCTCCAGGCTTGCTTTCCCTTCCATCAGCACTAAACTCTTCCTGCCTTGTTCACTAAATGGAAATCTTATTTTCTTTTGGCTTTAAGCACTGTGCAAAATACTGCTTTTACATTTTCTTACTGAGTTCTAACAGCAGCGGGTCATTTTCCCCCTCTTGGCTCAAATAAGCTCTGTTTTCTGCTTTTGGGTGTTTGAACTTTCAGGGAATCCACTGCTAAGAAAAGAAGCCTACCTCCCAATACTAAGCCTCAGCTTTGTATTGCCTAACAGGGCAGTGTTTGTACGGAGAAGGATAAATCAACACAGCTGTGTTCGCTTTCCTTACTTCACATGCCACAAGAAATCAGACATGGAGATGAGCAGCAATCAGGAGCTACTGATATTACTCTTACTTCTACCGTTATGCAAACAAACAGCCCCTGCAGATAGTTGTGCTATTAGTTTGTGAGCTTCAGTCACCCACGGGCCTGGGATGGTGACTGTGTTTCTTACCGGACCTGCAGTCCCCTGTTCCTTTCCCACAGCTAGGTTAGACAGGAATTATCTCTGTGCTTGCACAGCTTGTGTTGAATTCTCTGTGCAGGAGAATCCAGATCATCACTGGAACAAAATACAAGCTGATAATAATCCCTGCTATTAGTCCATTTAAAATGGGTCAAGAAAACCACCTATTTGCCATTGCCTTCTGGCATTGCCTGTGCAACAATCTTTTTGGCTGTATGTGTAGGCTTGTGCTCAACAGTAGGCATTCCTATCCCTAATAATAGAGCCCAAAGATTAACACTTCTATTTCACATAGCTGTGATCTGCTGCAGCTAGTATCCAGTTACCCAAGGATCCTGATCACTGATCTTACACGCAGCACCAGTGTTGTCTCTGTGCTTTTGCACACTGCCTTGCTGGAATGACTTTCTTTCGCTCAGCTGGCCTGAATAAACTAAAATACTCACAGAAACAGTCTAATAGTGAATGTCTAATGGACATTTACTACTCCATTTAGTCCTTGCCTTGAGCAGGATAAAGTAAAAAAAAAAAAAATTCACAGGATATCTTCATCTACAGAAAAGCTAAATACAAGTTCTTAATAACGGCACTAGCTAGAGTGTTTCAGGCTTGATGCTGTAGTCTGCAGCCGTTGTGTCTGGTACTACTTTGATGATAGTGCCATTGAAATAAGTAAGGGTATCATTTCCTTGGGTTCCTTGGGTCCTGGCATTTGTGATGAGAAGATAGGACAGCATTGCATGAACTGAGCCCAAAAGAGCTCAGGGTACATTTAAAGCTTTGTGTGTTTTTTCTTGCACCTCTTCTTCGATGTGGGGAGTAACATATTGGTATCTATCCTGCTATGGGACTTCTGGGCTGCTCCCATCTCCAACAAAGCTGAAATGCAGCTTTTAGCAGACTGCCATAAATTACATAGTGTCATTTTAATTACTGCTTGGAGACATTTAAACTCTGAGCCCTTGTGGGTACAAAGACAGCTTTCTATCAGTCCTACACCCTAGCATCAGGAGCTCTCTGGCTGCCCTTTGAAGCTAGCACCAGGAACTCATGGACTTGTAGAAGTGACATACAGAGACCTTACAGCTCAGACCAGGTCTGGGAGGAGGTGACTGGACCGGGGCATTTGAAATGGGTTTGTGATCTGGACCATCCAATGCTCCAGACTGAGCTATTGAGTGGCAGTTAGGTATGTAGTATGCTAATCTCTCAGAGCCAGATGGAGTGGATTTAATGTCAGAAGGCACTTTCCAAGGATCAAAGGAGTTTATAGAAATAATTATTTTTACCTTTAAATGAAAAGAAATATGATAACTGTTAAAATGGTCCTTAATTCATGAGCTTCACATCCCTGGGGTATGATTAGCAGCAGATAACTGGGTCTCCCTGCTGTGCCCTGTTGCTTAGTTACGCCACACAAGTACACTGTGCTTTCATTTTCTGTCTTATGTGAGCAGGCGCAGCATGATATGAAAGTTCAAAAAAAGTGAAAGACACTGAGAGTACTCTCAGCTGTATTCCAAATTGCTTGGACTTCAGTGATGCTACGTGCACTGTGCTTGCTGTGAATGAAAACAAGCTGCTTCTGACCATGGGTGTAAATTGGCAGATACTCCACTAGCTGCTGGAATGAAGAGTTGCAAAGGAAATCAGAATCATGCCCAACAGATTGATCCTTCAGGGGATGTAATTTATTTTCATAACAAGAGTATGAGAGATTAGCACCACAGTGGCATGATAAACTTAAAAGCCCCTGGAAGAGCTCTTAAGCAAACATTCATTCCTTAAAAAATAGTGGATTGCATATTTATTTTGTAAATCAGAACTGACTTGAAGAGCTGGATACGTGGGGAGTGCACCATGTCTTTCCTTTTACCCACTCCATTAATGAAGGTTTGGTCGTATCATGGAAAAGCAGAGCTGTCCTATGCTGGGTCTCACATGAGAAAGCTGCTGGGTCTGGTGTAGCTCAGAAATCTGGGGGAGGCTCTGCACAGAAAAATGTGAGGACTTTCAATGGAGAGGCAGGCATGAGTGGGCAGCTTCCCGAGTATGTGTGAGTTAGAAGTTGAGGCTTCTGTTCACTTGGAAGATGTTCTGCTGACTGTATGAATCAGTACCTATCTCACACAGCTCTTCTGTACTGTCAAAATACTTCATGTTTCTTATTTGTTTGTCCTGCTAATGGATTCTTACAGACACACACATAAAGATCTCATAGGAATGAAGAGAAGACACAGTTCTTCTTGAAAAAAATACGGCAATTCATATAGTTTGTAGAAATTCTGGAACACTTGACTCTAAATCCATGGCTATGTGAGGACAGCAGTTTCATTGGGAGAGCACTAATACTTTTTAGCCCAAAGTGGCTACAAAGCTGATAACACCAGCTTCCCTTAATCCTTCTATTTAATGGCTAGGTCTTTAACGAAGCAAAACTTAAAGGATGACAGTGAGGTAATAAATATGTTAATTCCATCAGACTGAGATGGGTAAAAGAGCTCTAGATTCTTCTCTTGTATAGTTAACTTTTACTTTTCTTTTTTTTGAAAGAGAACAAAAGGAAAAGATGCCTAAAATAATATTTACAGCAGTACATTTTCATGGTGTCTGTGCCTATGCCAGGGGGATTGGAACTAGGTGATCCTTAAGGTCCCTTCCAAGCCATATCATTCTATGATTCTATGATAGTGATTTAACAATTGTGCGTGAGAACTTCCTTTCCCATTTCTGTTGGTGGAGGGTGTTCATGAATTGGTAGTGTCCTTGCTAGGCTTTGGATAGTGAAGAAAAGGTACAGTTTTGGGGCAAAGAAGAGGTCTCCTTAATGTTTTAATTCTTCGTTAGTTCTTAAGGGCTGTGTCAGTTGGCAATTTTTTCTTCAGAGTTGATCACACCTGGTACTGCAGCTTATATGAACCAGGTGAGAATCTCTTCTCCTGCAAAGTCTAGGGTGAGCAAATTTGGGGAATGTTGAGATGGACAATTATCGCCACTTTTCCTTCGCCTGACCTTTGATAGATGGTAGTTCCAAAGCAGCAGGTTTGTAAACTTTCACTTTTATTTTCCAGTATTTCTATGTGAAGATACACTCTCACCTTAGATACGCTCTGCTTATTATCATCAACATTTTACACTGCAATCCCAGCTTTTAATATCCTTATATTTAGACAACAACTAGCCTTCCTGTATCAATAGATAGCTGTATAATTTACTGAGAAAACAGTTCCTTTCCTGGCTGCTAATTAATAGAAAAGAAGATTTACTTTTATCCTAGGGAGGCAGTCAGTTCTTCCCCAGTTAACTATAATAGTTAAGGTATTTCATATTAGCTAGAAATGCATAAGGAGAGGAAGTCTTATGTTTATTTAAAATATCTCCAAGGCACTCATCAGCAGGCTCCCTGCTTGAGAGCTTTTGCTTGGTTTTCCACTGACAAGCCAGAAATATGCAAGTATGTAGGAATTCAGTGAGCTGACTTGGTCAAAGTGGTTTTTGCATATTCATCACATTGGGTAGGGACAAAGGAATCTTCCTTTTTAGGTATTTTTTTCCTCCTATTAGATGTGAACACATCCAGCCAGTAATGACCAACCATGTAAAATCATCAAATGAAGCGAGAGAACTGAAAAATATGCAAGTATGGAATTTTTTTTTCCCTTGCAGTGTAAATCTATAGATTTCTTTCTTACTACTTGGCTATGTTTTAGCACAGTAGCTTCCTGCTTAATGTGGTAGAAAGTAGGGGTGCTGGAGCATTCAGTGTATCATTACGAACCATAACAAACAAATAGCTCAATAAATAAAGCAATTACCTAGGGCTTAAAGACAACTCTTTTTGAACTAGATGCATCGGTATGAGACCTCTGTGCCTTCCCACCTCGCTACAGAGAGTACATCTAGCAGCCACCTCCCAGGCAAGCAAGAGCTGCCTTGGGGAGAAGCAGCCTCCCCGCTGCTGCCTGGGTAGCTGCTCCCTCAGATGAGCATGCAGGGGTGAAGGGCACACACTCTGCTTCTGCTTAGAGAACACCAAAGCCCATGGAAGGGAGTCCCACCGGCTCAGTGCTCCCTCCCTGAAGGCTTGCAGCAGCCCAGAGCTCTTTCATTTGCACACATCCCTGAGTCCCTACAGATAATGACAAAAGAAAATAAAAAGGGAGGGGGGATTAGACTAACATCTTTCCACAACTGTAATTACCACCCAAGAGAGATGTCAGGGGCACCATTTTGAAGCTAAATATCCCCTGGGATAGTGCACGTGCTATCCAGCAAGCATTTGGGTTGCCTTCCTGAGGAAAAGCTCTTGAGTGGGAAAACCTGCCCAGTCAGAAATGCCTGCAAAGTGCAAGAGTGCTTATTGCAGGAGGGATCACATTTATTTTCTAAGTAACATCAATACAATTTGAGATAGTTTTAAATCAATATGGATAATAATTAAATATGCTGCTTTAAAAATGAAAAATTGATTTTCACCAGGAGGCTATCAGTAGGGGGGCGGCGATGAGTAAATCAGCTTTTGTTCACAGTTTACAAAATCTCTATCACAATAACTTAGATTTGTAAGCATTTGTAAATCTAGTTTCCCCGAAGGGAAAAGTGGGTTTTGGAACTTTCTCTGGGAGAGGGGAGGTTTGCTCTACTGCTTATGTCCATAAGCAACAATTGACTTCAAAGGAGCTCTGCTGATTTACACATGTAAAATGTCTGACTCAAGAGATCACTTGGAGACACCTCTAACTGCAACCTTTTCTGCTTGCTTGCCTCAGAGTTGGTTCAGATGGTGCAAAATGCTGTGTAGATAGCAAAGACCCTGTGGTGCTGTCTGTGTGTTCCTTACCCTGTCAGTTCCAAGGAGAACTGCACAGGCTGCCCCAACCTGAAGCCCAGGCATAAATAATATGTGGCTTACTGCATGTTAAGACTCTGCTTGTAGTTTCCCAGCTTTCTGAGCCACCTAAGAGGGAAAAACGCCATAAAGCATTGATCTGATTTAATGAGCTGAGGAGGTATGAAAAGCTGCGCATGACTCCTAGGTTCCTCCACAACTTTAAATGTTGCACTAAAGAGCAATCTCTTGCTGGGTCTGGACAGCAAGATCATGTGCCTGGATGAAGAACCTTTTTTGGAAGATGACTAATGGGTGTCTTCTGAAGGTGGTTCTTAAGGCAGCATTTTTTTCTGAGAGGATGAGATATGTCAGGATGCGTCTGTAAAAGTGATGGAGTCACCATCCATGGAGGTATTACAAAGATATGTGGGTGCGGTGCTTGGTTACACGGTTTAGTGGTGGTCGTGGTAGTGTTAGATTTGCAGTTGTGCTCTGTGATCTTGAAGGTCTTTTCAAACCTGAATGAATCTGTGATGCTGTGATTTCCTATGATAAACCCTCAGCACAGCCCAAGGGTCAGAGAGCGCTGACCGTTTGAGCTACTCCTGCTGTTGGTAATAGAATGCTGAGCACTGTTTCTTACCTTTGTTGCTATCCTGCTGCTTGAGATTACTGCGCAGTGTTTCTTACTTATGGAAATCCAAAACTAAGCACTGGTAACTCATGCAGCAATGGAAACTTAGTT
Source organism: Clamator glandarius (assembly GCA_033459285.1). Classification (NCBI taxonomy): domain Eukaryota; kingdom Metazoa; phylum Chordata; class Aves; order Cuculiformes; family Cuculidae; genus Clamator; species Clamator glandarius. The sequence goes on along the minus strand of JAUNZM010000165.1, from coordinate 1,795,631 downwards.
CACTTGCACAGATCTAATAGCTATGCGATAAGCAAGGTATATGTTCATCAAACTGAATTCACAAATCAGTGAGGATGAGGTGAAACAACCTGGGTCCAGATTTTCATGAGTAAGCCTAAATAATTCCTTTTCCAGCTTACCTATTTCTACTTCTATTACACAACTCATTTGCTTTACAGTTTATATTTTCCTAAAAACTGTCTTACTACTATCATAATCTAAGTGAATTTCAGATTTCATGCACTTCCTTTCACATTATTAGACAGAAGTGATTCTAAAAAGACATCTTTTTTTTTTTTTATCCTGAAATGTTTAAGAAACTGAGTATCCTGTAAAAAGGCATAGGTTTCTGTTTCAGAGAATACTGTGACTTTTTTCTTCTTAAAGAAATCTGAGTGGAGCTGATGGATTTGGAAATGCTGAGGATTAGCAGTGTCATATTCATACTCCCTGTACGCATTTTGTAGGTGGAGATGGCAGTGGTGGAGATGTCAGTATACTGCATGAAGATTTTTCAAATTTTTTTAAAGTCTGACAGGACAAAACATTCAGAAATGCTTCTGAAATCACTGTGATTGGTTTTCTGTGCCCATATTATAAGGAGGAAAGCTTAGAATCGCAGAATCATAGAACTATTTGGATGGGAAGGGACCTTAAAGATCATCTAGTTCTAACCCCCCTGCAATGGTCAGGGACATGTCCCACTAGACCAGACTGCACTGTTAAGAGAGTTGCATTCTTTAGCTTTTTTAGCTGGCTTGGATCTACTCACAGTAGGAGATGAGTAAAAATAAAACTAGTGTAAACGGAAATAGGTTAGGAATTGCCTCTGAAGAAAGAGATTGGCAAAAATCCCTGCCAAGGAGTATTTGAACTGATTGACTGTGCAGCTGAATCCTGAACTAACACTAATAATGAACACTAGATGAGAAAGCTGTTCTTGGCGACAACATCGACTAACTTGCATTTTAAACTCACAATGCACTTCTGCAATGTCTTCTGCTTTCATTGGTCCTGATTTCTTCCTCACCTGACATACCCTGAAAACTATTTAACCTCCCCTCTACAAACACACAGACACATACACATGCTTGAAAATTGAAAAGGACCTCTTTAAGTTTTTTCTCCCAAACTAGATCTGTTAAGCTTTCTGAAGCACTTGATGGCCACTTGATAGTTTATGCTCTTCCATGTGGAAGTGGATTTTTAGCTCTGCCAACTGTCAGTGCATTGGAGGTGTGGGACTGAGATGTTTGCACCTTCTCACCACTGGGCGCATTCTTCCCTCGCTGAGGGATGTTAGTACAAGGCGACTTCTTTGCAGCACAGAGGCTCATTCAATTTCAGCAGTTGCTCACATGCAACAAAACCAAGTGAGGCTCCTGGGGGATTCTGTTGACTTCAGTAAATTTACACTGGTGTAAATCACGAGCCAAGTGACAGAAGCAGCCCATATATTCTCCTATAGTGCTGATTACAGGGGAAAGGAGCTGGATCAGAAGAAAATGATTGCACCCAGATTGTTTTCAATGTGCTAATGACTAGCTTAAGGCAGCAAATAAAAACAGAATCAGAGATGATTTATATTTGTGCTGAAATCTAAACAGGTCTGCCCCTAGGCATTTGCATTTGTCCCTGTCTAACACCGTGGCTGAATTCAGACCTTTTGAACTGCAAGGTATTACTGGAAGAGTGAACTGAAAGGTGACTTGTATAAGACTCTTGGATATAACATAAAGCGGAGGAGGGTGTATGGAAAGAACAGGGCAGAGGAGGAATGTTATATTTGCATGGAAAGTACCACTCTTCATGGGAAATACTACTTTTTTTTGTTTGTTTTTTTTGCTGGATCTGGCTCCAGTTCCCTTATTATCAATAGATACTCCAGCAGATCTCCCTCATTGAAGTCAGTAATTATTGGGCCACTCCCTAAGGACTCGCATTTCTTGTGCAGTATCTACTCTACAGCTTTAGCTGAGCAGGAGAGGAAAAAGGGCTAAGACTTTAGTTATGACTGAAAGATGTCTTGCAGCTTTTCCTGAGCTTCCCCTAACCACTGCTCCTGTCTCAAAGTCCATTCCCACACAGAAATCTGCTTCCAGAGTAAAAGCAGCATCAGGGAAGTTTGCCCTTACATATAGTCAAAACCAACATTAACCCAGGACGGCACATTGTTAGTAGAAGGAAAAAGACCATGACCTGGAGACCCACAAAGTGAGGATATTTGCAGCTATTTAAGGAGGAGTTGATGTGTTTGAGATAGCAGCCACTGGAGTATATTTATAGGAGAGAAGACCTCCCTTTTCTTCCATAGGTAGGACTTACCATTGCACCTCTTCTTTCTCTGGTGGGGCAGGAACCACCCACGAGATTTTCCATGGCTGTTTTTGGCTCTCCATTCAAGCTTTGTTGAGCCAAAGTTTACTTTTGCTTTTGTTGCTGGAAGACATTGATGTGTTCTGGTGATAAGCCTAAGCACCACAGGAGTTGACATCAGAAGGCTGGGTCTCATTTCACCCTACTTGGGTCTATCCATGTCCTCCATTACTATGAAGCTTAGAAATACTGTGTAACTGGACCCCTTGAGCGGGGGAAGGCTTCTGAAGCCCTTTCTATATAGGCAGCAATGCTGTAGCAAAATCGGCATATTAACTGGATATATACTTTACACATTATCTTACATTCAATTTCACATAAAAGAGACAGTGATGTCTATCTCTTTCTTCCTCGCCCACTTGGCAGTGTGCTGTAGGTGTTTCAGTGACACACTGAGTTCATAGCCCCACTTCACAGCTTCATGTTAATGCATGCCACAGTAGAAACCTCATTCATGAGTGACACTAATCTTATCACAGATATTGATTCATCAGCCTAAGCTAGGAGCATTAGTAATGAGTCTTTCCTACACAGTTCTTTGGCTCTGATGTCTGATACCAGCGGAATAAGTTGGTGTTGACTGATGTAGGGTGGTTGGTCTCAATGGAACTGGCTTTTTTTTTTTTTTTCCATCTGAGGCATCTCTTTGAGTCTGTGAGGAATTGATGTGTGGGTTTGGAGAAGGTATTTTGCATCAAAGAGATTCTTAAAGTCTTTTTCCAGCAATTTCCACTGAAATCTACGTGTCTATTGTGAAACAGCGGATCAAAATGAGGGAGATGAACTGTTGATATTTTGTGATTTCAACTTGAATGATCTAGCAGGAGGTGTTCCTTCCCATGGCAGTGAGAATTGGAAATGGATGATCTTTAAGGCATCTTCTAACCCAAATCATTCTATGATTCCAAATGAATTCTATCATTAATAAATTCAGTTTTCAGAGTGAGCCCTGGAAACCACAGTTTTGAGTTTATTGGAACAAACAGTACTGAGGAAGGGGGGCTTTTCAATTTTCAGTTAGAAAACTGAAGGCCATTTCAGGGCAGAGTGACAGTTCCTTCGTTGTACAAGTCAAACTAGTCTGAGCAGAGGCTATGGGCAGTCATTAGTCTTTATGAATCCTGTATCATAGGGCTCTGTAATCTGAGAATTTCCATTTGTCAACAGACTGTTAATTGTCATTGGGTTTTTACAGAATGACTGAGTTCTTGATGCATTTCTGTTCATTCGGCTACTTCTTTCAACTTCAGTGCGTTGTCATTAGTGTGTGACCAGATGAGCAGTGTCCTGTGGCAACAGTCTGTTGTCTTTAGTACTAAAAAAATTTTTAAAATTAGCCACGTTGCAGTCTCTGTTGGAAAATTGGAGGGCATGGATTCAGAGAGACAGAGAGATATGTAGGAGACAAGGTGTTGTGAGGGATAGCACCATCTGCTTTGTTGACAGTCAGTTGTGCAGAAAGGGCAGGGCACTGATTAATTTGTCAAGGACTCGTCTTAAGAGCTGTGAAAAGAAGGCAGATAGGTGTATTCACAATGCACAAAGCAGGGTGGGAGATGAAATGGTTGTCAAGGCAAGAGAGAAGGGTGATCTCAGCTTTTAAAATGGGAATTCAGACATCTCATCAGAGAATGGGACAATAGCACTAAGAGACACGGCTTTGCTGCAAGACAGCGATGAAAGCTGTAAGTTGTTGCTGAGCAGCAGAACATAAGTATTGGTAGTTATTTATGATGCATAATCAAAAAAGAAGTGCAGGCTAGCTGGTAACCTTTCGTTTGTTTGGGGTTTATTTACTTTTTTTAATACTGAAGATGTGTGGTGGTAATCACTAATTGGCAGTGTTGCTGTCAGACTCGGCGTAAAACAGACTGAAAGAGTAGGAAGGATGAGTGACTGCCAGGGAGATGCAATGGAGGAATAATACGTACTGGGGTCAATGGGAGAGCTTTCACTGCTTCTGTCCACACTGGGCTTTCTTCTCAGGCTTTGTGTTCTCCTAAAGCCATGCTATAAAATGTAGGCAAGTCATGTAATCAAGTGAATGAAAACAAGTTTAGAGGCATATTGGGATTGTTGGGCTAAAAGCAGAGACAGAAAGTGCTCCTCAAAAGAAAGCTGCTGAAGCAGACAATGCCCATATTTGCAGAGAAGAAAGAGGATTGTCTTCTGACAGTTGGTTCCAGTACTTTAGATCAAAAGAGAAGTATGACCACACATGAATGGGAAAGTTCCCAAAATTTAGGGAGACTTTCTGGAGGGAAGATTGTCATGTAGATTATTAATCATCTCATTGTTTTTACCAGTAGTCTAGAAATCACCTCTAAAAGAGATCTAAGAGATAATGACTGGTGATATTTAACATGAAATTCAAAGCTGTCCATTTATGAATCAGCAAAAAATAACAAGTTAAGATCCCTGACTCACAACAGTTCAGTTCTGGGCAGTTCAGGTCTTGCTGCTGATAGTTTGTGGCAAGTGTCTGTTGCTGAAATAAGTTTCATCTGGCATGTCATATTTGAGTTCTTTAAAGAAGCTTCTAAACTGGGGCAAAGAAGGATGGAGGAATGTTCTCCTGTCCTCTGCACTGTATGTTTGCCAATTAGGAGAATAATACCACAAGTGCTATTCCATCCTCTTACAGAGACATGCAGATGCAAAAAAAAAGGAGAGTGAAATTGCATGTATAACTCCATTTTTAAGAATTCCTGACTAAAGCTGTCTCTACAGAGCTTTTCCAGGACACTTGAAGTTCATCCAGAGTGAAGATAAGAACAGTTTGACCACTTGTTAACTAAAGGCTTCTTTCCAAAGCATACGGACCACTCAAGGCAGGATGCTTTTCAACTGGATGTGCTCTTTTCTTAGATCTAATCCACTTCAATAGTAGTAAGTATGAGGCAGATGAGGAAGGGAAAAAGCTTTTGAGAATCTACTGCTCTGGAATGCCCATGTGCTCATTCATTGTCAATCTAAGTCAGTGGCATGGATAGTGAACAGATATATTAATCACAGGACAAGTTTAAATTAAAGGAAACTTCAATTTTGCTGCCAATTGTAAAGGCACTGGATGCTTAATGAAATGGAGAATTCCATTTTGAATGCGTTGCAAGCAATCCAACAGAGCAATACAGCCTGCTCTTCCATGAACAGGCAAAGAGGGACTGAGGCACAGATCCTCTTCTCTTCATCACAAAGTCTTTACTAATGTCTTGGTCACCACAAAGGTTTGTCTCAGTCATAAATACCCTCTCAGGCTTCTTCTGAAACAGTGCCCAGTAGTGGGATGGATATCAGATCTATGGAGACAAACTTCTGCCAAAGCATAATTGTAGGACTGGGGGCTTAGGTTAATCAGAAGTCTGTTCCCAAATCTGCAGAAATCCTGGAAAGATTCCCAGTGATTTCAGTGGCTTTGGATTAAGCTTTTACTCATGCAATTCAGCTTAACACATATCAGAGACATTTCTAGCTGCTCAGCTTGGTAGGTTGTAAAATGTTAGTGTCCACCTCCTTCAATGCTGTAGCCATATGAATGTCACTTGGCAAAACATAATTTCATAATTATGAGGGGAGGAAGTTATATAAAAAATCTTGATTATAAAAAAAATTACATCTTAAGATAAACTCTTTTTTCCTGATGAATTTTCACTTGCAGAGTCATTTATAGCTCTGCAAAGTGATTGTGAAAATCACTTCCTAGTGCCATGTTCATTCCTTGATTTCTTTGAGGGTACAAGAGAGCTTGGAGTCACCAGTGAATCTGGAAGAAGTGCAGAACAGCCTCTCACTTTGAACCCTACCCTGGCCTTGGGGACTCAGTGGACAGAACTCACAGGCCAAGATCAGGTTCTGTCTGGTTAATCACTGTAGAAAGTCTTTCCTCATTAGAGAGTAATCTCTATCCAGAATTACTTTTGCTGGTTTGTATTTATTTCCTCTCTGTTCTTAAGCATCAGAAGATCGCCTGAAGGGAGCTCAGTTCATGAGCATTACTTCTGAAAAGACTTTTCTCTCACTCAACCTTCTTCATTCTTGCCTTCCTTTTCCCTTCTACTGCTGACTCAAGGTCTCCTCTTCAGATTGAGTAAGTGGAAGTTTGACCGGGTTCTTCAGCCCCCTTTTTCTTTCCCTCTTCATATTCCCCACAGCTCATGCTTTTCCTTCCACTGCCCATTTTCTCTTTACAAAACAAAAAGAAAACATAAGATGATTTTTTTCTTTTTTTCTTTTAAAAAGAGAGGTAAAAAGCATCCTGAATTTTGGTGGGGAGGACAGATGAGACTGTGTGCTAGGACAACTACTTAAGAAGTGTGCTGGTAACCTGGGAAGCTCAACAGTGAGGAACAACAGGTACAGATATTTCTGTAGGTGATTAGTTCTAGGCAGAGCTTGCATTTTGAGTGGAGGAAAAAAAAAAAAAAAGTTATTTTGGGGAATATGAGGAAGGAGTCATGCTCCAAAGCTGTGCCAAGAGAAAGATACACCACTGCCCTGCTGGGGCTCTGGCAGGCAGCAGCGACCTCTAGGGCTCTCACCGTCTCTGTAAAATAGAACTATCCATTTCCTCTTGCGCTGAAGAAGATTGTCAGAAACCTCTGTGTCTTCCTAGACTCTACAGGGTAATAGAAAAATGCCCTCTGCCCTTAGCATATTGTGCCCAGCATGCCCAGCAACTGTTTGCAGGATAAAAATGACATAGCAGCTAGATAGCTGCATAGCACAAAAAAATAAAATTACGTTACTGGGCAAAGTTTTGGAGGCATTTTAGACCAATCTTTTCAGATTGGATTTCATTCTAGGTTTATTTTTTTATCTGTGTTTGGGTTTGGCTGTTTTGGGTTGGGTTTGTTTTTTTCTTTTTATTGTTTTTCTTAAATGTTTCTTATTTTTCTTTCTCATGCTCAATGAAATTCTGGCTGGTAAAATGCCTCATGAGACATCTCAGACAATTCACTCTGTATTTTACGTGCTATTAAATTATATGGATTCAGCCTCTGCAGCTGCTTTCTGTCAGGTCCATTACATCCTGAACATCCATGCCCCAAGTGATTTTTGCTGAGACCTCTTCTCATTCATTGTTGGAGATGACAGATACTGTAGAGAGAGCAGCTGATCCTCACAGAGGTGGAAGCAAAGCTGCCTGATTGATTGTCCTTAACGCATAGGTAGGCACTGAGCTGGTCTGCACCGAAGTCATGCCTAGGAGGATACAGCAGGCAGCTGGGTATTGTCCCTCTCTGGAGCTTTTTATTCACATTCCTGAATAATGTGTGCTTTTTTTTTGTCTCTGTACCAAATCATACACCTACAAGGACTAGGGATTTTTAATATATTTTTCCTAGAAATTAGAGAGGAAAATAACATATTGGGTTGCACACTCGGTGCTCTTCAGGCAAAGCCAGTTCATCCTCTCTAAAAAAATTCAGTGTGTTCTACTGCATCCAGTGTTAAATTATCTAGAAGTGCTATCACATACAATTACACCTGGGTGCTTTCTGCCTGCTCGAACAGGGAAGTTAGAGGGTAGACTTTTGGAGCACGGTTCTCTTTAATACATTGGTGAAACTACACAGCTTCAGGGAATTCTTGCCGTACTGTAAACAAGTAGCTGATGCAAGACTAGTATCCAGGAGCGAGCGTGGTAGTGCGAATGGCAAAGCCCTGCCCTCAGCCTCCTGCCTCGGAGCACACCTGGCACCCCTGCGGTGCTGGGGACGCTAACCAGGCAGTGTTGCTGGGAGGCTGCCAATGTGAGTTGCTGCTCACCTGAAAAGGCTCATGGGGACTGCCCCAAAGTTCAGCACTTGTGCCTGGGTTTAATACACCGAGTTTTCCCCAGCTGGGAAAGAAGTTGGCATGGCTACAACAGGTGGTACCTGGCTCTGATCTGGCATCTCTTTAGACATGCAATGGGAGATAATAAGGCACCGTTATACTCGCAGTGTCCTTGGACTGTACAGAATCATAGAATCACAAGGGTAGAAGAGACCCACTGCATCATCGAGTCCAATCATTCCTATTAAACACTAAACCATGCCCCTCAGCATCTTGTCCACCCATGCCTTAAACACCTCCAGGGAAGGTGAATCAAACACCTCCCTGGGCAGCCTCTGCCAGTGCCCAATCACCCTTTCCTTTCCGTGAAAATTTTTTTCCTGATGTTCAGCCTAAACCTCCCCTGGTGGAGCTTGAGGCCATTCCCTCTCATCCTGTCCCCTGTCACTTGGGAGAAGAGGCCAGCACCATCCTCTCTACAACCTCCTTTCAGGTAGTTGTAGAGAGCAATGAGGTCTCCCCTCAGCCTCCTCTTCTCCAGGCTAAACACCCCCAGCTCTCTCAGCTGCTCCTCATAAGATTTGTTCTCCAGCCCCTTCACCAGCTTTGTTGCTCTTCTCTGGACTCACTCCAGAGCCACAACATCCTGCTATGGATCAGCAGTGACTCCATGATGAGGAGACCAGCGAGGGGAAGGAAGGTGCCTGTGTCTATCTAGGCCAGCACTGCAAGACCTTAGTTGTTTTTCATGTCGTCTCTATGTGAGGCTGATGATTTAAGCTTGCCTAGAGCAGCAGGTGATATCACTTGACTTCTAGTGCTGGTGCTAAAATACAACTTTCTCCACGTGGCAGGATTTTTAAATGATGGGTGTGTGTTCTTCTACAAACACATTGCCTTATTTCTCTAACCCTTACTTAACTTAAGCTTGTCAGGTGAAGTCAAAAATGGAAGGCAAGAGAGGAACTGCTGTCACAAAGCTAGTGTTTATGAAGCATGCCTGAATTTGTACACAGTTCATCAGGGATAGCTGATAGATGATTGTTCAATTTAAAATGACAGATTATATGGACAAAGTTTAATAAGAGGGGCCCCTACAGATGGAGATAGACAAACATGAATGCAGGTTCTGACGTTAAGGGAAAAAATACAGTGTTTGAGCACCAGGGCCAAGTTTTCCACTTCATTACATTAAGGTGTTTTAGGTACCATACAAACTACTGCCTTGTCACAGAAAAGTACTCTCAACACTGCCTTTGTGATAACAAAGTTACGTGGCATAGCCTCCAGTAGTAAAACGACACTGTATTGCATCCTCAGCAGAGACCTGAGCTGACAACAGTTGTGTTTTCAAGCTTAGAAGTGCCCTCCCTGCAAAAGAATCACATGTGAAAGAATGAGCAAACAACACCCAGAAAGGGTCATTGAGAACCTGTAGGAAGAACCTCATGAACTAGCAGAGTAACTCTGATCTTCACTCTGGCACTAGCAGAGGGGGGCTGTGAAAAAAAGCACTTCAGATGCAATGTGCATTTATTTTTGCCTGGGCTGGAACGATTGTTCACCACAACATGAAGTCAGGTGCAACTTAGACTCTTTATGCCAGAAATTTCCTTTTCTTACTTGCTGCTGCACACGGCTCCCCAGTTGACTTTGGCACAGATGGATGTTGACCAGATCCATTTGTCCCTCTGCAGCAAATCTATGAGCCTAGCATATTGTACTGATAGCCAGACTTTTCTCTGTTGGGATGGAGGGGGCGTCCGATGTTGTGGGTTTGGGGTTTTTTTACCCCTTAAGTCATCTCACATCCTGCATTTTTCTGTGTAGTTCTTCAAGTCAAAATGTGTTCCACCAAGTCTGTTAGCCCCCCTTCTCTTTTGGTAGCTTCAAGTGGTCTGCCTCCCTCGCTCCCCCAAATAATAATAATAATAATAATAATAATTGAAAAGTAAGTTCTCGATTTGCTTTCCTTTATAGCTATTTATTGCATCTACTTTGTAATCAAAAAATATGCCTTCTCCTTGCATCTGGGTTAGTGGTAGCTCTCAGCTTGAATACTTAGGCCACCTCTAATGCCGTAACAAATTGCTGATTATCAAGGGAGTAGTAGCATTCATTCGGACTCCTACACACACTGAATCTAGATTAAGGTGTGTGAGAAAGAAAACAAAGGCTAGAGCATGGTTAGCTCCTTAATTGGTATGCTATTAAATAACAGGATACAACCCATCCAGTGCCCATTACTGCAATAGAATAAATAAAAATAAGGGACATAATTGAATATTTAATACGATAAATGTGATGAAATGGACATCTGGAAAAAAGCTAATGTCATAGCCTATCACCATCTAAAATAATGAAGGGGGAGGACAAGTGAAGAATGTGTTTCTCCTAATGGTTATAGGAAGGGATTAGAAGTTGCCTTTTGTTTCTGGCAATTCTCATTTATGGAGGCTTCTGTCTGCCCACTGACTGTTACACTGTCCAGCTGTAAAATGGCTTTAAGTGACCCTTGGTTCCTTTACCACAGCAGATCAAACAGACCAGTCTGTAGAGTACTTGGGATTTTTGTTTTTCTGTTTTAACCTCCAACTGAAGAACAACACTGCCTTTTTGCTTTTATATCCTAGTTTTTTCCTTGAGGATGTCTTAAACTGAAGTTCATATTTAAGGTGTGATTCTGCTTTCACATCTCTGAGTTTGTGTCTTATCTTGACCATTCTAAAGCAGCAATTCTGTTCCTTTCTATTTCATATCTTAGAATGTTTCTTAAACTTCATTCTTGGAATTAAGAAACCATATAAGAATCTCTGTTCTTATAAAAACATGCATTTTTAGTCTCATACAGAACATCTGAAGAACATAACTGCAGTGTATATAGATGGTAGGAAAACAAAAAGAAACCTGAAAAATAAATCTTGTTGTCTGGTGGTTGATGTGGGCATAAGGAGATAGGATAATTTGTTCCTTGAATGATTTGGTTCAGAATGAGTTTTTACAGGGTTTTGTTTGGAATTAGTTGTGGGACCACTATTTTTGCTTCTAACTTGCCACAGAATGGTACTAATTCGGGGGGGAGGGGGGGGGAGGTGTCTGTGTTTTTTTTACTCTCTGATAGAGCAGAATGAGGCACTTCTATTTATTTATAATCCCCTAAACTGAAACACATAGCCTGATGTTCTTGGCAGGCTGCGTAAAAGACCCATATATAAACCAATAAAGAAATGTTCCCAGATTGATTAGGCACTGGATAAGGCTTAGGCAGGGAAGAGCTGGCCCATATCCATTTTAAGTTAGGTACAGGTCTGAGCTATGCTTCATCTCTCCCTGCCTTTTCCTGCCTGCACCTGCAGTCCATTGAAGCTGTTGTCTAGGATACAGGCAGATTTAGTCTATTCAGCTCATGTAGTAAATGCAGAAAGGAAGAACGGTCTTGGGGCTGCATTGCATGACTGCAATGCTGAGCTCCTGTGTGGCATTTAGCAAGTCACTTATTGTTATTAGAACTGCCCTTATCTTAAAAGGTGGCAAGGTACAGGTAGTTAGGAGGCATCCTGAAAATACACTGATAGAGACCACAATAGGTGAGAGAAACAAAGTACTGATACCTGCACCCTGCAACTACATCCTTCTTTGTGTATCAGTGTTACAGGACTGAGAGTGGGAATAGAATCTTCCAAATTAATTTGCTTACTTCACGCAAGTTTAAAACTTGCTCTTCAAGCTCCTCTTCTTGCCCTCCTCAATAGTCTTAGGGACTAGAGAAGCTATAGTCTGCATGCACAATCCTGGGTCATGGGACAAAGGATCTAGTTCTGTGGCTGTCCATCATGAATGGATGGGAATTAGAAAAACCCTATTGTCCTATATGCTGTGTCATCACTGAGCAACTTTCCTTGGCACTACTGACAGAATCAGCTTGCCAGGAATAGTCAAGTCTACACTTTCCTGCTCAAGGGCTTCTCAGGTTTCCATGCTAGGTGATGAGGAAGCAGGACCCTACCATTTCCTGCTTACTTCTGTGAAGGAGCATCACAGAGGTTCAGTTAAGAGAGTTTCCATCAGAAAATCCTTTGCCTATATCTCCTATATCACTAAACCTCATAAAACTAACCAAAAGGTGCTACTGCAGGTGACTTAATTGCCTATAACAGCAGAAATGGAGGCATGAGATATTTCCCAAAAGTTTGTGTGTTCAGCCTAGATACGTAGGGGTCTATGCAAGCCAGCCTTTCCTTCCTTTTAATGCAGTCATTTTCTATAGAATGCAAAATATACTTCAGAGAAAAGCAATTAGTCAGTGTCTTTGCAAAGTGGTGAATTCAGGAAGGATCTGGTAAACCTTTCCGTCTCTGAGCTCCAGGGCTGTAATCAACATCCTGCACAGGGGAAACATGAGAAAACTCCATATTATTTTGCTCCATTGCTCTAAAGAGTAGCAGGGAGAAAAATAGAAGAAATAACAAATCCCCAATAATCACAGCTCATAAATTCTTCATCCTGTGAATGGCCCTCAGGTAGGTAACTCCACCCAGAGAGGAACATGACAGCTTCTAGGCACAAACTGTTGCCCTTTCTGCAGCCTACAAATTGCTGTGTACACTATCTAACACATTGCTGATGGGCTCGGCTGTTTAACAGAAAGAGCTCTTGACTGAAAACATGCCTTCAAAGCAGATCTATTTTCTCATCACCATGTTTCCTTAGTAATTCAGTGATACCCAGTTTGCCATGCCAGCATCATTTTCCCTAGCTGTTAATAACCATGCTCTGTACTGGAGCTGCTGAGTACTTCATTATTCTGCTCCAAAGGTAGGAGAGGAGGGGTAGATGTGAAGAAAAACATCTGTTCCTGAACACATCATAAGTAAGGTTATACTGCCAACTGCAGTCAGTAATCCCACAGCAGCTGAGGAGAGGAGTGAAATGAGAGGAAAGAAAAATCAAGATGGGAAAACATTATCGACTTTTTCTGCAGCAGTGAGTTTAACCTGAGTTTAATATCATTTGAATTTAAAATATTCAGGAGCTGCTGCTTGCTAATCCATTTGCAGCACTGGATGAAATCTTCTATCTTTTATCTTTGGCTTGTGTGCAAAATTGGAAAGAGTTAATGCTGGAGAAGTCTCTGCTTATGTTCCTCGGTGCCTCAGAAAGGAGACACGCTGACTCGCAGGTCCGTGAAGGAAGTCAGACCATTTTGAAGTGTTATGAAAGCAGCATCAGAGGCAAACTTCACTGCCGTGCTGAGGCTGAAATGTCCTTCTGAGTGACACAGCTACCTAAAGCTTAGGGAAGAAAACTGCAGAGAAAAACATCTTGCAAAGATACATGAGCTGTGGATCAGCTTTCTTAGGTACTACAAAAATGGGACAGTTTAGGTTTTGTTCTTCACAGCGCTGTTGGATCTGGTTGTCATCATCTGGTCATCCAGGGCCAAGCACGTAGAAGCAGGAGGTCAGAGAAGCCTTGAGGCAAGGCTGCCATCGGCTCACACCGCTGATGGCCTCCTGGCAGGGGCCAGCAAATCCCGAGGCAGAGAAAGTCATTAGGCACTGCTAAAACGTTTGGCTATTGCTTTTTTTTTTTTTTTTTTTTTTGTCTCATTTCTCACAATTTTCACAAGGGTATAGGTCTGACCTTAACCTGCTTGCTGTGAAAATCCAGGGAAGTGCTTGGATATGACACCAGGTCTTTCCAGCTTCCTTACATATATCACATTTAATTTAGAATACATTTCTAATGGGAATATTTGACATAACATTTTTCAATTGGCAGAGCATTACCAACCACATGCTGTGTCTTGCTTTCTGGCAGCTAGTACCACAGGAGAGCCTGAAAATGACTTTCTTGTAATGGGACTGCCTTCTCTTCACTAAGTTTGCATTGATTTCGCTAGCACTTTCAGCAGCGAGTTAGAGGATAGATATTTCACTCCTGCCTCTCCAGCATCTGAAAAGGTAAAGCAGTCTCTGTGTGGTATTGCAATGGCTATTTCAGCATCGCTAGAGTTAGTTGAAAAAAAGTATTTCAAAAGTGCTTGAAGGGTGACTTTGTCTTTCAGCTGTCTCTTCAAAACATAAATGCACCAGTGCCCTTTAGCCATGGAGCTGTACAGCACAAAAGCAGCACAGAAAGGGCAGACGAAAGCCATCCAAGAGACACGAGCTTGTGGGAAAACCTAATATTGTTCTGCCTATGTTTGTTTGGCTTGAGGAAATCTTGTGTCATGAGGTGCGTTATGTTTTGGCTGTTTACTTTTTTTCTTAAACACCATCAAATAGAGTCAAGGTGAGAGCAAGAAGAAGAGAAGCTTAATGGATGTTTTAACCAGGCAATGAGTAGAAAATTAACTTATGGAATTGGTCATGACAGAGGGAACCATGCATTTTGGGGTATCTCTGGTTCAGCCCCTACCAAGCGTAGCCATCACCCACTCTTTGCTTATTTCTGTGCGTCTTGCAGGGAGGGAGGAAGGAAGAGATTTTTCTGGGTGCCCTTTACCTCTCTCCTGGAGGCAGACTCTGTCAGGAGCCCAAGGATCTGCCAAGGGCTGGCCATTACTCTTATTGTTAAGCTAGTATATGGGTATGATACGCTGCTCCAACACCAAAGCCTGCATACCTGAGACCCTTCACAGCTGGTTTTGCTCAGTTAATTTACTTACTGTCTTTAACAGCAATAATATCAGAGTTACTTTCTGTTGCTAAGACAGAAGGTGGCTGTGTAGTTGTTTAGTATAGCCCAGGAATTCAGGAGAAAGTAAAGGTGCTTTTCATAAAATGGTATTCGGAAGGTCCAGGACATTAATGCTTTCATAACACCTGTTGGAGTATTTGAGATGGAAAGTCTCGCATCAAATGGGATGAGCCTCTTTAAAAAGGCCACTTTGGGGATTTTTACAGCTTTTGAAAGACTCCCGAGACACCAGCCCAGCAGTCTGCCCCTTTAATAAATGAGAGACCAAATATTGTTTAATGTTGTCTATTTCAGAGAAGATGCTCCTGGCAGATGCTGTTTATTGAAACAAAAGCTTGATGAGTTTTGCTAATGATGGTGTAGCCTAGAAAATATTTATGTTCTGGGAATACTCTGAGTTGTGATCTTTTGGCATGTGTTTTTATTGATGAAAGCTAGTACTCCATTATGGCAAATTTATTCTATTTTTGTGAGTTATATATATTAAACCTTTTCTCTGGCATTAGTTTTCCTGTCTTCAAAATGAGAATTAGCATTGCAGGATATTATGGTATGGGTGAAAAGATGAATCGTTACTCTTTAGAAAGGTAATTAACCTCCAAAGGCAGCTGCCAGAGAGCTGCCATTATAACATCAGCTGTACTCAGTTTCAGTTTTAGTCTTCTGCTGTCCTCCTCCAGCTCTCTGAAGTGTGTTGTTTATCAGCGCAGTTCAGTGAAAGCATGAAGATAGATACCTTCAGCACAACACCTGCAAGAAGCAAGGTTTCAAATCTCTGGCTTTCACCACAGTAACACACTATGCTTTTCCCTCTCCCTATCAGGATGTGCAGCAGGGCTGTGACCTTTGCAGTGCACCTTCTGCAGGTGTTGGCAACCTCTACTGGTGCTGATTAATTGTGCTCATTAATTTATGCCTGCATAAAGGAAATGGGAAACCCTGAGGAGAGGGTACTTAGACAAACAAGACCTGCTGGTCAATAAGAGGGAAAGATGGCTTTACAGAAGGCACATTGAGTTTGTGGGAGAGAGAAAGGAGAAAGAGCATCTCACTCACTGGCATGTTAGGTTGGAATCCTGCTATGAGTGTACTCTAGCATTGATAGAGAAATATCTAGCCTGTCTACAGGCAGTTGTTTGCTAGTAAACAAGAAACATTGTTCCAAAAAGAGATGATTAACAGTGACAGAAAAATTTAGGAACTGGGCAGAAAGCTTTATTCTGCCTTGATCACAACTACCCATTATGTCAGTAGGTTCCGATTTTTCAGAATAATAGTAGGTGTGCACTCATACAAGCATGCAGCTGTGCACTGATCTTGCCCTCGAGGGACTGTGTATTTATCTCTAATGCTGTCAGATTTATTTACAAAAGATAGAGTACATTTACAAATGCTCCATTGTGCTCTGTTTGGAACAGAGTGAAAGCTGGTCCCAATGGATATGGCAAAATGGGAATGAGGGTTTTGAGGCTTTGCCCTCCCAAATCAGTGGCTGCTAATTGAAACCATGGATGAGTTTCTGTTGGCATACGTGGAAAAAGGAAAACATCGTGAGGATTTCATACAGAATGCACCGTAAAGAATGTATGCTCTGTTGCAATGCTCGCAGAGTGCTCAACTTAATGCAGTAACGGTAGATATAACAATTGTGGACTTTTGATATTATTGTAATGCATGTTTGCTTATTATGACAGTTTGGGTCTCTGTCCTCCCCCGGTGACCAAAATGTAGTTTAGCTAGTTTAGCTTTTCCACCAGAAAAGCTAGAAAGATGGTGGGGAGATAGCGGATATCTCAAATAGGAAAAAGCCTTTCCTGTCTCTTACGTGTCTGCTGCAGCACATGTATCTAGATGTGGTGCTGCAGCTGTTCATCCCTTTGCCTTCCCCACCTATAATGTGTTTGGATCTTCGTGCACATGGGCATGTCAATCTCTGGAGAAAAAGCAGAGCAGGTAGTGAGATCTATTTGAAAGTAAGGGCTTCAGTAAGATATCCAAATGTCACATTGAGAGAATTAAATTAGCACTTGTATATGGACACTAGGATGGCACATAAACAGCACTTGAAGCTTTCAGGTATGGACAACTGCTGCATGAAAGCAATGTTTTCTTAAAGTAAGAATGACTTAATTTGTTAGTGCTTTTTATTTTACTGTTCTTATTATATGAAAATATTAAACGATGCATCTCTTGAAGTGAAACACTCATTTGGATCCATTGGTTACAGCCTCCTACAGCCAATGGGAGTCTGCAATCTTGGCAGAGTCTGGACAGGTGTAGGCAGAGAAGACTGGCTTTGTCTCCAGTATGTGAGCAAGCTGCACCCCACTTATGTTACTGAGAGCTAACCTCCTGAAGGCTTTCTCCTCAGGTTCTTGTTCCACTACAGGTAGGAAATAGATTTCATATGTTCATCCTTACATTCCTATGCAATCTCTGCCTGGTAGTAATGCTTTATGAGGAACCTTCCTTTGCCAAAACAGTGGTTTCCTAGAGCTTTGACTCAGAGTTTTTGCAGGGGAGTGTTTCCTCCCAACAGGCTGTATCGTCTTTCCTGACAAATGGCTAGTTAAAGAACAACTGTGAATTTGTGGGCTTGTTTCTCTGTGCTACCTCTGCTGCTTGAAGTATTCTCAGGGAGGTGAACTGACCTTTACTGAGCCCCGGCCGTTGGCAAGATGGTATCCGTAATGAATGTACTTCAAGCAGCCAGTGCTCCAGCATGAGTGTTTTAACATTTGACCCCATCAGTACAAACAGTGTAAGACAGAGAAGATACTTGACTTCTTTTCCTAGAGGAGAGCAGCTTCTAGCTGGTGTACCAGATATTGTGTAAAACGTCATCTATGTGCAATCCAGCTAGGTAAACACCATAATAATAATGGATCCAGTCCTTCATTTAGTTAGTTGTAGTTTTAGGCAAGAAGTCTTGCTGATTGGTTTGGTTTTTTCACTGTACTTATGACCTGTATAGCTCTCTGGTTGCAGCTGCAAAGGTTACTAATCTCCTGGTATTTTCTATGTTTGTTATGATCTCTCTCGCCTTAGCCTCTAAAGGAGAAGTACCTTGATTAAATCATAAGTGTATGGAACAGTAAAATGAAGGCCAATACCAGGATTCAGGCATGTAACACACACTTTTTACTTCCTGTGACACTGGCTCCACACTGAGTTTTCAATAGTGCTCATCTTGTCATTTCTCCATATCATAATTTTTTTCTCCATTAGGTAGTGAGGAAATATCTAATGCAATGTGAACTTAATACACCCTATAATGAGAACTGACAGAAAGGTGGCAACGTGCTTGTCTGAACCTTGAGTGAATACAGTGAGGCTTAGGGTAAATGAAGTGTTTCATCACTACACTTGTATTTTTTTTAACTCGTTACTTCTTTTTCCCACGCTGAAGTAAAAAGCCCATATTACGCGAAGTATAATACAAACATGCATATTACTGAAGTATTCCTCTGTCTGCCTTAATTAGGGATTTTGCCACGTGAACTGTCAGGCCAGCCAAGCACATAGGATGCCATAGGTGAAAATCAATGGGAAATCCCAGTTCTTCACTGTGTTTCAAAGAAAAAAATAAAAATGGGGAGATCCCCTCTAGAGGAGAAAGGCTTACATCAGCCCAGTGCCTTAGTATTTTTAAGCTTGCACAATATATCAAATATGGCATTTTACTCTTTCAGTAGCAGTGTGGCTTTCTGCTCATTATGAGAGGTGTTTATTGCACTCTCCTTGAAGTTTTTCTGTTTCCTTGGGGAGAAACACTTGGATTTAGAGATGGACTAGGTTTCTGGTTTAGTGTCATCTAACATATTTTAAAAGAATTACCTCTTTATCTTTGAACATTGAAACTTGGATCTTATGATGTATCATTCATATAGGGAGAGACCAGACATACTCACTGAAGTATCTCTAATTTCCCATTTGTACAGTGCATACAAATGTACTGCTGTTTCATGCTGTATTCATGACTGACCTAAAATGAACTCAAGCTTTTGCTATTTCACATTGTTACTGAGTTTAATGGCAAAAAGGGTTATCTGCATCAATTGTTTGGGGTTAAAACTCTTGAATTCCCCTTCCTTGCTTCCTAGCTCAGCCAGCCCTTTGAGCCTGCCCTGTGATACTGGGTGTCGCATGATTTGGCTGCTCTTGGAGGTCTCGAGGAGCAAACTCAAATAAGCCTGTGTGGGATTTTCACTTTCAGGTGTTAAGTAACATAACTTTTTTATGAGATTCCATCTGTGACCACAGTCTAAGGTTTTGCTCATAGCTAAGCAGCTGCAGTGCTGCTAAATGTTCTCCCCTGAAGGCTGGGACCGAGTCAGCCCCCAAGCAGATGTGGTTCCTGGAAAAAGGGAAAGAGCTGTGCACTTGAACTGGAGACTCTGAAGTGATTTGCTTCTCATTTCCTTACCCAGGGTACTCCTCAAAGTTTGCTTAAACCTTTGTCCTGCAAGTAAACAAAGGCTAAATGCTTTGGGCAAGAGATGGAAAATAACTAACTGAGGCTAAAACTTAACAGGACACCAGTACTTCTTTGGCTACAGGCTTTTTTTTCAAATAAAGACGTTACCAGCATCACAAATATGTGACTTTTTATATGCTTTCTGCAGGGTTGCCATTTTGTCAAAGACAGGATGGAGAATAAAGCTAGATAGATTGTGCAGTAAGAGCTGTAACTAAGCAAAGAAATGGGTAATGTAGAATTCTGTGAAGAAAAGTCACAGTAAATACATCTTTGACAGTTTCTCACAGCATTCTGCTACGGAAACTGTCACCTCTGGCCTGGACGGGCGCACACTCTCCTGGGTGGAAAACTGGCTGGCTGGCCGGGCCCAGAGAGTGGTGGGAAACGGAGTTAAATCCAGCTGGAGGCCAGTGACAAGTGGGGTTCCCCAGGGCTCAGTGCTGGGTCCAGCCCTGTTCAATGTCTTTATCAATGACCTGGATGAAGGCATCGAGTGCTCCCTTAGCAAGTTTGCAGACGACACTAAGCTGGGTGGAAGTGTGGATCTGCTGGAGGGTCGGGAGGCTCTGCAAAGGGACCTGAACAGGCTGGACCTCTGGGCAGAGTCCAGTGGCATGAGGTTTAACAAGGCCAAATGCCGGGTCCTGCACTTGGGGCACAACAGCCCTAAGCAGAGGTACAGACTAGGAGAAGCCTGTCTAGAAAGCTGCCTGGAGGAGAAGGACCTGGTTGACAGCGACTGAACATGAGCCAGCAGTGGCCCAGGTGGCCAAGAAGGCCAGTGGCATCTTGGCTTGTATCAGGAACGGCGTGACCAGCAGGTCCAGGGAGGTTATTCTCCCCCTGTACTCGGCACTGGTGAGACCGCACCTCGAGTCCTGTGTTCAGTTCTGGGCCCCTCACCACAAGAAGGATGTTGTGGCTCTGGAGCGAGTCCAGAGAAGAGCAACAAAGCTGGTGAAGGGGCTGGAGAACAGGCCTTATGAGGAGCGGCTGAGAGAGCTGGGGGTGTTTAGCCTGGAGAAGGGGAGGCTGAGGGGAGACCTCATTGCTCTCTATAACTACCTGAAAGGAGGTTGTAGAGAGGAGGGAGCTGGCCTCTTGTCCCAAGTGACAGGGGACAGGATGAGAGGGAACGGCCTCAAGCTCCGCCAGGGGAGATTTAGGCTGGACATTTGGAAAGAATTGTTCACAGAAAGGGTCTTTGGGCACTGGAACAGGCAGCCCAGGGAGGTGATCGATTCACCTTCCCTGGAGGTGTTTAAGGCACGGGTGGACAAGGTGCTAAGGGACATGGTTTAGTGTTTGATAGGAATCGTTGGACTCGATGATCCGGTGGGTCTCTTCCAACCTAGTTATTCTATGATTCTATGATTCTATGATCTGGAAAGGGCCTACATACAGTAGTCACCTGGTGGTATCCCTGCCCTGATGATAATGTGTGTATGTTATCTAGCTTGCTTAGTTGCTAAAGGAGACTTCCATTTCAAAATCTCTGTACTTCAGCATGGTTTGGATTCAAACCAAAGTTGTTGAGTGTTCTTTATGTTTTGATAGACCAAGTTAAGATCTAAACCCCGAACACTGCAAATTTCAAAGGCGTGTTTGTATCTGAGCCATTTGCATCTTGTATGCTTTAAACCATTTGATTTCCTTTTAATGTGAGCAGGGTGGAGCCATGCTCTGAGCCAGTTGCCAGCCATGCTGTTGTATTAGCAGACCACCAAATTTAAAAATATATATCCAGCTGAGTCCCCGTGTAGCTTCTAGTGAGTCAGAAGAGCTTGCATGTGTTCACATGAAAAGGAGTAGCTGAACACATTCTAATCTCCTTTTGAGTGATAGTCATCTTGGCAGTATCAGATAGATCTCTGTGAAAGCACGAGCTACTGCTAGTCCTGCTGTGCTGCATCCTGGGGGCAGAGTTCCCAGGTCTAGTGAAATCAATCCTCTACTAGATGTTCTTCTCCCTCTAAGCGTCATCACTGGGGTTTTGGCATGGTGGGGTTGAATTTATTCTGGGAGGACTGTTCATTTGTCTTTTGTATAGGAGTTAGATGGCTTCTCATGGAGGGGCACAATGACCCTTCTGGCAGTGATCTTATACTGACATCTGATCATTTCATGCTGGTGGAAGATGTTGTTCTGTATAATTTTAAGGATAACTAAGCTTCCAGATACTCCCTTCAATGAATAGAGAATGCACAATATCAGTGATGTGATGATTTGAAAATCTTTCTTATGCTTAGAAAATTATGAGCATTTATTCATTGGTTCCTAATTCAGTGTTCATCCTGACTTAGAGATCTGAACTATAGTCAAAGAGTTATTACCAATTGCTAAATTAGAGAAGCCTATTTTTTTCTTCTGTTCCTCACATCTAGATAAATGCAAAATCAGAAGTCATTTGACATTAAAGAAAAAAAAAAGATAAGAAAAACTTGAGGAAATGGAATTATTTCAGAGTGTTATCACATATCACTCTAGATTCCAAGGGGATACATACCTAAAAAAGACAAAGACAGATGTATCTGACATTATCTCACCCTCTAAATGCTCAGTAAAAAAAAAAAAATAATGAAACAATAGAGAAAAAGGAGTTTTCTTTTTATACCTCCACCTATGACAGTTATCCTTAAGATAGCCTGTCACATCTTTTGATAAAAGGTGCATCTTCTGTTTTAAATGGAGCTATCTATGCTGAAACGTACATTCAAAAGCACTTTCTATAAACAGTCTCTCAGGAGCCTTTAGCTCCCTGCTAATATAACAACAACAACAGCAAGAAAATCAGCTCCTGAGTCAAGCTGTCCTTGTTGAAGGAGGCAGGTAGGAAGCCTGGCAGAGGCTGCCTTTCAGCAGACGTGGCTCCGAGCCCAGCTCTACGCTGCTTTGGCCCCTGGCAAGTCACTTCCATTTATCCCATGTGGGCGTGAAGGTAGATTGTTTCATTTACACACACATAGGGGAGTTCATAGCCAATCTGCACAGGCAAAAATGATTCAAGCCAGTGTGAAGTCAGGCACTGATTTCTCTCCTCTCCTTGAAAATCTGGGGGAACTCAGAAGTAAATGAAGCTGCACCCTGCTCTCACAAGCAATCTTCGGGATGTATCAAATGAATTTATGTGGCTCAGAAGGGAAAATAACAAGAATTTGGGCTTCTCACCAGGTGCAGCATGGTGCAGTTCCTTGTACGTCCAGGTAACTTGTGTCTGTTTACTCACGTGAGGATCTGTCCCCAGTTCCTTGACCTTCTGCAGCAGAAGCTACAGGACTTTGGATGAGATAGAAGTGTGTAATGAGCCCAAGACTGTCTTCCCCTTCCCCTCAGCCCCTCCTTTTAGCATAGCGTTGTCTAGAATACCTGCTTGCTGAAAATGCATTTTGCTTAATGGTGAAAAAACCCTGAATTCTGCTGAAGAACACTTTTTCTGTATCACACGTGCACTGTGTCCAGGAGAGATTGATTTCATTTTTTTTTAAATAAAATAAAATTTACTTGCCATTCATGTTGAATTTCTTAAATCATTCAGCTAGAAGGAAATGAAAAAGTCTGCAGCGTGCTGTTTGCTTTTCTGCACTGAAGGATCTCACTAGGGCTGCAGCACAGCAGAGAGGCAGTGATGGAGAGGCATGTATGTGAGGAAGGGGGAACGAGGATCTCTGTGTGTGAGCATACGAGGAGAAACAGTGAGTAGCAAGAACCTTCCCTTTGAGACAGAGCAGCTTTAAAGCATTTTTCTGAAAGGGGATGCCTAGTATTGACTTGGGGGGCAGGGGAGAGACCACCAAAAGAAAATCCTCTTAAAACAATAAAGCCTGCTGCAATGGTGAACTCAATACTGCCACCCAGAGCACCTTTCTGCTTAAAATATGATGCTCTGTGTGGGTCTGGAGACCAGGAAGATTAAAGCAGATGATCTTGCTGCATGTAAAGCAGCAAGCGACAGCATGATGGATCATTGCTGAATACGTTTCTGGCCATACATAATTGTATTTTGATCTTCCTTGTTGAAGTACTATCACCATCTCTATGCCAGATTATATTACTTAACTCATAAGAGAAAAAACCAATTTTCTTTACTTCTTTGTATTTTGTCCATCACTGTCTCTAGGGTCACTTGCATTAGAAGCATGTTACTGCCGGCTATAGTGAAATGTTAAAATGGCATCAAAACACCCTCCAGCAGACCAGCAAGGTGAATCAGATAATTGGCTGCATGTAGGGTCTGGAAAATAAGTGTCTGTTCAGATGTTTGAGAGGCATGTGGATTGTTTCTCTTTAACTGTTTGTGGTTATTTCTCCATTGTCTGATGCAATGGGAATGCTAGTGCAAAACAACAGAGAGGAGATTCTGACGTGTAGTTTTCCTTCATTTCTTTTTGGCTTTTTCTCAGACAAATATCTGTTGTACAGTGCAGTGTATTTACTGAACAAGGGTTAACTAATACTTATGCTACACAATAAAAAGATCTTGTGAATGATACAGAGGAAGGAAAAAGAACTCTGTTGCTTACAAATAAAAAGTAAAATCAAACTCAAAGGGGCTGTGTGATCTGGTGCAATGACAACAGCACTGGAAGTTTTAACAGTCCTGAGACACAACTGCTGAGGAAAAAGCAAGTGATCTTGGTCTGCACAGCTGAGCTGCACATCTCCTGGGGGCAAGCATTTTGGTGATGGTTTGTACCACTGCTCCTTGCACTCATTACAAGAGATTTGACGCAGGCTTATCAGTGTGGATTATTGTGTGCCTTCATAGCTGTGGGGTGTCAGCTATTTCATATACTCCATAGACTATCCCCTGCATTAAACCAGCTTTTATTGCATGTGGCACCTCTGAACACCTAGGTTCCTTTGTCTTCTTAATAAATACAAGTAAGAAATGCAGAAACTTCCAGAAAAATATCTCTTTTTCCTTCTTTTACTTCTTCCAGCTCAGTAAAGAGAAACTGGAAATTTGAGGAAAGATTTAAATCAAACTTTTATGTTTGGATATTTTTTTTTGTGTCAGCAACAAATAGTGGAAGAGATTTTGAAAAAAGGTTTAAAAATGGTACTATTACTGCTTCACTTAAATCCCAGAAGCATTTCAGCAAAGTTTTTATTTCAATACTTAATCACATTGGCAATTACTCTTTATATATAGACGTACAGATATACCTGCAAATGCAGTCTTCAATTTATATTTAGCATTATTGTTGGTAGTTAATGTTGTGCTGGGCTAATGAAGTTATAATGAACATACACACACACCATATTTGCTTTCCAAGCTTTTTCCTCTAGAAATGGGAGGGATTTTTATCTGCATGATGACATGAATTCTCGATTTACATATTGTTACTGAGCCCTTTGAATATAACCTTCAAGAATATTGATGCTTTCTATTTTCACCATTTTAATTTCTGTCTTTAGAAAGAGAAGTCAACAGGCAAAAAGTGCACTTCAATGCTTTATTATGCAGCTCAGCTCCATCTCCAATACTTAGAATATTTGTCATTTATTCAAAACTAAAGAATTCATGCCATAAATATACTTCATGGTGGTTTTTATATGATAAATAAATGATGCAAAATAATACATTTTCCACTCTCAAAGATATAAATATGGTTCAGTTAGTATCGGAACACAGTTAGTATAGGTATGTAATTTTTTCAGTGTTTCCATTTTTTTTCTTCACCATGTCTGGAATTGTCTTGTTCCAATTTGCACAGGACTCAGTAGAAAATGACAAGTTAATAGAAAGCAACTGGTTGCCTCTGGGCAATGGAAGATCAGCTTTTCCTGACCTCAAAATATTTGCTTGTCATACGAGTTGCAGACAAGGGAACCATTTGGTTTGGATCTTGTTTCAGCTCCCATTTCTCTGACCTATTCGGTGAGGCAGAGTTCCTCTCTGTCCCCCTGTTGGACTGCAATATATTCAGAGCTGCTAGAACTTCATGGCATAAATCGCTGCTGCCCTGAGCCATGCCCTGACCGGACAGCTCTGGCCTTGAAAGTAAGGCCCTGAGAATAACTCTAGGAAGAGTTCATGGTTCCTTTTGAACCCAATTCCCATCCTTAAAAGGATTCTGAGGGTTGCTTGCTGAGTGATCCTGTGTTCCCACTCAGAGCCAGAACCGCAAGGGCTAGCACCAGAAAGGGCTCCATGGTTCACAGCCTAAAGGCTTATCTGTACATAACTTCTGTTAAAAATCTGTGAACATTCACAACTTCTCTGTAGCTGCAATTGTCCTCCTGCCTCTGAGTGTCCAGCAGTGAAGAACAGCTTCTCTTTCCAGTCTTGTGCTGCCTGCTTCTGCAGCTGAACAAAGCTAGGGAGGGGTGGCAGCAAAACACATCAGAGTTCACATCAGCCGCCCAAAGACGTGGGGAGACTCTGAAGTACAGCAGGAGCTTAGAAAGCCTGGAAAGGGATAGGAATCATAGAATCATTAAGGTTGGAAAAGACCTCTAAGGTCACCCAGTCCAACCATCAGCGCAACACCACTGTGCTTACCAAACCAAGTCTTGAAGTGCTACAACCTATGTGTAGGGTTTTTTAACACCTCCAGGGAGGGTGACTCCACCACTTCATAGGCAGCCTGTTCTAATGCTTCACCACTCTTGGTGAAGAAATTTTTATTTAATATCCAGTTTAAACCTCCCCTGGTTCAACTTGAAGCCATTTCCTGTCATATTATCACTTGTTGGTGAGAAGAGATCAGAACCTAACTTGCTACAACCTTCTTTCAGGTAGTTGTAGAGAGTAATAAGGTTTACCCTCAGCTGTCTCTTCTCCAGACTAAACAGCCGCAGTTCCCTCAGCAGCTCCTCATGACACTTGTTCTTCAGACCCTTCACCAGCTTTATTGCCCACTTCCAGACACCCCAGCAACTCAGCGCCCTTCTTCTACTGAAGGGCCCAAAACTGAACACAGGATTTCAGGTACAGCTTCAAGTACAGGAATCTGATTAGTTCCCTTCTGCAGGCCATGACAGTTTTGATACAAGAAAGGATGTTGTTGGCTTTCTTGGCCACCTGGGCACACTGCTGGCTAATGTTTAACAAGCTGTCAACTACCATCCCCAGGTCCTTTTTTGCTGAGCAGCTTTCTAGCCACACTTCCACAAGCCTGTAGTGTTTCATAGGGTTGTGATTGAAGTGCAGGGCTGGGCACTTGGCCTTGTTGAATCTCATACAATTGGCCTCTGCCCAACAATCCAGCCTGTCCAGATGCCTCCGCAGAGCCTTCCTGCCCTAAGCAGATCCACACTTCTGCCCAATTTGGTATCACCTGCAAACTTACTGAGGGATCACTCGATTCCCTTCATCCAAATCATCGATAAAGATACAATCAAGGCTAGCCCCAGCGCTGAGCCTAAGGGAACACTGCTTGTGACCAGCCACTATCTGAAAAGTACTGTCGGTCTTGAGAGGGCAGGAGAGCATAAGAGAAAGTGTGCATTTCCATCTGAGAAGGTTCAGGACAGGTGTGTGATTTTGCGGTTCTCTCTCTGTACCTCTTTCCATCCCCTGCTAGGTGCATGTTCCCTGTACATTGCACTAAAACAGTGTGAACCTCAGCTGGAAGTACGAGCTTCAGACATGGGTAAAAAAATGGTAATGCAAACTTGTGTCATTTCAAAATGCCTGTATTTCCTTCAACCATGTAGTCTTTTGTCCTGTTTCTGATGGCAGCACCCTAGTGATGCCTCCCTGGGCTGTTTAATTCTCTTAAAGCAGTCCTGAATATGTATCCTGGTAGACTAGATGCAGAGAGTATCCTAAAAAGCAACAACTTACTGGTCTACCAATGTGATATTGTGCTTAGGCACATGATTGTTCTCTTTTTTAGAGGTGCAGGAGATGTCTAGCATTAGCAGCTATAAGCAGCTCTTTGATGCCCTTAAATTTCAAAGGTTAACACGATGGCTGAGAATTGCACAGGACATCAGTGAGAGCCTGCAGGGTACTGTCTAGAGCTCTTCACACAGGAATGGAGGAAGAAACGTGCAGGACACTAACCCAAGTTCAAAGCAGTTATAAAACCCTTTGCACCCCTCGGCTTGAATTCAGAGTTTTGATCTCAGAGTATTCTCTGTGCTAGCATGTCTTCTCTGAAGTTTTCCATTAGCAACATCTATAACTAAATGGAGATTTCTCTGGTTTTTACACTGGAGGGACTTCTGGGAAAATTACTGGTTTAATACCAGAAAATAACAATAGAGCTACATTAGTGTTTTTAACTAAGGGTTATGGATTGCCCACATTGCTGTTTCCCTTAGAAATGATGGTGTCTACAAGAGGCAGCAGTCTGCTACAGGTTTTAGATGACTTCCCTTATTTAACGGAAGCCAACTGTAAGACTCTGGTTGCAGAAGTGTTCACCTGTAATTATTATTGACAAGTCATAAGAAAGTATTTATGGCAGCACATAAATCTCAGTTGGATGGGAATAAACTATAGTTACCTGAAAGCCAGGCTCTATTTCCAGTTTCAGTGAAAGTGGAACGTTTTCAACTAAAATTTTCAGCTGAGAGATTTTCATGCCCCTAAAATGTTTCCCTTTGGGGTTTGTGGTTTTTTTTATTGTTACTCTTTTTCCTGTCAGCCACCTCTTATGTGTAGTCTATTTTTCCTCTAGAGATTTTTTTTAAGACAATGCACTGAGGAATCGGTTCATGCAACTTATCCCTGAGCATAAGCAAAAAGCCTTGAAAGTGATTAAATGAGTGTGTGTCATTGTGAATGCATTGATATTCATCCCCATTATCCTTCACATTTTCAATTCAAGCAGCACATAATTTATCAGCTCTGTTGTCAAATGCTGCATGTAATTGTGTTTAGCAGAAAGCTTTGTGGGAGGTATGGGAGAAGAAGGGAAAGGGAGATAACCATTCTCTTCTTCCCAGGTGAAGTGTGGAGAAGCGTTTGCTTTGAATTTGGTAGCCATCTACTGTTTTCAAGTACTCTTTCAGCACCATGTTGTTAAAATGGAGCAGCATATCAAGTGTAAGAATGTAGTTCAGCAGGGACAACACAGCTAAATGTCTTAGTGGAACAATGCAGAACATGAAACTGGAAACATTCTGACTGTTTGCCAAGCTGAACAGTTGCATGGCAACCCCACTGCTCATTGCCATCATTCTGGAAGTGAAGTCTTTTGGATATAGAATGTCATTGCACTGCAGTAGTCTCCTTCCAATATTAATATTATTCTACTTTTGAAATGGTTTAGCCCTTTTAGTGTCCTTCAAGAGATTATGAAGTGACAAGGTTAACAGATGGCATCACTTAGATACCAGATGCCAGCTGCAAATGATTCTGGAAAAAGGCTACAGGTGTGCTTTAACTTGTGTAGGAGAACATGAATTTGTCTAAGTTCCCTGGCCATTCTGCCTTTATCAGCCATGGAGACACAGCAGAAGACTTGTCAATCACATCCCTTAATGTGTCCTTTGCACAGCTGCTAGTTTAAGGTACACAGTTGCTACACATCCAGGGAACACGCCTATAAAATATGGCTATGAAGGTAATAAAATACAAAGAGGTCAATCTTTGGCTGATTAAGGGGCTCCATTTTATTCCCCTAGTTAAGGACACTGCCCTTTATGTCACAGCTGGTTCTTCTGTGGCTTCTCCTTCTCTAATCATGGTGTGTTGACTTCTACAGACAGAAGAGTCCATGGGCAAGTATTCTTGCCTATGTGTTTATCAAAGACAGCTAGGTGGATTCTCACCCAGCTCCTTTACATATCTTGGGCCTGAAAAATGGCATTGAAAACATTTAGATTTTCGTGCTAGCTGCTATCTTGGTCTCTGGAGGAGCCCTAATGCAGGGAGTATGTTGAGAAATGACAGACACTTTTTCTTTCCTATCTATTTTTGTGATCAGGAATAGAGATCTGTGAATTGCAATGAAACTCTGTGTTCTCCTAAGGTGCTTAGCTCATGGAAAAAATGAACTTTGTGATCTGGAACCTCAGCACCTTCTAAACTTTCATGTTAAGTGTAGTCTTTCAATGTGATGTGTTTAAAGTGAAGACTGTCCTTCAGTTTGGTTTCGTTGTGGAAAGAATGCTGGTCCTTCTACACAGAGAGGTGATGTTGTACTATTCCATTGACAGAAATTCATAAGATTTTGCCTTTTTCCCCATTTCACATTGAGTCTGTGCTGTGGACCTTAGTTGGCATTGCCTCCTTGAAAAGGATGAAACAAGGCAACTACCGAGTTGGTCATAGATATAGGAAGGCTGGACAAGAAAGCCCCATCAAGGTAAATCTAGCAATAAGCACCAACTCCTACCAACTGCTTAGCTCTTCCATGGCCTCTCTCAGCTGGCCTGGTAGGGAAAAAACTTCTCCCACTCCGATGAAATCAGGCCCCATACACAGACTGAACACAAAAATTGCTGCAGTTCTGAACTTGAGAAAGAACGAAGGGAAATGGGACATGCTTTGCTCTGATCTGTCAGACATTTGGGACTGATAACAGTGAGGAACACCTGCCCTAGGGAGAACAGGGGATGTGAGCAAAAAAGTTTGCCAGACTTGTAGTTTGATGTGCCAGAAAAGTAGCTTGTCCCCCAATAACAGATTAGAAGAAATTTCTATGCCTCTCTAGCATATTAAGAGCAGTTTGCCTCTGTTGTGTTACATAAATAGATTAAGCTGTGCTCCTATCAGACAGATTTTCTTGGCATTTTTTTTAAATAATCATCAGACATTCTCATCAGTTTTGTCCTATAAGCAAGGCTTTGAAAAAATCCCAAAGAGCTGACTGAACAGTTGCTTTTCTTTTAGCATCTGTAGCTGTTTAATATTTCGCTTGTCTGTCTCTTCAGGTGCACAAGGGAGAGAGAGTTCTCTCTCTGGTCTGTATCAAGACAAGCAGAACTTGAGCAACTGGGGAGGGAGGACGAACTGCCAGAGCAATGCCAACATTTCTGGCTCAGATTCTTGAGTTCCGCAGTTCGTGTGTCAAAAATTGAAATTGCAACTGGGTGAATAAACCTCAAGCCATAAAATTCATAACTATTTGAGTTTCAGCCAGCTCTTCTTTGGGGATTTTCTGGGTCCAGTTTTAATTCTTCCCTTCATTTGACATGGGAATCAAGCAATTCATGCAGCTCTGTAAGAGTTGAAACCAGGCAGTTCTTTTTCTTATTGCTATTTGTATGTATGTATTTATTTATTTATTTGTTTAAGTGCTGTGCTGACCTGTTACCCTCCTTTCAGGATCAGAGTTTTACAAATATTTATAGCAACCTGACATGTGAAGGAGCTCGATATATATTTCTAGGGGCTTCATATTTTACTAGCTAAAAGCTAAACGGACTTACCATTTGTTAAAACAAAAAAATCCTGCCACTGTTCATTGCAGTATGGACGCCTTCTATTATAGAACCATGGAACGGTCAGGGTTGTAAGGGACCTTAAAGATCATCCAGTTCCAACCCCCCTGCTATGGGCAGGGGCACCTTCCACTGGGTCAGGTTGCTTATAGCCTCATCCAGCCTGGTGCTGGATAGTTTGCTGTGGTGAGGTCAAACACAGCTGACCTCAATGACAGAGCTTCCTTTAAGCAATTTTGCAAATAGTGACTGTTTCTTTCATGGACAAATTGATTTTCCTGTTAAGTTTCTATTTAAGAACCTCATCTAAATTCAGACTGCTACAGTGCCACTACACTCCTTGCCTCACAAGCTGAATCCTATGTCAGCTTTAGTATCTGCTGTCACTTTAGCCTAATACTTCCCTCTTGGCAAACTCTTTAGGCATAGCCTCTAATGAATCAAAGAGATATTTCATGCCTGAGCCAGGAACTTATTTATCTCACTTCTGTGAATTCACAGAGTGGAAAGACAGTGAAGGAAGCTGTAGTATGGGTACTAACAGCATGTCTTGCAGGTATGTGCTGGGAATTATATTTATTATGTTTATACATCTGAATCCTGTGCAAGAACTTGCTCTTTAATTTGCACAAAGCAAGGCTGTCCTTCTGCGGTTAAACTCTATATCAGCATGAAAATGAGTCTTCCTCAGGCAATGGTGAAAGCACTTATCTGAACTTGGAATTTTTTTCATACTATCTCGATGTAAGTTTTGCTCTCCCACATTCTGCTAACAGTGTAAATGCGTAGAAAACTGTCATTAATACTTCAGGGCCAGCATCCTGGATTAAGCCTTGCAGAATCTGCTGTGATACACAGTGATAAAGCATGAGAACGCTATCTGGCTGTGGTCAGCTTAAGTCTGAGCTACAAATTATTTCCCCACAAGGTGGAAAATACTGCCCGCTTTTTATTTCTCTTTGTATAAAAAGGACTAAGGGTAGCAGGTGAAAGGACTGAGGGTAGCAGGTGAAGTTTCTTGGAATTTTTTTTTCATGTCAATCAGATGACTTCTCTACAGTAACCAGATGTTGCATAGTTGTGGGGGTTTTTTTTATTATTAAAGCGGGGCTGGGGGGGGAGGAGGTTTAATTACAGTTGTCAGCCCTGCTTCCCCCAGTAGGGGGTTAAAATTTGCTGTAGTGTATCTTCATAGTCTTAGTGCCTTGTCCTTTAAATAAGTTCTGTGGATAAACAGAGACTTTGAAAAAGATTACAGACTCCAAAATGGATGAAAAATCAGCCCAGTTTTCTCTAGGGAAGCGTCTCTAATATCCTTGATATAGAGGCTGTGTTACTTAGTTTTACTTCTGTATTATTTTTGTGCCCTCTTATTTTTCCCTTCTCAAAATGTCATGAGGATCTTGCCAGGCACAATATCAGCACCCAGGCCACAAAGGACCCTAAAATGCATCTTCCTACGTGCCAGAACAGCAGAGTAAAATACTGCAGTACTCTGTGAGGGTCCATTTTGTACTACTGCATTACAAGAAAGTGTCACACACAAAATTTACTCCTATTTTCTGAACTAGAAAGACAAATAAATAATGTAAGATTGAGATAAAAAAGAAGATAACCAGCTCAAGATTTATTCTTTAAAAGAAACAAATTCTATTAATTCCTTCCTCTCTACTCTAGTTCATTCTCTTTGCCCAGTTCCCTAGCAGTCACTTCTAAATTTTAAATTTGCCTTTCTGCCAAATTGGCACACCATATAGAAATAAAGCTTTTCAATAATAAATGTGCTGCGCCTGCTCTGAAAGCATGTTTTGGCAAGGGCTTTTCTAACTCAAACTGGTATCCACTTTCAAAGATTTCTTTTTTATTACTATATTATTCCAACGCAGCCTAAGAGAAGCTGCCATCCAAAGTCGCAGGGAGCAGTGTTACGCAGACAACTGCTTCCTGCAAGAATTTATAGCCTGTCAAGGAGCCAAAGAAGCAGGCCTAGAGATCCAAATCCTGCATGCAAAGAGCAAAGCTTCTCTTTACCGTACTCCCAGTGAGGTTTAATGCTATCGCTCCTCAGGGACATCACCTGGGGATTCATGAACTCGTTACATCCCAGATCTAGCTCAGTGCTTATCATCTCTATTGCCACTGATTACTACTAATGCAAGTTGGTGTCATTGAGGACTGTTAGGAGCTAGATTCAGGACATTTCACTCTGTTTTTTTAAAGAGACAATAAGTTCCTAATAACTTCTGCCAAGTCAAAAGCAGAGCATGGGCCAAAGCTGTCAGTAAGTGACAATCCTGTAACTCGAGCATTCTCGCTTCACTTTTATGAGGTGCTTCGTTACAGATGTAAGTCCTGAGCAGGAGGTGTTACTATTTTCTCTGATCTACTGCAACACAGAAGATGGACATGACATATAGTTTTCTTCTTAGAATCATAGAATGTTTTGGGTTGGAAGGGACCTTAAAGATCATCCAGTTCCAACCCCCTTGCCATGGGCAAGGGCACCTTCCCCTGTATCGGGTTGCTCAGAGCCTCAGTCTGATCCTTAAACCTTCATGGGATTCAGTAATCTGAAATTATTATGCACTTACTAGCTCCAACTGGAATGAGTATAAAATGTCCCTGAACTTAGCCTGCCCTTAGAAGCTTACCATACAAAACATGCTTTAGGATATTTGATTACCAGATCATATATGCTAGCAACAATACACTACAACCTTGTTGGGCATGCTGAAGCAGCACTTCTAATATTGGTCATGGGTATAAAGCTTTAAGAACATATTTTAGAAAATTTTTGTGTCACAAACATAAAATTAAGCTCCTCACTATATTGATATCTGTGCCCATGTAATTCTGTGAATAATTTTATTAAGAACTGTGTGGCAGGGTGATTACTTCTTAAGAATTTGATGCTGAGAGACACAGTAGACCATATTTTTAAAAGTAAAACAAAATGATGGTCTGTTCTTCCTTCATTTCTCATGCTTTTCTTTAAGAAAACCACCCAAAGTTAAGATTTGCTGATGCATGCAATTCTGGCTGTTTAAATATTTTTTTTCTATTTTGGAGAAATACAAGTGAAAAAGAAACTACAAAAAGCTGCGGGGTATTAGTAAAATTTACTTTAGAATGTGCATCCTTTCTTATTGTGAGGTTTTTTTAATTTTGTGGGTTGCTTTTTCTAGTTTGTGACACTAATTGTGTACAAACGTAAACAGATAGTGTGCCAAAACACGCGGGTTTTTTTATGAAGCATTATGGATAGATGTTAGTAAAACACCTCCCATTTTCTAGATCAATTTTTTTCGTGGTGCATAAAGCAGCATGATATTTCATAAGGTAGAATTGCGACAATTTTTCTGTATTTTTACATAGCCAAATAAGCTGCATCACAAGATAGTTTTCCATAGAAAAACTGATGGAAAGCTGTACAATGTTTCAACTTCAGATTAAAAGTGAGCATTTATGTCGTTAGGAAAATACCATTATGGTCACCATTAGTTCTCGGTATTAGCAATGACTCTGGGTCAGGTTTTGACATTACATGTATCGATATCCTTACTCTATCAGATTTTCCCCTTCGAATATTTAGCTCTGCTCCTTTTATTTCCTTCTTCTATTCAGCTCACGTATCTGCCTGTGCTTCCTACCATTGACACATAATGAGTAATTCTTTATAGATAATAGGATCTTTTTCAGTTTTGTAGCCACTGTAAGCCTGTTATATTACATTTGTCGATAAACAATGTGATTTATTTCAATGTACCTAAACCCATCTTCACAAACGGAATTTACTTACAAAACTCTGTTGGTCTGTTTTGCAGAATGGATGATATTCAAAACATGCTTACTGCATTTTGAGCTGCACAAGTGTGGCCATAATCTATGGGCAATAAAATAGGATAAGCTTGCAGCACATTTGAAAGGTGCCTTGTGGATCAACTCAGTATGGCCAGAACATGTACAAAGTACACATGGAATAACGTGATGAGTGTATGAGAAACTAAAGGCAGCAAAAGTTAATTTTTATATCTTTTTAGTTTTTCCTAAGCACGTTGACATCTTCTTTACAATAACGTTGGTTCCCACTTACAATGGATTCTGGTTTTAACTACATTGTCATACAGTGAATCTCCTGCTTATCACATTGCACTGCTGAAGTTTCTTGGCATATGAAGGTGTCCACTTGTCGCATGGAGCCAGTCACAGGTCAAGTAGCTGCAACCCATATTTGTAACCTATCTTGGATCAGTCTGAAGGCTACTTGCCTAAAGGGACACTCAGGAAGACCTTAAGTACCCATCTCTTCTTATCTAGCAAGGAAGTTTTGCTGATTATAAGTAGCACCTTGGTACAGGTGGTTTAGGGCCCTTTTTTTAAGAGGCAAAGGTCTTCCCTTCTCTTCCAACACATCTCCAGTTTGCTGAAAAATCTGTTTTTCACCAGGCGTGTGCATGTAGTGCAGATCCAATCTTTGTCCATCTGTGTGGATGCTGTTAATGTTATTTATACATTGCTAGATATGGTCTGGAAGCAATAAGATAAAAGCTGTATTTTGAGTGCTCCCAGCAGCACTGCCCTCAGTTGTATAATTACCTGTGGCATCTGCTGGGAGATGTGTGTTACGAAATGGTGTGAAGCTATTGATTTGCATATACCTATTCCTCTGTTTTCCCCCTTTTATCAAGTGATCACGGCATGCTCTTCCTCATCTAAAGGAGGATGTTAACCTTGCTTTCTTCTGAATCGGGGCACCTGATAAGTAATATCTGTTCCAAAAGGATGGGAGACAGATGGAGTGGTCCCTTGGGCTATAGCTACATGTGCCTGTGTATGCATGAGGATGCATATGCATAAAAGAGAGCCTGTACAGCAACACTTGGTATATGTCTGGATGCACGAGAGAGAGGGAGAAACAGGTTGGCTGCATGCTGCAGGCCTCCTGCAGTAGTAGGAGGAATTGTACTTATTCAGTCAGGCGTATAACTCTAATTAATATTGAGGAAGGGCGTCCTGTCTAATTAGGGTTTCCCTGCTGACCCTACAGGATGTTACTTATGCTCCTCATCAAATCTGCATTCATTTACTCTACAAAATACTGTTAAATAATAACTTTTCTTGCCTGGTGCTTCAGCTGCCTGCCTTTTTTTTCCAACACTGCCTTTTCTTGCCTGTCCATTAATGTAGTGCCAGCCAACATCTGTTCCTCCTAGTCTTCTAACGCACGCATTAGTACAAACCAGATGCACGTAGTACACACATCCTCATTTTTGCTGCAGACAGGAGAACAAGGTTCAGATTAGAGAGAAGGAAATGCTTTCTAACAGTGAGGATGCTGAGACAGACTTCTATGGGTAAGTGATCCCACCAGGGCATGGAGGGCTTTAAGAAAGTTTAGATTAATTTTCACCAAAAAGGTTATAAAGTGTATTTGAGCCTGTACTGAGGAACTTAAGCAGGAACTTAAACCTAGTGACCTTCCAAGATCCTTTGTACCATTATTCTTCAATTCTAGCACTATTAATACTGCAAGTTCAACTCCCTGTCTGCTGCTGTCGCCAGTTAGGATTTTTAGGGGGCAGGAATGGGAAAGTGAATATAAAGGAATGAATACAGCTGGAAAATTTTGCAGTGATGTCTGTAGGCACCTCCAGGCAACATATAAGGAGCAGCTGTACCTTTGCTTGAGAACTTGCCTCTGCTTCTCCAATACCTCTTCAGTGATCAGGGCCCTCCAGGGCTGAGGTTTTCATGACACCTCTGAAGGAGCTGTTTCACTAGCAGCTTTGCATTGGGAGTGCCTGGAAACAGACTGAGGGGACACAGCTCTTGTACCATCCCATCTGCCCTTAACTGAGGTCTCTAGTATTCCTCCCAAGCCCCTTAAATAATTAAGGATTTCTAGCGTGATAAGTTGTGTTAATTACAAAATAGTCTTCCTGCAGGAATCTCTTCAGGGTGGGTAGCAATTTCAGGCTCCAGCACTTTAGACAGCTTGCTGTATATGCTGTATGCAGAATGCCACTCAGAGCAGATGAATGTTATCACACTTTCTTCTTGTATGATGTACTCCTCATGTCAAATTGAAACTCAGATAATTAAATTCTTTACACCTACATCCCCCTTCCCATTTCGACTGAGAAGGGCATCTTTCAATTACTTTTCTAAAGATTTATGTAGGGTTAGAGGGGAACTATTAAATGTTTCTTGTGTTCCACTCCTCAGCTGGCTACAGCTGAGCAGTGAGTATGAGCCATCTGTATCACATCTGTATCACCCTTGAATGGTGAAATGCTTTGAGATCGCTGGGAAAAGTATTTCATACGAAATCACACCTTCAAAGTGTTTCATTAACTACTTCTAAAATAATGTCTGCTCTTAATCTTAGTGAAAGAACTCAGAGATCTCTATTACACACTACAGGTCTGGGGCCACAGAAGATGCAAGTAATAAAAGGTGAGCCTGGGCCACCAAGCCCAGCACTTGATCAAAATTTGTACAATGGCTGTGTCTCTCCAGGTTCACGTTTTTCTTTTGTTTGTTTATGAATAATTTTTAATTGATTTAGAGGCTTTTCCTGAGCTTCCTCCAACCCATTTCTAAAGCCACTGCAGTTATGAATGTGCAGAAAATGCTTTTGGCACTTAATTTTCTCTATCCCTATTTCACCTTTTCCTTTTTTATTTAATAGGCCCAAGTATCTGCTAAGCAGTCAAAATTAAACCTTGCATCCAAAGAAATTACAGGAGAGGAAATTTGTAGTGTTGAAGTATAAATTAAGGCCTTCAAACTGATGGTGTCTCATTTTTAAAGCCCTGCTTTATAAAGAACTAAAGCATGTAGCTAATAGAAGTATATTAGCAGATTTGATTCAGTGAAGAGCAGTTAGCTGGGATGCCGGCAGATTTGCCTCTATGGACTGGAGCAGTTGGGTGCACAAGGGACTCAGCGGTGGCTGCAGGGACAGGCTGCTGACCTGCCTGTGCCTGCAGCCCCTCCTCATCCCTCGCTCCCCTGGGCTTTGGCACTTGCTTCAATCTCTGCTCAATGCTTCAACGTTTCCCCAGCTGGTGAGTCTCAGGCTAAGTGCTGGAGAGGTTCTGGAGATGATTCAATAGTTGGTGCTGCTGCTTTCTGCCAAGACTTTAACCTTCTTTTTTAAGCAGTTGTGCACAGTGTTAATGAGTCTCTGCAAATAGAATTCTGCATTAAATTGGCACTAGAGTTTGTGCCCTGGAGTTTGTTCAGATGCTAAACACAGCTGAAGGGAAATTCCGCGTTTTATTCTAAAATGTTAAGTACTCAAAGTTTCTTCTTCTCTTTCAGCAGGTGTCACAGCAAGTCATACCTCCTAAATGACCCTGTTAGTTTGAGTTAGAGACATTTAGTGTTATGACTCAGGCATTACAGGCTGTAACTTGATAATTCCCATCTCATCTTCCCTCCCATTCTGAGGCCAGCTGCTGATGGGGCTGAGTGAAATGCTGAAAAGGAGCACTCTCAGCATGCCATGAGCTTGACAGGAGCTAACTTTTTAATCTACCAGGATTGCAAGCTAAACTAATAGGTCAGGTAAATTTTCACTGTAATGTACCCAACACTTCAAATATGTAAACTTGTGTTCAGTATACCAGTCTTTAAGATATTTGTAAGAATAGCCTCAAGTTACTCAGTAAGGTGCCTAGTATGATGTTTTCCTTCCATTCTTATAGCATTTCAAGCCTTTTTTCCCATTTCATCTGATTACAGCTTTGTTAATGTCACAGTCAAAATATGCAAATACCCACAACATGTCTTTACAGTGAAATGAGAAATTACCAGAATTTTATTGCTTGTTTTCTCCTCTGCTCCTTCCTAGACAAAATCTGCCCTCAAATCTTTTATCTCATCTGGTTGGTATCAGCTGGGCTGACAAAGTAAAACCATCAAGATCAGAAATAATTATGAAAGCTTAAGGAAATCTGAAATGTGCATGTTCTCTGGAAGAAAGACAAAGCACATTTTCCAGATCACTGACAGAAGGGAGCATATTCCATATAGGTTTTGTTAAAAGATATACTTAAGAAAAAGAAACATCCATCTTGTCAATTTGATGGAAAGAATCCAAACGATTCAAGTCTGAAAGCGGGGCACAAGGGAAGGATTTGGAGTTTTAAATGCAGAACAATTTAAAAGACTTTGCAGGTTGGAAAACCAAAACGTGACGAGCCTGGTCCTCTGTTGCCTTCTGGCTTCTGAAGGTATTCATGGTGCTGTGGCAAGTGGTACAACAGAGCACTGAGAGGACGGGCTTTGCTGGGTAAAGTGGACTGAGGTAAATGCTTCCAAGGGGAAGCTGGCATCCTCCCAGCCCCAGGGTGAAGGTGGAATGATCTGCTTCTGCTTCTATGGACCTGTGAAGCTTCTTCAGTTCTGCCTTTAGTCACACTGGGAGCTTTCTGGTGGCAAGCTGCCAGCTCTTGACTTTTCCCACTTTCCCTAGCAAGATGAGGGGGAAAAGGGCATGACAATCCTGAAAGCAGAAGTGCTGGGAGAGTAGGGACTCCCTCTATCTGCATTCCACCAGCAGTGTCTGGAGCTGCTGAAGACAGAGCCTGTATGTTGGCCATCAACTCTGGGACTCCTTGGGCTACAAGTCTGGGACCCATCTAGCAGGTGGCTTTCCTC
Source organism: Clamator glandarius (assembly GCA_033459285.1). Classification (NCBI taxonomy): domain Eukaryota; kingdom Metazoa; phylum Chordata; class Aves; order Cuculiformes; family Cuculidae; genus Clamator; species Clamator glandarius. Next base: position 1,756,285 of record JAUNZM010000165.1, on the reverse strand, counting down.
AGGAAGAGGCACATACAGCACACCTTGTAGATAAGGTGTCCAGCTGGGAGAGAGAACTGGAGAGCCAGATTTCTGACTGCTGAAGGGATCCCCAGAGGGGGGCAGAGGTGTGGGGTCAGCCCTGGCTTCTCCTGCTTCCCAGGGTGAGCCTAAGCTGAGCAGCAACTCCATGCATTGTCTTTTGTCAATGCCTGCGTGTACACCTGCATGGAGGGGGCAGCAGTCTTGCAGTGATGCACTAACAGATCTCAGTGTCTGCTTGTGTCCATATCAACGACAGGGTGAGGAGCAAATGTTGCCTTTAACTCTTCCAAGGACACAGAAGACTTGTGAGCTTCTGGAAACAAAGGATCATAAAACCATCAGTGTAAAACAGGACAGTTTAATTTTCTGAAGCTGAACTAGGTAGGTGGAGAGATTAAATTATGGTCCATTTATTTGCTCACCACCTAAGTCCTAGTATTTTAAAATATCTCTAGGTGACATAAAATTGAGTCTAGACTTTCTGTAAAATATTGATACAATTTTTCATTTCATGCTGTTTCAAGATTTCCGCATCAACAGGTCAAGCTGGGGTTTTTTTGTGCTGTATGCAGGCTAAAGTAGAGGTTGGATTTGTTACCTAAGACTTATTCCAAGTTAAGAGGATTTGGCAGCTGTATGTGTTTGAACTTTTTTTTAATTCAAATATTTTTTTACTTTGCACTACCTCAGAAGTTAAGCTGCCAAACAGCAGAGTCTGGGCTCTTTTACTGGTCCTGGAAAGACAGTAAAAAGTTTCCCTTGAAGACTGTTAGAGGTTAGACCTCTTCCTCAAGATTTTAGGTTGCTGAATTCCACTTGTACAGAAGGCAGGAGCTGTACCACACTTGGTAGACGGTATTTCCATTAACAGTTCAAAATAAGCAGTTATCTGATACAACTGATAAATTACTGCCTTTTGGGGAGGGCGTGTGTATTACTTAAAGGCGTTACCTGGTCTGATTTATGAGATGGGTAAGAACACCTCTCCTTTCTTGTGAATGGAACAGAAAGCTACACTGCATCCCAAGTTTGTTGTTATGGGATTTATATGCAAATGACTCGCCTTCACTGTACTGTGTTACATTAATTGCAAGAGTATTTCCATGATTCCGGCAAGGAGTTGTAAGGGGTAGGCATGGGAAGGAGACATGGATGCCTATTAGTAATGTTTATATCATGTATTTATTACTTTGTATACATAAAAATATGAATTTTTTAGAAGCTCAATAAAGAAGGCTGTTGCAGGAGAAACAGCACACAGAACTGCATTTTGGTAATTCCTCAAAGCAATCAGCATGCCAATGCAAGGTTAATTTTTGCTTTGGTGGGATGTTGGCATAGGGTCACATCTGAGTCTAAATACAGATTTGGAACTTCCACAAAGTTTGAAACAGTTAGATCTGAAATTTGCTTTTCATCACTCCTCACTGTTAACGTTGGAGCTATCCTGCCAAGAGACCATGGCTAGTGGAGATGTAGGATGGATTGTTGGTCTGACTCTATGTGGCATTTGCTACATTTGAGCATAAAAAAACACTAACATTTAAAATTACCTCTGAAATTAACCCTCTCCTACTGACAGCGGACACTGACCAACACCAAAATGCTAGTTTCTAGTGAAATTCAGATCTACATCTCAATCATGTGATGAGATGGGCTATGCAATCAGGTTTAAAGTACTCTTACAGTTGTAGCATGTTCTAGATACATATTTTTCATAGGATTAGAACTTGGAATGCTGTCTGACAGTCTATATGAGAATGAGATTCAAAGGTTTTCATTATCACAGAATCACAGAATAACCAGGTTGGAAGAGACCCACTGGATCGTCGAGTCCAACCATTCCCACCAATCCCTAAATCATGCTCCTAACCACCTCATCCACCCTCACCTTAAACACCTCCAGGGACGGCGACTCAACCACCTCCCTTGGCAGACCGTTCCAATGCCTAACCACCCTCTCTGTGAAGAATTTCTTCCTAATCTCAAGCCTAAATCTCCCCTGGCGAAGCTTGAGGCCATTCCCTCTTGTCCTGTCCCCTGTCACTTGGCAGAAGAGGCCAGCTCCCTCCTCTCCACAACCTCCCTTCAGGTAGTTATAGAGAGCAATAAGGTCTCCCCTCAGCCTCCTCTTCTCCAGGCTAAACAACCACAGCTCTCCCAGTCTCTGCTCATAAGATTTGTTCTCCAGCCCCTTCACCAGCTTCGTTGCTCTTCTCTGGACTCGCTCCAGAGCCACAACATCCCTCTTGTGGTGAGGGCCCCAGAACTGAACACAGGACTCGAGGAGCGGTCTCACCAGTGCCAAGTACAGAGGGAGAAGCACCTCCCTGGACCTGCTGGTCACGCCGTTTATCTATATATTTACAAGAGCAGTTATTCTTCTTTAATAAAATAAAAGGTTCCATATTGCTTCTGGCATCCCCTATACAGACATTGAGACCCAACAAGTAAGTAAAAGTCTAAGGGATGTTGTGGTTATTAAATTGCATGGTGGCACATTATGTAGTTTTCCGTCTCTGAGGTCACTGGGGATGCTGTATGAAAATGGGGTCTGTCAGGACATCAGGCACTCTTTCTCCCACTCTAATGCCTCATCCGTATAGTGAGATTTTTTTTTCTGGCTTTGCTAAGGAATTAGTTATCCAGTTGATAAAGTTCATTTAAAAGCTTAGACCTTCCCAGCAGAGTATTCAGCTTCTCAGATGCATAAAATCCCGCTTATCTTCTGTTGTTAAGCATCTCTGAGTATCTTCAGCCAGAGCAGGGTAACGGTCCTTGTGTTCTGGACAAAACCCAGATCTTGCATCCAAAATTCTTTAAGGAATTCAAACAGTTAACAGGGTTTCTTTTTTCTTTCACCCTTCAGAGAGTTTTACTATCAGCAGAGACAAACGTAATTCTTGTGCAGTACAAGTCCTTGATTCTGAGAGGGTTTATGCATATGATTAGATTTCAGTGGAGCAGCTTGTGTATAAATTCAAGCAAGAATCTGTTACGGGAGTGGTACTATTTTGAATAAGATGCATAGTACCCCTGGGATCCTTTGATGAAAGGTGTTATCTGTATCACTCATATCAGATACATTGCTTTTACACGAATGCTGTAGTTGTAGTCAATTCATTTTCTAATGTTTGGAAAAAAAAGATACAAACCCTGGATGGCCTGAAAAGAGGATCAACATATCACAGGTACTGCATGTAGATTCTTCCCTAGTACAGCTGGCTGACAGGTATTTCATGGAGTTAAAGGTCATACGTTCTTTTGTGTGCCAGGCTACAGTTTACACATAGATCAGATACCTCTGAAGTCTGTATTCACACACATCACATAAAAGTTCTTCCCACTGACTGTTGCAGAGCTCAGAATTATCTGGCTAGATAAATTTACACTCCCTGATTTTCCGTTTGTGCTGCCCACGACCACTGGCCATTATTAGATTCTGACAGAATTGTCCAAGTGCTGGTAACTGATTTGTGGCCAGAGCAGGAGTATTGTGAAGTGGATAGGTGTGAACAAGGTAGTCTAAATAAAAATGCATCTAGTGCTTTCTTTGGGAGGCAGTGCAAAAATAATGATTTGGTTTCTCTCAATGCATGACAGAGATGGAAGGGAGAGCTACTTGCAAATCTTTTCTCACTATATTCAAAGTTTTTACCCTTCTGAGAGCCCAAGACTGAGTCCAGTCCTGGGATAAATCATTTGCCTCAACCTGTGATCCCTGTTCTATTCTGTGGGCTCAACTTCACAGTTAGTAAAATCATCAAGAAGGGCTTAAGCCTCTTAACGTTCCTTGAAAAGCATCTCAGAGTTCTTTCCTTTATGTCAGTCACATTAGAAATGTCTTTTCTTCAAACAAAAGCTGAAGTCCCAAGCCTGCTCAGGACTGCATGTTTGATTTCAGTTGAATCAGGGCTTCACTCAAATTGGTCTATGCACATGGTCTCTTTGTGCATCATTTTCCCTGCAAGCTACCTGAAATACCCACCGTCTGAATGATGTAAGACGTCATCTTTCTGGGGAGTGTGGTGCATTTTGTATAGATTTATCTGGTTTCCTCCTCATTTGTACTCAGACATCACTTAGTTGCCTTCATGATCCGTGATTTTATATAGGGCTAAAGAGAAGCTGCATTTAACAGTGGCTAGGTGCCACCAATTTCTAGGCAATGAAGAACTCAGCTGGAGGCTGAGGGTTGGAGGCATCTCTCAGAGCTAGTGTTCCATGCTCTCACATAGCCAAGGGATAGAAGCAGCTATTTCTACAGCATAACTCGACTGTGCTTGTTCATTTTCTGCCTTAGGAGGAGATAAATCTAGAAATGTTCATTTCTTTCCTTGACTGAAAAAGGAGCTTAGCCAAAGAGTTAGATACAAGTACTTGTTTTGTAGACCTGTAATTTGGGTGGACAAAGCCCAGCTCGTGTGCTGAGCAGGAACAAAGCTCCTTCTATCAATCAGTGACCACTCTAAAACATTCTTGAGTATTTCCCCTCTTGCATTCATGCAATAGTAAACGTTGTGTCTTAGTATTATGGGGACAGGACAAGGGGGAATCGCCTCAAGCTGCACCAGGGGAGGTTCACGCTGGACATCAGAAAAAAAAATTTCACAGAAAGAGTCATTGGGCACTGACAGAGGCTGCCCAGGGAGGTGTTTGAGTCACCATTCCTGGAGGTATTTAGAAGACGGATGGATGAGGTGCTGAGGGGTTGATAGGAATGGTTGGACTCGATGATCCTGGAGGTCTTTTCCAACCTAGAGATTCTGTAATATTGGGCCATAAAGGCAAGTAAGGATAAGCGGTGCAAAAATCTCATAAACCTACAAACCTGAACAGCTCTATGGACAGACAACTCTGTAACTGTATTAAAAATTATTACTTCTATACATGTTAATGACCTAGTTACTCTTAATTAACCCACTACTATAACTGTGTCTATATAACTGAAACTAGTAAATGCTAGGTATTTTATCTGTGGTTCTGCTATGGGATGTGTGGGGCTATGAATCTGGAGCACTTGCCATACATCTCAGTGAGAGCAAATAAAATATCTTTCGGATCTAAGTTAGAAAAAAAAATGCATCTCTAGTGCAATGAGCTCTGTCTGTAAAAGTATGTTGGGATAGTTTTGACTGCAACAATGAGATTTTAAAGAAACATTCTGAAATAGAAAACAGCTTCCTACACCCACGCACTGTATTTTAAGGGTCAAAAGCAAGCTCGGAGTGCAGTAGCAATCTGCCTTTGTGTTGCACTGCAATTGGTACGTGTCCTCATTAGAAGGAAAAGTGATCCACCTGAAGCAGGATGTCAATTTTACAATTTTGCTTTTTCCCCACTTACTCTTCTCTGTTCGGAGCAGGGTGTTGCTTTTTATCGTCAAAGTCCCTCAGGATAATAGTTTATAAGAAACTTCATGCAAGTTTAAAGCCTATTAGAGTCTTTTCTTGCTGCTGATACTTACACAAGGCAGGTTTCTTTAATTATTTAAACTCTACTTTCTACCAGCAATGACTGGCTTCATTTTTTTCTTCAGCCATTTGGTTTTGTTGCCCCACTAAAACCTCAGTATTACAGGGTCTCAGTTTTTTTTTTTTCTGATGGACACACTAAGGACGACTCAGCAACTTGAAAAAAAATGTACTTATCAGATCACTTTCCCTTTCTGACACTGAATGAATAAAAGCAAATCTACGAAGACATTTAAATTTGGCACCTAATGGCATGCCAGGACCAGACGCACACTACTTACCTGGTAAAGCAGGATCAAGGGGATGGATCTCAACAAAAGTGAAGGTTCTTTTGATGTTCCTTTTGCGAAATATCACACAATAACAATAGGGACCAGTAAAGAAACAGTATCATTTTTGTCAGGAAAATGAAAACAGAGTTCATTGAGTTAAATGACTCCCTTTGAGGGCTTAATAAAGACTCCCTTTTACTGTTGGATCTTGCTATAAGTAAGTAGGTAGTGGTGACTTGGGGTCCAAGTTATTTTTTACATGCAAAACGTCTTTGGACATCAGGAGGAAAGTTTGAATAGGTTTAAATTAAACAATAAAAGTATGCTGTATTCAAGTTAAGACTTAAAATACATGATTTTTTTTAAAAAATATATAGTAAGGTCTAGCCATAAACCTGTTTTGGATGGCTGTGGTTATCTAGCTTGCACCTAAAGTTTTATACTTTTAATATTTACTCTTATCCTGCTTTTCAGTCAAGCTAATGAAGACCTGCCTACCTTGACTTATATCCTCAGAAGGATTTGTGCCACGAGATCACTAGTATTTTGTGTCTTAATGTGATCACTTCCTTTCTCCCTTCTCGCTCATTACAGCACCTAAAAACATCTACATTTGGAAAAACTCAGGACAGTGATACTTAACTGATTTACTTCAGTTCCGAGCAGTAGCGTCTACACAAGAAAGGCTTTATAATAACCAAGAATCATGTTGGATTCAACCCTTTTGCTTGTGGATTGTCTCCTAAAAGCTTCTACTTCCAGATACTATGTTTTCTAGAAGCATTCATTATGTAGAAGTATTCATTATGAGAAGTATAAGCAATAGGACGTGGAGCATTTGCCCTGGAGCTCTAGCTAGTCTCCTTGGCACAAGCATAAAAGACGCTGTGCTGTGACCTCTGCTACTGCCTCTCTCAAAACAATTCAAGAAGGACTTGGACTTCCCTTTTCTGTGTGATGCTAGAAGCAGGCTGGTTCTCATGGTTCCAGAAGGCTCTGATCCAGAGCCTTTCCCTGGCAGCTGCCAGGCTTTCTCTTCAGTCGACAAAGCTGTTTGATATAAATGCTCTTCACGGGGGCTGCCCACAGCAACGCACAGCACTGCCTGGCCCTTGCTGCTCTGGGGCCACTGGGAAAGCACTACAGCTGCCGTGCCATAGGCAAGGTCTCCTTGTCGTGGGACGTGCAGGTCCATCTCTCTGTACCCACGGCAGAGGTTGCATTACACTTCTGCTTATGGGGAGCTCTTTCAGGTCATTCCTGTTTCAGGATTCCAACCGTACCAGCACAACCTACTTGTTATATCCTAATGGCAGCTATTCCTCTCAGCACTGCTCTTGTATCTTTTCAGACTTACGGTATGAAACATCGACGTGTTGAGTTTAGGTACAGTTAACACCATCAGGAAGGTCACGTCATAAAATAAATCCAGAAATGCACTGGTGTTAGCTTTATTTCTAGCCTCGTGTACAGCTTGTTGGATTTTGTTTGTTGGAGGGGTTGTCCTTTGTGTTTTTGGTGAAAGCTGAGAGCTGTGCAGGAGTCAGATCATAGCCCTGTTCAGTTGTCCTGGGAGGACAAACTGACTTTCCAAGAGGGACAAGATTGGGGAAGGCAGTCCCCTGACTGGGACAGGGTAACCCTGCCCCAACATCTTTCTGCAGTCTGTTGGTAAATATCACATGTTGCTGTAGAAGAAGGCAGCTCGTTGTAGCTGATGTTCTTGGCCAGAGGATAAAACCATTCTGCCTATCAAAGAAGTCCTCCCAAGCATGAGCCTTGTGACCTCTTAAGAAGGGACAACGTTCCTTACAGCTGCTGTTTCATTTGGGTAGTTAAACTCCAAATAAAAGTAAACTACTGGAGGGGAGCAGACAAGCTGGAGTTTGTCCAGGTAAATATTGGTATGTAATAACTACAAGTGAGCCTGTGTTTCCTTCTCGGGGAATGGTTCACAAATTTCATGTGCAGGCTTTACCTTACCCACAGCTTAAGTGCAGCTGTCTCAGGGGAAATATGGAGGTTATTTAATACTGCCCAGCAATGACACAAAACAACTTAGGGCAGGAAAAGAAAAGCAACACTATATTAAATTAAAACTGCACAAAGCAAGACTTAGGGAGGCACAATGTAATTATCCAACCTGGACTGTGGCCAAAGCACTGATGCTAACGCCTTTATTATTAAAAAAAAAAAAAAACACAACAATACAACAGAAAAAAATGCTACAAGAGCCATCAAAATCACAAAGAGATAAGATCTTGCTTTCAGTCTCTCTTCTGAAAGAAGGCAAGTCAGGTAGCACAGTGCCCCTTAGCACTATGCCAGGGTATTGATTCAGTACCTACTGAGAAGGAAGAAGGCCACTTACTGGAGATTATGCATAATTAAAGCTAAAAAATGAGGTGTTTTCATTGTGAAATATAGAGTTCTCATAGGAGTGTTTCCCCAGGAATACACTATCGGGGAAAAAAAAACAGTTTCCAATTCACCTCCAAGGAGTTTTGCAAAGGTCAACCCATAGAGCCAGCTGAATGCATTATTTAGTGACTTGACCATTTTAATACTGAATATTTCATTTGATTTGTTTTTACAATCAGCTATTTCAGTTCATGCTGAAAGGAAGTATCACTAAATCCCCATTTTTACTGTGGTACATAGTTAGACAGAAGCAGCCAAAGGAAGCAAATATTACCAATTGTACTTGATTTTTAGCAGCTTCTAATTCCTTTACGTTCCTTAGGTAACTTCCACCTTCAAGTGAGTTTCTCAGTGTAACTCTAGACTATAATAGAAATCAGGATCCTTGTGGTTGCCCAAGTAAGATTCAGTATCTTTCTGCAGACTTACTCTATATTACACTATGAGGTCATAAAGATACAGCATCTAGTACTTTCAAGGTTCCTTGGGAATATGGGAATAGGGAAAGAGAGTTTAAGGCAGAGGTGCCCTGGTGCATGGGGTTTGCATCTCCTGTGCAAACTAGAGACAAGCAGACTGGAAATGACCCATATGTTTTTCATGGTTATGACTTTAGCAACAGAACCAGATTCAACATGGATATAGTCTTCTACACTTTATGGATTGGGTGTCTTCCTACAGGAAAATCCTGAGATTTCACCTCAGTCAGATGTTCCCTTGTTAATACAGAAATCTTCTGACACCTTAGGGTCTCTGTTGTGCACAAGCTTTTTCAGTAAACCTGTGTAAGCTAGTTACCCAAATATGATATTTGCCAGTCTATTGTGGTGTTTTGCTGAAAGGGTGGATCAAGAGTTTTATGAAAACAGATTTGGTTTGTAAAACAGATACAGAAGGTATAGATAGCTTATGTGGAAGTTACATGTTGGCATGTTCAAAAACATGGGTGCTTTGAATCCCAATTTTTTGTGTGTTTATTTATTACTAGGATATCTTAGCTTTCCTGGGTGCATGCTAAATGATTTGTAAGATCCAAATTGCAGAGCAGAGCTTGCCTTTTATGAATAAATACTATTAAGTACTTATAAAATGATCTAGATATTTGAAGTCTTCCTGGGCAGCAGTTTCTGCTGCTTTTCATAAAATATGCCCTTTAGAGCTGTGCATTCACCAATATGATTGTTATGGGTATCTGTAGTAAGTTGGAACATTTTAGATTAATAAATTATACAAAAGCATTATTATGTGGAGGTTGTATTTGCTCCCCAGTTATGGCTGAGACTTACTTTCCATCATAAACTCAATAAACATAGCCCCCTTTGTATTATCAAAAAACCTCTTCCCACTTCAAGCTCTGTGTAAGTCTTGGACGTTTTTGCCAAATTTTAATGATTTCTGGCAAAACACTTTTCAAGAAACAGGACTTAAAATGGCTTATGTTTTTAAATGCTCTTCCAAGATCTTTTCTTCATATTTTAATCTAAAACAGAGTTCTAAAATCTTCTGTGGGACTGACTGAAAAGGGTTTATTTTGAACAGCTCTGAAAGAAGATAGATATTGAATGACACTGAGAACTCTGCGCTGTTGCTGGCAAAGGAAGGCTAGCATTTCTGCCTGTCCTTTGAGGAATGCTAAGAAAGATGTAAATAATGACTACAGCTGAAAATACGCAGAAGATATTTTCCAGACACCTGTTATACAAGTTGGCAGTGATGGGACTGCAGAGAAAAGTACAAAAGCCATCAAAAGTGATTTCAGGGCTCTGAGGCAACTGGTTCAAGGGTCAGGAGAACAGGTAGCATTTTCCTCAATCCTATCATTGGCAGGGAAGAAGACTGAAAGGAATTATAAAAACTCATGTGATTAACACATGGCTCAGAGCCTGGTATCATTGGTGGAATTTTGGATTTTTGATCATAAGGAGGTTTGCATGGCACCAGGCCTGCTGGTGACAGATAGCGTTCAGCTGTCATGGTTTAGTAGGCACAGTGGTGCTGGGCTGATAGTTGGACTGCATGATCTTAGAAATCTTTTCCAACCTTAATTATTCTATAAACTTTTAATCAATCTTGCTCTACATACAGACAGTCATCCTTTATTAATGAGCAGAAAATGTTAGGATGCCCTTCTCTTAATCATGTACTGCTTTCACTAATTCCAGCCTTCTTAGTGATTATACTACAAACTAGAAAAAGATGTACTCTAAATTTCTTATTAGACAAACAGCATACTGAATGTAGTCTTCATTAAGATCCCATATGCCGCCAATTATGCAAGCATCATTAAACAATGAGTGAACACATCTAGATTTGTAACTCTTCTTGGCCAATACCATGCAATTACAGCATGTGTATAAAAAGAAAAATGATGATCTGATGCTGTAACATCACCATTAGCACCGGAGAAATGTATGTGCACAGTGAGTCAAGATTCTTTTTGCACACTGTCATTGCTCCGTTCAGAGCTTGGATGTGCAAGGAGGGGTTTTCTGACAAAGACAATAAGGAAGCTTTGATTCCTATGAGTTGAGATAACATAGCGGACAGTGGGGACTACCCCCATCCCCTGAATGCCTCTACCATGGAGGCCTGAAGAGCTTGTGGTGAGTTCCACTGCTATTAGCCTTTTTGCATCCTGCATTAGTACACGAAGGGTTGCTAGTCCCAAACGACCCTTGTCCTCGTTTGACTGCAGGGCTGAGCAGGTTCTGTCAAAGGCATCCAGAGGGGACTAGCTTTGAACCACTCCCATCCACCCATTTTGGTGTGTGTGGTAGCAGCACCAAAATGAACTACTGAAACGATATTCTATAAAGCTCTATAAGAAAAGATGGTGACAACAAATGATCTAAAATTGGTCCAGTGGGTTTGCTGGAGAGGATTTTTCATATGTAAGGTTTGTTTTTTTAAAAAAAGAAAGCAAGCTTTTTTCACAAAATGTACTCAATGAAAAACTGCCACAATATACTGAACAGGAGCATCATGAAAAAGAAGATAAGTGAAGGTACAGACATTTCATACTTAGGAGTGATTGGGTTGTTTTTAAATGTAAAATTTAGCAACTAATTTTGTGATCCATCTCAGAACTAAAACATTACTTCCACTATATCTAATCATGCCACAGAAATATTTTGAAATTTATAACTCTTCAATTAGAGATCATCTAGCCTCAATGTCTTTACTTCTTAGTATGTTTGAGTCCAAAGTAGCTTTGAACAAAAGTGAAAAACCCAGGCAGAAGTACAAGAATGAAGGCAAGAAATGTTTTCTACTGACGATCTTTCAGAAGACACCAGACAGATCACCTCCCAGCTTCTCAATGAAACAGAATTATGGAATGGTTTGGGTTGGAAAGGACCTTAAAGTCCACCCAGTTCCAATCCCCCTGCCATGGGCAAGGACACCTACTACCAAATCCAGTTGCTCAAAGCCACAGCCAGCCTGGCCCCTCCTGCAGCAACAGCTAAGAATTCTCTGGGCAACCTGTTCCTGTGCCTCATTGTAAAAACTTTCTTCCTAATATCTCATCTAAATCTATCATCTCTTTAGCACTTATTTATCCTCACCATTCTCATAACCGCACCAGTATTACCAAGGTTAATTCCTACCCAAAAAATCACCACGATTCAGCTAAAATCCTGACAAAAACACTAGCTTTTACCCGAGGTTTGGGATATTGCTATTACTGTTGATTTAATACATCACATTTTCAGATCACATGGTGACGAGGAATCCAAAAAGGCCAAAGAGGCTAGATACTAGGTAGTATTGAGACTGGTATTTTATCTGATTTTTTTCAGTCTGTTTCAAGAGTGGTAGACCAAGGTAACAAATAGTACTGGCTTCAGCTCAACCCACTGTAGTAAGGTGGAGAATTAGAGCCAGTACCCATCTCATGGAAGTTGTATCTGCTGTAGTAAGTACTTCAATATTCACAAAAAAAATCCCTCCTAGTCTACTTTCTGATATTTTGTTTCTTTTTATAACCAGCAAAAATGTAAAGGGTTTCTGTTGTCTTATTTTCCCAAATTGAACAATTCTTAAGAAAACATCCATTTACTGCTTACTCTTTAACTGAATGTTATTCCCAAGTGCTGTGTAATCATTAAGTGAGCTTTAATTTAACAAGTGTGCTGCTCTTAGCACATTTCTGCTTATGTCGTAGTAAATTAACTATAACAGATTATAACCGTTCTCCATCATTTAGCAATAATCGAGACTTCCCATAAATATCTTTAAAACTGAACCAAGGTGCTTTTATGGCACTTGCTCACCACTCATTCTCATTTATGATCACAGGTGAAACAATATCAATTTCAAAGAAAAAGATTCTTTTTCAAGTTGAGATTGAAAATTCCAGTTCATTTGGTTTCTGGGAAGGAAACTGCACTGCTTGAGGTATGTCTCACCTGGCCACTTCCGGAAGATGAGCGATGCTTTGATAACACGGATGGGAACACTTCAGCAGCCTAAGTGAATTTGCTGGGTCAATGAGGCATCACCATGTTTTCAAAGCGATTTCCTTCAGTGTCTCATAGTTTCATGCATTTAGATCACAAATTTTGCTTTGGTAGTAATCAACAGCTGGTTTCTGAATGACTGTGCTGCTAGGGGCCAAATCCCAGAAATACAGCAACCGAGCCCAGACCCTGATATTTAGAGGAGCTCTCACCTTTTTTTATCTACAGTATCCTGAGTTCTTATGGTAATCCAGGCCTCTATGCTTCTGCCTACAGCGGGGAGAACTCTTGGGAAAGACTGTCCTTACGTGACACTTTTCTCTGTCTGCTGTCTGTACAGATAGGGAATGACCATGATTAATTAGAACAGCTACTAAAGTAATTGCTTGAGACCAATGATGATATTTAACTTGAATATTGTTTTCTCCAGGGCTTTACCCTGATCCTTTAAGATTGTGCACTTCAAAGGAAAAAAAAAAATGGATCTGGCACTTACATTTATGCTAGGCTGATATTGTTGGTTTGCTGCCAAAGAGGCAACAGCTGAGGGATCTCAGCCATCAAACCTTGGTGCTAGCCTTGTAAGAAATCACTTCAATGGGGACACGGAATAACTCTGTCCATTTCGTCCTCAGAAGTTATAGAAATGCCATCCCAAGTTAAGTTAAATCAGAGATTTCTCATGTAGGCACATGACACTTCAGAATCAAATTGATGCCATCAGCTTGTTTCATTTTTAACAGCCTGAAGCAAAATTTGACAGAATGAAAATTTTGGTTATAAAAAGCCTGATCTGGCCTCACTCGCTTATTGCCCACAGTGTGTTACAGACCTCTTCATGTACCCTAACCTTTCCCTGAAGTTTTCTATACTGTTGGTTTGAGGGGGAGGGCTTAAGGGCAAAAATAAACATGACATGAAAAATAAATGTTATTCTGCTGCCCTCAGCAAAAAGAACTTGTGCTTGCATTTTCATATAGTTAAGTTTGCATTTGAAAGTTTAACCATAATGGCCCCTCAACAGTATTATTGCTCAGAAATTATCTGATTCTTTGGCATCTTGTTTTCTCCCAGTTTGTGGGGATTTAGGTCTCTAGCAGAAACTAGCAGGTAACAAACTAGCTAGAAGTGGCTAGTGGAATTTGAGTTGCATAGGGATATTAAAGTAATTACACTTAAAGTGTATACTCCTTTTTTTCCAATAAGTCCATATGTTGTTTTAAATATACAGCGTGATGGCATTAGATAGGTAATAATCCTTGATTTCTCTCAGTAGCCTTAACTGAACTGTGAGACAGAATTACTCCTCTGGAAGCAAACTGCCTATTTCAGCTTGGCAAAAGGATATACGTTAATCCACTCAGGCAACTGCAGGAGCAAAACAGAATGGGATTTTGACCAATATTTTCAACAGTACTACTTTTTAAGGTGTAGAAACTTCTCTCTTCCTTCACAGACATCATAAAAATGATGTCTCAAATTTGGAATTTGGGATTTTTTTTTGACAGAGGGACTTTTGGAAGTGGCCTTCAATAAATATCACTATATTTATAATCTGGATTTCTGTCTAGGTGACTTGTATGTACCACTCTTTTACTGTGGCCACTCTTCTCCTTGAGGGTTTTTTTTTTGTCAATCCAGATTATTTAGACTTTTCTTATTTCAGTTCTTATGCTGTTCTGAAAACTGAGAGAAGTATTTGCAATGTATCTTATGCTTTCAAATTTAAATGTTTTCCATTTGGAAACAGTACTCCTTAGAGTCTGGAGAGAAAATCATACAAGGTCCCTCACAAAGAACATTAAGACTGTGCCTGTAACTGGTTTTATTTAACAAATCAAGAACATAACTATGATCACCTTCAAAATCATTCCCTTCTGAGCTGACACACAGCTGTGTACAATGCTGTCAATGTTCAAAGCAATGCTGCAGATCATTTTCTGAACGTCTGTTGAGGATCTCTGTCTTCTTTGCTTTCCCATCTACCAAAAAAAAAAGGATTCCTTTAAGCACTGACTTGATTTTTGGGAAGAGGTAGAAATCGCAGGAAGCCAGGTCTGGCAAATAGGGTGGGTCCTCAAGCACAGTGATGTTTTTAGCTAAAAACTGCTTCACAGTCAAAGTGTTGTGGGTTGATGTGATGTCGTGATGTTAACTCACCATTCACTCTTTCACAATGGCATTTCCCGACCGAGGGTAAGAAAATGTCTCTATTTGAACACGTCCTCTTGTACTGAGTGAATCGATTGAACTGTTTTGTCTTACTGTGACAGGTTAGAATACATTCTATAGTCATCTTTGTCACTCCCCTCCCACTATATATATATCCTGAGCTATAGGGTTAGTCTTGGTTTCTTTTGTGTCAGACCATGTATGTGAGCAAGTCTAATAGAAGTTATTTTAATCCTGCACATCCATACTCTAATCTTGTTCTCGGCTCAGGTGATGCCTCTGTTTATTGTCATGCTCCAGAGTATTAAGCTATGATCAGACTTTCAATGTGAAGATCTCAAGGAAATAGGTATTGGTCAACAGAGTCTTGATCAATGTGTACTGTGTTCATACAGTTGTCCTTAAATTTAAAAAAAAAAGAGCAAGTTATTTAAGATGGGATAATACCCATGCTATGGGCAAACTTCTCTCAGTAGTGATGTTTGGTTTACAATATTTTGAGAACATTTGTTTCCCTCTAAGTGTTTTCATTGACAGCCAGATGTCCGGGAGTGCTGGAAGCAGATAGCCAAGAGTAATTACAGGTATCGCGGTGATAGCCCATGTTATGACTCTGATTGTAAAAATATGTGAAATTTTCATCAGATATGGAACATTAAAAGCATGCTGGATAAATTATGAAAAGAAAAATGGAAAGGAAAGTGCCTGAGTATTTTAACACCTTAACTAAAAGGAGAAAAAATAAGTGCATCAAAGAAGGCTAAAAAGCGAGTGTCTCAGTTGTTTTTTCATCAAATATTAACTGGATCCTGAGGATTTTCATTAACTAGATGAAAATATTGGGCTTATTTATCAGAGTGCAGTGGCTTTCATTGAAATGATAGTCTTGTACACAATCCTTATGGAATGGTATATGTCAGAGACGTTGAGACTAGGGAACCGAATGAAGCCTTACATTTGGCTGTGATCCTAGAAGCCCTGGCAGCATGTGCTCAACTCTTCCAGCAGTGTTTCTGCAGCACTTCATTGGGAACTGGGCCTTTGACTGTAAACGCATTTTGCCAGGGCCTTCAATTCCTTATGTGCACGATGTGGCTGCTATCACTTTACAAATAAAGAAAAATTGAAATTGTTTTATGAACTGTTATTATTATAACCAAGTTCTGCTATTAGCTAGGTTTAAATGTTTTCATATATTCCACACCCCTGTCGCCCTTTGAGATTTTTAACTGTTGTTTTCTTGTACATTAATAATTTCCTTGTATAATTGTTCCCAAGAGAATGAGCTGAAAGAATTATGAATTAATTTGCATCTTTTAATGTACTAATAAACTTTCCAAGAAGAAAATTTCACTCCATCCAGGTGGAAACCAATCACTTCAAACCAATGCTTACTGAATTTTAAAGAGGGTTTTTTTTCCCCTACTAAGTTGCAGAAGAACAGTGCCTCTGCATGTTAAAAGCAATTAGAAAGCGCAAACAGCAATTTTAGAAAAAGCCTTGGGTCTTCTTTTGCTGTGGTATAGAGTTCAGGGGCATTTTGGAAAATGAGTATTCATTGTATTTAAACAAAATGGATAACAATTTCTAGGAGGTTGAGAGGTCTCATGCTGCAAATGTAGATTTCACTATTTCATTGAAAAATATTTTTAAACTGTTTTAGCTTTTTTTTAATTGCCTGATGAAAATAAATAATTCATGCAATAGACTCTAAAACATGGATCAAGAAAAAGAAAAGTCCTTTTATGTAGAATTAATTCAAATAGAATCTTCAGTGAACAAAATGTTCTATCTTATGTATTCATTTACAGCTGCACAATGTCAGGTCCTTGTTCACCAAAGCACTCATCCTCGTTTATCGCTGAGCACTTGAGTAACCAAAGCACTACTCCTGAGAAACTAAAGCAGTAGTTTTGAGCATCTACTTTAAGCCAAATACATTTCAGTGGTGTTCCAAGTAGAGCCGTATTTACTCACAAGCTTAAGCGATTTGCCGAACTGGGGATTTGACATTCAAGTTCATCAGCCTTCATGTATTTTAACCTCATTTAAATTTAGGAAGAGAATGAATACTCTAGCCTTCGTTTTCCAAATGAGATGTAAGATACATAAATAATGGAAAATATAAGACTTGACATCCAACTTCCAGTTTTTGAAGTTTACTTTAGTAGTTGATGAAGTTTAGCATTAATATTTGGCAAGGCAAAAAGATTTGTTTAAATGGCCATAGACTGTCTAGGCCAGACTGAATCCCACAATATGTTTTGAAAGAAAATGCTCTTTAATCCTTGTTCAATGTCTAAAAAAAAAATAAATAAAAGCAAGCACAGGCTTCTTATTAAGAAAATAAAGGGAGGGATTGCAATTGCCTTTGACCAAGACTTGATTACAATTCACAGCTGGTGTGGGAGAGGGAACAGATCGAGGAAGGTCAGAGAGAAAGCAAGGGTAAAACACAGAAGGCTTGAAAGCAGACTGAAGAGTGTTAGAACTGTGACAAAGGTGAAGCTTGATGGGGGGACATCAGAAGTAGTGAGAAAAAAGGCCTGGGCACTTGCAGTGACCAGGAAAAGACCCAGAGTAAGTAAGGGGAGATGGCTGTACTAGGTCAAACAAGGGAGTCCTGTTAAGGTGGCTGTAGCAAAGGTAGCTGCGCCTTTTCCCTAGGGAAACGTCCAGATTAGAGACAGGAGTTCATCAGGGTTATTGCTATGGCTGCAGGGAATCCAACCTACAAAAAAAAGTTGAATACAACTTGGGTGATGTTTCCTTTCAGATGATATATATATATAAAAAAAAGTAATTTCTTTAAAATAAGGCCTAAATATGAATAATCCTCCTCGAGTCCTTGACAAGCAACCTGGTATGCGTACTGAAAGCATTGTTTCTCACAGAAAGTACTGACAACAGGCAAAACACCTCTAGCAGCATGAAAACACACATTGATAACAAAGATGCTATTTTTGTTCTTTGAGATGCATTGCTTTGTTTTCCAAGCTGTTTTAGAGGCTGCAAGCAGGTATGCTATTTGTTTCTTTTCTTAAATGATTTTTTTATACAAATGTATACATATACATTCTTGGTTTTTTAATGTCTACAGTAACTATAGAAGGCTGACGGGTTTTGCTGTGCTCAAACCACCATTCTTTACACACAGAAAAAACCCAACCATCTCTTAAACAACTCAGAAAGTGTTATTTTACACCAGAAGTGCCTGCCACAAGCCATTCATTTTATTCTAGAAATGTAGATAAAATCATAGTATCGCAGAATCATAGAAAGGTTTGGGTTGGAAGAGGCCTTACAGGCCATCCAGTTCCAACCCCTCTGCCATGTACAGAGACACCTCCCACTGGATCAGGCTGCTCATAATTCTCATCCAATTTGGCCTTGAACACCTCCAGGGATGGCACCTGCCAGTGCCTCACCACCCTCACAGGAAAAAAAACTGTGAAACTCCTTATAGCTTGTTGTAACAGTGCATTGGGAATTTCCTCATAAATACACATAAATGTTTTCTCCAATTCCAGATACAATACTAGTCCATTGCAGGTACACACTCAAATCCTCAAAATATTCAAGCTGCAGCCCAAATTTCAGTACAATGCTTTTCAAAGCTGACAAGGTGTTAACTTTGTAACAGAAACTAATAGAAACATTAACCTAAGTGCCAGCATAGTTCAGTACTACCATAATGAAGCAACTGTTGTTTTTCAATGTTTTTATATCTGGCTGAATAAACCAAGACCCCAAAAATTACACACCTGTAGAAAATATTGATACTGCTTCACTTTTGGCACATCCCAGACTGTTCTTTCTGCTCAGTTTCCTATATGGAAGGAGCTACGTTCAAATATTCTGTTTAACGGTGGGTTATTTTTCTTGCCAGGCTTTGAGAAAGACATCAGTACTGTCTCCACAAATTCCCTTGATGCTGCACTGTTTTATGATATCTCATCAAAAATAAGAACATGATGCTTAATTAATATACATTTGTCACATGGATAGCAGGAACCAAATAAGTCCAGAAGCCCCCTGCAATCTGCTGGGAGAGATATCAGGAGTCACCACATTCAGGAAACTTTCAAAATATTTTTCTTCAGCTTTAATTTGAATAACTTCAATAGCAAAGTTTATCTTAAGGAGAAATTGTGTTAACCACAGATTGATTTATTTTCTGCTGATGTACACAGCTATGTGAATAACTGACAGGTGTGTCTTCTTCCACAGGATGACACCAGAGCTGCCTTCTCCTATCACTGGAAATCCTTCAGAAGAGTCTGTCTCCTTTTCCTTTACTCCATGCCATCATGTATCTATACACATTGATAAGACCCCCTAAGCCCTCTCTTCTCCACATTGAACAGTCCTGCCTTTTCCAGCCTGTCTGTATGTAAAAGATATGAATTTCTGGCCCTTTGCAGGACTTTCTCCAGCATGCCCGTATCTTTCTTGCACTGGGGATCCCAGCACTGGACAACAGCACTCCTGGTGTGACTTCACCAGTGCGGAGCAGAGGGAAATGATCACCTCCCATGACTACTGGCAACACATTGTTTAACACAGCCCATGATACTGCTGGTTGCCTTTGCAGGGAGGGCACATTGGAGCTTCATGTTCAACTTTGTACCCACCAGGACCCCCAGGGCCTTTCCTGACCATCCACTTCACAGCTGGGCACCCTAGCCTGTACTGGTGGATGAGGTGCTTCCTTCCCGGGTGCCTGGTTTTGCACTCCTCTGTGTTGAATTGCATAATATTCTTGTTTGCCCAGTTCTTCAGTCAATCAACATTCCAGCGCAGCCATCTGGTGTATCACTCATCCCTCCCGGTACTGTATCCTCTGCAAACCTGAGGGTGCACTTTGTCTCACCATCCAGGTAATTAACAAAGACGTTAGACAGTACTGGACCCAGACCGAGGGATTGGATACACGGGCATTTGAACACAATCCCATAAACAGTGCACCAGAGTTAGAAAGCAAATTGTTTATGTCTGCATTTGGCTGTCATCTCACCCAGCCACACTTTTTTGCCGTTATTCATGCTGTTGTCAGCATGAGCTTGAGCTACTGCAAAAGTGCAGCCAGCTGCCTTAAAGCTCTGCAGTAATAAATACCAGGTGCCACAGTGACTGAAGCTACTGCCTTTTCATTGGAGAGACATGGTCATCTCACAGCGCCGCCAGCAGAGAGGACCCAGCCTGCTGGTTTTAACTGAAAAACTCTTAGGTGCTTTGGGACTTCTTTATGTAAGAGGCTACTGTTTCCCATTCACACATCAATCTCACTAGCTGGAGCATTCATGTGTGCTGACCATCTAGAAGAAAGGAGTATCTGGTGGCAGGCAAGTTTCTGTGGAAAAGCCTCAGCAGTTGAATTTGCTGCAGAGGGGGCTGGATTTGGGTTCCTTGTGGCACAACAATGCATTAAGAAATAAATAAGGAAAGAGTTTGATTGAGATATTATTTCAAAGTCACAGAAGAATTTTTTACATGATCATGCTGTAGTGAAAGAAGTAAGTTTGATTCCTGACATAAAATATGAATATTAATAACTAAACTATGAACTTAAATATTATTATTATGAATCCTTTAGTACCTTAGGATTATACAATGTTACAAACTCTGAAATAAACACCAAAAGTCTCTAAAGAAGTAACATATTTGTGGCCTGAAACTGGCGTTTTTTCTTCCATTGTAGACCTCAGGGCAATAGACTTCAAAGCTCTGGATTTTTATTTATTCCGAAGGCAAGCAAACAAGCATCAGAGTAAGTAATAATCAGACCTTGAATCCTATCAGATTGGGCCCCCTCTGATGGAATTTCTGCCCTTCTGTCATGTGTCCTTCTGCTTCTTATTCAAATTCTTCAAGATCACATATGCTAGCGCACTTTTAGACCTTCCCACATCCAATCTCTCTTATCTGACTTTCATTTTGCAAACTAGCAGTTCACTGTATTTCCTTCCTTATAGTTTCAACACAGAGTCTCCAAGACACAGAAAGGCTAATCTTACAATCCCCAAAAGTGTATCTGCAACTCTCATTCTATTTCCAAACTTAATTCTATATTCAACACTTCTTTTTTTGTCATTGTTGTTAGATGTGTCTTTGATCCTGCTCAAGGCTCTCACAGTCTGTTTTACTTGGCTGTGAAGAACCATGCTCATACGTAGCATTAAGGCTGAAAAACTACAGAGCTGGAGCGGGAAGGAAAGGGGCTGCCAAAGCAAATACAGGGCTGCCAAAAGAGGAGTACTCTGGAGAATACTGTTTTTCTCAGTAATGCCTGGCTCATGGCTTAAAGTAGGGTTAGGATTAGCACTGACAAGAAGGCCTGAAATGCAGCTGGGGTGGGGCCGGAACAGGGCTGGCAAAGATGAAACAGAGCTGCAAGAAGTTCTTCTCCTGGTAATATTATGAGTCTGGACTGAGCCGTGTCATGAGGCTTTGGCTCAGTTTAGGGTTAGGTTGGGTGGAAGCGAAAAGCCAGAGTTCAAATTGGAGGTTAGCTCCCAAAGGAAATGAAGGGCTGCAAAACCAGTATCCCCTGAAAAATCAATGGTCCAGAGAAGTGCTGCGGTGTCTTCCCTAGGGCTCAGTTTAGGGTTAGGATTAAGCTTGGAAAAAAGCTCAGAACTCCAGCTGGAGTGAGGCTGTAAAGAAGCTGGCAGTAAAAAATTAGTTTAGCCAAAAGGGAAATGTTAACTCCTGGAAGGGCTGGAGTGCCCTTGCTAGCCTCTGCCTGAGACAAGGCTAGGACTAGGGCTGGAAGCATCCATTTTTGTAATTTATGTATACAATACTGTACGTTGTGTTTATCCGGTATGCAAGTATCTGCCTTAAAGCAGGAAATATATCCACATGGAAGAGGTGTAACTCCAAGGAGAGGCTAATAAAGGGGAAGATTTACCTCCTAGTTATGACCAGATTGCTCTCCCATAAAGGGAAGGAAATGGAAAGGTCTTGAACTTTTTGACACCCTGAGAAGGACAAGACTTAAATTCACATGCAGAAAGTGGCAAAAGCGACAAAAAAGCCATGAGCAGGGCCAAGGCATAGAAAACAGGTAATAAAAAGGCCTCGAGCAGAGCCAAAGAATTGGAGATTGGTGGCAAAATGGCCATGAGAAGGGTGAAGGCATGGAGATACAGGCTCAAATTCAGACACAGTGAGCAGCAAAGGTGAGCAAAAGGGCATGGGCAGGGCCAAAGCATGCAGACACATGCCACAGACAGTGGCAACAGTTCAAGCGTGCCTTCTGAGCCATTGCCACCACAGTCACTGCAGCCTGCTTTGGTGCACTTGCTGCCAAACCTCTCCTGTCTGCATTTTTCATAGCCTGTACAGAATTGTATCCACATATTATAATAATTGCTTAGAGTAATATGTAACTTTGTATTCTTGAGTTGCATAAATCAAAAGAAAGTACTGTGTGACTAGAAAGCCAGAATCATCCAGCTGGAGGAGATCAGCCTTGAAGAGAGGACATGCTGCACAACGCCTCCTTAGCCAGCATGCTCAAAAGGCCAGATGGACAACAAGATACTTAGAAGTGATTCCTGAATACCACCAAAGAGACCCTACTAGTAGAAATGCCAAGCGTAGTGAGTATGCCATTATTAAAATTAGTTCTGAGAAATACTGTGAATATGTAAAGCCTTTCCAAGAAATAGAGTAGAATCATAGAATGGTTTGGGTTGGAAGAGACCTTAAAGTCCATTCAGTTCCAATCCCCCTGCCATGAGCAAGGACACACCCCACTAGACCAAGCCGCTCAAAGCCCCATCCAACCTGGCCTTGAACACTTCCATGGACGGGGCAGGCACAGCTTCCCTGGGCAACCTATGCATGTAATAAGAAGATAAAATAAGATACAAATGCAAGTAATGAGAAGATAAAAAGTTCTAGTACCGCTGTCTGTGGGGGTGTCTCTTAGGGAGAGCTGATCCCGCATGCACCCAGCACTAAATAACGAATGTCTGCTTTTTGAAACTCCAAAAAGAGTCTTACAGAGGTTTATTCTGATCGGTATTTACGGTAACCTCTTAAACACTGTGTCAGGAAACGGAATGGCTGACAAAAATGAAGAGGAGGGGGAAAGTTCAGAAAGGGGGCCAGGCTCCTGGACTCCTTGGAGGTGAATCCTGGAGGTTCCCACGCAGCTGGTGCCATCTGCTGGCCAGCAGCTGCCGCCACCGGGGAGACAGTCGTGCATCTCTCTATACAAACGTCTCCTACACAAGGCTGACGGGTTTTGCTCTGCTCAAACCACCATCTTTGCACACAGAAAAAACCAACCATCTCTTAACCCATAAAATGTTATTTTGCAACAGAAGTGCCTGCCACAAGGCGTTCATTTTGTTTTAGCAAGGTAGATATAATCATAGAATCGCAGAATCATAGAAGGGTTAGGTAGGAGAGGACCTTAAAGATTATCTTAGAATCATAGAATCAGTAGGTTGGAAGAGACCCACCGGATCGTAGAGTCCAACCATTCCCACCAATCCCTAAACCATGCCCCTAAGCACCACGTCCACCCTCACCTTAAACACCTCCAAGGAAGGCGAGTCAACCACCTCCCTGGACAGACTGTTCCAATGCCTAACCACCCTCTCCGTGAAAAATTTTCTCAAGTCTAAATCTCCCCTGGCAGAGCTTGAGGCCATTCCCTCTCGTCCTGTCCCCTGTCACTTGGGAGAAGAGGCCAGCTCCCTCCTCTCCACAACCTCCCTTCAGGTAGTTGTAGAGAGTAATAAGGTCTCCCTTCAGCCTCCTCTTCTCCAGGCTAAACATCCCCAGCTCTCTCAGTCGCTCCTCGTAAGACTTGTTCTCCAGCCCCTTCACTAGCTTTGTTGCTTTTCTCTGGACTCTCTCCAGAGCCTCAACATGCATCTTGTGGTGAGGGGCCCAGAGCTGAACACAGGATTCGAGGTGCAGTTTCACCAGTGCAGAGTACAGAGGGAGAATAACTTCCCTGGACCTGCTGATCATGCCATTTCTGATACAAGCCAAGATGCCATTGGCCTCATATTCCTCTTAAGTAGCCAGTCCCTTTTTCCACATTCTGGAAACTTCCTTCTTCCATATGAGTATTCCCAGAAGCTCCTTGCTCATCCGTGCAGGTCTCCCACCTCTTTTGCTTCACTTCTTACTCATCAGGAATTCCAGCCCTTGCTTTCCCCTGTGTTCCTGAACAGAAACAAATCAATGAACAGAAAACTGGAAAGCTTTCCACCAGCTAACTTCCCCTTCCCCGGTACTGTTCGTTCCAATAAACCCAAACCTCCAATTTTGGGGGTTAAGTTTTTAAACTTGATGTATTAATTACAGGATTCACTTGGAATCATAGAATGGTTTGGGTTAGAGGAAATCCTAAAGATAATCCAGTTCCAAGGTGTGCAAGGACACCTCGCACTGGATCAGGTTGCTAAAAGCCTCATCCAGCCTGGCCTTGAACACTGCCAGGGACGAGGCATGCACAGCTTCTCTGGGTGACCTGTGCCAGTGCCTCACAGGAAAATAAATTCATTAAATTCCTTACAGCTTGTTATGACAGCGCCTAGGGAATTTCCTCATAAACGCTCACAAACTTATATCCAAATATTTGTGTTAGGGCAATCCATGGTTTCAGTATAGGAAGAGGAACAACTGGGGCTGCTGACAGATGAGCAGCTCAACACGAGCCAGCAATGCATTCTCGCAGCCCAGAAGGCCAGCCATGTCCGGGGCTTCATCAGAACAAGTGTGGCCAGCAGGTCAAGGGAGGCGATTCTCCCTGTCTACTCTGCCCTCGTGAGACTCCACCTGGAGCCCTGCATCTAGTTCTGGAATCCTCAGCATAAGAAGGATATGGAGCTGTTGTAATGAGTCCAGAGGAGGGCCATGAAGATGATCCCAGCGCTGGAGCACCTATTCTATGAAGACAGGCTGAGAGAGCTGGGCTTGTTCAGCCTGGAGAAGAGACAGCTCCACTGAGACCTTATAGAGGCTTTCCAGTACCTGAAGAAAGCTGGTGAGGGACATTCACAAGGGCATGCAGCAACAGGGCAAGGGGGAATGGCTTTCAGTTGGAAGGGGGAAGATTTAGATTAGACATTATGAAGAAATTCTTCGTGATGAGGGTGGTGAGGTACTGGCACAGGTTACCTGGGAAGTTGGACATGCCCCCTCTGATACCGAAAATGCTGGCAAACAAGCTCTCTAAGGCTCATTTTGGAGTTTTAGAAAGCAAGCACCCTTTAATGAGGTCTGAGCAATGTGAGGGAGTGATCTCCATCAATCATGTGCCGCAAGACAAGAGCTGTTTACAGAATACATTTCCCACTTACGTTCCTATGTATAAATTTTCCCAGAAATCTTAAGCACGTCCTGTTACTTTGCAAGGACTGATTTTAATATTGTTATGAACTTCACAACAGTCAAATATCTTGCTAAAGTGGAGCTTTGGAGCTAGCTCTCTGCCTGATGTTGCATTTGAGACAGGGAAGGACTGCAAACAGGTGATTGCAGAAGAGACGTCTGTTCAGCACAGATCATACTCGAACACAAGATACAAGTGTTTGGAAAAACACTATTTGAAAAAACACGCTATTAAAAAAAAAAAAAAGATGAAAGAAAAAGCGTGCTATTAGAGGGATATTCTAACTTTCAAAAAAATAGTTACTTGGATGAACTTAACTGTAGAATCGAATAGTTTGGGTTGGAAGGGCCCTTAAAGATCATCTAGTTCCAACCTCCCTGCCGTCAGTAAAGCTCTGCTCTAGGTTCGCTCAAAATATTCCATTCTCCTTCATTCTGGAGGTGTTCAAAGCCAGGCTGGACGCTGCTTTGAGCGCCCCGATCCAGTGGGAGGTGTCCCTGCCCTCGGCAGCGGGATGGAACTGGGTGGGCTCGGAAGCCCCTCCCAGCCCAACCCGTGCTGTGACTCCGGGGTTTTCTCTCTCTAGGGGGGCTGGGACTTGGCGCGTCCGGGCTGCGACAGGGAGGCGTTGCGTCAGCCCTGCCCTTACTAAACATGGCTGCCGCGCCGACGCGCTGCTTCCGCCCCGCCCCCCCGCCAGCCAACGGAGTTTGCAGGTGCTGCCGTCACGTGGGGAGAGCGAGCCAATCACCGTGCCGCTCGCGTCACTTCCGCTGCCGAGGCGGCTCTTCCGGGTTGGAGGGCGCAGTGCGGAACGGGCCGTGACGACGTAAGTGCCGGAGCGGGGATGAGGGGGACACAGGGGACAGGGCACAGGGCTATGGGTCCTGTGGTTGCGGGGGGAAACAGGGCCCTGGCCTGCGCACGGTTATAGAGTGGTTTGGGTTGGAAGGGACTTTGCTCATCCAGTTCCACACACCTCCCTCCCCTCCCACCGGATCAGGCCGCTCCAAGCCTCATCCGACCTGGCCTCGAACACCTCCAGGGATGGGGCAGCCACAGCTTCCCTGTGCCACGGCCTCACCGCTCTCATAGTGGAGAATTTCTTCATAGAAGGAACTTCTTCATAGAAGATACTCTCTTGCTTTGGTACAGCAGGGATTTGGCATTGTTTTGTCACTGGTGCGTTTGCCACTTAGTGAGCTGGGATACCAATGGTGTTTTGTTTTCTTTTTTCTTCTCTGCTATCACTTATCCTTGTTCTTAATCCAGTGTTTGAAGTTGTTTTGCTTCAAAAATCAGGGTAGAAAAAACAAACAAAAAAAAAGAAGCCCCAAATATTACACACATAGTGATACTGAAAATGCCAGCAAATAAACTCTGTAAGATTCATTTTGGAATTTTAGAAACCAAGCAACCTTTAATCAGGCCTGGGTAACATGAGGGAGTGATCTCCGTCAGTCATGTGCAGCAAGACAAGAGTTGGTTATTGAATGTGTTTCCTTCTTACATGCCTGTGTATAAATGTTCCCAGAAATCTTGTGCATATTCTGTTGCTTTCTAAGGGCTAATTTTAATGTTATTACGATCTTCACAACAGTCAAATCTCATGCTAATTTGGAGCTACGAACAGTTGCTCTGAAAAATGCAGTGGTAGTGGAGGTATCTTGTGATATCAGAGCTTTTGTGTAGCATTAACTAAAGTATGTGTAACTACGAGGACTTGGGGTTTCTTATGTCTAACATGTGCATTATCTGTGGAAGTAAGCCAGCATTTTTGATTTTGCCTGTAGAACACACAGGGTGGTTTCTGCTTGTGCTGTTAACTTGCCCATGAGTGACATCATTGTTTTCAGGGCCAAACTGCACAAGATGACCTGAACTTGTGTTCTGGGCTGTGACCTTGACTGAATGCTGCGTCAGTAAAGCTAATTAATTCCTCAAAAGATAGCCCAAGAGCTCTCTAAACCTTTCCACTGCATATGTTTTGCTATTTACTCATTTGGTTTTACGCTTAGCTGAAGTTTAAGTAAATTTGGAGCATCTTCTTTAACTTCTCTTTGGAGGGCAGAGTACTCATGCAGTGTTATGTCTCAAAATAAAAGTCATTTGCTAAAGTGACGCAAGCATAAGTACATGAAGAGTCTTGATGTAATTGATGTGTGTGAGAAGTAGTGCATCTTGTTTCCAGGTAAGTTGTGAAAGATAAATCTCTGATGCAAATGGAGGACAAATATCATAGTTAAACTGTGCATTTGAGAAGGTTCTAGGTCTTACTACAGAGCTCTAGTGATAATACTTGTTGTTTTAGAGGCTGCAGTGTAGTTGAGAGTAAGCAGTTAGCATACCTTGTCTGTAAACCGCATGGTAAAATAGTAAAGCATGCTTTCTCTTGCACTTGCAGGAACACAGCATAGTAAACCATCTAAGCAACCATGCTGGCCACAAGGCTAGTATGCTTGAGGGCGTTATCATGCCAGACTATCCGCCCTACAATTACTCAGGCTTCCCCTGCTTTGAGGAACTCCAATATAAAAGCATACAGACTGTGGCAGCCTAACCAGGTAAGGTGATTTTCTTCATAATGATTCTGATTGCTGATATTTTCAAGAGTTGATTACTTTGCCAAAAGAATCACTTTGTGTGGAGTACCCTTTTTAAATGATCATGAGCATTCTGCTTGGGATAGTTTTTGTAATTTATTGAAGGAAAAATGTTACTTAATAAAAAACCCCAGTTTTTTAAAAGGTAATGGAGATAATAGCTCCTGTTACAGTGACTCTTTTCCCATTGAATTTATTGGAGAAAAATAACCTAAAGGAGATAGTTTGTGGTGAACAAGTTACTGTATAAAGAGGGAGGAGCAGAAGTTCTTGTCCAACCTCCTCCTAGCCCTGAGTTTCCAAGCAAGAGTCGTAAATACAATAATAAAGTAAAAACTTCTTTCTCAAAGACTTTAGTCCCAATGTATGTTTAGAGTTGTAGCCCAGATCAGAGCAGTTTCTGGTCTACCTATCATGGGTATAACCAGCATTTTTAAAAGTTGCCCTGTCATTGCATTAAGATATGTGTGTCTGTTTATCCCTTATTAAGAGATATTTCAGACATGCTTTCTGCCCAGATAGAGCTCAACTGTTAGGAGATATTGCTCTTTTGTCATCGTATTGGTGAAGGTGTCAGTGGCAGATTCTTCACCTTTTTTGTGTTTTAAGCATAGAAAACTCGTAAGCACCCAAAGTTTGTAGGCGTGTTGGGGAGGGTTGTGTGTGTGTGTGCATGGTCTATTGTTGTCGGTTTTTTTATGGTGGCTTGACTTCTGTGTTGAGTGCTGCATCATTGCAGTGTTGGGCTTGATTTCCTTAGATGCAAAACATAACAGAAGTGAAGTGCCACCTTAAACTTCCTGAGTTTTACTGCTCTAATAGCAATGCTTGTATGTTTCATACTTTAGTGTTAAACTTGCCTCTTTGCGTGAGCCCTTGATTGCTCAACTGCCTTTATAATAATTTAGAAATTCCTGGAAAAAAATGGTAAGGAAATTTCAAAAGTTGTTTCTGAACTTAAATGTGACTTTAGGGCACGTTGCTTTAGTAGCTTACTAGGACTGAGCTACGTGCTATATTTATTTGGAGCTTAACAGCTTTAAAAGTCTTAAGTTTGTAGGCCTTCATTCAAGGTTTGTTCTCTAAATCAAGGCTAGAGTTGAAAGAAAGAATTTGTGCTGCTTTTCCATGTTCAGTGTCTGTAAGGCGTAATTGTTGTGCAAAAATATTTCTTTTACATAAACATATAAAGAGTTTTTACATGGAAAGCAAAATAAGTTTTTTACAAAGTAAAAAAGGAGTATGTTTTTGCAGGAAAAAAAGGAAAGCATTATTGCCTTGTTTAGTGCAGTGGGACAAGAGTAGAAGAAACGAAAACTGAGAACTTCAGCTTCTGAAATTTGCTACATTGGTTCTGTAGTTCTGGTGTGTGTGAATGTTATTCACAGAGGTTCCTAAACTTTAATGTTGAGTTGTTTTCCTTGAGCAGGGTTGCTTCATGTTTTTGAGAGGTAAGCACAGACAAACGAGACCGAGTAGCAATTTTAAGCATAGCAAGTAAATTGATAGGAGGTGTCTTCTATTTTATTTCATTGTCTTTCTTATGTTATTTCTGAATCTTAACAGTGTTATGCCACCAGAGTGAGAACAGGTGTAAGGCGTGGAAAAATTGGACAGGAAATTAAAGAAGCAGCTTTTGAGCCATCTGCAGAAACTGCAATTAAAGGTAGAGTAGCTCTGCTTTAAATATTGAGAATCTTTGAAGCTTAACTTGAAATTCCCTGGAAGGAATTGGTTTCCCTCAAGTCCCTAAAGAGGCCGAGAATATTGTTTCGTGTGTAAGTTTTCTTAGTTGGTCTCCCTCAGATGAGTGGAGATGGTTTCTCTCCTTGCCTTTCGTTTTTAAAGTTTAAAGCTGCAAGTACTTCACAGTATGGAGAAATTTCTTGTTGTCTCTACTTTATTCTCCTGTTGAGAGCTATTAACTGCTATTGGTTTATTAATGGAGACTTGGTTGCAGATACTAAAAAAAATGCTAACGCTTTACTACATCTACTTTCTGTGCTGTTTGAAGGGAAGCTTTTTCTACAGCCACAAAAAAAAAGTTTCTGGTCCTACAGTTACATGAGTCTTTAGCATATCTAGTGTGGATCATTGTTTCAGTGGGTTACGAAGGGATAGATAGCAGTGTTCAGCGGAAAAGACTTACGAATGCCCTCTAATAACATTGAATTGACAAATGGAATATACGCAGATTGGGTATATTGGGTCTTGACTTTAATACATTATGAAAAAGCATGGCCTTGGACAGTTGCAGCACTGAAGTGATTTGGTCACATCTGTTTTTACTTCATTTGTAACAATATTTTGTGATTGAAATCTGATAGGTGTCATGTGGGCAGGACTTTTGAAAATCAGGCTGTAGAAACCAATGGTAAATTGTCTACTGTTGCCTCTGACTTTTGGGAATCCTTCAGTTTCATTGAGAACTGGTAATGTACTGACTTGAAGTTAAGTGGAGCTTTAAGAAAAAAGCCCAATACAGATGGGCTATTGTACATGTAACAAAACTCATGTGAGGATGTTAGTAACTGTCCAGGAAAAAGCATTCATGGGTGGGGATTTTTTTTTTCCTTTATACAGCTGATCGCCTGGGGAAGTTTGTTGTGGCTGGAGGGGCTGCTGTTGGCCTGGGCGCCCTCTGTTATTATGGAATGGGCATGTCCAGTGAGATTGGAGCTATTGAAAGAGCTGTGTAAGTAAGATAATGTACTGTTTTAAGTAAAGAGTATGTTAAGCAGATGTCTGTCCTCTTCATATCACACTCTTGGTTTTTTTGCTTTTTTTTTTTTTTTAGCCAGGTACCACCCAGTGTGTGCACAGCTTACATTTTTTGTAAGCTCTAAACAGAAAACCTTCATCTCTGTGTAGGATTTTCAAGCATATAACTGAAAGCAAAATTAAAATTACTCAAGCTTAAATGGATAATGACTTAAGTTTGAGTTTCTTTGTTTTGCTAAATATGAAATTTATTTGTGAATAATATATAAATATGTCTTACAAGGGGTGCTACAGATAACTTATGAAGGGTAGACTTCTGTAAAGCACTCAAGACTACTGTGCCTGCAGTTCCTGTGAGACTGTTGATTAAACTTTAATACAGCACACTGGAAAAATTTCTTTTGAACACACTACTTACCTTGTCATAAGCTCTGCTCTGATAAATATGTTTTGCTCAGAACTTCAGTGTTGCTTTTTGGCCAACAAAAACCTGATTGATGGCAAAACTGTATAGTTAGACTTCAAAGGTGGTTAGTGATAAGCATGGGCTTGGGAGATATGAGTGCTGGAGATGTTTTGCTTTACTTGCTCTATGTTCATATTCATCTCCATTTATTTTGAGTGCTTGCTAGTTGTATCTGTGATAAGTTTTTCATTGCTAGTGCTATCTGTAATTTTTTCTCCACAACCCTTGAAATAATCAGTCAAAAGAATAAATAGAAGAAAATATGTGCACTGCATTTAAATGATTTTGGCAGGGAAAGCTTCCTGTCCGTAGTATGACAAAATTGTATTGCAAATGCTCACTCGTGTCTAGGTCTGCTGCTATTTTTAGAGCTCTCGAAATGATGTCTGTGTCTTGTGATGTCAGGTGGTCATGTGCACTGTGACTCAGCAGTTTGTGAGGTGCTCAGCAGGTTACTTGGTGCCTAGTATGTGTTCTGTAGATATTTTTTTCTTAAACCAGTTTTGTTAGGTTTTTATGTGTGTGTGTGTATATATATATATCTGTAACATTCCCTGGTTTTCCATAGTTAAAAAGTACTTATTGTTCTGTTTACCATGTACACTTCCTCCTTCAAATTCAACTATAATAACCATTATTTGTAATCTGCAGCATTTTTAGATAGTTACCTTGCACTACACCAGCAATATTTAGAAGTTCAGCCCTCTTTTGTGAGGTATATTCATGTCAGAAGTTGCTAGACCACACTGTTGTTATGAAACCTCCTTTATATCCATAGCTACTCATATATTCAAGAGCTTGATTGTGGTTTTAGTTGGTCTTTTTTCTGATACTGGGAATTGCACAGCTATGTATAACTGCTTATTTTCCAGTATTTGGCCACAGTATGTGAAGGACAGAATTCAGTCTACCTACATGTACTTTGCGGGAAGCATTGGCATGACAGCCCTGTCTGCTGTAGCTGTAAGCAGATCTCCGGCACTCATGAGCCTGATGACCAAAGGTTCCTGGCTGGTAAGCTTCTCTTATAAAAACACCAGGATTGATACGAAAAAACATGAAACTTGACCTACTTGGTGAAAAGTAAGGCAACACTGAAACTAGTGTCCTTATCTGTACAGTCTACTTACGCAGTGTGTGGTTTAAGATTTGGTGATTCTAATCACATGCAGGTATGCACCTTGTATGTTACTTTGATTGTGAAAGAGTAACTATGGGAGCCAAAAAATTCTATGCTGTCCTTATCAGTTATATGCAAGTAAGAACCTATTTTAAATAGCCATCTGAGGCTATTGATGCTAGTTATTTTGCTTTCTGAAAATGGAAACAGAGGTCCCTACGTGTTCTTGCTCCTCCTTGTGCTTTTCTGTGTAGCTCTTCAAAAGCTGTTGCCTTTTTGCCAAGGCTAAAATGATACTGGTATGCAAATCATCCTGGCAAATTGCTAACAAAATGTGTCTGCTTAGTATTTATTCAGTGTGTTAGGTGGAGTGGAAACGTATTATTTAAATGTTAACACATAATTTTGCAGAGATAAATTTAATGATACATCCTTGGTGATAAACCGAAGTTGTACATTTCTGACCAGTTTGCTAGTTGCTGGATGTTTCTGCTCAGAATCATCTATAGGAGGAGGCAATAAGGTTTAAAAATCATGGTTAGCAAAAGTTCGTGAACTGAGTATTGGCTGTGGGTGGAGAAATATGCAACAAAAAAGTAAGGCTAATGCTTCAGGTACCTTAATGAGGATTAGAGTAAGGGCAAAACTGTGTGTTTTCCTTCTTACCTTTCATAACTAAGAGATTGATGCCATCTTGCCACTAAACTTGGATTCGTAGAAGACTGCAAAAAAATGAAGTGGGAATTACTGCAAGATAGGATCTGCAAAGATTTGACTGTAACCTTACAGGAGTAAGATAAATGCTCCAGTTATGAATTAGGATGCTCTTTGTCAGAATTATGCTGCTGATTTTTTCAGACTAGGAGGTTAGAACAGAGACTGTATGTCCTAATGCTAAATTGAGCTCTGTAATGTTTTTACAGGCAATAGGTGCAACTTTTGCAGCCATGATTGGTGCAGGAATGTTGGTCAGATCCATATCCTATGAAAACAGTCCAGCAGCTAAACATTTGGCTTGGATGATGCATTCAGGTATGTGATTTTAGTGTTCATTGCTTCCGTGTGACCAGATTTTCTTTTAACAAAACTTATGCTCTAAGGTAAATTTTTATATACTGCTGTAGGAGAGTAAAGATTTTTCAGAGACCAGTGAGAACTCCTGAATGTTAGGAAGATTTCTTATGTAGCCTTAACACATATCTGATGTTTTTTGTAATCTTCTGTAAGTCTTGCTCAAGTGAAACTTGAGGTATGTATATGCCATATTGGATAGAACTAATTGGCTTCATAGCTGCTTTGGTTTCATGACTGCTTTCTGGCACTTTAGCTTCTGTAAGCCCTATTGCCAACCATTCTTCAGCTGTACAGGATAGGAAAGTACTCAAACTTGACTAGAAAATTGAGATTTTAGCATTAAGCGGCGTCTTTGTACGTACCTGATGGGAACATGTTCCCAAGCTGTGAGTACAGATCTATCTATCACTAATGATACCAATTTCAAATAACTATGACTTTTCAGAACTGTTTTGCCAGAAATAATTTATGGTTCAGGAAAGACACATGGATGTTAGGCACTGGAATCATATTTACCTTTCCAGAACTAACATTTCTACCAAGTAATTGTGCTTATTTTTGTGTTTGTTATTAAGGTAAACAACCTAACGTGATATTAATGGACTGGATAGAGGTTTTGTACAAGACTCCACCAAAAAGTCTGACTTAATTGTCTAACTAATTAGCGTAGCAGAAATCTGCGCTGCTTTTCAGTGTTAAGTGCTCCTGTGGCTATCGTGTAGTTGATTAGTCTGTGCTAAGTGTCTCTTACCAGCTCAGTTTTGGAACGCATCAATATGTTGACTTCTATTAGTCTTTCTTCCAGAGACCATCACTTTGAAGTACTCTTCAGAGCTAGATAAAAGTAATTCATGGAATTTAAGGTTGACAATTTATTGTGCCTCTTTCTAGATAAGCACACAATCAAGTGCATGGATATTTTGTAATGTTACCATTTTGTCATGGATAAGTTTTAGCCTTGTTATCTTGAAAGAAAAACCCAAACAAACAATTGTTTTGGCAGGTGGTCTTACCAGAACTGTTCCAGGTCTGATGAGTGTTGTTTTGTTTTCTTTTGACTAGGTGTTATGGGTGCAGTGGTGGCTCCTCTAGCCTTCTTGGGTGGTCCTTTGCTGATCAGAGCTGCCTGGTATACTGCTGGAATCGTCGGAGGGCTCTCAACTGTGGCCATGTGTGCTCCAAGTGAAAAATTTCTGAACATGGGAGGACCGCTTGGAATAGGCTTAGGCTTTGTTCTTGCCTCTTCTATTGGTAAAATACTGTTTTAATACTATCAGATAAAGTAGATTATAAATTTATGATGCTAAGATGCAGCTCATATTTAATTGGAGGCTGGTGTGCCCAGTTAAGATTTGCCTTAAATAGGCCTTGCAACTCTAGCACGGCAGAAAATACTCTGTTGAATTTGTTCTTAAAAACAAACATGAAGTTACTGTTCTGGCAAGTGTTTATCTGACAAATGGCCAGTGGTGGCGGCATGTATTTTTAGTTATTGCTGGTGACTAGGGAGGACAGGACAGTAAACGTAGTCTTCGTTCTTGATCCACTTGTTCCTCTCCCTTATGTGTTTCGAGGCATTGCTGTAGTCCTAGGAACAATAGTACTTTCACATGAAGAAAAGTATACATGATTTCCTAGACTGTTCAAAATTACTGGATCAGGTTGTGTATGTGACATCTTCAGCTTTTATTTATTAAAGCTCTTGGCATCAAAAATGCACCACAAATTGTGAACTGAGTATTCATTGAAAAATGTTACTACAGTTACTGAAGTTTGACCTACCTCTGAGTAGCAGATACACCTAAATGGCTTGCTTTAACGCTGTTGTGCGTTCCTTCCCAGGGTCCATGTTCTTGCCTCCTACTTCTGCTTTTGGTGCTGGCTTGTATTCGGTAGCTGTTTATGGTGGATTGGTTCTCTTTGGCATGTTCCTGCTCTATGATACACAGTATGTTATCAAGCGTGCAGAAACCCTCCCATATTATGGAGCAACAAAATATGATCCAATCAATGCGTAAGTATTCTGTGTCAACACAACTGATCTCCACGTCTGTGTAAGAATTTGCTTCAGGCTGTGTGGAAGTGGGCTTTAAAAACAGCCAGTCCTTCTTTTACTGTTCAAAAGTGAATTGCTGTTAAATGGGAAGGATCGCAGGATTTAAAAACACAATGCAAGAATTGCTTGTGGGGTTAAAACAGAAAGCATCTGCCTGAAATGAGAGAAACAGCAGTGAGTTTGTGGAATCTTGTGCCCCCAGCAGTAGTTTGTAGAAAATATTTTTGTTTTCTGAAGTATTCCTGGGAGAATTCATAGCTGCTTTCTGAAAATACCTGCCAGTATCAGTGGAGACAAAAAAACATTAACATTTCATAGTCACTTAATATTTACTAGTCCTTGTCACTAAAATAGCTTCACCAGTGTGATAGAGAGGAAAAGAAGTGTTAGTTAACTCTCAGTAGAGTCCAAGTCTGACTAACAAGTAATTTCCTTGTACGTGTTGTCTGTCTGATCATAGGTGAATTGTTTACCTCCTTGATTCTGGTTTCTTCTAATTAAAATAGAACAATACTGACTTTCTTCAGAATTCTTGGAGATAAACAGACAAAGTACGCATAAAAGAGCAGCGCTCCTGTGGGAGAACAATATGCTCTCTGTTAAGACTTCTGTAACTAGTTCCTGCTGGCAGAGATGGTAGAACAAAGACTTTGACGCATCAAGCACTAAGGACAATTGTGATTCAGTTTTTTTACAGATGAAGACTTTTAAAAATGAAATATAATAATATGAAACACCAAATAATACTGTTTCTGATCAACAATAGTAACTTTGATTTCCTGTTTCCTAGGTGCATGGGTATCTACACGGATACACTGAACATCTTCATTCGAGTGGCCACCATGCTTGCAGGTGGTGGACTTGGCAAGAAAAAGTAAACCAAGACTCTTCTTTGCAGCTGTCCAGCAGTGTAACTAGTGCACATACTAAATAAAAATTTATTACAAGCAGTTTTGCTGCAATTCAGAAGTTAAAAGCATTTCAGCCTATTGTTTCAGTGCAATGTGATTCAGACTTAATAGTTTTTCTTCAAACACTTTCCAGCTCTGTGTTTAAAATAGTGTAAACTGCTTTTAATTTTATGTTATTTGGGGAAAGTAAATTATTTTTAATACATGAGTGAAATAGTCTGTCTGCTTTTTAGTGAGTTTAACAGCACTTCAATGCTGACTTTTTACTGTTACTGCACTGTAAAGGAAGTAATACCTAGACTGGTATCTCATGCAGATTGCAACACAAGCTGTTTCATGAAATGCTGTTGAGATGCATCAGTTTTCAGTTAGGATTGCATAAATGATATTTTAATGGCATGTTAAGAAGTTCTGAATAAATGGATAACATCTGGCTGGGCGGAAGCTTTGGAAAGGTTTAAGCAATTGTCAGAAATGCTTTGGAGTTGCCCATAAGGTGACCAAAATGTATAAAGGAGACCAGATGAGATAATCATGTGGTATTTATCCTGTAGGAACTTCAGTCTCTCTGTGGAGTACGCACGAGGACTTCTTGCTTTAATGTTGACTAAACAGAATAGCTAGGTTCATTTGATCCTACATCTATCGAACTGTGGAATAGCAACATAGGTGTGTGTGTTTTCCAGAGGCTAAATTTCAGTATTGCGTATGGAGCCCTGTACCTCAGGTGAGCTGCTTTTGCTCATCTCTTAAAATCTTGTACAATGGGCACAGGAAGAGAGAATTTAGGATGGCCTGCTGTAAATCCAAGTATCATTGATTTGCCATACTGTTGTATGCTTTATTCTCTTATCCTCGTTTAGATGTTTAGCCTGGTCTAAAAGAAAAGCTCCATAACAGTGAAATCAATTTAATATAAAGACATTTATTCTTACCGAATTCTATTGATATGTTTTGGAATAAAAAGTAAGTTCTTGGGCACAAGAAAGCTTTGAGCTAATGGCAATGGCTTAGGCTTTCAATTTCTAGTAAATAAGCTACATCTATGTATTGACTTAGAACAATAAAATTCTGGCCTCACAAGTTGACTCCTCTCACCTTCCCTGTGTTAATAGAAATACCTCGGTACCCCTACACTAATACTTGGTGAAGAGTACTATGAATGTTTTTTTTTGCTACAGTTTTCTTTGTATGAGTGCATATTCCTCTCCAAAAAGAAATCCACAAAGATAATTTCCAGTTTCACTGGCTGTCATCTTGCTGAGGATGTTTTCCAGGTGGAAGATGCTGATGTACACTTGTTTCAGATGGTTCTGTTAGTGGAAGCTATTGGCTGTGGGCTACCACCAGCGCTTCGTTTATGTCTGTCGTGCTGTAGTATTTTGAGACTCTTCAATCATAGGGAAGAAACAGTGGCTTGTGGAGAACCTTATTGCAACTCCTTTGTATCCAGAGATTATATGACACTATCTAGTTCCTGGCACTATTGGAGCTGAAGGAAATCTGTATCACTTAGGAAGAAGAAATCTGGATCATGTCAAGCATAAGTAACCTGTTAAGACGGTTTTGTCTTTTTAAGCAATTTCATATGCTTAATCAATTTCTACATACCCTTACGGTAGGCGAACACAGCACTGTGCTTAGCCTCAAATTCTGAACTCTACAGGGATCAATCTGACAGCAAAATTAATATTTGTGAGCAGTAAAAGAAAACTTGGGCAGAACTTGTTTTGTCTAGATTCTGAGGACAGTATTAGAGGTTGACTATGAACCAAGAGAGGGATCCTGGATTGTTTGAAAAAGTAGTAAGTAGAACACAACAACCTACTGAGGCGTTTGCAAGGAAACTTAAACCAACAGGAAGATCTAATAACCTTTTAAGAATCATAGAATAACCAGGTTGGAAGAGACCCACCGGATCATCGAGTCCAACCATTCCTATCAAACACTAAACCATGCCCCTTAGCACCTCAGAAACAACAGGCCAAGTATAATATAATTACCTTAGTTAAGACAGCTTTAATTTGGGGAGAGAGAGAAATCAGTCATAAAAGGAGCAAGCTATTTTCATGGTTTCCTCTTTGAAATAAACTCGTAGCTAACAAAAATAGCGTTCACATTTTCAAGTTAGATTTAAGAAGTTTAGTATTGTTAAGTGAGAAGAAGCTTAAGCAGCTGTGTAACTGACAACAAATGCAGGAGAAATATGTATTTGTGCGTAAGCATAGCAAGAAAAATAGGGGAGTTGTATTGTTTCATTAGCCAGAAAAAGGACTGCATTCAAATCATATATAAAATAGGATATGGAGCCTGCTAGCCTGTGACTTTAGACTCTATAGGCAGGAAGTTTGAGGCATTTGTACAATAGTTGTCTTTAAGGCATTAATTTTGTCAAAGAACCAGCAAATGTTGCATTAACATCTTTACAGTTGAGGAAAGGCCATTGCTGTTTGCCGAGGTAAGTTGGGCGCTGGGAAGGAAATTGATTGCAGAAGCAAATATTTCCAAAAATAAACTGATTAACTCTTAAAATAGAGTTCTTTCTGGAAGTGATATGCTAACATGCTATAGGTTTCATTAATATTTTTTTAAAACCTCATGCTATTCTAAGAAGAATCTGCATTTTGTATAGGAGAATTTCTTCCAAACAAGTTGTAGCAGCTGTTTATGGCATGGAGGGAATAAAAGAGTAGGAGCGAAAGTTATTAAATTTAGAGAGAAAGGAAACTAACTTTTGAGCTGGGCATTAGGATGCCCAGATGGCATTAGAGTTTTAAGGGTACAAAGTTAATTTAATTCAACCTTGACTAGTGATGGTGAGCTACCTGAGTGTGTGCTTGCTTTTTGTTTTTAAATGGGAAGGTTGTGTAGTGTAGAAACTGAAGACTGAACTTGCATTCACAACATTAGTGGCAGTGATGACACTGGGATACAGTAACTAGCAAAAGCTGGGATGAAAAGCAAGACTGAGGTCATTTTTGCTAGCAGTTTATGATGAATTGATAATTGTTTAAGGGACTGTCTTGGAGCAGGGTTTAAAACATTTTTCACAAGAGCTTTTTCAGCAAATGTCCTCCCACACTTCAGTTTCTGCCCTGCAAATGCAGCCTTTGTAGAGCTGGCAGGGGAGAGTCTTGTGTGTGATGTTTGTGGTCTCTAGGCTGTGGTTTCACTCTTCTGTCTTCAGAGGTTTCTCTACTGAATAGCCTTGCTGTATTAAGGTGGGGCTTCTAGCTGTGTTTATTTTGCTCATTTTTAAATTTCCTCTAACAGACAACAAGGTGAAGATGGAATAACAAATGTGTCCTTTTCCTCCTTGGTTTCCTATGTGATTTCTGTTCTCTCTCTAGCCTTCCAAGGTCTTATATATGACAACAGCCAGTTTATCATGGTAGTTGTAGCCTTCGAAACAAAGCATCCCAAAATAAGGCAAGGCTTCAGTCCAAGGACAT
Source organism: Clamator glandarius (assembly GCA_033459285.1). Lineage (NCBI taxonomy): Eukaryota > Metazoa > Chordata > Aves > Cuculiformes > Cuculidae > Clamator > Clamator glandarius. The sequence continues at coordinate 1,716,696 of JAUNZM010000165.1, read as the reverse complement.
TTACATTGGATGCAGTGCTACATGTTCTATGCATGAGTAAAACGTGTTTTTCTTGAGGTAATTTGGTCCTTTAGTTCAAAAAGATGTGATTTGAGAAACCTTTTGGCAGCTCACCAGTCACTCTGTGACAGGGTGATGAGAGGAGCTGTGTAACCTCCTTATTGTGGAAATGTATCTGTTGATGCTGCATGTCACTTCTTCCCTGAGAGTAGGGAAAAACGCGGGTGCCTAAATAGGGAGTGTTTTCCCTCTTGACATCTACCATGGCTCCAAAAGACTCATCCTTCTTTCGTTGTCAGCTGCTGCTCAAGAAAGCACATTTCCTTTACTTTTTCCTTCTTTCAGAAAGATGACAGAGGAATATAAGATACTTCGATCTGGTCTTCTGTACAAAATAACTAGTCTGGTTGCCCAATGCTTAGTTCCAGAAAACTTAGTGTGAGGAAATGGTACAGTGGTGGTACAATGACAAATGTCTGGGCAGGCATCTTGCTCTACTTTTCCCTGAATAGATAAGACACTTAATTCAGCTGGCAAGCCTCCAAAGCAGAGAATACTGTGCAGCTGTGAGCCTCGAGGGCTTCTGGAAAGATTTTGTGATTGATTTGCATATTGATCTCTTTCTTAAAAGTATACGTACATCCTGTCTGTACTGATCTGACAGGAGGTGGTTGGAGGGATAGCAAAGGGACTTTGTCCTTCTGTGTGGGAATAAATGATCTTAATTGGCCACTGAGCCCTCTTCCCAATTCTCCTGCAAACATTGTGGATATTTATTTAACGCAACCAAAATAAGTTGGTCATATAAAGTCTAGAATCTGAACTAAGACGTTTAGAGGCTAAGGCTGTCTGTGGGTGTTGGTCTCTTCTCTCAAGTAGCGGGATAAGAGGAAATGGCCTCAAGTTGTGCCGGGGGAGGTTTAGGCTGCACGTTATGAAAAATTTCCTCACAGAATGGTTTGTCAAGAATTGGAGCAGGATGCTCAGGGGAGTGGTGGAGCTACCATCCTTGGAGGTATTTAAAAGATGCAGTGTTTAGGGACATGATTTAGTAGAGAGCTTGGCAGTGCTAATTTATGGTTGGATTTGGCGATCTTAAACTTCTTTTCCAACCCAAACAATTCTGTGATTCCATAAGGTAATAGTTTAAAATTATCTTCTTGCTGCCAGCTCCTACAGAGAAACATTTGTCTGAGAAGAATGTTCTGTCATTTGATTTAGTGTCAGCTTGCATGAGCTAAAATTCTGTGATCCAGTTCACAGGGCACCATTACAATGCGATGAACATAGTCTGTCCCCAAAAGCAATTATGGCCACCTCGGTTGTATTTATGTGACTAGGAAGGGGTGGAAGATAAAACACTTACTTCATCAACAGTGCGTTTACTTGTAGGCTAGAAATTTGATGGGATAGGAGAACTCTGCTGAAGCTTTTATGAAGAGTCAAAGTATTATCTGAATCCATCTCTGTAAGAGGCAAAACGATAAGAAAGTGAGCTTTTTTCATTTCAGCTTAACTTGTGTTTCTTCTCATTCCCTTGAGGCTCAAATATAATCTGTAAACATATCTGGAATCTTGTTTACTTACATTGTCTTGGGCAGAGGAGGAATCTGATAAGGTACTCCTGCTCTTCCAAGTTCTTTAGTGTTCATGTTTGGATTTGCAGTTTGGGGATTTTTTTGTGCTTTTATTTGTGACATCATTTTTCTTAGAAAATATGATGATGGATGAGGATGTATTGTACGGCTTAGAAGGAAAAGTGATCATCATATTCCTTACTACACAACAGACGTTGAGCTGCTGCAATGTGTGTAAAGAAGAGCAGCGGAGCTAGTGAAGGGTCTGGAGCTACAAAGATTATGGGGAGCAGCTGAGGGAACTGGAGCTGTTTAATCTAGAGGAGACTAACAGGAGACCTCATTGCTCTCTACAACTCCATGAAAGGAGATTGTGGTGAGGTAGGTGTTGGTCTCTTCTCCCAAGTAATAAGTGATAGGATGAGACCAAATGGCCTCAAATTGTGCCGTGACAGGTTTAGACCAATTTTGAGAAATATTACTTCACTGAAAGGGTTGTCAAGCACTGGCAGAAGCTGCCCCAGAAATGGTTGAGTCACCATCCCTGGAGGTATTTAAAAGACGTGTGGATGTGGCGCTTAGGGACGCGGTTTAGTGATGCACTTGATAGCGCTAGGTTTACAGCTGGACATGATCTTAAAGATCTTTCCAACATAAACGAATCTGTGATTCATCTCTGTGTAGACCATTGCTGCAGGCAGGAATGATGTGAATTAGTAGATACATACAATTCTGTGTCCAGACTAGGTGTGATGCTGCAGTGATTTTAGGTTTACGCTCAGTAAATGAAGACTTATAACTCAAAAGCTGTTACCTTGATGTGAGTAAACGATCATGCCTCTGCTGTCCCACCATTGCAGTGGTGGTGAGTTAGTGTCTAGAAGAAGTCTGGTACTTCCATAGACACTTAGGCCACCATACAATTTATGAAGATGTATAACTAGTAGGTTTTGTGGAAGTTACAATTAATCATGGGTTTTCCCCCCATGGTAGTGGTCAGAAGATCCTTTTCATTTTTTTCTGCCCCAGTCAAATTCCTTGTTGGCCAGTTTAGTTTCCAAGAAGTCAATTTTGTCATGCTGTTTCTCTAAATAAAACTGGTAGTGCAAACACATATTTCGAGTAATACTTTTTGCTGGTAGGACCACTAACAAGGAAAAATGGAAATAAATCATGCATTACAAGATTGCTCATTCGTACAACAAAGGCCCCCACTACCTTTCAGTTAGAGCTTAGCACCTCTGTCAAGTTAGTGAAAAGAAATGCCTTACAGTGTTGCTAAAGATTTTCAGAAGCAGAATAATGACCAAACAGCATCAAAGCCTAGTGAAGGAATTAGCATGAGTTTCTGAACCTATTCATATTCATCATTGGCAAAGCAGAGGTTGTTTGAGCTAAAAGTCATCGCTCTGAGACATGCTGGGTATACATGTGACATTAGTGTTTAGCTCTAGAGTGTGTCAGTCCTGTGTTACACTTGGATTCAGAGGCTTTTCTTGCTTTGTGAAACAGGGTTGGGTGAATTGGGGACTGATTAGATCTCAGAGCCTCGTGCCAGCAGGTTAGTTGCCTTTGTCGCAGCTGGCCTTCCAGTGCCAGGTTACAGGTCTGAACAGCCGTCCTCACTGAGAGTTGCCACAGATTGATGTATTGTTTCCTGTGTTGTAAGAACCCATCTCTGCTTTATGACTGTGACTAAAGGTCACTGAGATGGTTGAATGTTGAAATAACAATCCAGTTCTTACTCAGATACTGCATGGAAGGATTATTTAAATGTATTTTTCTTTTTTTTTTCTTTTTTTTTCAAAATGAGTCCATTCCAAAATTTGAATTGAACTTATGGCAACCATTTCTGAATTCTAAGTTTGCTATAAACTGAAGATCGTTTATCACAAAAATGATCTGCCATACCAAATTATTTTCAAATACCAAAGAGTATAAAAAAATAGTGCTACTTTTTAATGTCAGCAGACATAGGGAGGGATCATCTTTGTCTAGCGGAGAGCAATTCAAGTTATATAAAGGCACTAGGCATGCCAAGTGTTATTGTTTTGCAGGAGTATTATTATATACGTTCCGTGAGGTCCAGTGCATATGATCTCACAGCTTCCAGTAGTGTTAGAGGTGGGCAATTTGGGTGAAAATTACCAAGCTTCTTGCATTAAATATTTTCATAATGTGAGATCTAAATTTCATCTTGTGTTCTGCTGTGCAAACTGAAAAAATGGGCATGAGTCGGGTCTGCCCTTCCTGCTTATACCAGCTGACTGCAAAGAACAATTTCTTAGAGAAGTAATCCATTTATTTGCTTGTTAAAAAATATGCAGATGCTTATTTAGATCATAACTTAAATTAGAATTACTTGAAGCATCACGGAAGTCCTTAGAAACATCAGTTGTCAAGATTTAGGATCAGGTTTTAATTTAATTGCAGGATAAACATATCCTGTCTTTAATATTCTTTGGCATACATAACAAAATAACAAGTTCCTTTAAAAGGTGGGGAATTTTTAGCCGAGTTCTGTTTATATATCACTGAGTCACTCTGTGACTTGCAGAAAATCTCAGGTTTAATGGTCATAATTAGGTGTGTCAGGTTTCCTTTTTATATGCAGAAGTAACAACGCAGAAGCACTGGCTGCAGTGCTGGAAAGGAAGAATGTGGAATATTAGCAGGCATGAGAAGTGAGCTGAATGTGCTTTCAGGACTAGGTAGAGCGTGTTTGAGAGCTGACCGTGCGCGCACTCTTTGGGAAAGAAGGCAACAAACAAGGGCATAAGGCAGGGGAAGAGCACTGAGTCCAGAACCCCTTCTACCACAGTTCTGTGGCTTCAGGAGGAGCAGCAGGGATAAAGACTGGAATGAAGAAAGCTCAACCTTTGTAGTAATGGCAGGTGTGTATTGTAGCCCAACCACCTGCACAGGATCTTAGCAGTGAAGGGAAGACTGAAAGGAAGAGCTGGTGACATGAAAGAAGAGCTTATCCTACCACAACAGCAAAGAACTAATGAATATCAGTGAAGAAACAGGGAGACTGTCAACAGGAGTTAAGTGAGCAAAGCCTTGCAAAAACCACAAACTAAAAAACTTCCTTACCTAATTCTCTATTTTATTAAAATGACAAACATTGGAAGCAGAATAAGTATGTGCTAATCTCCGTGAATGTAAAGAAGTGTTTGTACCACCTTCAGGTATGCAAAAAGTAGTCCCTTGTAGGTATAAAGGCCCTAACTTGTCAAAATTGATGTGACATTTATGATTACATCAACCAACTTCGAACCTTTCCTTAGGGAAGTAATAGATGTGTACAAACATGAAACAAGATTAAGAGTACATATTAAAATCTACTTTTAAAAACAATCATTTAAAATTGATTATTTGGAGCACTTTAAATCCATAGTGCGTGGAGGCGTTCTACATTCCATTGTAGTCCCAGTCTGAGATGTCAATTTAATTACGGGTTCAATTTTTGCTATAGCTGTAGCGTTCCTTTGTATATTTGACATACTAAAAGTCCCCTTGAGAAGCAGGAGATTTTAAAGAACACCTGAGTAGGCAGAAAAAAAAAACCCCCGAACACCAACATCAAATAAACCAAAACCCATGTTAATGAGCCACTTTTGACCTTCCAGCCACAACTGGTTTTGTGACTCTGAAGTATGTGGTTGTGTTCGTTGGTGTATACAGAACACAAGGTTTGCTTATACTTAAAAAGGAAGGGAATGGAATGGAAAACTGCAGTGATGAGGAGGGATGGGGAAGTAGTCTTGGAGAATATGGGGTTCTGGAAGGCATTTGATGGGAACTGGCTTGGCTACAGTAAGGTGAACACTGTGACAAATAGGCCAGGTGTCAGGGGTGTGCTATGAAAATGAAACGGAGCCGGAGTGGATGTGGGTTTCCTGGCAGAGGGCAGGAACAGCTTTGACTCAGTGGAGAAGCTGGTGAAGGTGAAATAAACCTTTCAGTCTTTCAACAAAGAGCTCCAACTTCTCATAAGTTCAAAAGCTAACTCGTTTCAGCTTGGTCAAAGGCATTGGTAGGTTTCTAGCCACAACATTTTATGCATAATTATCCTGAACGGACAATTTAGCTCATGTGATGAGGGGGAAATTTTGTGCTTGAACTTTCTCTCCCGTGAGGAATGATGGTAGGGGTGAAGTATTCATGTGGTTTAAGACTGACTCAAAAAAAGAACACTTAGACTTTCATGCGCTTGTGCTTTATTGAAAAGTCAAAATATTTCTGTAAAATAAAAAAAAAAAAAAAGCAGACCTATGCCTTGGAAAAGAAGTAGCTCAAGTGGGGGAAAAAAACGTGGATGACAGAGAGAAAAAGGCATGGGAGTGGCAGAAGGTGAGAAAACAGAACAGACTCAAAGGCAGAAACTGGAAGAGACTACGAACACCAGGTGAGGAGATATTTAAAAACCTAACCTCAATGAGCTCACAGACCTGGTGAGCAGAGGACGCCAGCACCCAGCAATTGGAAAGGTAGATTATGTGAAATAAAGATTAAGACTTAAGGAATGTAAGACTAAGGGCGGTTTGTCTTGTAGAAGGTGAATTGTCTACACCAGAATGGATGAGAGTCTGTAGTCTGCAGATGCTGTACACACAGAAGAGAAAATACAGAGACTGACCTTCTGCACAGGCTGGAGTAGCAATCACTGATGCTCTCTGATCTGAGGCTCAAAACCACTTTGCAGATAACATCTTCCTATTTGTTCAACCAAAGCCATGGAGAAAGCAGTGGCCTCCTTTGGTAGCAAGCAGACTTGGAGGCTTGTGGGCAATATTTCAGACTCATTTGGCAAAGTCCTTTGTGCTTGTTTTGGCACAATAGCACTTGATTTCTCTAGGCTCAGAGTGAGAAATACTTATTCTGTTAGCTGAAAGCACAAACCATTTAAAACTCTTCCCCTGGACAGACAGTAGAACTTCCCACCACCCACTCCACTTCCTCCCTGTGAAGTATTTAGACTTCATTTCCAGTCACAGTAGTTGGAAAGCTTGGATTGTAGCAGAGGTGACCAAGTAGCAGCCTGCCTCTTCCACGCAGAAAACAAATAGGGTATCCGAGTAGTACGTGCTGCTTTCTGGATAGTGAAGTTACAACACAGTTATCTCTGTTTAGAAAAATGGGGGGTTGTAAACACTACTGTTGCCAATATTCTGTCATGAATATTTCAGGTGATGACTGTTTCTTTGAGGCAGGTATTGGCAGCAGCTGTGGTGCATCCAACCTTTCGAGCGCAATTTCCAACTACATTGATTTTAAAGTGGCCAGCATGTGATGAGGTTTGTTCATGCAACTCATTTCCCATCTTACCTGCTTACCTTCCTCTTCCCTATTCATTTTTTTATTTCTTATTGTACACACATTAAGAGAAGGCAATGGTTCTATTCAGTGTTATAAAGGCTGGAAACATTCTTTGTGTGTAATTTCTCAGCAGGTTTGAATTAAAGTGTCTTCTGTGAGATTTTTTTTTTTCATTTGTATTTCACCTTTATGTTTAAGGAAGTAATTCGGTTGGCAGAGGCAGCTGACGCTTTAGAAGGCAGAGATGAGATGCACTCCATGATGTGATTTTCCTTTTTTATTTTTCTGTTATCAGCAAAGGTGTCCTAATATCAACCAAATTGGGGCAGGGGAATGATAATTCTTTGTTAGTGGAGAAGCATGAGAACCATGGAAAGAGCTTGAGTGTAAGTTTCATAAATAACCACCTTAAAATCAGTGAAAATAAAACTGGTTTGTGGAATACAAAACTTAAAAATTATGAGAATAAATAAAAATATTTTTGGCATAAGAGCTTTAACCATTTTTCATTAGAGGGACTGTCTTTTGATTACAACCTGGATTATTTTTCCGTGTTACCATTAAACTATAATTGACTTGTTGGTAAAGCAAGATGTTTCCTTTCTTTTTCCTTTAGGAAGGCCAAAGCAATACAGCTTTTGGAAAAAAGTCTCTCGATCATATGTTTAGAGTATTATTTTTGTCTGTAAAAGAAGAACAACCACATGATGGGGAAAATAACATGTTATTTACTTTCTTGCTTTCAGACTTTAAACATGTACACCTTGTTGCCCCATCTTTTTCAGACATTTCAGTAGGACCTGGGATTCTTTCAAGAAAAAAAAAAGGCAAAGAAAAACAAAACCAAAACAAGTAAAATGCCTCGCCCTAACGGAGAATTTGACTTGGAGTCAATTTGGTAGAAAAAGCCACACTGACTTTAACAAGACAAAATTTAGGATATTTTAATTTCCTAGGTTTTCACATACATAAATATATGGAACAATTAAACACATCAGGATTTAAGTGATGCTCGATTCAAGATTTAAAGGCACAGTGGGTTCAGCTCTGTGGAATTAGGCATAGATATTTTTTTACTTTCTTAATTATCAGAGCCATACTGAGAATCTCATTAACATCTTATATCAAGGCTCCCTTTGTGATGATAATTCTTGTCCTATATTGCGCAGTGCCATCATGTCCACATGAGCTTGCCTAGAACTTTCTCAGGAGTGTAATGGATATAAAATCCAGTAGTCACTAAGTGAGATATGCACTTACTTCAGTGCTGTCTATTCACATGGCCTAATTGAATGTTGTAGAAAAGTGACTCTCCTACCTGTCCTTTCCTGTGCATTAGTGCTGTTTCAGGTTTTTGGCAGACCTTAGCAAGCAGGCCAACTAGCCCATTCAGTTCTCCAGCTCTGTTTCTTTGGGCTGTTTTGTATGTTTGTTTTTTTTTCACTGAAAATGCCTGATTGTTCTACACTATTTGTGCAGATATTTGGTATATGCAGTGAGATTGTCACTGCTTCAAATCTCTGACTGGATATTTTGTAAGAAAAGATGTAAGAAAACCAGCAGAAAACGTGGTTTTAGTCCCCAATAAGGAGATAATTGCACAGGTTGCCTGCTGTTCTAGACTTTCTACGTAACCTGCCAGCCTATACTTTTCCTTCTTATGTTTTGGAGTAGCTTTCCTAACTATGAATTAACCATCAAACCTGCTGTTCTTCTATTTAATTAATAAAATTTTACTTGTAATGTGGAAGAATGAAAATAGTTTGTAAAGTCATATGTCTTACCTAAAAAATCTCTTTTTCTTCCTCATGTCACCTTTCACTTCCAGCTTTGCTGTCAGATAGTACAGGAGTTAAGGGGAAACTACCACATCTTTACATGAGTATTGCTCAGCCTGTACAACTGAGAATTTCTTCCTTAAGATCTTGGTGTCAATTAACACCCTGTATGGGAAGGTGACTTATAATGTCGTTAAACCCCAGTGAGTGCTTTCCTTAGCAAGGCTGGACAGAAATGCAGTCAGAGGTTTTTCTGAATTGAAGGGGGATCGACTCTGCCATGAGACTGTCACATATGCAAGTTTGAAACTCTTCAGTAACAGATCAACCTTAGTTTGCTACTATGGAATGTTGCTGATGGAATTGAAAAGATTATCTCAGGAGAGCCAGGCTGAAGAGATTCTGCTGTTACAAGCTTAGATTCTGTCCTGTGTTCAAAGCTGTACAAACAGGAAAAGTGTGGCTCAGAGTTTATCCAAAGCAATGTAGTATTTCTGTCAGTACCCTGAAGCTGTAAATTTGATTCAGTTAATAGACAGACTGCAGATGTGTTTCCATGTCAAAAAAGTCCTTTCTATAGCACTTCCATTTTGCAAAGGTAGTTCTAGTTTATATATTTTATGTAACTAGTTCTTTCTATAAATCACTTAACTGACAAAGTTTCAGTTCTAGAGTCCTCAGCACAGGAAGATTATGGATCTGTTAGAGTTCAGATGAGGCCACAGAGATGATCTGAGAGCTGGAGAACCACCCATGCCAGGACAGGCTGAGAGTTGAAGTTGTTCATCCTGGAGAAGGGAAGGCTCCGGGGAGACCTTACAGCAGTCTTCAGGGGGCTAAAGGAAAGCTGGAGACAGGCTCTTTATCAGGGAGTGCAGAGATAGGGTGAGGGGAAAGGTTTTAAGCTGAAAGAGGGGAGATTTAGATTACATATTAGAAGAATTTTTTAGTGTGATAGTGGAGAGGCACTGGCTCAGGTTGCCCAGGGAAGTCATGGATGCCCCATCCCTCTAGGTGTTCAAGGCCAGGCTGGATGGGGCTTTCAGCAACCTGAGCCAGTGGGAGGCGTCCCTATGGCACACGGGGTGGGACTGGGTGGGCTTTAAGGTCCCACTCGATGAAAAATCTGCTTTGATAATAGTAATGACTGCTCCCCTTTTACAGGGGACTAGAGAACTTCTCTACACATTAAAGGCTTGATTCTGTGTTAACTGGCAAAACTGCCACTGGCACTGGCAGAGACTGCCCAGGGATGTGTTTGAGTCACCATCCCTGGAGGGATTTAAAAGATGGGTAGACAAGGTGCTCAGGGATGTGGTTTAGTGGCAGACAGGAATGGTTGGACTCAATGATCTAAGAAGTCTTTTCCATCCTAGTGATTTGATGATCCAGTGCAAGAAACAAGCCAAGTCCAAAACCTGAAATAAAAAACTTCAAAATTCGGGGTCAGATGGGAGAGGGCAATGTATGCACACCAGAGTGAAGCCTTTTGTCCTATTGCAATTTCAAGTCTGAGCAGCTCCCAGGTACCGCTCCCATCTCTTAAGGCTACATAGTTCACAGCATGTTCTGGTATTTGAGACCCAAATCTTCTCAGAATAAGCTATCAGAATTAGATGCTGCCTTATTTGAGAGACTTGGCTATGTAGTTGATCCCTGCTTGAACGACTACTTTACTTTTTTTTTTCTTAATGCAAGCTCCCTGAACCTTGACACTATGGTGAATTTGATAGAATTCTTAATCTTGATTGTTAACTGTAATCTCTGTAATAGACTCAGTTATCAAGGTGTAATAGATACTGAGAAGTTAATAGTAAACTCAGAAATCTGCTGCTGTAACCAGCTGTCTTGTTAATCATGTTAACAACACGTTGATGATTGCTTTGATGTATACATCCTGGATCTGGTTTACCTCTCAGTTCCTATTCACTGTCCACACAGCTTCGTTTCACCTGTGCTCTCTGCCTTCCCAGGCACACAAAGGTGTATATGTGGTCACTTAAGAAGGCTGCAGTGAGCCACAGGACAAACACGCTGCATCGGTCCATCTCTGCATGCTCTAAGGCTCAAAGCCAGGTACTTCTATTTAGGTGGTAAAGCACTCTCCACTGCAGCTAACTGCTGCCTGAAGTTGAGTAAACTGCTTCTTGTAACAGGAAGGGCTGCTTCTTTTCATCCCTTGAAATGCAATACAAAGGCCAAATCTCCACCCATTCTTTTTGATCTACCTTATAAAAAGGTAAGTTTGCACTGGAGACAGACCAGAATGCTTCTTCAGCCTCCTTGAAGACATCTTGTAACTAGCTGGAAGGATGAAGCTCATGGTGCTATGTGGCTTATTGTTCGTCTTTCTTTTGTGTCTCAATACCTTTACAGTGGAAGGTACGGTACGTTCTAAGACAAATTTTCTCCTTTCTCTTCTTCCTCTTTGCTTATTCTCTATGTTTGTTTTAATTAAAGAAAACAAAGCTTGACAAATGGACAGGAAAGAATGAATTTAGGAAAGGACTTAGACTGCAGAATGTGCTTGCATATCAATGCTTTGGTTTGTACAATAGTGTTACCTCTCTGTTGCTGCCTGTTGCATGCAGTATAGTTTGATTAATTTTTACTTTAATCTGTGTTCTGAAACCTGCTATTCTGGAAAAAAAATGCTGTTATATTTTTCTAGTACATAAACATCTGTTAATACAAAAATAATGTATTTTCTAAGCAATAAGAAACACGTTAATGCAAAAAAGTCTCTACTGTTATGGGAAAAGAGAATATGGAACAGTCGGATCACCAGAGGGTTTTCCATCCGTCTATAGTCACATCTCTGGAAATGTCATACTGGGTTTTCAGGGACACAGTTTAGTAGAATTTTAAAATTGAAAGGCATAACTTAAAGTTACCTGTTCAGGTTGTATGTTTGATATTGTAAATATGAGAGACTCACCATGATTGATCCATGCTGTTTGTTTTACACAAGATGTAGGGAAAGAATATAAGGTAAAGAAAAAGAAAGAAACTAAACATCCAAAGGTCAGGAGCAGCAGACTTGTAGTGTTTCGTATTTTCTAGAAACTTCAGGGATGTCCAAAAAAACCCAGAGTTTATGGGAGATTTGTTGATGAGGGATCATCTACTTCTGTCATTTTTTTCCACTTGTGCTCCAGAGTCAATCTTTCTCCTCCCTTTAACATGTCCAGCATATATGTGTCAAGTGCAATCAACAGCTCAGTTATTTAGATCTAGTATGGAGAGAAATATTAAAGAATTTGCACATCTAAAGCAATTTATTCTACACTGCTGTGCATATGGATGCAGAAGTACTCTTTTTCTTTTCTTTTACTGATTTTCTGTATTTTCATTGTGTGATGTAACTATAAAAAGAGTGCAGAGTCTTTCTCTGATTTTAAGATAGTTAGAATTTGCTGCTTCTATTGCCTGCCAACATGTGACAATCCAAAGGGTAAAAGACTTCTCAATATCTCTGGCATATGTAGCAATAATGATGGAAAAGAACATATTAATTCCTATTCTATGCTAGGGACAAAGCCATGTACGGATGTAAAATTCAGTCATGGTGATCCTTTGTTTCACAGATCTCTGTTCAAGGATTTCATCTATAAATACGATAATGTAATGTCTGTGGATTCCAACCAATTTGGTGTACATTTTCAGCTATTTGCAGTATGTTTCTCCACTGATAATGTGTTATTTTTCACCCTTAGGTCGGAGGGTTAAAAAAGTCTGCTGCTCAAAACTGACCAAACCCCACAAAAAAGCACATAAAGGTAACAAGATTTACAGTTTCTTTAATTAAATAATAATTATAGATAAATCACAGCAGTTAGAGGTCTTTCCATCTACAAACACCCCAGAATTTTTCATGTGGGCAAGTATTATCTTCACTGTACCACTGAGAAATTGTTCTTTTTTCTTAATCACCTTATTGATGTTAGGCTTGGATAGAAACATGAGTAGAAGAGAGTCCATTTAATGCTCACACTGTGAAACAATCAGGAGAAATATGATCTAGTTTAACCAAAGAATAAAGTGTTCATATCAGTTCCTGCTTTGTAGAAGGTCTTACACTTGATTTGAGGGCATGAAGAGTAGTGTTATAGCACAGTAGTTCACTGGTAAGAACTGAAGCTGAAAAAGTGAAGTTTTATGGTAGCTTTGCCTTGTTGTATTCTGTCACAGTCTATCTGTGGCTGCATCCATATAGTGTTTTGAGACATCAACCAAAGCGTGACTCTCTAAATTCAAACAAACTCAAATTTTGAACCCAAAGTGAAACAAGATTACCTGAGAGGGAATTTGTCCTAAATACAGATGTCTGCCAACTGCAAGTAAATTGTACTTGCACTGGAGTTCTTGAAAGCCTTTTCTAGCCAAATGTGTTCCCTGCCTAGGGTGAGTGGAAGGTCAGAGCCATTCTGTTGTCTTTTGGGGGCATTTGTTCTAAAAGGTAATACGGGAAAGCCTCTCACAGTGAGGGCAAAGCATTTTGTTGGTTTTTAAAGTAGCTGCGTTTTGGATGGGAGTTTCAAATGGTATAATTGTCCTTTCAGAAAACTGATCTTCACTATTTATTTTTCTTTCCTTGTTTTCTGAGTGTCTAGTGCCTAACTGTGGACTTGGTAGTCTCATACAAATACTTCCAGATACAGACTCACTATTCCCTTTCTGTGAACCTTTTTGTTTACTTAAGACACCCTCTGTACATGCCTAAGGCTGCAACTGGCTTAATTTTCTTGGTTCTGAAACCAAGGTAATGTAAAGAGGAGTAAGTCAGCTGGGAGTTAACTTAGCTTCTTGTTCAGATGCACAGTGGAAGAATTAAATTGAATTTTCCAGTCCTAGTTAGAGTTGATTTTGTTAGCAAAAGGAAAATTTCCTGCAGGAAAGAAAAAAAAGCAGTGCTTTTAAAGGAAGTTGTTAGAATTTCTGTCATCATATCAGTACTTTTACTGTACAAATATGATAGTGTTAACAATCTTGTTCACTTTCATATATTCTTACTATGGTAAATTCAGCAACATCACTAGTCGAAAACACTGATTTTGACTCTTTCTATATGTCCATAGTAGCCCTGGATTCAGAGAGACCCCAGTAACAAAAGCTAAACCATGAACAAGTATAGGATAAAGGATTAAGCTTGTTCATCTAGATAACATTTAAAACTTAAAGTTTCTAAATTCTATCTAGCTGATAACTGTCATTAAACTTTAAAGGTACAGAATTTGTTCTAAGTCTATTTTCTATTTGCTTATTTAACTTCTAATTTTTTTTCATCATAAAATTACTGATTTGAAGTTCCTAGTAAATTCACTCCACTTGATGAAGTGCCTTAAATGTTTTACTCCTTTTTGTATTTAGGCAGCCTATGTGGAAATTCTTGTATTTCCCTGCAGTTCTCTTTTAGCTGGTGCCTTTCCTTTCTTTCTGCTCTCCCAGCACTTCGTAGGCAGAGACCCAATGGTATCAGAAGCAGTGAACAGGTGGCAGAGTTATGCCTGTAGGTCAGGGCTTTATAGCTGCTTGGGACTCCTTTCTTATTTAATTGGCAGCTGTAGTGGAACTGAGGACTTCAGCTATAAACAATCCCCAGCAATGGGCTTCCCAGCCCATCCAGAAGGACTGGGGAATGCAACGCTGAACGTGTAGAGGTGGCTTTTGTCTCTCTTGGCCGGAGACAGATCGTGTGTCTTACCTGGATGAACCTAGAGCCTTTCCAGAGTACTGAGATTTCATGCAGTGAGCATAGCTATTACTTTTCAAACTGAGGTACCTTCTGCTGTCTAACAAAATAGCAGGCATTTCAGGGTTTTTCATGCAGCGGGCATGGAATCTCTCAGATATAAATACTTCCAAAGAGAATGTTCCTTTTAAAACAGGCTACTCTTTCCCACGGGTAAACTACAGTGATACTGGTCTCACAGAGCAGTGGGAAGTGCTGTGCTGAGGGGGAGAAAGAAGTACAAAGGAAGCACTCCGTTAGAATCTGAGCATTCACCACAAAGATCTCCTGCAAAGGGAATTTGAAATGCCTTCCTTTCTTGCAGACCAAATAATACTTGGTTTTGCTTGTCCCCCATTAGATTCTGCCCTGGTTCTCTGAGCACTCCAACCTGCTTACTGGAGCCATCTCCTGGCCCCAGCTGCAGCCAGACTTTTTTAGGCCAGGGATTGTTTATTTCCTTTCATACAGGGTGCACCTGTCTGCTGCAGTTACCAATCTGCTTACATGAAAATACTTGATCTGAATCCTTTTCGACTCGTACTGAGAGGCAGATGTAAAACTATGGCCAAACGCAGCAACCTCCCAAAGCTAAACACAGTGTTTTGTTTTGTTTTATATGCGGTTCTGGACTGGACCTGCACAATGCTGAATTCATTTTGTATTGTTATGAGATTTCTGGGTGACTTGTGCTTCTGTGCTGCTGTCTTTTCCAGTGGAACGTTACTTACTTTATGCAGTCTGCAGGCAAACATAGACTGTGTTGCAGTGTTGCCCCGCACTGAGGCAAACTCCACGTGGCTGAATGAGGGAGGGAATTTAACAATACTGGCTACTACTTTTGAAGCAAGAAACACTGGTTTCCTAGCCCATTGTTCTTCCATCAGAAATAATTACTGTCCCAGAAAGCAATTGTTTCAAGCCAATTTCAGCCTGTGGCTTCTGTCCAGGAAAGCTGGTGAAACAATCGTAGAATGGTTTGGGCTGGAAGGGACCTTAAAGCCCATCCAGTTCCAACCCCCCTGCCATGAGCAGGGACAACCTCCACTGGATTGCCACGCTGGCCCTGAACACCTCTAGGGATGGAGCATCCACGACTTCTCTGGGCAACCTGTGCCAGTGCCTCCCCACCCTCACAGGAAAAAATTTCTTGCCAATATCTAATCTAAATCTCCCCTCTCTCCATTTAAAATCTTTCCCCCTTAGCCTATCACTTCACTCCCTGATAAAGAGTCCCTCCCCAGCTTTCCTCTAACCCCCCCTAAGTACTGCAAGCCTGCTATAAGGTCTCTCTAGAGCCCTTCTCTTCTCCAGGCTGAACAAGCCTAACTCTCACAACCTGTCCTCACATGGGAGGTGCTCCAGCCCTGTGTGATGATATTAAAGAGATGTACAGGGAAAAAAAGGCTTCTGGGAATGGGTAATCTCCAGCAGTCTAATGAAAAGAAAAAAGTAATTGCCATCACATCCCTTTTAATTTTCAGATCACTGATAATCTAACTCTGCCCATACAAGCATGGCTCACCTTCAGGTATTTAAATGTTGTGCCATTCTCCACATTCCAGATTAAACAACTCCCTACATTTTCTATCATTGTTTTACAGGTGTACATTTCAAAATGGAAGTAAAGAAGTACTGCAAGCCTTGTCCTCGGCCAGCACCTCCAGTAGCTCCTGGACCCCTTCCACTGTTAAAATGAGGAAACCAGGAGCAGGCTGAAAAGCATCTGCCTGCAGCATCTTTCAGAGTGCTTTACTTGGTTGAGGGTTCTTCTTTCACAGATAGGGTTGAAGTATATGTTACTTTTATTTTTGGTTACAGAAAGACTTCAGTCAGTGCTTCTTATTCATTGGTTCACACTCCTTCATCTTTTAACAATAGCTTGGCAGCTAAAGAGTCAGGCAAAGCTGCCTGACTGCCAGCTGACTTTGTGTCAGTCATATATTCCTCTGTACCAAATGGGGATTTAGCTCCTCAATTAAGAGAAAAAGGAATGCTGGCTGAAGAAGTGGTTGGATCACTTTGTTTTGCATTTTTGGATTGCCTAAAAAGGGGGAAAGGGCTGATGTTATTGTTTTTAGTTATCAGTATGTATGCATATTTAACCTTTTCTGTGGATGATGTATTTTATATTGACAAAAGGATTTTGTTTGTAGGTAAGCACATGATGATTTTTTTCTGCAGCCTTTGCACTTGGAAGTATATTTCTAGTAAGTAAGAAAGAGCTCATCATTTAGAAAGGGCTGAGAAATTAGATAAGCTGTTTGTTACAATAGTAGTAAAGGACCAGTTTCAAGTACAGTGCTAAGCTTTTCAGTACCTCTTCTAGGGTTTTAAGTTTGGCTTTAAGAGTGAACTATTCTTTAACTTCCTAGAAGAATTCATCAGGTGGTCATTAAATAGCGTACTGCAAAGGTGGTAAAGCTAATTGGGTTAAATCTCTTCATCCTGAAACCAGAAGGCAGCTGTTCTTCTGAAACACCTGAGTTGTGTGATCACCTTTAAATAGAACCTACTGAAGCTTGAAATAACTGCTAAAATAACACCAAAGGGTTGAATTACAGAAACTGAAGCACTGTCTGCTGACATCCTTGGCAGTGATTGGGGTCTTCACTCATGAATCATCTCACCTTTCCTAACTGTCCCCTGCATACGCTGCTATTTCTCTGCCTGGGGCAAGTCCTTAAACCAGAATTACTCGAACGTTCAGAAATTCAGTTTTTCTTCTAGTGAATACAAGGAGGTGTAGAAAGATTTTCAGCTGTTGGGCATATTTCAGATTGCCAATGGTATTTTTTCCTTCAGTACTCATAGTAATGCAGTTTCTCTTAATGTAATTTTCCACTTATTAGAAATGTTCTTTGTGCCCTTCAGAGTTTGGAGGAGCTGAATGTGGAAAGTCAGAGCCCTGTTGCAACCCACATAGGTAAATGCAGTTCCCAAGAATCAGCTTTATGAGGACTTGTGTGTGGTGGTGCTCTTATTGGCATTAATGTTTCTATTGTACTGAGCAATTGAACATATTTCTGGGTCTTCTGTGTGCTTGTTATTACTTATTTTCTTATTGTTTTTTCAATTGGATAGATCTGACTCTCAGCTGCCTACTTTTGAAGACCTGACCATGCATAGCATTTTTATATCAAGGATAAAGGACCTGCCAGTCCTTCTCACAAGATCTGAGTCAGGAGGGTGGTGAAGAAACTGTGTTTGATTGTTCTGCTGCTGATCACTGGCAAACATATTTTATTTCTATTTTGTCCTTTGTAGCTCACAGAAGGCATCTGTCGAATACAAATGACAAGCAAATGTAAAAAGCATTTTTGGTATGAAATGGGTTTGCAGCAAGGTTTTACTGTGTGAAATATAGTCGTGTGTGTTTACAGGTCTGATAAAACATTGCTAACAAGTAGGAAGATTCTGTTCTCCAATACGAGCTTATTTTTAAGCTTAAAGTTATTAAGAGAGCTTAAAATTATTTTACTTTATTATATATCTGGAAAATACTATATGAATTTTCTTTTGTCCCACACCCTTCAACCAGTGTGCTTCACATTCTCTGATATTCCTTCAAGCAAGATGTTTTCTCTGACAGCAAACACCTAAGCCCCAAAGGCCATTAGCACAATTGGAGAGACACTCTGGGTCTCTGGAGGAATGCAGGACATTATCCAAGGCATTGGATTGGTTTTACTCAATTTCCCAGTCTACTTGAGGGCTATTCAAGTTAAAAATATTCCTTGTGTGAGGTTCTGGTCTTTACTGAACAGACTAAAGCAGGTATCCTCAAACTATTTCCTTATGGATTATGACTGCTGCCCAAACACACTTTTTTGTCATGTCTAGAGGTATTGGGATGTCACGTGTCAGCCTCTGAGGGGGATTCCTCATCAGTCATTGACTCTTATGTACCAGGTCATTTTCCTCATGCAGTAGACCCGTGCTGCCATCTGATTATGGCATCACTTACAGGCATCTGTTCTTCCTTTTGTTTTCCTTTCATGTCTCTGTGTATTTGTTTGGCATTACCTGAGGAAAAACATATTTGCTCAGTGGCTTTTCAAAGTACACAAGCTGTATGCTTATATAAAGTAGTAAATTTAGCTTACCCAAGCTGACAAATGCATTCGTTTGTACCTTGTGTTTTTTTGCAAGCATTCGTCTGTCAAGCATGAAAATTGCACAGCCTTCAAGTTCCAATAGAAATGTTTCTGTAGTATCTCTATGCCTGCCAGAACAGATGTTGGATCCTGGTTCAACCTTGTCAACTAAGTGATCCAGGTGGCTCCTCACTTTGTTTAGAGCTTAATACCACCGGCTAACAACAAATTTGTCTGTCATATTTGGCATTATGGCTGTGAATTGTCAGGAGCACAGGAGAAATGATCCCTGCTGACAGGGAATGTTGGGGTAGAGGCAGATTTTGGAATCTCTTCTTTAAAAGTGGGTAGTAGAAGAAATGAAATTATGTGTTCTTTACACAAAATAGGATCCCCAAAGTTGTAATGTGGGCTTTCACTGTTGGCTTTTCAGCCCTCTAGATTGTATGGTCCACAACTGACAGAAGCGTCTGGGTATAGTTGAAGAATCCAGGATTTTAACTCTGGAAAAGATCAGTTTATCCAAAGTATGGGCTACAATGGCAACTTCTTGCATTTGCCAAGGAGAAATAAAATCCTGCATGGACAATATAATCTCAAATAATAAACTGAAGTAAAACATAAAAGCAGAGGGACAAATACTTGATGGTGTAGATTTATATACTTTTATAAGGTAACTCTTGCCTAAACTTAGTGGAAGACTCCTGGTGCCTTCAGCATTCAGTGGATCAAGTCTGGAGGTCTGTTGCCTGATTCTGTTTGACGTTGTAAGCTATCCCCTTGTGAACTTCAGCAATGTATTCTCAGATGCCAAATGCAGAATGGGTTCATATACACTTTTTGCTGAAGCTTGTTACAAGAAGATTTTGTCCAAATCTTAGCAATTACTTTCTCCTGTATGTTGCAGGTGAGAGTCAAACCCTCTTAGACATCAGCCTGGTTTTGCCTCAGATCAGCCAGTCCTTACTGGATGTGAGCAGGTGTCTTTATCACAGCTAATTTCTCTACAGGACACATCAAGTAGTTTTTTGATTGCTGATAGGGAGCAAAAAGAGCTTCCTGTTCCTACATCAAGTGCCACAAGGAAGAGTGTGGATTCCAACCCAGGTACATCTTTGGTTCCCAGTAGCCCTTTGGTATTGTAAGACTAACAGCAGCCATTGGCTGACCTGCATTGGTTTTGAACACATAACTGTCTCAGCATGCCTTTTCTTTTGATCTTAGAGCAGGGCTATCAGCACAGAAGGAATTTCCTGAAATTACTTCTATTTTCAGTGCCTCAATGAGGGGAGTCTCTGTTAGAAAAGTTCAGTGTCTGGATATGAATTTATCCAAATAATAATTCAAGCTTTGTGCCTATGTTTGTTTGCATGTCTCAGATGCACTGATTGTGAATATCTTGAGGTGTGAGGGATTTAATTCCCCATTTTCCAGCTGATGCTCCACAAGGGAGTGGCTAAGGCCAGAGATTTGCTGTAGGATAAGCACCTTATGCTCACAATGCCATCTGGTCAGCCTCTGAAAGCATTATCGGAGAAATCAGGTCAATATGTTCCTATGAGAAATCCTAAACTGAACATCGCTTGTCTATCTTCTGCAGCATGACACAGTCACAAAAATCTCTGTAGCCACAAGAAGCTGACATATTAAGCTCAGTTTCTGTCTGAGGCTTAAACTGCATCCAGGATGTTAGTTCAAGAGCTAGTCAGTCCCAGCTAGCTGCACAGCGTGAGTCCTCATGGGTGATGGTTCAAACCTTATATATGAGGCATTTAAGCTGAAGCACCTGAAAGTTCAGTGCGCACAAACATGCCTGTTCAATGGATGGTTTTGGTTAATTGCCCACTAGGCACTTGTACAGCCTCTTAATTATATTAATGTGCACATGTACTTACGATAAATGTAGTGCAGTCAAAGCAATTAATCTACCCTAGCTAATAGGATCTCCAAGTCCAAAAGCTAAACAGCAACAGGGTTTCCCCTCACCTGACAGGCAAGATGTTGCTTAAAACTTAGGTCTGTGAAGAAGAGCGGTTTTGGTCATCATAGCAAGTTTGTGGATGACACTAAGCTGGGTGGAAGTGTGGATCTGCTGGAGGGTCGGGAGGCTCTGCAAAGGGACCTGAACAGGCTGGACTGCTGGGCAGAGTCCAGTGGTATGAGGTTTAACGCGGCCAAAGGCCGGGTCCTGCACTTGGGGCACAACAACCCTAAGCAGCTACAGACTAGGAGAAATCTGTCTAGAAAGCTGCCAGGAGGAGAAGGACCTGGGGGTGTTAGTTGACAACCGACTGAACACGAGCCAGCAGTGGCCCAGGTGGCCAAGAAGGCCAATGGCATCTTGGCTTGTATCAGGAACGGCGTGACCAGCAGGTCCAGGGAGGTTATTCTCCCCCTGTACTCGGCACTGGTGAGACCGCACCTCGAGTCCTGTGTTCAGTTCTGGGCCCCTCACCACAAGAAGGATGTTGAGGCTCTGGAGCGAGTCCAGAGAAGAGCAACGAAGCTGGTGAAGGGGCTGGAGAACAGGCCTTATGAGGAGCGGCTGAGAGAGCTGAGGGTGTTTAGCCTGGAGAAGAGGAGGCTGAGGAGAGAACTCATTGCTCTCTATAACTACCTGAAGGGAGGTTGTGGAGAGGAGGGAGCTGGCCTCTTCTGCCAAGTGACAGGGGACAGGACAAGAGGGAATGGCCTTAATCTCTGCCAGGGGAGGTTCGGGCTGAACATTAGGAAAAATTTGTTCACAGACAGAGTCATTGGGCACTGGCAGAGGCTGCCCAGAGAGGTGGTTGAGTCCCCTTCCCTGGAGGTGTTTAAGGGATGGGTGGATGAGGCGCTGAGGGGCATGGTTTAGTGTTTGCTAGCAATGGTTGGACTTGATGATCCGGTGGGTCTTTTCCAACCTGGTGATTCTATGATTCTATGATCATCACTGATCCCAAACCCAGAGGAGGAGGAAGACATTTTACTGAGGCACAACTCGGTTAAACTGTAGCTAATGCAGCTTGCCTGATCTCTGAAAATCAAATCTCTGTAGCACACTCTTCGAATCAGTTCCCAGAACTGTGCACTGTAAAATGCTCTCTGAGCTCGGAGGGCTCTCAAGATGAACCATCCTGTTTGCAGTGTTGCAGAGCCCTGTGTCAGTGCCAGCTGTGTGGCATCTTCACTGAGTAAGGCTAAACCTGTTTGCATCCCAGAGTTTTCCCCAAGAGATGAATATGCCTGGGAAGAAAGATGTTTTCATATAAAAAATGTGTAAACTCCATCTGTTTACAAATGCTATCAGAGAAACAGTGAGATTGTTGAAAACACAATTCTGACTGAGATGAGATAATGCGGGAGTGTCTGCAAGTCCCTCCTTAAAATGTTCTTCTCATGTAATTGGCTTTCCTGTTGTTAACTTTTTCTTACTTGGCAAACAATAAACAATGGCAATTGTCACAGGGCTCTTATTGCAAAGTTGTTTGAATGGGCCAAGGCTAAACAATTCAACATTATAGTTAGTTAAATATATACCAAAATTGCTGCTTTCTTCTGCAAAAGTCTTGAGGTGAGTGATTGTTGAAAAGAGATTAAAAGAAAATCTGAGCTGAAGTTCTGTCTAGCAAAGCACTGTACTTTAACATTGTGAGCTCTGCCTTTGAAAGGAACTCCCCTAGATTTCCACCGATTTAAGTCAAGACTCAATAGTTTTGAAAGCAGATCCTTAAGTCTGAGAAGTGAAGTCAAACTGTTCTTCATAATTTTTATTATAAAATGTTCTTTGCACCTTTTCCTGTCTATTGAACAAAACTTTCTCTCTGCTTCTTTGCTCAGCTTTCTGTCCAGTGTTTTATTCTGGTCCTAGAGATGATATTATAGTTTTGATGCCATGTCTTCCTTACTGGCTGTTCTCACTGACTAGAAAAGTCATCTTTTTTTTATCTTGGTGTGATGGTCCTACACCCATTGTTTGTCTATGTGGGATCTTACATCAGAGAAATTCTTCTGCTGACTGAATTTCTTCTAATTTTTCTCCTTGTGCTGAACTACTTTAATTTGACTCCATGAATTTCTGGCCCTGAGACTGGCTGGAGTGCACATTGTCAAAAGGATGTGATATAAAATAGTGCTATGTTGTAGTTATTGTTTCCAGACACTATTTCTGTAGCTAGGACAGTTTCATTTACAGGATTTGAGTATCTCTCTTTCATGGCACTGTATAATCATCTTAAAGTCACAGTACGAGCAGGGATTTCTTTGTCATTTAATTTGTATGTCAGTCTTCGCTGCAGTACCTTCAAATCATATAATCTCAGTTACCAGATGTGGAAGCCTGTTCTCAGGTATTTTATTCATTCCTTTACATTCACATCTATTGTTGAGATTCTTGCTATGTACTTCTATTGATTTATTTTATTGACAAATTGTTGTAAAAAAAAATCAAATAAGCACAGTACTTTGATATAAAGTACTTGAAGGTGTAGGAGGAGACAGTAGGAGCACAGTGGTTATAGCTTCCAGATAGACAGATTTAGTAGGAACAAAGACACAACTTCTGGGCTCTAGCCAGGTTAAACTACTCATTTTGAGAACCAACATATGTGCAAGAGTATTGACTGCAGAAATCTCTCTGAGCAAAGGCTTAGGTGGCTGCTGGAAAGCGTGTGTGGGAATAGAATGATAGTCCCTACTAGTTTTGAGTTAAGGTAAGTTACTCTAATTGCTTTTTGTTACAGCAGTTGAGGGCAAAGGCTGAGGTATGCCCAGCTGGATCTCCCAGATCCCAACAAGGTAAGTATCTTGGTGCGTGGTCCAGTCCAGTTGCTGAATTGTGGGATTCCCTTCTGAGAACGGCACATGCCTAAATTCCCAGTAGGAGAGGTCATAGGAAGACCCTTCTGTAACCATGGTGCCACACATTAACGTGAGCAAAATCCAGAGCTGTGCCAGTCCCCATGATTGAAATGCTGGTGTGGTCTACAGCTGATCTTCAGTCACGGCTTTAGTTCACCTCTAGTCTTTGTCTTCATGCCATTCCTGTTCTGAACAGCTGACTTTGGTTATACATGGCAGTAAAAGAAGCATGTTTAATTTTCATACATCCTCTGGTTCAACAAGTTCTATTACTGCCTTGTAAGCAGGGCATCTATGTTTCTATGATCTATACAGCGATGTTTGTGGCATGCATGCCAGCCAGGAGATTTATGGGGAGAACACAAACATTTCCTTGCTCTGCCTTGACAAGTCTTGTTATTTTTCTCAGCCACACTGAGTGCGCTATAAAATCTTGATTCATCCATTATTCACACCCCAACTCCGAGTTGTATGTACAATTTTTACCGGCAAAACAATGAACAATATTCATTCTTCCATAAATAACTCGGACTGTCTGTCTGCTGCTAAACAGCAAACTTCACACAGATCTGTGTCATGTTGCATGGCACCACATCCATCAGAGACCATGCTGCTGAAGTGAATGTAGGCTATTGAAATATACCTGGATATCCTAGGGACTATTTGTTCTTTTTCTATCTTTTTCAAAACAAAATGAGAAGAGTGGCATGTAGCTTCCAAAGAAGCAAGGTTGCTGAATTGTAAATTGTTTTTTTTCAGTGGTCTTTAAAAGCCTCTTAGCTAATGAAATGGCTAAGCAGGAACTTTACATGCTTAGCAGCTGTGGCAAAGCTTCTTCTTTCTCCATTTACTTACAATGCCTTTCTTGAAAACACTATAAAACCCTCATTGGCAGGCTACAACCAAGAGGGGTCGCATCTGAGATGAAGCACTGAGAGAGTTACATCTTTTTCCCAGGAATTCCCCAAGCCACCTCTGCTGCCACCTCAGTAAATGACAATAACTTGTGACAAATCACACAGATTAGGGCTCTGAGATTTTTGTTTTGCAGATTAGCATTTTTTCTGAGGGGATGAAAGCACTGCCTCTTTACCTATATCGAAAAAAGTGCGCCACATTTTGTTGCGAATTACTTTGTCATCTGTTTGGAAGTCATTGTGGAAACTAAGGGAGAGTAGATTTAGACTGGCTATAAGGAAGAAATTTTTTACAACAAGGATGGTGAAACACTGGCACAGAATGCCCAGGGAGGTGTGGAGGCCACATCCCTGGAGACGTCCAAGGCTAGGTTCAATGGGGCTCTGAGCAACCTGATCCAGTGGGAGGTGTCCAGAGGGGCGTTGAATTGGGACATGTAAAGGTCCCTTCCAGCCCAAAGCATTGTATGATATACTAAAATTGCTGGATGTTTTGTGTTTGCTCTCCCTGTGTTTTCCTCCCATTGTCATACCTTAACTTCTTCACTATGAGAGTGGTGAGGCACTGGCACAGGGTGCCCAGGGAAGCTGTGGCTGCCCCATCCCTGGAGGTGTTCAAGGTCAGGTTGGATGGGGCTTTGGGCAGCCTGATCTGGTGGGAGGTGTCTCTGCCCATGGCAGGGGGGTTGGAACAGAATGGGCTTTAATGTCACTTCAAACCTAAACCGTTCTGTGACTCTATGTTATTAAGTTTTTAAGACCACCTTTTCCTAAGGAGCCCTGGGTACTTCCTCATCCTGGGCAATTACCTTGGTGTGTTTGCTCTGCTGCCTGGGTAATTTTATTGGTTTCTGGTGCAGTACAGTGAGTCATTTCTCAGTTTTTGCCTAACAGAAATGCTGGGGCCCACAGAGAATGATAACTGGGTTTGTTTAGGAGTAAGAGTAGAGTTTGGCATTTAAAATACTCCTCAAGCAAGAGAAGTTTCAGGTCTGACTCAACAATATCAGGCCATTTAAGGAGTTAGGAACAGGAAAGCATGACATTATTTTGCGTCTTATGAAATACTGGCCATACAAAACTTGGTCTTGTTCTTGGTCTGTGCATGCTTAAGCAGTTTAAGATGCTGTCATGAGGGAACCAGAGCTTTGATGTACTTATCTCCAGAGGAATTAAGATATGACAATGTCTTAAAGTGTGTATTTCCTTCTCGAAGGTCATGATAACACTTGGATAGCAGTTACGGGAACAAGACTTCTGACTTACTTCTGGCTGGTCACAGCAGTGGTAGTGAACAGATTTCGGTGTTTTTATTGTAGGTAGACAAGTACTGAGTACTGTGTTCAGTTCTGGGCCCCTCACCACAAGAGGGATGTTGTGGCTCTGGAGCGAGTCCAGAGAAGAGCAACAAAGCTGGTGAAGGGGCTGGAGAACAAATCTTATGAGGAGCGGCTGAGAGAGCTGGGGTTGTTTAGCCTGGAGAAGAGGAGGCTGAGGGGAGACCTTATTACTCTCTACAACTACCTGAAGGGAGGTTGTGGAGAGGAGGGAGCTGGGCTCTTCTCCCAAGTGACGGGGGACAGGATGAGAGGGAATGGCCTCAAGCTCTGCCAGGGGAGATTTAGACTTGAGATTAGGAAAAAGTTCTTCACGGAGAGGGTGGTTAGGCATTGGAACGGTCTGCCAAGGGAGGTGGTTGAGTCACCGTCCCTGGAGGTATTTAAGGTTAGGGTAGACGAGGTGCTTAGGAGCATGATTTAGGGATTGGTGGGAATGGTTGGACTCGACAATCCAGTGGGTCTCTTCCAACCTGGTTATTCTGTGATTCTGTGACTTGCAGTTTTGGTTCATGTTTTTAAAAAGTTCTCCTGCTCAGATTTGGTCATGATTATAAAGTGCTTTTTCACAGGTGTGATATTGTGTATGGATATGATTGCATACCTGCTCTCTTAGAAAGCCTTGCTGCCCATTTTGAAAATATGAGGAGTTTTTTTCTATATCTATATTGCTTTGTATGTCAAGTGTATGTGGGTTACAAGAATATAACCTGAAAGAAATTTAAAACCTAATGGGAGGATGTTTTATATTTCTGGAGATGTGAGTGTGTATATTGTGTTGAGCAACAGGACTATGCCAAAACTGTTTTGGGCAGAAGAATTATGATTATTCAGGAACTTATTTTTGTTCTGCTAATTTATTCCATAATCCTTCATCAGAGCCTGTGAACATGAAGCTTTCTTGGCTTGTGGAAAGCTGGGTGTGATGCTGTCCAGATCCAATATCGAGGAGGGTTCTTAAACGATCCTAAGAGGCCAAGATTAAGACTCAAATGGGGTCAGATGCCATACAGTCTTGTAAGCTTTATTTTCTTTAACAAGTGGTAACAGCAATAGGACAGAGAGGAAAAGAAATGAAAGGTTAGAATCCCTAAGCAAAAAGACGGTAGAGATGCAGCTAATTACCACCACCACAAATCCAGTGATGTTCCATTGGATTGGTCTCGGTGCAGGTGATGATGAAAACACGGCCACAGTGTGACGATAATGCTCCAAGCTCCAGGAAGACCGAGGGTGGGCGGCGCACGCAGCAACACACACAAGGTCAGAAGCTCCCTCATTTATTGCCTCAGTCCCCACGATTTCCTCAAATAGTCCACCCATTTCCAGGAAGGCATTATCATGCCCAGGTGTTCAGCTTGATAGGCACTGCTCCGGGTGGATGTCGAACAGTCCACCCATTTCCAGAAAGACATTGCCCTCCATGCGTGCACACCCAGGTGTTCGGCAGATAGACACCACTTCAGGTGGATGTCATGGTTTTTCCATTGGGGACAGTTTGTCTCTGTGGTTGGCAGCTCTTACGAGATATCGTTGTGGTTGGCAGCTTATGTTGAGCCAAAGCAGTTCAATAACGGTCTCTTACAGGTGCTAGTAAGAGAGACCTGGGTGTCTGAGCTGGGGTGGTGTGCCTGTGGAAAGAAAACTGGTGTGACACCTCTGCAGCTCCTCATGTCAGAGATTTATGCATCACTATGCTTGATCAGGTGCATCCAGGCTGTGTAAACTGGTCCAGTGAAAAGTGTCCATGCGCATGGCAGGGGGGTTGGAACTGGTTGATCTTTAAGGTCCTTTCAACCCAAACCATTCTGTGATTCATCAGAGGGGCAATGAAGAAGGTGCTTTCCAAGATATTTCTGGTCAATTCCCAACAAAGTGACCCCTTCTCTCTGTCCTCCTCTGCTTCTGTTGCAGCAAAGAGCATACTGATTCCATACAAACACCTGGAGTAGGGAGTTCTGCCAGTGAGAGTCAGTACAGGGGGATGGAAAACAGGTTTTCTCCTTGGGAAGGCTGGAGGGAATCCATGCTTGCATTCCCCCTGAAATTTTCACTTTATTTTATTTTCACAATATTTATGTAAAAAATGATAATATTTAAAATCAGAATATAGGTTTACTGCAATACAAACATTTTCCAAAGAAAGAAGATTAAAATGTTTGAGGTCAAAAACTAATTTCCATAGTAGAAAACCTGATGATGAATGGATTTTTTTTTCCTGATCCTAATAACTAAGGTACTTCATCAAAGACCAAGACAAGAGTTGCTAATTTTAACTTGTGAGTCTTAATTTATAATCTCTCCTATTTATTTATAGACACAAAAGAGAAAAGTGGATAACACACAGTCTAAAAGTGTATGCAATTCTTAAAAATCTCGAATAAGCCAATCCAATAAAATTGCCTTCCAACACTAAGAAGTAATCAAGTACCAGAAAACCTAGCTCTTGAAAGGAAATTAAGCCTTCTGGTTATGTGGCTTTTGCCAAGATTTTCTGTGTCAAGAAGGAAGATAACATGCTACATCTTGCCTGAAGTTTGCTGGCAGTTCATGTGCAAGCTTTAATTATTTGTCCCAGAATTTCAAAAGCAACCAGCCATACCGAGTGTTTCCGTTCTTGTTATCCAATTTAGGACACCTCAAGAAGATGCAAGTTGCTTGTGGTCAGATGGTTGTTGTCACCTCTCTAAATCTTTGTTTTCCTTTCCATAAATGAGGGATGGTTTTGTTCTGGTTTGTGTGGAGTATTTTCTCAAATCAGTTGAGTTAATAGTTTTCTTCATGGTATGTGTTTTATCACACGTTTTTTACAATGAGGGTGGTGACACTGCCATGGGTTGTACAGAGAGGTAGTAGAAGACCCATCCTTGGAAACCTTTAAAGTCAGGTTGGATGGGGCTCTAAGCAGCCTGATCTGGCCGAAGATGTTTCTGATTCTATAGGGGTCTTGACTAGATGTCCTTTAAATGTCCCTTCCAACACAAACCAGTCTATGATTCTATCCAGGGTTTTGCCATTCTCCTGTATACGGATGAGGATTAGTGTAGCTGCTCAGTGGAGATGCAATATAAATACCCAGGTTACAACTCACGTCCTTTAAGCTCCTCAAACCAAACAGCAGAGTACTGCTTTCAACTTTCTGTTACTAAGCTCAGAGCAGTTTATGAATTTGACCAAGGTTATTAATGATCACTTCACTATCTTTTGATGACTTCAATGTGAATTAAATGATTTTTGGCTGATTATTTATAGACTGTCTGTGGTAGAGATGAAAACTGAACTTAGACCCCTGTGAGTCAGAACTGTAGCAATGAGATCATTTTCCTTTCAGATGTAAGAGTGTTAAACTCAGTCAATTAATAACAGGAGAATAACACAGTGAGAGGAAGAAAGAGGTGTTTATTGGCCTTTATTTGAATCTTGCCGGACTATCAAAAATTTGGAGTTATTTTATATCCAGTGTGATGGTAGCGGGCTGTGGGGAGATGCATAAATTCTCTTATAGGAGGCAGCATTTTTGTTCTGGCAACAGGGAGGATCAAAGCTTGGTGATCATGGCCAAGAGCTCAAGCATGTGTCCCTGATTATATTAACTACCAAAACCATGGGACTGTCTCTCTTTTGCTGTTCCTACTGTGCAATGGTATTGTGAGTCTGCTTCTCTCTTATAGCTGGTAATTCAAAACACAGAGATGGTGACAGACAACGAAGATGTCTTAGGCTCTTCTCATCTGCCATCAAACTGGCTCAGGTTATTGCAGACCCTCTAGCTCTTCCCACATGATGTAGTGCGAGGAAAAATCCAAAGGATAGCTTGTTTAAAACGCTCCACTACCAAAACCAATGATCTGAAATGGCTGTCAACAGTTGTTCCTTGATTTTCACCATCAGTTTTACTCTGTAGTAATGGAAATTGAAGCAGAGTGATGATGCACCCCAGTATAAATCATCTCTCAGCCCTTTGGGAGGAGATTTGGAGAGGGAGGAATCATGTTGTTTGGACCGGTGAGAGTGTTTTGCTTAGTTTGTGGTGGGAGTCACACAATTAACTTTATCTCAACTCTTTGCTTATACTGACTCAGCTCTGCTGAAGCAGGAAGCACTATGACCCCCACCAGGTTCCAGTCAGAGAGCAAACATCCAAGCAACTCATGCATTTATTAGGTTCACGTTACCTTAGCATGTCCTGCTGCTGTTAAGATAAGAAAACAGGTCAGACAATTCTTCTCACGCCATGCAGCTGGGCTTGTGATGGACCTGACCCTTTAGTGCTCAAGGAATAGCCCAGCTAGGGTTACAGCTGTGTCATACTCATGGTTGTTAGGGTGTCTGTCTTAGCTGTGGTGTATGTCACAAGCCCATCCTGCTCCCCTTCTTTTGCCTTCAAAGCTAAGTAAAAACTTCCCTAGTCTTCTCTAGTCAACTCAGTGGTGTGAGAATAGGAAGAGTTTTGAGAAGGGTCTTGAAGGCTCAGCTTCTCTCCTTTGTCTCCGCTGAGTGAATCTCTCTATGCAGAATGCCTTCAGGTATCAGCAGTAACTCCCACAGCCCATCTTTGCATGTGAGTTAGAGGTGGAAGGCCAGAGTGTAGTTTGGACTCTTTCTGCACATGTTCAGGTATATATAAAGCTTGCAGTGCTTTCTGTGTTGATTTATTTATGCACAGAAATGCATGCCCAAAAAAATGCTGAATATTCCTCTCCAAAGTAAGGCTTAATGCCATATGCAACCAGAACTTGGAGGATGAGTATAGGAAAAAGACTAGCTGAGATGTTACTGAAGAAATGTGACTTTCATTACTTAACAGTACTGTCCAGAGGTGGTTTTAACTCAGATGGAAGCAGGCGTAAAATCTGAAGACTGTATATAATTAATATAAAGTAAGGTAGGATAGTGGAAGATGATTTAATCTCTGTTATTTCTTTAATTTTATCTTTCTCTCTATTTTTAAATTGTTTATGCATGTAAGCATCCAAAACCTGATTGAAATTCAACCCATGAAAGCATCACATTTATATGCCAAGCAGGTATTCCCCAGGTAGGCAGCTCTAATGTGATTGCTCTGCGGTGGAAGGGCCACCCACAATGCAGAAAGAGTAATTTATCTCTGTGCCAACCCAGTCTCTGTCCTCTCTGCTCAGACTGCCAGTGCAGGTGGCAGTGAGTGTCAGCAGGGATGCTAGTGACCCAATAGGGACAGTTTCCTCATTGCTGGCTGTGAACAGGTCTCCTCCCACTGTATCGCTGTGTGGTGTGCAGGGCTGTGGCCTTGGGGCATTTTATGTGCTGGTTCAGTGTTGGCATCTGTTGCCTGTTCTAGTCTGACCTACATTTTAGATTGGGCTTTGGAACAGGGCTCAAGGACAGCTGGGTTGGTGGGACTTGAGATTCTCACATTCAGAGATGTGGAAACAAGAAAAGGGCAGCTCTCAGTGCTGGTGGAAGCCCATCTCTCAGCCTTATTTGGTTAAGACTGCTGGTGTTCGGCTTAAATTGGAGTTCAGAGCTAAAATAAGTAATATATTGGAGCCCAGTTCTTTCCAAGATTCTCAGAGACTTGGAGAGAGAGAAGAGGGCAGGAGCTGGCAGGGGCTTGTGTGGTTAGTTCTGTGTCTAGCCCATGTGCACTGGAAGGATCTGGTTTTGGTTTGGGCTATGAGAAAATTGCATTCCTGGGGGCTTCACAAAACAGCAGTTACAGCCACACAGCTACCAGAACACCCAAGCTGCAGTCAGAAGGAGCGAAGTCTGCAAAAGTAACCATTGAAATATTGTCACATCCTTCTATGTTCAAACTTTTGTTTTATAAAAAATCAGATTAAATAACAAATACTAGATATTGCTAATCAGTGACCCAAATCTAGAAATCTTGTTCCGAAAATATTGGATCTTTCTAGATTTGTTTTCCAGCTGAAGAGTAAACAAACAGAACACCCTGGGAAAGGAATTGGTTCAGACCAAATGGGTATTTTTCCCCTCTTCTTTCATGTTTCTTGCTGCCTGATATGCTAAAAATACATTAAATAGAAAGTTTCTTCTACACAGAAGGAGACATCCTTCTGTTCCTAAAATTATTGGGACAGAATATACTGTTTTCTTGAATGCCCCATCCTGCCCCTTTTCTTCCCAAGGAGAAAATTCATAAAAATCAGCTTGACTACATGTGCTGCATTAACTTTGATCAAACAAATTTTCTGTCACAAAAAAAATACTCTGTCAGAACATTGCTATACTAGTTAGGTATGTATCTGCGTGTGCATAGATGCATATTAGCTGGGGTTTCAAAGTCTAAGGGGATTAAGGGCTCAAACTCATTGAAATTCAGGAGGCATGAGACACTTTGCTTCCTTGGAGATTCAGGCCCTGAGAGATTTAGATCCCCAGGGGATGCAACCAGGGGAACAGACAGCTATTAACTTTGACAAGAGCTCTCCATCACTTTTTCTAGGAAAATACTCTGCAGAAAACATTGTGGTGTTAGTTCCTGATTGAGGAGGCAGGTGAGGACATTTAGGTGCTATTTATGTTTCCTTTTGGGTGCCATGCAGGTGTATTTCTGTGATTTTATCAGTGGTTTAATACCACTGTTGACAGTGGTGGGATGGTTAAATCTGTAACAGGGATTATATCTATATCCATCTTCTGTATGTGTATAACCTCCCACACAATTTTCAGCTTCAGATCCTGATATCATGAATTTAAATGCACTAAAAATACATTTGTTTTTCTTAGATGCCTGCTGCAGGTTCCCCTGAGCGTTACAGGCCACTGCTGAAGTCATGTGTTTGTTCGACACGCAGGCTTTGCAAACACTGCTCTACAAGAACACAGAGTCATACAGAGTCACACAAAAGGTCCAGTCTTATAGGAAATGGCTAGAAAAAGATGAAGATGATAAAGAACATTCCCCTGATTTAACTTGCAAGTCCTGGCAGGTGGTAATCTAATGCCATACTGAGCCAGGGTTTGCTTCTGTACCACCACATTTGCCAGTCACCAATGTACCTAATCTTTATTAATTTGTTTAATCCATTTGGGGGCCTTTTTAACTTTTTCTCTCTGTGCCTTTCTCTGGCAAGTTCTATGATGGACGGTGAGTTTTGTTAGCGTTAAGGAAAAGAGTTTTACTTATACAGTTCTGGGAGCCTTACAGTTGATTTGTTCTGCAGGCAGAAGTGTCCTCGGCACCACCGTACATCCAGGGGCATCTGAAGGTGCAGAAACCTCCTGTCTGCAGTATGGGAGCATCACAGCACTGCATACGCAACTAAGACTTCTCTCCCAAGGTTTCCTCCATCATTCATTCACCCTGCAGTTTCAGCAGCTGGTGGGTAAGGTGTGCTATAAATACGTGACAGGATCTAACTGCCAGCTCCCTCTGTAGCAAAAACATGTAGAAACTTCCCATCCTGTCCCTCCCCTGGGTGTGTGTGATGAAAGCTCGTCCGAGATTGCTGCCCACCTTTAGCTTTGCAGCCTGCGGGCAGGTGCTGTGAAGGAGAGTCTGTCTGTAGGGTTACGTCTTATCTCCCCCCTTCCAAAATCTTAGCGAAAGATGTTCATAGAATCATAGAATCACCAGGTTGGGAAAGACCCACCGGATCATCAAGTCCAACAATTCCTATCATGTTAAACCACATGAATTAATTAGGGAGCCAAAAATCACTCTGCGCTCGTTTTCTCTGTCGCCGGCCTGTTCTCGAGGAGCTGGGGTTGCCTGCCTGCAGCCCAGCCATACCCTCAGCTTGGCCAAGAGGCTCAGCTGTAGCAGGAATGCCTCCAGCCCTGAGAAGGGCAGCCCCATGGGATCCTCCTGCAGTGAGCTCTGCCCCAGCAGCATCTCTGCACTGAGCACCAACGCTGCATGCACTCAGCACCAGCGCCAAGGGGCTTTGCCAGGAAGGATGCGTAGCTTCTCTCGCATTTTGAAGTGTTGCATTGGAGAACTCTCTGACTGATTTCTTACACATTTCTTTAGCGCAAGCTATTAATTAAAAACCAGAAAACTCCATTAACACATCCTTAAAGGGCAAGTTTAGACAGCTAAACCACTATGCAAACACCTCCTTGGTTGAAAGCTAAGTATTGCCACTGATAAAGTTCCTTTTAAGCAGTCAAAAGCTTTGTGAACAATTTCCCAAGGTGGCTGTTTTGGGGTTTTTTATCCATATCATTTACTGGGTAATACTAATTTAAAATTAGTGAAACACCTTTTATTTACAGAAAACCAACGCAAGCCATGAAATAAAGCTGTTTTGCTAACTTTTTCCATGTGTTGGTGGTTAAACACAGTTTTTAGTATGTTGATTAAAAGTTACCCACTGAATGTAAAAGATGATTACAGAAATTCATGCAGATTAAGAATAAAATTATCAGGCTAGCCCATGAAAAGAGCATTTTTGGTATGCAATTTTGTGTATGTTTGGTTGTTATAAATGTATTTCCTTTAAAACAGTAATAATCACATTTACTGTTTCATGCTAATGTGAGATTTCCTTCATTTGTAGTTGCTCAAGACTATCAAAGCTCAAATAAAGAGAAACTTCTTTTAGCTTTTGAAAAACAAGGACTGGCTCAGAGAATTAAAGATAGAATTCAGAAAGAAACAACTTTTGCCTTTACCTTCCCTCCAACTTGTGTGTTTGGACAGCCCAAATACAGTGTGAACAGCAGAACCTATGACAGTTACACTGATTTCTCCAAATCCTGTCTCAGAAATGAGTCCCACAGCTCACTGCAGAGTAATTGGTCTAATTAGGTGGTAGGAAGGAGCTTCTTTAAATTCCTCAGAAATTAAGACGTGTCATCCGCTTAACATCTTAGCATCTGTTACTGCCTCTTGCACATTACTCCACTACCTCAACCTGAAGGACACTTTCCTGGACCTTTCAGAGAGAAAAAAAAAAAAAGCCCTTGAAACAGAAGAAATTGACCTTTTCTTCAGTAGGATGAAGCATGTAAGGCATTTCACCCCCTCCTTATTTCTCAGTTTGGTGCACGTTTGCCTGGGTGAGTACAATGATCATTGTTAAGTATAAATATAGGAGGATACAAGTATAACCTTAAATCCTGTTGCAATCCTTACTGATGTGGTAAAATTGTCCTGAAATATTTTCCTTGGCAACTGATCCCTGTGCAAATGTTACCTTCTGTGTGTATATATGTGGAGTTTTGTTTCAAATGGGCTATTTTGAATCTCTAACAGTCAGTCAGTAGAATGACAACTAATTTGTTGTTTCTTTTTTTTTTTAATTTTGTTTGCTGTTGTCTGGCAGCAAGTAAGTAACTGTTTAATTATGGCTAATTGCTCATGCAGTAGGCATAATTTTAAGGCAGAATGTGCTTAGAATACTGGGTAAGGTACAAAGGCGCTGGGAAAGTTTCAGGTGTGCATGTGTACAGTAAAGGAGAGGAGTACAGTCATTGCAAGCCAAAAAGATGAATTTTGCAATGAAGCTGTCTAGAACCTACTGAGATTTTTTTAGAGAGATCATGCTACTTGATTTCTTTCTGTTGTTTGGGTTGGTTCCCCTCCCCTATGTACCCTCTTTCTCTATTTTCTGCTGTGTGAATACTGGCACAGTGGCATGTAGAAGTGATTTTTATTAAAAATATAAGTACAGATCTTGTTCTGAAAGTCCATTACAGCAACCGGGTATGTTACGCACTCATAGTATTCCCAAAACAGCTCATGTTTACCGAGAGCCAGGTAACAAAGCCAAATAACCGCCACCTACAAAATGCTTTTCTTTGGCTTCTGCTTTGTTTTAATTGCAGCTCAGGCAAATTATGCCCCCTATTTCTTTGATAATGGAGCCAGAAGCACAAACGGGAACATGGCACTTCTCAGCCTTTCAGAAGACACACCTGTTGGTCAGTATTGAAAATAGTATGTTTAAACCATGAAACTGAAGTTGCTTACAGTTTTGATTAGTGACACATATTATGTTGTAGGTTGTTGTTATATACTGGCAGTCTTATGTGTTTTTCTCTCATGCTTTTATTTGGCCTCGGTTTAAAATGGCATATTTGAATAGTAGCTGTAATTTAAAACCTGAATTTTGCCTCCCCTTTCCGTGGTCCACCAATCTATTCACAGCATCAAAGCACAGACCTTTGGGGTCAGAAATAAATTCATAGTGCAAAAGGGTTTCTTGCCCATTCTGCAAATGCTTATGAGAAGAAAGCCTAGTTGCTAGTAACTTGGTGAATACAAGCTGAAATGTAACAGAGGCATGTTTTTCTTTAAATTATTATCTCTTTTTTCATGTTTGCAGGTCAAATGGTAGAAAATATTTCTACTTGGAGTTAAAATTCCTTTGTCTAAGCAACTGATTTTTTTGAAAAAGGTTTAGCTTTTTTATTGAAAATTAAAAATTTGATACATTTTTCAGCTTTCGGTAATTTAAGGCAGGTCTATTCAAGCTTCTTTTAACTCTAGTGGCATTAAGAAAAAATAAATAAGAACAAAAAGCTGATTTATAATCAATATTCCCATGGGGGAAGAAAAATGTCCTAATACTTTAAAAAATATGTAAAATATATTGTAAAGCTGGGGAGAGGGTCATTATCAGGAAGTGCAGGGATGGGACAGAGGTAACAGTTTTAAGCTGACAGAAGGGAGATTTAGATGAGATATAAGGAAGAATTTCTTTCCTGTGAGGGTGGTGAGACACTGGCACAGGTTGTCCAGAAAATTTGCCCCATCCCTGGAGGTGTTCAAGGCCAGATTGGATGACACTTTGAGTAACCTGACCCAGTGGGAAGTGTCCCTTCCCATGGAACTGGATAATCTTTAAGGTCCCTTCCGACCCAAACTATTCCATGATTCTATGATATTACAGTGGTGAACACTACTTTTTCTTCAAACATTGCACTGAGGCTTTTGTTTAGGATTTGCTCCTGTTTCTCTCGAGCTTTTACAAGCTAAATCAGAGATTTAGCTATTGCAGATTGAGTAGCAAAGCACCCATTTATTAGCTGCTCATGCATAGAGGAGAGAGATGGTTGTGCAGAGGGGTGCACGCTAACCCCCCACAGGGCTTCTGCACCTGGGGGAGGAAAGAGTGAGGGAAGGACCAAAAGAGTAAAGCCTCCTCTGAACTACTGATGCTGCTGCCTTTACCTTCCTGAGCATGACCAGGGTCACTCACTGCTTTGGGAAGCAGCTGCCTAGGGTTTGTTTAAAGTCTCCATTTCTGGCCCAATGATCCTAATGCTGGTCCGGATCTGCCCTGGGCATGCTAGGGGACAGAGAGGGAATGTTTGGGAAGCAGTGACTCTTCCTTTGCTTGCTCAGTCAGGGAAGAAGAGAGGGAGGAAGCAACAGAGAGCATAGAAGTGACGCACCTAGCCAATGAATTTAAAAAGAGCTTGCTTATGATGCAGCAGGGATTTACTATAAGCTCAGTCAAGCTTAAGTTGAAACCTCGGTTGAAAGCCAGCAGTAATGTAGTGGCACTCGCAAAAGCCAGAGGTAGGCCAAGAGGCTGCAGTTTTTGTTGTATTTTTGCCCAGATTCACATGGAAATTGCAATTGCTCTGCCTTGGTGATCCAGGCACTTCTGCTGATTGCTGAAATAAGATGAGCCAGTGGAACCACTTGTCTCATAGTGTAGATGAGCCTTGTAATGCCAGATAGCCACAAAATGGGACCCAGACTCAGTTCATTTGGGGTGATGTTTGGCAACTTCGCCACTCAAACCGCAGTTCAACTCAATTGGTTGCCCCAACTCCTTGTGTGGTGCCAACTCGCAGACATTTACAGGCCATCAGCCTCTCCCTGCTATGGCTGAGAGTCTCCAACCACCTGCCTGGTGATGGGGAACTAAAGATGGCACGGAGCCACAACACAGTCAAAAAATGTCCTTCCTACCAGGACCGCAGTGCCACATGGTCTCCTAGATGTCAGCGGTCTCTGCAGCAGCAAAGTAATTACAGCTGTAATTTTCCAGCACTGGAACCCAGTGCATCTGATCTGGGACTTCAGGCAAAAAAAAGAAGTGTGCAAGCTTTGACAGCAGAAGAACAACATGAGGGATCACTGCCTGTGTTAGCAATCTCGTAACTAGCCTGAGTAATAATAACGGCAAATATGTGATGGGCTTTTGCGCATGCTTTTGTAACATTAGCAACCAGACTAGGTACATAGAAAACCCTGGAGAGTTTATCCTTTGGTTGCAGCAGTGATAAAGCTCAAGATGCTCTGTCTTGAATGCTACTGTGTCTCATGCCTGCTGGTTTCATCCAGAATGTATTTACAAGTGTTTACATTAGCTGGCTTGCGCTTCTAATTTGCTTTAAAAGACGAGAGAGAAGCAGCTTCTGGATTAAAGTTCCAAAGGTGCCACCAGCATCATTTTTCTG
The DNA here is from genome assembly GCA_033459285.1 of Clamator glandarius. Lineage (NCBI taxonomy): Eukaryota > Metazoa > Chordata > Aves > Cuculiformes > Cuculidae > Clamator > Clamator glandarius. Next base: position 1,678,732 of record JAUNZM010000165.1, on the reverse strand, counting down.
AGGTGCAAGGTTAGGAAGCGTTACCTTCAGGCTTCTGCAAAGGGCTGGAGGAAATCCTTGGGAAAGGGAGAGAAGACCCTACTTTTGAGAAGCCCAGAGGTGGCAGCTTTGCCACGGAGCTGCTAGTGCTTGTTTGGGCTAATTCCCAGAACACCTTGACTAAAAGCTGTGAGCACTGCAAGGTCCTCTATTCTGAAAGCACTTTAGGAAGTTCCTTTGGGACATGGGTGCTTAGGGTGGTTTGCTCAATGCAAACTGCTGCTTCTACCTGCTGCCCACATCAGCACAGCCGCTCTTCTGGGATGCTTTGGCAGAGAGGCTCCTAGAGGAGGGCCAGAACAGCAGCACAAGAGCTTGGTGTGCATTCAGCATTGTGCAGGGCAAGAGAACCACTGCTTACATCAGACCACAGTCAGAGCTTCATGCCAGGGCTCAGTGAGGGCTCACTGCTCCATGCTAAATGGCTGCCAGACTGGCCCTTTTCTGTGGCCCCAATGACAGGTTTTGCACTGCAGATGAGGCTATTACTTTTTATCCTTCTGCCCTGATCTCTTCCAGAAAAAGAAGAAAGAGTTTGGTCTCCTGTGTCCATGTGCAGTCCCGAGCATCCACACTCCAGCAGTCATCTTTAAGTTTGAGCAGGATGATCAGTGGCAAAACAGGGGAATTAAAACTTGATATGTTTGATTCTGGATGGCTTCACTCAGGCTTAGGTACTGCAAAAATGGGCAGATTGCCATTAGGTCTTATGCTTGCATAAAATTTGGAGTCATAGGCAGGATGCTTTTCTTGGCAGCCGCCAGCATCTTATCTGAGCAATGCCATGGACAGCAACTTTAATAAACCTCCAGGAGTTTTACAGTCTTTGGCCCCATGGAGATTATAAGAAGTTGGCAAAATTTTGTGTTAATTATATTCCAAGGCATCTGTAAGCAAGGGACATGTAACATTTTACAGCACGGAAAGGAGATGATGGATTTTCTACATAACAGTAAAAAGAGAAATTGCAGTGATGCAGCCGCAAGAATGCGTCAAATTCAAGAAAATCACATTATCATGCTCATATCATCCTCAACTTGACCTTCTTTTGCCTTGTGAAATTTTACTTACTGACAAATAGTTGTGATCTACCAAGTTACATACATTGTGACATAAGTTATCATAAAAACAGCAAATACTATTTCCTTGCAAAAGCTTAAAAATGTCTGCAGTTTCCCAGATGCCAGTCATTGCTGCAGAGGGTGATGCCTCTCAGGTTAAGAAGAGCCAAAGTAGCAGCTCCTGCCAATGCTAGATTAAAGAAGAATGGGAAAAGTTATGAACTGAAATAGCAGTTGCAGTTTGTGTGGCTGTTTGGTAAGGCAAGTGGGCGATTAGCTCTTTGCAAAGAGTTGCCTGTGTACATACAAAATGTACGTGTGCTCCTAATCAAGGTCTTAAGGCATGTGTGGGATGCTATTTTAGGTTGTTTGTTTCATACTGCCTCAGTAATCCCTGTAAGCCCTCGTAGTGGGGACAGAGTGGGACTGAGAACGGCTGCAGAGCAAGGGATTGAAGCATAATCAGAAGGCCTAAATTCATTACTCTCTCAAAGCTCAAGTGCTCTAGAGATCTTTACATGCCTCTCATCCTTGTGTTTTTCCTTTCTGTTTTGCCCTCGTATGCAGTCCCCTTCCATTAAAAGCCAATTTGCAGTAGCAGCTTTTTGATCAACGCTACAGCTGCCAGTTACCCACTGCTGGCTGACCGACCACTTCAGGTCCCTCCACCCTTCAAGCTTCCCCTGTTGCTCCTACGCAATCCTGGTCTCATTTCTTCCCATCATTCACAGCTGGCTGTGAATAAGCCTTCTTGTCCCCTCTGGCAGTCATTGTTCCTCCCCTGTTTCTATCACTCTGGTCTAACCAATGCTCCCCAAAGTGCTGAGAGTTCCTGCTGATGCGTTTCCTGGTCCTTCCGTCAGTGGTCCCACCCTGGCACACTGACATCTCTGTTTTTGCATTTCACCTGTCACAGACAGAAAATCACAGAATCATAAAATTGTTTGCATTAGAAAAGACCTTCAAGGTGATCAAGTCCAACTGTAAATCTAGCACAGCCAAGTCCACCACTAAAGAGTGTCCCTAGGCACTACATCCACATGTCTTTTAAATGCCACCAGGGATGGTGACTCCATCATTTGAGGCGCCTGCTCCAGTGCCTGACACCCCTCTCCGTGAGGTAATATTTCCTAGTATCCAGTCTAAACCTCTCCTGGTGCAACTTAAGGCGATTTCCTCTCATTTTATTACTTGTTATCTGAGAGAAAAGACGAACAACTGCCTTGCTTAAAAACATGCAGGGATTTCTTTTCTGCCCACAATTTATTTCCAGCCCTCCTCGTCACAAAAGTATCTGTGAAAGAATTAATACACTTCTTTTTAAAATGGTAATTCCTTTCTGACTAGAAGGAACGCAGACATGGACAATTTAGCCCAGGCTGTGTCTTGAAATTTAGAGACACACCAAGACCTCACAATCAGGCAAACTCCAAAAAGGTTACATTTTTTTGAAGGTGCAAAAATATTCAAATTTTTGTAGAACTAAAATCTCCCCCCTAGGAAAGCTTGTAGCTAGCAGAATGAAACTGTTAAACAGAGCCTACCTTCTGCATCACTGGGGAGAACCAGCACTGCAGAAAATGGAGTTCCCTGTAAAGCAGAGCAATGCACAGAGACGTGCTGAGGACTCACAGATGTTACAGCCTTTGCTTTTCACACAGAATCACAGAATAACCAGGTTGGAAGAGACCCACTGGATGGTCGAGTCCAACCATTCCCACCAATCCCTAAATCATGCTCCTAAGTACCTCGTCCACCCTCACCTTAAACACCTCCAGGGACGGCGACTCAACCACCTCCCTTGGCAGACCATTCCAATGCTTTTTGGTTTTATTCTTCTAATAGCAACTGCAGATACATCAGAAAATTGCCCTCAGATGGCTTCTCCTTGGACTTGGTTGCTGTGGGTGCTGCAAGGACACATCGCTGCTGTCCATAGGCTGGTGTTTTGGGACCCGTGCTGAGTGCTTGCTGCTGTGCACCCCTCTCCCTGCCATGGTTCCTTGCAGCTGCAGAGCCAGTTTCAGCTGATGGTGTGGAAGCCGTGGCTTTTGGGCTGCTAATCCTGCCTATCTCTCTGCTTTGCCCACCCGCGTGGTGTGTTGGGGTTCAGGGAGGGAGCAGGAGTTACCTGGGCATGCTCAGAAAAGAGCGGTAGCTAGTGCTAAATTGGAAAGGAGTTGGTTTTGAGGTAGTCTTGATGTGTGGCGCAGGTCCTCCAGGATCCTGAGCTCCCCTTTGCTTGGCATGAGCTTGGAGAGTAAAACAGCCATCTGTAGGCTTTGTTTTAGCTGTCCATTGCCTTTTCTGGCAGGGAAATGGCCCTTTGGCTGAGACAGGTGGAGAGCAGGTGCTTAACCTCAGGCAAGACGGTATTTACTGTCATGTTGGGAACAGAGGTGTCCTGTCCTGGGAGTGTGGCCATGGATGTCTCTCTCAGAGCCTCCTTAGCAGATAACAGCTGTGGTAGAAAAGGACAATGGCAGGACTGAACATGAATCCAAAATGTACTTGGCTTGTTTAACTTGGCAGGGAGGGAATTTAGCTGCCAAGTGTTGCATAGCACAGAGGGAAAGCGTTTTTTCATTAAGAGGGCAAAACCAGCCTCGGAGCACAGGAACAGAGGCAGGCCTTAAATAAATCTAAATCAGAAATGAAGTAAAATGGAGTAATGGCATCACGACACAGCCACGCAGCCTGAGGAGTAGGAGTAAAAGGCAAATGACTCTTAAGATGGAGTAGGAAAATGGTGTGAAAACTTGGTGTGGCTCCTGGGAAGCAGCTGTAGCAAGGAACAGCTCACGGCTCCCCAAGACTTCCCTGTCCCAGCCTGCTGCACCATCCCCTGGACTATCCAGCTCTTCCAGCCAGGGCCCTTACATGGCATTTGCCATATCTCTGGGTAAAGACTCTTCTATTCCTTTATCTTTCTGACAGGAATAGGCTGCTTACTTGATACTCTCTGATAAGACATTAGCTCATTTTTTTTCATTTAATTCCTTTTCAGCGAGTGGAGGCAGCACACTGAGAGAAGGATTTTAATTGGCATTAACACTGTGCTGAGAAGTGTTCCCAAGGTGTTAATGATATGCAGAGTATTGTGCAGTGAAATTACAATTCAGACAAAATTAGGAATTATAACGAGTTATAAAAGAAATTTTGATTCACAATCCAATTTAAAAGGTACACAAGCATTCTGTATTGTGAAAAAAAATGAAGAAGTATCTGCTTTAGCTAGGAAGCAAACAGACCAATGTAAAGATCAATGATGTCCTTCGTTGCTTGCTTGGAAACCTCAGTGATCTTAGTCTGTACCAATATTAATATTTCTTCTTAAATGTAGTAGCATGAAAATTCCTGTTTTCCTTATAAGAAAATTCTGCACAAACTAAAAACAAGCAGGGCAGCCAGTGGTATGTCAAGTGGAAAGGACAAGAAAAGTGAAGAAAGGCAGAAAAGCAACTAAGAGATAAAGACTTTTAATGACTGAAAAAGGCTGAAGAAAAGCACTGTATGAATAATAATGTCAGTGAAGTGCTAACATTTGACACCAGAATTCTGAATTTGGCCCCAGCTGTGATATTAAGACAAAGCTTTTGAAAGTCAAGAATAAATACAGTCAGTGCTTGTGCTTAGATCACAGAATCATGGAATTTTTGGGGTCCGAAGGGATCTTAAAGATCATCCAGTTCCAACATCCCTGACATGGGCAGGGACACCTCCTACTGGATCCAGGTGCTCAAAGCCTCATTCAGCCTGGCCTTGAACACCTCCAGAGATGGGACATCCACAACTTTTCTGGACAACCTGTGCCAGTGCCTCACCACCCTCACAGGAAAAAAAATTCTTCCTTATATCTCATCTAAATCTCCCCTCTTTCAGCTTAAAAATGTTACCCTTAGTCCTATCCCTGCACTCCCCAGCTTTCCTACAGGCTCCCTTTAAGTACTGGAAGGCCACTCAGGTAATTAGCATAAGACAGTTTACTCATAAGTGAGCACAAATGCTCCATGGCTTGGCATAATCCCTTGCTCTGCAAAGAAGACAGACATGGTTTCTGAGTATCACTGCTGATCCCTGGACATTGCATGTCCATTAAGCCCAGTGACCTGTTTGCTTCAGATTTTGCATGCCAAGGAATAAGTAAATGAGGAATGAAATGTTATATTGCAAAACCAAGAAAACCTTCAAGAAGCTAGCCAGTTAGTGCTGTGGGCAGGACCTCAACCGAAGCTCTAAAGTTAAACAGAAGTTTATGGATCTTGTCAGTGAAAAATTCCACTGCCACTGCAGAGAGGATATGAGAGAAATTTATGACTTTTGAGTATAGAATTAAAAATCGCTCAAACACAGGGCCAGAGTAGTTCAAAACTAGAATTCTGGCTTCCCTTCAGCAGTGTTGCTCCTGAACTTTATGATAACTTTTTTTAGCAGGGATCCTTCCATCATATATTTTGTCCCACGAATAGGCAAAACTCACTGCTAACAGTGAGTCACTAAGCTACAGCAGTTCCAATGCAGAGAACCTCATTTGATGTAAAGCAGTGTTTCTGTCCAAACGTCTGCAACTTAGATGTCTTGGGTAACTCACCCAAGGGACTTGGAAGGAATAAACAACAGCATTTTATATTTTAGGCTCTGTTAATTGATATTTGTAAAGTGGTTGAAGCTATTTGGATGACAATATTAATGCACAGTGGAATGACAGACACATAAGTTAAAAAATTAATACTAATAAACCCTCACCATGTTTTGAAAACGTGGGAGTTATAAATCCCCCAGGACGTATCACTTCTGATAAACAAAGTCTGTTTACTGGAAAAACTGGCACCAACTTCTCAAATGTTTAAAAATAGCAATCTCTCTTTCCTCAGATTGTGAAAGAAATACATTGATGAGCTTAGAGAATTTATTCATTGGTATGAGCATGAGTGGGTGTGTTAAGTAGAGATTTTAATGAGAGGGAGTTAAGGAGGGGGAGAGAAATAGGAAAGACAATTTTTGCATCTATTAGTTCTGAAAGTGGAAATGTCCTTGCATCTCCTGAGCTTCAGAATCTGGGTGCAGTCCTGTGCTACAGCTGCCTGCAGCTGTAGCATCCCCTGAGTGCCAGTTTGCAATGCTGCTGTTCCCACGGAACAGGGTGGGAAGGGAACTTTTCGTACTGCTGGCATTGTCACCCAGTCATACAGCAGCATTGCTTCCAAATCACCTGGGCTTAGAGTTAGTCAACAGCTTGGCATCTCCATAAATACTACGATGTGAATGGTATTAATCAAGGTGCAGTTCCACAGGAAAGAACCTGAAGGGAGAGAAACCATCACTGATAAACTCAGTTACCAGTAGGCTAAAAAATGTCAGTCAGGACTATTGAACTGTCTACTTTTCCATATTTCCCAGTAAATGAGTTTGATTCACAAAAGCCTTGCCTGCTTCAGGGAAGTCAAGTTCCTGAGGAACAGACGAGTGAAGTATTCACCGATCAGAGTACCCACAGGGAAATGCTGTTGAATGCTGATTTTTTAGGTACCCATGTGTACACTTTGAATGGAACTGATCCGGAAGGAGATCCCGTGACATATGGCCTGGCCTATGAAGCTGGATCAAGACGTTACTTTTCTGTTGACAAGAACCTTGGAAATGTTACGCTGATTGAAGAGCTCGACAGAGAGGTACAGTAAAATGGCATCAGTCTGTGTGTTCATGAAATTTCCTTCCATTTAATTCAATCTGTGTCTTTGAGGGACAGTGTCAACTTATTTGACCCTGAAACACTTCATATACATTCCAATTCTGATACGTTATACTTCACCCATTATGTTGTTTTCCAGGTGACTTGCATCACTGACTCTGATTTCTTCAGCAGATGGCTATCTAGCTTTTGCCAAAAGGAGAAATTTACTCTTTATTCCTATATTCCCTCACTTGCACCCCATCAAGAGCCTAGGGACAGTTACAGTCCTCTCATCCACAGAAAGAGAACTCTCCTGTCATTGGGAGGGAGAAGAGTTCTGTGTAAGCACTGTTGCAGAACACTTCTGTAGTTATATCATAGGCCCTTAACCAAAACACAGCCATGGGGGTGTTGTGGTTTGAGCTAAATTAGAGTCAGTTTCCCACCACAAGTCTTTTTCCCATCATTTTCCTTTCCCCTTCCCCTGCAAATGGGGAGGACAGGATCTGGAAGTCTAACTGTGTGGTTTTAACTGCTGAAATTAGCTGGGTTAAGGATAAACTGTAACAGAGGGTAAAAGATGTAGCCCAGTGAGTTAAAGGCAGCCTTATTGTGGGAACACATGCACTGAACCCCTCATGTCTACTTTGTAGGGAGGGGTACACAGTACACATTTCAAAATACCGTATACCAAAACAGAGGAATTTTGAACCAACCTTGGCTTTTCAGGAAGTGTTTCTTGAAAAAGATGATTGAATTTCCCCAGCATTTTCCAGGACAAATGGGTATTCTCAGTCCAACCATCTTTAGACAGCAGCCACAAAGTCCAAGGAGCCCCTCAGATGAAGCCTCTGAGAGGTCTTCTTAGTTGTTACTTTCATTTACCTGCTGAGACACACTGAAATTTGCAGTGCCTTTTCCAGTCAGAGAAAATGTCATTTCTCTAATCAAGGAATTTTCTTGGTTTACAGAAAGAAGATGAGATTGAAGTTATTGTCAGTATTTCAGATGGCCTGAATACAGTAAGTATTTAATTATGCTATAGCTTGTCAAACTCTCTGTCCCTGCATACATCTTCCTATTAAATTACCTTAGAGGGACTGTCACATTCTATCAGAAAACATAATCTCATTAGAGTCTTCACCTCATATTTTAAGAGCCACTGAACTCCCTGTAACTCAGGTCTCACCCCAGCTCCTTGCTCAGCTGTTTGAGGGTAATTACAATGTAGTGTGAGCTGAAAGACTGACTTAATGGCCTGCAGAATTAGACCAGCTTCCTATGAAGTTTCACCATTAGCTTAGTAGAATTCATATCTAAGAAAGATCTGGAGGATTTTTGGAGAAATGCATGACTTTATAAGAACTAGTGCTGGATGCCCAAGACTGTCCCTCCACCCCCACAACATTTCTCTAGCATGACATTAAGAAGATTTGCTTGGGCTAAGGTTGTGGGGAGTTTCTTGTCTGCTGTTGAATAAAGCTTTGATCATTTATAATCATTAAGGACTTCTCTGAGGCATTGCACAAGCACCTAGTCCTAGTTCTACATATTTCCTTGGCATTTTGAGTTTAAAGATTGATGGTGTCACAGACAGGATATTTGTCTGCCAATAAGAGGGTCTGGGCTTCATTACTAGAGGTGCCGCAAAAGTGGGATCCTCTTACTATCCACTAGGTATCCCCTCTAGAGCTCTTCCTTGTCTCAAACAAACTAATTGAGATTGCAACAACAAATGTTTGCAGGTGCCAACATTCTATAGGCACAACTGATCTGGCAGCCTCTGTAAATAAGAAATAATGGGATCACATCCACATGTTCACTTGCAAACAACTGGCAAGTTGGTTGGTGTGCTTCTGTATTTTTAGAAAGAGAACAGATTTTGTTCAATATGGATTTTTATGTATTAGTGTCATTTGTATATCCAAGTTATGCATGCAACCTAGTATCATGATAACGAATGAGGCATTAATGAACACTCTTTGCTGTCAGGAACAAACTTTTACAGTCTTTTATGTATTCTCATAAAACACATCATGGTATTTTGAATGCCATAAAGAAGAAGAGAGACTTTTGAAGCTTAGCTCCACTCTGCTATTTATACAGTACTATGACACTCCTTATTTAGTCTAGAGAGATCTAGGTGTTCTTCACAAAGCAAATTCTCCAGGATTATGGGATTTTCTGTAGTTTCTTTCATGTGCTCATTTTTACTAGTGCAAAGATATTCTACTACAACATAAAGTTTCATTGCCTATGACTATGCCTTAGTAGACACATGAACAGGTATAATACACATTGAAAATCAGCTTGAGTCATAATATGTTCTTTGTATTCTACTCCAGGTTTCTGAAAAAGTCAGGATCCTTGTAATGGATGCTAATGATGAGGCCCCAGAGTTCATCAATACACCTTACATAGTGCAAGTCCCAGAGGTTGGTGAAGTTCCTTTGCGTAGTAGAACCATATTTCAACAGGATGTAAAGAGGAGCTAGTATGTTTTCAATAAAATAAGCTGTGCAGGAGTAACTTGCATTCTTTTATTCTGGGTTTTGGGTAGATATTTCATATTCACTGCAAACCTAGGGAGTAAGTGTGTAGGTACTTAAAGTGTGCTGTTCTGTGGGTAAGCTCTGAAATGCAAGTCATTAGGAGTTTTTAGAATGTACTTCAACAGGAATAGGATACACTCTCTTAGCTGAGATTTCCTGTCAGTTTTATTCCAAAAATTTTTTCTTTTCTTGCTCTTCTCCAGTTTCCTACATTCTTAATCTCTTCTCTCTTTTCTTTCTGCTCTCACTCTTCTTTCTGCTGCCTTGCATGCTCATTTTTCATTTCTTGTGACTCATTTTCTACTTCTGTGTGACTCTGGTAACTCTCTGGTCACAGAACACTCCTTCTGGCAGCAGTATCTTTAAGATCGAGGCAGTGGACAAAGATACAGGTTCTGGAGGAAGTATCACCTACTTTTTGCAGGTAAAGTATTACGTGTACTATCAAAATCACCTCCCATTTTCTCAGATCTCAGAAATCAGATTCAAAATGGTTTTGAGGGTTAAGCCTTCTACTTGGGTCTATGGGATCAGGTTTATGTTGTGCACAAACAAACAAGTGTTAGCATAACAGATACTGTTTGATTGTACCCGCTGCTGAAGGTACTGCCCACTGCTGAAGAACAGAAAGGACTCTGTATTTAAAGTTAAACTTCTGCATTACAGATTTCTTACATGCCAAAAGGGCAACTTTTTGCATTATATCCTTCAAATTCCTTCTTTTTACAAGTAGCTTCATCCACATTAGCTGCAGTTCAAAAAATCAAAACCAAGACCCACAACTAGCTTGTTGCAATATTTATTTTGGATACAAATATGGAAGCAAGTTGGAAAATACTTACATAGCACTAAAGTTAATCTTGTCAAGAGCTTGGGCATACTGTGGAAGAACACGTTGAGTACCTTGTTGAAATCTAGCTTTGGTTTCACCAATTCTTATCCATTTAAACTACAATATATGCAAGATTCAGTTTTGCACAGGGCGTTTTCCAGTAAACCAATAGACTACGAAGCCAAGGAACCCCAGTTTCAAACTCCTGTGTGTAGTTGATCTATTTGTGTGGCAAAAAGGTTACTAAATACATGTATCCAATCCCTGGGAATTCTCAGGTTGCACAGAAAAAAATCCCTCTCTAAAAGACTGATGTGGACACGTGGTGACATGGCCAAGATTATCTGACAATTTTATATGGATACCCAAATGGAGGCATGTTTATATATATATCTCCAGTCCACAACAATGGGGGGAAACATTTTTCCAGGCCTTTTTGGAACCTGAGTGTCTTTTAGGTTTTATTTGTATATCACAAAAAACCCCAGAACATTACTCTATTGGCCATAATCTATGCATGCAAACTTCCTGGGTTTTTTTTTTTTTTTTTAGAGCCAGTAGAACTGTGAAATATGAAGGGATAACACCTTTTTTCTTCTTCACTTTTCCCTCATCCTTTTTTCTGTTAAGTCTTCCTGACTCCTTCCATGAGATGAACTGTGTTAACCAAAGTTTTCACAATGAAATACTAAAAGATTAAAAAATTCTACATTGAAGGTAACTGATTTATTCTGAATAATGAGAGGCTCTTGGTTGGTTCATGAATTGTTCATAAACACACAGAGGTGAAATTCATCAAATACATTATTCACCTAAACCATATCATTATTCTAGTCTTTTCCCTTAGCGGATGAAATAAGAGATGAATCCCTACGGCAATCTTATTTCCATACCTGTAATCTCTCGCTGTTTCTTCTTTTCTTTTCTTCCAGAACATCCATGCTAATAAGTTTACAATAGACCGTCACAGTGGTGTCCTGCGCATCAAAACAGGGGTCACCCTGGACTACGAGAAATCAAGAACACATTTTGTTGTTGTCGTAGCTAAGGTATTAAACTTTTATCTGAAACTAGAGGAGGTAGGGTATTTAGTTTGAGTAGGACTGATTAGTTCGAATACAAGCATGACTTAAAGGGTTGGTGAAACCTGAAGTATAACATTGAGGCAACAGAGTGACTCCTTCCACTATCCTTTGAAGTGCAGAGGGAAAATGGAAAAGTGAGAGAGGAAAGGAGACTGATGTCTGCTGATGAACAATGTCTGGAGGCATTTAGGAGTGGGCTCCTGCATTTAACTCAGGTCCCAGCACCAGGACAGAAAGTTCCACTGCAGAAAGTTGTTTGTGTGGTTAGGGAGTCGCCTAGAAGTGAAGGGTTGATATATGCAGGTCCACAGCTGGACCCAGTGCAGCACGAGTGATGGACTTCTTCTCTGGAAATATCTGTGGACATTTCTTTTTTCAGCTTTCTGCTGCCTTGTGTCAGGAGCTTATTCAAATCCTGCAGATATTGCTGCAGAACCCTTCTTACCACTGTCATTCTCAGCAGTGCTGTGCCTGTGGTGTGGCTGAGGATTCATAACAGTCATTAAAAGTTTATGGATTCAGAAGTAAAGCCTCTTAGGATCCCATAGGAACCTGTCACAAAGACAGACTCTCATGGATGGAAAGAAGACAATTTTGCTGCTTCTTATGGGGACTTAGAGTTTCTTTTGTTTTATGAAAAATGCATGCATCTTTTTATGTATTTATTTAACCAAGGTTCATTTGAGGAGAAGTAACAAAACTTGGTTTAAATGCTGCCTTTGGGGCAGCAAGAAGGAAAAAACTAAGCATATCTTTTTCAAGAAATTGAATTTTTAGAATTGGTACAGCAGACATGCTGCACACACTCTTCTGCTCTAGCATTGACTATTGACCTTCCACTGCTTCTAGATGGAGGTTGTTAAAAGCTTCTAAAATTGCGAGTCATCTTTCTAATTGGCTCTGCTGTATCTGTAGTAGAGAATTGATTGTAGTCAAGTCCCCAGAGTCTCTTTATATACACTGTGGCTATCTTAACAGTTCTTGGCTGCACAGCTCCTCCTTGTTTTCACTCTGTTATGTAATAGGCCCTGAGAGATTTTGATCATGTGCACTATTTAGTTTCCCCCTAGCTACCTAGCTACTGCACATTGTCTTGTGATTATGACAAGACTATATGCGGGATGAAAAGCTGCAGACCTTAGTTGTTTACTTTTTTGCATCAGTGTCTGGTGTTCTTTGTTCACCCAAAATGCTTGAATTCCCATTTGCCCGCATTGTTGATAAAAGCTCATGTACGACTGCACATATTGGTGCAAGCACTTTTAATATAAGAAACTATTTCTGAGACACTGCAAGCTGTCTTCCTAATCAGAGAAGGAGCAGAACAAATGGAAAAGAGAAGCGAATAGGGCAGCAGAGATGAATCTGTGTGTTGAGATGGAAAAAGGATTCCTGGAACTGTCCTCATGAGATATAGCTGATACATTAAGATGATTTGCAGACATGTTTCAGTAGAGGGGTGTGACAATGACTTCTCTTTTAGGATGGTGGTGGGAAACTCAGGGGAGACAACAAAGTGTTTTCAGCCACAACAACAGTTACTGTCAATGTGGAGGATGTTCAGGACACTCCTCCCATGTTCATCGGGACTCCCTACTATGGATATGTCTATGAGGACACGCTTGCAGTAAGTGCTGGTTTTCACCTGTAAAACAACAACTGCATCTCATTTAAGATGACCCTGTGATTTCTAGCACAGGCATTACTGGAAACTGGGATCTAAACTCAGATTTGGCTCCTGGGTGAAATGAGTGGCCAAATCTCAGACTTGTTATCCATTGCAAATTTGTGGTGCAAATCTTCCTGATGTTGTTCTTAAAGTTAAAAAGGATTCTGCCCATTTATATTGGTTGAAGCCCATACAGTGACTAAGAGCTCTTGTGCAGCTGAGACCTGCAGAGGCGCTTGGCTGAAGGCTTAAGCAGCTTGCCAGTTACCCCTTCTGAACACATCGTGCTAGAAGCCTTTGTTTCTGTGCCGTGTGATGTCATGGTACTGTTATTTTCTAGCTGATCAGTCTGGTACCAACAGCTGGCTGAGCAAGGTATGGAGAGAATGTGTGCCCAAATACTCCAGACTCCTTGTGTTGTCCCACTGGCATCCCCTGGGGAGAAATAATCCTGACATCCCCAAAATGCAGAATACTTTCTGCAGAAAGGCAGAATGGGCTAGGGAGTCTTCTCAGTCCTAAAACCCACCAGATTATTAAGCGAGCAGGAATATACTTAGGAGAACCACTTGCAAATGGGGACACTGCATTTGTTGGCGTGTGTCTGCTGCTGAAGATACCACTTCATATCTAACATGGACACAGAATCCAAGAAGTACACTGAGCTCCTGGATGTGCCATCACCTCAGGAATGCCTAATACAGATTTGTTTAAAAGGGAGTATACAATTTAGCAAATTAGTTTACTATATCCACCATAATGCGTTCAGGTACATATTATTCTTGAAGCCACAAACTAGTGAGTTTTCTCCATATCTAAGCAGTGGCATTATACTGTGTATGGATCACCTTTCACACTGATGAATAAGTATTAATTAAACTTTGCTCATCCATAGGACAAGAGATAATATCTACTCATGAAATTACCCATCATTAGGCTATTGATCTCTTTGGCAATGTGATTGCATGCTGTTCAGCTGAGCTTCCCTTGAGTTTCAGGAAAGATGGTGTCTTTACTTTCTGTCCAGAACTCCGGTGTACGCTGCAGCCCTTGCATGACTGTGTATTGCAGTTCAGTGCGTAGGCTGTTACATTTCAGCTTGTGTACTTTGCAGATGTTTGGAATGAATGATGTTATGCAAACCAATTTATTCTGCAGAGTTACATATAGATCTTGAAATAACTATTAGGTGCACCAGGAGTTAGTGTTTACCATGGAAATGGGAGTCAATAAAAGTTAATTACATCCAGCCTGAGCTCATAACTTACACCATTATGGTATTATAATGATGGAAGCACAAACTGGTCCTTCCCAGTGTGAGTTTTACTCTTAGAATGAACTCCACAGAGACAGAGGCACTAGCTGATTTTAGTGTTGTTTACATGTTTGCCGTTAATTTTGTAAACTTTCCTCTTTTCTCCTTGGTGAGTTGTCAGGATATACAAGTACTCTGCCACCTTCAAAGGGACTGCACTGCATTTTGCCCAGTAGGCAGATTTTATTGCAGCTTCCAGCATGAATGATAATAAATACAGTTCCATATTTCCAGTTGGTCTAACAGAACCTTGCTCTTGTCTGAAAAATTCACTCAAGAGTTGTCAGGAAAATGTTCCTTGTTGCCATTTGTGATTAACTGACAGTTACTTCAACATTCCTCATTTTTGCAGCCCCCAAACAGCAACAGAGGTCCAAATTGCATAGCTCATTGCCACTTGGGTGAGCATTTTAACGCTGACAGTCATCATCCTTCTCAGCTGATAGGAGCAGTCACACAAGTAAATTGTCCCCAGTACACAAGTTCTGTACGTATGACCCACTGCCCTGTTATTTGCACAGAAAGAAAGACAGTGAAGGTTTAAGGACAGTTAAATCACCATAATTTTCATCACAATTTTATGCCTTAAATGTTCTGTGGGCTAAGTTTCTTCGTGTTCCCCCGTTTGCTTTCGCTGCCTCTCTGAACTTAATCAGTCAGGACCAAAATGACCTGGTAACTCCTCAGCAGCTGCCTGTGTCTCAGCGCATCGCGTGGTCATGGGGCACCCAGGGATGCCAGGAGCCTGTGCAGCAGCTCCCAGAGGGCGTCCTGGTAGTGACCCTAGCTAAACATCAGGTCTCAGATTGTTTACTCCAAATCCTTTGTCCAAGTCTGCGGCTCAAAGAAGGTGTTTCTGCCCAGTGTCCCCTGGGGCTGGGGCACCCATGGCCACATGGGCTCTGCAGCCGTTTCACACCCATTTCTCACCCATGCCACCAGCGCTGCCACAGCAGCAGCTACAGGGCCGCCCACAGGGAAGAGCGCAGCGCTCTCACTGGTTCTCTGCTGCCCATCCAAAGCTGAGTTAGAGAAAAGGACAAGAAGGGCAGGGCACTGGGCAGGCTGTCACTGGTCTCTCGGCAGGCAGGTAGCAAGCACGGAGGCCTCAGCTCCACAGGGAGTGGGCAGCAGCAGGGGTGTCCCCACTGTGTGTGGAGGCAGAGTCTGTGGCCTGCACCAGGGGATAGCTAGAACTATTGCTGCAGGAACAACACACAGTTGGTCCAAGGGGCAGCATTCAGTCCCTGCTCTGCAAAACCGAGCACTGAGTTTTTTTCTGGCTGGGAGTCAAAGACCCCTTCTGTGTTCCCCATACAGCACAAGCCAAAGTACCCACTCTTTTCCCCAACACCTCACTGCAGAAAGGCTTAAAGAAGTTCAGTTTATTAATACGCAGTTTCAATTTTACTGCCTTTTGATCTCAGCATACAGACTGCAATTTCCCATTTCTTCCCAGGGCTCTGAGGTGCTCACTGTTGTTGCTCTTGATGGAGACAGAGGAAAGCCTAACAGTATTCATTACTGCATCGTGAACGGTGAGTAAACTTGTCTTGTACAAATTCTGAAGGGCTGTTGAAACTAGATCTGACATTAAATTAGAATGGGATATGGCAGAGTTTAATAAAACTGAGACAAACTCTCATGAAACCATGTCAGGTACCTCAAACAACTTGAGGGCCCTGTCTACCAGAGAACAGTCAAGATACGATTCACTGAGTTTTAGTACCTGCTTCACAGAAGTATGCTTTGAGTTGTTAATGTTGCTGATTTGTTAGGCATGAGTAGCCTGCTTGTCATTTCAGAGTGTGTAAAGGGAGATGCATTCATTGCTACTGAGCATCTCTGTCTTTTTACTGGGCATGAGACAATGCACTGGGAGACCCAGACATGGTATTTGAGAGATATTTTTATTAAAGGTGTGATTGAAATGACTAAACAGTTAAACCTCTCGTTTCTTGCAAGAAATCCTATTTACCAATGAAGAGAGTCTGGCTATACACTGCCCTGGAAGAAAGTAGATGTTATCAGAACATGAATGTTTTTCATCAGCTATTCTGAGGGTGTCTGTCACACATCTTTTAATAGCATAAATGTGAGACTGAACTGAATTCATGATTCATTAGCTGGTGAAGTCAACAACTTTGCTCAACTAAACTCCAAGCTACAACTTTAGTTCTGTTTGATTCTCTCTTACTCCAAAACAAGATTTCCATGACAACTGGTCATTCCCACTCCCGCAGGCGTGAGAGATCCCAAAATTTAGTAAGAGATATCTGAGGAGTAGTTGCAGAGCTATGTAGTAAGTTTTTCATTGTGATACATAATCTAAATAGCAAGGTCTAGAGAGGATGGAGAGGGTTTCAAATGAGGTTTTGCCTTGATGTGGGATAGGACCTATGTTGAGAATTCTTCTTCTCAATGCAAGGGAATAGATACAAGAAGGTAAAAGGGAAGTAGAAACGTTAAGGAAAAAATGTTGCAGAAGAACATAGATGGAAAATGAGGTAAGATAAAAAGAAAGATGGAGAATGAGGAGAATTAAAAACAAATGGGATGAAAATATGCTAGATGAGGGAGAAATTGAGGAAGAAAAAATAAATGCTGGCAAAACAAACAAGAAAAATGTCAGAGGGAAATACAATTAATGAGCAAAGATGCAAGATTTGCAAAGAAAATAGAGGAGGACCAAAAAGGTGCTCTGGGATTAAAAAGATAATGACTAGGAAAGAGTGGAAAATGAAGACAGAAAACAATGACAGATAAATAGTACAAAATATGACTTAATGGAGAACAAGCTTTCTTCATGCACATTAGCAAAGGATTTTGTTAGCATGAAATAGAAAAGACAGAAAGGAATATGTCTTTAGTGCATAGAAAGTCAAAGAGATGGAGAACAAAAGATTACAACAGGTTTCTGCCCCTGCACCGTTCCGCCACAGACCGTGGCATTACTCTAGGCAAGCCATTATTCCAGTATCTGCAGACTGGGTTGTCAAAGGGCAAGAAAACACTGGCAGCAAATAGTGAACTATTTATTCTTTATAAACATTTTTTTATCCAGGGAGTGTGGGATAATTATAGAAAATACTGCAATCTTCTAAACATGCTGTACAAAGGAACACACATAAATACTCTGAGTTACCAATTTCCCAGTGATAACTAGACAATAACATGAAGTATGGTGACTTGAAATCGCTATTGACTTACGCTTTTTCTCAGTCAGAATCTACTTTCCAGGCCAGTGGATCTTAATAACTGACCATTGTGAGTCAATATCTGTTCAATGTTGTGTTTAGCGTACTTTAATGAAGTTGCGGTTATTGCAGGTATTAGCAAAACGAGATACTATCAGATGGTTTAAAAAGCAGCATTGGAATTGAGTTAGAGAAAAATAAAAATGACTGGGCTTTCAGGTTATCATCCTTTACTTCTGAAGGCTTGGTCTCCTTTACTGTAAGGGTTTTCTTCTCTCTTCCTTTCAATGGTAGACTCTGCCACAAAGTGTAGGTTGTAGCCAAGACCATGCGTGAGGCAGTATGCAGGGATGTTTATAGCCCCTCAGTAGAGCAGGATGGGACCCCATGAGCTGCTGGCTAGTACCCTCCATGGGTAGCAGCCCGCTTTTGGCCATGACGGTGAGATGGATGCACACACTGTGATGCTTCTCTGCAAGCTGGCATTTGTTTCAGCACAAATTCAACACACGGGTGCAGCCCTGTAACTTGTCTTGTGTTCAAATAATGAAATTAGATTGGTGGCAGCAAAGTCAGCCTGCATCCCTGTCCTGCCTGTGTCAGACTCTGCCTCAAACAAAAAGCTCCAGATCCTCCAAAATCCTTTTTTGTTCAGGATGGCCTTGCAAGAGACTGAGAGCCTTTTAACAACTGAATGTCTGTGGCCATATGATGCTTTTTCAGAAATGCTGTCTGCAGAAAGAGTGACTGTTTCTTTCAGACAGATTGTCAGGTTTCCCCACTTGGCTGATATTAGTGAGAGAAATGGTCTTGTTTCTTGGAGACTTAATTATGCATTTGCTAATTAAAATGAGGAATGTCTATTTTTGTCTAAACCAGTGTGTAAAGAAGATAGCTTAAATAGAAATGAATACCAAATTTGTACACTTGGTTTCTGAGGCTTGAAGGGATCCTGACTGGGATGGAAAGAGGAAAGTGGGTGCAGATGATCATGGGGACAGAGTTCCACTGAGCCATGCCTATGGGAGAAAAACCTTTTTGGCCCTCATCTGTGTTTTCACTGCATAGTGACCAGACATAGTAATGCTTCAGTTTTAAATAGCAGTTTTGTGTCTACTCATAGATATGGATAGACATATGGGCAAAGATATGCTTAATGAAGTATACGGTTGATTGCTCATGCTTGTTCAGAAAAAGGAATTGTGACATGTAACTCGAGGATGTCTGTTTTATTGCAGGCAGTGAAGGTTCATTTGAAATCAGCAACACAACTGGGGCCATTTCTGTTATAAAGAGCCCAAATCAGCTCAAGAAAGAAGTGTACGAACTAAAAGTTCAGGTATGCTCTGTGGCCAAAGGAAGATTGTTGGTTTTAGACGCTGTGAGTAGGCATGATTTTCTGAAATAACTCAATTTATAGCTGATTTTACCTGGTTTAGAAACTACATTCTATATTCAAGCAGAGGGCCAGATAGTAGGCAACAGAACAAACTGCTTTGTTCCTTAGGATATTTTGCATCTCGAATTACCTCTTCCAAATGAAGTCATCTTGTTCTAATTTCATCTCTGAGTCTAGAACACCAACGTCCTTTATAGTATTAGATAACTATTCTCTGTGTTTTCAGACTGTATTGCAAAACTGGGAATTAATGTTTTATAACCTGCATGTGATGAGATAGGTAACTGCCAAATCTATGACAGGTTGTGTGATGTCATACCTGCATCTACTCCTGAAGCACCAATCAGCCACTACAAACACAGGCTGACCCCTTGATGAACTAACATCCTGATGAGCTAGTAGCAGTGTGGTGGGCTGCATTATTTTAAGCAGTTTCTAAAGACCAGCAGCTTAAAAATGTAGAGTTAAATGAAGATTGTATCAGTTTTCTTCAGCAAATGCATATTACAACCTTGAGAGTTTGTCACGGTAAGGACAATGTTGTCTAAAAGCAGCTTTGAGGCCTTGCACACTGCCAGAACCAGCGTAGCATCCTCAAGGACACTTGCTTGCTAGTGGGCTCAAACAGTTTGCTGAACCTAGGAGACTGCAGAGTTCCCTTTGTTCAAGTTAAACTCAGGCAACATTTCTTCCCCTAATCTCTCTTGTTTACTGCAGTGTGCTAGCAGTTCTCAGAGACAGGATTAGTTAAGCTCTTTCAAGCTTTTCTGATCACCTATGTACATCTGTGGTGACCAGGCTACAAATCTCCCTGAGGAACGAAAAGCGTGTTGTACTACCCAGTGTAGGTAGTGACAAGCACCTAAGTTACTAGACTAGCATCTTCAGAGAAATTTAACAGTCTAGTATGTTTGGGTTTGAGCCCTTTGCACAAAAACTGTGTTAGAGAGAGCTATTTTGTTACAAAAACATCAGCCGGAATTTCTGACCTGACTGAATTCAATCCAGTGATTCAGAATGCATGTTGGTAATGTTGAAACCCAGACAGATTTGACCTTTCAGTTTAGAAAAATGCCAGCTAGGTTTGCTGACCAAACTATATCCAGCTTCAATTAAACTTATCTAGGTAACAAAGCAGAATCGTAAATCAGAGACTAAATCACAAAAAAATAGTGTGTCATTTTTCTTTTTCAAAGATCTGCCTAAATACAGCAAGTAAAGTTTTTCTTGCAGAGTTTTCAAGGCTGCAGTCCTGCAGTCCTTGCAGCAATGTGAAAATCAGCTACCTGTGGTACCATGGCAAATGTAAAGATTGTCTTCTTTCTCTATTCAGTCAACACTTTAGGCAAGCGATTATCTTGCTTCTATTATATTAACTGCATTTAGAGAACTGTTTCACCTAGGGTGAGGCACTAAGCTAGCAAAATGAGGAGGAAAATTTTTTTCATTGGGTGTTTGCTGGGACAGGTTTATTACCATAATCTTCTAATCATCATAAATTTCAGTGTGAAATGGACTGAGATTTCTGGAGAAATGAAAAGCTGTTAATCTTCATACAAGTTGGTATGTTATCGTGAATTGTATGCGGAGACCAACACCTGAATGTGGAACTAAAGAAAGAGGGTATTCCCTCACCGTTATTCTCTCTCTCCTGCCTGCTGCAGGCATCAGAAGTCAGTCAGGAAGGTGACATCTCAGTTTATGCTTTTGCCATGGTGACTATACGGGTAGTTGACCTCAACAACCACCCACCAACATTCTATGGAGAAAACGGTCCCCAGAACAGATTTGAACTGACCATGTACGAGCATCCACCAGAGGGTGAAATCTTGAGGGGATTGAAGATTACAGTCAATGATTCAGATCAGGTAAGTGGAAACTATGTGGACTTTCAGTTTTTCTGCCTTGTTTTCCCAAAGAATAGAAAGAGTGTCAGATGGACAAATGTCATTTTAGGAACTCGGCTATTTCACCTGCATTCCTCAAAAACCTAGGACAGAAAAATTCATTGCAGGTTCCATTACCACAGAGAGTTCGGACCCAGAAGAATACTTAGTCTGCTACATACTGCTAGGTCGATGAGAAGGATAGTCCTAAAGCTGCAGTCGAGGTTCTGTGGCAACTAAAGTTGACTGGTCCTTATGAAGTCCCCTGAACTGCAGGTTACTTTCAGTTGTTGCCAGTGAAGTGTCCGAGACTGCACTCCCTTTGGATATTTACTTAAATCTTCGAATCCCTTCAAGCGAAATTGTTCTCTGTATCTTCTCAGCCCCTGCTGGAAACAAATACATTGGTTTTATTACAGTGTATTATCCTTCTGGCCCTTATGTTACAGCCAGAGTTTGCAATGCACGCTTTCCTCAATCTTTCCCACCAGACTGATATTTTTAGGTAATCTTAAAAATTACGCCAGAGCCAATACTAACTCTAACCAGATAAAGGAAACGGACAGAAGACTTCATCTCAGCCTGCCATCTAAAAGACCTGTGATGCCCGTAGATACTATGGTGATGGTTGCTATAGGGAACCCTAAGCTAAATACTGTATGAATGGCATCCATCTGAGTTAGCCTGAGGTTGGATAGTGGCAAGAGAAAAGCTTAATGCATCTGAGAGTTGTGTTACTATTGGAAAGAGTGCACTTATATAACTGTGCTCTGTATTGTGCTGTTTTGACTGTATTGTACTCTATCAAACCCACTAGCTTCTTCCCCCTCCCTCCTGCTGCTCTGCAGCAAGCAGATAAATGACTGCTTTCAAAGCAGTGCTACGTCTATCCTGCTATTGTCACAGGGAGGGCTGCTGCAGAAGGAAAGAAACAAAACTCATCTCTTCTACTTAGAGGCAAAATATATACATGTCATATGAAGCCTGACAAAATATTCAAGCTGCAAGTTAGTCTATAAAACAAGCAGAAAATATTGCTAAATACACTGTATAGATCTCTCAAGAAGCTTCCTAGTGCAGTGTAAGACATCACTCTAAGGAGCATTAGGTTGCTTTCATTTTAAGGCAGAGATTGCATTGTTTTCTGTTCTGTACAAGAGGACTATATAGATGAGAAAAAGATATATCTGTTTCTGTCACAGTCATTAGTGAATCTTTCTCAGGGGGCTGAGGGGGGTGGTGATGATGCAGGTGAGGAGGAGGAAGCTGGGGGAAAGATCTGGTTTAGGCCTACAGTTTGATGGAAATTCCATCTTTACTGCAAGAACATTATGCAGAATTTTCTCCCTCAGCCCTCTTCATCCAACAGACACGGCTTAGGGCTCTGTGCTGTTATTCCTTCATTCATTCTTGCATCCCTTGACTACAGCAGCATGTCTTGCTCATGGCAGATCTGGGTTTGGTGGACATCACTGTCAGAAATCGCTCAGCCACTGAAGGAAGACAGCTCTCTCCCCAACCTGTGCCACCATCCATCCAGTCATGTACAGTCCCATGTGCAGAGGACTTTGTGTGGTCAGGTGGTCCACTTTCCCATAAGCTCTATTTTCCATAATGTAGCACGTTTGGCTTTACTACGCAGCAAAAGAGAGCCTGCTGCTGTCTGTGTAATGGTGGGGGTTTGTATCACCAGATAATGCAGACCACTGAGTTTGGATCCAAGACTGTTCTCATTCCCTTGGGGGAACTGCTGCTGAATACTTTTGACTTGAGCTAGGGTTGCAGCAAGAACTGTTCATAACAAGTCCTCCAGGGATGCAGCTGAAAGTACAGTTATCACATTTGAAAGCGATTAATAGAAATTCTTCATCTCAAGATTTGTGCTTAGGGGGAGAACATGGGACCTGCCAGGCAGGGAATTTGGCATGTTGTCACAGTGCAACTCTGACATTTTTTCAGAAACTGATGAACTTGGAGAGCTGGTTAA
Source organism: Clamator glandarius (assembly GCA_033459285.1). Lineage (NCBI taxonomy): Eukaryota > Metazoa > Chordata > Aves > Cuculiformes > Cuculidae > Clamator > Clamator glandarius. Next base: position 1,656,036 of record JAUNZM010000165.1, on the reverse strand, counting down.
ATGGGCTCAGCTCATTTTCATGGTAAGGCAGAAATACGAGAATCCTTATTTAATCTTTTCTTTCCCTGCTTCGATTTGGTTTAAAAGAATTGGTCTGTCCATCTGGCTTCGGCTTACTCTCCCCAGCTTGCACACAAGTGATGGTAACCTTCTAAATATTGCTACTTCCCATGGCCTCTCTGGCTAGAAGGTTTATCTATAATATGGGATTTGGCTTCTCACTTCACCTGGAGCTTTCAAACACATGTCACATTTTATCTTGCACAAGTGGAGCTCCTCTCTCTTCCCAAGTGCACCAACTTCTAAAAGGTTAGTAGCTGTAACTCTCGGCTGGCTTAATGCAGTCAGTTGAAACGATGGAGTACCATCTGTGTTTGGAAATTACACATCTTTTTGTCTCTACATCATCATCCCAGGCTGCATTTTGAGGGCTCCATTGTCTTGACTTGGCCACTTCAGTTGTCTTTCCTTGGCAAGCAGCAGGAAGAGGCAAGACTTGCCTGCTGATGTACACGTGGTGTCACCTCTGTCACCTCTGTCTAGCCTACAGTGTGTGGCATGAAGCCCAAGGCTTCTTGCCACAAGAGTCCCTCTCTTAGCCGGTCCTGCTGCAGGGTTTTTCCATTATGACTGAAAGAATAACCAAGCTTGTCAATCTGTTTTAGGAAAATCTGGGTCTACCTTGTGACTAGGGATGGAGGGATTATATAATTAAGCTTCTTAGCAGTCTCTTGCCCAGGAGATGGAGAGCAGAGGGTTCTAAGCAGTAAGACTCATTCTAATTTTATGCAGTGTGAAGAAACAGAGCTAATCTAGCCTGCAAGAAATGCACCATTCACTGAAAACAATACCATATCTGCTTTTATTCACAGGGAGCCAATGCTAAATTCAACCTCCGTCTTGTTGGACCTGGTGGCATCTTCCGAGTGGTTCCCCAAACTGTGCTGAATGAGGCTCAGGTTACAATAATAGTGGAAAATTCTGCTGCTATTGACTATGAAAAATTCAAGGTTTTAACTTTCAAGGTAGATCTGCTTTCTCGGTCCTCTCTGGCTGTGCATATGATATGTGTATGATGGTTTATGTACCTGATGGGATTTAGGTCCTTAATCCCCCTGGAGCTGCATGATGTGTTGTCAGTGACATATTCCATGTAAAGGAAACTCATTTCTGCCCCTGATTTATCAACTTCCAAAGGTTTAATGGATGTGTCTGCACCACTAATTTGGTCCAGTCAGTGCAAAATGTTGCATGTTATCTCTCTCTATGGAAACTGCACATGGTGGTGACTCAGAGTCATTCTAGACCATACCCTAAGAATGTTATTTCTCCTCTTAGAATGATAAATTCACTGGATGTAATCCCTGTTTCTATGGAGCCAGATCTTTACCTGCTTAGTCCCAGGTAATTTCGTTCATGATCATGTTTTTGAATGTTGGCAGGCTGAACACCCCAGCTGACTGGAAGAGAATTTCCCAGAACTACTCGCTGCCTTTTTGAGGCTGTAGCTGCCTATACGGCCTTTTACAGGCTGACCTGAGGCTCCAAGCCAGCCACAGTAGAACTAGCTTTCATCCACCTTCCCTGATGGATTCATTGACTCATCAACAAAATAATTAAGTAGTCTGGTTCAAACAAAGAAAATTGCCCAAACTATCTAGCTGAATATTAACATATTAATATGAAAGTGGCACGTTTTTGTACAACTTCCCAGATTTTGTCCTTAGCAAGTCATTTCACTGCAGTATACATCATGTCTCTTCTTCTTCATTGGTTCATAGCTTCATAGGTTATAAATGCTACAAAAATATAAGGCTTCATTACTGTATTAAAATGGAAGATTCTGAAAGGGCTATAAAGTGCTACTGAAACTAATTACAATAAGCCCACATTTATTCAGGTTAAACTACCAAAAGACCAGTAAAGAAGTTACACATGTCCTCCTCATGAATACTAATAGAAATCAAAGTAGTTAATGGGATTGCCATGAACACTGAAAGAATTAATTACCAGGAAATAAGGATATATATATATATTTAACTTAAGCAGTTATTGACTTTTTTTTTTTTTTATTAAATTATTTCTACTGGAGAAAACCCATAAGGCTTTGCTAAAAATGCAGAGCCTTTGTCTAGATTCCAAATGAAGAAGGTGCAGCTGGATGATACTGGAGTAATATATAGCAGCAAATACTTTATAAAGACTTCATTGCCATCTCAATTTCCCTGAAAAGTTCAAATCACTTCCTATCCAGTTTTAGTTGCCAATGTGGTAATTCTGTTTAGAATTTTGGATGAAATATATTCTTATTTCTATTTTGCATGGATCCCATAGCAGCTTTGAGAAGCTATTTTTGGAAGGGGGCCTGGGGGCTGCTGTAAGCCGTGATCCGTCTCCTCTGGTTTGCTATTGAACAGCAAAATGCCAGAGAGGAATTAAATGTAATTTGACTGGGAGGTGCACTGAAAAATTACCTGAAGCAAAGTCTACTAGAGAAAATCTGTCTTCCATTTAGGGCTGGCTCTAAATGTTGCTGGTAGTCAGGATCTCCTTCATTTTCAACTGTCCAAGAGCTAGCATGGGTTTCCCAAGTTACGGCAGCTCATAACTCTCTAGCCAGGCCTCTCAGATATCAAGTGCCTCTGCCACAGGAGCCAGATGTTGCTGTCCCACCTTGTCCTGGGCTGACACCCTTGGAGGGCCAAACCTCCAATCTCCACCTCCTTCAACTTAGAATACATCCTGCTGTGACAGGAGCCTGGACCTACCCCTCTCATTCTGCAGACACTCGCATCTCCCGAAGCCTACGACTAGATGAGGCTGTAATTATCTTCAGCTGCTTAAATCAAACTCAATTTTAAAAATTCACCTGCCACTTTTAAGATTACATCTCAGTTTACTTTTCTGGTACTTGCATTAATTGTTGATGCATAGCCCTAGTCCTGTGAAGCAAAACAAATGATACAATTCTGCATAAGACGTGGCAGGCAAGTAAGCTGACAAAAATCCCTCCCTGAACGAAGATGTTGTCAGCATGATGACATAGCTGGACTGTGGCTGCTAAAAGGAGAGGGAATAAAAATGAATGTAGAAAACAAAGTAAAAATGCTAAGCTCTTGCAAAATATTCTAAGACAGGCTGATTCCAACTGCATATGTTATAATTTAGTTATAGCTTCACATGCATGATAAGCAATAAGATTTTATCTCTGTGCTGCTTTAGGACCTGAGATTTCTCATGAGCAGGTTTTTGCTGATTGTTTGTATGACCATCCCTTCCAAAATTACTTTTGCTGTAACACCAAAACAGAAAACTTAGCAAAGAGACGCAGTGATCAAACTCTGCTTTTGTAGCAGATTTGTCCTGTAGTAATTACAAGCAATCCTTCAAGATTCATTTATTCAAGCATCTATTCACTGTTTGTTTCCAGTCATTATAAAGGTTCACACGGTAGGAACGGCTCCAGGAGATAACACTTTTCCCTGTCTACTTAAACTGCTCCCCAACCTCTAGGTGATACAAACTTCTCCAAACCTAACAGAGCAGGCACTAACACGATGTGTGCCCCACAGCCAAGCAGCGGTGCTGCTGGGCATCACACACCGCCTGCCCCACAGGGAGCTGCAGCAGGGCCAGAGAGAGACCGAGTGCCCAGCCAACACCATGGGAAGGATGAGCCCCCACAGTCCTTGTCCCAGCAAGGTATTGTGCCAACAGAGCAGAAAATGCTCTGAGCAGCCCTGCTCCACCTTCCAAAGCTCAAAGCTCACTTGGGCATTCACCTTCTTTGAGGGAGCTCCTGGGAATTATGCCTACTGGGAATTAAAACCCATGCAGCTAGATTTGTCAGTTAAGTCTCTCATATCTCAGTTAAATGTCCTGCTCGCTGGTCTATAAGTGGTGTGCACTCCTAAATAGATTTCTAGGGCCCTCCTGCTTTGTATTAACTATCTCTCAGCCCAAGAATGAAAAGCAAATGGTTGATCATTGATCACTGTGTTAGTCTTTTGAGTTCAGCCCCTACAGAGCCCAAGATTGATGTCCCATCTGACCATCAGTCAAATGTGATGCAACCACCTGGCAGGGGCCAGACCTCTGGGCTCAAGGCTGTAAAGGGCTTGGTGCCTCTCAGTACCTGAGCTAAAACTGCTCTTTCTTGCTCAGTTACAAAAAACCTGAGCATTAGGCTTGCTGCTCTGCCAGCTCAGGCTTCCTATTAATATTCCCCTAATCCGCTGAGAAGTAAACAGAGGTGCAGTAGAAACGTAGCTGCTATTTTATGTTAGACTAACAATAAGAGAGAAAACATTCAGTGTTAAGTAGCTCAAGTCCCATAGAAAAGTGCTTGTCCAAGGCTTCGGAGGTGGCTTAGCAAATACTTCCTCAGGTCTGTTCCCAAGCAGGGATTCGAGAGCTCCCTGCTGCCTACTGAGAACTGCCATGCACCAGATGCTGTGTTATCCTCTTCCTTCTCTCCAGTGGCTGCGCTTCCCTGTTTCAAATAGCTGTGCATTAAGGGGCAATGCGAGAAACCAACTTGCTAAACTGGTAGTGCCATTTCTCAGCTGAGAGGTGAAAGAGACATGTACTAGTGTTAAGCTCTGCTGACAGCCAACCAGAGTATCTATGCCACTGGCTTCTCCCCATCCCTGGTCTTGCTGTATATGGTTGGCTGCCCTTTCAGATGAGCAGTGTATGAGAATTTGTTACACCAAACCTCTCTGTTTCTCCTCGGAGACGGTGAGGCAACTCAAAAAGTCCCAGTGGGTCTCTGAAAAAGTCCTAGTCAGCGTCAGGCAGTGAGGGTAGAGTCCCAAGAAGTCTAGTGGTAGGAGTTCTCACAAACTTTGTGCAATGGAATTCTGCCTGACATGCCTGAGGCCTAATGTCCTGCATTTGGGGGTGTGTACTGCTGCTTCCAGGCACCCAAGAGCACCAATTCTCTCACCTCTTCATCTTGTTTGGTGCAATTTATCACCCTGAGGTCTTCCCTGATGAAGAATTTATGTTCCTCTGCAAAGGATTATGATTATTCAAAATTATTCAATTTTTGGGTTTCCCTGGATCCTAGGAGCTGCCCAGGGATTGGTATTTGCTTCTGTTAAAGACCTTTTTGATCTGTTTGATTGGTTATGGCCAAATACATCTGTTACGTGAAGTCTAACATAAATATATAGGTGTGAAGTCCTCTTTCCACAGCTTCATTGCCCATTGCAGGCAGGCGCAAACAATTCTAGGCTGCACACTGACTTCGCTTATGATCTCATGTTTGAGATGTCTGGTCCAACCAGACTAAAATGCACCCATGTGCCATAGGTAGTGGAAGGAAACCCCTTAAAGAAATAATAGTAGCTGCTCTGTGGTAATTTCCTTGTTTTCTCTTCTTAGCTTCTTGCAATAGAGGTGAACACACCGGAGAAATTCAGCTCTACAGCTGACGTAGTTATACACTTGCTGGATACCAATGACAATGTCCCGAAGTTCTCCTCTGACTACTATATTGCCAGGATCCCCGAGAACTCTCCAGGGGGCTCAAATGTAGTTGCTATTACAGTAAGTTTCATTCGTTTCTGAAGATATGCTCTTTTTAGATGTCCATGAAAACAGTTAAAGTACCTTAAAAATAGTGGACAGAGCCAAGTATCAAAACTTACTCGCCATTCAGCTTTTAGTCTGAACTCCAGAATCAATGAAAAGAAAATCAAACCAGTTCTGACAAAATAAAGTTTTGGGTAAATTTTGTCAGAACAACAAATTTACTTTGCTTTTTAATTAAATGGCCACCTTCTTTTAAGCCTACTCATATGAACTGAGAGTACTAAGAAAGCCCCAGTGAAAAAGCATCCAGCAGGAAGTTTTGATTACATGGCATAGGATTTACTGGATTTGTGAGTAAAAAACTACAAGATGGCTGCATAATAGCTGTTAGTCTCCTCCTCCTGGGAGGAATCTGGCTGCTAAATGCATAACTGGACAGTTAATGAAGGCAAGACTATAATATTAAAATGCTTAGAGCTGGGAAAGAAAGATCCCTATGTAAGTAAGTGTCTTCTCACAGTGGGAAAATATGACTGTAGATTTTGCTGTATCTCACATTTTCATATCAAGAAAGTCAGGATATTGCATGAGCCCTTTGTGCTGGAGAGGCATTTCCAGCCATTGGCGTGAGCTGCTAGGACTAGAAACAGATTTCATGTCACAAAGAGAAAGCTCCTGGCCATGTGGGGCTCAGCAGGTGTTGCAAGTCACCTTGCAGAAGCTTCACGGGTATGGATGATGAAGGAAAGTTGCTAGAGAAAATTAAATAATCAGAATAATAAAGTGCTGAAGGTAAATTTTGGGGATGAAAGAATGAAAGACGAAGTGGAACATAATATCAAAACCATTATTAGGGGAAACTAATAGGAATGCTATAAAAAAAACGAGCCTTTAAACTATCACCAGATTTGCAGCAAGAAGAATAAAAAATGCTGGGAGGTGGACAGAAAAAAAAATACGTTTGAAGAAAGTTTGCCCAAGCAACAAAACTAGCCATGTCCAAGCCAAGGTGAACAGGACTGTGTAGCTGAGGAGTTCATGTCATGTGCTGTCAGCTCAGTATTTGACCTAGATCTGCAAATATACTTCACAGACTGAGATACTCCAAGTACTGAGTGTGACAATTCCCGCAGAATTTCCAGGTGTGCACAATGTTTTAGGAAAAGTGAGGCTGTTTTAAAGTAGACTGTGATCAAAATTATGGTGTGAGAGAATCTGACAAGCTCGTGTCAGCGACTATAAAAAAAACATATCAGCAAGGAATGGTTGGACTCTACGATCCGGTGGGTCTCTTCCAACCAGGTTATTCTATGATTCTATGACTAAGGCTGCAGGTCTGTTACATTAACATTGCAGGAATCAAAGACGTTGTTCCAGATTTCAAATATTTAAACAGGAAGTTGAATGGACCAACCACTGCCACCATGAATTTTGATGGACAGGTACAATAATATAATATAACACCTCCTCAGAGGTATCAGAGAAGCAGGAGCTCATGGAAATAGATGCCAACAGCTTTCTTAATCCTGAGCTAAGAAAGGAAGTCAACAAAAGTCCAGAACAACGATATCATCTGGTGTAGTATCTGCATTACTAAAAGTCACATGGGCACAAGAGTGATTAAAATATAAATAAAGCTGGAATGTGTATAGTTTAAAACATTTGTTATGAATTACTATAAATTGAATCAATCAAATGAGCAGAGCCTAAAAAAATCTGTATCAAGTAAATAATTTTGTCTAGGGAATATACCTGATAATTTGGAAGGCTTGAGAGTGGCCAGTTTGTTGGTGTCACTGTGAGTAGGTTCATCTCTATCAAAGGACAGCTGTGTTAAATGTCAATGGATGGAGCCATCTAGTGGCTTTTTCGCTGCTAGAGCCTCTGGCACCAGCCTTGCGGGGAGGCAGGCAGCATCTTGGCTGCTTCCCTGGGACAGCCAGGGACATTTCCTTCTGTTATAGTCTGCAGTTTTTTAGGTGCACATTAGTTTATGTGATTTCCCTCTAAAAATGTGATGTCATAAAGCAGGAAAAGAATTAGGCTTGTTGTTGAAAGGAAAAATGAAACATTTCTTTTTGCAATTCAGTAAAGGATGACTCTTGTTTTCCTTTTTTAAGGCTACAGATCCAGATTCAGGGCTCTGGGGAGAAGTCAAGTACTCTATCTACGGAACAGGAGCAGATCTGTAAGTAAAAACAAAAAAAAAAGGAAAAGAAAAACAAAGAAAACTACATAAATTCTAAACAGAGTTTTAAAAGTATTTTTTTAAAAAAACAGGCTCATTCTTGACCTGCTTATTTCCAAGGGCATTTATGCAATGTTCTGTGTGAGTTCTATGAAAACAACAGTAGGAAAACTAGTGTGATGCTCCATGGACCCATGGACTTTTACGCACGAGCCCCCAAAGAAACATAAAGCAGCTGAAGTGCCAATACACAGGATCTCTTCAATCACCTTTTGAAAAACACTTGTAAGAGAAAGAGGAGATTTTGTTCTCGTTGTGAAAATTCAGTTTGGGGGAAAAAAAATCCTTTGCTCTTTCCCCTTCCCTTTCTGTATATCTGTACAAGTTGTTCAGTTTCAACTCTTGTCAAAGTAAATCAAAGATGATAAGACCTTCAAGAATATAAACTCTAGATTTGGAGGCTAGCTGCACTGGATGTTCAGAACATTTTATATTTAAACCTAATAGACCTGCATTGGGGACTAAGGGGATCCAATGTTTACTTGATTTTGTAATATCACCTAACTCCCTCTCCCTTTCCTTGGGGACAGTGCTGGGGTAAGAAAATCCTGAAACACTAGTTTCTGCCACACTGCTTCCCTCCCTGCAGTTGCCCTGGCCTTATTAGCATGGCTGGCCATCGCAGAGATTGCTCCTCGAACCTGGAGCTCCTAACCACGGTCAGGCTGCAGGGCAGAATACTGGAAATTAATGAGCTTTTCAGGCACTCATCCCCAGAATCCTTTTTTCTCCATACATTTTCCAACTGGAGCTAAAGCTGAACCCTTTCTGTTGAGGTGAAAGCCATTTAGGAGCCACAATCAAAGTCCAAAATCCAGGATGTTAAGGGTAAAACTCTTCTGTATCCAGATGGATACTCACATAGAAACGTCTTCAGGATGGATTATTTTGAGCTATTCACTAAGTCCTTAAGCTAGCTGCTAACTGCAGAGAGGCAAGCAGGCAAAGTTAATGTCATGCAGGCAGACCTCTTAGGTTTAAAATGTAGCATCTGATGCAAAGAAGTTTGTGAAGGTTGTGGACAAAATATTTAGAAAAAATATCAGTGCAACTTTTTTCTGACTGGTGTTATGGGGACACTCAGACATGCTGTTCTAAAGCTGTTGAATGAGGAAATTAAGATATGGATGTGTAGAAGACCTTTTCTTCCTTCTTGAGCATGATTTTCTTTACTTCTTTTCCTTGTGCCAGAATGGCATGGCTCTGCAAGGCTGGATTGATTTCATAGCCTGGTGACTTCCAGATCTGCTGAACACAGAGTCTGATGCAGATTTGAGAGTTTCAATTAGAGGCATGACTTTTTCTGTCTCAGGGGTTGCATCAGTGGATATGCAGTTGCTTTGGCAGAACAATGAGTTGTACTGGAGTAAGAGGAACAGCGTTAACAGTCGAAGATAAAACTATTATGCTGGTAATCCTACATCCAAGCTGCCAGTGGGAGTAGAGTGCACTGCTGTAATCTCTTCACATCTCAGTGCTTCTATTCTTTCACTAAAACTGGGGTAATGAGAGTCCTCTCTGCATGGTTAGGCTGAGTTGGGTGCTAAGGAGGCACTCAGCACAGGCACTGTCTCCTACCAACAGTTTGCACAGCTCTTCCCACCTTCAGGTCTTGGCTTTCATCAAGACCTGTATTTGTATTTAACAGGGTAATGAAAACAATTGAAGATTCTGGATTACTAAATGCCCCTTTTATAATAATTCTATTGCACACACAGCTGGGATTCAGAAAATAGTTTGTTATCCTGTACGTTAATTAAAGGGTATATAAAACCTTTCATCTGTTAAAAACCCTACTGCTTGGAGCCTACACTGGCAGTCCATTTTTAAAAAAAAGACACTGTACTCATATCTTCTCTATAAATCCAAGTTTCTGGCTGACACTTTTGACAGTGTTTCAGTAATTACAAATGTGTAGAATTCAACTTGCTAGAGATAAATCTGTATTCCAGTGCTAGTCTATAGAAAAGTGATTATTTTTGGAGGAGATAATTTGCCTTGCACTTTGGGGGATTTGAGAGCAGCCATTTTTCTTACCCATTCTGAGAAGTGAAGAGCTTAAATATGAAATGCAGCATGCTTCCCTTAGCTATTGAGGTGATATCAATCAATCTTAATTTATGCAGGACATGATCTAATACATTGTACTTATAAACTGTAAAATAATAGGCAATTCCTAAATGTTTGAAGGCATTTATCAAGCATTTACTAAGGACAAAGGCTTAATGGAAAATGCAGCTAAAATGGCTAACACACAATGAACAGAAACACACCAGACACTGATAGTTCTCTGGAAAGGAACTAGCCAAATATAGGTAGGGGGAATGACTTGGAAAGGATATCCAGAGAGGAGTTAGATGAAGAGTACCAACCTTTAGGCACAGCATTTCAATGTTTCGAGCCTATCTTTGCCCCAGGCTGTAAACACACATTAAGTGATCAAAAACCCCCAAAGGCTTTCCATGCTTCTTTTCCAGGTTCCTAATCCACCCATCAACAGGTATAATTTACACCCAGCCCTGGGCTGTATTAGATGCTGAAGTGAACTCGAAGTATAATTTCTATGTGAAGGCAGAGGACACAGATGGGAAATACAGCTTGGCTGAAGTGTTTATCACCGTGCTAGATGTCAATGACCACTCTCCAGAGTTCAATGAAAACATCCAGGAAAAGACGATGATCATCGGGTCACCGGTGAAGATAGAGGTGAGAGACAACACAATGTGTCACAAAGCAGAGTGCTTTGGAAAAGCCCCAGCTCTACTATTTATTGCTCCGGGATCATGATGAATGCCTGAATGTTCACTTTTCTTGGGACTTTATTTTGCACATCCATTTGTATGTAACAAATGGATTAAAGCGTGGAATGATAGTGTTTATAGACTGCTGAGAAGGGGAAATAAATTATATAGGCAAGAGGTAAGGTTCTGTTACAGTATTGGAACCATCAGCTGGTGGACGATCCTGGATTGTACAGCGATCATAAGAAGCCCAAATAAGATGAGTGAATGAAAGCACAGGGTATTCAGTACTTAAGCTTCCTGCCTGCCATGCCTTTTTGCTCAACCACACATCTTCTTTCCCTTTGCTTTGCATAACTGTATTCATTGATCCAGCGCAGAACAGGAGGTAAAAAACCTGCAATAACAATTCACAGGCAAAGGAGCAGAACATCCTGCATTAAGACCACACATAGTGAAGCCTGATCACACAATACCTAAAATCAGTAGAATAAATACCATAGCACAAAAATTAAGGCAGCAACATTTTATAGTGTGAAGCTAATTCTTTTGTTCTCTATTCACTTCACATTTATCCCCCACAACTTTGCTCAGGGACATGGTTTAGTGGTTGATAGAAATGGTTAGACTCAATGATCTTGGAGGACTTTTCCAACCTAGCGATTCTGTGATTCTGTGAAACTCCCCAGTGGTGGACCTTTTGCATTCTATAGATAGGTCATGATTCAGGTTTTCCTCTGATTTTATTTAATCTCAAATAAAAATTGCTTATTCAAAAAGGCCTCTAGTCCTGCTGTTTTTCACTAGAAAATGTGTCATAGCTGATACCAGAAAAGGGGAAATTGTTTCCAAGATGAAACAAAAACAGCCCAGTCATCTCAGAGTATGGAAATTGTTAGAAGCGATTGCTTAGTAGTTAGTGTTTTGTCTTCAGGCAAAGATAAAAAAAATAACATATTTGTTCTTTACACTTCCTCTAATAGGCTATAGATCAAGATGCAGAAGAACCCAACAACATTGTGGATTATTCCATCATGCAAGCAGATCCAGCCAATGTGTTTGATATAGACCAAAGCACTGGGGAGATCAAGCTGAAATCCTATATCCGTTCTCTGGACATCATCCACAACATCACAAAGAACAAAGACTGCATATGGTCAGTGGTGGTTCAGGCCAAAGATCGAGGCTCCCCATCCTTCAGTACCACAGCAGTTCTGAAGATTGATATCACAGAGGAGGTAAGAAAATATTTTAGACAAATCCTTAAATGAGAAGATCCTTGAGAGGCAAAAAGAGTAGTCACTGCTTGCTTCACTTCTGTGACTACTTTAAAAATGCTACAGGAGTTGAAAACAACAGCCAAAAAGTTGCTAGCCATTGCTTCTCCTTTCTTACTAGCTCTGTTTTGTAGAGTTTCTAGAGACTTATGGTGAAGCTGGATTCTACAGACACAAAATTTGATGAGTAAAATTGCAAAGGTGCAAAGGTAGAAGCATGAAGTGGTTGGGAGTTGAGTGCCTTGTATCTGATTGTTAGAGACAGATGCAAAACAGCAACTATAGTCTCCTGAGAGTAAAGGTAAATCCTGACTGATAAAATTTTTAATTTTTCCTTTCATTCAGGAGAAGAAAACAGTATTTCCCCCCCTACAAAATGTGAGTGGAAAATAGCTGGGGCCAGAGTGAAATATATCAGACCAGTCTTGCAAGTCAACATAAGTGACAGAGGAAAAGTGATATAGCTTTATAGGAATGCTTTAAAGTACATAGAATTTTGGATGTGAGTTTAATAATTGTAGTATTATTAGCAGACAAAAGAAGACAACTCTAAAAGGTAGCACACACAGGTTGAGTTTCCTGTTAGCCCAGCTTTTACATCAACCAAAAACAAGCATTGATTTATGGTGAGCAGGGTATGCTTGCATGATTCTTATTTATTGTAGCTGCCTTGCCATGCCTTTAACTAGATACCAGCGGGGAGGAAATGGGCTTTAAAGTAGATGAGAAACACATCATTAGCCTGACAGTCTCTGGACCACACACATACTGGGCAAAGATGCAAATCTCTTCCTACAGACACCAGCTGCCCTTCTCTTTGTTTGGTCAAAATGCATCCACTGCTTCTTTTTCTTTGACAAATCTTTCTCTGTTTTCTCCATCTCCTCTTATTCCACTCATACTCCTTATCAGGTACATTTATGTGATACTTCTTGTACACAGTTCAGAGCCTGCTGGAAGTTAAAAGGTGTCTGCAGAGAACACTTGTGCTCATCAGCAAGGTAAACCTGGCCACCACTAGCAGCACAGGAATAACTCCCAGTCTCTGTTGTCAGTTCCTGCTGCACCACGACTGCCAGAGGACTTGGGTCTGCCCTGGTGGAGGATGTCCCTGGTGTGGGGCTCACTGTTGGGGCTCCACAAGAGCTCCCATGCAGCACTGGGGCTTGATATGGGCAGGGCATGCTGCTTTACGGCTCTGCCATGTACAGCTAGGGGACTGCGTATACCGTGACTGTGAGAAGCCTGGAAGTTTAGCCATTCTTGCTGATATAAAGGAAATAAACTAATTAACACTTTGATTTTCCATGGAAACCATAAGGTTTTGGTGGGTTTTATACAAGAAGTAAGAACTGCTACCTGCAGCCAACAGTGGGAGTGCTTTCCCTACCTGCCTTTCTTCCAAGCTTGTCACAGGGCACACATTTCAGGAGTGTGTGGAGCCATCTGGCCTCTGGCACTGTCAGCATCTAGCCTCCAGCTTTCCCTCTTCTCCAGATGAGCTGGTAACCTCTCTGTTAGCATGCAGGGCTAAGGTATAGGGCTGAGGGGCAGGAGGGAGGGTGTCCCACACCTCTGCTGAGGAATCTATTCCCTAAATCAGCTGGTGAAGGATATCTGAAAGGAAAGCAAGAGCAGCTGATGTTTTGGGATAAAAGGCTTCCTGTATCTTCTTCTAGTGTTTCAAGCAGCATTAGCACATGATTAAAAAAAGTATCTTGTACAAAATCCCCTTTTCTTCCCCCTCCAGGTGTACTGATATGGCACAAAGTGAAGGAGAACTTCTCATGATAAAGTCTAAAGGGGAAGCAGAGAGGGCTGTTAAGATCTGGATTCCTCTCAGACACAAATTTTCCCTCCTTCCCATGCTCTTCTCTGTGCAGTCCCAACACAAAACCTGAGATAGCAACAGCATCTTCTTTATTCATTTAAGTAGGTCTCTTCAGCAGGATCTGCACTACGAACCTGGTGTCACATCTTCCATAAGCTTTTGTACATTTCTCCACTCCTTCTTGCATTTCTTGCAATGATTTATGCTGGGTTTTTTTTTTATCCAAGATCATCACGTCCTTCCTAAAACCACTCTCCAATTTCAGTTTGAATGTGAGATGCAGTGTCAGTGTACAAATCCTTGCTCATTCCGTGTGTCCCACAGATAGGACAGTCACTGCTAAGACTTTGTCAAGAAAACAGTCTCTTTTTATAGGGATGGTGCATACACACACTCACGCACTTACACACTTTCAGAGACTGTTAAAAATATGTGTTTCATCCCTCTGTGCTCCAGCTCTTTTAGTCAGCCATTTGGTGGGCATTTATTTATTACTGATTTTGGTTAAGGAGGATATTTTTTAATGCATCCTCTAGAGGTTTCCAACAGTGTTAATCACACCAAGTAATTAAACAGGCATATTTTCTAATTAACATTTACCATTGCAATCAGCACAAGGCTGTGCCCTTCGAGATAGATGCCTTGTGGCTAAGTTCAGCAGTATTGCACATCAAAAGGACCTTTTGCTCTTGGAATACTGTGATAAAAAATTCCAGAGGCCTTTTAATTTAACTGAGTCCGATTTTATGTAAATTGGTATTGAGTGGCATCTGCTGATCTCCTATCCTTTCTCAACAGAATAAGAAACATATGCTAAAAAAGCCACTCTTTTTTTCACCCTTATGGTTCACTCAAAAATGTATTTCTTCTGCCTGATATTTTCATAGAAAACTGATTCCCACTCCTTATCCTGAAGTCTGGCACAATCAGGGGGATCACTCTGCCTCTTCATGACTCCACTGTAGTTCTGCAAGTATATGGGGGCGTTTATTTACACCTCTTCATGGTCCGAGGCTTAAGTCCACATTTAGACGGCATAATCTGCGATTCTTAATAGCTTTGGACACTCATTTAGACTTCTAAATTTAGCTGGTGAATCTTAGATTTAGATTCACCTAACTGAAAGGTTTAACAAACACCTTCTGTGAATTAATGTGGCTGTCTCCTGCGCTCTCATACTAATCCTGCAACCATGCGAACTGTGGTTGCTGTTGACACTAAACATCCTTTGCCACATTTGCAGAGCAATTAGCCTCTTCTTCTTTCCACAGTTACATGGGCCTTGAAAAAAATTGTTCAGAGAAGGTTGGTTTGATTTGAGAAGTCTCGCCCTATGCTCATGTTTGTGTTGCAAAGTTATGTAAAGGTAGTTTTTATATATGGTGATAGCACTGCTCTTTGAGATAAGCACTGGAGGAGGCAACTGATGTTCTATCTTGGATCAGGAGTTACTACTGAAGTAAATCTCCTGATCATCCCCACATACTCTGGGATGGCTCATGTCACAGCTCCAAGCACAAGAAGTAGACTTCCTTCAGATGAGAACATGTCTGGGGAGCACACCTACTGTGCCCTGGGCCTAGCAGGCAGTCCATCCTTGCAGCCAAGCAAAAACCCCATAAATTTTGATTATGTAGAAGTGGAACCAACTGCTTCATTTTACAGATCTACCTGCTTGAGTCAACACAGCTCGAGTTGTCTATAATCCGCATTAGCTCGGGCTCTTAACAGCTTCACCTACTTACTTAGACTTCTAAATATAGATGATGAGCCTTAGCTGGTCTTGTGGCTGAACAGCTCAACTATATGCTCCTGTTGTGTCCAGCTTCTGGATACACCGACCACTTGTTCTGCTCACTGTAACCCATGTGTTATGAAAGGCTCTTGAGAAGCTGCCAGGAGGTATGATTGTCTGCACACTGCAAACTGTTGTGGCAGGAGAGATTGAAACTGCACACTCTCCTGGGTGAAAAACTGGCTGGATGGCCGGGCCCAGAGGGTGGTGGTAAATGGAGTTAAATCCAGCTGGAGGCCAGTTACAAGTGGGGTTCCCCAGGGCTCAGTGCTGGGTCCAGTCCTGTTTAATGTCTTTATCAATGACCTGGATGAGGGCATTGAGTGCTCCCTTAGCAAGTTTGCAGATGACACCAAGCTGGGTGGAAGTGTGGATCTGCTGGAGGTTAGGGAGGCTCTGCAAAGGGATCTGAACAGGCTGGACTGCTGGGCTGAGACCAACGGCAGGAGGTTTAACACGGCCAAATGCCGAGTCCTGCACTTGGGGCACAACAACCCTAAGCAGAGATACAGACTAGGAGAAACCTGGTTGGAAAGCTGCCAGGAGGAGAAGGACCTGGGGGTGTTGGTTGACAGCGACTGAACATGAGCCAGCAGTGGCCCAGGTGGCCAAGAAGGCCAATGGCATCTTGGCCTGTATCAGAAACGGCGTGACCAGCAGGTCCAGGGAGGTTATTCTCCCCCTGTACTCGGCACTGGTGAGACCGCACCTCGAGTCCTGTGTTCAGTTCTGGGCCCCTCACCACAAGAAGGATGTTGAGGCTCTGGAGCGAGTCCAGAGAAGAGCAACAAAGCTGGTGAAGGGGCTGGAGAACAGGCCTTATGAGGAACGACTGAGAGAGCTGAGGGTGTTTAGCCTGGAGAAGAGGAGGCTGAGGGGAGACCTCATTGCTCTCTACAACTACCTGAAGGGAGGTTGTGGAGAGGAGGGAGCTGGCCTCTTCTCCCAAGTGACAGGGGACAGGACGAGAGGGAATGGCCTCAAGCTCCGCCAGGGGAGATTTAGGCTTGAGATTAGGAAAAAATTCTTCACGGAGAGGGTGGTTAGGCATTGGAACGGTCTGCCAAGGGAGGTGGTTGAGTCGCCGTCCCTGGAGTTGTTTAAGGTGAAGGTGGATGAGGTACTTAGGGGCATGATTTAGGGATTGGTGGGAATGGTTGGACTCGACGATCCAGTGGGTCTCTTCCAACCTGGTTATTCTGTGATTCTGTGATTCTGTGAACGGGAATCAGTCACTGTTTCAGTAGCAGAAAGAGCCATAGGCAGCATCCTCTTTGGCAAACTCAGGTTTTTGAGAAGGAAGCCTCTGTAGAGAAAGGATGGCAAGAATAAGATTCATGTGCTGCAGAGGAGTGTTTTCCACAGCCTGCTATACAGCATGAAATCATCTCTCTATACCAAAACTGCACAGGACTGAGTCTCATGAATCTGGCTTCAAAGTCATGTGTTGGTGTTAAAGCCTCTCAAAAGCTGGCAAGTCCCAGTGAATGCTGGACACTTCAGGATGCAGCAGGACTCCGTCTGAGGAGCTTCTGTGCAGGAGACAGACAGTCACAAGGGTTCTACAAGAGACAATAGATACCCATTAAAAAAAAATAGGTGGTGACATCTTTTAATCCAAACAGTTGCTTAAATCTCTTAATCGTATTCTTGTCCCAGGACTGTACTTCTGCTTTCTTGAAGCTGATACAAAAAAGCTTAGCTACTTTAAAACTTCTGCCACAGTTCTGTAAGCCTCTAATTGCCCCCAACCCTTCTCTGGGCCAGCACTCATTATAACCGTGAAATCAGAACAAACAAACAGCAGTGTGTTATCTTTTGTGAGCAGTGGTATTTTAATTACTTTAATGGCAATTAAGAGAGTGTTTCTTACAGGTTTTGGCCTGCAGGGATATGACAGTTCTTCTTATACTAGCTTTCATTTTATTGTTTGTCTGCTTTTGGTTTATATGTATAAGAAAAAACAGTACTCTTCAAAGCACAGCATGCTTCTTAGGAAAACAGCTATATAAATTGCATAGTTGGCACTATTTGTTGACCTGGTTCTGAGGCACTGTTGGTAACGGACACAATGACTTGGAGGTGGTTAGAATGTGCAAGAGTAGTGCTCAGAGGCAGAGTGCTTAAACTTAGGTGTCCAAATATCCCCAGAGTTTCACTGTCAGAGAGTGCCGAGACCTCTCTCAGACCTGATCTGGGTGTTACCCGACTGAGCCACAGCAATGACACAGGCAAGATCGCAAAGCTTGTTGATGATGAATGCACTTACATAAGCAACCTGGCTAAGATGATACTGTTCCAGGCCTGTTTTGCAAGTTATTCCTCCTATTTATCCTGTGGGTGTTATGGCTATGGCAAATAGAAATTCTCCCATTTTATGCTTACCAAATGCCTTATATTTTTATGTAGGCATTACAGAAGAGTTGTCCAAGGCTGGTTCTAGGCAAAGCTCTGTATTGTACAGGCCCAGTAACTAGAATATAGTCTGAACCAGCTAACTATTCATGATTTTAGTTTTGGTAATAATCACCTATGCATAACTGAAAGCTCTGAGCAGATGCCAAACTTGGTGTCGCAAGGGGGAATGAAAGAAAACCCAGTTCTGAAATTCCAAATAGAATTTCCATCATTTCTTACCCCTGTGAGTGCTGCACGCTGGCAGCATAGATGTGTGCTTCTGTATAATCCCATTCATTCAGGGTTTTCAAATGGCTAGTCAAATAATTATTACTGAGAGATAGCATCTTCTTAAGTATATGTCTTCTTTCTCCTTAGGTTGGTCCTATGCTATTTAGCCATCAGTGCCTCACTACAAAATAGGTCTTGACAATACTCATAATAAGTGGACTCATTTCAGGTCATGTACTGCTTAGCAGGGTTTATCTGACACTTAGCAGACTTTCACATAAAGCTAAGTAAATCAAGGTAGAATTTCTGTCATCTGATGGGATTTAAATACACAAAATCCATGTAATGCAGAAGAACAAAGCTGATGTGAATCCAAGCTCTGCCAAAGTTGTGGGCCATTCTGCTTACGGTTTCTAGCTTAGGTTCATTCCTAATTAGATACTGAAAAAACTGTGCACAGCAAATTATGAAAAGCTGCAGCTACCTGTAAGGTAGCATGTTCCATTAGTTTCAATAGCATTTCTTCACCCATTTCTCTTTGGTAATATAAAACATTCAGGGTAGGGGAATAGTGAACTTGGATAATGTATTTGAGGTAGGCTGTGAAAATATAGAAATGAAGTGAAGACAATGGGGTGTTTATTAATGAATGTAAATGCCCTAAGGTTAGGGATGTGATTTGAAAATAAATAGCATTCCTGTGTAATACATGACAAGAGGTACTCTGAAGTATCCCTTCTGGATACTCTTAGTCATCTCCCTCCACAGACTGGGGAAGGCAAAGAGGTAAGACTCCTAGTTTAGAGTCATATACGGAAATCCTTCTGATCTCACTTTAAATGTCTAAAAGTCAGAGGTTCAAGCCCAAGCTAGTCATGAGGCTCTCTTTCTACTCACTGTATTTTAGCATATGGTGACTACTACTGTGGAGTTGCCCTTTTCTCTCCATTGACTAAAAGCTGGGAGCTCATAGCACTGGCTAAAATGCAGATAACCTGTTGGTAGATGTGCAAAGTTTGGGTGATGATTCTCTCCCGGAGCTGAGGCTGGAGGAGTGGGGCACAGTGGGTACTCCTGTCTATTTGCAGTCACGTGTAGCTTTATGACCACCTGTTGGTAAACCTGCTCCTGAACATGCCATTCCTGAAGGATCTCCTGGCCTTGCACAATACTACTCTCCATCCAGATTCTGTTGCAGGATCTTAAATTCATTATGAACTCCTTTCCCAAATAACTAGGGTGGACTACCATGCCATGAATAAGGGCGATCAATGTGTCAAACCACTACTCTTTATTCCCTGATCAGTCAGGTGTTTATATGTGCTTCTTAATTTCTTTTAGTGTTTCTATGTTCAGTTCAATGTCTTTGCAACTTTCTCCTCTCCTGTGCCTAGTTGAACACTTAGCTCCCTTTATTTATATATATTCTCTCTATCCAGTAAACATTTTACCTTAGTTGTATTTATACTAGATACTGGCCTCTTTCAAATATAACCATGGGAGCGCTGACCATTTCTCTTATTTTTGATATTTCCAGATCAAGTCCAGGGTAAAATCCTATATTTTAGGCCTCAGGAAACGTCCATGGACAATATTTGGAATTTGCATGAGTGGCGTCCTTTCCACCATTTCTGTAACAATGGTGATCTCCACCATCATGTACTGGAAAAGTGTGAAAAGATCCAGGCTCCACCCACAGGGCAAAATCCGCAAAATTATACGGGGACCTCGGAGACGCACAGTGTGCTGAGCCGCAAAGTGAACTGGTCATTCATTTGTCCTTAATATGCCATATGTAGCTCATGGTATTGCTTATATCTTTTATTTCTAAAAACAAAGCTCTTTAGCTCTACTCATGTTCCCTACCTCAAAGAGTTTTGTTATGTCTGTAAAAGAGTACTTGAAAACAGAACGCAGCACATACCTGCTAACTACTCATTTGTACACTGTAATTTTTATAAAGTTAAGTTTTCTCATAATCTTTTTAACACCACGCTCAGTAATAGTCCTATAAACAGCATCACTGTATTACCTGCAACTGTTTTTTGAAAGATCGTTTTCCACTCATAAACTTCTCTCTGGGTTCAACACTATTATTCCTAGGAAATTATCTCTGAAATGTAGTATAACAATACAACTGCAGATCCTGGAGCCAATTATTTTCTTGCTCAGTTCTTGCAAGTTAAACAAACATGATGGTGATATGCAAGAATCTGTCCTAATTTGGCAGTAATAAATCTGTAAGCTTTTGTGTTTGGCAGCCATCTCTCTCACAATACTTTAATGCTTGCCCAGTCTCCTGCTCTATCTAAATTCTCCAAGCCTGGACTGGCTCTTTGACTCTCGTTTTTTTTAGAGACGGCTTTCATTAGTCAGCCCTGCTTGTTACATATTTTGGACAAATGAAATTTCTGGGTCACGGTCTGTCCCATAGAGTAAGTCATGTGTTTTCTTTGTACTCTTTTACAGACTCTTCACAAAGGGCCTATGGCCGCCTTTTTGATGCAAACTAAAGATAATCCCATGAAAGCCTTAGGAGTGCTAGCTGGTGTCATGGGCATAATGGTGCTGATAACTATCATGATCTCTACTGCCATGTTCTGGCGCAATAAGCGGTCCAACAAAATCATGCCGGTGAGAAGGATCATAAAAAAAAGACAGACCCCGCAGCCCCGGACAGTCAGGATGGAGTGGCTGAAGTTCAAGAGACCCAGCAATGCTGCGGAGAAGTTTGTCGTTGAGGATGATACCAAGAGCCTACAGAACGAGAACAGCAACAACAACATCCAGGTTGCCCCCGTGCCACCGACTGCCCCCTTGCCCCCACCACCCCCTGCCATGGCTCCCAGGGTGGATGCCCCAGGGTGGCGGGTGCCAACCGTGTCTGGGTCCCTCACTCCCAAGTATATAAACAAGCAGCTGAAGAAGAGAGGTCATGGCAGTGCCCACAATGCCCTGGTGTCAGAGCTCAAAATGAAGTTTGAGAAGAGGAACGCAGCTTTCAATGAGCCCCACATCTAGGCACTCTTGGCAGTCCCCAGAGACTGCAGGTTGTGACTGTGCGTGGTTATATTTACGTGCTGTGATCTTCCCCATGTCTGTCAGCACCCTGTGAACTGAGAGCAGCTTCTGGCTGTGATATCCACCCCTCACCTTCACCAAGTATTACGTGCTAAGGAGTCACCCCACCCGTGCAAACACTGCAGTCCACGGCCAGTTGTGACTGCAGTTAATTCAGCTTGTGTCTCAGTGCTGGTCCCTGCCTGCAGCTGTCTGGCCAGGGTGCCGAGCACTCTCACACCAGTCGCAGTCTCCCTAAGTGAATGGGGACCCAGATTGCCCCAGTTTTGGAGGTCTCTACCCAGAGTCATGGTTTTCCAACGAGGCTCTTTGCAGCCAAGGCACTGGTGGATGACACATCCGACCTGATCTGGCAGGTGGATTTGAGGTGTCCAAAAAAAACCATCGCCTCAAATCCCAGACCCAGTTTTGAAGACTTTGGCCTGCACTGAGCTGATGTGCTGGTCTCCCATAGCAGTGATGCTGCAAGAGGGCAGCGCATAGCTGGTACCTGCTGTCCTAGGTGGTACCTGCCGTCCTCAGGGTGCAGTGCAGACAGAGCAATGTGCTCATGGCTCTAGTACCTTCCTTTCTAAAAGGTAAGCAGACGGGCTTGGAGACATTCATTCTCCAGCAGCTTCTGCTGGGTTTTGCCAGAGTACATTGATATGATGTTGCGCTTTGCTTCTGCCCTGGACTTGCCTGCTAATCAGGGGAGGGGAGGGGGAGCCATCTCAGCCTTCTCTGGACTGGCTGGGGCAAGATTCAAGTGTGGAAGTTCAGGAGCAGCGCTTGCTCAATTCATCTAACATCACATCCCCTCGTAAGGAGGAGGCCAGCAGGAAAAGGCCATGATTAAAGCAGCAGGGAAGACGAGGTAAAACCAAGAGGAAAAATGATAACTGAAAAACATGGAGAAACACTGGCAAGTTGCCTACTATGTTGGTCAGTGTCTGGAAAGATCATTTTGTTTTGTACACTGCTAGCAGGAGGTATCAGGGAATATATTTCATCACCTCTCCTGACTTGCACCAGGGACTGGTGAGTGCAAAAGGGCTTTCCCATAATATTTTCTGGTTTGTCCTATCAGTATTTTTGAGTGAATTATGCAAAAGTTAATGGGCTGGGGGTGGGGGGTGGAGGGGTGGGTTGGGTAGGGAAGGCTGACACTGACTTTTTTTTTTTTTTTTCCCCCTGTTATGTGACAGTAAAAAGCACCACAGGTAGAGCACTGTTTTTGCTGGATCTACCCCACAGCTTCTCCCACATGTTAATTTCTGAGGGGAGGCTTTGCAGCTGCGCCTGGTTTTTCCCATCCCTTGAGAAGAAGGCAGCATGCTCTGGGCTGGCTGGGGAGCAGCACCCTTTACCCTCTGTCTGAGCGCTGGTCCTGCAGGGCAGCTGTGCTGTCTCAGACTGACACTATGAACATCAGGATGGGAAGCAAAGCCTGCAGGACAAGACACTGTTAAGGGAGTCACAGGACTCCTCCAGCTGTCATTACAGCTGGACTAGCAGGCCTGGCCCTCAGAGGCTCTTCTTCCCTCACCCCATTAACTGGTCTAATTCCCTCTCTTTGCAGAACTTCATCAGCTTAGGGGGACAGCTGGCTGAAAGAGAAGTTACTCACAGGAAAAATCTTGTTTTTTCTAACTTCTATCCAATCCCCCTAAAAGCCAGAGCAGGACCGTGGCTCGTCACCCACAGGCTGAGCCAGGAGCTGTAGCCAAGAGGAGTGGCAGTGTCCTGGCTGGGGGCTGTGACAGCAGTGCTGCTCCCAGAGCCTCTCCTGCTGCACTTCTAATTTTGTACACGGTTTTTTTGCTTTTTCTTCTTCCTAGGGTTGCATAGCATGAGGGCCAGGCTCTCATGGTATGTGTAGTCACCTCATCCTTGCCCTCTGGCTATGAGTGGGAAAGAGGGGAGATGCAGCCTCTGACCCCCCCCAGTGCCCAGCACGAGCACATGCCTTCTGCTAGTTGTGTCTCCACCAGGTTCTGCAACAGTCCCCAAGGTACCACAAGTTAATGATTTATTCACTATGCTACTGTTTCCCTAATGTTGTGTTGAAGCCAGTATTCCATGTTCATTCTTCTGTGAGGAAAGCCTATGAAACCACTCAATTAAGTGAGATTTAGTGGGAATTATAGGCTTATAGTCTTATAGATTATATTTTAAAAGGAATAAAGATGTTTTATTCTTATGTCATGAGATTGTTTTCCAGTTACGCTGTATTTCAAATACAAGTTTTGGGATTTTTTTTTATAAATAAAAACAAACCTACAAAAGGTTCTTCTGCATATATTGTGCTTCTGCTGGCAATGATACCTTATCAGTTCTTGTTATGTGGTGGCATGGGCAGAGACAGCTAGACAGCTTTCCAGGATGACGAAATGGCACCTTTTGTGGGCTACAAGTCAGGAGAGGGGCTGTGTAGTTTCCTCACTATGATGCAGCAGTTCTCTCTCTCTCTTTCTCTCTCTCTCTCTCTCTGTCCAGTTTCTACAGTTTGCTGTTATTCTTCTGTGTCGACTGGAGTGGAAAGTGACCAGCCGTCACAGGCATGGTTTTTTTTTTTCACTCTCCCTCATACACGGCCCCAAGCTGGTCCTCAACCAGCATCAGCTTATGCCTGACCTTGTATGCACCATCTCTCCAGGGGTTTCTCCAGGACACAGTTGTCTCCTTGCTTAGCCAACTGCTTCTGCCCCTTCCTCACTGCTCTGGACCTCCCATGACACGTGCTTTGGCTGCCTGGCCTCTCCTGTCCCTGCAGCCAAACCCCAGAGCTCCTTGGCATTCAGGTTTCTCTGCAATTTGTAAATCTGAAAGAGTAGAAATGAAGCAAAGGACACCTTTCTGAAAATCTGTTGTGTTTATTACTTTGACATTACAAGACTGACGAGGAAGGGCCATGAAGGATAACACTGAGAGTCACCACTGACAAAACAGGTCTCTGTTGAATAGCTGTGCAGCAAGTTAGAGCAGAAGGAGGTACTGGGGAAGGAAACATGGGCCCTGAGGAGTGAGAGGATGGGAAGCACAAAGCAAAAACCAAAATACAGCTAGAAAGCCAAATTGCCATGTAGTGAAGTTCACATTAGACTTTTTCTCTCCTTACAGCTAAGATTTCTAATCTAGGTTGTTCTGTTTGTTGGGTTTTGGTTTGGTTTGGATTTTTTTTGAGGTTGTCTGTAACAACACATAGGACAAGGGATTTGGATATGTTGGCCAGGTTCTTTGGATGTGCTGGAAAGCATGAGGCCAAAAAAGACAAAAATAAGTTACCCCTCCTGGCACACCCGAGAGTAGGAGCTGGATGTTTTACATGCATGTTTGGGAATTTCTACCTTTGGAAATGACACAAGCTTTGGTTTCAAAGCTGTAGGATAGGCAGGCAGCTCATCTGCATTTTGGGATGGTGCCTGGCTTGCACCTTCAGTTCTCAAAGCCCAGCTCCACCAGCATCTCTGCCCCTGCCCACGAACCCCTCTGGCCTGGGTCAGGTGGAGCATCCCTGTTGCTTCCTGCATCACCCCGCCATCCTGGGAAGAAGGAGACAAAAGTTGGGGAGAGTGGAAGTGGAAAAAGCAGTTGATTGTTTGCCTGCAAAGAGAAACTGCACATTTTTTCACTATCTCTTTTTCTCCACTTGGAAAAGAATATATTAACACAACACTTGTGTAGCAATAACCATTAGGAGTGGGTATGGGGGAAGTGGAGGGGTGTGTGCTAGGTACTGCTAGTGTGAAACTACAATGTTTCTCTAAGATATGTTTGTACACAAATAAAAAAAGCCCTCCCCTCCTTCCTTGTACAAAAAATAAAATAACTCAAAAGCCACGAAACCCTGTGCTGCAACTACATTACACTGGTGTTTATTAAGGATTCACACTCTTCCCGTTTGTGGTACAACCAAGGTTGTGAACTGCTTAGGGCAGCATGAACCTTAAGGTGGAGTAAGAAAAAAAATTCAACAAAACAAAGCAAAGCAAACAAACAACAAATAAAACAACGCCCCACTCTCAAAACCAACACTAACACCTCTGATCTAAAATAATAAAATCTTTTCTCCAAATGAAACAAAATATTAGGTAGGTGCAAAAATAATTGCTGGTTTTGCACATCAACTTTAAAGCATCATATGTCAGCTTAGAATTAAATTCATTAATTGAAAGAAGAACCATTAGAATCCATGCATTTTTGCCAAAAAGAAACAACTCCATTTATTCTGGTTATATAGAAATCCTGTAACCGATGAATTCTTCAAAGGCGTTTTGAACTGCTGCTCGGTTGTGGAAAAAAACCTCTTGCAGTAAGTTGTTGAGATGCTTGAAAATGTGGAAATCAGTGGAAGAGAAGTCTAGTGAGTAAGCTGGGTAAAGTAGACTTTCAGAGCCCAGTTCGTGCAGCTTCTGCAGAGTCATTTGCAAGATGTGGAAACAAAATCTCTCAAACTTGCTTTTTTCCCATCTTTAATTTGATATTCTAATATAAAAAGACTAAACAGTGAAACAAAATCATTAACATAAATAAGAACTTTAAAAAGGTGTATACTACATGAACACAGCTAAATAAATGTTTAGTCCAAAACAAGCATCACAGTCTACAATGGCAAAAATAGCAATTATTTTTGCACCAACACAATAGCTCCATCACGCTGGCCCAAATTTCTCCACCTTTTTTTGTTGCTGGTTATGACCACAGCCCTCTCTGGCTGCCTGATCTGTTCCTATGAGGCAGCACATAGGACAAGCCAGCAGAGAGCTGTGGGTAAAATAAATAAAAACAGCCTGAGCAAGGGGAGACTTTTCACCTTTTGCCACGTGTGTTGCTCTTGGTTCTGGGTGGGGTTTTTTTTTTTGTTAATGCTAGTTTTCTTGCGTGTCTGTGTGCGTTGCTCTGCGACAGTGCCCTGGAGGCAGCCCGAGGGTGCAGCCAGACACCCGTAGCCACACTTCCCCACGCTCACCCATTCCCAGGGCTTCCCAAGCCTGCTGCGAATCCCGGCCGTGCACCCTGCCGTGCCCCAAGTCCTTGCAGCACAGAGGCTTCCTCGCTTGGTACTTCAAGAAAAGCAGCAAGTGCTGTGTCTCGAGGTCATCTGTAAAAGGTGCTGCTGGCCACGCTGGCAGGGCAGGGGCCGGCCTAGTAGAGGTCAGCGCTGTTCCTGTGGGGTGGCCGGGTCTTGCCAGGCTCCTCCCGGGCTGGTGGCCGCCGAGCATCGCGACCATCCTTGGGGTGGCAGAGCCCGTCCTCGCTGCCAGCGGGCAGGCTGTCCAGCGTGCTCTCCTTGCTGCCAGCAGCCTGAGCCTGGCCCCCACGGCGACGGCGAAGGCAGGCACCAGGGCAGCGTGACAAGCACCCCGGGCGAGCCTCGGCAGTGCAGGCGTACATGCCGGCGGGCACGGCCAGCACCATGGCGCAGACGATGACCACGATGTGGATGAGCTTCTCGCGTTGCTCCAGCTGACTGATGTCGCTGCCCGTGACGAAGACAACACACTGGCCTTTGCGGGGCGCCTGGTTGCGCACGGCCACACAGACCTCGTACTTGGTGGCAGGGAGCAGGTCAGTCACCGAGTAGGTGTTGACGCCGGGGCCGATGTAGATGGTGTCCTTCTGGGCAGCGTCGTAGCGGCCCACGAGTAGAGTGTACCAGGTTTCACCTGGATCCGCCGCCGCTGCTGCTGCCGCGAACCACTCCAGGGTGATGCCGTAGACCGTCTGCTTGGCGATGCGCACCTGTACGTGGGCACCTGGCTCAGCAGGGGCGATGGGGTCCCAGCTCAGAGAGGGGGCAGATGACCACGGGGACACCACTTGGAGGCTGATGGTCTCTGAGGAGTTACCCAAGAAGTTGGCAGCCGTGCAGGTGTAGTTGCCAGCGTCTGCTGGCCGTGCCGCCTGGATCAGCAGCTCCGAGCGGACCGTCTCCTCGCTGATAGGCTCAGTGGACACTGCAGGCAGAGGGGACTCGTGTCAGCACGTGGGAGCCACTGTGCTGCCCATGGGGCAGCCCCAAGACCGTGCTGGTGTGAGATAGGGGACGGGAGGCCAGGCAGGACCTGCCTTGCCCAGAAGAAGAGGAAGAAGGGCGTGGGAGTGCGCCGAACCTCACAGGGCTTGTCAGCAAGGCCTTGTCCGGACCAAAAGGCAATAAATACACCAGGACACCTAATCACAGAAGACAGAGGGTGCATCTGACCCACTACCCCAGCGCACGGGGAGACTGCTGTGGGCAGAGACCAAGCCGCTCCTGCGCCACCCGCCATCATGTGCTCAGGTGAGGGCAAGCCAAGGAGAGCCACTGAACTGCAGGAGGCACAACTGCATTTTGGACACATGCTCCATCCTCCATTAGGATTAAGTGAGGGAAAATGTTGGTCTCAAGAAGCTTTGCCCAAAAAGAGGTCAGGAAGCGTTGGGCTGGGACTGAGATGAGGCTTTAAGAACAGTATGAGACACCCTGTCACCCGTCCACAGGTGGCACATGGCTGTGGATGGGAAAAGCCTGTCTGTAATTAATTTAACATGTGCTTGTGGAAAGATGCACAAGTGCTCCTGCAATGCTGCAATTAAAGCAAATATCTGTCCAGGATTAAGGGCTAATATTATCTTCTTTAGCAAACTGGCTTATTAGGAACATACATAACCTGTACAGTGCCCATATGCATTATTAGCTTACCTGATGAAAATAGCAACTTGTCCTATTGAAAGCTCTTAGTAAAAATAAACATGAGGGAGGGCATATAAGGGCCAAGCTGCATCGGGAAGAAGAGGAAAAGACCTCATATTACAAAGCCCTCAATAAAGAATATAAGCAAGCAAGGCTTATGGAGAATGACAGCATTTGTTTTGGTTGTAGAACACAAATTGACACACTGGAGCAACAGGCCTGCAGGGTTTAGAGGTTTATGTAGGTATTTCTTGAGAAAACATATGGGGATACTGTAGAAACATAAAAGGGTGGAGGTGTGTGTGCGCATACTTCCACAGATGTACATGTGCGCACAATTTTATAGAGTCTATGCATATAGAGAGAATATAGAACATATAATGTAAATATATATGCATGTCTAGATAACTACATATTTATTATAAATGTATGACTGATGCCATGATGTGTCACGATAAAAGAGCTACTACTGAAAAATGAGGCCATGCTCATTTCATCTTTGATTGATACCCTGTATGAAGCATGTCTTCTCATGCTGGTCAGGCAGTCTTAGGCATGTAGGATGCTTAAGATTATTTGGATTATTGCCACCACAATAACTGCTATGCTTTAAAGGGGCTGAGAGCTACTGTGGTGACTATAGTAGCCTGTAGACCTACATAAGTACAATAGAAGAACATAATTTTTTATAGAAATAAATACTAAAAAAAAAAAAAATAAGAAAAAGCTTTGCTTACCATTAAATGCCCTTAGAAGTTTGAATGCATAGGTCCACCAGACAGCTGGGGAAGGGCTTGCTTGCACAAAGCAAGTCAGGGTGATGTTCAGCCCCACTGGGACCGTCAGGTTTGTCTCAAGGGCTGAGGTTAGGGGCTTCATGCAGCTGTTGAGCTCTACTTCATGAAAAAACTTCCCTGCCCTGAATTTCGGGCTTGCACAAGTTAAATAGGAATTCATCAGAATAATAGGGGGGCCGACCGACTTAATAAACTCAACAAAGCCCCGCAGGCGACAGTCACAAATCCAGGGGTTGTCATGAAGGGCCAGGACAGCATTGGAAATATCTTTTATCTGCCCCTCCGCCCTTCTGCTTCTCTGGTAGATGGGCCAGCCAAAGAAGACATCCCTGGATATGACAGTAAGCTGATTTGAGGAGAGATCTAAATAGGTCAGGTTGGGCAGATAGCGGAGCGCATGTTCTGGAAGGACATCCAGCCGGTTGTGCTTCAGATCCAAGATTTTCAGAGCTGGGGTGTCTTGAAATGCTGTCCATGGCACCGAACTTAATTTGTTCCCTTGCAAGCGCAGCTCCTTCAGAGCCGGAAGATATTCCAGGCTTTTGATGTGCATCACCGTAATGTTATTAAAATTGAGCCAGAGATACTCCAAGGCACTAACATTCTCAAAAGATCCGCGAGGCAATTCTGTTAGGTGAGAATTTTCTATTCTAATTTTCCGGGTGTCCTGAGGAATGTTTGCAGGGATTTGCCTCAGCAGCACAGACATACAGAGCAAACTCCTAAAGGAGGAAACCAGAAAGTTCTCCAGGTCACACACCATGTTTATGGCTAACAAACCTGTTCTTTATGCAAGTCAACAAACACTTGAATAATTATAAGGTATCCTATACAGGGCGTACAAAAGCCGTACATCTACCCTTGAGTTTGGTTTTACATCCATTTTCTCAAAAAGAATACAATTAAGTCATGAAAATTGCTATATATGCCATTACATCTCTCAGGCAAAATAAGAGAAATCTCATTTTATGCTCAGGCTAAAACTATTCAAGACTTAGAGGAGGCAAACTATGTAGCCATCTGTTTGGTTTTGGTGCTCGCAACATTGGCAAATATATATTGGGAATTTCTGAGCTGCTTTGCTGGTGCTACAACTAGGATAACTCGTGTTCTTACCTTCCAAAGCTGTCTTGAGAACAAGAACATCCTGTGACACAAGATGAAACAGATGAGTTTATCTTGTGGAAGGCCAGAAGAAGAAGAAAAATACGACAAATAGTGTCCATATTCTCCTTTAAGAGCACTCTGCGAGGTTTGCACCAAACATGCCAATAGCCTCCAGGAAGCAAATCCTATTAGCTGTAATCTTCCTTGACGCAGAAATAAATCCTTATGGGGACCTCACCCTAAAGAAGACATGTAGTATGGTTCATCGCCTGTGGCAAAGCGCTAAAAATCATCTCTAGGACTGCTCTTGGCATTTATCCTTTACCCACAGGGATTTTGACAGGCATATTTATTTGGCTGGTAAGATGAAGATGGAGCCAAAACCACTTCTCTTCCCAAGTTCTTACAAGTAGTCAACCATGCCTATTTAATTTTTATTATTATTATTGTTTCAAGGGGTCTGTCTCAATTCCCTATCTTTTAAAGGCATTTATGAAGGCAGAAAACTATAATAAGGGCCATGCTTCACAGTGCCATCTTGCACAATCCTTCAAGCCCCAGATCTTCTGCACAGCTCAACACAGTATGGTCTATGGCATATGATGCAGGAAGAACCTACTCCTCAAACTTAACTGCTCTGTCATGGAAACATAGGAAGTATGGCACTGTTTTTCCTCTAAAATAACTTTTTTTTTTCTCTCCTACTCTATTCCTACATGCTAGTAATGGAAAAAGAAACGTGGATGTTGCCAGTCTGTAGGCTGCTCTGAGAAAAGAATATCTTTGAAGTTAACCTCTTTGTATAAATATAAAATTTCAGTGCTATTTTAAGTTCTCTGGCTTCCCCTGGAAGACACATGCTGATTGCCCCTCAATCACCTCAAAAAATTCAATCTAAAAAATTCTATGGGAAGGGATTTGTCGTTACCAGACTTTTTTTTTTTTTTTTTTAATCCAAAACAGCAGGGTTTGGTTATGCTTTCCAAGCAGCTCTGTGTTCTCCTGGGGCCATCTAGTGTGTATGGGCTTCATTACAGCCCACAGAAGGCAGCGAGCTGCCAGAAAAGGGCTTAACCTCACTGTCAGTACATGTGAAGCTGGGTCACAAATCAAGATTAGCCTGAACCTACTTAACCTCTAACCTATGGGACCAGGATAGAAAGATATTTATAGTGTGATGGCTTAGATCTATACATGGCTGTCAGGGCATGTGCGTAGGATTGATTCCACAGTTTTTAAATCAATGGGCACTTTGGTTTGAAGGCAAATCAGCAAAATGAACTGATGGGGAAGCTGTTGGGGACTGCTGCGGAGCATTTTGGTTGCCTCCCACGTACGAGCAGCAACCTGTGAGCAGCAGCCCTGTTGGGCTATTGTTTTTTGCTGTGCCCCAACCATACAGGATATTTTTTTAAATGGAGTATTCCCCATTTGTCTTTGATGTAGTGTTGATATTTCAACAGCTGCCTTACATTTTCAAATGTCAGTAAGCCACGAGTGCAGGAGAAAAGCTGCTGGTCTGTAGCACAGCAGATGCAGCAGCTATAAATCCCCCATCCGACCGTGGTGGCTGCTGGGAGCATTTCTTAGTGAAGCTGCTGCTCTTGCAGCAAGAGTGGCACCAGCACAGCCCCCATGAGCTGAGACAGATGCTCCTTTTGCACTTACAGAGTAGCTTAAAGAGCAAAGGAACCACCCACCCACTGAGAGTAGGACCATGCACTGCGAGTGCTGCAGGAGCCACACCAGGAGCTGCAATGGGAGGATGTCCCCTTCCAGGTCATCCCTCAGCTACTAAAGCAGAGGGTCTCAAGGACCCTATGCCCACGCTGCAGCAGCACTGGCTTCTGAGGAGACAAATGCCATACTCACCAGCTCCTTTGGTCCTGTTCTGTAGTCTGCCATGGAAAAATTCCCTAATAAAACAATCGAATTATGATTTTATAATAATAGCTTTATAATTTTACACTTCCTTATAACACCTGATAGCATTACTTTGTAATAACAGCAGCAAACGACTTATAATAAAGTTAGGATATAGCTGGGAGTCTGGAGAAAACCTGGGGTATGCCCTTGTGTGTGCTGCAGGGAATGGGAAAGAAAAGTTTTCTGCAGGTGAAGAAAAAATCACGTATTTTGATGTTGCTCAGCATTAGAGGTGGTAGGAGAATTTTCGGTTTTCCTCCTTAGGAGTTTGCTCTGCATGTCTGCACTGCTGAGGCAAATCCCTCCAAACATCCCTCAGGACATCCAGAAAATTCGAATATAAAATTCTCACCTAACAGGATTGCCTCTTTGATCTTTTGAGAATGTTAGTACCTTGGAGTATGCTTGGTTTGTGGGAGTCTCCCATAATGAGAGAAATGGCTGGAGTCCACCCAGGTCATTGTCTTGTCCAGTCATGCTGGCCGAGTATTCACGAGGTGATGGAGGTGCCCACCAGTGCACGAGGTTCACGAGGGAAATGAACTAGAAAACTATCCACTTTGAGAGCTGCACACACGCACCATTCAGTTGTCTCCAGCATCAGGCAGGTCAGCAGGAAGGATTCACTACTTCTAAGCCCCAACCTCACAATAACCTCCTTTGCCACCTTCACATCCCTCCTCCACTGCCTGCAGGAAGGGTCTGAAGGTACGTGGAAGCTATGTCTTCAAAAAAATCTTCCATGAAAAGCATTATTCATTAACAGGTTTATATAGAGTAAAACCTTGGCAGTTTCCCCTCCATGTACATCTTGGGGTACAAAACAGCTGCATAAGATTGCCGGCCGTCCTGGGATGCAGCAAATAAAATTGCACTCAGGCTTCTTCATTAGAAAGAAATATTTTAAATTAGTTGATTAATCAAAACAGGAATTTCAGTCGTTTTCTTTCTGCTACATGAGCTCTTCTCCAAGTCCCTGCCATCATCTACAAGTCCAGGAAAAGGTTTTTTTAAAGATTGGTGTCTGTTAGCATCATGGGCCAACATCCAGCTGTTTTCAGACTGATATTTATTTGCTGCTTGAGAGGTTATTTCTCTAAGCATTCCCAATCCCCAGCTATACTCAGATGGTCCAATGTTAACCTGGTGAACTACATATCAAAATCATATGAATTAGTGGGTAGAGAGTCTACCCACTGTCTAAGGTAGAGAGAGGAGGAAACAAAAAAGAAAGAAAAAGTAAGTGAAAGGGGAGGAAAAATCCCTTAAACAGTGTTAGCTGCATCCTTTATATTGATGTTCCCTATTGGAGTAGGATTTTGTTGCCTTTTTAATTCAGCCCAGTTTATGCCTGCCTGTAAATGTAATGGTCACTTTTGTGACAGCAGATGTCCACTCAGTTCAGCTGCTCTTTAATGTCAAGTGGCATCCCGGCCAAAGCCAAAATGCAGAAAAAGCTGTTTAAAACCCAAGCTGTCAAAACAAATCTCCATAGAGGCATTGTCTGGTAATCTATGGGAAGTGGAATTCAAGAGGCTGCACTTATTGCCAAAGTAAATGCCAAAAGGAGGCCGATTGCATGCTCCCAGCAGTGGCCAGGGAGTCAAACCCCATCTTGAAATGGCAGGCACGCACAGGGCTGTAAGAAATCCAGCCCAGGATGATGCTTTCCAATTACAGCGCCTCTGCCAGCAGTAGAAATGCTAGGGAAGACATATGAAGTGAAGGCTGCTGTTCTATGTTTCAGATATGATGCATGTATCACCAAAAGGTACAGACTTGAGAAGAGAAGGGTGATGTGAAAAGAGGGAAATAGACTTTCCCATCACAAGCCTCCAACAAGAACAGCAGCTGTACAGATTTGCTTTGTCTTTCCTCAACTTTTTTGAGTAACCCAACATCCATGGCACCACAGCTCAGCTGCACCACAGCAAGTCCCACAGAAACGGGTGCTACTTACCCTCTTTCACCCTTCAGAAGAAAGGGTTTCACCTCTTGCTTAGGAGCAGAGTCCATCTCCCACGCTGAAACCAGGAGCCAAGGGCCAACACACTCCCTGGGGTGTGACTGCAGCATCCCCACATCACCACCAGCAATCACTAGGACACATGAGCACCATCCCAAGGCTCTCTGCTGCCCCTGAGAAGCTCCTGGTCCTGCTCACTGGGGTGTAAATGCTTATTTCTCAGCAGTTTGAACCATTGCTGGCAATTGCCGAATTTTTTCTTTTTAATTTTGATTAGCAGGAAAGTAAAATAGGGGGTAATTGTTTTGCTCTCTGTTGGGCAATCTGTGTCTTCTATTCAAGGACTTCAGTGCTGGTGAAGCTTCCACTGAGCCACAGTACTAAAGCACTGACAATTGATTAAATACATCCTGAAACTTTTCAGACATTTTCAGAACACACTGACATCGAGGGACTTTGGTGTCAGCTTCTCCAGAAGCTTTTTAACCTTTAGATTTTACTTTACCATTGGAACACTTTCAAATGTCCATTCATTTTTTAAATACTTTGAAAAATATCTTTCTGTCTGTCCGTCCTTATTGACATTTTGGGGTTGTTCTTCATTATTTTTCACAGATTTATATATATATATATAGACATGTACATTTTGATTGCTGCATTTTTTAGCCATTTATAGACCTTTCAGTCTATTCTTTCTGGGCATGCAGAAATAGATATGAACATGACTGCACAAGGCAATTATAGCCTTCCAACACATTAAATGTGCAAATGTAAATCACATTGTTTTTATCAACCTGAAGATTATTTTGCCTTTGTGGAATTTTTATACATATGTGCCATTAAAATATTTGCAGAAACTCTATAATTCAGAATCTGTATTAGCCTTTGTCTAGATCTACTCACCAGATGATCTGGATACCTTTTTAAGATGTTTGGAATAACATATTTCGAAGCCTCAACATGTTGGGGTTTTTTTTACTTTTCTTGCACTTCAGCTGCTTGCAGTACTCCATTTTAATCACTTTGGACACATTATTTCATTTATATTCTGCTCAGTCCCCTCATTTTGATAGCTGCTTTTCTCCAGATCCTTCTAAGAAAATGAAATAATAACAATTTTCCAGTGCAGTTCAGAGCTATTTGGATTAATTTTCAAAGCACGATTAACTTTTTCTTTAAAACCTTATGCTTAATTTTTTAATTTTACACTATTCTGATTTCTAAAGTATAAAAAGATGCTGTGGAAGGAGGAGTTTGTGTTGTTATATGGAGCAGCTCGTACCAATCTCGTAAGCGCTTAGCCCAGACAGTCAGTTCAAACCCTCCTGCCTAACACAGGTGGACACTTACTTTATTCCTAAGTATTCCTGAAGTGGTCCAACATTTACCTGAGAAGAAATTTTGAAATGGTTTAAGAATAAATATCAAAAACATTGTTCTCCAAGAAATTCCATTATATATTGCTTGACAGTGCTAAAATATTTGAAATAGATACCCAAAAAAGGAACAAATCGGTCACAAGACATAAAGATCAGTAACAAAGGAAACATAAGGAGCGGCTGAGAGAGCTGGGGCTGTTTAGCCTGGAGAAGAGGAGGCTGAGGGGAGACCTTATTACTCTCTACAACTACCTGAAGGGAGGTTGTGGAGAGGAGGGAGCTGGCCTCTTCTCCCAAGTGACAGAGGACAGGACGAGAGGGAATGGCCTCAAGCTCCGCCAGGGGAGATTTAGGCTTGAGATTAGGAAGAAATTCTTCACAGAGAGGGTGGTTAGGCATTGGAACGGTCTGCCAAGGGAGGTGGTTGAGTCGCCGTCCCTGGAGTTGTTTAAGGTGAGGGTGGATGAGGTTCTTAGGAGCATGATTTAGGGATTGGTGGGAATGGTTGAACTCCACAATCCAGTGGGTCTCTTCCAACCTGGTTATTCTGTGATTCTGTGATTTTTCCAAGGAAAAGAAAATCAAAAAAGGAAAAAAGTGTCAAAAAAAGCTACTAATGCAGTAATTCCATAAGATATGCAGGCATTTTTTTCCTTTTTTATAGCACATCTGTCCAAGTATGAATATTCTCCCCACCTGAGCTCTGAGCCAACTCTATTCATGTCTTACGACCAGAGGAGGTAGTCTGCCTGAACTAACCCTGCTGAAATCACATGCCTACCACCCCTTCAGTTAAAACAACAAAAATTCCACCAGTGAGCTATTTATCTGCCTCTTACCATGCCTTATACCACAAAAAATCTGACCCAGAGCCATGAAAGTCACAGTCAGCAGAAAAACAGCTTACTTATTCATTTCAAATGTTACCAAAAGTTTAGCAAGCATAGGGTTCGTCTTCTGATCGACACTAGATGACAGAGCTTACACAAGTTCCTATCCATTATCTATTTTGTGTGAATCACCAGTGCAGCACAGAGAGGCTTGGTTTGGAGCAGCATTGGTTGAGGTGCTGGACTGTGATGTTTCACCTGAAAGGCAGTGAGAACAGCCAGAGGAAATAGGAAAGAAAAATCATGTTTGCTATACTTGGGATTGCTATTTACTCAAAGTGCAAAAAAATATCAAATAGCAACTCTAAAACTTAACACATCTGCAAGGAATGGCACAGGATGACCTCTCCATCCAAGCAAAGAGCAACAGCGCTGGCCCAGCCAGTGCCTCTTCCACTGCAGTTCACAGACGGTGTGTCAGAGCATGCACTGACAGAGCAGGTGAGAGCTGCTCCTTGCCAGGGCTGGATGCAGAAAATTACCCAGCTCATGCCACCAGGCAGCCGAAAGGTAAGTGCTTCTCAGTCCCAGACAGCTCCTGGAAACCTGTTTACAGGAAAGTCATTCGGTAGTAGGTCCACTCTGTTCACCTCAGGAGAGCTTTAGGAAAGCTTTGATTCTTCAGGGCTAGCTTATCCACCCAGGGCTGGATTGTCAGGCTCGTTTCTGTACACCCACACCCCAGTGATACAACCACAGACGTGGGCAGGAATCAGACAACTTATCCAAAAACTGCTACTGGAAGAATATTTTTGTTCTACCTTGGAAGGAGAATATTAAAGTCATCATAGGAGATGCAACTGTATAAATAATAGATCTATTACACGCTACATATTTTGTCAATTAATTTGTTGTAGTAAAATAAATAAGTTTGCAAAATGTTATTTGTAAACCTAAAAATCTGTGCATTCCCATAATAGAATTCACAAGCACTATTTCATACAGAGGTCGACAAATTCTCCCAATACAAAAGAAGTTCTTTATCATTAAAGTAGGGAACACAGAGAGTCCTAGTGGAAAAAAAAATCTTAGTGTAAACTTTGTTGCTGGTATTTACGGTGAGATCAAATCACTTGCTTTTTCCATCGGGCCAAGTAATCTGACATGATTGAAACCCTTCTGCACAAGGAAGACTTGCAAAATCCATGCAGGAGACTATTCCAGCCAGTGAATTTTGTTAACCCATGCTGAACACACATCCAGAATGTGAGTGGAGATCCTTCCAGGGAGTTTACAAATATACATTGCAAAACAATTCAGCAAGCTTTGTCCATTACCATTTCAACATCTCTGGATCCCTCTCATTCAACATTTGGCAGAACATACATAATTTTCTTCACAAAGAGTATTTATTACAAAGAGAAAAATATTATATACATTTTTACTACATGAGGGGCTGGAGTGGAAAATTATACAGCTGGAAAGTGCTTTGTGATAAGCACCCAGATCCAGTGGAACTGCAGGGCTTCGCTCACCATGGCTATGAAAGTATATTGAGATGAATATGAGACAGTTTTTTGCAGAGTTCTTGAAGCTGTAAAATGCTTGAAACCCAACAGTCCACACTGAGCCTCTGCTACCACTTATGCCGTGGTGGAAGTATGGCTGATGTGTGCCTGGCCAGAGGTCTTCACCACACCACATACTCCTGCTCTGCATGGAGAGAGGTATTTTCAAACCATAAGTGCCTGACTGAGCCCTCATCATCAGTTCTGTTGGGAGAGTCAGTCTGGGAGATCCAAGCAGAACTGTATAAATGTAGGTTTTTCAGTATGATTACAAAGTATTACACCAACACACATAGTTTGCAGATTAAAATATGGCATGATTTTAACTAGCACAGCTGATATAAAACACTCTACTAATTACAAAACACCTAGAAAATACCAGCTAGGGCTGATACTGAAAGACCTGTGTGGTACTGTTCCTTGAGAAAATCTGAAGAATTGTGTTTAGGGCCAAAATGCAATCACAAAACACTATTATACATTCTTGGGAGTGGACTAGGTGTTGTCTCTTGATATACATCTCCTTTGCACACTTCTCTGAACTCAGATCAGAGAGCTGTTATGTTGGACATACTAGAAAGGGTTGGTGCACATCTTTGTTTAGTAATGTATTAAGCATTAAGTTGATGTTTCATGCAAACATGGGGTAAGTAAAAGGTGAGACTCTCAATCTTCACCTTCATAGATATTTAAATTACTGAAGACTCCCCTGTTTGTCAACAAAAAGAACATCAAAACACCTGAGAATAAATACTTAGCGCATTGCAGAGCAGGTTCTAAACAATACCAAGCAGAGTGCGCTCAGAAATATTGCTTAATGTCCTCACACTCAGTGTGCACATTTCATTTCACAAAAGTAAAAGCGGTCCAGGAGAATGAGGACCACAGTCACAGAAGCATTTGACTGGGTATAAAACAGCAAACCCCAAGTGGGATGAG
The DNA here is from genome assembly GCA_033459285.1 of Clamator glandarius. NCBI lineage: Eukaryota > Metazoa > Chordata > Aves > Cuculiformes > Cuculidae > Clamator > Clamator glandarius. The sequence continues at coordinate 1,617,727 of JAUNZM010000165.1, read as the reverse complement.
CAACATGTTTCTGTAAAGCCTGGGCAACCTCTTGCATCCTCCTCCAGAACGTGTCAGAGACAGAGGCATTGACAGGGTGGCCTGTGGTGTTGGAGCAGAATGTTGTATATACAGCCACGCGATTTCCAGCTAGCAAGCCGACAATCAGCCTAGTTACTGTCAGCAAAAGTATTCATTAGGTTGTCCCTCTATCTTTGGTATTGCTTCTGAGTCCACGCTGGATCGGGCAGACAGCAGCCTGTTTGACTCATCAGGAGTATGTCTAGTCAAGTATTCTCCTTCCACGCCTTTGACCTTGGCCCCAGGAGAGAGGCTTTCAAAGGTGACATAGGATTCCTGAATTTCCTTGGGTTTCCGCACAAAGCATTTTTTGCAGCGCCTTTTCAGTGCTCCGCAGCAGACCACCAGCGTCAGAGGAACCGCAATGACACAGGCCACACTAATAACAACCACGTTGATGAGCTTCTGGGTCCCTCCTGCACTGGCAACTTCATCTGTGGAAAATATGATGCATTGTTCCTTCCGGGGGATCAGCCCTTTCACACAGACACACACAATGTATTTGGTCTTTGGCAGCAGCCCATAAATGGTGACCTTGGTCTTCCCTGGCTCTACATTGATCCGACGCATATCTCTCTCCCCAAAGATAGCATAGAGGACACTGAACACTGTTGTGTTCTTTGCCAGAGGTGCCTTCCAGGCCAGGGTGATGCTCTGGTCAGTGTCCCCTATCACTCTGACGGACCTCACTATTCGCTCTGGCTCCTGCTGTCCAGTAGGTGGGCTCACCAGCAGGTTTCTCGAGTTACCATCTTGTGCCACATCTGGGAGGAGGAGGTCCTCTCCAGTGCCCACTCCAGCCCCCAGGGTAGGCACGGTGGAGGTGGTGATAACATACCTTGCTACTAGCTTATCATTGTAGGCAGCTGCTTCCATCCCACTTGCTTTCCCATTCCACGAGCCTTTGACATTAGCATTGGGGTCATCCGTGCTTTCCAAGTCTGTGATGATGAGAGAGATGAATGCTTCTGTTGCCCCTAGAAAATTCTTGGCTTTACAGATGTACTCTCCAGAGTCAAGATAAGAAACTACAGGCAGGCCCAGAATAGACCAGCTCATCCCATCACTGGAAATCTCTTGATGAACTGCAAGGAAGGACAAATGTAAAAAAACCAGGCATTAATCAATAGAATTAATAATGTCTTTTATAAAATATTAAGATTCAGTCAGCCAAATGCCTATTTGATACAATAGAATCATCCTTTGGGTTTTTTTTGCCACCAAGAACATTACAAAATCAAAGTAAATCCAAGATAAATATGTTAACGCTAAAAATTAGGTTATGTTGGGATTTACACTGCTTCAGACCAAATATATGTGAAGCATTTGATGCTCTCTCCTCCTAAACACTGTACTGTTTGAAAACAAAACAAGAAAGGTACTTCCATTTGAAAAAATTAGACTTCAAAAAGCTTAAAACTCGTATGCAGGTACAATAATCTAAAGAGTGGAAGGAGTAGTAGGTAACATGACCAAATCGAGCATTAGATGCAATTCTTGGAGTCACAGAAAATACAAGCAGCAGAGACTTTCTTCTAAAAGCTAGATGCAAACTAGTCTAGACATGGAGAAAAATAGATGAAAAATAATACAAACTTTTACTTCTAAATTAGTGAAGGTTTTTATTGACCCAAACACAGGAAATTCTGATCGCTTATCACTGAATGATATGTACGCAGATGAGCATTGATTTTTCTCACTTGGTTTACCAGAGGCTAAACCCAGATTTTTTAGCCTTTTTCTATCTGTGCATAAAAAAAAAGAGCTGGGATCATGTAGAAGGGTAAAGCACATTCTTCATTATTTGACCAAGCTCCTTAGAATGAGCAAGGACTACCTTTGTCACTGAAAAGCAAACCAGGGAGATGTCTGAAAAGCAGAGGTAAGAGAGGATGCAAACATCTCCCAAGCCCTAGTGGCATGTTCCAAAGGCAGTGAAATACAATGACAGCAGAAGTTACTTTTTCAGTTTAACTATTTACTGAATGGGTATGTTAAAAATGTAAAGCTAGTGGTCTTCCTAAGGCCCTTCCTCATACTTACAGACCGTGGGGTATTCCTCATTCCTTTCTATTCAGAACACCAACGTTTCAGGCAGTCCTATTACAGCGTTGGCACAGAAGCTGCCATTGTTGAGAAATAATGTATATTTTCAGCCAACATTTTATTGAAAGATGCTGAAGTCTGATTTAACTGGGCAGAAAGCACATCATTCTCAGTCATAGATCAAAGTAAACTCAACACTCACTTTCAGGAATGCACTTTGTTTTATTTTTTTGTTATGGTTCTCTTTCAAGTATAGAAAGGACGTTCACAGCACAATAGGTAGATAGACACTGTTATTACAAGAAGCAGCTCTGCTATGTCCTGCACATCACACACAAAAAAGTGATGACTTGTACAGATTCAAAAAAAAAAAAAAAAGATATTTATTACAAGCTGCTTTACTGCTGTGAAAGAAAAATGCTCTCTCCCCTTTTCCTCTGGACAAAGAAGCCCAGGAACCCTTTGAAGATCGGATCCCATGGTTAGTGACCTATCTGCTGAGTTTAGACCTTCTGTGAAAGGCAGGGCTAGGCCTGGGGGACAGTAGCATTCAGAGGAGATTGGAGAGATGAAGATTCAGGTCCTGATCTAAATCTTCTAGGGCTAAAAGCTAAGGACGGCTGCCTTCAGTGCAGCAAAAGTTTCTTCCCTAAATTCCCTGCACATTAAAGGATCAATATTGCAGCTTGAGGTTCAAACATTCTCGTGAATGGAGATTAAAATATAATCAATCAGAAAAACAGTAGTTATTTGAAGGCTTCCTCCAGAAGAGGGAAGGTACAGAAGAGGGACTTGGTCACTGTTTCTCCCACAGAACATTTTCCCACAAGACCTTATCAATCCATCAGAAATGAACCATTTTGTGGAAGCATTGTCACCGAAGTATTGTATCCTTCAAGCAGGTCAGTGGTGCTTTTCTCTTTCCATATGTCAGTCACATTGCATGTTTGCAATTTTTTCTTTCTTTACGACAGCAGATTTGAATCCCAGTTGAATTCATGTCAGACACCACTCTGCCAGAGATGTTTACTAACTGATTAATAGTAGCTCATCATTACTCTCAAAGACTCATAAAATAATTCAATAGTTCGGGGACTGAATAGCTAAATAACTGTCCTTAAAAAAAAAGCCTCTTGTTACAGCTGGACAGAGTTGCAGAAAAACACTTGATACCTCTCACCATCACAATTAGAATCATAGAATCACTAGTTTGGAAAGGACCCACTGGATCATTGGGTCCAACCATTCCCACCAGTCACTAAACCATGCCCCTCAGCACCTCATCCACCTGTCTTTTACATTGTTATGTTTGTTTAAATTGTTATTGTGTGTTTAAATTTTAAATTGTTATGAAACAAAGCAAACCCAACTTTTTGCATGTGATAATATGCAGTTATCTTATAATATTTACATCAACATGTAAATAATTTTATAATCTATAGAAAATCACACAGCTATAGTGAATTACATGCAATACTATTGTGAATTATAGTGAATCTTTTAAAAAAATCCAAAAAATAAAGTGGTGCGAAATGATCAGTATGAAGTCTTTGTTGTCACAGAAGTTTCCACTTGCTCCACAGTCTATATAAAGTAAAGGCGCAGGTTTTCCTCACTTATTTCATGTGTGCAAGAAAAGCTTAAACCAAACCCACCTGTGCCATTCAGTTGCGCACCATCAGCCCTTCTCCAGCTGAGCTCAGGAATGGGCACCCCTGTTGTCCCACATCGCAGTAGCACGGTGCTGCCCAGGATGGTCTTTACTTTGGCTACGGACGTATGTACGACAGGGCTTTGACATTTTCTTATCTCCACTTGGCTGAAGAAGACTCCTGCAAGGCTCCGGGGGGTGAAGCATTTCAGTCTGGGCTCAATGAATGCTATGTTAGGAGACTGAAAATTCAGGAAATGGACCATTTCATACAGGCTGCAGTCACATACCCAAGGATTGTCTTGCAAACCTGTCAAAATAAACCAGAGCACTAAGCCAATTCAACAGCACTTTATTTTTTTTGCTGTGTTTGTTTCTATTTTTCAGCAGGACAAACCATGATAGGCTCCTAATCTGCCCTGGTAAGGATCCCTGGTGCATATGGAAGAGTAGGGGAGGATGTTCCAACAGCCCCCACTGCTGTTGGCTGAGGTTGATTGATCTCATAGTTGCCAATTAGTAGAAGAAAAAGAATACGGCTTGCTAAAGTATCTCAAAATCTGGAAAATATTCTTTAATTTAAAAGCAAGATTATCTACATCATGAAAACATCAGTATTTATGCATGTAAAGAAGTAAAACAAGAAGTAATAAGCACATTTGGCTCCAGGGTGGAAAAAAATAGTAGCCATGGGGAAGAGCTGGTTTGTTTTGGGGCCTGGATATTTTTGGCATGGAGAAACTATGGAGTCTCTTCCTCAGACAGGCTGGGAAATTCTTCTCACTGGAAATTATTAAAATACAAGACAGATTATTAGATCAACTGTAAGGCCTGCAATAGGTGTACATGATCCTTCCTGTCTGCACGAGTTCTCTTCTGGCCCTCTTATTCTGTGTTATTTTCATTATTTTAGTAATGAGTTATCCTTCCTGAAGTGCTAATTTAATCTCACTAAGAAGAAAGTACTGTTTTGTGAAGCAAATAGAAGAATGTACATGTTATGGTACAGAAAAGAACATAAATAGTCAATAACTATATTGGAAATATACACATAGAAAGGAGTATATTGAAGAATATACTCCTGTTTCAAAGTCCCAGAATGTTTCTTTATTTTCTGCTACCTCAGTGCACCCAAATTCTGAAAATAAGAGACATCGCTGTATTAAAAATAAACCTGTGAAGGTGGTACCAAAAAAGCAAAATCAGGACTAGGGCAATGCAGGAACAGAAGTTGCTGCATTCTGATTAAATCTGTGTCATCCTACTTACAAATATTGATGTTCGCCTGTCCTATGGGCATTTTATGGTCTCTAATGAATTCAACTAGCAGAACTGGCACTGGGGATTATTTATACCACCTAACTGTAGCCATGCATTTGAAGCCTAAGCCAGGAGCACAGCGCCCCAGAACCTGCCACCGGAGTGAGCTCTGCTACCTCCAATAAACCATTTTAAAGACTGATGAGAAACTGTTTTAAAAGACTGCTGAGACCATCGCATACATTCATACCCAGACTTGGAAGGAGGCCTGAAAGTGGTAGATCTTGATGCCCTGTTCTCAGTTGATGGCAAGTCATCCTCAAAGCCCCAGGGAGCCTTTCACTGCCCTGCAAGGCACAGTCCTGCTGTCTCGAGTGGACAATCCTCATGTGCAAAAGCTTGCAGCCTTGGCACAAACTATTAGCCACCTAATTACCACTCTAACTACTTCTTGAAGTAGTCTACAAGCAAGGTCTCTGAAGAGGAATCACAACCATGCACTGTAGACAAAGGAATGGGCTGGGCTAATTCTTTGTTATTCATGGATTTTTCTATGAGAAACAGTCATGGGCAGAGTGAAATGGAAACATGCAGCTGCATTCTCCCATTCTGCTCCTGCGAGGGGTGTGCATTTCATATGCCTGGTCCCTGTGGGTGTCAGCAGGATAGGACCGAGGAGGTGGAGCATCTATACATTGCTGCATTATGCTCATTTGCCTACATGAATTTTGTAGGATCCTGGCACAAGCAACCTGCGCACAGTTGGCTATATAAACACTCAAGTTGGGCACAAGCATCAAGGCATGATCTGTTGTTCTTGACAAAATACTCTCCTAGTCTATATGGAATAGAATAACATTTTCACATGTATCTTGACTCTAAAAAATAAATAAAGAAAAAAGTATGATCTAGGTAGTGTCTTGTCATGTCACAAATTAAACAGTCAATTCCAAACAGCTAGCTTGGCTTAAAGAACTTGGCTTCTGGCAAAACAAGATGACAAAACAGTTGCCCCTCTCCTGATGCAAATGAAACCTTAAACACCACCTGCCAAAGACACTAAAAGCTCTGTAGGTGGCAGTTCGAACTTTTTTGAAGTCTTGTGTTTCTCTCCACTGTAATCTGGTTTAAAAAACTTCACCCTCCTAAATTTATCCAGAGTGCAAAGAGCAGTGGATACTTTCCACAGTGACAGAAAACTTGCATTGTCCCTGATGAGATTATCAGCAGGTGCCTGAACTCACATCCATGGCTGGAGAGGCAGTACACGCAGATGCACACATCCCAGAGATCAAACACAGTGAGTGGAGCTGGCTCAGCTCATAGCAAGTGAAGACAGCAGATGGCAACAATTCCAAACCATCATCAACTTCCTGTGGATTTGACCCAGTGCATAACAGCTAAATGGCTGAGTAGTAATCCCCTGAACTAGTAAATGTGCTCGAAACCTCATCTGGGGATACTGCAACTGAGAGGATTCAAGAGAGTGATCTGTAATATGCTCTCTGACACAAAAATGGGCAATTGCCCCAAAGCCACACTTCTGAGAAGCTCAGAATTGTCACCAAAATAAGTGTATTCTTCTAATATAGCTGCCCCTACAGGACTCCTTTGGTGGCTTTGGGGAGACTGGAGCTTAATTCTGTGTTATACAGATAAACAAGGCTCTGGAAAGAGACAAATTAGCAATCCCGACTGAGATTGTATGTTCAGTGATGGTTTCATTCCTCTTTAATTTGGACATAATAAATATCCATCTTTGTATTCAATGCTTCTGAAAATGGATTGATACCATAGTAACTGTTATTAGCAAGAAGCACATGAAAGATGTGCAGCTCTAATCGTATTTGTATTTCTGTCAAAAATGGCAGTGTCAATAAATAAAAAGGGCTTGAGCAAGAGTCATCAGTTCTGTGTTACAAAGATTCAAGATATTTATGAAGTTAACGGTGTAATAAGCTGTGTTTGGGGAGCTTGGGGTAAGTTTGTTAAAATGTAAATGAATTTGCTCACTTTATTTCGGGTATTAAATTGTGTACAGCAGCGTATTTGCTGCAGTAACTACAGTGGGTGAAAATGCTGCAATAGGATGAGGAGCTCTTGACATTTGTGCCCCTGCAAAATGACAAGCACTTCTCTTACCTAGGATGATCTTGGAGTTGTCGTTGGGGAAGTAAGGAACAGCCTGTAGGTTGGCCCAGGTGGCAATAAGAGCCTGAGGAAGCGTCATCAGCTTATTGCTTGACAGGTCCAGGTATGTGATATTCTTGACATAACGAGCAGCATCTGGAGGGATTGAGGTAAGTTCGTTGTTGTGCAAATCCAGAAGCCTTAGCTGTGGCATGTCAGCCAAGGTTTCCCAGGGGAACGATATTAAGTCATTCCCATCCAGCCTCAGCTCCTGCAAGCGACGGAGGCCCTTGAAGGTGATCATGCTGAGGCTGGCCAGGGAGTTATAGGGCATCCAGAGGTACTCCAGGTTGTGTAGCGCATGGAAAGCCTCTCCTGGCACCCTTCGGATGGCTGTCTTCTCTATCCGAAGCTTGGATGTATCTACAGGGATGTTCACAGGAGTGAGGGTCATCTCCGGGTCATTACACAGCACTGTCCTGGCAGGGAAACACAAACGCAGAGGTGACTTTCTTGTGTTTTGGAAAGGTTTTGAAACTTTATTTCAATGCAAGATTTTGATCTTCTTTTCTTTTTTTCATAGGCTTTCTTCTTGTCATTTCTTACTTGCTGCTCATCTCTACATCATCACCGCAAGTACATCAACTTGCAGTAATTCATATGTACCTTTTGACAGCACAGATTGCAGTGTTGTACCTCTCCTGGAGTGGTGCAAGTCTGAGCCTGGCCCATATAGTGTTCCTACTTATTTTTTTTTCCATTTTTTTCCCTGAGTACTTATGATAGAGAGCAGTGATAACATTCATGCACAACAGAGCATTCTAGTGCACGCTAAAACAAAAGGATCCATAAATTGAACAACAGAGCACAGAAAAGGATGCCTTAGAGAGGGGTGGGGTGGCAGGAAATAATATAGATTAAATACAGCGCAGAATCTTTGGTTCATGAAATGAGAATAGGAAAGTTAGGTTACAACTCACAGGAAAGACACTACAGCTCGCTCTGCTTTCCTATGAAACAGTCTGGATGGTGTCCACAGAGGGTAGCAGGCACTGCACCACCGGCACATACAGTTACAAGAGTGGAAGCACAGAAAATTAACTCTTTGGAATATGCTATACTATAAGCAAGGCAGATTTATGTGTCTTAATCATTCTTTCCCATTTCTAATCTCTAGCGGTCAACTCACGAAAACGCCACGCTGCATTTTCATATTAAAAAAGTGGTGCATTTTCCTTTGTTAAGGTGTGGGGTTGTAGGTAGCCATTAGGAATGAAGAGAGACAAAAGAGGTCTCTCCCACTGCACTTTGATTTGCCTATCAGCAAGGAGAGAAAGGCAAGTTCTTAAAACATAAAGCAAAATGTAACAAGTTAGATAGGCACGTTCCATTCTACATGCCAAAAAAGATATTGCAAGAAATGTAAAGTGATCAGTCAGGTAACGGCTCCTTATCATGCTGCCTGGCTGATAAATAGAATATTACAAATATTACTGCCAAAACCAGGCAGTTATTCCTCTGTTCTCAACAAAAACAAATAACATCAATGAACTGCTCAAGCGAGTTTCCCAGAGTTAAATGTTATTTGAGCATACAGTTAAATTGTTAATTTATAATCAAAGCATAGTACATTACTCTCATCCAGTACATATATTGTGGCATTAAATCCTGCCCATCCTCAGCTGCAAGTTGAGATATTGATGAAGAGAAAAATCTATCAAATAAGAAAAATCCAGAAATCCTCTTAATTATTTTGGGTTTTGTGCAGCCATGATGCAAATTGCGTGATAACTGAGAAACTATGGCAGTAAAAGTGTGCTTCCCATATTGTCCCTCAAATATGTCAGCAAGCACTAAATGTTTAATCTATGGTATAATCATCTTCTACTAGTGAGAAATATGAATCATAATGGAGAAAAAATAGGTGGCATTACACTTCTTAAGGGACTAGTGGGTATTTGTTTTACTATGTGTCTTGCCAAAACACACTACAGATTTTTCCAGTCACTGAGAAGAAATTCCCCTAGGAGCTGTGACATTTATGGAGCAATAATTACCTCTCTTGCTATTGCTCTCCCATCTAACAATTGCAGACTACTTGTGTCTCTACCACACTTCTTACTGGGAAAGTTTCTGGTCTTAAATCTATAGCACGATAAAAGTGATAAGAAAGTAGATCTATTTCATGGCTGTCCAAAATATAGGGGATAGCCTTTCATTTCAGTACAGCTGTCTTGTCCAGAATATATTTCTTCCAAAGGATTTTGCAAACCCTGTATCCATCACGAAACCTTCTTTACTGAGAAACACACCTTAGAAAAATGTAGCCCATGTTTCATTAAGTCAAATCATTAATTTGCTATTACCCTTCAGAAAGACTTCTTTATTACAGTCCTTCAGAGAAACGTCTGTATAATGGCGCTGCATTCAAAAATGGATGCCCTCCTGGTCTTGTCTTCTTTTTAATGGCAATTTTCCTGTCTGAGAATTATCTGATTTTATTTCTTTTATTATTATTATCTAACGCTTTTGGTCAGTCTCAACTAGAGTCTATTGCTTTGCCCAAAATCCCCAACTGAAGGATTTTTTAAGTAATTGGAATTCCAGTTTTTGGTACCACAACATAAACCAAATTTAGTTATATTTCAGAAACAAACCAGCAGACCAGAATAAAGCCTTTTAAAACTAGCCTTTTCAAGGTAAAAAAAAAAAAAGACAATGTTGCTTAAATTTTATTCCCTTTTTGCTGTTGCACCAGCAGTAATTATGTCACTTCTGTTCTCACAGAGGAGATGCCCAAATGCTTTCTCTGAAATCAGCTTACTGCATTTTCAGAAGCTAATCCTCTGCAAATAAAGCTAGAGCGCAAAGCAACTGCAAAAATAATGGACACAAAGTCTGGAAGCGATATTTTCTCCTCCGAGCATCCTTACAGAGGAGAAGCAATAAAACCCCTGACAGCTAGAAAAAAAGTAGCAACCCCCTGAAGAAGGGTATCAGCATACCTGGCTTTGGTCCCTTCGCTGAGGCTGTGGAAGGCGCAGCTGCACTGCATTGGGCACGAGCCGCCTGCCCATGGCAGCCCTCCGAGCATCAGGCAGCAGAGCAAAGTCTCCACGATCCACATGGCTCCCCGCACATGGGAAGGGTACCTGGCCACTAGACAACGCCGAGGGTTTCGCCTATTGTTTTATCCATCGGCTGGTCACATCTTGTTAACTCCCTTTCGTTTTCAGCCGCACTGTGATCTTCCAGCCCTCACTGAGTCCATCAGATAAAAAAGGATAGGCAGGGATTAAGGATGGGGACTTGAGTTATTTTCATGAAGGTGCTTATTGCTTCCTGGAACCATACTGACAGTGTTTCTTCCCTCAGGAAGCCTCAGCAAAACACCCTCCTCGGGCAATTTGTGGCTCTTCTGCAAAAAAAAAGCAAACGTACTTTTGGGGGACCTGCATCACAGGCAAGAAAACCGTTATATGACCAGGAATTAGCAGTAATTTACTTCCTCACTGGGAACCGGGAATACTTAAAAACAGTTTCTTATGCTTATAGAGCAGAAGCCTCCCATTTACAAAAAGATAAAGCGATAATATTAAAAATTGTTATTTCCTTTTAAAAATTTCTAGTTTGATCGAGCAATTCTTGAACTGTTGACATGTCTGATATTAACAAGCAATGAATAACCCAGCATATATACACACATTTCAGTTTATATTAAGGCTAGCGCACACCTGCTGAGCACCGTGCTCTGACTTGCAGATACAGACAAGCTCAAATGATGGACCATTTTAGGGGCATTCCCTCATGCAGCACTATGCGACAGCTTTGAGAATGCTAAGAAAAGCTCAGCTCTGTCTTAAGGACAGCCCAGGACCTAATGACAAATTATTTTTGTCTAGTCTCCTCAAAGACAGGTTCTTGCCCCATCTATTAGCAAAGGCAGCTGTAATTGTAGAGCTGATGGAAACCACTGTTACCAGCAGTATTCATCTGGCTCCAAAGAACGAAATACATCAGGAAAAGTAGAGCCCAAATATACACAAATATAATTAAGAAGTTGCTGCTTGAGAAAGGGGCAGAATTCTATTCATACTATCAAGGACATCTCATGTTTATAAAGTCTATTAATTTCTGTTGAGTGTGAAAGCATATAAATCACACTCCAAATGTGCAACACTCCCTTAAAAGTAAAAAGCTTTGGAGAAACCAATAGATGATGACTTTTAATCTGATCAGATCACTACTCCCCCACTTCCCAGCCATACTGCATTATAGCTTTGGCAGAAAAATTCACCCATGTCAGACGTGAAACAGAAAACACAAGTTAAAAGTTAACACAAACGAGGAGTTTGAGCTGAACAGAGCTGAGCAGCTAGCAATAAACACTAACCAGATACTACTCCATGAGACACACTTTAGGGGAATATTTTTCTTCCAGTTGTGAAGCTCAGGAAAGCCTCAGTGCCCAACAGCGTTCCAGGGTAAAGTCTCAGATGCCTTGCTCCAGCGCAACACTTGAGAAATTCTACTGGACTTTATTGAGTAAATCCTGGACCCTGTTAACTCAATAGGAACTCTGCCATCTGCTTCACCCTAAGAGATGGGAGCGTGAGATCACATGTGTCTGACTGAAACAGAAACCAGCCACCATCCTGTTAGCCTTTCAGCACTGTCCAATTCCCAGTTTCCTTTTTCTTTACCTAAGGTGAGACGAGTAGGGGTAAGGAATTACAACCACAAAGATTTCTCCAAAATCTACATTTTTACAGGTATTAAGTATAGTCTTATTGATCAGAAAATGGCCCACTTCAGTCCCTTTTATCAGTGTTTGAGGATGCTACCTCTTGTGGATAAGCATCTGAATTCAGATTTCCCTGAGAGAGAACTACAGCTCTGCATGTTTTTAAAAGCCAGGTTGTATTTACAGCTGTCCTTCCGCAGAGATGCACAGAAGAATTCAATCACATGAACGGCCTTAAAGACAAGAAAGGAATAAGAAAAACCTAGCTGCAAAAATATTCTTGAGGTTAGAAGAAAAGATTAAAAAGAAAAAAACCCAAAATAATCAGAACCACAACAGACGGTTCAATGTGCAAAGATTCCACCTGAGAGTGCAGTGAGAGACAGAGGTGCTTTGAAGAGCTGCTGAGGTTGTTACTCCTCAAAAATCAAATCTCTTCCATGCTTGTGCAGCCATTTCAGATCCCTAACAAAAGACTAGTCAAAGGTAGCTGTCAAGATGGACAAAGCGTTCAAAAATAAGCATGATTTGAGTAATGTGTTTTGCCTTTTAAGGAAGCTGTTATCTTTTCCTGTTGGCAACCAAGGAATCAAGGGATCCCTGTTCCACAGCTAAGCTGGATGCAGAAGTCTACATAATTCCCTTGTGTCTTCACTGCTCCCCTATTGAGCTGTGACCAGCCTGTGTGAGGAGGTTCCCTACAGGATAAACTGGTTGAAGTAGCTCTAGCTCCTGAGTTCACCTCCTACCTATTGTGGACCTGTTGATTTTGCTTTTCTTTTCACATGTTTAATCAGACGTTACCAGTCAGAAGTGCAGCAATAACATACCTATTCCCTAGGTACAAACAACCTGAAGGTTAATGAGTATGTTACAGCAACAGGGTAAGACATTGTTCCTAACAGACTGCTTACCAATTTTTCTGGCATATAGCTGTTTTCCTGAAGAATTCATCCTGTGTTCTTCAGCAGAATGAAACTACACTAGCAATTTTTCAATAATTCTGGGTAATGAACTCTGAGTTTCAAGGTAATCTAGATGTGGTTTGGGGCTAACTATTAAATAGACATTTTATGGTGCCATACTTTCAGATAAGCTTGTTTCACAAGTTACTCCGATAATTAATTAGGGCTTGTAGAAATCACTTACTGAGAGGATGGCCCAAAGGATTCTATTTCCCCATGCTGTTTTCACATTCTACATTTATTATTGTTCAAAGAAAAATTCAAGTACCTCATTATTTATTTCTGAAGAGATAAGAACACGATGCTGTGCTGCTCATTAAATATCCATAGTTGTTCTCTCATCTACTTCGATTAGGTCCCATTTCTAGATTTAATGATTTCTCAGTTCGCTTAATGATCTCCAAGCTAAGACCAAGTTCATCAGGTTTATTCGTGCATTCATTGGTCAACTTGCCTTGCTGCCTAGACCCTGTCTCAGCTCAATACTCACAACATTGATTGAAACATCTCTCCCCACTGAAGTTAAATTCTACTTGAAAAAGCAATTCAACATAATTAACCTCTTGCCTCTATTTTTTATCAATGCATCTGACAAAGTGGTTTCCTTCCATTGGAGCTCTGGATTAATAAATTTGCAGAAAGCAGTCAGCAGCTGTATAGTAAGATTTGCTTTCATGAACCTCAATTTTCCCTCACAAATGAAACAACCAAGTTACAACTAAATGCCAAGAGCACTAGAAGTAAACTTAATTTATAAAAAGCAACAGTAATCAATAAAGCACGCCTTAGCAGCTGCTAATACAATGCACTTTGTCAAGAAAGCTGCTATTTAGTTAACCTGACAGACTCACTTCTGAACAAGAAAGAGAAAGACCTGATGGTAGGCTGAGAAATTAATAAAACGAGATAAATAAGAGTGGGAACATTAACAAGTTTCTCACCTTGGACAGTATCCACAAGTGTGTCAGAGGCATGCTTAAAAGGGAGGGAAAAGGACCAATTAACTAATAACTCGGTTCTGTTTTATCACCACTTACGTGTTTGAGGCTTTCCTCCCTATTGCCTATATTCTCTTCAATAATACTTTACCACCAAAGGATGAATATGATGAGTTAAGCATCAAGCCCCAGGAACACCCAAGCTAGGCTTGATCTGAATGGCCAAGAGAGTGGGACTGGCTTCACTATGAGGAAACACAACAAGAGTTTATCACGCAGAGAGGAAACCAGCTCAAGTAGGCTTTAGATGTAAGAAGCTGAAGGAGAAGGAGGAGGAATGCCTCGGTACACAGGCTTAATAGATGTAACAGAAAGGAGCAGACAGAAGAGAAGAGAGAGTTGGTACAACAAAGACAATGAAATGAGATGTCTAAAAACCTAAGGGTAAATGCCAGTACCTGCACTTCCAGCACTGCAAGCATATGTGAGGCCAGTGGGCTGCAAGAAGTTACTGCTGCTTGTTACATCCATGCTTCCTTCCTAATTCAGTGAGACAGAGGAGATAAAGCTGGAAGCAAAATCTGGCTACTGTGTTGCACAGACCATGCATTTAATTCACTTTTATACAGGGTTCTAGCTTGGCATAAGCATTTGTTTGCAGAGTAACACTTTTCTAGATCTTCATTGTATTTCTAAGGCTTAAGTATATTATCTCTTTCCAACTGCTGAACAGCTATACACACATTATGCTTAACTGAAAATGAACGCTGGTTAGCTAATCACCTTATATGTGCAGGTGATATCTATATAAGACTTTAGAATTTTTTTCCTAGCGCCAAAGGCACCAGTGCAGACTAAAATCATTTTTTCATGGTAGCCAGTTCCATTCCATAATGAATCTAGTGGAACTTAGGCCCTTCACTTCCATGGGCACAATTCTGCACCCTAAATGATAGAAATAGTGATCCTTGCTGCTTACTTAGCTAGTAAAGAGTAACTTCTCTGCATTAAACTAAAATACCAGCTGGATAATAAACCATACAAAGAACAGCCAGCAAGTGCCATTGTGCAGAAGTATAAGAACTCATTTTGCATTCTCTGAGAAGAGCCATCTCCCCTGCTTATATTTTTAGTGCAAGTAAATGCAAAACAAACAGAGCCTATTTCTACTGTCAGCAAAGTTCAGCACATGGCAATCTTCTCTATCCTTCCTAAGTGGGCTGTAGTTTAAAGAAAACGGTTTGGGTTGTTTTTAATAAGTTGAAGTTAATTACTTGACATTATGGTTCCCAGTTTTTTTCCATATAGGCTTTTTGAACACAGAAATGTCTTATCAGCAGATTTAATTCACAAGCTCAAAAGAAAAACTTGAGTGACAAACTTGGCATGCTCCACTAAGTCACTCATTTTTAATATGGTCATTGCAGAGGATTTATGTTTATTTCTTTTCCTCATATACTTAGAGAAATATAGCATAAAGCAAATAAAACACAATTTTATCATAAATGAAAGCCATAAAATACCTCATTATCAAGATTTTTTCTGAAAGATTTTATTAGCAGGCAACACAGGCCAGACACTAAATCAATTTCATTAGGTAAATGCATCTCCAAGAAGCTTCTGGCAGGGCACATCTCATAAAGTGGAAAATCCTTCCCACTGATGCAAGTCGAGAGCATGTTAATGCATTACGTCATTCTAAATTGGATCTTGCACTTAATGCTGATGAAGGCAGCTCCTCCAGAACTATAGGACTGAAGTCATTAATAGACCTTTAGGCATGCTGAAGAAATAAAAGAAAACCAAACAATTTTTGTTGTGCAGCATTAAAAGTTTATCGATGGTATTTCTTTTGTGCATACATTTACCCTGGTTGCTGTAGGTAGTGCGGAACAGCAGAGGCAAGTACAGATCTGTAACCCAAGGGTGAGATAAATGCATATACCTTCCTTATAAATGCAGCATTTGACCCATTTCTGTCAGCACAGCAGAAGCTGCTTCACAAGGGCATGTTCCAACCTGCAATGCTCAGTGAGACAGATGGAGATGTACAGAAGATGGAGGTGTACACCAATCCATGTCGTCTCTCCCTCCCTCCTCCCTTTGGGCTCATGCAGCACCTAGGCAGATTTCATCATGACTGACGCAAATTTAAAGTGCTGCGTGTCCATGACACTATTGTAACCAGGGTCTCCAAGTCCAACAGGAGAATGATCCCCTCAGTAACCAGTAAGGCGAGTTTGGCCTTTGGTTGGAGGAAGTGACACTAATACCTGCCTTACCTTATAGATGGAACGGGCCAGCCACCACTGTCATGGTCCTTACTCTTCTTCTCTAAAGGTGCCACTGGGGTCAGACATACAGGAATCCAGAGCAAAATTCTCTAGGACAAGATCTCTGTAAACTCCTCTGCAAAGGGAAACAGCAGATGAACTAACTCTCTCAAAAGCCCTCTGCAAAGCTGTCTTTGAGGCTATTAGTCTCGAATGCTGATGAAAGAGTGAACTTGTGTTGCCTATTCCACCCACAACCAATAAATGCATAGAAAATATAATTCCACAACAGTAACAGCTTTAATTACCATAAAACCACCCAATAAGGTAATGCAAAAAACATAACATAAAAGTGAAAATCACTACTGAGTAGCACAGAATGAATCTCTTCGATGATATTGGTGTTTCTGACTAGCTTTGTTACACACACAAAAAGAACTTTAAATCTCAAAACAGGCATCTCTAGTACAAGCTGCAGTCATCCATCAGCTCTCTGCTACGCCAACTCACTTGATATTACAGCTGGTAGCAGAGGGGAGAGAAAGAAGGGAAAGAAGCACTGCAGCAAATTCTCACTGCTGGAATGTATGGTTTACAAAGTGCTTACTATTTCACATTTATACTGAAAAAAGTGCCTAGAACCTCTAGTATGGCTTAGGGACTCCAGAAGATTTTGTCAAAGACTGACACCTGCATCTCACAAAGATTAGGGAAAGAAGCATATAAACAAATCAAGCCTCTCATTGACTTATACATATTAAAAAATAATAATCAAGATTTAAAGCTTAAGTTACCATGAATAGAAAAATTATACATTAATACATGCTAGTCATAACCTCTTGACTGATTTCTGATGAGAACAGTAGCTGAAGGGGAATTCTTGCAAGTTTTTTAAAGAGTGAAACCAAACATCTAGTGAGTAGGTCTGGAGAAGTCCTTTATGTGTCTCTATGCACATGCACGCACCCACAGTTATCAAAACATACACCTAAAACAGCACAAACAATGCCTAGAAGCAACATTCTCATAGGAAAAAAAAAAACAACCAAAAAAACCCCACTATTTTTCTCTGAGATCACAGAATCACAGAATCACCAGGCTGGAAGAGACCCACCAGATCATCGAGTCCAACCATTCCCACCATTCCCTAAATCATGCCCCTAAGCACCTCACCCACCCTCACCTTAAACACCTCCAGGGACGGTGACTCAACCACCTCCCTTGGCAGACTGTTCCAATGCCTAACCACCCTCTCCGTGAAGAACTTTTTCCTAATCTGAAGCCTAAATCTCCCCTGGCGGAGCTTGAGGCCATTCCCTCTCGTCCTGTCCCCTGTCACTTGGGAGAAGAGGCCAGCTCCCTCCTCTCCACAACCTCCCTTCAGGTAGTTGTAGAGAGCAATGAGGTCTCCCCTCAGCCTCCTCTTCTCCAGGCTAAACACCCCCAGCTCTCTCAGCCGCTCCTCATAAGGCCTGTTCTCCAGCCCCTTCACCAGCTTTGTTGCTCTTCTCTGGACTCGCTCCAGAGCCTCAACATCCTTCTTGTGGTGAGGGGCCCAGAACTGAACACAGGACTCGAGGTGCGGTCTCACCAGTGCCGAGTACAGAGGGAGAATAACCTCCCTGGCCCTGCTGGTCACGCCATTCCTGATACAAGCCAAGATGCCATTGGCCTTCTTGGCCACCTGGGCCACTGCTGGCTCATGTTCAGTCGGTTGTCAACCAACACCCCCAGGTCCTTCTCCTCCTGGCAGCTTTCCAACCAGGTTTCTCCTAGTTTGTACCTCTGCTTAGGGTTGTTGTGCCCCAAGTGCAGGACCCGGCATTTGGCCGTGTTAAACCTCATGCCGTTGGTCTCAGCCCAGCAGTCCAGCCTGTTCAGGTCCCTTGGCAGAGCCTCCCGACCCTCCAGCAGATCCACACTTCCACCCAGCTTGGTGTCATCTGCAAACTTGCTAAGGGAGGACTCGATGCCTTCATCCAGGTCATTGATAAAGACATTAAACAGGACTGGACCCAGCACTGAGCCCTGGGGAACCCCACTTGTCACTGGCCTCCAGCTGGATTTAACTCCGTTTACCACCACCCTCTGGGCCCAGTCATACAACCAGTTTTCCACCCAGGAGAGTGTGCGCCTGTCCAGGCCAGAGGTGACAGTTTCCGTAGCAGAATGCTGTGAGAAACTGTATCAGAGGCTTTACTAAAGTCCAGGAAGACACATCCACAGCCTTTCCCTCATCCAAGAGTCTAGTCACTCGGGAGAGATGCCACCACTACGTACTTGTCCACTGCAGTCCATTTTGATGGCTGGACATACCATCATCATATCTAATGTGTTTTAAATGAGTAAAACATTTTCAGGTCTATATTCCTGGTATCTCTCCTCTGTTCTATGTAAATCCAGTAAAATCCAGTAAAGTTCCTACAGTTTGACAAAATCACCTAACTTTGTGCTTAGCATCCTTAGCTGCATGAGAGAGGGGGTCATGCAGTAACATTGCTGACTGCAACAACCTTTTCTGATTTGGACCTTAATAGTATTAGTCTAAGCCTTGCAGAGTCACCTCTGCTTAAGAAACAGTGCCTGTTTTATTTTGCTTCCTCAGGCATGCAAGAAGAATTAAACTTCCAGCACAGATAACTGGCTTCCGAATGCAGAGGGAACATAAAGATTTACATAGCAACCCTCTGCCCTCTTTCCAGCCTGATTATTAGCAATTTTCCTATTCCAATTTACATGCCTACAGACTCAAGGTTTTGCACGCCGAGTACATGCCCTTGTGGCAGCTCTAGTAAACAACTTGGAAACTGTAATTCTTAAACACAGGGACAAAGAAAATAAGGGGAGGAGGGGGCGCGAGGAAAGAAGAAAACAGAAGAAGGGAGAAAAGGGAGGAAGAAAGGGAATAGGAAAGCTTTTGCCCTGGTCTATTTTATTCTCTTAACATTATTTTTCTAAAAGTAACAAGCTCCTTTCACTGTATTATCCTCAGTGATGCAATGTATGTATATATATGTGTGTGGTGGGGTCATAATAGGAGAATTATATTACCTGTTTAGTTATTTTTATTGTGATTATTCCTGGATTAAATGCTTAATTATAGGCATTTTTTGTCAAATATGATTATTTGTGAAATAAGAGAGAGGGGCAGCTTGGGGAGGTAATAGCAGAAAATCAGGGCATGCCTCAGGTATCCTCTCACACCCACAACTATTCTATTGACCCACAGAAAGGCAAATGGAAAGTGCCACCCTTTAGTCTTTCTGATTTCCATTCTGGCCCATCCTTCATTTATTCAGCCCTTGGAGATATATAACTGGCTCAAGTCCGATGACCTTACCAAGAGGAGAGTGAAAAAGAAACCTTGGAAGAAGAGGGAAGCCTATGATGATCAGAAGCTTCTTCTAAGCGCTGACTTCCCTGTCCCATCTGTCCACAGACACAGTATTATATATTAGTATTATATTAATATAACATATATTAATATATTATTATTATTATATATTAAACCCATCAGACCCATCTGCAGAGAAGTTCAATTTACTTTGGAGGATCTTTGCAAAAGCAGTCCTACAGTCCCACACAGACTAGGAGAAACCTGAGGAAGGCAATAGCAGAAGGTAGCCCTCATGCTGCAGCCTGCAAGAAATGTGTAACAAGAAAAAGTTTTGGTGAGGGTTTTCCCTTGGGAATTCCCATAGAAATGAAGGGAAGCACAGGTTCCTCAGAAGGTCCTGCCTTCTGGGGAGAGTTTAATCATGTATCATAATTGATCATTAGCTTTTCTACCAAAATACTAGAAAAAATTACTAAGGTGCTTCTTGACAGTTTACTCCCCAGTTTACTCCTCAACAGTTCTAGGCATTTCTACCTTATTAAGTAAATGCCTCCAGTGAAGTTTTAAAAGTGCCATTTGAATTTGCCTCACTGTCTTACATGAAGCGTTTGGCAGGTAACTTCATTTTGCTAAAGGAAAATAAGCAAAACAATTTGTTCCCTGGGCATTCTCTCTTATTCCAACCTGGTAAATTACCTGTAAGACACTTATATAACATATGTTTCATATACTTTGTCTATCTGAAAAGCAATTTCCTAATCAAGACTTCCACTTTGTGTTGAAACTCAGTCTATCAAAGAATACATTTAGGAACTCAATTTTTTCTGTACAAACTAAAAATTACCAGGACTAAACTAACTGGAAGCTGAAAAAAAGAGCCTGAAACTATCATTTTGAAATGGCACATTATGAGGATTTCTCTCCTCCTTAATTAGCTAGCTACAAATCAAACAATATTTCAGCAACATTCTCACATTAGAGCTGACAACAACAGCACAACTGAAGGCTTTGCCTTCATCATGATTGATTTCATTTTGTGAGATAACATAATGTAGTTTTTATAAGTCTCGTTCTGCTCCATTATAAAAGGCAACTCAGCTTGAAGAAATTGCTTACTACACCAAGCTCAAAGGATTGCGTAACAGAACCTAAAACAACTAGGCAATCTTTAAAAAAAGAGTAACATGTGAGGGAAGCCCTGTTTAACTGACAAGCAGGGATTACAAACAGTTCTATTGATTGTCCCTAATGTGCACTAAAAAGTTCAGTTAGGTAACACAAGAGGCCTTGATACATCTATTATAAACATTGTATATTTGTATATTTGGTCAGGTTTACACAGGAGCCTTCAGAAGAAGGAAGCCTGAAGAAGAAAGGAGCAGGCAATGACTAGCTAACTTCAAGTTCTAAAGAAGTGGAAAGCCCCGAACCTTTCACATTCTGGTACAAAGCTGCTTGAAAGGTAAGCATCAATCTGAAGTAGCCCTGGGCTCTCTCTACAGTCAGTAAAGAGGAAGAGGTGGCTCCAGAGCACAATTTATCCTGCCCAAACATAGGTAAAGTTTGGGAGCTGCCTGTTCCCTCTGATAATAGAGGAGAAAGCCTAGCTTAGTACATTTAGGTCTTACATGGAAAAACTTACATGTCATGAATCTCTCTCAGTGTAAACGCAGATCCTATACTGAAGTCAAGGAAAGCTATGCAGAATTCAGGCTTACATTATGTTTGTGAGGGAAATATTAGCAGAAAGTGTGGGGAAATCCCTACATAGAGACACTGGTAGAAGATTACTAAGACAAGTGTGATGTACAGCATCACAATGACAGGAAAAATGAGGCGTTTTCATCATACATGACCTAGAAGTTCATTTACATACACGTTCAGTAGTATAGACACATTGAGAAATGGTTCAGAGGGAGTCCTGTTGCTTCTTTACAAAAGCAATAGTAAACAGAAGGAGACTTGGTGTGCAAATCCGCTCCTAATACAACTAAAGCCCTGGTTGAAAGCAGAATTTCCTTTGAGAACCAGGTACTGGTCTTTGAACTGTAATTCCTGAAAGAGTTATTATTCTGCATGCTGTGGAAAGTCCCAAACCCCGCAGGGTAAAGTGAACAGCATCAGGCATACCCTGTATTCTGCAGAACTGCCTTTTCTTCCAAAGTCCTGGAATATGACTGTATTCAGCAGAGATGTAGAATATTTCATTATATTGTGAATATGTATATGACCCTAAAATTAGCAGGCTAACTGAAAGTAAACAGATTAATTATAGATGTCCAAATTCCATTTTTAAAGAGAGGTAGCAGATCAAGGCAACAATTATACATATCTGAAGATCACCATGACTGGAATATCCAGCAAAGAATAAGAAGTCTAGGACACGACTAATGTTCTTGTAACTTTATTAATTTTCTTTCCTGAGTGAATATTATCAAATATGTATTCAGTTTAGCATGAATTAAGCTACCTGTCTCTAGAGGAGCAACTCAAATAGCAGGAACGAAAAGCGATGCTTCTCAACTCTAGCACAAGCTTCATCTCTTAATGCCTGAAGCGCACAAAGTGCAGGAAAGTCAGCCCCAGCACAGCCTCGTCCTGTGCAGCCGCGTGGTGTGGAGACCAGGACACGGTACGGGTGTGAATGACTGTCTGGAGCCTTGCATCCTTGTGTAGATAAGCACAGGGCTAACACATGATATCTGAGGTAGCTGCACCTTTTCTGAAGGATTTTCACACAGCAGCGCTCTGACTCTGAAGATGCCGTCTGCTTGTTTTCCACTGAAATTACAACTCCTTCACTTTGTCTCAGCATGACTAGGGAGCTTTACCTGAATCGTGCCTTATCTCGGCTCTCTGCACTTGCAAACAAGCTTCTTCCACTGCCTTCCTCTGTACATGCAGCATCTCCCACTCCCTGCTCCCATCCTGTCCAGAGAGATCACAAACCTTGCTGTGGAGATCCTCATGCCCTCTCCACTAGTCCCAGGGCTACCATATCCCCAGAAACACAGTCACTCGCTCCTGCCTCCTTGGCCATCCCTAGTCCTTCACCACTACTTATTTCTCTAAACAGCTCTGGATGCAGCTGAAGAGAACATCAGATCGACTGGTTTAACCTGTCAGGCAGTTGAGGAGAATAGATACTACATGGCAGCAGGCTTGTCCTAACAGGTGACACCTGTCCACATGCTGCTCTGCAGGCTTGTCCCCTGCAATGTCCCTCCCATGGTCAACAGCAGGTGCCTGCTTATGGTCTGGGGTATATTCCCAGCCACAGCTTCCAAATCCAAATCTGCAACAAGAAGTTCTCCAGACAATATCCTCCCTGGTTTCCTTTCCTTGATGGGAAGCGTTTCCCAGGGGAACCAAGATAACCACTCATTTCTGTGATATCAAACTGTGGTCCTGTCTGGTGTACTCCCAGCCTGCTTCTGCTGAAATGCTGCAATGCTGTAATTTTAACCTGGTTTTGAATATAAAAAGTCAAAGACAATTTGGCTAAACCTGAATCAGAAGAAAGGATTAGGAAGGCAGAGGAATAATAATACATCAATTTAGAAAAGTTCTTGCTGTGAATATAAAAAAGTATGTCAGTAATTTGCATTGATTGCTTAGAGAAAATTCAGAGTGCATGAGTGCTCTGTTATCTTTGCGCTGCACCTTTTTTTTGCTATGCTTGTACCAATGAATATTTTACAAAGATTAATATGCTCCCATCAAATCCATACAGTCTTCTGAAATCCATGGGGACATCTGGCAACAAGATATCAGATCTTTTTTCACTATGCTGCTTGCAAACAGATTAGTAACCAGTGAAGTATTCTTAAGTGAGAGGGTAAAACGAACTGGATGTTTTATTGATGCAGAGAGGAGATCAGTGGGAATTCAAGATATGAAGTTGCAAGAGAACATCAGGTGATCGAAGGATCTTTTCCCTTGAATCTGGCAACAGTAAGTAGCTATCAAAAGAGTGCACAAAGTAGAAAGTGATCATTAAAAAATATCATAATTTAAAGAGATAGTAAGTGTCTTTGGCAAACTTGTTATCCTTTGCACTTTTTCACTGACTTTACAGGAATACACAATCCATGGTTACGTCTTACATAAAAAGAAGGGAAAAGAAACAAATGCAGTTTTGTTTTATCAGCTGGGAAAAGAACTATCATAAGCATATTATATAAAATTCAATAATTTATTCCCTATTTATTCCTCCTCTTAGCTGAAAGAAAACCCTTCATAATTTACTGAATTTTGCAGCTATATTAGACCTTATATCATCCCATACCATCCCAATGAACTACTAGAAAAACAGCTTAACATAGCATCAAAACCAGATATTGAGAGCCTGATACATAAAGTTTCTGTTGATACCAGTTGCATTTGGGTCTGATTCTGAACTACCACTGAAAATCTTGCCTGTGACTGACTTGTGTTATCAGACTCAGCGTTAATAAAGTCTAGACACAAAAATCTTTTAAGACACTTGAAGAAAAGCAGCCAACAGGTTCACAATATTCATTCTAATAAAGATTTGTTAAATCCAAAGGAATTGAGGTAGACTTCCATGGAGAAGATAGTTTTGGTATGAGCAAAGCCTGCATCTGAGACTTTAATACACACCACAAAAAAACTACCAGCAGTGTAACACATTTGGGTGGTTTTTTGGGAGTGACAGCAAAGTGCAGTGGCAAGCAATCAAAAGTACCCGACAGCCTTCGTGAGGGCAGTTCACGCAATATCTGTGTCCTTTATCAGCAGTCTGTGCAGCTTTATAGTGACATGCATTACAATGAGCCATCTATTTTCAAAACAATCACACTAAAAAGATTTACAGCACATTTACAAGATCTAGTACTAATTTTTTGCAAGAACACACAATTGATCGCTATTAAAATACAGGCTTAGATCAGTCATTTGCCCTGCTACTAGGTAGGGTTGTCAACTTTTTTGTCATCAAGACATGTAGGTGAGCAAAAGACAAACATAACGATGGATTTATGTGGTGCAATGTAATTTTGCTCTGCTTAAACCAAACATCTGTATAGCCTAACAAATATCACGCCCTCCCAAATTCTGCTTCAAAATCCAAGAGCATATCCATCAAGGCAATTACTTACCATAAAAACCAGCTGTAAATTGAATGCCAGAAAACAGAAAGCAGAGCAAGATGGTTTCACAACAGCCTTGAAGCTCTGATGAGTTCTTCAGGGCATCACAGCCTGTAAACACAGATTTCAGGAAAACAGCAAAAAATCCACCACCATCTTCAACCAAGACCCCTGTCTGCAAATACATCTGTACTCTAGGGGAGCTATGAACAAGCTCTGGCTACATCTGAAGCAAATTCACTTTAACAAACATCTCAGTCACCATGAGCCAGGTCAGCAGAGCATAGCATCTGATCTGGAGGAAACAAATATCCCTCATGATACAGCTCCCTTTTTGCTTCCCTTTTGCTGTACAGCTATGAAGATGAAGAAAGTAGCAACTACCATTACAAGATAACAACCCTATCTAGTAGTCCTTACAGATATTGTTACTCTAAACGTAGATTAAAAATGGAGAAGTACGACCAAGTTGTTCACTTTTAATGGATAGGCATTAAAAATTACATAAATAATAGTTGTTTAGCTTAAGGTAGTACCAATTTTTTAACTTCCCAAAGATTTAGGTAAACAACCAGCAATATGAGAAATGAAGGGAAAATGGTTGATCTCCTCAGAAATGACATGGGCTCATGGACATCTCAGATCCATCATGTAGTTAGCTCATTGTAGAAAGTCAGATGGCAGTTAAGGATCCAGAGGCTAGAAAAGCTGCATGTTGCACATTCTCCAGAGCCACACTACACCAAGACCTCAAGTTCTCAAACATCTCCAAAAGGACAGTGAGGTAATTCCTGTGAGCCCTCACCACTGGGCAACTCATATATCCTTATATGTCTGGGACCCAAAATCAGTAACTTGTGTTTGCCATTAACCAGGCTGTGCTAGTGTGCACCTTAATTTAAGCTTCAGTTATGAAGAAGAGAGATGCTAAGATATTGAAGAGTAATTGCCAGAAAAATACACTGTCTGGCCTCTGAAACAGGAGTGAGAGGAAGACCTATATGCTACAGTAATTCTTGGTTCATACTTTTACCCTAATTACCAATTTAATGAGTGCCCCTTTGTTTTTCAGGTCACTCTCCAATTATATATTACATGTTTTCTTAGTTCCACAATCTTTAATTCTTTTCCAGTGTTGCAGAATTAACTGGACAGGGTTCTTAATCTTGTCTCTACAAAGAACTTGTTGTAATTGCAATGAATGCTTTCATTTTGCTG
Organism: Clamator glandarius; assembly: GCA_033459285.1. Taxonomy (NCBI): domain Eukaryota; kingdom Metazoa; phylum Chordata; class Aves; order Cuculiformes; family Cuculidae; genus Clamator; species Clamator glandarius. Next base: position 1,591,994 of record JAUNZM010000165.1, on the reverse strand, counting down.
GTGTCTGAAATACGATTTGCAGGGGAAGGGGGAGTGCGGGTTGATGCTAGTCCCATCATTAATAACATTCTTGCAGGGATTGTAGTGGTGGGAGTAAAAGCCCCAAAGCTTTTATATAATAAATGAGCATGTGCCTGCACGTGAACTGCTCCTTTAAGAAGCCTTGGTCTAGCAGAAGAAGGGGATCCAGAGAAAAGGCAGCCTAACAGCTAGATAACAGAGGGCAGAGGTTAAATTTGTTGTCATTTTTATTGCAAGGATGGTCACTGCATACCCTCTCCCTGAAGGCTTCACTGAATTAGAAGTGTTTGCCATCGGCACTGCTCTGCTGGTAGAAGGTAAGCTCAGTATGAAACCTCAGCAGCAATAACAGTTTTGCCCTTATTATTCCTGCTGCAAGGGGGAAGGAAAATTGATATAAACAGTATTTGTGGTACACTCACTCAAACCTATGGTGGTTACTGTATCTGCATTACCACTACTTCTAGTGAGTACTTCAGGATGAGCTGCAAGTTCTTTGCAGTGAGGAGCTGCTCTGTATACATAGCCACCCTATGGCAGAAAAGTGCTTGCTACCGAGCTTTCATAACAAGAACTTGGGATGCGAGATTCTGTTGTTGACTTTTAAAGGATATTTTGTCTTTTTTGGGAGAAAGACGTTGAAACGGCTAATGATCTCTCAATAAAATTGACCTGCTTGTTTTGTGAGCTGTGATGGCTGTCTTGTAATCAAAGATATTCAAAATAGCCTGTGAACTGTTTGCATACATTCTGGTAGCATTGATAGCACTGAAGTTAATGGTTAATGGGCAAAAGTAACAAACAAATATATTTGAATGACAGTCAAAACTTCTCAGTGTTAAAAAGCAAAATTTAGGTTAGGAGAACATATTCATCTAATTTAGCCAACAGGGGATTTTCTTAAGGTATGTGTCGCTTTGAGATACTGCAACAAAACTGTGACTTTTTAACTACCTGGCAGCTAGTAAAGGACAGGCTCATAGCTAGGATTATTTCTGTGTCAGTCACTGGTGTCTCTTCTGAACTACATCTCAATCAGACCCTGGGACCCCATCCCTGCAGCTGCTCAGCTGGGGATAGGCCCAACAGCCGAGGAGGAGAAGCTGTAAGCACAGTCAGAATGGAATAAATGCTCATCAGCTCACCCCACAAACATGGAACTTGGGAGAAAGGAGGATGCTCACCTTCTCCTTGCAGGCAAGCTCAGCTGGGAGACAGCATCACACCTGCCTGCAAAGGAAAGCTAGAAGAGCCCCATCAGAAACTCTTCCTTGGAAATCAGAGAGAGGAAAGATCTACCTGACAAGGAGCAATCTGCTGCCTAAACAGAAATCAGGGTTAAACCTGGCCAACAGCCAGTAAGCCATCTGGAGGGCCTGGCATGACTTTGCACTCCGTTACTTGGAGGGGAGAAGTGGCAGAAGGACAGGGACATCATCAAATGCTCACAGAGCCTGACAGCAAGTGTCCTGCTGGGGAGCGGTGGCACCACATCCCTTCCATCCCACCCACACAGGCCCACAAGCTGCAGCTTGCTGGGGATCTGCAGCCTGTTGAAGTCAGTCTGGTACAGGCTGGTAACCTTCACTTAAAACTAGATGTGGTCTAACACCTTCATGTTTTACTAAAAACAAGTATTTTCTACAAGGTTTTAGGCAGAACGTGCCCAGTGGATTTGCAATAGTGCTATCATCAGGTTTAGAAGATCAAATTAAAGATTAATTCTCTCTCTCAAAGACTATGAAAGGAAGGCAATGAACACCTTTTTTCTTCAGTTTCTAAGTGCAGTTTGCAAAAAAGCACTGGGGAAGAGGAAAACCTTGCATCCTCTTAATTAACAGGACACATTTTCTGTTCTGAAATGAAAACTCAAAGCTATTTTTTTTTAATAAGCAAGTTCTTGGTTTGTACATTCATGCTGGCCTTCAAGAAGGCAAAGCATGGCAAAGGCTGTGTCTTCCAAAAACAGGGGAAGTATAAAAAAATTTGATATTGTAATAACTCTTCAGTTCTACTCTAAATATGGTCACAATGTACCTGTCCTAAAGGCTCAATTGCATTTGGGAGAGTTGGTAGCAGTTTCACCTTGTGGGTGGGAGGTAAGCTGGCAGGGGGGGAAAAAGAACAGCAGATCTCGAATGGCTCCAAATATTCATCCTGGAAATATTTTGTTATATGTTGTGTAACGAAAGACGCACATCGGCTGTTACTATGGTTATGCCATCAGCCATTAAAGCAATTAAGGGAGAAGCAGGATTTCTGCCTAGACAAAATCATCCATCTTATGTAACTGCAGAATTAAGGCAATGAGCATAAGTAACTATGCCACTTTACAGAATTAGGGGATATGAGGGGTTTTGGTGCAATACATTTCTCTTTCCAAGAAGAGCACAAAAGAAAAAGGCATGCTGCCTCTCATCTGACTGAGGCTTAGAGATGGGATGTCGAGTCAGAGCCTCATCAGAGCTAGAATAATTCAGGTCATCTTGAAAAGCACATTAAAGGACAAAGCTTGGATTTAAAACAGCAAAGAATGGGTTTCAGGGTGGCACAGCTCCATGCTGTGAAGGGTAGCTTGGATGCTGCTTTCTGAGGACCAACATTAACTTATTTATTTAGATCTATCAGTGACTGATTTTTATAATTAGATTATTCCTTTCCATGTATAGTCTGTTGACGAAGGGCAGTAATAAGATTGAGCTAGTGTGATTCAAGCACTGTCTAGGTTAACCTTAGACAGAAGCCCAAAGGAAGGCAAGCTGACTGAAATGCAGCTGAGAAATTTCTATGCTTAAACACAAAAGAACATTACAAGTTATATTAAAAACTACACATTTCTCTACGAAAGACAGGTCTGGAGATGTGTGCACCAGTAGCACATGCTGGCTGTCAGCTCCACTGAAGCTGCCCCCTCTGCTCTGATCCAGGATGGAGCCAGGCAAGCAGGTTTCTCTATTAAATGCAAAGGCAGAATTACAAATCAGAGTAAACCACTTCTGCTCTGCAAGACTGGCTGTATTTTTGATGCAATCTGAAGCATTGGCTTCTGTTGTAACCTGTGATTTCTCTCCTGAAAGTCTTTGTAACTTGCATGCAGACTGTGACCACTAGAGACATATTCCCTATACATGAATTTCCACAGTAATTATTGTTCTCTCGTTAAAAAAAACAGCAGTATATTATAGATAATTTCCATTTCCAGTTGATCCATGGCAAACAATTCTGTATTGCAGCCCTGCTTGGTTTCTGTCTGAATGGCTTGACAATTATTTCTTTCCGAAAAATCAAAGAACTCCGAACACCCAGCAATCTGCTGGTTCTCAGCATTGCACTAGCCGACTGCGGAATCTGCATCAATGCATTCATCGCTGCCTTCTCCAGTTTCCTAAGGTATATTTTCTTTTTCCTAAAGGATGCTCAGGAAAAACACATGAAAATTAACAGCTTAAGTTCTAAGAGGGCAAATTATTTGACTCTAATTGACCATCTAATCAACCTTCCCATTCTCTCCCTCTGAAACAGCAAACAAACTCTGCATAGTTCTACCAAGCAAGTAAAAAAGCAGATTTTACTGCATATAATCACTGACAGATTTTAAGGCTGATAATAGAAGACATTTAACTGCACAGCTTTACCTGTGTTTATAGTGGCTGGTGAAATATCAAAATAGTAGTACATTTTCATTTGACTAAAGTTCTAGATGGGCTCCATATTTATTTGCAGGTCTTTGTTTTGTTATGAAAATGCAGATCTGTTAGCATGGAGTTCATGTTGGTTATGACACGTGATTTTCCACGTTTTCACACGTCATTTTGCCAGAGGACATAAACAAGTATTTCAGTGAATAATTACAGCAAATCACAAGCAAGCTTTACTCAAAAAAAACCCAGCTCCTAATAAAATAACTGATGAATAATTCCACTTAAGTAGCATATATTTAAACCTTGGAAATACCCTTAATAGAGAACAGAAATACATTTCAAGCCAGAACGACTAATTCTTAATGGATTACTATCTTAATGGATATCAAAACATTTTTGCCAATTAACAAGTAAACAATAAGCTCAAATAAGTCCTTATTCAACACTCTTACCTCCTCTATAGGTCACTCATGTCAGACACTTATGCCTCACTGAAATCTATAAAATACCCTTATTGGACCTAGCTAAAAAGCTAAGGTCAATACATCAAAATGAGCTTGGTTTTAACAGTTGCAGGACCTTTTCCTGTAAATAGGAGTGGAAGTTTCTCAGCCTCCCAAAAAGTCAGCTTTCACCTGTTCAAAAAGACTCCGAGGGTAGTCTCCTAATGACTTGTACCAGCGTTCTGTAAACGCACAAGAAAGGAGATTGATGACGATTTCTACCTCACAGGCAGCTTTATGAGCATAAGAGTCAGGTTGGATGAACACAGAGAAAAAAAGCCATGGCTCTTTGTCATGGGTGACAGGATATTGAAGGCACATGTCAACAGATGTCTGCTGCATGAGACCACCTCAGGGTTCTTTTTATACAAAGTCTGCAAAGACATTTTGAAGCCTCAGTCTTGCTGTCAGGAATATTTTTATTCATTGTGAGCTTTTATACTAACTTTCCAAAAGGTTATTTCTCATTGATACTTCCATATGTTGATGAATTCATTGCTGCCAGAGTGTGCTGATTTTGAAAATATGGATAATTAGATGAAATGTAGATTTCAAATGAAACTTTCCAACGCATAAAAGAAGGTTCTATTTTCTTCTCCTTATTAAGAGCAAAAATAGCTGTTGTGCTATACCAGACCTCACAGCAAAATACACACTAGCAAATACCTAAAGGCAACCACAGTAACAGCACTCACAGTGTTTCTCAGAAAGCACGTGCACAGGCTATTGTTTTGCCCTCTCCATTAACGAAGTTTCCAAACAAGTCCTCACCTTTTTCTATAGTGTTCTCAACGTATTCCTTGTTTGTTGGCAGATACTGGCCCTACGGCTCTGAAGGCTGTCAAATCCATGGATTCCAGGGCTTCTTGACAGCGCTAGCCAGCATCAGCTCCAGTGCTGCAGTTGCCTGGGACCGGTACCATCACTACTGTACAAGTAAGGGCTACAATTTACCTCACAGCTTTGCCCAGATCCTACTATAAGGCAGCTTGCTTAGATTTCAGAGAATCAAAGCAAGCACACATTTATTTTCTGTATATCTTGTATGCAAGTTTGTCTCATGCACTTAAGACAGAGCAAATATAATCAACCTCTCTAAAGGATCTCTTCACCTAGAGAGGGCACTAACCAACACCCTTTGAGAGATATTTACTCTTCCAGATCACATCTAAGTCCAGACCCTCTTGCCACACCATCACCCTCTCCATAAATATTCTTCAGTGTCCCAAACAAAATCCACCCTCTCATACTGAATTAAAAATTATGCACCTTGTGCTTCCATCCAATATCCTGCTGTGTACCAAACAGATAACCGTGCCCATGCAGAGTTTACTAATTACAGATAATTTTCACATAGCTAGGAGCTGCCTTTACAGACACAGCAGCTGGAACTGAGCCCACAGCAAAGCGCTTTTGCAGAGGTACAATTGGGCAGACGGAGTTCAGCAGCCCCGTTGAGAGAGACACAGGCACTTTGGGGCACAAGAGCAATTTGAGGGGCTTGTGCTACATTCCAGACCCCATTATGAAGACTGACTCAGCACATCTGTTCCCAAGCAAAGAACAAATTATCTGCAAGTTTCAATAAAAGCAGCAGTGCTATTTTTAAGTACTGGCAAGGGGAGGAATATGTTATTTTTCTTCTCTTAGTGAAGGTCATTATTTGGGTTTTTCTTTCTTGCAATCTAGTTTAACTACCTCCGACACCTTAGCTAGACTTACTGGCAATTTAATAGTAGACAGGGTGATCAAACCAAGAAAGTAAGTCCACAAAAAAAGGAAATTTATGAAAGAATATTTTTCATTTAGGTAAGAAGCAGAGATTCACAGGATTGTCAAATATATGGATTTACAGAGATAGATACAGTGGTTTTTGTCACAGAACTACCTCCCAGAATTTGGTGTTCTTGGATTTATGCATTCAAATAATGAGTGGAAATCTCTGCAGAATTAATTTGCCGAGTTGGATTTGGTGTCTGTGGAGACAGTTAGGATTTGTGCTGAGACTCCAGCTGTGCTCCAGCCACCACTGCAATTGGGGAGAACAGGGAAATAATTGTATTCTCTTAGCACAGATGTCAGGAAGCACAAAGGGCATTTTCATCTGCTGTAAAACACACTAGCAGCCTTGAGAACACTGGAACCAGCAAGATCTGCCTTCTTGTGAATATGGTCCACATAGATGACATTTGCTTTCATCCAATAAGATAGACTTGTGCTGTTTGCTTTATGGATGCTTTTAAAGGGGCCTCTCCTCTCCCTAAGCACCAATTTTCACAGCAGTCTAGTACCCGTCATCCCTACTTCCTTCTCCAGGTTACTCCTAAGTAGCCTATGTTCTAAAGGTTTTTGGGAAAGGATTAAGTGACAATCAGGGTGTACAATCAGGCTGGAAAGCTGCCAGGAGGAGAAGGACCTGGGGGTGCTGGTTGACAACTGACTGAACATGAGCCAGCAATGGCCCAGGTGGCCAAAAAAGCCAATGGCATCTTGGCTTGTATCAGGAACAGAGTGACCAGCAGGTCCAGGGAGGTTATTCTCCCCCTGTACTCTGCACTGGTGAGACCGCACCTCGAGTACTGTGTTCAGTTCTGGGCCCCTCACCACAAGAAGGATGTTGAGGCTCTGGAGCGAGTCCAGAGAAGAGCAACGAAGCTGGTGAAGGGGCTGGAGAACAGGCCTTATGAGGAGCGGCTGAGAGAGCTGGGGGTGTTTAGCCTGGAGAAGAGGAGGCTGAGGGGAGACCTCATTGCTCTCTACAACTACCTGAGGGGAGGTTGTGGAGAGGAGGGAGCTGGCCTCTTCTCCCAAGTGACAGGGGACAGGACAAGAGGGAATGGCCTCAAGCTCCGCCAGGGGAGATTTAGGCTTGAGATTAGGAAAAAGTTCTTCACGGAGAGGGTGGTTAGGCATTGGAACAGTCTGCCCAGGGAGGTGGTTGAGTCACTGTCCCTGGAGGTGTTTAAGGTGTTTAGGGTAGATGAGGTGCTTAGGAGCATGATTTAGGGATTGGTGGGAATGGTTGGACTCAACGATCCGGTGGGTCTCTTCCAGCCTGGTTATTCTGTGATCTCAGTCCTCATTAGGAAAAGGTAAAGAGATACAATACGAGATAGAAATATATACTGAAATGACATCTTAGCACTCTATAATACTAGGAATGCCCTAACCTGCACTATTTGGCCATTTTGGCATTTGTGCAGGAGCTCTGTCACCTAGGAGAAATGAATGAGATTTTACCATGCAGATCTGCATCTTTCATGCTCCCTGCTAAAGCCAGGCTCTCTCCAGAGAAGTGAGGAGCCCAAAACACCTCACATGACCTCCTCATTCCCCAAAAAGTCACATCCCTTTGGCAATGTGATAGACAAAGGCAGTCTGATGATCCCTTTGAGAGTGGAAAAGTTGCCAACTTTTTGTTCTGCAACTTTCTTGAAGAATTCAGCTCGGGCAAGGAAATGTTTTGGGATTTTTCCATGTCCAAAGGCCTCAATTAATTTAAGCTATAAGCTAAATCCATACCAACACCCTTTGGACACCGAGGTGTGTCTGGAGTTGGAAAAGTAGCATCTGTATCTTACAAGATAGACAGCCTGAAAATAGGCATGTCTGTGGAAAAACATTTTACTCTCTGCAACATTCACTTTAATGTTTTTCTGTCATGCATTCCTCCAGTCAAGAACACAGGGAGAGACACCCTTAGGGCACAAGATTCTTTACTTTGCACAAATTTTTACTTACTGATGGCCAAACACTGCTGCCATTACTGAACATTTTGAACAAAAAAAAACCAGAAACAAAGACAAAAACCCAGAAGGTTTTCAAAGCTCAGAGTTTGTGGCTATTCAAGTAAAATGAGACACTCCTGGTTTCAGCCTTCACGTGTAGATTGCAAGGAAGATTAAGTCATATTTCATAGCTCTGATATACCATGCCTACAGGCTATGCTGTGTTCTCAATCCATACATTAAACTTCTGTTGACACTGGTGCGGGTTGCGTGCCTGTACAGAAGGTACAAAACAGCCTTGCTTAAAAAATAGTTACCAACCTTTTATCTCCACTGTCATGCACTAACATAAACTGGGAACTGGTACTCCTTCCAGACTCAAGTGCATAGTCACCACTGTTTTTCTTATGTTCTAACAGTTTCCAAGAAAAACCTTTGTTGTGACATTCCTCAGCTCAACACTTGATTATCCACTACCCATATTTCTGAGGTAGAAAGAGCTGATAAGAATGTGAGGGTACTATGATAGTGAGAAAAAAAAAATGGGACTTTTTAGCCACTCCAGATGCTAATAACAAATATAATCACCAAAATCCTGAAAAAAATAAATTAACCCAGTTTTAAATTTGGAAGTCAATACAACCCGCAGTGACAAAGTGCTGGCCTTAAAGACATATTGCTAACTAGATACGTCACTCACAAGAAGACAAGTTCATGTCAATTTGCATGTTGAAGACAATAGCACAACCACCACACATGACAGACAAACTAGATTTGAAGACAATTTACTCTTCCTACTTTTCCTTTCTTCCATCTCTTTCCATCCCCTAATGTGGCTTTGGGACCTACTTTCACAGCAAGGAGGAGAGAACTACAGACATCAGTAGTGTAAGTGCATGCAATAAGAGGAGAAAAGGCAGGGGAGCCTGAAGGTTTTGAATGTCAGTCACTAGATGGGAAAATATTAAGAGGAAAAGGAGAAAAAAAGAAGCCATTTTATGTTAGTGCATGACAGAGAAGGAGAAAAAAAAAAAAAAATCAAACTCTGAAGAAGCTGTTTATCTGTAGTCAAGCATTCAGGACAGATAACTACATTTTATATCACAGAATGGTTTCAGTTGGAAGGGACCTTAAAGATCATCCAGTTCCAACCCCTTGCCATGTGCTAGGACACTTTCCACTAGATCAGGTTGTGTCAAGGTAGACATTATCAGCTCTCGCTTCCTGGCCATTCAAATGTGGAAAACATCCCAAATTCTGTCCTTAATATAGCAAGGGAGGAAGCAAGCAGCAGCCCGAGAGGTCTCACTGAACCTGGCAGCAGACAGGCAGAGGGTAGCAGGTGACAGGCCAGGCAGTCAGCAATCTGAGAGCAGACAGGCATCTACTGCAGAGATGTCTTTGCTGAAGGCATTTCAATCTAATTCATGCTTCATTCTGGTGAGAGGGCAGCAAGCTGCCATCACTAGATTATGGAGAGGGGAAGGATCCTGGTCCGTTCCTTTCCTTTTGTAACTACAGCATACAGTTATAGTTTTAAAAGGAAAGATAAAAGTCTAGAAGATTTTACACTTGCATTTAAAAATATGAGGGAAATGGAAAATCTAATTATTTATCAGCAATTTTCTCAATATTATAAGAGAAATGATGAACAAAGTCAGCAGGGATTTTGCAGCAGCACTCAGTTTCAAGAAGTAGAATTGCAGTGAGTTTTATCTAGTCCTTAACATTCAAGGAAATCTAGGTTGTTATATCAGTAGTCAAAGATTAGCAAACTACCATTTGCTCCAATTGCAGCTGTCAGTTCTGTCAAATTAGGAGCCTGTCCTTACCTCCAGTCACACTTGCTGCAGCCACCCCACCACCCTGCCTTCATCTAGTCTTGCACCTGCACCTACTTTCCCTGACAAAAATGCCAGTATTTATACACATCTTGCATATCTACTGAAGCAGGAGGTAGTCACCAAGATGGCTTTATGATCATGGAAAACTAGAGGAAAAAAAAAAAAAAAAGTAAAAATATACCCCAAATAGGTTATTTTAAAGAGTTTTCTCTAATGATTTAGAAAAAAGATAAGAAGATATTATACAGTGCAGCTTGCTTATTCCTATGAAAATATATTACTACTTGTGAGCACCAGAGACTGCAAATATTTTGCAGATCATTAGCAAGGCAAAGGGACCTTTCCCCTGGCTCTGTCCTAGAAAATCCTGTTGATCATTTGTTTGAGAAATTCCCTGCAAACACTAGCCTGAACTCTAGTTCAAAGGTAGCCACTGCAGCAAAGATGCACATTTGCTCTTTCTGTTTAAAAATCAGCTAAATGTTTGGTCAACGTGTAAAGCTTAAAAAAAAAGCCTGAATTTGTAAATGTCCCCACAGGCTAAAGGTGGAGAAATAGTTTGTGATTGTATCACTAAAAACTGGCCAGTGTAATCAAAAGGATTGTCCCACATTCTACACAGCACCTCCTAAAATTAATACTTTGACATTACAATTTCAGTAATCTTTAAATGCTGGGGTTTTTTTTTTTGTTTAAGAGTAACCTCTTTCACTTCTAAAGGAATTACAGAAGCCATTTAAAATCCCTTATATTAATATTTCACTGCATGAGAAAAAAAAAGTTTCCTTCTTGCTTTGCAGGGAGAAAAAGCCAGAGCACAACAGTGATTAAACTTAATAGGACCAAATTGCCAGCACTGGGCACTAATCAGGAATTGTATCCTTAAGCATATGCTGACCTCCATACATACCCATTTAACTGAATTGGGACCAACATGGCTATTGCATTCAATTTTATCAGGTCAAAAAAAGGCATTTTAGGCAAAGTAAAGGCCTGCTTTGCACAAAACAACCGAACTGCTCTCAACTTGGCCTCTTGCTGTCCACCTTCTAAGAGGAGAACATTTCTGCCATGTGAAGGGAATGTGATTATTTTCCTCTTCTTGTATTGAAATTATTTTTTCTGGGTAAAACTAAAATAACATCTTTTGTTTAATTTCATATTCATACATCTTTAGCTACTTCCGTTGTCTCATTAAATGTTTTGTGGAGGGCCAAGGGGCAGCTAACTTCACTAGGACTATTTCACAATTATTCTCATTTAGCAAAAGGCCAAATCCAAAGGACAAAAAAATAATTTTGTCAGTTCTGACTCTCTTGTTTTCTAGTGTCAAAATGGGAGTCCTTAAATGTGAGGAGAGAGAACTTGGGAGCTGAGTTCCAGAGAGATGAGCTTTCCAAGGGCAGGCTGCCAGGACACACCTGGTCCCAGACTCAGTGATTACATGGTCCTTTTCTTCTACATCTAATAAGAAAATGCCTTTCCTTAACACCCACAGAAAAGTAACTAAAATGGACTATTTCTTACAGCTTTTTTAAAAAAAAAAAAAAAAAAAAAAACACAAAACTGGAGAAATGTTAAAGCATAAGATTAGGATAATACAGGAAAAAAAGAGAACTAATAAATTGAGATGCTCTGATCCCCATGGCGCTGCCAGGCACCTTCCCAGCTGCAGCAGAGGGAGAGCCATGGCAGGGCACTGCTAGCCAAAAGCACAGGGAGTTTTATCCAAAGTATCCTATAGGCTGCACTTTTCCTGATAAAAGAATTAAACAGAGAAATGTTCATTAAAGCCATTCTTGGTAGAAAATATTTGAAAGCAATTTCAGCAGAAGGCTTTACAACTTTCTTATTGCCCACATGCACCCCAGCTGGTAGCACATGGGGCAAGAGCAAAGTGATGTGGCATGAAGAGAGTAGGCAGTGTGAAAGACCCCAGAGGTGGTGGGAGGCGGTGGAGCAAGAGCTGCCCCTGCTTTCTGTGCAAGGTTAAAGCAAAGAAGGCAAGGTTTCCACCACACACACTGCAAAGCATGGAGACAGCTAGATTAGCCACTTCCCATCAGTGCAGGCACCTGTGAGCTGCCTTCAGTATGCCACCAGCACCACCCCAGCGCTGAGGAGAAATCACGTCCCTGCCAAGGACTTCTCCTTACATCCAAAGCTCAATAAGGTGCCAATGTGAGGTGGCGACCCAGTGACACCAAAGTTTCTCAGTTACGGCACATCACATTCAGACCTTAAAGATATTGCAATAGTCCATGAAGAGAAAGGCTGGGGTAGAAAACAGTTTCTGCTGCAAGATACTATGAAAAATAATTGGCATTAACTATTTTACAGGACTTGCTAAGAAGCAAAGAAAATCCCAGGATTTAGTTTGCTTTCTCAGAAGATCAGGAGGGCTTGCCACTTAGAAAACAGTGCTCCCAAAGCAATAAAGCTACTTTTGGCATGAGCTTGGTTTAAAATAAACACAATTCCAATCCAGGTTTCAGTGCAGCTGCTTTTGATAAAGCCTTTTAAAAGTTGCTAGAATATGTAAAACTAAAAAATCCTGATAGCTTGCCTAATAAGCTTTTTCCTGACTGAATTCCAAGTTACAGTTGCACAACACTAACATGCAAGAAACACTATGTAGAATAGAAATAGAAACCTTAGATTAGTAACAAACTCTAAACATACTTGTTTAAGCATACATGTAAATAGCATGTAGTTCTAGAATGTACAGCATTGGTTACTTCTCTTCTTGGGACTGGAAGGTTAAGAATGATTGCAAGTTACTAAAAAGTTTGACTAGTCCACTAAATAAGAAATGATTGCTTTGTTTTCATTTATGCCATTCTAGACTCATGTCAGTACTACAAAACAATATTTGAGCCTTTGCAGCCAAAGTACAGCTATGCAGGAATCAAAAAAGAGGTTATAGTCACAATCACTCTTTGTTAGTAATTATTAAAAAAATAATTGTTTAAATGACTAAAAACAGACTTTTTCATAACTAACATATTAATAGAGGATTTACTCAAAATGGAGGAGTTTTTACTTTTTCATTGGTATTTAAATTGCAATGTGTACTCTAGTGTTTTCTGAGAACTAATATTTTTTACCATCCACACCAAACAATTCTTCCAAGTTGATTTTTAATGCAATTTAAGCTCTAATTCTTATCCCTGAATAACCTCTGGGAGATAAGATAAAGGACAGAGGACATCATTCCTGTAAAAGGGCAATTTCACTAACACACCTACTTTATTATTCAAAATAAAACAGGGACAGTACAAGACAAAGTAACTACTGTAGAGTTTGCAGTTCCTCCTGGGGGTGCTGCCACATGGGGATCTCCAGCCTGTGCCGCCCTCACATGCTCCCCACCCATGGCAGAGCCCCACCTCATGCATCTCGCCTCCAATTCCTCGCCTTTGCAAGAAAGGTCAGAATTGGCCTGAATCTTCTTGTTGCTGCTGTTAAGGGCAGACAAAAAGATTGCTTCCCAGCCTCAGTGAAAATCACATCATTACTCCTCCCTAACAGGAGATTTGATTAAAAAGCAGTAGTGGGCAAAGTCACAGTGCTTCTTGCTGGTGCAGCTGGCGTCATGGGCTATTCAGCATGGGCATGATTATGGATGTTAGCCTCAATAATGAAATTATCCAGGCCTTTTTACACGCAAGCAGCAAGGCTAACACAATCTCCCACAGCAGCAGAGAAGCCTGCCTGCCTTCTCTGTGAAGAAATACTTCCCATGTCTTCTGAAGTTTCCAGTCTTTCATTTCATTCATTGACCTATTCCAATGGTAGTTATGGAAGGGGATGAGAGAGACACAAATGATCGTTTCTATAACAACATTAGGAAAAAAAAACATACTAATGCTGAGCTTCACATTTCCTGTTCCAGGCTCTGCAATGATCTTCAGGACAAAATAATTTGGACAGCAGTATTTTTAGAACAACATCTGTGGTCAGTTGGTGTGTGTCCTTGCCTATGGCAGAAGGGTTGGAGCTGGATGAACTTTAAGGTCCATTCTAACTCAAGCTGTTCTATGACTCTAAGATTGTAGGATATTGATGAGCAGTGATTTTAAAACAGGGAATATTTATTAACCATGCGCACGCTGCATTCTGGAGCGTATGCAGAGTCGTATTTCTGACCAAATCCACATCCTGTAGCAGGGCTCTAGCCCTTCAAACATGATTTATTGCATCACCCTGCACCTTCTACTCTGTGCCTTATCTTAGTCTTTAAAAGCCTTCCCAAAACAAAATAACAACAACGTTTAACAGCAGCTGTATCTCCAGTGCGGTACAAAGCTGGGAAGCAACACAACATTTGGAAAGTTCAATTTTCTGTTTCTTGATATCTAAAATCTTCCCCAAGATTTTATGCAAGGTTGATTCCTTCAGACTCAGGACAGCTTCAGGCTACAGAACACAGACAACTGCTTGTTTCTGCCAAGAGCCAGGGCTCTGGCCCCATGGAGCCAGATAGCTTATCCCAGTGGTTTTGTTCTGGGCATGGAGACCCACTTTTCTCTTCCTGCAGGGAGCAAGATGCAGTGGAGCACAGCCATCTCCATGATGTTGTTTGCATGGCTGTTTGCTGCCTTTTGGTCTGTAATGCCCTTGCTGGGTTGGGGAGAATATGACTATGAGCCCCTCCGAACGTGCTGCACACTGGACTACAGCAAAGGGGACAGGTGAGTATTGCCACTCCCTTACTCAGTCATCTGTAAGCTGCATCTTCTCTGGGTTTAGGACCTGAATCTCTTTCAGGATGGTTTTGTGCAGTCCAGCTCTGAAAGCAATTGTCCCAATCTACTCCACACTGGTAGATCTCCACCTTGTGTTGTGTGCAGTTTTGGGTGCTACAATATGAAAAAAAATATATAAAACTCCTAGAGAGTGTCCAGAAGAGGCCACAAGGTTGGTGAAGGGTTTAGAGGGGAAGCTGTATGAGGAGTAGCTAAAGTCACTTGGTCTGGTCAGATTGTAGAAGAGGACACTGAGGGGAGACCTCATCATGGTCTACTGCTTCCTAACAAAGGAAAGAGGAGGAGCAGGCATTGATCTCTTCTCTCTGGTAACCAATGAGAGGACCTGAAGGACTGGGCAGGAAGATGTGCCAGGGAGGTCTAGGTTGGATATTAGTCACCCAAAAGGTGGTGGGGCACTGGAATAGCTCCCCAGGTAAGCAGCCAAGGCACCAAGCCTGACAATATTCCAGAAGCTTTTGGACAATCCCCTGAGACACATGGTGTGAATGTTGGGATTGTCCTATGCAGGGACAGGAGCTGGACTCAATGATCTTTGTGGGTTCCTTCCTGCTCTAGACATTCTCCAGTTCTATGGATGCTTAAATTTAGAAACCAAACACCTGCTATGATTTTTCTGCAAAACTATCCATACCACACAGAACAGCATGGCAAAACTTACTCATCCTTCAGCAAATGCTGCACCTAAAACTTGTTGACAAAACAGATACAGGCAATTTAAAAAATATAACTTGATGGATATTTACAGCAAGTTTACAAATATGCCCTGGAAAACGTTAACCACCTATTTTTTCCCCACCCCTTCCTAACTCTTTCCAGAAACTATATCACGTTCCTTTTTGCTCTGTCCATTTTCAATTTCATAATCCCTGGCTTCATCATGCTGACATCGTATCAGTCCATACACCAGAAGTTCAAGAAAACTGGGCAGTATAAGGTAAGAAAGTTTCCACTTCCCCTGTAACCCCCTTGCCTTAATAGGGCTGCATCCAATAGAGACAAGGTCCCCAAAAATCCAGTTTCTTCCACAGAGGCTTGAGCTCAGCAACCTCTGTGCTAACTCTCCAGTCTTAATAGAACAGCAGGGTCCACTAGAGCAGGATAGGGCCACCCAAAAAGTTTATGGAAACCACATACTTTGAGATTTCAAGTATGTGGTTGACTAGCCAGCCATATCTGCCTCAAACCAGTGCTGTAAATAGTTCCCCATCAAATCGGGGTTCAGATCAGTGACCTCAAGGATTCCCTTCCACTAGCACTGGTCCAATTCCAGTTACAAAATAAATATACAGCATGCAGAACATTTGGCAATAGCATAACAATATTTATCCGGAGAACCTTTGCTCAGGAAGGATCATTATTTCGTGCTTTGCTACAGGCTCTTTGCTTGTCACTGTGAAAGTCAGTCAGAACAGCAGCACTGCAAGGAAACATGCAGGCACCCCAGGGGGGAAGAAGGGCCTTCCTAAACACACAACATAGTGTCAACATACACTTGACGGAGGATAATCAGTAATCTTTATGAGCTGGAAACAAAGGAATTTCTCTGACATGGCAGGTTTATGGGAATGTAATGTGGTGATTATAGGAGCTGCTAGCATGAAGGACACAGGAATCCTACTATAATGACACAGATGCCACTGAATCCATTACACTGCCCTAGTAGTGGCTTCACAGAGTTTGTCTGTAAGACCCTCTAAGAAGTCAGTAAAACATCATTCTTTTTTGTCCGGTTTTAAAATTATACATTGCCCTCCTCCCTTGGAAGTAGTTACTGGCCATGGCTTTTATGTCTAGCACACACACTCTGGTTTAACTAATCCACCATAATAAGGTTCTTTGTCATGTCTGCTCAGAAGCATCTGAAAGCCCCTAGGAACGTGGCTTTGGAGCTGGCTCCACAGGCAGACCTTGACACAAAGAGCCAGGTTTGCACACCTCGGATATCGACAGCAAAGTGGTGGCGACACAGCAAATCCTGCTGGCCAGTCCTTTCCTGTTACTGAACACAAACAGCCAGGGGTCTCATAGATCTGTCTCATCCACTTATTGCAGCACATGGTTGTGAAACACAAAGGAATTTCTTGCTCTTGTTTTTCAGTTTAATACTGGTTTGCCATTGAAGACACTGGTCATTTGCTGGGGTCCCTACTGCCTTTTGTGCTTTTACGCAGCAGTTGAAAATGTGATGTTCATTTCACCAAAATACCGCATGGTACGTCTATGCCATCCAAGAGAATTCAAATAGTGACATTCTCTCCTTACTCTCCCCTCTCTCCATTCCTATGGAATAAGGACAATCTACTCACAACTGGGTTTACCTATAATATACAAGTAGATGATTTCCTCAGCATTCTGTTCATCTACCACTTTTAAGGCAGAACAGCTAAGAACAGTGATACAGAAGGCATTGTATTACCGCTCTGATCAAGAAACAACTTAGGAAGTCAGATGGGGTTCTTCAGCAGTCACTTAGGGTTCTGTAGCTTGTACCATTTCATGGTTTGTTGGATCTTTGCATCCTTCCAGAGTCAAATAGCAGCACAAAACTGAAAACATTGGAGGGACCGTCTCATTCATTTTTCTAAATACTTTTCTCAGGGAAGCTGCAATTGATCACTCTTAAGGTTATGTTGCCTCTTATGCCAACTTCTTTATTTTCTATAAGTCTTGGCCCCAGAATTGCTTCTGGGGCTGTAACCTCACAAACCTTTCAACTTTGATTCAGTCAAAAAAAAAAATCAGCCCAGTTTCAGGTCACCAAATGCATTACTATACTTCGCTATTCAGTATCCTACATAAAATAATTTGTTAGCAATAGCAGCCCACTTATCCATCAAAAGCTGTCCATGACACACCCTTCACTCATCCTCAGTGTTTGTATCTACTCTCAACTGAAATATCCCAATTTCAGGTAATGCTGACCTAAATTCTTTCTCCTGGCACCTATAATTTCCTGCACAAAGGTCTCCTACAGACCAAATTGCTTTTACCTCTCACCATTCTGGGAGTAGCCATTGGAGACAGGTATTTGTTTAGGAAACAGCAGTGGCTGAAATCAGCCCTTTAGCTTCACAGTACATTTTGCTATTAATAAATATTTTGTTTCACAACAGATTCCTGCCGTTATTGCCAAGACAGTGCCAACAGTGGATGCCTTTGTATATGCCCTGGGGAATGAGAACTACAGAGGAGGAATATGGCAGTTCCTCACAGGGCAGAAGATTGAGAAAGCAGAGGTTGATAACAAAACTAAATAAGCCATTATGGTATTAAGCCAAATTAATGCACGTATGACACTGAAAGCAAAACAGTAGAGGAAGCTGCATTCTGATGTGTACGCATAAAGGTGGTTCCACATTGGAAAGGCCGTGCCTTCGTTACAAGCAATGAAGTACTGAAAGAAAGCCCTCCAGATAACTGCCCAAACCATCTCAAGCTGCTTGTCAAACAAGCTGCCTTAAACCTGTGTTGATTGTCAGTCTCATTTTATATGGCACTGCAAATAAACTATGTGCTGGAAAGCATTTTTTTTCCTGATAGACTAACATAAAAGCTCAGTAAATTAACTGAAGTAGGGTATTAGTTTATTGAGCGAGGCCTCCTCAAATCAGTTTATGCAGTCTGTCCATATGGTAACGTCTGGATTACTAAAAGATTAAAGGAGTACCAGTATTACAGCACATGTCTGTATAAATAGCTTGTTCATCTGAACAATGCATGCTCAATGCACCCAAAATGGAAATTCCCAAGATTCTACAATGAATCTGCCATCTTGGTTCCATAAAAACATTTCAGTGGGCATTTCACTCCAATAAGTAATAATACCTTGGCTCCAACTCAGACAAATTAGTGTGTGACATTCAGCTTTGCCACACACTGAACTGCATTGGATTTTGCAGCCGCTGCTTACCAGGACAATCAACGAGCTCATGGTCAATCATAAAAGCATTCAGCTTTTTATCGAACACTGAGCAAAAACAAGAGAGGTATTGGTCAGATTCTGTTCTAAAAATGTCATAAGAATAAAAATTAAGTTAACATCTGCCATTAAATTCCCCTATGCTCTATATGAGTGAGAACAATCACTGACTCAGTGTCTGAATAGCTGAAGCAATTAAAAAGCCACTTATTTTACAATTATCAGAATTCATATCTATTTTAAACTGTCAGAAATATCCACTTTAAGTGTTTATATTTGCTCACATTGCCTAGAGAATGAAAAACCGTCAATGTTGCCTGTTACTACAAGACTTGTCTTAGAATGACCCATTTGCAAAAAAATATACGTGATGTGAAAGGCACTCTATACAAAAGCCAAACCTAAGTGATTCTTACAGGGATCATGTGGTTCATTTCCAAGCATTGACAGCGAAAGAGCTTTTTAAGCTAATGAAAGAAAAATTTTATCTGCCCCTATGATGCTTCCTACATATTAGGAGGGAAAATGATTGTCTACTGGTTACAAAAGGGTAAGGAAAAGGGGTTGTGGAGGGAATACAAGCAGTAGATGGTGCAATCCTGGAAGGTAAATAATCAGAAAGGATGTTCCCCTCATGACTAGAGATAGGAAATAAATGTCATTTTGTCACAAGTTAAAAAATTCTTCAGAATAATCACACCTAAAGTTGACAGCTAATACATCTTAGGTACACATAATATTAAGTGAGCAGATGACAAAATGTTTGCACTGATAAGCGCAAAATAACGTGCATGAGAACAAAATTACCTTTAAGTATGTATCTACAGCGACAGGCTCTGAATCTGTAATTATCTTTCTCAGGAAAGAGACCTGAGCAGGTCTTGAAATCATCTGTTCACTTGTCATCAGGGTCATACTGACAAATCCCAGAAGAATGCTAAAAAATAGTAAAAAAAGAGTAAGAAACAAGAGAATGCATGGTCACACCACTTGAAAGCCACTGCACTCTGCCTTATTGAATAGGCTGCATAGCTTGGGCCATTTCAACTCACTGAGGATGTTGATGAGCTAGAAATGGGCCACAGGGACAATCGAACATAGGGAGAAGCTTGAACATGGCAGTGTGCACTGACTAAGAAGACGGAGCTGGTGAGGAGACCAGACAGCCTTATTGAACCAGGGATTTAGCAGATGTGAATGATAGCCTGCTACTTCCAACAGCACAAGAATGATGGGACACAGTAAAATTAAATCAAGATGTACATTTTCTGAAGTTCACAGTTTGAGTATTCTTCATGTTTGCCTACTGAAATTAAATAACGTAATAAATAACAGCTTAAGACATTTGTTGAGGATCTGAGTCCCCTTTGGCTTAAAGGGAACACACCTCAGTTAGAAACTCATCTCAAAATTTAGCTCTTAGTCCATTTTCAAATGGGTTTTTGCTCTTACTAGAAACATTTTATTGTGGGAACTGAAAGTAGCAGACCTTTTTATTCATTCTGTTGAAAAGCTAAAAATTTTAATGTGCCTCTGTTCAGGTTTGTGTATTCTTTATCACATTCAGTTACTGAAAAAAAGCTAGTGATAAGTAAAGCCAAGTATTATTACTTACTGAGCGTAACGTTATTCAGGCCTTGAGAGGAATAGGGCCTCTGCCCTGAGCAGCAACCAACGCTGTCCTTTCTGACCACACTAAAGAAACACGAGGTAACAAAGTCGCTGCAATCTTTTAGACCTAGGGGTGGTACAAAACTGATTGACGTGCTTTGAACACCATGGGACATGTTTATATAACCCAGTGTAGTGCTACAAATTGAGATCAATGCAGAGGGAGAATAGTGCATCACAGTGATGTGAGAACAGGCTGTCCCACCCAAAAGAAGCCTCCCACAGCTCTCCAGAGTGACGCCTCACTTCAGGTGGTTCCCTGTGCCATAGTGAGCTTCTCTGAGTGGCTTTGAGCTCCAGTTACTCTCATCTGGTCAAAAAACCCCATCTGGTTCAACTCTGCAACTCCAAATCTAAGAATGTACATAAAACTCAAATAGTTTCTCCCATCATTCATCTCCACTCTAAATACCTTAGATAATTCTCAACCACTCAGCCCCATACCTGTCCCAGCCTAGGGGCTCCTTCATATAAGGAGTTACAAAGGTTCTTTACTGATTAAAAAAAGGCAAACAAAGCATTTGAACAAATGGTGGACTTAACCACCTACTCAGGTCTAGTCCATAAAACTTACACTGCTACTTCCTACCAAAGAGAGGAGCAAATAAGGTTGTTCTTGCCTTATTTATTGAAATACGGATAATCAACCTTCCTGCAAAAAATATATATAAAAAAACAAGAGGTGGAAATAAATGTTTCCAGGAACCAGTCACCAAATCAAAGATCCTCTTCTTGACTCTAGCTAGTTCTCATCACCAATTTATCCACACAGATGAACTGGCTGACAGCCACTAAGAAGGGCACCAACAAGTGTGCTGTGCTTCTTTCAGAAAAATGTCTGAAAGCAAACTGCAGTGCATCCAGAAGCCAAACACTTCCAGTTAATTACATAGTTTATCCTTAGCACAGTCAGTCTTCACCACAACGGCACTGGCCCGGTGCCCTCTGGCACTGCTGGCTGTCCAGATCTTGCCAAGGAGTATCTGCTACCATCCTGATAAAGCTTGTCACAACAAGGTCCTGCATGTTAAGTAGGTTATGCTGAAGCATGCAAAATCCCATCGTGTTTTCACACTCTGGAGTATCCCAGGTGGCTAGAAACCAGATCTATAATACCCTAACCAAAGTATAGCCCAGAGGGTTACACAAAACACTCCCATACCGAGAGTATCCCACCTGCTACCCAAAAATAAACCCAAAAGAAAAAAAAGAGATGTAAGTGTAACCTTTGGATGCATTCAACAACTCAGCTTAAGCAAGAGTAGCCAATCTGAACATCAGTGATTAATACCTGTCCTGTCACTAAAGATGAGACTGCCTACAACCTACCCACTTTTAAAAATAATCAGACAGCATTTCAGGATGCTTTAGGTTAGCTACTACAGCTTTTTGGGGATCATTTGGACAATCATTCATCATCAAAACAGAAGATGAAAGCCTTCCTTCTCCTTAGAATTCAGTGTCCAACTGCTCTTAACTTAGTTATCTGCAGTACAATATACAATATTACCAAACCACCCTACTGTTTCTTTTAGAGGCAGTCTAATTCTGCTCATTTCTGTTAGAGTGAATATTTTGACGTGCTGATGAAAACCTTTCTGATTTCTGAAAAAAACAAAGCCATTTTTCCTCATCCCTAGACACAAAAAGCATAATTTTCTCAGGTTTACTTTCAGCAGACAAATGTCTTGCACCTTAAGTAGCGCCTCTTGTAGTCCTATTTTCAATGCTATTAATTGCCCACAGTTCCAGACGTAGTTCCTGTGCACTCTGTAGTGCTGCAAAGAGAGGTCTTCCTGACTCAGCTTTCCTGCACACCCCACACTTACAAACACCCTCCAGTACAATAAAAGGGAGTTGAGTTTTTCTGCAGTGCACACTTGGTGTGCTCCATACAGTTTCTGATGTACTTTTCCTAGCACCTCTTGTATATTTAATTGGGGCATTGCAAGCCAATTTAGGAATAGCATTGGGGGAGGAATTTGTACTGTTCTCAGTTTATCATGCTGCTTTGAATTACGTTACTATAAGACAGTGGAGTTAGCTGGTTTTGTAACAAAAGGGATTGCCAGATTCCTAAATGCAGACTCAGTGACTGGTTTAGTTCAACAAGTTGTTATACAGACATGAAAAGTGCAATGTAAAATCTTTATAATGTGATGGTGGCAGGCATTAATCACAAGTACTAACATTCCTATGATTTTGAGAGTTCGCATTTTGGAGTTCAAATGCGAAAATATTTGGTGCCATTTTCCCTGTATACGTATTCACACTCGGATTACTCCGAGTGTTACGATCAATGGCCTGAATGAGCTACCCTAGTCAGGCTAACATAGTAAATATTCAGAAAGTGTTATGAAGACAGGTACTTCACCTTCTGCAGAGAAAAAGTGATTATAGACCTGTTGCATTTAGAATATGTAAAATAAGAATTTTTAATTGGTGAACATATCTCATGTGTCATTAAAACACAAAAGGATCCAATAATAACAGCAGCAGAAAGTGCAAAACTAAGACCTCAATAAGATATAAGTTGGAATTATTATCAATACAACTAAAATTACACATGCAAGACTTATTTTCTTTTTAATGCTTTAAGTGCCTTAGATTTCCATAGGCAGGATTTTTTCCTGCGAGAGCCAGGTATGAAATTTTTCAAAACATGTTTTGGTCAGAACACATCATCAGACTGTGGAACACTCAGAAGAAGAGAGTAAAGGTGCTGTGTTGGGATACAGATTTTTCTTGTTTCAGAACTAGTAGACAAGCCCAAAGCTCAGTCTCCTGATAGTGGTTGGAGACAACTCCCCTGAAAAATGCCAAAGAAAAGGGAGGCGAAGCAAGCTACCACCTCCTTCAAGTCCCTAACCCACAAGAGTTGTCAATACAACTAAGAATTTACACCTAAATGCCAGTTTCATGTTGGGAAATTTTTCACATGCAGACTCAATTACCTGCTTCAAAGGAATCTAATTTTAATTAACCTCCGTTTTAAATTAACATCAACTAATTAAACACTGTTTAGAAATATGCTTCAGAGAACAATACTTAATTCAGTAGGTCTCTAACGGTAGAAAATGTGCTTAGTTTTAATAAAAATTTGTTCTTGGGAATCTGAACAATAACTGTGTAGTTCTAAATTCAGGTCTAACATCCTAGTGCAGTGCTGTCATAAGTAGAGTGTTAAAAATAATTATTTCTAACTAGTATTACAAAAAATGTAGCCATAGGGAGACAGGCATTTTTGGCCTACAAACACATTTACCTTATTTAAGAATGAATTAAATGTTAAAAGCAATAGTTCACTTAGACATGAAAACCAGCAAAGAAAATAACATCATTGAAAGGAGAGAGGAAACTTAAGTCCTAACAATGAAAGTGCTAACTTTTCAATGCACTTTAGACCTCGACAGTGAAAACAAGCTGTATTTTGGCAGACAACAGCTGAAGTCTAATTGTTGAAGTCACTATTTGAATTTTTATGATGCATAGTGAGATAACAGATACTTTCCCTCACGGTGTTCAATGATTTGCATCCACTGGAGGAGGGTGTGCCACACAAGGAGGTGCAACAGCAGCATTCTTGATTCTTCTCTCCATAAGCTGATCTATAGTTCATAGAATGGTTTGGGTTGGAAGCAACCTTAAAGATCATTCAGTTCCAATCCCCTTTGCCTTGAGCAGAGACACATTCCACTAGATCAGGTTCAACTACAGGCAGTTCTGGAATCAAGTCAGATCACACCAGATGAGAAGTCATTGTGCTGAAAATTAGCTGTACAAGCAGATGCTCAAGGATGCTATTAGCTGCAGATGGGGGAGGAAAAATTACATTAAGCTAACAGAGTAAAGACAAAACCGATGCTTTGACGGCAACATTTGTCAGCTCTTTTGCTACTGAAAGAGTCTGTCCAAACCTCAAAGCTGATTGGTACTCCGCAGTCATGCTTCTGACCCAGCAACACATTGAGTGGCTGCATGTTCTAGATACCACACTGAAAGGCACCTCAGGTGCATGGATTGAAGGCTGTACTTCCCAGAGAGTTCTGAAGCCTTTCACCAGGAAAGCTTCAACTTTCTTGAAACAACTGACAAAAAAAAAAAAATCTGGGCTCATTTAATGAGTTACCCCTTTATACTCGGCACAAACATGCAACATATCCAGCTGCTGATGCTTAGTTCCCAAGTCTTAGCTCGGTACAAACACTGTCCTTAAAAAGGGGATCCATATATAAGGTAAGGAAAAGCGTCTTGGACTATAAATCTGAAAAGAGTTTTTTTTCTTTCGTATCTTAGCTGTTTGTCTTTTCAGCACCACGTTAAGCCACTTCCCTGCAGCCTGTTTAGAGCAAGAATTCAAAACCTGGGATGAGGCAACTTGAAGTCTGTCTTTCCATATAATGAGCAAGAAGTCACTATTATGGCCAAAAGAAATACTTTTAGCGAGACAGCACTTATCTGGGAGTGGAGGGAGTCAAATCCATTTGTCTTTAACCTGATGATCTCTCAGGAAAGACACCAGGCTGTTGCAAAACTCTTCCATTTTCCTGACACTATCCTTTGCAAAAAAAAAAAAAAAAAAAAAAAGTTTTGATAACTGCAAGGGAAGAAAGTGAGAAAAAGCAAATTGGGATTAATTTTACTTGACTAAAAGGGAAGAAATCTGGATTATGATGTTTGCTTTCAGAATAAACCAATTAAAGGCTCATGTGTTGCTAATGAACACCTGAATTTCTCCAAGATACTCATAAGGATAAGTAAAATATGACATATTACACCTCCTATGGAAGTAGCACAAAACATACTATGGACTAAAACCTTGGCCACTGACAGATCTTAATACACAGTTAGTAGGCAGGTACCATTGAACAGGGATAATTTTAAACTAGAGAAATTTTTTCTTCGTCCAATCTTTTGCTTCTCTATGCTAGACATGTATTTAGGTGACAAATTACAGAGTAGTAAGCTAATAGATAGTTGGGTTACCATTACAAAATTATCTGAACCACCAGGACAAATAGTTGTAACCTGACAAAATGTATTTGGTAAGACCAAGTGCTCAAAATGCAAGAATGGCAGTCGCTTGTGTTTACACAATGGAAGACATTGCTTTGGAAAACAGAGCTCAGGAAAGGATTTAGGTGTCATTATAGATAATCGCCTCAATATAAGCTGTCTGGGCAATGCTGTAGCAAAAAGGACTAATGAGATTCTTGAATATAGGGGGGGGGTGGGAAGAAAAAGTGTATGAAGCAGAAATAATGAAGGATTCCAGCATCTCTAGGCAGTACTGCCAAGACCCCTACTATTCTACTGAATCCTGTCCTGGTGTCTGCATTTTAAAAAGGATTTGAAGACACTGGACAGAGTTCAAGTGAGTGTCACAAATGAATTCTCTGGCTTTAACAAAAAAGCCTAAGCCTTCTGATGTGACGGGTAAGGATCTCAACATATTCAACTCACTGAAGAGAAAGCATAGATATACCTTCATCACACTGTCTAGGTAATTGAACTTGGGGAAGATATACGTGAGGAGCTTTCCAATCTGGCTGACAAAGATCCAAAGAATAAATGTTGAAGCTAGATAAATTCAACCTTGAAATAAGGGAAAAATTCCCAGCAGTAATAAAAGACAGTCACAACTCTTCAGAGGAACTAGTGAAACCACCACCACTTGCAGCCTTTTAGACAAAGACAGATAGCTCTGAAGACACACCTTCAGCCTAGTTTCAGTTTAGATGATTATGGTTGTCCTTCCTAGCTCTATAAAAGCTGTGAACGCTTTCAGTTTAGATGATTATGGTTGTCCTTCCTAGCTCTATAAAAGCTGTGAACGCTTTCTTCCCCTACGCACGCCTTTATTTCCTCAGCCCTTGGTGAAACAGAACTGCCTACACAGAATCACGAGGTTGGAAAAGACCTCCAGGATCATCAAGTCCAACCATTCCTATCAAACACTAAACCACATCCCTGAGCACCTCATCCACCCGTCTGTTATATACCTCCAGGGATGGTGACTTAACCACCTCCCTGGGCAGCCTCTGCCAGTGCCCAATGACCCTTTCTGTGAAAAATATCTTTCTGATGTCCAGCCTGAACCTCCCCTGGTGGAGCTTGAGGCCATCCTCTCTTGTCCTGTCCCCTGTCACTTGGCAGAAGAGGCCAGCACCCTCCTCTCCACAACCTCCTTTCAGGTAGTTATAGAGAACAACGAGGTCTCCCCTCAGCCTCCTCTTCTCCAGGCTAAACACCTCCGGCTCTCTCAGCCGCTCCTCATAAGATTTGTTCTCCAGTCCCTTCACCAGCTTCGTTGCTCTTCTCTGGACTCGCTCCAGAGCCTCAACATCCTTCTTGTGGTGAGGGACCCAGAACTGAACACAGTACTCGAGGTGCGGTCTCACCAGTGCCGAGTACAGAGGGAGAATAACCTCCCTGGCCCTGCTGGTCACGCCGTTCCTGATACAAGCCAAGATGCCATTGGCCTTCTTGGCCACCTGGGCCACTGCTGGCTCATGTTCAGTCGGCTGTCAACCAACACAGTAGGTTGTAGCTGCACAGGGTTGTTGTGCCCCAAGTGTGGGACCCGGCATTTGGCTGTGTTAAACCTCATGCCATTGGCCTCAGCCCAGCAGTCCAGCCTGTTCAGGTCCCTTTGCAGAGCCTCCCGACGCTCCAGCAGATCCACACTTCCACCCAGCTTAGTGTCGTCTGCAAACTTAGGGTACATTTGACCCCCTAATCCAGGTCATCAATAAAGACACTGAACAGGGCTGGACCCAGCACTTAACACACTTCAATGTTTTCATGATGCCTCAAATCATGCTAAAGGGTTTACAGCTGTCAAGGATGCGGGT
Organism: Clamator glandarius; assembly: GCA_033459285.1. NCBI lineage: Eukaryota > Metazoa > Chordata > Aves > Cuculiformes > Cuculidae > Clamator > Clamator glandarius. The sequence continues at coordinate 1,565,041 of JAUNZM010000165.1, read as the reverse complement.
TTATCATTGCAGGGCCACATTGGCCTCATGGTGAGTGAGAAGACATGACAGAGGGAAAGCATTTCTGAGTCTGACATGAGATAACCAGAGAGAGGCATGTGGTGGATGAACCAGTGCTTCTTCTCAACAAGAAAAGCTTTCTCTACACCTTGCTTGTTCTAACAGATGCATCTATGTTAGAGTCCCAGGAACAGCTATGCATAGTGACAGACATCCCACAGGAACTTTAAACCAATTAGCCCACTAGAATAAATCCTCTTATAGTCCCTGAAGTTGTTTCTTTTACTTGTGTTACCCCAAATATGTTTTCTCTTCCTTTCACAGGTCACTGGAGCAGAAGTATAAAGAAAAAGGAAGAAAAAGTACTCACTCAGAATGAGATTTTACCCTGTTGTCGCCTAGAAGTAACTTGGTGAATGCAGTGACTTCCAAGATACACAAAGGTAAGCAAGACAGGATGAAACCCTGTCAAGTTGAGCAAGATAGCTTGCCTGTGAATTCCAGCTCCCTCTCACTCCTGTTTCTTGTTTTGATGCAGGCAGGCAGCTCTGACAGTCAGCTAGGAGTTTGACGGCAGGGGTTTGAGAGATCATGATCCATTCCTACGGCAGGAATGAGCAATTGCCACAGCAGCAGGGTGGCTATTATGGTATCCGAGACAGGACTTAAAAACTAACAAAAAAAACACACAGCGCAAGTTTTTGTTCTTGAATAGCAGTGAAGAGTGCTCAGCCCTTCTGAAGCTAGGAAAGCTTTCCTCTACATGTGTCCCAACACTGTTTTGTGTGCCCAACATGCACACAGAGCAACAACACACCCTCCAAGAGTAGTTCTGCCACAGCCCTATTCCCACCCAGTGTGGCCTCTGCTTGGCACCACACAAGCAAGCTGCACGCTGGAGGGCATTGCAGGTACACAGACACACTCTGCTCTCCCCATCGCCTGTCCCACAGCAGGCTCCAGCACCACTGACACCTAAAGATGGTGTCTGAAATTAAAGGTATGGAGCAGTTATACTTACAAATGTAACATGTGAAGCAGCAATGAGTTTAGACCAGAAACACCAGTGGAAAAGCCCAAGGTTCTCGACTCCAGTGAAAACCCACTCCGAAGCCAAAATTAGAAACATTAATCTCATGGCATTGCCCATAGTTAAAGGCTCCATCTACAGCAAACAGCTGTGTAACGGGCTGAACCTTGGTGCTTTGAAATGGGATTAGGATGAAATGAAAGGAAAAGCAAGTACGTCAAGCACCAGGAGGACAGGCAATAGTGTGTCTTGTATGGTATGGGCCAAATAATAAAACTGGTTTATTGACAGCCTTGTGCAGTTCTTTCTGAGAATTTATTATTAGCAGAAATGAAAGTATTACAAACAAAACAAAAGAATTCAGGACTAAAATTCAGCTTCCTACTAGTCTGTGCTTAGATCCTGCATTGAGCATTTATTAACTGCTTTTTGCTATAACGTTTCAGAGGCCTGAGCTTTCTGCTGAAGTCTGTTCCATTGATTTATCACCACAGGAGAATGGGATGCCTCAGACAGGATAAACAAATATATAATTACCCAAAGAGATGCCAATCCCTCCTTAGGTGTCTTTAAACGGTGCATGTTGTTTTTCTGGCTGAAAACTTTGCAGATATGGACAAATGACAGGATAACAATAAGAGTCATCCTGTGGGGAAGGTGCCATATGGTACACAAATCCCATTAAGAGGTTTAATTGTTATTTTAAAGCCCATAGACAAGAAGGAATAAAAGGGAGCCCAGTTCAGATATTCTCCAGATACCAATTTTGCTTACATTTTGGTCACACTGAGAATGCAAGATCCCCCTGTTCTGCTGGCAGCTATTAAATATGACTGAAAGAAGGTGAAATAACTCCCAGTTACTATAAGCAGGCACCAGTAAGCCAGTGCTACACATTACTACTCACCAAGTCACCAGACTCTTATGGTGTTTACATGCTAGCAGCCAGACCTCTCTCAGTTGCACCGAGAGCTTAACTCAGAAAAGCTTGTTCACTCACAATGCACTGACAGGATTTTCTCAGTTTAAAATCTGGGTTTGTCCCTTTTCAAAAGTAACCCATTCTCCTGACAGAGACATAAGGCCAGGGCTGCAAATGGTGTTACTATTAACACACCTTTTTTTTTTTTTCCCTCTGCAGATGATGGAAAAGAAATTAACTGGGAGGTCTCTTCAGGCAAGGTGACTGCACTGTGAGCAAGTGGTAGTACAGGAGCTGCAGAGCTGCTGTCTGCATCAGTTGTCACATCCAAGCCTTGGCTTTCTCATCTGTCTTGTTAGAAGTAACACAGAGAAGCTAGTTAAGTACTGGCTCCAGCCATCAAAAATAACGTCATGGAGGTGGCTTGTCAAACTTCAAGCAATGGAAAAAATTGACCTCTGAAAAATGCATCCTGGCTGTTCCAGCAAGGGTATAAGTGTCTAGTTTCATTTTATTAAATTGGTGTATGAAAATAGTACATAATTTAGAGTCACAGGCTCTAAATTAGTTAAACCTCTGACCGCAAAGTTTTAAGCACGTCTGAGGCCCAATTAAAAAAATTGAGTCCACAAAATTTAATCCATCTTTACCTTTTTGCTTCAATGTGACTCTTGTTAGCTTCCTAAAATTAGATTTTTAATCTCCAATTGGCACCCCATTCTCTGCCACTCAAGTATCACAAACAGTGAGAAGATTATGGCCACTTATGTAGTATCTATTTTCCTATAATCCTTTTAGCACCATAAATGCTAAATATAGCATGCAGTTCAAATTAGCTTTAACCTTAAACTGACTCCAGCTAACTATGCAGGAACAATCGTTAAAAAATAAAAACGCACACTAAAAAAAGGCTAGAAATATCCCTACACTTCAAAAGAAAGTGGTTTTAAGGAGATCAGTGCATATAAACAGATCACTTAAGTGATGAATCCTCTAACAGACTTTTGGAAACCTAGGACTTGCGAGTTCTTAGTCTGCCAGACATGAGCAGATTGATTACAATACTCAACCTTACAAACAGGCATCCCAAAAAGCACAAGAAATCAGGGTTACTTGTGCGGTTCCCTTATCCTGGCTATATTTGCAAAAGGTTAACAGTCAACATCAAAGCATTATTGTGAATCAAACTCCCACTAGTTTTTCCAAGGCAGCCCCTTGTAAGCCCCACAAGACCTTCACCAGGAAAACTGGTATACCCCTAAGCAGGGAAGGGCCGTCACTAGATCTTAAGTCACTGGTGAAGAGAGCAAACAATCTCAAAATATAGAACAGTAATGACTTCAGTAAAACAACTGCAAGAAACCTCACCTTTTACTTGGCAGCTGCCTCGGGAAGGGATATGTCCTCAGTATTTAAGCAGAGGGGTTGAGAAGGCTGCCAGAGAGCAGAGGTCTCCCACGCTTGGACAGGGATACCCACAGCTGGCCCAGGGAGTCAGTGCCAGCTCCTGCTGTTCATCCTGAAGTAAACAGCCATCAGGTGCAACACCCATAAAGTGACAGGCTCACCTTAAAACTGAGTACTGGGTTTAACAAGGCTGCACGTTCCTCCATATCTTAGGTCCACCCTTTTCAGGCAGCACATAGAGAAGTCCACTCTCAGCAAGCCTGGCACGCTCTCATGCTTCAGGGAGGGAATGACAGCCAAGCCCTAACCTGGCATGAGAAATGTCATAGAAATGAAAATTAAAACTTATGTGATTGTGTCTGCCTGTCCATTTTGCTTCAGCTTGTTAGGAACAATTAAACAGATGCCTAAAGCCTGAGCAGTAAAGCAAGTACCCAGGAGGTCTTCCCAAAGAGTTTTCCTCCTTCACTTGGAGGACCGCCACATACACAGATTGTGATATTCTCAAATGTTCATTACTGAGATACACTCATCTGTTAAATACAGATTGGAAGGAGAGGATGGATAGAGCTGGTCAAAGGAGAAATAATGAGCTGGAAAAATGTTCTTGTGAACTGTCATGACCACTACCAAGACATTGTGAGCTTCTGTTTTAAAAGCTATGAAATCCCAGCAAAATAAACAAACACGTTAAAAAAAAAAATGTTATTAGGCTTCCACATCAGAAGCATAATCAAACTGGCTGTAAGCATTAAATCCAGAGCCCATAGTAACAAACACTGCCCTCACACTGCTTCCAGAATATCTTTTCTTAAGAACCATCAAATTTATTTTGTTTTGCGGACAAGTTACACAGCAGAAGAGTAAAAACGTTTTCACCTATTCCTGGATACAAAATCAAGGAGCAATAAGATAGTAAATGATACGGGAAATAGCAGAAGGAAATAGAAGATCCAGGTATTTATTTTCACAGAATAACCAGATTGGAAGAGACCCACTGGATCGTCGAGTCCAACCATTCCCACCATTCCCTAAATCATGCTCCTAAGCACCTCATCCACCTTCACCTTAAACACCTCCAGGGACAGTGACTCAACCACCTCCCTGGGCAGACTGTTCCAATGCCTAACCACCCTCTCCGTTAAGAACTTTTTCCTAATCTCAAGCCTAAACCTCCCCTGGCGGAGCCTGAGGCCATTCCCTCTCGTCCTGTCCCCTGTCACTTGGGAGAAGAGGCCAGCACCCTCCTCTCCACAACCTCCCTTCAGGTAGTTGTAGAGAGTAATAAGGTCTCCCCTCAGCCTCCTCTTCTCAAGGCTAAACAACCCCAGCTCTCTCAGTCGCTCCTCATAAGATTTGTTCTCCAGCCCCTTCACCAGCTTCGTTGCTCTTCTCTGGACTCGCTCCAGAGCCTCAACATCCTTCTTGTGGTGAGGGGCCCAGAACTGAACACAGTACTCGAGGTGCGGTCTCACCAGTGCCGAGTACAGAGGGAGAATTTTGAGCCTCCTGAAACTAGAATGACCACCTCGTGGACCCCAGCAAGTGTATCACTCCCTGAGGATTACTGTCTTACCAAGACATGAGGAAAGAAGCTGCACCATAGACTGGAGTGGGGATACAAAAAATCTCAGAATGGTTTGGGATGGAAAGGACTTTAAAGTCCATCCCGTTCCAAACCCCTTTGCCATGGGCAAGGACACTTTCCACTGAATCAGGCTGTTCAAAGCCCCATCCAACCTGGCCTTGAACACTTCCAGAGAGGGGTCATCCACTACTTCTCTGGGTAATTTGTTCCAGTGCCTCACCACTCTTACAGGAGGGGGGGAAATCTCTTTCCAATATCTAATCTGAATCTGCTCTCTTTCATCTTGAAACTGTTCCCCCCTCACCCTATCCCTGTACTCCCTGATCAAGAGCTCCTCCCCATCTTTCTTGTAGGCCCTCCTGTAAGGCTGCTATAACATGAAGTACAAGGACACAGCAATAGAATCACATATTTAGAGGAGAAATTTCTCCAGTACCTTGTATTTCCAGTTTGAAAACTTATTAAACTCTTGGCTTCGGCAAAGTCTTACCCTGGCCAAATTCCCTACAGTATCTGGTGGACAAACATTCCAAGTAGGTTACACACTTTGGAAAAAGAATTCATCTGAGTTTCATAAACTAGGCCCTTTGAAATAAAGGGCTTCTGTTTACTTTCATTCTGCAGAATTTTTAAAACTTGCTTACTGATAGGTGTTAAAGAGATTAGCAAGTTAAGCAATTATCTATGCTCTCATTTTCTCATGAAATGCAGGTTAGTTTAATCTTCTTAGGCTTTGCAATGATACTATAGGGCATAGATATAGTATGAAATAGCATGTCACTCCAGATGAAAGAGTCAAAGGTTTTCCTCTCCTCTTTTTAAAAAAAAAAAAAAAAAAAAAAGGAAGAGGAAACAGGCTTCATAACTGCAGCTTCTGTAATTTGCTTAAGGGACAACTAAAGGCAGTTCCACTCAAAAACAAAAAAAAAAAGAAAGCCCAGTCTTCTAAACTGGAGGAAAGATTAATGCTATTATTCATGTGGCAACACTCCCTATAATATTGAAGAGTCAGCATTTGTTTTTATAGGTTAAGAAAACAATACACACCACCCACATAGTGGGTATGGCATTTCCCATCACTGGAGCAGACTTAATGGGCCCAAGGAAAGTTCAATCAACCTTTACTTTTTTTCTTAGCTAGTTCCTGTTGAAATGTCTTCAAAAAAGGGAGAACAATGAGAAAACTATTTCTTTAATACTGCCGTAAAATTTTAGACTTCATCAATGTCCAGGCACTTCCCAACACATCCTCAGTGTTGCCAGTCCCCTGACAACAGCACTTGACTTTATTTTTACTGTGGAATGAATAGGGATAGATGAATTTCACACTAGCTTTCTTCTCATACTCCCCTCAAGACAGCACTGAAATCAAACTGATCACACACTGCTTTTATTTGTAATAAAACCGACCTACACCCTGCGGGATATGCAACTTGTCTGATTTGTTGAGCGGGCTGCTGGGTCCTGCTCGTAGCTCGCAGCCTCATGCCTCTTCAGGCTGTTTTCCCCAGAGGCCTGGGGGAAGACACCAGGAGGCACATTACCACCACGACCAACTATGAAAAGCACAAATAACAAGCACATAATCTATCCAGATGAATCACATTGAACTCAATCTACTTCCCCATAACTGTCGCTGAGTGAAGAATCAGTGGCGAGAGCATACATGGCAGAGGCCGAAGGGCACACAGGCATTTGATCTGCTCAGGCTGATGAATGGCAAAGCTGTGCCAACATCACAGCTGGGGGAAAAAAAAAAAATCACTTGGCATCTCTGAAGAGTCAACATTCCTACCATATTTTTTCTCTCTCATTACAGTGAGGAGACTCTCAGACCCCACAGCATTCATCCACCTGACATGTGGTTAGAGACGTAATCTGCCAAGGATCGTAGAGTCACTAAGGCTGGAAAAGGCCTCTAAGACCATCAAGTCCAACCATCAGCCCAACACCACCGAACCTACTAAACCATGTCCCGAAGTGCTATATCTACGCATTTTTTGAACACCTCCAGGGATGGTGACTCAACTGCTCCCCTGGACAGCCTCTTCCAATATTTGACCACTCTTTCGGTAAAGAATTTTTTTTTGCTATCCAATCTAAATATCCCTTGGTGCGACTTGAGGCCGTTTCCTCTCATCCCATCACTTATTACTTGATAAGAGATCAGCACCTACCTCGCTACAACCTCCTTTAGCAAGATCGTTCCCACAGCCCACCAGGACACGTGTACCTAGTGAAAGGATCTGAGTCTAGTACCCCCACACCACAGCAGAGAAACTTCTCCTGAGGACTGCAGGGCACCCAGTTGCCCATGCTGTTCTTTGTGACCACCATTGTCGATTTAGCACCACCAGCTGAGCAGCACTGGCCAAGTACACCAAGAGAAATTACCTTCTCTCCTACTACGGCGTCTCTGGGGGTCAAAGGCATTGACAGTTTCTCTTGCTGGTAGTTTTCCAGGCTGTCCCTCACACTCCAGAAATGGTCACATACAGATATGGGCTAAAGTCAGGGAGCTCTACGCACCCAGCTATGCCCAACTCCCAAGGTACCTTCCTTCCCTGGAAGAAAGCACTATCCTTCTAGTCCTAGAGGTGTTAAATCTCCTAAAGACCTCTCTAACCAAGGGAGCCAATTCCCAGTAATGTTAAAATAAAATCATTTCCCCAATAAACTGTTTCTAACAAGCAAAGTGCTGGAAAGAGGACCATCCCTGCATCACTTGCTGAGGGGAAGGATCTGATGTCCTGAGCATCCATAAGTCCATTTAATACAGTGACCCGTCTCCATTTACTGAATTGATTTGGCATACCAACGCTTACTCTGAGTGTATTTAAACTAATGGCTGCTAAAGCAGCTTATGTGACTTTTTAATCTAGCTTTCCCATACAGTCATTTGTGGAATGACTGTTTGAAAGGGAACCAGACAAGAAATCAGGGCAAAACTTCACTGAAAATGGTATGGAGTGGGCACAGCATGTGCAATTACACAGACAGATTTATGGCTCATTCATTACCATTAGACTACCTGCCCCACAGCTGAGCATTTCTACATGAACATAAACATTCCCAGCAAGTAGATTTCAGACAAACCCCAAACAGTCTGCACTTTAAAAAATTAATTTCACCCTCTAAAGCAGAAAATACAAATTCCCACACTAGTCCCTTTCCTCAGGCAGAAAGGGGACCTGCCCGGTTCAGAGGAGTGGCCCAGGCAGGTGGCTCATTGCCCTATGCTCTCTTTCAAAGGTTCTGACTGTCATTAAGCACTGAGGCAAAAAGAGCAGTGGTCACTGTAAGAGTTTCAAGAGCCTGCTGCAGTGTGCAAGAGACTGGTTCTGATTACAGATTACTTGATTTATCAAGCGAGTGCAATATTCTGTGTCACTGTATGGGGGAAGCCTCTTTGCAACATTTGCCCTTAGAGAAAATAATGTTGATCTCTTACAAAACAAAGATCCATTGATCTGTTATTTACTGTATCATACTATTTTCCTTTCCAAGGTCTTCCATACCTTTCTATAGTAATTAAGCAGGCCACACCAAAAAAAAAAGTGCAAAATCATATTTACCCCCAACATGTCACACAACTTTTCGTTCTGCACTAGAAATTTTTTTTATGGCAAGGGTGGCAAGGCACTGGAACAAGTTGCCCAGAGAAGTCCTGGAGGTGTTCAAGGTGAGGTAGGGCGAGACTTCGAGTAACCTGATCCAGAGGGAGGTGTCCCTGCCCGTGGTGGGGGATTTCAAATCATTCTAGGATAGGAAAAGCTACACCAAGGACAGCAAATAGTCTTTGCAACAGTAATTATTACATTTACTTCTAATGCATCACACATGACCTTCTGATGACTTTCACAGCTGGTCTTTTTAAGGTTCCCCTACCCAACATGCTGCAAAACTGCAGATAATGCAAGACCACATCCAGCTATCACGTGTAATCCATATCTCCTTCATAGGTCCTCTTCTAAGCATTGCCACTGCTGCTTTAAATATGCTCAAGAAATCGACAAAGTTAATTTTAAAAATTAGTATTGTCCAAGCCTACTTTTCTGATACCAATAACCTTACCAACAGTAGTACAGACACTGCTTCAAATTTAGAGGGGACTGGCGATGCCTATGCCAAATCTTGACCTGCATGTGCCCCCTCAGTGTTGGGGCTCCTCTCACAGACAGACCCCAGGTGACTGTCCCAATACACTCATGACAGCCAAGCAGCAGTTTGAGAGCTTCTGCTAAGAGCAAGGAGCTAGTGATCCAAGATATAAATAGAGGAAAATAAGCCAGGAAGGAATATATAGTATAAACACAATTATAGTTCCTGGGTATAATACATCATCTTCAGCTTCCTGAAGAAAACCCTGTTCCATCTGCATGACTCTAAAGGTGAAGAGTCAGTTCCCATCACCTGTCACAGCAGCAAAAGAAAAAAATCACCTGTGGGTAATCTTATCCTGGGGATATTCAAGGTAGCTCAGACTGGCAGATGCTGCAGACCTGAGAAGGAGGAGCAGATGCAGCATGATATGACCAGCCTAGCTCTTTATGAAAGCCACTTTTACTCCTGAATGGTTGGAGCTATGCTTAGGGCAGGATTCTCCTCTTTCCTGGGCATCCCACCTTCCCACAGCAATTGCAGCACCTGACTGTTGCTGCAGCTTCGAAAAGCACAGAAGGAAATGGCATAATCTACTTAAACTACATGATCCACCTGGCAGTGGATTTCTGAGTGATTATCACATACCTCAGGTTGCCTCTGGACTTTAATCACCCAAGAAGTGCAATAATCTCCAAAACACACACCCTATTATGACTTATCAGTGCAGAAAATTAGTGAAGCATAAAAAACCAGGTGTGCTTTCCACACACACTTGGATCCCAGGAGCCTACTCACACCCTCTCTTGGGTCAAGTGCAGAAAACGTCTCTCCCCCATTGCCACTGTCTGCTCAAAGGTACGCCATAAGGTCATCTCCAAACACAGTGCATCAGCGATTTGCTGACTAGATACTTGCAGGCACAGCTGGGAAGAGGGAAAGGTCATTCAGTGCTGTGCTTCCTCTCAAAACAATAAAATTTTGTGGAAGAAAGCCCCTGAATAGTCCAAGACTGACAGCACACAGTGGCAGAAAGCCAAGCAATGAGAAATCCACAGGTCTCTGTTATAACTGCTTCTTCACTTTCAGAAGGTGTTTTGATGAGCTCCCAAAAGAGAGTAGCTGCCATTTTCTTCAGTCTTTACTGAAGCTCTAGCAGAGATGTGGGCTTTATCTGTTGGATTTTGAGTCGGAGAAGTGGACTACGATTTCCTGCAGAAATCAGTGTTCCCCCCTCAGCACCCATCCAAACAGTATTAAAAGGGAGTGTCGATAAGTAAGAACAGAATCAAAGAGGTGTTTAAGTTCAAAGATGGAACCAGAAGGATGCCTGAAAACACAGAAAATGTTCTTTGGAAGAAGGGCAAGAGAAAGCTGCATCACAGACTCCAGTTACAAAAGAGTTGAAACGTCTAAAGCCCTGGCTCACCCCTGCATTCAGCTACTTGCCTAAGGAGCCCAACCACAGCTCAGCTTCTGGTTTATTTTAGCCTTGCGGGACAGAGTTGTTTATAACAAGCCAAAGGGAGGTTCATTGTCCGGTCTCTTCAGGCCAACAGCCACTGGCAGCACACCTCACTGCAGCTTAATCTGCTCTAAGCAGCCCAGACAGAGCAGCTGCCATTTGCTTTGTGCTCTTGCATAAATGCTGCAGATTTTACTCCGAAATCTGGATTTGACAAACTAGGAGCAAATAAAGACAGCTGATGATGACATCCAAGCATCTGAGCAGATCGCCTTTAACCAAACAGTCTGCCAGAAAGAAAAATGTAAGTTTCTTAGAGAAACAAATTTAGGATTCATATATTTGTTTGCTGTTGAAACTCATCATTTGAGCAATGTTTATCTCCTGCATTGTGATGCATCTTAGTCAACATCATCTTAACGCACTACTGATGTTTTAGCCAGGATAAAATCAGAAAAAAAAAATCACAATCGAATTACTGTATCTATTGATCATAAAGCATAGTGTACCTCACCTCAGAGAGAAGAAACCTTTACAGTGATCCTCACAAATGTTTAGAGAATACAAAACTGGTAATCCTCATACAAAACTCTTGTTAAGGACAATAACTTTACATGAGGAAGTTGCTTAATATTCTATGAAGCACAATAATGCCAACATTTGTCAAGAAGCACATTACTTTTTATGACAAATACACCATATTGTAATTCTTAATTCCTTTCAAAGAATTCCACCACTAAATATCATTACCCTGTAGTGAAAACATAAGTTATTATATTTTCTAAACATACACAACTGCCATCAGGGTGTCAGAGGCATGAAATCAGAGTTGATGTTTCTGTGCAGAATTTGGTGTCTGCATAGAGAAGCCAAGAACAACACTTGCTAAAGCAGCAAATCAGTGCTTGCATTGGTAAGTAATGAAGAATGAAGTTTATCTATCAAACACTAAGGTGCAAGGTACAATATTAAGTAGATGAGCTCTGTCAGCCTGAAGGTAATTAATTTCTTGGCATGCCCCAATAACCAAGTGCCTTCTCAATTCAGACAAGCAAATCTTGTTTATAATGCAAAAGGTGGCATCAGATCTTTGTGTTAAGGAATATAAAAAGCAGCAGTTGCTCCACATATTGAAAAAATATGTTTGTACACCAAAGACATGCAGAACTGCTATGCTGTCAGTAACAATAAAATACTATCTAGTAAACAGAAGGAACTTTGTTCCCTGCCAGGCTGCATCTCCTATAGCAACTGGCATACGTGCAAAGTGAAATGAAATTCGATCAAATAATGCTTCTCTCCATCTGCTTACACTCCACTTCCTCTACGGTCTTTTCCCTTTGCCTTCAAAAACTTCCCTAAGCACCAGGCAGCAGATAACCTGATCTAGGGCTGAGATGAAAAAGGCTTTTTCTCCCCCAAAATCCGCAGTACCCTTGCCCCCCCTGCTGGAGAAGGAGCCCCCAGCAGACAGCCGGGAGAGCCTTATCACCTGCATTTCACCACTGGGCAGTGGGTTTCAACCCAATTCTATACCTTTTAACCCAGTGATATCAATTTGATTCTAGTCATAACCACCACTGACTTCAGTTGTAGTTAGTGAAAAGTTTGCACATAGGACTAATGAATAAGGCCAGGTCATGAAAATTCCAGATTTTATGATCATGCTCTTGCAAGGTCACTCAATTCTACACTTTTCATAACGGACATTACCTACCATGCTGGGTAGGAAGACCATTTTAATACCTAAAAAAAAAAACCCCAACCTTAAGCAGCACTATATCATTAAATAACACATTGAGAGGACAAACATTTGCTAGCTACTGAAAACAGGCCTTTGCTATTGACTCATGGACATCAATGTGCCAGATCATAGAACAGTTTGGGTTGGAAGGGACCTTAAAGACCATCCAATTCCACCCCCCTACAATGGGCAAGGACACATCCCACTAGATCAGGCTGCCCGAGGCCCCATCCAAGCTGGCCTGGAACACTTCCAGGGATGGGACCCCTGGGTAACCTGTGCAGGTGTCTCACAGCTATTATGAAGAAATTCCACTTTATGTCTAGTCTAAATCTGCCCCTCTCCAGTCTATAGATCTTACATAGTAAGAATAGTGAACTCCTCTGTAACCTTGACTCTCTCCCTTTAAGGTCAGCAGCAGATCACAGTATGATGGTTTATTTCTTATAAATATTTAATAATTTAATAGTAATCCAAAGAAAAATGTTCCTATTTCTCAGTAGGAAGCGTATTTAAAAATAAAATTATTCAATGAAGCTACTAAAGTTCGATATTTGGTTATTCCCGTTTATTAGATAAAGATAGCAATAAACTCATTTTTAAAGAACACCGCTGCTGTTGTACTTACAACCAGAAGGTGGCAATGAATTGCCACAAATCTACTCCAAGCATCCTTAACCACTGCCTGACCGAGATGATCAGGGAGGAGTCCTGGGCATGTCACACAGCTATGAATTTGTCATTTTATATAGTAGTGGGGCAAACTCCTCAGAATGAGGGCAATATAGCTAATGGCTAACTCCCACAACACTGGCAACAACAATGCTTTTTCTCCCCTCTTGCCTGTTCCTTCCACACAGCCTCCTTCTGGCATACGTGCCCTGGCTTTTCTGGAAGACCACTGGAACTCCAGGGCTCAGGAGGACCTCACATCCCTCAGGGTGTGCAATACCTGCAATACCGTCATGTCAAGGAGAGTTCCAAGGAGAAAAATATGTTCCCATGATCCTTACCACTTACGTCATCTCCAATGACAATGTCACACTACAGATATCTAGGGGTTGGCTGGATCCTCTGCTGGTTTCCAGCAAGGCTGAGGGCCACACTGCCGCTGTGCCTCTCCTTCACTGTTTCTGTATAACTTCAGGGAAGTCTCTGTATTGATTGCCCAAGCAGAGGCTTCCCAGGTTTTACTGAGAGAGAAGTTCTTATTATCTGGTCCACAGCCAAGTGCGCTAAGAAACACCCTGGGCGCACAGGCTCGTATTGAAAGCATCCCTCAGAAGACTGAACTTTCAGGAAGAAAAACCTCACACATGCACCTCTGCACAGTGACACCAAAGAGCCTCGGAGCCCTCAAAGTTTCCCCCACATGGTTCAGTCGAGCAGGAGGCCCGATTCCCTCCTGCACTGCCCCAGATCTGGACTGCTCCCTCTGGTCCCAGGGCTGATACGCACTCCTGAGCGCTGGGACACCCTGGGGCAGGCACTGCTCCAGCTGTACTGCCAGCTGCCTGTCAGGGATGCAGAAGAGCTTTCCCGAGACAAAACAAAGAGTTTAAAGGAATGCTGGGAATATCCCTGTAAATCTGCAGTTATAAAGCACTACTTGCCCCTGCACTGTGGGCAAAGCGAAGAGCAGGGTGTAAAAGAAGCACCAGAGGCATGAAAATGTACCGTGCTCTGCCCATCAACAGTTTGTCCCAACACACTCTAGTGTACTGCCAAAAAAAAAAAAAAATTCAGAACAATTTATTGTTTTACTAAGATACTTCAACATGGTTATTTCTCATTTTCCATTTTTAATTAGTTGGTCAATATTTTTTTTCGTGGAGTCTTGTCTAATTTTATTCTAGTATTACCCCACCTAAAGAACGCATTTGGCAGAAGAAATTGCTATTTACTAAGAAGTACAACAGAAAAAAAAAAAAATAGTCATCCAGAGTTGCAAAAATGGAAACAACATTCAGGATATTTCAGCTCCAGTGTAGGATAAGGTGAATATTGGGACTTCCTTCTTTCCGTGATCATTTCTCCACAAGCACAGAAGGAGACTCCAGCGAGGAAGAACCCAGGTGTTGGAATTGCTCTGTATTTAAACAAAATGAGTAGCAATTCTCTCAATAAATTTTGAGATAAGGACAAAGTGCATTTGTAGCTTTGCTTAGGACAGAAATTAAGAGAAAATTTTTTACTCCCATCTTTCAGATAAATAATTCTGACTGATTGCTTCAAGATCAGTTTTGTCAATACCCACATGGCATCCCAGACAAGATATGCACATGCAAAGGAGGAGGAGAGGACAAAAATTCAGGGTTGGAAGAAGCCTTACCATTTGGGTTGAGAGGCCTCTGGATTAACACAGCCTCCTGACAGCCCAAAAGCTGCATTTGCTGTGCCTTGGACTTGGTGGTGGAGGAAGAAGGAGGGCAGGCTGAGACCAGCTGTCAACATAATACAAGTTGGGGAGCCATACCTGGACCCTGAATAACAACATGGCAGGAAACAGGGCACATTTACCTCTAAACCCTGAGAAAATGTAAGGCTGAGAAAGGTTTGGAGTGAACAGGCTATGGCAGGTAACCAATCAAAAGTGCAGTGTTGCTCATTTTGTAGTACGTGAAACTACTGAAGGATTAAGTGCTCAGGGAGACTGAGGGAAATGCAAAAGGGGAACAATATTTCAGCAGGTCATGAGAACGCCAATAACTATTTCCACTTCATTTGTATGTGTGCTAAACATCCTAGGCATTACTTCAGAGGCTGGGGTCGAAAGTTCAATGATTATAGATCTTTGCTAAAGGAATTGTGCTGGAAGATGCATGTGGATTGCTGCTAGGGGAGGGTCAGAGCCAGGTTTCCACTAACCCTTACCCCTGTTCTGGCCTAGTAGGGCTTCCCAGCTGAGATCCCTTAAATACATAACTGGCACACTGAAAAACAACCACAAAGCTTCTCTCAGTGTATCCTCACAGCCAAGATGCTTCAAAGCAGCGACTGGAAAGCAGAGCACATATACCTAGCATACATTTTGCATATATTTTCCGTGCCAATATATTTTCCATCCAGTCTCCTCGGGCAGCAAGAGCCTTCCTTTGTTCCAGACTCTCTTCAGCATGTCCTTCAAAAACATATCTAAGTACAGCACACAAAAAAATTATGTCTATATATGTATGAGGGATAGAGAACAAAAGCCATCTTCCTTATGACCCATCAGGGAAGGTAGGTAACTATAGAAGAGAAAACTAGAGCACTTTAAATTATGAGCTAGGGCTGTATAAGGGTGCAAGCACTCCCCCTTGCAATACATCAGCATACACACTCTTGTTGTCTCCACAGGGGTGCCTGTGTATAGTTGGTGTCCTTGTGCACATTTCAACACCCACTGCTTTCTCATCACACAGTAGGACACCCATTTTCCATGTACAAACACAGCATCCAGTCTTGAGGGTATCCGTATGGGCTTAAATGGGATGTAACTGCTGCTAAAGGGAGCTTGGATCAGCTTCATTCCCCCTGGGGAAGCAGCAGACGACCATTCCCAACCTCAGGGCAGGTCTCCAGCAAGCCAGCATCCCACTGAGCACCCCAGAGTGACACTAGCAGACACAGCTCCCTCCCAGCCACTGCTGCAACCTCTCTGGAAATGCAGGACACTGTACCCTTTGTCACATCCCTGCTTGCCTAGCAGCACAGCAAGTCCCAGCACTAGTGAATTTGCCTTGACCCAAAAGAAGCTCTTCACAAGCTCACAGCATTTTATCTTTAACCTTTAGGCCTCGATGGACTGGTGGGCTCAACATTAACCCCATATGCCCCAAGATACACAGTGAAGTTCCCTCCAAAGAGGCAGCCTTTGTCACCCATTATGGCTGTAGTACCTGTTAGTGCTCAGGGATAACCTGAAGAGGAGGGGAACTGCAAGCATAGGTTTTCTCTGCCTGAGGAAGATCACAGAGACGCAGTAAAAAAAAAAAATAGGTAAGTTACACAAATTACACAGCCACAATGCTGGGAATGTCCTTTGCACCAGCTGTTGATGTCTTGAGTCTCTTGCCTTTCTCCAAAACATACCTGTATGACAGACTCTCATGACTCATGGAGTTTCTCCACACAGTTTGACTTTCTTTACATTGAGCTGGCAGGAAAGGAGGATATTTCTGTTGACTCCAGGGGCATTATGCCACCATGTTTTCCAGCTATAGGTAGCCTCACAGAAAAGAAATCTTCCAGGGAAGCATCAAGAAGACCCGAGGGAAATAGAGGACCAGAGGCTGCCATTAACTCACACAGAATTTAGCTGAACTGGGTTCAGGTAATGAATACTGGCTAGGTAAGACACAAGCTCATTTTTCAAGGACTCCTGTAAAACTCTCTTGAATTATAGCAGCTCATGATGCATGCTCTAAGGGTATAAGCCTGACAGACATTGGCGATTTCACTTTTTCTGAGGAGGGAAAAGAAGAAAAGTCTAAGGAAAACAAATCCATTTCTTCTTCGGAAGCTTCCTCCCCCCCTTTAGTAATTAAGTTCACCATAATCACCACTGCAATCTAAATCTAGTATGAAGTCCAAGTTTGTTTTCCATTGGTAGCCATTTGCACAGCTCAATTTAGGCAACTCACTAAAGCCTAAGAATGATATTGCAAGACATCTCACTTAAGTCAATGGCTAAGAAGAAAAGCTTACCTAGACAGCATTAAATCACTATAATTGATTGAACTCTATGGCTTATGGTCTGATTCCAGTGGCAGGAAAGGTACATGCTGGGTTATTTACACACACTAGTGAACTCATTTATCCACAGCTGCTTTCTGCCTTGGGGAAATAAAATTTAATAATAAAAATAATTAAACCTCATCAGCCTTCAGGCATTTAGAAGCCCCAGAGCCCCATTGCCAGATCCTCTGAAAATGTGCCAGCCTCCTCCTGAGAGAGACTGGAACTCGGTTCCTGCAGAGACTGGCTGCGAGAACTGCCACAGTGCCTGGGCATCACTCCCCAGCAACAGATCACTTCATGGTATTGACCCCCCACCCTGCTCTGGGTTAATTCTTTTAATTGTCTCACCACATCTTTTCCCTGTAGGCTGATGTAACTTGTTTAAGCATACACAGATTGATTTATGACAGCACTAGGGATGTTAATCAGATGTCTGCTCTCAAGTTAACATACACTCTGCAAGAGATGCAGGACAATTGTCTCCCATGTGGGATGTCTAGCCTTTTTCCTTGAAATCAAAGGCAGTCTCACAGCTTCCACCGGTGTTGCAGATAAAGCAAGGGCATTACCTCCTGCTCTTACTTCTCAAGTGCTATCTTCTTTAAATACAGCTGCAATCAGGGAAATGGAAAAACGTCTTTAAGAAGTTCATCAGTAGGACCTTACCAGAGCCCACCAAAATTCTAAAACCTTGTCAGGAGGTTGAAGGTACTTTTCATTCTGTTGCCGTGTTCAAAATTAAATAAATTCAATACATTCAATGAGAGTGAAGTTTACCTGCAGATACCACGGTTTCCCCAAAAAGGCAAAGAAAACTCACCCCCTAACTCTGTGCTTCTAGAATAAAACAAATGCTAAATTTCGACACACCCACCGTGCCAAACTACTAAAGAAAACTGGAGTTCTGACTCCAACTCTAACCTACATAGCCAGGCACTCCAAGATTACAACTGGGAAACCACCAGTCCCATCACCTTTTGACAGCAAATCCCATGCATTTTCCCACCAGCAAGAGGGCTCAGAGCAGGAACTCTCTCAGCCGATTCTCTCAGCCGCTCCTCCTGCTACCCAGCTGGTCTTGCCTTAGTTAGCAAACAGACTTCATCGCCTCCAATTTGCAAACACTCCAAAGAGCTTCAGTACAATTTCTATATACAAATTTAATAGATTTGCTGACAAATCTCAGCACTTTTAAAGATATTTATTTTACATACAGCCCACTATTTCCCTTTGGGAGAAGGCCGGGAGGGGGGCACAGTGGTAAGAAGAACTGATAATTATAGGAAAAAGAAGAAATTATTTCTTGAACTGGATTCCAGACCCACCTTGGGCCCTTTAAACACAGCAGAGGAGAAGCTAATTTAGATGTAACGAGAAGAGCAAATACAGCAAGGCCTAAAAGTAACTAAATTGATGGCCACAGCAAATGCTCTAGGGAAGAGAAATATTAACACTGTCAAAGCAGAGGCAGTTCCAGAACCAAGTAACAGTGACATATCTGCCCTTTCACAGTTTTCTGCAGCCAGGCCACAACCACCAATGCCTCTGGACCAGTGCTGTGCAGCCTGGAGCCTGCTACAATCAGCCTTGCAGGCAACCAAGCTGGGGTCAGAATCATAGAATCACTAGGTTGGAAAAGACCCACTGGATCATCGAGTCCAATCACTAAACCATGTCCCTCCGTACCTCATCCACCCATCCCTTGAACACCTCCAGGGAAGGTGACTCAACCACCTGGATTGCCCTGGGCAGGGGGCAGGAGACACCCCACAGCACTGACTATGCTCACCAGCATTGCCTGCTGCTCCAGCACCAAGCCCAGCTCTCACCCAGCAGGGGTCAATCCCAAGAAAGATTTCCCAAAGCCCTGCATTGGCATAGACTTGCTAAGGAGGAGACACCAGGAAGGAGAGGGGAAACCAGCACTAGCTCCACGTGCTTCTAGCCCAGGCAGGGAGCCAACAGGACGCACACAGCTCCCAAGAGACCATAAGCACAGCCCAAGTTTCTAATGTCAGGTATCTCATATTTACACCGAGGTCCTTGAGAACAACCTTCAAGCAACTCACATTTTCAAACAACCATAAAAGTACCTTCAGATGATTCATGAAGAAAGACCAAAAATATCTTCAGTATTATTAAGTATGGATTAATATTCAGCTCTACACAAAACCACCAAAGGTGTTTTGATAGATCTAAAAGCAGCAGCAGGAGCCCCTGCCCTTTGTGACTTACTAAGAAGAACCACCAATTGACAAGGGCTACACCAACCCATATGCTGCTCTGAAGCAACACCGACAACAGAGATCTCAACAGATACACCAAGTGACAAAAAACACTGTGAGACTCCTACCTTCGCTCTTCTACCTCTATCCATAACCTATTCCAGGTCCTTACTCCAGCAGCAGTTTCAAAACAGTACTGCCTTATCCCATCCTAAAAACAGCCTCACCTATAACCTGACTCCACCTTCCCCATCAGGGAAAGACTCAGCATTATACCTCCCTGAGGAACCAGCCCTGATGCACACCTGATATCCCTTCTCAAATTTGTGTGGATGCTAATCCTACACACCTGCAAACACCTACAAGGTGGCTTCAATCTCCACTCATGTTATCCATGCTGCAAAAAGATGCATTTTCTCCCCTTTTCCTCAGGTGTTTTCTACACTTTGAATTGCCATGGCCATTCAAAATGTTAAGCCAAAAGATGAAAACTACAGAGAAGTCACTTCTTATGAATAAAAGAACACAATGGGAAGAGGTGGGCAAGATGCATGATAAATTCCATCATAACCATACCTATCATGCCTATAATGTATGCACATGAGCAACTATCTAAGGCACTGAGTAATTATCTATGTTCGTCTTTTCTGACTTTCATAAGTCACATGGAAAAGCAGGATCCACTATAATGTTATGTTGTTTGTCTCAAGACACTAACGCCTATTCCATTCTTGGCACAGAATTGCCTCTTTCAAAATAATGTTATAGAAAGGTATTACAGAATTGTCATATGCCAGAGCTTTTATTGACAGTGAAATGTCACTTAAGTTGTATGAATATATAAGCTGACTTGTATCCTGTCACTAGGGTATGTGACATACAGTATATCCTGCAAACACATTTTTAATCCTTTGCCAAGGGATTTGCCTCTCCATTTAAGTAAAACACTCGTATTCAATTCAGTCTGCTTGGGACATCGTTGATCACTTTACAGATTACTAAACCAAACTATCTGACAGGTTATTTGAAATATCCTTTTTCTGTAGCCAGCACGAGGAGAATGCCCAGCATGATGGAAACCTACATTTAAAGTGTCAGCAAATCAAATTGCCAATCCAATACTGCTTTTAAAGCCACAGAAACTATTTGTGAGTGAGTGGAAGATGTGTTTTCTGCTGTCTTAGTTCCAAGAAGCTACTAAGCAATAAAGAGCTAATGAGGAATTTTATTTGGGCTACAGCAAAGCCCCAAAACTAAGCAGACATGAGCGACTAGTGGAGAAACAAGTTAAGAACCCCTAGCATCAAAACACTTCTTCAGTTCCTGCCCCTTGTAAAACTGGATGAGAAATTAATTCAGACATGAACCTAAGGGGGTTTAAAAGAAGGATAGAAACTGTATTTTTACAACTGAAAAGCTGAAAAACGGGGGGGGGGAAGTGATATTTTTACGGTTGATTGGACAACATTTGACAGGCTTCCTCAAAAGAGCAAAGAAAGATGTGATAGGACAAAAACAATGCTAAAGTACTGGGAAGAGAAGCCATTGGGAGGAGGAGGAACTTCCCAGATCTTCTAGTTGCTTCTTCTGTCTCAAAGACGGACACCATTTGTAGTGCTCTTCTAGTCTGAGACAGAGCAAATGTTTGAAGGATGTAAAGACGAGACAAGGGTAGTTTAATGCGACACACATAGTAGACATAGGTATAGTGGGAAGAAAACAGGAAAAGACATTTCATACTCAACATTAGGAGACTACTAAAGCTGTGAATTTTATTGGACAGCTAAGTATTCTCCAAGGAGATGAGCAGAAACTCCATTCGCTTAGCCTTTTAGAAGATGTGATTTAATTGTAGAGAATACGTTGTCTTTCAGAGTTGAAAGACACACTATCATTTAATAGCTCTCTCTTAACTCTAGCTGAACAACTGTCTATTACAACTAACAAGAACATCAACTGTTGCTAGAGCTAACACATGCTTAGACACAAACCCTTGAATTATTTTCTCTCTTCTCTTTCTCGTCTATTTTTCTGTCTCTCTCTAAACATTATTACCAAAGAGTGAATCAGTATAAAATATGGGTGCAACATTAAAAGAAAAAACAATCAGATCATTTACCATTCCTAAAAAAAAAAAAAGGTTTTGACAACAATTGTTAAAGAGCAGTTTTGAACACAGTTTTACAGAAATGGACAGGCACATTTTCATATACAGCCCTCATTCCCATATCGTGTTGGACATTTTGACAGCCAGACACGCACAGCAGGGACCCAAAGCAGGACCAGGGCCATAGAGCCCTGCCTGGCTTCCTTCCCCTGAATGTCGCATGTTGCCACTAGCCACGGGATTTACCAGCACCTGCCAGGAACCCCTCTTTCCCTTGCTCTCCAAAGCTCCCCTGGGTGCCTTCATCTGCCTCTGCCTGTGCCCCTGTGTCTGAGAGATTTTAGTGCCCAACAGGACAGGCAGGAAACTCAACAACCGCTAACGAACAGGAAGATGTTAATAGCTAAGACAAAAGAGCCAAGATTTTCTCAATAATTCCACTCACGGCAATAATTTCTTGGTTTCTGTTTGACAGCCCCACCATTTTGTGCACAAAAATGCTTTTGAAACTCAGTTGTTGAAAAATGACTTTATCTCCTCTCTCCTCCCTTTTCCTGCACAATGTCTTTAACATGCTTCTCAAGCTAGGGGAGCCTCTCCTATTCCATTAGCAGGTGTCTTTAATCAGAATCTAGAATTAGAAAAGAAACACAAAATTACTTCTAGCACTAAGTGCTAATAAGTATTGCCTTATCCTTAAGAGGACAAGCTCTGTGTTGCAGACATTGAGTACTTGGGTTATTAAGAAAATTAATATTTTGCAGACCTGAGGAACCCTAACTCTCTGCCTCGTTATGTTTGGACTCCTCATATCAAACAATTTTTCTCCTACGGAAGGAAGACTCCTAAGGATGCATGATTAACGTAAGTCCATTCCTGACAGCAGAATGCATTGCAGCAGTTGTTGCTTCTCTCTCTCTCTCTCTTTCTCTCTCTCTCTGTAAAATCACCCTTACAGCATCAAAAACAACTGTTATTCCAAAGAGCAAGGACTACCAATTCAGCAGGCACCAGGACAAAGCACTGCAGATTGTACTCGAGTCATTTTTTGTGTTTAACTGCCCAGATATTTATTTTCATGTTTGGAGAGAAACCTTTCCCATTTTTTCCAAAATCTCCACTGTAGGTAGATCTCGGTTTTTAAACTTAAGTGTGTGTTAGAAATGTGACTGCATGGTCATACTAAACCCTGCTTTCCCCTCATGTTCAACTTCAAGTGATACCATCATCAGACGTGCAGGTTTATATGCCCATAGTTATATATTTTCTGTCATGTCTGAAATCTCGATGATCCCAAAGGTATTTCCCTTCCTCAGACCTGGGCTTTTTTCAGACTCAAAACCAAATTCCTCTCTAGGGCAAAATAGTTATCATGACCTGCATTTTTCTTCTTCTACAGCCTCTAGAACAAAGAAAGTGGTAAGAAGTCCTGATGCAGTCTATTCTGTTCTTTATACAGATCTAAAATCATCTCCATCTCCTTGACAGTAACAGTGGCTTTCCAAAACTGCATGTTCTGCACTGGAGGACAAATGAAGTACATCGCCTCCTCCACATCCCTCCTCTCAAACAAGTGTCACGTATTCTGGGCTTTGGGATAAAAGTACAAAATTTTAAAAGTCATCTCATCTCTCCCTGAGGTCCCTCTCCAAATATAATTATGTCTTCTTATGCCGAACACCAGGGAGACTTTTTTTGGTTTTGTAGCTTTAATTTACTGTGGGTCCATCAATTCTGGCCACATTTGAAGGTACATTTTCTCCCCATTTGTTCTGTCTAGTCAGAGAAGCTCACGTAGCGATGACGCATCTCTTGTAGATAAGGGTATCCACAGATTTGATTTACTAAGAAGGCTAAATTTATTATGCAACATTTTACAAGTATAATTCTGCTTCCCCTTGATGGTAATAAATTCAATATCAGCTCCCCTGAGACAAGAGAACCAGTCCCTTTATTATCCAGACATGACCCCCAGAGCCAGATTCCATTTGAGAGACGGGAAATGGCCGTATCTCTGATTAAAAGGAAACTTTAATCAAATAAAGTGCCTCATCAAGCAAAAGCCAAGATTCCAATACTCCTGACTGCAGCACAGCAATGATCCAAAGTCATAGCTGCCCCCAACCCATTACCGCTTACTGCAAACGTGATATCCATCCCAAGCAGGAGATGCATCCTTCGGCAGTCCCCTTATTGTCCAGGGATCTGCTCCTCCTGTGCCCGCAGTCCCTCACAGAGACATATTGTGAGGCTGCTACCCCAGGTCTGGTTTGAGTAGCCAGAGGAGGACCAACTTTACAGTGCTTGGGGTTTTCTTTCTCAATCTCGCAGGCGAGGAGCACCGTGAACCACACAGCCAAGCGCAGCAGCTTTGGCCTTCACCTCAGTACCCTCCCAATAACACTCTCCTATTCTCACAGACTCTTTCCTTCTACAGTCTGAAATGATCTTTTGAAGCGTTTAGGACACTAGCTAATTCAGAGTTCCAGGTCAAGAGCCTTGTCGGTATTGTTGTTTGTGTATTTCTGCACTTTTACAGCAGGGTAGTAAATGAATAACAAGTAATCATAACAACAGCAATACAGACGTCTAGGGGCATTTTTATTTTAAGTGGGCGTTAAAATTCCACTTCTGCGTAAGCACAATTGATCTGTATGCCACTCCACGCAGGGATCCATCTTGAAGTCTTCCTGGCCATCTAGGCAGTTTTCTTGCAACAGAAGTAGATTCAGCAACTGACAGATAAATCATCTCCCTTTCAGCCAGCGAAGCCCAGCTACGCAAGCAAATGAAGGCGCCCAAAATCCGCATCTACTCAGGAGCCGCTCAGCTGAGAGATCTGGTTATTTCACACAGCTTTCTGCAGAGATCCTCCTTGGATCAGCCCACGTGTTTTTTCTGCTACAGGAGAAATTACATTTACCCTCTGCTTTATGCCAAGGAGCATGTTCCTAACACCAAAGCCTCTGCACCAAGCAAGGCCCCTTGCTCCGCGGCGCTTCCAGCTGCATCAAAGTGCTGGAAGGATGCAATACTGTCACGCTTGATTATTTCCTTGATTAAATACTATCCCTAGAGGTGTTTAAAAGATGAGTAGGTGAGGTGCTCAGGGATATGATTTAGTGGTGGACGGGTACGGTTGGACTCAATGATCTCAAAGGTCTTTTCCAACCCAACGACTCTGATTCTATGATTCTATTCGTCCGAGCGCGGCACGGACGCACGCAGGCAGCCAGGAAAGTGGTTACCACGCCATTCGCTGCTTTGCAAAGCACCATCAGCGGCTCTGGGGAGGGAGCGCTGCCCCGGGAAGGCAGCACACGCCCCCGGTACCCCGAGCTCCCCCGGTACCCCGCGCTCCCCCGGGCGCCGTCGGGGATGCACCGGGGGTGAGGAGCTCTCGGGTTGATGCAGCAGCGGGAGGGGAGGGAGCAGCGGTTCCCCGCGGCCCCAGCGCTGGGTTGGAGAGGGGTTTTGCGGCTACCCGCGCCGGTACCCGAGCGGCAGGCGGGGGAGGGCTGCGCAGCGCTGCGCCCCGGGACCGAGCCGCTCCCCGCACCGGAGGGAGGCGCCCCGCTCCCCGCCCGCCCCGGGGTGGAGCCGCGGGCACCGCCGCCCCCGCTTCCCGGCGCTCCCCGGCTCGGTTGGGCGAGCAAGCGGGCACCCCTGATCAGGCTTGGGAACACGAGCGAGCGATCCCGTCAGATCCCCCAGCGAGGCGAGCTGGGGCGGGATGTGCTTCCCATTTACGTGCCTAGGTGTACGTTTTCCCAGCGTGTTCTGTTACTTTCCAAGCACTAATTTTAATGTTATTCTGAACTTCGCGACAGTCCAAACTCTTGGTGCTGTGGAGCTGGCTCCAGCTCTGCCTGACCTCGCACTGGAGACAGGGAAAGGCTGCGAACAGAGGTGATTAGAAGAAACCCGTTTGTTCGGCACCCGGCGTGTGAACACCAAGCGTTATCGCCTCCGAAAGAACGAAGAGTGTAACACTGTGTGGAAAAAGCTTCGCACAAGACGTTATCATCTTCAAAGAATGAACAGTAAACGCTGTTTGAAAGAAAACACGTTATGAAAAAGAAACAAAACCACACGCTTTCAGAGGGGCGGTCTAACTTGCCAAAAAAATAGTTACTTAGACGAAACTTGACTCCACTTTACTTTAAATCAAAACTATCCCAGTTCTTGTAATAGAGCCGTTTCCCGCATCCCCACATCCCCCGCATCCCCTCTCTACCCTCCAGTCCCTGCATCCCCACATCCCCTCCATCCCCGCATCCCCTCTATCCCCCGCATCCGCATCCCTCACATCCCCCTATCCCTCCATCCCCTCCATCCCCGCATCCCCCGCATCCCTCACATCCCCCTATCCCTCCATCCCCTCCATCCCCGCATCCCTCACATCCCCCTATCCCTCACATCCCCCTATCCCTCCATCCCCTCCATCCCCGCATCCCTCACATCCCCCTATCCCTCCATCCCCTCCATCCCCGCACCCCCGCGGGGCCGGGCGGAGGGCGGTCCGCGAGGGCGGGCGCGGGGGGGACGCGGGGGGGGACGCGGGGCCGTCCGGGCGGCGGGAGGGGTTTGGGCGCTGGGCGTTTATTAGCGTGGCGATGGAGAGCCGGCCCCTCGGAGCCGCCTCGCAGCGGCTCGGGCTGGCGGCGGCCGCGGGGAGGTGAGCGGCGGCTCGGCAGGAGGAGGAGGAGGAGGAGGCGGCGGGGCCGCCCCCGCCGTGCCCCATGCGGGCGGCGGGGAGGAGGAGGACGAGGAGGAGGAGGAGGAGGCGGCGGCGGGGATGATGCCGGAGCCGGGGGCGGCGGGAGGGGCGCGGGCGGCCGTGCGGCGGCTGTCGGAGGCGGTGGGCGAGCGGCGGCGGGCGCTGGGCTGCGCCATGGGGGAGGCGCGGCGGCAGCGGCGGCTGCTGCTGGGGGTGGTGTGCGTGGCGCTGCTGCTGGACAACATGCTCTACATGGTCATCGTCCCCATCATCCCCGACTACATCGCGGCCATGCGAGGCGAGAGGGGAGCCGCCCGACCGGCCGCGCCCGCGGGGGGCAACGAGAGCGGCGGCGGCGGCAACCGGAGCGTCTTCCCCGCGCGGTACCCGCCGGCCACGGGAGGCAACGAGGACGTGCAGATCGGGGTGCTGTTCGCCTCCAAAGCCATCCTGCAGCTGCTGGTGAACCCGCTCAGCGGCACCCTCATCGACCGCGTGGGCTACGAGGCGCCGCTGCTGGCCGGCTTGGCCGTCATGTTCCTCTGCACGGCCACCTTCGCCTTCGCCGAGAGCTACGCGACGCTCTTCGCGGCGCGGAGCCTGCAGGGCTTGGGCTCGGCCTTCGCCGACACGGCCGGCATCGCCCTCATCGCCGACCGCTACGCCGAGGAGCCGGCGCGGAGCAGGGCGCTCGGCGTCGCCCTGGCCTGCATCTCCTTCGGCAGCCTGGCCGCCCCGCCCTTCGGCGGCGTCCTCTACGAGTTCGCGGGGCGGCGGGTGCCCTTCCTGGTGCTGGCCTGCGTCTGCCTGCTCGACGGGCTCCTGCTGCTGGCCCTGGCGCCGCCCTGGGCCGCGGGAGCGCGGGCCAACATGCCGGTCGGCACCCCCATCCACCGCCTCATGATCGACCCCTACATCGCCGTGGTGGCCGGGGCGCTGGCCACCTGCAACATCCCGCTGGCCTTCCTGGAGCCCACCATCGCCAACTGGATGAAGGAGTCCATGGGGGCCAGCGAGTGGGAGGTGGGCCTCACCTGGCTGCCCGCCTTCTTCCCCCACGTGCTGGGCGTCTACGTCACCGTCCGGCTGGCCGCCGCGTACCCCCACCTCCAGTGGTTCTACGGGGCCCTGGGCATGGCCGTCATCGGCGCCAGCTCCTGCCTGGTGCCGGCCTGCAGGAATTTCGGGCAGGTCATTGTTCCCCTGTGCGGCATCTGCTTCGGCATCGCCCTGGTGGACACGGCCCTGCTGCCCACCCTGGCCTTCCTGGTGGACGTGCGCCACGTCTCCGTCTACGGCAGCGTCTACGCCATCGCAGACATCTCCTACTGCGTGGCGTACGCCCTGGGGCCCATCGTGGCCGGCCAGATTGTGCACACCATGGGCTTCGCGCAGCTCAACCTGGGCATGGGGCTCGCCAACGTGCTGTACGCCCCCGTCCTCCTCTTCCTCAAAAACGTCTGCCAGATGAAACCCTCTCACTCGGAGAGGAACATCCTCCTTGAAGAAGGACCTAAGGGACTTTACGACACCATCAAAATGGAGGAGCGCAAAGTCACGGGCAAAAGCCGCCAGTCAGCGGGTGAGACAGAGGAGAATGGCGTGGAATCCTACCGCAGAGACCTGACAGGGGTGTCCGAGGAAGACTCCTCGGACTATGAGTACAGTTAGGCCCAGCCCCAGGAACAAGGAGGAGCATGTGGGAGAGAGGGAAAAGGGGGAACGAAAGCATTATTGCATTATGTTTCTGTACTGACGTGCAATATATACAGTTTAACCTTTGTCATGATGTAATGGCTTTCTTCTTCTAGACTTATTTTTAATCAGTATTTCGTTCAGCATTCTGGAAAAGTGGACGGAGTGGGGAATGGGGGGGGGGGGGGGGCGGGGTGTGAATCCTGAAGAAAATTATCTGAATTGGCATAGATTTGGGAGGGATCCTTCCAAGAAAACCCACTACCACCAAAGCAAAACAAAACAAACAGCCTCACAGCTGGGGTGTAACTGTGCAAAGTTTTCTTAGGCTGAAACCGTGTGTGACATACTGTATATCTCTGTAAAATATATAAGAAAAGCAAAAAAAAAAGTCTGTGTAAAATTTTGAATGGCTTATTCAGGGACTTGGTAAATTTTGTGTACAGATACTTAAGATTTTCAGTCGGTTTCATATATTTATTTAAAAAGAATTGCAACTATCACAACGTCTTGGGAATAAACTGAAGTATTGTACTTTTTTTTTTTTTTTTCTCTCTCTCTCGTGCTGCTCTCCGGTAAGTGCAATATGCTGTGTTATGTTGAAGTCCAAACTACACGAAAAATACGATCCGAATAAACGGAATTGAAAGGGATCGATTGCCTTTGTTTCATTGTCGAGGGCTGCTCGAGGGAGGGTGCTGGCTGTGGTCAGCGTAACCCCTACGGTAACAATTCCTCATATCGAAATCGCCCAGGAGCAAACCCCGCTACAGAACCTCCTCATTCATTCTTCAAAAAACACGTTAACGGGGTGAGGGCAAACAGCCTCGCACCGCAAACACGCTGTCGATCGCCTAAAACCGGCTCCTCGCATCCTCACGTGAATTTAATCTTAATTCCCACGATCATGAATTCCAGTTTGGGAATACGACGTTAGCAGCAGTTAGAGACACAGCACGGGGAAAACGCCTCGTTGCTAAACGCCTTTCTGGGTGCTAAATGCTGCCCCAGCCGCGATGCGCCCGCTTAGTGCAGCCGGCAGGGGATTCATCGAAACAAAAGGTGGGGGAAGCGCCGCATCCCAACCCTTGCAAAAAGTGGAAACCTTCCATCCAGCCACAGCAGAACCAGAGCGCGTGTTTTGCCCCGTCAGTTTATCTTGATATAGAACGAAATCGTTTGCTTAAACTCCCAGCTCATTCGGAAACCAAATAAATGACTTATCACCTCGAGAGGGGGAAAGAAATTCCCTGAACGGCCAGGGCAACACTTGCAGGGCTCGCACCCGCCCCGGGGGGAGCCGGCAGGGAGCGGAGGAGCCGCTGCTCGGTGCCGCCGGGTCGCTCCGTCGCGGCGGCAGGAGCCGAGCCCCGCGCTTTGCTCACCCGCGACCCGCCCTCTCCCTCGCTAAACGGCAGCAGCGGAGCCCGCTCCCGCCCGCTCCCCGGCTCCCCGGCTCCCCGGCTCGGGCAGCGCCGCTCGCCCCCGGAGAGACAAGCCCCGCGGCTACCGAGGGCTGGAAGCCCCGCGGGCTCCTCCCGGCTGCCCCCGGTAAGGGCGCGGGCGACCCCGGCCGTGCCCGGTGCCGAGCGGGACAAGGCGGCGCGGGAGGAGCCGGCCCCGAGGGCTCCGGCGGGGCCGGGGCGGGGCGGGCGGGGCGGGGCCAGGCGGCGGGGACGAGGCGCGCTCCGCACGGCCCCGCGCAGAGGGACGCGGTACCTTGGACAGCGCCCGGCGAGCAGGTAGGCGCGGGCGGCGGGACCCGCGGGGCCGAGCGGGGCGGGGGGCGGCTCCGGGTGCTCCTAGCAGAGCGTGGGCTCCTCTTAACTTTTGAGCGTAGAACCCCTAGAACTTCAGGCTTATTCGTGCTGGGAGGGAGAATGAATAGATAGGAGCCGAGTGTAACGCCCCGACGACTCTGCGAGCTGCCTCGCTGTGTGGAGGGCTCGAGGATAAGCACAAGGGCTTGTTTCAGCCCTTCTCTTATTGGAGTCCTTCTCTGCTATCTGCTAGCAGAGGGATCAGTGCCTTTTGTTGTGGATCTGAGCTGCTGCTCTGAGCTGTGGGGGAAGCCCCCCGGCTCCCCAGCCGGCCGTGACTAGCAGCCACCCTGCTAAGCCGCTCACCCTGCCCCTCCAGCTAAGCCAGCTGTAAATAAAAACGGCGAGGATTATTTTTTCCCTTTGCCTAATAACTTTGACAAAACGCCTCACAGCCTTCCAAGTGAGCAACTTTGAAGTCGTCTTGAATTTCTGCAGGATTTTCTCTTGTGTCGGTTTCCCTGTCCTTTACTAAGCAAATAGAGGATTGGGTGTGATGTTAAGCTGGCAGCGCTCAAACCAGGGAAAAGCCTCGGTTCATCCCCATGACCAAGAAAAGTACAGTTCAGGCTACCATCCCCAAATTCTTCATCACACCGATTTTACACTTATCCGAGTCCGTTGTTAGTAGCATTTCCCATAGAGGCAGAGCCGCTGTGGACTCATTGTGACTCCACATTGCAGTTCGACAAAAAAAAAAAGCATAAAGAAAGAAAGAACAAAGGTCCCAGTGAGAAGAATGATCAGCAGGGTTTTTCCTTTAGGGGCTCTAAACAGAAAATGGCTGCTCTGTATGTGAACACAGATGGGGAGCCGAGGGCAGCCCACAAACAACTGGGTGAGCCACAGTCTTCCAGGAGTTATGGGATGTCTCCGTTGTTTGAAGTGCTTTGAACCTGTGTTGCTAGGGGTAGAGCACACAGCTATGTGATGAGACCTGTGTGGCACATGAGAGGGAGCAGAGCACCGCAGTGGGTTGATGTAGCTTTTCCATGAGGGAAATCATCTCTCACCTGAGTTGAATTTGTGAGCAGATGCCAGATCAACACAAGTTTGCTGTGTGGCTCTTTGCATGGCCCCGGGGACATCTCTCAGGCTCATATAACCTACCTCACAGCACATGGTCCCACAGGCAGCAGTGCAGGATAGGGAGAGGACAGGACCCACACAAGGTGCCAGTGACCACCTACACGCTGGCAGAGCCACGCTGAAGCCGCAAGGCTGGAATAGCCAAGCCAGTTATTCAGGAAAGGAATAATGAGCTGCCACCACTGCCCATCACAAAACAGAGCTCTTCATCTCATTGTCATACACTGTAGGGTTTTGTCCAGACTGTTCTTAAAAGCCATCGTAGAAATAATTGAAGTGCCCTGAATGTGTAGTCCGAACAGTTTCAGAAAAGAAATAAGCTGTTCTTTTCTACTTAGTCAACACATGTTGACTTTTATATTTTGCATACTCACAGTGCAAAGTAAATGAACCCAAACACCTGTGATCTGTCAAGACCTGTCTGATCACACAGAACTTATTTTGCTTTAGCTGTACCACTGTAATTGAAGGATGACTGCTTGGTGTGAGCACCGTTATCTCAGAAGAAATATGTGCGTAGCTTATTTTTTGTACAGAAAAGGAATAAGAGGCATCCTCAGAAGTGAAAAACAGGATAAGTACAATACCAGTGAGCCACAAGTGGAAGTATTTGCTCTGTCATAGATTACTTCTGTGACTTTTGGCAGATTAAGCCGTCTCCCTGATTAGATATACACCCTTTGGAATGACTACTGGGCAAAGCAGCTCAGAAGCAGTGTATGCCACCCCTCCCAGTCCTCTCACAGCCAGCCTAGGCAGGCTGAGGGGCCCCCCAGCCCAGCACTGTGCCCCAAAGCATCGGTACCCTGTGAGCTTCTAGCCTGCAGGCAGCAAAGGCTCCATCAAGCTCCTTTCCACAGCTTCCCTATCTTTAACACGGAGATTCCAGCACCTCACTGTGTATGTGGAACTGTGCAATGACAAAAATATTTAAAGATTGTGGTGCTTTCATATAAAATGTTAAAGGTAGGACAGATACAATCCTGCGGAAAACTGTAGCCCTACTATTACCTCTGTCGACACAAGTACATTCAAAGAAGAGTCACCTCTTTCCTCCAGTTAATATATAACAGTGATACAAAGCGTGCAGATCACAGCACAATGCAGTGTGAAGTAAATTAGAGTGACAAAATAAACTGTGCTGAGAAGGGACCATTTATGTGCATCAGAGAAATTTATAGTGAAAAGAGACAAACTGAATGCCAGAGCAATCTCTACAGGACTCAGTTCAGCTACTTTTGAATGCTGGATTTCTATTCCTCTTTGGTTTTGCATTCTGAAGCTTCTGTGTATGCATGCCCAGGGAATACTCATAGAATCATAGAATCACTAGGTTGGAAGAGACCCACCCGATCATCGAGTCCAACCATTCCCACCAATCTCTAAACCATGACCCTCAGTATCTCATCCATCTGCACCTTAAACACCTCCAGGGAAGGCGAGTCAACCAGCTCCCTGGGCAGCCTGTTCCATTGCCTAATGACCCTTTCAGTGAAGAATTTTTTCCTTATGCCGAGCCTGAACCTCCCCTGGCAGAGCTTGAGGACATTCCTTCTTGTCCTGTCCCCTGTCACTCGGGAAAAGAGGCCAGCTCCCTCCTCTCCACAACCTCCCTTCAGGTAGTTGTAGAGAGCAATGAGGTCTCCCTCCCCTCAGCCTCCTCTTCTCCAGGCTAAACAACCCCAGCTCTCTCAGTCGCACCTCGTGTACATTTTGGTTATAAATAATGGATACTGACTGGACTTTAAATCTTTTCTTTTTCCAGAACTGAGGCGTGAGGCTTCATAAGTGCCCACAAGTGGCTACAATTTCTGTCCTCAACAAAAGAAACCAAAAGAAATGCAGGAATGCCTATCCTAGAAAAAAACATGCAGACGAAAGAGAGAGATGCATGCAGTAAAGATGAGACGGTGAGTGGCAGTTTCCAGGAAAACAAAAAGAAAAAAAAAGTTGAAGATAAATGACTTAGCATTTTTTAATGCTGTAAATGAATATAAATTAATATAACAATTGTAAACCAAACTCTTCCAGAGATGATTTCTTCACTTCAGGGAACACTAGTTATCCTGCAGCAGTTTATTATTAGGAACTTTGATCTAACATTAGTGCTCCGCATATCCAAATACATGCTTCCCTCTCAACATCCTGTGAAGAAATCCAGTAAGTGAAATAATATTACACAACAGCAGATACATTACTACATAGTCAGAGGTGGTATGTAATTATTTCTTAATAGTACAGAACTATCAAACTATCACGTATGATTCATTATTAAGCTGGTTTAAAAGTTGCAGAATCTGTGTGCCTATAAGTAGTCAACCTCTTGGGTGTAAAGCTTTTTTTCCTAAGCAGCATCATGAACGGTACAGTGAACCTTACCCAGAAAGACAGAGTCCAATCCAGGTATTGAAAAGAAACATTTTTTAGCACATCTATTCACACTGACCAAGAAATCAATGACAGAGACCTGCCTTGCTAAACATAGCTTTAAACTGTAGAACTACAATTTTTTTTATTTCTGAGATCCAAGGTACTTTACAGGCTAAACTGGATTTGCATTTCATTAACAACAAGTAACCCTAAGACACTTTTTATGAGTATCTGAAATCTTCTGTTTCTAGACAGGGAAACATAATGTTGCACTGACTTTTCCATGGATGTCAAAAGGTGGAGCTTGTATTTGAGCTCAGAGGAAACTCATTCCCTACCTTCTGTTCAGAGCACTCCTTACCCCCTGTGTCCTCCCTGGATCCACTAGCAGAAGAGTTTGCAGCTAGCCTTGCTCTGAGCAGCAGGTGGGACTAGGGGACTGCCAGACATCTCTTACAACTGAAATCACACTATGGTCCTGTAATCCGCTAAAAATTAATGTCTATTACATGAAAAATTAGTAAAAAATCTGAACTCTACCTGCTTTAGGCAAAAAACAAATTAGAAAAATAAACCCTCCAAAAGTTTTTGGTCTGCAGTAACCACTAATGGATGAGTGCAGCTGCATTGGATGACTATTTATCAACTGGAGACATGTCAGCCTCCCTGAGGAGCCACACTTAGAGCATCACAACCTCTTGCACTTTCCCAGTCTTTCATGGATCACTTCCTTGCTCGATTCTCCCACTGCCACCATGATTCCTCTGGCTTTAAAATGACTAGTTACACTTTATTTGGTTAATTCTACATTAAAAACCAAAGGAAGTTTCATCACAGGTACAGCATGAGACTCACTTCTTCACAGATCCTATTGGTTTTCTGCTCCAAATAGGATAAAGAGTTGTATTAAATATTAACCTATAATTTTACTGATCACAAGCTAAGTGCACTTCTTTACTAATGAAATATCTTTTCTTAATGCATTATTTTATTACAATCTAATGTATTTTAAGCATTCCTAGAGTCCGGCTCAGACTATATGCTTGTAGTGTGCCTGTTTGCTGGTTTGTGCTAGGATTTCTAGCATTTTTACCGAGGAATATTCTGTTTTACAGAGGTTTCCTGGCACATCCACGGAAGTTCTCATTAGCCAAATGCTTACAAGTAGAGCTACCAGAGAGGAACTGCTGCTTCATTATCGCATGCAACTGCATACTGTGTCCTAAAATCCAGGCATTTTAAAACCGTATGAAATTCCACTGAAGTCACTCAATTACATTTGCAGTAATAGGCATCTCAACTGCTAAAGAAGAATAAATGGATTGAAAAAGGGATGCAATATATTAACCACCATATAATAAAAATTAAAAAGAGGACAGTGTACGAACAAGTAGAATTACTCGGTAATATATATATATATTTATTTTCTTTATGATTAGGCAGTACCAAAACTTCCAGTCCCACCGCTGCAACAGACCTTAAGCATGTACCTACAGTGCACAAAACATTTGGTGCCAGAGGAGCAATTTAGGAAGACCCAGGCCATCGTGGAGCAGTTTGGACTTGCAGGAGGCCTGGGAGAAACCTTGCAGCAAATCCTCGAGGAAAGAAGGGAGAAGACAACAAACTGGGTAAGCAAATGCAGATGAGAATAATAACTGCTGTGTTGGATGGTGCTCAGTTACAAACCCTTTGTGATATTCCATAAGCGATCTCTGCTTTCTTTCAATGGGTAAATGCAAACAGATTCTACCAAAGAGAGTGAATATTTTGGACAGGTTAGGATGGACTTTTCAAAAGATGTCAAAATCCATGTCATTGTTATACTTTCAGATTGACAGTTTCTTGACATAAATAAAGGAATTCATGCACCTCAGGTGCATGCATGCAGATGTCAGCTCTGCCTGTAGGAAGCACTATATTGCATCCTTTTTTGGATGCAATTTCTTCCTTTCCCTTTAATAAAATGAAAAATGCTTTCTGATAGGTCTATAAAAGGCACCTTGTATCCACATTTAGCTAAAGCTCTGATACAGTCAAATAATTCTAGAGTGGCATACTTTAAGATAGGAAATACCCTTCTAAGATTAAGCTACTGTTTGCCATTCATTGTCACACCATATCGATGTAGCTACCCTGAAGTATTTATTTTGCCAAATATATATACATGTATAAATATATATATATATCACATAGACCATGCTGACCTCAGCCTTTAAAAAAAAAACCCCCAGCTTTCTGCTTCCCAAGACAGGAAAATTAAATAAGCTGTAGATAAAATAGATTTCATCATTCCACAAAGCCACAGTTCGTCCTGCCTGTGTTAACGATGTTAGAATATGGAACCTGAAAACTAGAAACACTGATTTTATTGGAATTCTTCCATCCCAGCAAGGAAGAGAAGCACTGAATGGTTTCATGGATCCAGCAGGTTTGCTGCTGATGTCAGTGAAGTGTGGTTTTCTCTTAAATTTTCAGCTGTGGGCATCAAATTGCTGTTGTAGTCAGAAAAAAAGGCTACACTACTGGCAGTGCTTTTATTTCAAAAGCAGGGCTTAATTTCTGAAATACTGATGCCACTCAATTTCATCCTGATCATCAAACTTCATGATTTTGGTGCCTAAATTAACCATCACTTAAATAGCATTCTTGAAGACAACTGTTCATTTAACCACTTACAACATGAAAATTTCAGAGGAAGGATGCATAAGCGTTTTCTGAAGCATCTCAACTTTGAATACCCATTATTAATATTAAATACCTGATTCTTAAGATAAACTAGAAATATTTTTATTTGGAATTTGACTTGCCAGGAGTACAGCTCTTTCCTGTTCTCCTGAAGACTCCAGAGACTGTGGGGGAAGCATCTGTTCTAACAGCAATGAAATATCTCAGAGGAAAACTTTTTCAACTGATGCATGCATTCATAATTATTTTTGCATAATTCCATTGTTGTTTATAGTTACTATATGCAAAGCAGGCCTGCTAAACTCAGAAAGAACATTTGATCTTTTTATGAAAGCCTCTATTTTTCCAAATAACGATTCTTCAAAATCTGATCAGACATAAAGGAATGTGGTCATAGTACATCTGAGTTTTTAATGAGAATTGTTAGAAATTTAATACATGTGTCTGTCTGGGTCAAGCATCAGTAATCTGCATTTGTGTCAGTGGACACAGAGGGAATCCTCCAGGGGCCCTACACACGTGCCAGTATCTGCAGGACCGAGCCATTAGGCTTGGGAAATTCTTTTCACACTCTGACTTGCTACAGGACAGTATCTGATGGCCAACTACAGAGCATCTTGGCATCACTGACAAATATCTGAAGCCCCCTGAGGGAAGCCATGCTAGTGAAATTCTGTCCGTCTCTTAAATATATCCCAGCCCCTAGCCAAGAGTCAGCAGTTACCAAGTTGTACTCAAGCATATTTTTGTCTTAGAGAGAAGCAAACAACAAAATAGCCAAACCACCACAATATGGAGCTTATTTACTTCTTAATGGAACACACCGTAAATTGCCATTGATTGAAAAATAGGATTATGGAATTGTGGCTGATTTCAGCTGAGCTGAGGTCACAAAGCCCAGACTGAAAATGCTCAGCAGCTCCATTAATCAGAGCCCATGCCTGACACCAGGCGCACTGCTCTCCCCTCACCCCCAGACTGCCTTTCCACTTGCTGTTCTTAGCTTTAAGATTTCATGTCCCCCTCCTCTAGGTGTTTAACTACTGGCTGGATGACATGTACCTCAACAACCGGCTAGCTCTTCCAGTCAATTCCAGCCCAGCAATTATCTTTGCTCGTCAGTATTTCAAGGATGTAAATGACCAGCTAAGGTAATGTACTACAACTTTGCCACTTTTGCTAAATGAAAGGATGTTTAAAATATACTGCTTTTACAAAAAGGCAATCAACTTGAGTTAAAAAATAAGGGCTGTAACCATTAAAGGGTTTCCTACTAGGCTTGCAGACTGAGGACAGTGTTTTTGGAATTACTCTTGCTGATATTCGGAAATAAAAGTGTCATTGTAATTATATTTATTGCATGGGAAAAAATGCCATGAGATTTATGATTTTGTAAAAGAATATTTGCAGATCTTTTCATCATGTAATTAAAGTAAACCATTTTGCAATTGAAAAAAGAAATACTAATTTCTGACCTGTTGTTTAAAGGAAAACAATCTTTACTATGCCGTCATGATGACTCATAGCCACCCTACAAACTGAAAAGGCCACACTGGCATTAAATTGTCTCTCTGAGGTGCCCAAAAGGGCACCAGAAACACAGGGGATCTAAGAATAAGAACTCAGAAATCATTCTTCCCCAAGAACACTGCTTCCTTCAGGTCCACCCTTCCCAGACATGAACTGGCTTACCTCCTTTGAGCTTTTGTGGGCAATTACAATAATTGCTGAAAGAATTAACTGGGTGTGAATTTATACTGTTATAAACCAGACCAAACCTTGAAACCAACTTGTGATATTTTAACATTTTATATAGACAGCCAATGTATCTTTTTACTGTACTTTAAACATAACTATAAGCGCTTCCATTCATTACTGGCTAAATTTATAGTGCATGCAGTTTTCAAAAAACCTCCCTGAGGAAAAACCTTTCCTGATGCACATGCTTTAACAAGGAAATATTTTCCTCAGAGCCGCCCATTCATTCCATGCAAATGGGCAATGTCAGAGAACAATACACCTGTCTGCAGTTCTGCAGAGAGAATATCTGCTTAGGACAGGAAGTACTCTAAGAAATTGGACAGCTTATGAGTATTGATATTGAAACCCATGTTAAGGATTCTATTAAATATTCAACCTCTGCTCCCATTCTCTAAATAAATGCTTTCAGGCTTCCTGCTGTGATAGTTTCTTTAACCATTTGAAGGGCCCATCTCTAGGATTTCATATTCCTCCTGACATGAATTAGTTTAGGTTTTGGGTGGGGGCACAAGGGCTCTTCTTGCCAAGCCAGATCCTCTCTCTTATGCCATGTCATCAATCATTCAGGCTCTCTTCTGTCTCTCAGAAAGAGCCTAGTGTTGCCAAATCACAAAAGAATGATGTCACTTCTATCTGCCACTTGCAGGTTTGCTGCCAATCTCATTTCAGGAGTACAAGACTATAAAGCTTTACTGGACACGTAAGTAGCTTGGAAGGAGAGCAACTGCTTGAGTATCCACAGGGCTTCTGATTCAAGTATGCTATAATGTGCCCAAAGTCAGGCTGCGTTGCACTTCTTCACTGTTTGGAAGGGCTGGGGCTTCAGCATGCTTCAGTGCAAGCACTTTAGCAATTTTTTTATGTGCCTTCTGCTTTGTTACTGCAGTCTAACAGGCTGGGAAAGGATCCTTTTTGGTCATCACTCTAGCAAACAAAGTGCAGCCCGAAGGACACACACAATCCGCCTGAACACACACAGACAGGCTGGTTCAGTGGCTAGCAAAAATATGTAGTTACTTACGCTGTTGTTACTTTCTGTATATAAACACAAGGGAAATCTTTATGTCATGAATAAGGTAGCTCATAAAAGCATTTTGCGCAGCACTTCTTAACCTCACGTATTCCATATTTACTGCTGAAACTACTAGTCCCTGAAGAATAGAGACAGTGGACAGCCAAGCACAATGGACACCGTGCCACAGTATGGAAGGAATCATTTTCCCATCTGGAAACACAAAAGGCCTATGTGATGTGCTTTAACCAGTGCTTATTTGGATGAGGAAGGCAAAGTCCACATTCAAACAAGGAAGACCGTATCATCTATGAATTAGATAAAGGAAAAAAGAAAAGGCTGTTTAATTTTTCACTTCAAAAGTCTGACTGCTAGTCAGAAAGTATAGAGCAGGTACTTATTTAAGAACATGAGTTCTTGTCCAGGAGACACCATGCCACTGCATACATCAGCACTGGCATGCTGTGAAGTTCTGTTGCATACTAATGCAGTTGGATGCACCTGGAGGAGAGGGACCTGGGGCTGTTCATTGACAGCCAACTGAACATGAGCCAGCAGTGGCCCAGGTGGCCAAGAAGGCCAATGGTATCTTGGCTTGTATCAAAACGGTGTGACCAGCAGGTCCAGGGAGGTTATTCTCCCCCTCTACTCGGCCCTGGTGACCGCACCTCAAATCCTGTGTTCAGTTCTGGGCCCCTCACCACAAGAAGGATGTTGAGGCTCTGGAGCGAGTCCAGAGAAGAGCAACGAAGCTGGTGAAGGGGCTGGAGAACAGGCCTTATGAGGAGCGGCTGAGAGAGCTGGGGGTGTTTAGCCTGGAGAAGAGGAGGCTGAGGGGAGACCTCATTGCTCTCTACAACTACCTGAAAGGAGGTTGTGGAGAGGAGGGTGCTGACCTCTTCTCCCAAGTGACAGGGGACAGGACAAGAGAGAATGGCCTCAAGCTCCACCAGGGGAGGTTTAGGCTGGACATTAGGAAAAAAATTTTCACAGAAAGGGTCATTGGGCACTGGCAGAGGCTGCCCAGGGAGGTGGTTGATTCACCTTCCCTGGAGGTGTTTAAGGCACGGGTGGACAAGGTACTAAGGGACATGGTTTAGTGTTTGATAGGAATGTTTGGATCCAGTGGGTCTCTTCCAACCTGGTTATTCTATGATTCTATGATCTTTATTTGACAGCATCTGAGATGAGATAGAGAAACCACATTTCCTAAACAAACGATAATGTAAATTCTTACTAGTTTGACCTCACTACTCTAGATCCAAAGACTCCTCTGATCCAGTTTGCTTGCCTTAAATCAATAAACATTTAAATCCTCACTACTGTGTCCTCATAATAGTTATTACTGTTTGCTCATCATCCCCCTCTCTATAATGATGAGGATACAATAACTGTAACATTTTCAGTTCCTCATTGCTATTAAGGACAAAAAACATTACCCCATATCAACTGTGTGATGGTAACTCTCTTTGTGTGCCTCTTCGCCCCTGCCCCTCTCTGGCAGGCTGGAAGCTTAGTCCTCTTTTGCTGAGGGAAAACCTCTGCGCCACAAGATCTTCTTCCTCCTGTGGTCTCGGCGGCCTCTCCCGAGTGACAGCACCGTCATTTCCTGCTGCAGTGTCTGTGGGATATTTTACAATCCATAAACATAATTGTGATAACCTCTTTTTTTCTCTTTCTGGCCACTAAAGAAGCCTTTCAGGAGGTATTGTTTTCACATGCCTTCCAATAAAAATGGAATGGGTTTTCAGCTCTTATTCCTCCATAGGTTTAAGTAAGGATTAGCACATAAGTGAGGCTCTGTGGAAAACAGAAATACGCTCTGTAGTGCCTCAGTTGTCCCTGTTCATCAGGCAGGCCTCTCACACACCCTCTAACCACTCTGCACGGGGCCACTACGATCCACAGTGAATTCCAGCAGTACTTTTTTTCAGGATGCTGTGTCTTTTCCAGCTGTTCTGATGCCTTCTGTCCTGGCAAGTTTCTGGGGTCCCATCTAGGCAGGCTTCCTACACATATTACAAAGCTGCTTGTGACCTGCTATTCTTTCCATTTCCACTAGATGATAATGCAGTTGTTTAATGAATATGCATGAAGCTGCCAGGAAAAGATGTATTTAACTTTGGTATGGGAATTCATTTATTTCCCTTACACTGTAATCTTGCTTTATTATTCAATTTGTGTTATACCTGATCTAATTGTAACAGAACAAAGGACAGATTAGATTTCTTTTCCTTTCTGTCTCTCTCCCCTCTCTTCCTCTGGGTTTGTTTTTCTCCTTCTCTCTTTCCAGCCATGCTTTACCTGTTGATTTTGCTCGTGGACAGCTGTCTGGTCATCCTCTCTGTATGAAGCAATACTATGGACTCTTTTCTTCCTATCGCCTTCCAGGACATACCAAAGATACCCTTGTGGCCCAGAAAAGCAGCATAATGCCAG
Organism: Clamator glandarius; assembly: GCA_033459285.1. Taxonomy (NCBI): domain Eukaryota; kingdom Metazoa; phylum Chordata; class Aves; order Cuculiformes; family Cuculidae; genus Clamator; species Clamator glandarius. The sequence goes on along the minus strand of JAUNZM010000165.1, from coordinate 1,524,136 downwards.
AACCAGAGCACATCATTGTTGCTTGTAACAATCAGGTAAATGAGTGTTCTTTTTTTATACCTTTCTATATTTCTTAGTTTGCTTAAATTCATTCAAGAAAAGCCTAATCTAATCACTGTTCAGAAACACAATTGATGTGCTATGTATGAACTCATTTCTTATCAAGCATTCACTGTCAATATTTCCAAAAGATGCTTCTGCAGCATTTTTGTCCTTAAACCACTTTCTGTTCCAAGTACAGTGATGCAGAAAGGAGGAAAGTGGCAGAATTCATTTGCTTTCTCATTCAAACAAAAATGTTTATTAAACAGAGATGAAACCACAGAGAAAAAAATATCTTCTTAGAGTGCATTTGCTGGAAATGCTCTTCTCTTGACAGTCAAGTATTGGTACACAGCGCATGGTATGTGTGTCACCATTCCATGCAGGGGGACCTAAGCTATGCCTGAAGACACAGTACAGTGATGGGCAGAAATACCAAAGCCTTAGAGTGAATCTGCCCCAGCCAATAGATGCCTCCAATCAGCAGAGTATATTGGCTGAGCAGAATTCCTTATAGCCCAGCTTGACTATTTGTAAGATTGGACTCATGGCAAGTTGCACCAGGGGAGGTTCAGATTAGATATCAGGAAAAACAGTCTTCACTGAAAGGGTTATCAGACACTGGGGAAGTGGTGGAATCACCATCCCTGGAGGTATTTAAAAGATGGGTAGACAAGGTGCTCCAGGATACAGTTTAGTAGCAGGCAGGAATGGCTGAATTCGATGATCTCAAAAGCCTTTTTCAACCAAATGATTTTATGACGCCAGTGGTCCCTTTTCCAGGAAGTCCTGTTCTTCATCTCAATGGGAAGTTCTCTAGATTCTCTGGGTTGCTTTTAAACAAATAATACACTGGAAATTATTTACATACTTCATGATTTTCTCTCTTCAGGTTTTTTTAAGCTTATTTTTAAGCTTATATATAAATATCATATGTTTTATTTGAGCCAAATGCATACTAGAAGTCCTGTATAGCAACTGGCATTGCACTGGTGTAAAAACATAGGAGGGGTGAGGTTTGGGCAAATCCCCAGTGGTTTTGTGCTCTGTTGCCTGCAGACCTGGCTCTCCAGGCAAGACTTCAGCATCTTGACACCTACCCAGGTGCAAATGAACTGTTGGACAAAGAAGGGTCCAACCCACCTGTGACTATTCTGCTGACTTCTCTAATTCTTTTGCAGTTTTTTGTTTTGGATGTTGTCATTAATTTCCGTCGTCTCAGTGAGGGAGATCTTTTCACTCAGTTACGAAAAATAGCCAAAATGGCAGAGAACGAAGAGGAAATGCTGCCTCCAATTGGCCTGCTGACAACTGATGGAAGAACAGAGTGGGCAGAGGCCAGGACGATCCTTATGAAAGGTCAGCAGCAGCAATCCCAGCTTTCTCTTCTTCATCATCTTCCTCCTCTTCCTTCTCACCATCATTGCCTTTCCTTTGCTGGGAGTGAACATTATAGTAAATATAGGACTGAATGTGCAACCTCACTGCTGAACTTTTCTAGCAGGAGGAAGCTCAATACCTGTCAGCATTCAGATGTGTGTTACCAGGGAAGCAGCTGATACGGTTTGGCCCCTTGGCTGTGTCTGTTTAAGTGTTACACCCCTCCATTCTCTGTTTTGCATCACGTAAATTACATTTCATAAGGCTTTCTGATTTGTCTCTTTCTTCACATCCATTTTGTACCAATAGGGATGATCTGTCCTCTTAGCTTTTGGCAACTGTTTAGACATTTTTCATCTCATCTAACAAAGGCATCTACAAGTCACACACCTATGGAATCTAGCTGTGAGTTCTCTCTGGCCAATGGAGATAAATAAAAAGTACCAGGGATGACTCCTCTAAGTCTTAAGTAGCTGTCCATAAAAGGTGACAACAATTATTATCTGGGGGCAGTTCTCTTGCTCTCTTACAACAACAGGTAGCATTTAGCTCTCTTGGATTTTGAACTCAATCCCTGAAACAGATGAGAATAAAGGATAGGCTTAGCCACCTCTATCATTTCACACCTTTTATGCTGAAGCTAGGCTATGTAAACACTCTCTTTTTGCCATTTTAGATGGCTTAAGTACTCATTTTTCCCTCCTGACAAAAATGTTAACTCATCTCCTTATCCACAGTTCAGCAATGCTACAGAAGATATTGCTGGTTTACCAGTGCCCTGAAATATACAAGAGTTGCCACTTGTCTCAGTCTCTATGTTTATCATCCCAAGAAAGAACTTCATTCAAGTTTATCTGTGTTTATAACAACTTTATCTATATAAACACACACATACATGCACAGAGTCCTGGCCATTATTACGTGATACTAGTCTCATTTTCAGGCTTCCCTCTTCCCTCCCCATCTTTTCTTCTTAAAGCAGGAGACAAAAAGAGTCCTTATTTTAATGAAAACTGAGATAAACAGCTAATAATTTGTTTTCATGACATTCTTTTTAAGTAAAACTGTGGATATCTTGATACCTGCAGCAAAATCATCTCATAGACCAAAGTCATCCTAAAGAAAAGAAGGCAAATCAACCAAAACTAGCAGAACCGTCTCTATAGTGGTTTTGGATTGCCTAGCATTTGCCAAAATATTTGTTTTAATGGGGAAGCAAACCAACTCAGTTATGCAGCTGAAAAAAAAACCAGATTCTGCATGAGCAAATATCATAGCAGCCTTCTCTATTCTAAGCAAAAATCCCATCCTAGACCATTCGTGTTAGTGCAGCTCCTCAACATAATATAACACATTGCCCTTACTCATGGACACATGACTATTAATAACCCTTTTTTCCTTTCTTATTTGCGATGAAATTGTTCATGCAACAATATCTAACAGAGAAAGAGAAAAGCCTCCAGTGAAGCTGTGTGAGGTGGAAAGTGATGCCCCACAACTGTCCTGTACTGAGCAGGGAAAGAGAAGATGCTGTACAGCGCTTTGCGCAGGTTAGGAAGGAGATATATACATGGGCCTTCATAGACCTACAAGTAGAGGACTGGTCTTTTTGTGATAAAATTTCAAGGAAATTGTAGTAAACCCAGCTATCGCTTATGTACAAACACTCAGTCTATTCACTGCATTCAGGTTGCAGAAACAACTCACCTTTCTAAGTACAAGTAGTGAATACTTACTGCCATAGGGGCTGCTGTACCATGCATGTTATATCTGAATTTGATTCAGAACTATCTTCTCATATTTTCCTTTTTAAAACAAAACCCCTAACTAACCAAAAGCTGACAGGCCAATTCAATTGTGTGCATTTGAAAGGATGGACAAGAAACGTCCTGCAGGGCTTTAGGCTTGTTCTCACTCTTCTCTGTTTCAGCTCTTTCTGGAAATATTTATTTTCCATTCCAAGTCATGGTTCATGAGTTCTTGTGCAGTTCATTGCCTGCTTTACATGATAATTTTTTCACTGTTTGATCAGCTCTCTGGACATGTCTGTTGTTTTCTGTAAGGGCATCTTCCCCTTACTTTTCTATTTCTAGCAGAGCTTAATTTTATTCACTCTAATACCGAGACTCAAGATACCCTGAAGCCATATGTCAGAATAAGGGCTTCATATCTGTCAAAGACGTGTGGGCAGCAGCCACAATGAAATATATATAAACCTATCAGACAACATAAAGCAGAACGCTGAGCAAGCTGTGAGCAGTTTGTAAATCACTATCCAAGCAGTTTTTCCTTGAAGGTGCCTGTCTGCAAGTACCAGAAGCTGATGTATATAGGGCAACTTCCATTCATAAGGATCTTTTCAGCCTTTGTGTTGATATAACCAGACCATTGATGGAATAAATGCAGCAATTACAGTTAGCCCAGCAAGTATCTGATACTAGAAGAGCTTTACAGCCAAGAGGACAGGGACATGTCTTCTCCCTTATAAAGCTTCTGAACACTTTTGAAGATAATTCATAGGGACATCACTGTTTCACACGTTGTAGGGCTGCAGAGATAACCGGGAGAAAGCTCAACCCGTCTGCATGCCTCACCGATTACAAACTCCTGGCTCAAGTCTTTGTACAAGCTGGCAGGAATGCAGATGCTTTCCTAAGGACTTTGCTTCTGTGGGCAAGGGAAGATGGCACACCGTGCACTCCGCCAGCTCGCCGTGCAGCCTGCGAGAAGCCAGGCTGGCCACGACTGTCACTCGGCACGCTGCTGTCAACACGCCCTCACAGGAGCTGCCAGACAGCAAGACAGAGGACTTTGCCATAACCTGCAAGAGGCCACAGGTCCCTCTCTTCCTTCTCAGCCACCACTAGCTCTTGCCTGTCTTTCTCTTGACACCCTTTCCATTTCTTGCACATTTGCACTCTTTTTTTACTACACAGCATCTGGAGAATGAACCTGGATGATAACAAGCAAGCACCTCATTTTTTTCTAGCTCCTCACTGACTTCTGTTACTCATTTGGGGAAGGTACATTTGTTTCTTACTTTGAAAAATGCCGTTCTTTCAGAAGATCAAATTACTTATCAGACTTGCAATCATTAAAAACGTGCGTGCTTTTAAATGACCTCATATTTCAAATACAAATCAGAATTGTTAATATTAAATATTTTTTCCATTCAGCTAAAATGATCTCCGAACTTAGCACGGACTTTCAAGCAGTTTTGATCAATCTGAATTCCTATATTTAGTTAAGAACATTCTGAAACAAAGATGTTTTCACTAAAATCTAGCAAAACCAGCAGATGAAAGCTGATCTGTTAAGAATGGGAAGAATTTAAAGTTGATGTCTGAAAGCTCTTTTTCCTTTTATCTTCCTAACAACCATTTAAAAGCAATTAATAATGTTACGTATTTGAATAAAACAAGTTCTTATCATAGGTTTCACGCTTTTATCCTTGCAGAGCTGTATTAAGTGCTCACAACTAAGTATTTCCTATATCTCAAACTGACCCTCAGAAACAGACAAACCTTTACCTTCATAATATTTCTGAGTTAAAGAAACTGAGAAAAAAAGCCACGTAAATAAATAGTAAATAAAGAAGAAAGCACTAAGGGCAATGTAAAAATAGCTGTTGTAGTCCAGCTGTGCAAGGAAGATTGATAATATAGGGAAAAGAAGCAGACAAAGAGAGCCAGTTCCACCTATTCTCTCTTTAACAATTATATATGAAAGAAGTAAGCATTTCTGGCTTTAAGAGTAAAATAGATCTATTTTGTAATAGAATTACTTCAGGAAATGAAAGGCAGACAAAGAAAGTGGAAATTATTGAATCATTTGAAAGATACCCAGAGATATTGCAAAAGATAACGCATGAACGAATGCCTCAGTGTAACGTTTCCTTGCACGGAGACATTCTGCCAGTGGAAGCACGCGACAAACACCAGTTCATTGCAGAGTCAGACCTTCAGTGCCCTCCACAGCAGCAGGATTCCCCAGCCAGCCCTGCGCTGCAGGTGAGAGGGTGTGAACATGTCCCTCTTTTATCCCCAGACTCCACTAACCGCGACTCTCTCGACATGATTGAACGGTGCATCTGCCTGGTGTGCCTGGACAGCCCGAGCGGGGTGGAACTCAACGATACAAACATGGCCTTGCAGCTGCTGCACGGGGGAGGCTACCACAAAAACGGGGCCAACCGCTGGTATGACAAACCTATGCAGGTAAAAATCTTATAATACTGCGTTACGTACTCGCATGTGGCAAAGGACTCCAGTTGGCCTTGTAGTGGGGGCCATTTAGAATCAAGTGGGAGAAGGAGGGGAAGGTGGTGTCAGCATCAGCTGAAGGATGATATGAGCAGCGTGGTTCCTTGCTAGCAGCAGGGGGACCTTCTCCAACACAGATATGCTTTCACCTTCCCTGGAGTTGCCCTTTATGCTGGAGGAGGCACAGACACACAGGCAGGTAGACAGCTGAGTTAAATCAAACAAACAAAACCAAACCAGGATGCATCTGAATACACTCAATCAAATGAAATAAAACTGCTGGCATAGCATCCTAGAACAGCAAAGAGAAGCACAATGGTTTTCTCTGTTTTCTCACACATTTTCCTGACATCCTTGAAATATTACTGCTTATAATTTAATGCGTGTTTAAGTTAGTATTAAGTTCTCACTTAACAGACTGTTTACTCATTTGGTGGCATTCTTGTTGAGACTTTCCTGGAAGCATTGATTTCTCCAGCCTTTTTCCCAATCAGATTTTGATTGTCAGATTTGAAAGTGTTGCACTGTAATTTTGCCATTTTTGCAATACACACAAGCTGAAGTGATGTATTAATCTCCAACTGTCAACAATGTTGACACCTCATGAAAAATTTAAACCCCCCCTGGCTGATCCATCTTCTGCGTAATGCTTGTTGCTCTTGCCATTTCTAAGAACAGCAACATGAAGATAAACCACTAAGCTAATTTTACTTGCACTGACTTACCCCAGAACAAAGACATTTTATTAGTCATTCCTGATTTAAGCCACTGCAAATGGTGTTATTAGCAAACACCAGTGCTGTGTTTTTCAAGAACAAATCATTTGTCTTTACTACAAATCCTCTGTTATTTGCAGGGCCGCTACTTGCAATGTTTCAAGCAGATGAGAATAAACAAGATTTTTGTTTTGTTTCCTATCAGAAGGTAGCAGAAAGCAAATAAATTCAGATAGTATATGGGAGAGCTTCATCTGTGCACATGCATTCAGCCCAGAAGTAGTTCAAAGGCAAAGAAAAACTCCTAGGGAGAAAACCATCCCATTTTCTTTCACGAAAGCACAGATTTTATAGGAAGCTATTCTCACAGCAGGACTTGTCCTTGCAATCCATATTCTTCTTCAACTTTACAGTAAGGCATCAGAAAATATCCAGTTAAACTTTCTGCATCACATGCACTTTGTGAAAACCTTATGGGAACCAGGGAGGCAGAATGTCTGTGTGTGCAATACAAATGCACCGAGTGAGCTAAGTGGGACAAGTCCAGCCAAAGACATTTCAAAAGAAGTGGGGCAAAAATGTTCAGAAAAAAAATGACTGAAAAGATGTGAGACAAGCTGCAGTTTGGTCCTAGATATCTGTTTTTGTTTGAGATTCAGAAGTAACCAGCTGCATGGGGGTAAGCACATAACTAGAGTGCAGCAGGTTAAGCATTGACAGTTATACCATCTGCATGCAACAGAATCAGAAATGAAGACAACTAAGAGGAAAACAAAGAAAATACCACAAAAAAATAAAAAGTTAAAGAGGAAGCAGGACAGTAAAACAATCTATGAGAGAACTATCAAATAAGGATAGGCTTTCTCATTTGATATGATATTTGCAATAAAATGTGATCTTAAGCCACTTCCCAGATATAGAAGTTGTATTACTCCCAAAGGTGAAAGGAGAACCCCAGCCTATCTTTCCAGTGATGCTAAATCCAGTGGAAATTGCCAAAATTTACATTTTCACAGTGCTCAGTCTAAAATAGCAGCATGAAAGGGACCCAATGCAATGCCATTCACAGGACAAGAAAGTCTCCTACGATCAGTCTGTAAGTCACCCACTGATCTGTAGGACAAGGACATTCCTGATATGAGCAATAAGAAAACCCCAGGAGAATGACATCTTCTGTTAGGATGCCCTCATGGGTAACTTACTCCCCATGTTTATTCCTTACATATCTCACACTTGTTCTTTCCTTTGCATAGTTTGTAGTAGGAAGAGATGGAGTCTGCGGTACCGTGTGTGAACATTCCCCTTTTGATGGCATCGTACTGGTGCAGTGCACAGAACACTTGCTGAAGCACATGTAAGTCCTCTTCCAGTACAGCTCTTGTGCCTGCTCTGGCCCCCAGGAAGCCTCTGCCAGTGCCAAATCCCCCCTGGTGCACGGTGCCACTAAGGCTTGTCCAACTGTTGGAAAAATAGTTCTTATAACAGCTTAAAAAATGGTTTGTCAAAAATAGATCGTTCTTGTGATCTTAATGACTTTTCTCTCACGCACTAACAGGAAAGACAACTCCAAGAAATTAGTCCGAGCTGATTCAGTGAGTGAGCTTCCTGCTCCACGGAGACTAAGATGGAAATGTTCCCCTGAAATTCAGGCACATTTGGCATCATCAGCGGAAAAACTCCAAAGGTAGAACAGATGCCTCATTTTTCTCAACAATGACTTCAAGCTGGGCACTACGCAGCAGTGCATGTAGGCATAGGTTTCTTCCTCAAGGGCTCTCCCTGCCCTCCTGCTCCTCCTCATCTTCCCAAATTGGGCATACATGGCATTTCTTTGCAGGGTGGCACCCATACAGGCTGAAGATAATTCACTGTATTCAGGAATTTCATTAATATTGCTTTCCTCCCATGTCAGTATTAGGAAAGCAAAAGAGCACTGGAAAAACAATCCAGTTCTGTTTGTACAGGCTGCAAACAGTGCAGGTCCTCTGGTTCTGCAGATGCAACTTATGGGCTTGCCCTGGCTAAAGTCAAAGCCAGGACAATGGGATACGTATGTGGGACAGTGGAATACAACTGGTTTGAATAAATAATTTGAATTCAGGGATTTAATTTGTTTACATCCCATGTTGCTCCTACAAAGGTTAATTCTTCTGATGGTATTTCCAGACTATAATAGATTTGCATGATCTTTGGAGGTGGGGAGGGCAATGAGAGAGGGGTTTTTAAGTTATTTAATCCCACCACTCAGACCAGTGATCTCTGCAGAGAATTAACACATTGTCTGCAGGCCCAGCTGGGAGCACGTCCAGTGCGATTGCATTAGATGAGATCTCAAAGCAGCTAGAAGCGTACATGAGAGCTTGAAAACATTCAGGATGCAAAGTGATTTTTTTTTTTGTTTTTAAATAAAAGTAGTTGTCCTCTAAACTAAAACTTACAAGGAGCTTACAGCCTTCTTCAAGTTTTAATCTGGCCATTTCTCATGCTAGTCACAGAAATTTGCTGAGAACACAGAATCATCATAGAATCACAGAATGCGTTGGGTTGGAAGCGACCTTTAAGATCATCCAGCTCCAACCCCCACAACCTATGGCAGGGACACAAAGGAGGCTCTGGCTTAGGCTTCAGGATTGGAAAGCAGATTTGTTTGTTTGTTTGTTTTTAAAAAGGCATTTTACTCACATGAGCAGAATGACCCAAGAGCCACAGTTCATTGAGGCTGCAGATAACAAGCCCAGTCTAGAACCTGCATGAATAAAAGCTGCTGACTAGGAAAAAGTTCCCAAAGTCCAGGACTGTGTGCAGAGCAGGAGCCCACTCACCTCTGAGTGCAAACAAGCAGGAAACGATCCCTTAGTTTTATTTGCAAATGCAAATAGAACATGAAGTTCTTGTACCTTCCCCCACAGTAACTGCCTCTGCTTGTTTTCCAGGGTAGTAAAAAATTTGGACTTTATTGCCTACAAGTTTGAGAACTATGGGAAGGAATTTATTAAGAAACAGAAGATAAGTCCAGATGCCTACATTCAGGTAGCACTTCAGCTGGCATTTTACAGGTAAGGTTAATTCCAATCATAAGAACACTGCAGCACAAGAGGAGATTCACGATTTTTTTTTTCATAGAGAGGGTCCAGTTTTCCCTCAGCACCCAAACAAATGTCTCCTGCATGGAAATGAGCCATCATGCCTAATGACTGTACGTCTGACAGGGCAGGAGTTGCCATCCAGTTCTGAGAGTAAATACTTTCCCTCACTCCCTTTCCTTCTCCTTGCTCTCCTTTGTGTCCCACACGCCGTTCCAGCCAGCACCCTCCCCACAGCTATCTCAGCACCTGGCACAGAGAAGCAGACAACCCACAGCAGCAGAAGCAGCTGGGGAGTCCACATTTGTGGGGCAGAAAGTCCCCCTTGCTCCTGTGGGTAAGTTGGGAAGAACCACAGCAATAACCCACAGGTCATCACTACCTGCATACGCAGCACCACAGTGGGAAAAGCATTCACAGGGAAAAATACTAGAGCAGCATATCAGATCAGAGTTCCTGCACAGGATAGTAATTACTGCTGCTTCCTTCTTCACAGGCATCCCGAGATTTGATAATATCCTCTAATTTCCATGGTATTATCAAAGTTAGAAGCTCCTTTCTGTTGTCGGAACTGCTAACGCTCCAGGCTAGAGAGCGGTTGCATGGTTTCCTGTGGAACAGCTTATTTCACAAATAATTCTTTATCATGTCATATTAAATCCTGAAGTGGTCTTTGCCTCGTCAGAACCAGAGATGCTCAACACATTTTGTGTACTCTATTAGCGTCTGTTAAACATCCATTTTGTGTGTTCCATTAAACAAATTCTAACAAGGTCCAGGATTTTCAACTGTAACCCAGCCACAGTATAAATTCCATGTATGCAACAAAAACCTTAGGGGACATTTATGTTCCAAGACCCCTTCTTCAACTGGAAAGCAAAGCAGGTCTCCTGAAGCAAGGAACGACAACTATATATCTAGACTCAAAGTAAAAAACAGTCTTCACACTCTGGTCTATTTGCTATGTGTTTTTTCATTCCAGCTCACAGTCTCCAATAGAGCCCTTTTCCTCTTTATTTATCTATTTTTCATTCACACACAGATTACATTTTTTCTTGTTTTAAACAAACCATATTTCACGCCCATAAGTAAATGATTAATTACACAATTATTTTATGATGCAGTACAAATAAAATATTCCTTGAGCTCTTTCAGTAAATTTTTGTTTTACGAGCCTTGTTTGTACCCAGCAAGTCATTTTTTTACTGGCAATGCATAACTAAAGCGTATACAGCTGTATGGAGCTGCTCATATTAGAAAGGAGTGAGCATCAATCTGGTTTAAGATTCTTATAGAATTCTATCAACATTAAGATGAATACCATGCAAAAATAAAATCTTGGCTGTATCAATAAAATGTACCAAGCCTATATTTCTTTTACTCTTTACAACTCCTTGAAAATAATCATTCTTTGTTTTTCTTTCTTTATTTTCTCAGATGCCACGGGAGACTCGTCCCTACCTACGAAAGTGCTTCCATACGCCGATTTGATGAGGGCAGAGTTGACAATATTAGGTCCGCTACCTCAGAAGCATTTGCTTTTGTAAAAGCAATGATTGATGGCAAGACAGCTGTACCGGTACGTTGGCCTGACCCCTTCTGCCTTCTTTGGCTAAGCACTAGGCAAATAACACATTTGTGATCCCTATTCCCTGGCTTTTTAATAGTTAACTGAGAACATAAAGGCATAGGGCAGGGTCAAAATTATTACAGGATTTTGCTTTCTGTGCAAACCAACTGTTAAGCTAAATGGAAATATTTCCTTATTTTTATTTAAGCATCCAAAAGATTCACAGATGCCTAAACATGACATTATAAGAAACAAAACATCCGATTTTAAACTTAGTAGTGAGTTCTGAATGATCAAACATCAGATACAAAGTCTGCCTCTGGGAGAGATCTAGGCTGAACATGCCAAGTTCAGGATCATTATGGTGCTGCACAGGGGGAATTGCAGGTCCCCGCTGTAGAGAGCTCTGCTGTGGATTGCAGTGTGTGTAGTGATGCAATTCATATGCTTTGATTTCTGGATAAGTTAGATATTTTCTGGTCAATCTTTTCTGGTTTAAGCTACGTTTCTACCAAGTAGAGTTAGTTTGTTAGGATCCTTAAGGGGGCTGAATGTTCATGATGAAAAAACTTTGTCAAGTGAATAAAACAACTCTGCAAACTGTCCTGACATCATGCTGAAAAAAAGAAAAATTGAATTGCCATTCTTTGAGACACCACCATCTGTTTGCCAGAAGCATGAGTACTGTACACAGTTGATGGGGATACAGAGGTACAGCTGAGAGAGCTGAGACTATAGCTGCACAAACAGCTTTGTGCACTGTCCCTCCTGCCATCCCCAGAGAGCCTCCCTCAATATCTCCGTGTGCCACTTCCACCCACTGCACTTCGCTAGTGTACAGGGAATTTCCAGGGGGCTGTTTAGAGGGAAAATACTCCCCCATTATAGATTATTTTGCACAGTAAGCTCACTCCACTGGCAACAGCCCACATGACTGTTCTTTAGAATCTAGCATGGCATTGCTAGAAGTTTGGCTAGGCTGCAGATTAAGTGCAAATTAACAGAATATTATAACCCAAGCTCTAATGTCCCAGAGGACAAGAAAAATTTGCCCAGAGAAGTGCTCTGTTCCTCCACTGCTTCTTCAGTCTTAAGGTTACTATGCCTAGAACTTCGCTCATGATGAACAAGACTCAAATAAGTTCCATGTTAAAAAGTTAACCCAAAGGATACCTGAATTAATTCCATACACTGAGTGGGTAATCTAATGCAGATTATGACCATTTTATTACATGCAGTAGCCACTACCATGCAGTAGTCTGAAAAGGCTGTTGTTATTAGCTATCAGTGTCCTGTCGGACAACATGGTTCTTAATTATATTTCATTAGAAGCTGCTGTCATCTGCAGACAGCTTCGTGTCCACACTTGGGTGCTCAGCATCCCCCCACCCCCAACACACACTGCTACAGGCTGACTGTACTCCCAGAGAGCCAGTCTGCTCCTGGCATGCTCTTTTAACAGATCCTTCTGTTTTCCTCTAACAATCCCACCTAAATCTGAGACTGCGCCCACCCTTCACAGCATCCTAAACTGTACTGCATCATGCAAGCAAGTAGAAGAATGCCATGCAAGTCTAGAATTAGCTCAGGCTTAATCCTCAGATCCTTATTTTGCATGCCTTGGCAGTACCAAAGAAGGAGAATAATCAAAAACCTGCAGTCATAACGCAAACCAGTTCACTGAGTGTTTGCCTGGCTTCTTGTCTTCTGAGAGACACAAAGGACATTTGAACTGTTCTGTGATTGTTCTTTCCCCACAAACTTCTAGACGTTTGTGTTTTGATGTGAACATCTTTTATCTTTCAGTTCAAATCTTGAATTATTATTGTCACAGAATCATTAGAAACAGAATTCACTTAACACAACCCTATTCCAAGGTGACTTCTTCAGACCTACAGATTGCCTCTGGGTGTGAAAGGGTTAATTCTATTTTTTTTTTTGACAGAGATGTGTCACTTTGTTTAAGTAGCCTTGAACTTCCCAAAATATTATTTGTTAATAGGCATTAATCCAAATAAAATTAAAACCAATTTTCTATCAGATGTTAATAAAAATTATCTTCAGACAATAGCTTGAACAGTCATCAAAGAAGGATTGACTTGGATTGATTCTCTAGAAGGAGAAATATCTCATGCGTTTGACACTTGCTGTAAAAGAAACGGCAACTGACACTGCAGAGATTGCTTGAATAGCTGTAAATTAATCAGATTTAAAGACTGCATTCTGTAATTTAATCAGTATAAGGGAGTTAAGGCCTACCTCTAGCCCCATAAAAAAAATACCAGACTCTCTGCTTTGAAGGTCCCCAATGGTGGCCTTGAATTGCTTCTAAAATGAATTCTTTGTTCAAAAGATCATTCATCGTCCATAGGAGCTGAAGGTTCCCTGTTTATCTGGAGATTCAGTCATTTCTGGCTGCTTCGGGGTCTCCCAAAGTTGCCATGTCAGACTTAATATACAGCAGGGCAGCACTTCTTAGGATCCTTCCCTTAATATAAAAGGCTCCCATTTGACAGGAGTCAGAATTTACTAGCTTGTTATCTGAAATGTGAGGCATCTGTGGTGGGCAGAGCAGCCTTGGAAAATTCTAGATGCCCTTTCACACAGGGGAGTAATTTTTTGACTGGCTAGTAAAGTATCAGTAATGTCTTTCATTAATATAGCTGTCAGTGTCCAGATAAACCATTCTGGACAGGATATACTGCCCGGCTGTTTAGAAAACACTGAATTCTCCTAGGCAATCATTTTCCCTACTTCAGATTGATTCAAATTAATAATAATCTATACCCTTGAAATCCATGGAAGGGATCCACAGAGGGATTTCCTTGACTTCAAACAGACCAACACCAATAAATCCATTCAACCCATCAATCCAGGCACCATTGCTTTTAGTTTATGAAGAGTACTTAAACCTGAGCCAGGTGTAAGCAAAGGACATCTGAGAGTGCTTGCCATTTGGCTGCTGGTTAATTGATAGAATATGCTGTTTCTTTGAGAGTTTATTCTTTCACAGATATATTTTGCTTCCCTCATAGGAATCTGAGAAGATGCAGAGATTTAAGGATGCAATAGCAGCTCAGACTAATTACACTATTTTGGTAAGTAAAATGCTGCTTTATCTGAATAAGGACTAGTTACTTTTAAGAAAATATAAAGATACAATCATTAACTACTTAAGCACCATAAAATGTAGTAATTTCCAAATAGGAAAGTACCTGCTATGTCACACTGACAAAAATTTCTAGTGACCCAAACACCCTCCAGATAGCCATATTCAACTAATGTCAACTTAAAAATTCTTCCTGGGAAGCAAGATCACAAAATTCTGCATTAGACATCAGTAGTAGGACCAAGAATCTTGAGCATTAACTCTCTTACCTAGAACTGTGGTGGAACGTGACACTGTATTCAACAGATGCACAGGGAATGTGACTCTGTGCAACATTTATTATTTGTATCTGTGTCTTAACTAGGAATCCTAGCCACAAGTTAGGATTCCACTGAGCTAGCTGTTATACATATTAGCAATTAAAAATGGCTTCCATCTTAAAGAGACTGCAATCAAAATCCAGTAAAGGGAATTTCTTGTGCATACGGAAAGATTTGCAAGGGAGAACAGTAGCCAGATGAAATAAGTCCTTATTCTGCATGCTATATGATCAACATGGCATGTTAGCCATGAAAATATCAAGAAAAGTGGCAATGGGGTACAGCAAATGGACAGCCAAGAGCCCTGTTGGGATGAAAAGCAAGCAAGGGCTTAAAAGAAACCAACTTAACTGCTGTGTAACATGCATGAGGAAAGAAACTCCAACTGCAAAATCCAGATCCCCCAAATGTATGGGTATTTAGACTCAAATTATGATGTTGCAGATAAGCTCAAGACAGCTATAATGCATCAGGAACTTCCCACTCTCCCCCTTCCCACCCCACCATCCGCCCGCCGAAAATAAAACCACCCAATCATTTATGCATTTTCTTATGTTTCTCTTCCCTAGAGAAGAGAGATCCCTATTTGGGACCTGATCCTCAGATGCACTGGTATTCTGGAAAGTGTATTCTGGTTTTCCAAAATGCCATTTCTAACAGAGGTCATTAACAGTGGGGGAATGATTGCAGTAAGTCCTCTTTAAAAGACCTGAATGCAGTGTCTAATAAAAGGAAGAGATGCCCTCCAGTGAAGAAATCAGTTTAATATCAAATATGACTCATTTTCTGTTGATTAAAAACGAGACAATTCAGCCTCGGTTATGCTCTACATCCCACTGTGCCCAGACAAAGCACAGACTTGCTCTACAAACAACTTAGTCAAACCACCCATGAAATTAATAAATGTTAAAAAACAGCTATATTAAGTGAATTTCCTACCCATAGTATTGTCTCAGACCATTGCCCAACAAAGCCACATTGCTGATTACTCTAAATACTCATGATATCCAAGAAATCATTCACTTTAGGGGTGGGTTCAAAGGTGTGCAGAGAGCACTGCAAAGGTGAAGTGTTGCTTTCAGAAAGGATTTGTTCTTAAGACTGTGAAATGAAGCAGGGAAGAAAAACAGGTTTGTGCTTTGAGCTTTGTGCTGGGAACCCACACCTTCAAAGCTGAGACTCCATATCGCCTCTAAAACAGAGGAAAGCCTTACTTCAGGGCAATACCTCACCTGAACCATCTCAGGGTAACCTCTCAGAGAACACAACGTACTGTAGGTCTGCTAAGTCACAACCAACAGCATTGGGTGATTCTGCCACGCTGTTGGCTCCGGTGAGACATCACCTGGGATCCTGTGTCCAGCTCTGAGACCTTCAGCACTGGAAGGACATGGAGCTGTTGGAATGGGTCCAGAGAAGGGCCACAGAAAAGATCCAAGGGCTGGAGCACCTCCCCTATGAGGACAGGCTGAGAGAACAGAGGTGATTCAGCCTGCAGAAGAGAAGGCTCTGGAGAGACCTTTTAGCAGCCTTGTAGTATTTAAAGGGGCTACAGGAAAGCTGGGGACAGACTTTTTAGCAAGGCCTGTTGTAACAGGACAAGGAGTAATGGTTTTAAACTAAGGGAGGATGAATTTAGCCTGAATATAAGGAAGAAATTTTTTACAATGAGAGTGGTGAAACACTGGAATAGGTTTCCCAGGGAGGTAGTAGGGGCCCCATCCCTGGAGACATTCAGAGTCAGAATGGATGGGGCTCTGAGCAACCTCATCCAGTGGAAGGTGTCCCTGGTCTTGCAGAGGTTTGGACTATATGACCTATAACGGTCCCATCCAACCCAAAGCAGTCAACAATTCTATGATCCTTTTTAACAACAACAAAAAAGTAAAAATCTCCACAGAATCCCCTCTTCCAAGTCATTCCAGTTCCAGGAACCATTATAAAATTCAGCCCCCACTGTAGCTTATGGGAAAACATGAAAAATGCCATTGGAAAATTAATCTATCTTTACATTTAAAAATGTCTCCAGATATTTCTACTCATCAAGCCCCTCTTTCTTTCTCAAAATAGCAGAAAGCAATTGTTGTGCCTTTAAACTAAGGGCAAGACTTACATGGTCTGACTAAATCGTGTGTAACAGACTGAAATGTAATAGCTCCTAAGAAAAACAAAAAAAAAAAATCAACTTCATAAAACAAAAAGCAATTTAATGATTTTATTTCCCCTTGTTAGGGCTTACTAGTAGCATTGCTATCTTAAATGTGGAGCTCTAAAATTCAATTTAGCACAGTTTTTTCCTAGGCGTTGACTCACAGTTTATTTCGTTAGCCTGTCTCGGCCTCTCTTCAGACATGGCATTGATCTATGTTGCAAAAATGTCATTGCTAACAGCCTTATAAATCTTGTGTGATAGCAAAATATTTCCTTCGATTATCAAGCCAGTTTCCCACTATGGGAAAACAAAGTGCCCTGATGTACGCTGCTATTTTGCAAGCATTCTTGCTCTGTCTGGACTGATGAACAAATACCTCCTATAACAATGATTCCTACTCCTTAATAAGCCGAACAGGGTTATGAGCTCCTGGCCCCTTGCTTAAGGCATTTATTAGCAGTTAAAATGACTCTCAAGAGGAAAACCAAGCTTGTGCTCTGTTTTAAACCCTGCCTTCTCTCAGGTTGCTTGTTTTGCTTGGGATAAGGGGCCCATGCCACGGGGATACAGGTTATGCTCTTGCTGTAGTACAACATTGCTTTGTTCAGCATTCCCTTCCTATGTGACTTCAGCCTATTACCGGTGATGAGCACCAGCTTAGTCCTCATAATCGATGCTCTCAGTAGCCAGATTAAATCTAGACTGAAAGATTTGAAATGCACATTCTTTTTACCAGGGATATTCCTGCTGGTTGGAATAATTTTTTATTTGGATTCCTAAAGAAAAAAAAACTTTAACTTCCCTGTCTGCCCATCTCCCACTACTGACTTTTGATCCTTTCAGTCATTGTCAATCACATTTGCTAGCAGGGCAAAGACCTTAAAGCTAATAAATTTTAAGGCACTAGGTAGCTGCGTAGAGCAGAGACACCCAAGCACAAGTTCACACAGATTCACAGAATCACAGAATAACCAGATTGGAAGAGACCCACCGGATCGTTGAGTCCAACCATTCCCACCAATCCCTAAACCATGACCCTAAGTACCTCATCCACCCTCACCTTAAACACCTCCAGGAAAAGCAAGTCAATCACCTTCCTGGGCAGACTGTTCCAATGCCTAACGACCTTTGCCGTGAAGAATTTTTTCCTTATCTCAAGCCTGAAAGCAAGTTCATGGCAGAAAGCTTAACTGCAGGCTGGGCAGCAATTTTTGAGAGCCAGCCAGCTGGCCACCAGTTGACCTTCTTGCTACCACTCAGCCACTGCACACGCTGCCGATCACCTCGCATGTGACCACGAGACAGGAGAGGAAATTTGGGAGCAGTGTTTGGGGGCTAGGACAGCTGTTCCGCGCTGGGGATGATGATGATGAGCAGAGGCACAGGCAAGCTGGACAACAAGTAGACTGCTCTAAGTCTCTTGCTTGTCAAGCACATTATTGTCTTTCATTAGACCCTGTTTAATTTGATTCTAGACTCATGGTACCTGCACTACCGTACCGTTTACCTGTGCTGCCCTACACTTGTTATTTCCTCGTTATAGCAAGGGCTGAATTATGGGCTGCTCCTGTGATAATCTGGCTCTGCAATGAAGCCAGCACAGGGAGTGGGGAAAGGAACTGGGATATCTGAGCAATGGATAATACTGAGAAGGCATCTCTGTCGCTAACCCCTGTCTTCTCAAGTGGCAGGGTATGCCAGTAGATCTGCAATAGATCATTGGTAGATCATAGATCTACCTTTTATTCTGTGATCACTTGTTAAATCTGTTGCAGGCATCTACCAGATCTTTGGATCTAAATTCTATGGAATGACTCATGCTTTACCTGCCGGAGTGAGATGCAGGCAGTGGGGGAAAGAAAGATTAATTTGTTCCAATATGGAGGTGTTTTGGAGGCTCCTATCTTGAGATATAATCCAAGTGACTCACGGGAAATTCCAAAACAAACTTAGAGCTGGTGTCCCTATATGGTTTTGAAGCCCAGCTCGTGATATTCAGCTCAGAGATGCTGAACACCCAGAATGCCAGATAACGCCAACGCATAACACATCTCGAGACCATCTCCTTCCTAATTTTTACATCTTCAGAGCACCATATGAATTCCTGGTCATCATCAAAGTACATACTCAGCATAATATCTGAACATTACAGGCATTACATCACTCAAACACCCTCAAAGTTTAGCAGCTCTAACCAGAAAATAAGGTAATAACAGTTAAGAAACTGTCTTTGTATTTATTTAAATGCTGGTGTCTTCTCATGTTGTACACAGGCTATTACTGGAATGGCAATAGACAATCACCTGCTAGGGCTCAGAGAGGTGGCACGGGAAAAATTCAAAGAACTGCCAGAGATATTTACAGATGAGACTTATCTGACAAGCAACCGATTCATCCTCTCCACCAGCCAGGTGAGTTTCTCCTGTTCGCCAATCTTGCTAAGCAAAGGCTGATTCAGACCTTATAGCTCCCAGTGAGGATGATGCATTAAAAAAAAAAAAAAAAAAACCACAACAAGCTGATACCATCAAGAAGTCTGCAAAATTCTCCAGATTTTTAATCCAGTTCTGATTCATTCCACAGAGTCAGCACAGTAAATACTAACTGAAGTTATAGCTTCCCTTGCAATATCCAAAGCCCTTCTTGGAAATTTTGGAAAGGCACGTGAACAAACCCAGTAAAAACTGTGTGAGGGCTCAGTGTTTCATCACTTCACAAACTATGTAACTTCCCACCCCCTCTCTTCTCCTCCCTCCCCTAAAGCCATAGCTCTTGTGGGAATTCTTTACTCCAGTGGCAGTACAGCCACAAGCTGCCACTCTGCAGAACAAAAGTCAAAAGCCATGAGGAGATTTTCTCCTTAAAAATAGCTGCCTTTGAACTCCTTGAGGGCCTCAGACATCCAGTGTAAGACTGCAACCTTTTCAGGCATGCATTTTGGATTTACAGGCATTTTAGACATTTACAGACATTTAGGGACTTACAGTTATTTGCAGCTATACTAAGAGTCAACATTGTCTACATTTAACATTCTGAATAAGGAAATACCTCTATAGCACACAGCTAAAAATTAAATGTTTCATTGCATATAGTAGCAGTCCTAATGAAAGAAGAAATCTATGTAGGAATTCATTTACTGAAACACTAAACTAACTGCACAGTTTGGAACTATGCAGCAAAATAGACTTATAATATTATGCTACAGCATAAAACCTTAATAAGTAATTTGATCTTGTCATAATGTTTGTAGGCTTTCAGCTACGAGTGAATGTAACCAGCATACTACTACATAAATTCTCCAAGAAACTATCCATGAGCAAAGAGTGCTTCTGAATAGCTTTATAGCCTTCGGCTGTTGCACAACAAATTTATCTGACAATTCTATGGCTCTATTAGCAGGACTAATGGCTTGTTCTACACCATTAAAAAGCCAAATGTCATTTGTGAAGGCCCATGCACACAACGTCTGAAACATACTCATTTCTAACACATCTTTTGTTTTCTGGAGAAGAAAGTGTCTCACTCCTGTATTATGCCATAATTAAACTGAGTTGTGATAGAAATATGGCACCTAGGGGCATCAAAATATGTTTTTATACAGCATCACAATTATAAATTATTATTAGAAGTGGGAAATACTTTCTATAATTGAGTACTGTCTTCACATTACAAGTTTAACATAACCTTAAGAAATTAAAAACCTTAGAGAAATTTTGTTACGTAATTTTATGTATCAGAATTACATAAAGTTTAATTCCCTACCTATCATTAATGGAGCTTATAGCTGTTAAAGACTTACATAAAGAGAGTAAGGAAATGCATTATGTACACTTTGAATTATACCAGTTTTCTATCATTTGCAAACAAACAGAGCAACCGAATTCTATACCGAGATCAGCTTCACCTTCCAAATGTCAGCTCCAGGTCTGGACTTCTGAAAGCAGCAATGTTACACAAGGGGTTTCACCACATTTCAAGCATTTGTAGCACTTGCTTATCTTTTTCCTCATTCCTAACCAGCTGGTTTCATGTGCCCTGATTAATCAGACATCAATCTGTACCTTCTTTCCACAACTAGGTTCCGACTACAATGGAAATGTTCTGCTGCTATGGGCCTGTGGTACCCGATGGTTATGGAGCATGTTATAACCCTCAGCCAGAACACATCTTATTCTGCATCTCAAGCTTTAAAGACTGCAAAGAAACCTCTTCAGACAGGTTTGCAAAAGCTGTGGAAAAAAGTCTCCTAGAAATGAGAGATCTGTGCAGCAAATGCAGCTTTACTATTGCAAAACCACTTCCTACAAAAGCAGCAGCCACGCAGCCGCAGAGCGACCGCAAACTTTAAGAGGCTGTGGGAATTATTCTTCTGAATCCACCTGATGAAGAAATAATGGCATAGCTGTTCAAAGGCAAGATAGTACTAGTAATATATTAGCATAGAATCAAAATGTCATTTGCTTAATGGTGTTGATAACATTTAAAACCCTGTAACTACTAAATTTAGCATTTCTTGCTTGAGAGTCAGTAAAAAAAGTTTGGTCCTACTGGCTGAAATGAAGGGGGAAGTAGTAGAAGGAAGCGTTGTGCTACTATTTCTAACCATTATTAACTTATGCCATTTTATTACCTCAAAAATATGAGTAAGTTTATATACGATATGAATTAAATAGCAAGACACACCAATTATCTAATACCCCCTGCAAGTAGTTCTAAAATATTCACATCTGTTCCTGTGAGGTTTGCATGTAAAGGGAAATAAAAGGCATTTCCCCTATCAGGAATGTTGAGCATAACATTGTAAATAATACACCGATGCCATTAGATCTTGAAAATTTGCATGAGGAGTATTTAATACCACCACGCTGTCTCCTATACAAGAAAAGCAGATTATTTCTAAGAGTGGTCACTGCATATTTCTACAAAAAGATTTTAGGAAGATTACCTTAGTGCTTGCAAGTTCTCCCAATTCAAAAACGCTGCAGAAATTATTTAGCCTTTATTCTGGTTTGCACTGCCCTCAAGCACAGCCCCATTCTGAAGGCAGCGTAGTGGAGTCAAGATCCATCAGAGAACTGGGAGAATTTTGTCTGTAATTAATTGACTTCATTATTCCTGTCTATCAATGAGCAAAATCTAGTCTAAGAGAGAGGCAAAGCACAAATCGTAAGTGCAATTTAATCCTACTTAAGACCCTATTTTTTTGCCCTGGAATGAATTTAATCCCCATTACTAGCAGGGGAGCATATGCAACCACAAAAAAAAAAAATCAAAGAGCAATAAATAACTAGAATGAAAAGGCAGACTTCCAATCCAAGGAAGACTCCAAGCTAGAGTTATAAATACTAGTTTAAGAGTACTGATACTCATATCGGCTTTGCACCATCCCTCTTGGCAGGGACTTATATTTTACAGTTTTTAATAGTAGATGTAGTATATCATACGCTGCAACACACAGTAAATTCAATTGAGAAAATAATAGAGTACCTGGTAATTCCGATCTTCTGTGAGTGTTATCCTGAGGGTTTTCTCATTATCTCTTTCATTCCCTACAAATTCTTCAAAGGACTGATATTTTCAGTTACCTTCTCTCAAGCTGAAGCATGTTGCTTTGCTTTAAAGTGTTCAGTCATTGTTAGAATACAATTTACTAGTTGACTGAAGACACTCACTCGCTAATTCCAGTGCAGATCCTTTAGCCAGGGCCTGTTTACTTGCCTCTCGAGAGGTGGAAACATTTTTAATTCCTTCATAGACCGAACAATCCCATGCTTAAGCAATCTCAAGCCCCAAACCAGGAGAATAGATTTATTACAATAAACCAGAATGTTATAATAAACTTAAATATGTTTCCATCTAAGAACTCTAGGTACAGAGCCAGTAGATTATATATGTCCATGCTTATTTTACAGCCCCTTTGGAGTTGCACACATGCAATTAAGCAGTTTGCTGGATAAAGGCTGCCCACAGCCCCATGTATGAAAGCACCATGGGCCCATAATCAATTGGCACAAGTCAGCTATGCTGGAGCAAATCCACGGCGTTAACTGACAGTGATGGAGAGCTGGGCTCATTTTTTTTTAAAGTTAATGTGGTCATTTAAAACTATGTATGTTTCATTACTCCCCGAGCTGTGGTTTAAACCAAAGATGAAATCTATTTTTAGATTATATACATAATATTTTGGCACAAAATCTGCCCCAAAGCTAAAATGTAAAAGAAAAAATAATAAATCAGGAAATCTGTTAGTTAAACCAAATGTTCACTTCACAGACATATTGTTCAACTATGACTTTTAATTGTTCCTATGCTATAATTATGAAAATTACTTTGAAATATCCCCAGTAATTTTACTGTGTTCTATCTCATGTCACTACAAAGGCATTCCGTATTTATAGCGTAAACATAGCACTACAATGTTAATATTTTTTCCGTAGAATTTTATGTTGAAAATTATAGCCATATTTTAAATGTACAAAAGTGTTGTAAAGTTATTTGATTGTTTATTAATTTGCTTCTAATGAAATATATAATTGTATTATGTATTCCTAGTTCCCTAGGCACGACATTTATTTGCAAGTATTACCTGTGTTTTCATTTTACTTTTTTTTGGCTGGAATTTTACCAGCAGCTCAGACATTGTCCTCAGCTGGGAGTTTAGGCAGAAACTACAGCCACACCTGAAATTTTGTACCAATTTATTATTAAGTACCCCTTACTAACGTACAGCTGCCGGAACAGTGTGTCGGATTCTCCAACACTGGAAAATACTGACATCACATTTTTACTTGAGGAAGAAACCGCTGACCACCCATGCTTTCAATTTATTTGGCCGTGCATGCCATCCTCATATACTGGATGCTTATCAATCTGGTTTTAGTACTCAGATGTAGTATTTGAAATGAGCAGCATCGATTCACTCAGTCCCTCTGGAAGAAGGCATTGCATACATGCCTGTCTTTAGCCGTTACCCATGCTAACAGTCCTATCTGCAAGCACCTGCCTTTCTTCAAGAAACTTCAGAATCAGGTCAGGCATGTTTCAAGAAACTTCAGAATCAGGTCAGGTATGTTCAAAACAGAAAGTCTCAATTAAATTACAGATGGATAGAACTCCCAGCACGGGGCATTACGAGCATCTCAGTTTGCCAGCAGGAGTTTCACAAGGGACTGTGCTGCTTCTCAGTTAACAGAATCCCCTGTACCTCTGTGGTCTGATGCCGTGCTGCAGCTGCACCTATTAAGGATTTCAGGAAATAGGTAGTTTTCTTAGGTACTTATTTAAAATTATTTATATTATATGAATGAAGTTCTCCTCTGAAGTTTAAAAATGCATAATCTGTGCACATGCACTTATGGAAATCAAATGCGAAGCTTTTAAAATGTTTCCCACCAGAAAACTATGGAACAGAGTGTTCAATATTAAAAAAAAAAAAAAAAAAAAAAAAAAAAAAAAGAGAAAGTCTTGACTGACAAAGTGTAATTACTTTAACAAGAGGCAAGGATTTAATGAGACCTCTTGGTGGGACCAAGGAGGTACTACCACCCTGCAAGAGAACATGAAGGTGGAGATTTGATTCCCCCTCTTCGCCAGCGTACACCCACAGACATACAGTACTGGGACATAGAAATAAAACAGCCAATTTTTGTGAACTTCTACATGCACAGTGAACAACAGTGAAAGAAACAGTACTTGAACAGAGGGGTGGTTTAGGTGTGTGAGGACCCTGCTGTGCTCCCCAAGCCCCCGTGCCATCCACAGTGAACCAGACAGGGCTGCGACCCACAGCTGAGCTCCTCCAGTGCATGGGCTGCGCAAGACAGAAATATTTTAGTGATACTTTTATTTTTATAATATAGTATAGATTTATGATGGATGTAAATGTGTACTTACAGGACTTTGTTTCTGTTACGCTTTGTGCTCTACTGAGATATATTTATCTGTCTATATTCATATATACGACCTGAAGTGTACACCAGTACTGCCAGTTCTGCTTATTGAAAGATGGAGACCTACACTGCAAATAAAAGCTACTAGAAGAGGGATCTTGTCGCCTCTCTGTGCCAGGCACCCCACATGCCCCTGGGCTGGTCTTGCCACCCCCTGTGCTCCACAGCTACAGAAGCCCCAACCTTGTCTGGCCAGAGCCATGCTGGAGGTGTTTGAAAGATGGGTAGACGAGGTGCTCAGGGATGTGATATAGTGGCAGATAAGAATGGTTGGACTCAATGACTCAAGAGGTCTTTTCCAATCTGGTGATTCTGTGCTCTGCTGCTGTGCTGAAGGACCAGGGGAAGAGCAGCAGAAGAGGTGGCAGTGTGGGCAGAACCCTCTGGCTGCAGGTTCCCGCTGGGCTGGCTGTGCTGGGGTGTCTTGGAGCAGCACAGCTGGTGCACCACAAAAGGAGGTTCCAGCAGCTGCTTTATGGGAGAGACAAAGGAAAGAGCTGGTCCTTAAATATGCCTCCAAAAGCTCAAACACTTCCATCTCTTATATTCACTAAAATAAGCTTGTACGAGGTCCAACACAAAAAACCCTGAAACTAACCCTATAGTTTGGGAGTCAAGAGTGGGAGGGGTGTGACAAAAAGATGGTTACAGAACATATTCTAACCTGTCACAGTGAGACAAGGCTCAACTATCACTCTACTCCGTACGAGCAGACACATTTTCAAATAGAGAAGTTTTATCACCCTTGGTCAGAAAATGTTGGTGCACAAGAGTGAACAGTGAGTTAACATCTAGTTTCTTGTGAAACTGAAGAAATCTGTGACAGAAACTTTTCAATTATTGAATGAGGCTGACTGTGAAAAGATCCTAATATTCCAGTCAGTGCTCAAAGGAATCCATTTTTTATTGGTAGAAGATGGAAAGCAAAAATTATGGAGATCTTCAACAGCCTTTCAGAAAATTATCTGTGGAATTGTTTTGAACACTGGCAGCATCATATGCAGCTGTGTCAGCTCAGAAAGGAAGGGTTTTGAAGGTGATCATGGTTGATTTTCTTAACCGGTTAAATAGGAAGTGTGACAGGCAGTATCTCAGGGCAGGATTTATGCCAGACCTTGCATTACACAGCATATGTATTTTTATTTTCCAGTTGCACAGACATTATTAAAAACAGAGTCTGAAACAAGTTTGTAAGTGGAAGATGAAAGTGTTCAAGCTCAAATTTAGCTATAAAGCAAAGTACCTGGGTACTTTGTACTTGAGTACAAAGCCATTTTTACTGCTTACAGCTCACCAGTAGCTCCCTGCGATCAACACCAGGTGGGCAGCAGGCACCCGAGACCCAGGGGAGCAGTAACCTATTTGGGAGCAGAGCAGAGCTCCCCCCGAGTTCTTGCACTCTAGCCAGAAGCCATCAGGCACAGATTGCCCAAAGTACACTGCTCAGAGTGCAGCTGCAGGACTCGACATGGCATCTCTATAGATCTGGTGGAGTCAGCTCATGCTCCAGGAGTTTCATAGAATCACTGGGTTGGAAAGGACCTACTGGATGATCGAGTCCAACCATTCCCATCAACCACTAAACCATGCCCCTCAGCACCTCATCCATCTGTCTTTTAAACACCTCCAGGGAAGGTGACTCAACCATCTCCCTGGGCAGCCTCTGCCAGTGCCCAATGACCCTTTCCATGAAATACTTTTTCTTGATGTCAAGCCTGAACCTCCCCTGGTGGAGCTTGAGGCCATTCCCTCTCGTCCTGTCCCCTGTCACTTGGGGGAAGAGGCCAGCTCCCTCCTCTCCACAACCTCCTTTCAGGTAGTTGTAGAGAGTTTCCTGTTCATGCTAAAAGCTGCAGTAACACATCACCCACAGAAGAAGGTGTAGCTATTTTTTTCTCATTCATCGTGCTTTAAGGATTGGTGTGCTCCATTTTCTGCTTGTTAGGGAATGAGCAACAGTTTTCCTCCCTTCTAATGCTTTTGAACTATAAGAGGATAGATAAAAATATTTCTGCCCAACAGAATTCATCTAAGGTTGCAAGTTAAATCAAATTGTACATGTGTAATTTAACTTATTCAAATAGGTAAAATTTTGTGATTATAAAGGCTTTAGATCACATAAATGTTTCCCAAAAAAAGAAAGATACACTCACTGTCAGACAGAGCATTGTCTGCTTGGCACTGGGGACATAAAAGAGCATGAGTTAGAGAAATGGGTGATAGAAACCCGGAACAGTGAGAGCCTGAATGCTTGACCATACAGGAATCTGTTTCTGTGTTGGAAAACAAGTCAACAGAATAAGAGGAATTAAAAGAAAAAAATTACATCTGTGGGAGCCCAGGCAGAAGAACACGGCATTCCTGTGTTGCTAGAACTGCATTATCAGACAGTTCTCTTATTCCCCCAGTTTGGGTTATTTTACAACAACACTATACAATGTATCATAATAAACCCAAAATGCACCTAATTCTTTTAAGCAAATACATGAGTCAAGTGAGGGTTTTGTCCCTTCTGGTTTGGTTCTCAGCCTTACAAAATCTCAAGTCCTTAACATCCCAAGGAATTACTCTTTCAGCA
Source organism: Clamator glandarius (assembly GCA_033459285.1). Classification (NCBI taxonomy): domain Eukaryota; kingdom Metazoa; phylum Chordata; class Aves; order Cuculiformes; family Cuculidae; genus Clamator; species Clamator glandarius. The sequence goes on along the minus strand of JAUNZM010000165.1, from coordinate 1,496,975 downwards.
GAGGCAAAATGAATTATGCGTCAATGAACAATTGGGTTATCAAGGTTGTTCACTCAATGTTCCAGCTGTTCTATAGCACCACCTTAACGTTATAGGAGATTTCTTTTGAATTTAGTCTTATTCCATGGTACTTACAAATAAATGCATTGCATTTTTTACAGCTGCTCTGCCAGTTAATAGCAAATACAAGTACATAATGAATTTCTTGCCTTTTACTGCCAGAACTGGAAACGACAGAGGGTGGAGGCTTCATTCAAAGGAGATCCATTAATGTAACAACAGTGGAGTCAGAGATTAAAGCTGACAGGATTTGTGGGGAGTTCTGTACAGCACTTAACTACATTAACACTGTTATTTGCTTGTTGCCCTCATAAGCGCGAAAAGTTAGATAAACTCAGAGTTCACAGGAAACCAAGGAAACGAAGCAGTGGCCATTGCTTCTCTGCTTTTCCCAGCTGTCCTGAGGGGAGGTGGACATCAGCTTCTTCTGGAAGAGGTTCCCTGACTGTATTTCATTGTACTGTCAACGACCTGGATTTTGGCAAGTAGAGCTTTATTCATCAGAGTCTTTTGCTGAAAGCAGTTAAAACTGAAACGTGTGCTTCTTAAAGGCATAGACAGGCCAGGTTCTGTCAACAGCAACACTTTGAAGCTCTGCACTCCTTTACATTTGAGGCAGTTTGAAGGACACGGTCAGGAAGAAAGGATGGCTTGGGAGTTAAGGCAACGCTTGAGAGCACGCCCCTAATCCCCCAGTGAAACCTTGATAACACCATTTCAGTGCCTCGCAGTGAGTAATTTTTTTGAGAGCAAATTTTTATCCTCTTTTTGCCGTAGGCAAGACAAGGAGTTCAGGGCTCAGATTTTCTCATCACCTGCACAAGTGGCTCCCGGAGAAGCTTCTTACCTCCTTGCTTCTCAACAGCCTCTCTGAGAGAGAGGAGTGTTTTGGAGCAAAAGTAGAAAACCAAACAACAGTAAAGGCATTTCCAGCACCACATCTTGGTTGTTTCACCTTCCTGCAAGGAGCCAGGTCAGGAACTGCTGGAAAATGTAATCCAATAAAATACATCTCTCTTTTGTTTCCAGCACTAGACCTACACCAGTCAGTGAAGGATGGGCTAACAGTCCACAATGTCTGATGAACCATCTGCACTGCTGCTTTCACCTTTTCACTCTTTTTCAAATCCATATCAAAGCTGAATCAATCTTAGATTATACAGCTAGCCAGGGTACAGCCAAGTCTTGAAAAGGAGAACAGAAAGGAATATAGATGCTAGGATAAGAAGTAGAAATGTATAACCCAAATACATTTACTTGCATACATTTTGTAAGCAGATTTTTTTCTCTTATAGGAGGTGACGGCAATTCAGATTGACTTTGTGGAGAAGCCAGAAAAGCAGTGTTAAACAATTCCTGATTTACAGTGACATATTCCCTTTTTCCTTGGTTTTCTGGGAGTCATTACAAAGGTATTAGAAAAGTCAAGATACAGTTGTGTTTTCACACTTCCAGGCCACTTAATGAAGCTCTAGGTAAGATTACTTGTTGCACTCACATGTTAGGCAAAGAAGAAATGGCAAAGCTGCCATTTCCACTGCGGCTGCGGGAGGGACAAGCTGCCCAGCACAAAGCCAGAGACAAAGAAATCCTACCACTCACTATCTCCTGTCAGCTGTTAGCTGTAGGGAGATAGCTGCAGTTACAAATAACGAAGCCACATTCACAGCGATGATCACACACAAAAGTGTTGTCAAAATAACACTATCGCTCTGTCCAAATACAGTCCCTTTCTAATGACCTATAGATGGCAGAGGCACAAACCCAATGTTCTTTAGTGAGGAAAAAAGTATTCCTGGTTAGAATCGAATGAAGCAGAAACTGTATTGTCCCTTTAGAAGGCTGAAACCTTTTCACTCTCTGCAACTCTGATATAACAAGATTAAAAAGCAAGAACATCCAGACTGAACCCTATTGAGGAGATCAATACAATTGAGCTTGGAACAGATGACAAGACGCGTTCTGCAGCAAACATTCGCACAGACAGCAGACGGGGGTTTCACCATCATCTGCTCCGCTCTCATCCTGCCCCAGACAGCAGGAGTTAGTTCACACCTGGCTGTGACCCTGTCCTGCTCCACAGCCCAGCTCCTGAGAGGGATTCAACAAAACCCACCCTGCTGCTTTTGTCAGTGGGACACCAACAAATGGCTTTCTGCTCTGGCAGGACACTGTTCATAATGTTAGTTCTCAACAGAATTTACTCCCAATAACAGAAGACTAAATTCCCCAAACCTACTGAGCATGGATCACTGTCAATATCAATGGGAATGCTCCAGGCAGAGGAACTCACCACCATGATTAGGTTGGGGTTTGGGGTTTTTTTTGAGAAGTTTTAGTTTTGCTGTGGTCAGTGACCTCTAACATTACTCCAAGTACGTGTCTGACTTACCTCCAAGGCAGAATTACAGCAGTTTTGGGGGGGATATTAAGCCTTAATAGACCAACATATTTAGCTGGAATAAATACCAAGAAGCTTTGAGGAACACAAGGCTTCAGGTCTGAGAGAGAAGCAGCAAACAAGTATGAGTTGAGAACAATTGCTCTGACTTTGCTTTAGGGTAACACTGAGACCACATTGTGAAAAACTAGAGACAGATGAGAAAAGTCTTTTAATATGACAGTGAGATATCTTCCAGTGAGATAAAAAATTAGCTCCATCAGATATTTTGGACACAGATAGTTGGAATGCATAAAGAGATCTCAGACCCTGTTACTGTGCTTTCGTTACAGAAGGGAAAAATAAATATAAATTCAAAGTAGCTCTTTCAGTTTGGTCCCCGTCCCCCAAACACTACCTGCCATCAGTTGCCATGGCAGTAGCAGGCAGCTGAATATTTGAAGGCACTTTACTAGCCACTTGGACAAAGGCATTTGATTATTTTTATATGCGAAATAACTGCTTTTCTCCTCAAAGTCTCTGAAATTTTTAATGGGACTTTCTGCCCCACAGATAATCACAGCCATTTGAACATGAACCTTGCCTCCAAGTCCCCTCTACAGTGACTTTCATCTGGATTATTGAGCTGAAGTCAAATCTGGAGATAGAAAATAGCAGCAACAAATTATTCCAGTAGTAACACCAACTAAATTGCTGTGTGGCTTTTATGGTTTGACTAATTTTCTCATTAAGACACATTTCTGATCACTGAAATGGATCTCAAGTATTATTAATCATTGAAAAACCGGTACCACTAAGAGCTCCTCTCCCTCCTATCCTTGGCCCTATTTGCAATGGAAAACACAAAGGCTCCTGTTGATTGGAGCCCCACTGCTGCACAGTTGGCAGTCAAACCTACTAATGGCACAATAACACAATGTAACTAAAATAGTTTGCCTTTTAGAGTAACAATCTCTTATAACACGATTAAGCTGTATCATGTGCATTTCCATATGGCTCAAAAAAAATCGGACAATTTTTCCAGTAATTTCTTCATAAGCGGAAGGAAAATAAAAATCATTAGCGATCAGGAAACAAATTAACAACACTTGATGCGTTAGAGAAGAGATGAAAACAACTGCACAGAGCGTGGGCTGCAGAGCGGCATATTTGCGTGGCCCCCAGTCTGCTCCCCCTAGCAGAACGCACCTCCAAAGGCCGAGTTTGTCACATTTAATTGCAGACACTTTATTGAAGCACTTGGTTTAGAAGCTGGCTTGCCCTAGGCTAGCTCTGTAACTGATGGAAAGAGGCATCTCCACAGAGCGATTCAGATCTCAGCTAAGTACAGACTATAGGATCTCTGGGCTCCTAATTTAGCTACTTTTTGCATGTTTGGTTTCAAACTATTCAAAGAGATGAAGCTTCTTCCTCATATAAGGAACCTGCTGGCATTACCCAACACACCTCTGACACTCTCTTTACATCCTCAGTAAACAGGAAGATTCTGCTTTTGGCCATTGCTATCAGTGATTGCACAAGCCGTACACTGCAACAAGACATTTCCTCTTACAAGAGCTGTAGGGGTTTAAGCCATACGTTATCATATTAAAGACCACAACCACTTAATTTTCAAGTATCATAAAATCATTGAAAGCTTTAGGTTGGAAAGGACCTTAAGGTCTTTAAAGATCATTCAATTCCAATCCCCTAGCCATGGGCAGGGACACCTCCCACTGGATAAGGTTGCTCAAAGCCTCATGCAATCTGGCCTTGAACACCCCCAGGGATGGGGCATCCACTGCGCCCCTGGGCAACGCGTGCCAGGGCCTCACCACCCTCACAGGAGAACATTTCTTCCTATCATCTAACATAAATCTCCCCTTTTCCAGCTTAAAACAATTCCCCTTCATCCTATCCTGGCATTCCCTGATAAAAGGCCCCTCTTCATCTTTCCTGTAGCCCCATTTCAGCACTGGAAGGCTGCTATAAAGGTCTCTGCAGAGCCTTCTCCTCTCTAGCACAAGCAAGCCCAACTCTCTTAGTCTGTCCTGATATAGGAGGTGCTCTAGCCCTCTGGTCATCACAACATCCTCCGAACTCACTTTAATGGGTCCATGTCCTTCCTGCACCGAGGACTGCAAAACTGAATGCAGAGCTCTGGGTTAGGTCACCAGAACAGAGTAGAGGGGAGGAATCCCCTCCCTTGACCTGCTCGTCACGCTTCTGTTACATCCCAGGACGTGGTTGGCTTTCTGGGCCTCAGGCACACACGGTTGGCTCACACTGAGCTTCTCATCCACCAGTGCCACTAAGTCCTTCTCTCTAGGGCTGTTCTTAATCCATTCTCTGTCTAGCCTACATTTGTGCTTACCCCTGGAAGCCCAGAGCCAAGGCAGCACAGCTGTCGATAAGAGAGATGCACACTTTCCAATTTATTCTCTAATGCTTGTTTTAAAGTGACTGTAAGGTGGTGATCATCAACTTTTCACTTTGTAGTCTGAAGGAAATCACTTCTCCACCTGCTTCATCTGAAACAGAGATAACTGCTTTGAGTCACAGAGATTTTGTGTTCCCTAAAACATTTTCCAGCTCTCCAGCAGTAAGTGCCATACAACGGCTGTGTGGCTCTCCACAATTACTACAGTGATCTAGTGCAGGAAATTCTCTTTTTAAATATTTTCTTTCTTTCAGCTTAAAAAAGAGGGAGCAAAGTGGTCCTCCTGTTTTTAACAGTTGCATTAAACTGTCCAAATCTCTCTTGGTTATTTTAACTGATTTTTGTTTAAAATGTTGAGACCATCCCCTATCAATGTCCACATGTTATGAGTGGGAAACAGCCTGAGAGAATACATGCAGGATTCTTCTGCTCTGTCATAGAATCATAGAATAACCAGGTTGGAAGAGAACCACTGGGTCCAACCATTCCTAACAAACACTAACCCATGCCCCTCAGCACCTCGTCCACCCTAACCTTAAACACCCCCAGGGAAGGTGAATCAATCACCTCCCTGGGCAGCCTCTGCCAGTGCCCAATCACCCTTTCTGTGAAAAATTTTTTCCTAATGTCCAGCCTAAATCTCCCCTGGTGGAGCTTGAGGCCATTCCCTCTCGTCCTGTCCCCTGTCACTTGGGAGAAGAGGCCAGCTCCCTCCTCTCTACAACCTCCTTTCAGGTAGTTGTAGAGAGCAATGAGGTCTCCCCTCAGCCTCCTCTTCTCCAGGCTAAACACCCCCAGCTCTCTCAGCTGCTCCTCATTAGCCTGTTCTCCAGCCCCTTCACCAGCTTCATTGCTCTTCTCTCTCAAGGCACATATCTACAGGACTCACAGCTCAGTATAGATTCATTGAGGTGAGAGACGAAACACGTTACTAATTTAAGATGAACTTGAAAAGCAACCACTTACTTGATACAACTTTCAATTTTGATCAGTTTTGTAAGGCAGCTTTAAAACAAGACAGGGTTGCTCTGCACCCACACATCAGCACCATTCAGACACAAATATTTGCTCACGTGCACGTGTACAAGTAAACGACCACAAAGGCATCTACCAACATCATTCAAATATAGCCAGAATTATTATAAATCCGGGGTCTTTGTCAACAGCTCTGGAATTCATAGAATCCTAGAATGGTTTGGATTGGAAGGGACCTTAAAGCTCCTCCAGTTCCAACCCCCTGCCCTGGGCAGTTACACCTCCCGCTGGATCAGGCCCAAGCCCCATCCAGCCTGGCCTTGAACACCTCCAGGCATGGAGCAGCCACGACTCCTCTGGACAACCTGAGCCAGGGCCTCACCACCCCCACAGCCAAAAAAGTCTTCCTAATATCACATCTAAACCTCCTCTTTCACCTTAAAACCATTCCCCTTCATCTTTTCCCTGCACTCCCTGATCAAGAGCCCCTCCCCATGCTCCCTGCAGCTCCCTTTATGCACAGAAAGGCTGCTCTAAGGTCTCCCCAGAGCCTTCTCCTCTCCAGGCTAAACAAGCCCAACGCTCTCAGCCTCTCCTTGTACGGGAGGTGCTCCAGCCCTCTGATCATTCATCCTGGGCAACAGACTATGCTACGGAGATCCCTCTTCACTTCCCTTTGGGCTTTGTGACTTTGTAGGTCTTGTCTCCGTAACAAAGTTCTGCATAAATCTATTGAGCTCATAAGCCACGCAATATTGCGCTCACTCTGAAAAACACAGTTTTACTGGTACATCTATTGAAGGGCCCGAGGGCTGTGATGAAAGCCTATGGTAAAAAGAAAATTGAAGGAAAAAAAATAGTCACACTTCATGTAGCATGTCCCTAATTTTTTAATGCACATAACTTCAGAACAGTGATGCTGAAGAAAAAGAAAAATATTTCTTTTTCTTCTGACAGTCCCTGGAGAAGGTATTTATGCACAGTCATATACTGACATGCATACTCAGATATATTTTCCGGAAGCCTGTAGAGTTTTGCCTATGCAAGAGCTTCAGAAGGTGTGAGTGAATAAATTAAACAATATCTGGTTTATAATGAGAAGAATGCATTGTGGTATAAATATTGCAGAGTACATTAAATAAACATGGTCACATATGATCAGGTATCTATTAAATGAGCACATCACAGGAGAAGTTAATTATCTAAGGGTCTAATCAGGAACCGCTTAGAATCAGTGGAGATTAAGTTGCTTTATTTCTGTTTATCTTTCCTTCTGAACAAGCTGGAGGTTGCTGCAATGAAGAGTCCCAAAGCAACACAAAGCTCCAGCATTTATCAACTCTAAGACTCCAGAGTTTATCAACAATATCTTGAAGTTCTGATAAACCAATAATTTTCCTCAAAATAATTTTGGGGAAAATATGCAGGTACAAAACAATATTTAAATCGTAAAGGTGCAAAATATTTATGCTCTTATTGATATCTTAAGCTGCTCAGGGGGAGGAAGATGACTTACAGGTTGTACTTTATGTATATGGGTTTCTCTCTGGTATCGCACCCCAAAAAAGCATATGCAGACTTCTTTAAAACTAATTGTTAGCGTCAGAGACCGATATCCCAGGAGTAAAATGTAACTTTACTAGATTAGTAAGATTTTTCTAGGTTTGCAGAGCTATTGTGTTTCAGTTCACAAGCAGAACGTTAATTCTGATGGAATTTGATTTTGCTTGGGTCATGAATTCATGAAGAACACTGCCCACTATTCTTTCTATACAACATAGTCAAGCTGCAAGCAATGTTTAGTTAAGGATACGTTTGGGCAAACCATTCTAGCATAAAGACCAGCTGATGGAGGAGGATTTAAGGACATAAAACTCTTGAAAGCAAGACAAAGCAAATCCCTCAAAATTACTTAAATACTGCTTAAAGCCTGTAATTAACATATAGCAATAAATATTTCATCTTTGACAAGCCTGTTGGGAGCAGTTTGCTGAACATTTATTTCTAGACTTGGGGAATTTGCATACAATAATTTTATCATGTTCTGGTTTAGACAATTTTACTTTAGCCTCTTGATTTTATCCACAGCAGTGAAAACATTAATTTGGGGAAACATACTCTTCCTTCGAGAAGGAACCTGTTTACTAATTCAGCTTCACCTTGTGGAGCCCTCCCAGCGCTCAGCGACAGCTGCTATCGCACTGCAAGGGCAACTGAAACACAGTCACTGAAACCACTGCTGAAACAAACCCATTCTACCGACAGCATCTAACATCGATCCAAGGAAGCGATCAAAAACAAAGCTGAGCTTTGAAGCAGAGCTTCTTCACTCGTGACAGTCTGAGCACGCCCTGCACACCAAAAGGGAGGAGAATGTAAAGCTGGCTGGTTATGACGTGGGCAGAAAGTTTCACTGTGCTCCTTTATCAGTGAATTCACAGGCTATTGAATAGGAACTAAAGATTTCTGCAACAGAAATTGTATTTCAGTGTTTCATACAGCACCCTTAGTGCCGGCTACAATTGTTTTCCCCTCTAAATAAATTACATCTCCATTTGTCATTAATGACTGTAACACTTAACTATCACAAAGGAACTGCTTGGTGCGCTTATTAATAATTGAGAACTTTGAAGAACTCTGTGAAACACTTTCAATCAAAGCAATAAATCCCCAAAATATTCTTTTTCCTAAATAATTTTCCTTTTGTTCTCCCCCTAGCCCCCCTTTGGATAATAGCATATGTTTAAATAATAGCATTAAGAAAATAACAATCTGAAATAAGAGTTCAGAAGTCTCTAAAATCAGAAGGGATTAAAAAAAACCAATTAGTAAATGAGGTAATATTCATCGATTTCCTTGTAGAAAGTATGTTGAATTTCTGTTTCAGTCTGCATGCTGTTTCCTGATATCTTACGCTGATGATTAAGACAAGGTACCCACTTAATATCTTTCCTTACTCTGCATAAACATGAAGAAAAAATGTCAATAATCATTTTTTTAATCAGTAGAGTCCATCAAATCAGGGCTCCTGCTGTTATACAATTAGACTTTTCAGTACTACTAAATGACCAAAGGGAACAAAAATTAAAATACCCAAAAGTTTTCAATCAAAGCTAAGAGAAATCTTGAATGTCTTTTGCCATTTAAAGCCGGACATGGGAAGAGCAGCGGTCCGATGTCTGTCCCTCCCAGTAGACCTCGCCTGGGGGTGATGGCTGCAGCCTGGCAAAAGGCACATTGCTCTTTATCTCCACTCAGGGAAGGACAAGAGAATTTTAAAGGGTTTGGTTTTGTGTTTTTAAACAGAACAAGCATTTCTTTACCACCTTTCAACCAAAGATTTCCTCACCTTTTCCTAACAAACCTTCCTTCTTGCACTGCAAGAGGCAGTAAATGTATATCCTGAGCAGCTTTTGCCAGTGGCTTGCACCAGAAATCCCCAGCCAAGCTGTGAGGTTTTCTCTAGACCTTAGAATGCTCAGAGGCTCTGTTAGTAATTCAAAGGACAGTGTTCACTTGGCTCCAAGAGCTGAATGAGGCACCCCTACTCAGTTCCCACCAGCTGCATCACTTACCTGCCCGTAGAAACCACTGGGAGCCTGTGTTTCTCTTTCCCAGCAGCCACCCCTCAGACTCCTTCACTGTTGTTTAACTCCACTAACTCTTGTCCTTCCTGCAGCAGCTGGCAATGGCCCAGAAGAACCTCTGAGAAAACCTACTACAAGCGCCCAGCCACAACCCTCCAGTCTGGGGAAAATGAGAACTATTTGAAGTCTCTGGGGAGTGATGCAAAGGAGAAAGAGATGAGCCACCTGGGCCCAAGTAACTGCAGGTGGTGTTGGCTGGGCCACTCCCACAGAGGCCAGTCCTACCAGCTGTAATTAAGCAGTCACCGGTGCTGGGTAACTCATTAGCCTGGCAAGGGCTGTAGCAGACCCCAGCCCATTCTTTCCAGAGAATGGGTCACTCCTCTGCTCTAGAAGACTGACTCCAACTGTACCTCACCACTCTCACAGTGAAGAAATCCCTCCTTATGCCTAGTCTAAATCTGCCACCTCCAGTTTATACTCATTGCCCCTAGTCCTATCACTACAAATCTTTGTGAACAGTCCCTCCCCAGATTTCTTGTAGCCCCTTTCAGGTACTGAAAGGTCACTATCAGGTCTCCTTGGAGCCTTCTCTTCTCCAGGCTGAACAATCACAACCCTGCCAGCCTGTCCTTGCTCCATTTCCTTCTTATGTTGACGATTCCAGAACTGGACCCAGGAATCCAGATGAGGTCTCACGAGAGGAATAGAGGGGCAGAATCACCTCGCTCGATCGGCTGGCCACGCTGCCTTTGATGCAGCGCAGGGTACAAGGAAACACAAGTAATTTGAAATGACAGAAGCTGTTTGTTTCAGCAACTCTTTTGCTGTTGTGGGCACGCATGATGTAGTACCTCACCTGCAGATAGGAAGAAGTCAATTGATTCTAACATTTGCTGTTTCTTCCTTCTGAGTTACAAAGCTGTAGTTGGACTTGATGATCTCCAGAGGCCCATTCCAACCCCTACCATTCTCTGATATGAATTTCCATGCAGGCTGCTTGCAGGACAGGCTTATATAGGACTTCACTCCTTTCCAAACACTCTACAAAGGCCGATTGATTGCTATTTAGTATGTAAAAAGTATTTACGCTTGTCAGTTAGTTCTAATTAAGTATTTGTTTTCTGTGAGATTAAAGATAGGACTGTGAGATGCAGTGAGGAGGGGAAATGGTTTTGAACTGAAAGAAGGGATATGTAGATGAGATATTAAGAAGAATTTTTTTACTGTGAGGCACTGGCACAGGTTGCCCAGACAAGTTGTGGATGCCCCGTTCCTGGAGGTGTTCAAGGCCAGGTTGGATGGGGCTTTGAGAAACCTGATCCAGTGGGAAGTGTCCCTGCCAGAGGCAGGGGGTTGAGACTGGATGGGATTTAAGGTCCTTTCCAACCCCAACCATTCTATGGTTCTATGATAATTTTAACCTGGTTTAAAGCTACCATTGCAGAAACTTGCACGTGTTGGTAACGCACCTATTTAATATGCATCTATTGAAGAACTCTCAGTAACTTTTTTATTCAAGGGGGCTTGTTGAAGACAAGCTGCAGAATTCTGCAAGTAAGTATAATCTATACATTTAGCAATTTACAATGCTTTAGTGGTTTTTGAACACTTACTATCTGAAAGTGCAGGCAACAGAAGTAATTCAATAGGAACTGATGTTGAGCCAACATGTTTAGAGAAACCAATTCCAGTGTTCAGAACTGAGAGAGGTTAATTCCAGTCTAGTTCTGGTATTTTAAAAATTCTGCTTGAAATAGAAATGTTTTCACTTACTACTTCAAAAAATTAGAATAGGATAAACCAAAACACTCTATTATATCCTCAGTCATATTATACTTGTACCTCAATGGCTCTGAATAATTACCTTTTTCTAGTCCAAACTGTCTCTCTCACTGCTACTGTATTTAAATCAGCTGCTACTGAGAAAACAAACAGAAAACTGAAAAATGAAGTGTCCTAGTACTCTTACGAATGGGATGCTAATGCCAGCACTCAACAGAGGAACTGTCAAAAAGAAGAGCCGTAAGAGAATTTCGTTCTTACATATTTTTATTTTATTGGATTTTTTACATTCTTTGATGGAATTTTTATGCAACTATTACACCACAATCTATGATACACAATGAAACCAGAAACCTGTCATTTACCACTTATATTTCTATGTTAATTTTGTTTTCTGCCTCTGCATATACTGTGGCATGAGTGCATTTATCATATTTCATGCAGCACTGACCTGCCTTATGCAAACTGAGAATACAATAAGTGGTGCCAGCAATATTTAGCTGCACTCAATTCTTTCCACAGAAACAAGCATTCATAAAAGCATTAAAATACTTTGGTTGATGGTTACTGCCTATCAGCTTAATGTTTCGAGCTATAGAAATCAACAGGGCACAATCTTTGCTGCTGTCAGCTGCAGTACTTTGCAAGTTCATTAGGTTTCAGAAGAGTGAATTAACTCCACTGCTTCAATGAGAGAAAAAGCTGCAGGCAACAACCCTGATTTTAAAGGATACTACTGAGTTTCATGAACATTAGACTAAGCTGGGTTCTGGATCCCATGGTAAGTACCTTACCACAGCGGGTTTATGCTCTGACAGAGTTATTTTTTTCACCATCATGTTGTCTCCAGGCTAAATAAAAGGACAGCATAAGGCACACATCCCTTCTTGGTAACCTGCTTGGACAAGCAGTACCTGATCGTAGCTAAAAGACTTTAGTACAGCTTTTTATTTTGATGAGACAAGAAGCTTTCCAGCATCACCCGATTCTTCTACTCAGGTAAAAACTGTCAAGTCTTATTCTGTCACAGCCAATAGAGCAGCAGTAGGGTAAAACTTACTGCCAAGAACACAACTGTGTCCCAGGAGCTTGCTCAGGACAGGGAGCTGGAGATGGGGCTGGAGTCTCATCTATGTGTCTTCCAGTCACTTGTTATGCAGCGGATCTAGGACAACCTTCCGGGCACTGCCGGAGCACAGGGCCCTGCTACAGCTGGTTACTGCTTCTCGCTTCAGCGCAGCCACAGCCATTCCTCAGCATCGTACTACACCACTTACTCTGTTAATTGAGCAGTTCCCTCTGCCAGCCAGCAGAAAGAAGGGAAGAAATCTCCCACCACTACCCAGTCTAATATTGCAGAAACCTGCAACCACAGACCCAAGTGGGCAGGGGCAACAGGACCCCTGACAACACCAGTTCCCACATTAAGAGGGAAGCTGTGCCCACCTGCCTTCTAGCACTGTGGAGGAAACACAAGCAGTGGCACTCTGAGTGCCTTGGGGCAGTGCCTTCAGGAAACCAACCACTATCTTCAGAGAAGAGAAACAATCCCTGCTGCTCCCCCGCCTCCAGCACCCACTGCACATCAGCTGCTTTACACAGAGCCAGCTCTTGGAGGCAGTTAGCTTCTACGTCCATACCAAAAGAACATGGCAATTGATATTCTAACTGAGAAGTAAACACAAGGGACAAAAAAATCAATCATTACTTGTACAAAACCACAGCACGTGCCTTTGGACAGTCAGCAACTGTTGCTTGCTCACCTTCCTCTCAACATAAAAAGGCATGACTACATCAGGAACTGCCACTTCAGAGTTGAATTAATGTCAGCAAGGAGATCTGCAGTAGGGATCAGCACTGGATAAAGCAGAGAAACTTCTACTTGCTGCACAAACACAGATCTCTCATACAAACACAATCTTTTTACAGGTGCTACCAGGTCAAAGAAATCGTAGCAGTTCGGTGATGAAAAGAGTGTTCATCCAAAACTAGGATGTTCACAGGACCCCACAGTTCCCGAACACCACAGAGCATCAAAGCACGCAGCCCAGGGAGTGGGAGCAATTGGTGCTGCCTACTCTTACCTTTGACGTCATTTGATGCTGGATCCTCCTGCTGAGCAACCACTGATCTGTCAGCTGTGGTCTTGTGTAGACACCTTCCCTCCTCAGTGACCCCACCCTTTATATTTCTGCCTTCATCACCCTCCTCTACCTTAGTGATGCACACAACTTTTCTTATCACCCATAGCTTAGCAGCTCCGTAATCTGACTCCCTATTTCCATCCTCCTCCCCTCATCACCACCTCAACATCTCCCTCCAGCAACCACAGCCAGTACATTTCTTTACCAAAGCCATCTATCACCTCTTTGCTTTTCCATTTCATTACTCCTCTCCAATACATCTAGAAATAAATGACAACCATTTTCCTCTAACTGCATCTTGTTTCCTTAGTGGCTTCCCAAATGTACTCTCTTTTTTTTTCAGGGATGTGTGCAACTACCATGCTGTCCATGCCTGATCTACTCACTTGCAGCAATTAGTGTCCACAAATTGAGAAAGGAGCCTCACTGAGCCAGGCACCACATCCTTGTATGGCAGACTCCCCTTGTGCCAACGAGGTCCCAATATAAGCAGACAAGTGACAAAAAATGTTGGAAGCCAAGACGGAATGATTTTTTTTTCCTGGGGAGCAAAGTGAAGATTAATGAAGTCAGCTGCTGGATCATTTTATCCAGTAAAGCAAAAATACATAATTTCCAGGGTTTTTTTTCAACTTTTACTCTCTCTTTTGGATGAGTGATTCAAAAGACAGCTTGTCAGAGATGGGTCAGTGCCCAGCAGTTAGAATGTCTTTCCCTCAAAGGCCTCCAGGTTGAAAGCTGTGTCCAAGAACCTTCTAAGCGACACCAGATGCATGTTCTTGTTGCCTGTGGCAGCTGCAGCAGCAGGCTCTCGGCCAACGTACCTTTGTGACAAAAAGAATTGGGCAGACAAATGAGGTGAGAAGAGAGACTTTTTTGACACTCAAAAGCATGAGATCATGCTACTAAATGCATTCAAGTCAGCTTGGCAGATTCGGACATCTAATCATCAATCTTTAGTAAATAAAAATCAATCATCAGTTATACAGTCTGGTCATCTTCCCTCTCTGTTGCCTCTCCTCTCAATACTAAGCTGTGTCTCTTCCCCCATCCCTCCCAGGGCAGCCAGCTACACCAACTCATAATTAGATAACTCGTGTTTGGCAATGAAGACATTCATTCCTCCACCAGCTGCATGGGAAGATCTGAGAGTCAATCATCAAAAATAAACGCAAAGGTACAGGGATTGAACTGTTTAAAATAACGCTTTCCTCCAGAAACCTAATATTTGGAGTGAAGTTCTTAAAAAAGACAGAAACTTAGATAATAAGAGAGAAAAATCCAGAAGAGCCAAGTACTGTGCTAAATGGCAATAAATACAGAGCAAGCTGCCACTGGTTTTCTTTTAGAACTATGAGGAGGAGCAAGATATGCATGAGGTATCTGATAGTCATCTAGACTTTCCCCCCCTTCACCCAGGAACCCAAATTCTGAGATTTTGATTTGTGAAGAACCTCACTGCCTCATGAATGACACCCTCAAATCAAAAACAAATTTAAAAGCCAAAAAACCCCCAACTAACCAACCAACCAAAAAAGCAAACTTAAGAGCAAACAGATAGTTCAGGAGACAGATTAATTGTTGAAAGTCTCATACCATATAGGTCGAGTGTGGTTCACAATAGTGCGGAAACGAGGTTTAACATAATCATAATATCCACTGTTTTTGTGTTCCTCCTGACACCAAACTAGATCAGCACCTGGATACTTCTCAAGTTCTTCTTTCAGCAGGTCAAAGGGGAATGGTGAGATCTGGAAAGAGAGGGCAACGCTTTCTCTTACATGGTGTTGTTAGCCACCATGGCAGGAAAGCCTTTTTCCTGTTGAGCATTACAATCAACCATTTAGTACCTAATAAATAACCATCTTTCCTGGCAAGTGACGTCTCTTTAAAAGCACAGGATCCCCTTGCTGAAGGACTCTGTCTTCTGGGGTTCAGGGAGCTCACCTGTTCAAGTCTGGTTATAGCTACTTGTTTCTCCAGGTCTTGATTCTTTCTCTCTTTCACAAGATCATAGTACACTTTTCCCGTGCAGAAAATCACTCTCTTGACCTCATGTGGTGCCTGAGCTGCCAGCCCATTCTCAGGAATCACGCGTTGGAAAGTGGTACCTAGTTAAAGCACAGATTAGAGAAGTGCTCCCAGTGGAACAGACATTGCAATAAAGAAGCACAAGAAAGAGCCCTTCACTGCGCAAACAGCAGGTTGCAATGGTCACAGCGTTCTGCTGCCTCTCTATTTTGACTTTTCAGACTGGTAATTCTGCTGAAGTGAAGCAGTTTAGTTTCAAAAAGTTAAGAGATTATCAATAATCCACTCTTTCATGCTTAATTAATAATATAAAGTGTTAATAAAATTAATGTTAATATTAATTAATGTTAATATAAACAATGATTCTTTTTTAGCTTTGTGTTGTGCATTACACCATTAATTTTAAACTAACTGGAGAGATCACCTTTGCTTACATTTTTTTTTCAGAGAATCACCTGCAATATTGTTTCTTCTTTCCAAGATGACCTCAACCATGTAACATCAATACAGGTCTAGAAAATTTTAGAATACTTTTACATAAAAAAAAGCATAGCGCATATTCATAATGCAACTAAATCTGGCAACTGCAGAAATATTTACATAAGCACATACATTACTGCCATATATGTATGTGATTTAAACTTCTGTTTGAGATCTAAAACAGCATTAGTCAAAGGGAGAATTAGCACAGCACCGAGCCACATGTACAAGATGATTCGATTTCAGATACCTATCCTCACTGCTAGGTATTTTTACCCCTGTGATCTCATTTCCCAGGAGAGCAGTTTGCTTGGGATACATGGAACTAGAACAGGGACTTGATCCTTTTCTTTGCCCTCTTATATGATTGATCAGAACTACTCCTGCATTAACTAACTGCAAGGCAGCAGGCAGCAGCATGACCTCCAAGTCTGAATCACCTCACTCATTCACCAGGAGAATAAGCTCCTGTTTGAATCATTTATCTTAGGGGAAGAAAAGCAGCAGCACAAACATATAAAAGAGGAACTGATTTATGTCAGAATTATCCTGTCTCACTGAACAGCAGAATTAATCATTAAAAAAAACACTGAATCTGCGCTTCATTGGGTCAGCTGGAGTCAGTATTCCACTCCTTCTCAGCCTTCCATTAAAAATCAGACCAAAAAGAGTTAGCTGAGAGACAGCAATACTTTACTACTTGTTGTCCTCTTCAGCAGGAACATGAAAGTATGTCAGAATTCAATGTGAATTAGGAGTTTGGCCACTATTGAGGGTTAGCACAGGCAGAGGGGACTCCCAAGACAAAGTTAAAAATCACAACCCCTGTGGAATTTCTAATGTGACTCATTCTACAAACCTGTTAAACAGTAATCAAAACCATCAAATATCTTTGCTTAAGAAACAAACTTTACTCGCCTACAAAAAGGAGATGCAATGCAATATTTAAGCATGTTTATACACTGTAACTTGCTTTTTAAAAAGTTGAGCAGTTACTCTTTTCTGATAGCAACCAGGATACCCGCTGGAACTAGAGACAGACCTCTGCACCTATGGATCCTCATGCTCTTCCTCACAGCTACTTGGTATAGCTAATTATTTGTCTGTAATACTTTAAGGTGACCTACCAGACACCATTTCATCAAAACTGGATTTAGCTTCTGGATGCCTCAGCAGTGACTTGGGTGTCAAAATAATCAGCTGTAAGACAGGAATTTTTCCAACAGTCAGGAGCTGCTTTATCTACATTAATACATGCAGCATTTGTAATGCTGTTCATATAAAAACTACAAAGTGAATATGCTATAGAACAAATTAATATGAATAGCAGAGTAAATTATTTTTCCTGTTTCAAAAGCCTAGGGAGTTTCAAAATTATTCAAAAAGATTTGGGTAGTGCACTCCCGTGAAAGGTTCTCAAAAAACATTGCTTATGCTTCTCCTTGAGAACAAAATCAAACCCCAGGCTATGAATCAGTAAAACATCCAACAGTTGCATCTTAGTTATTTGAAGTTCCAGCAATTAGACATGCAAATTATAGTTATACAACCTGTTAGAGACACAGTGACTCAACAAGCTCATCTGAAGCCCTGCCCAGCCAGAAGGAAGTACAGCCAAAAATCAAGTTTTAGAATAGTAGTAAGTCAAAGCTGAGTTTCATTCCATCAAGTCGACTTCAACCTCTGTTCAGTTAAGGTTTTTCACCAATGATTCTTGTTCTTTTGTATGTCATATGCAAATAAAGACCTTCTTTCTGTGAGCGTTAATATCCCTAGGATAATCAAGTCTATTACAGTAAGTTTACCGGTTTTCTGAATGGCAGCAAGATCTGTCTTCTGAGGACATGAAAGTAATTCGCTGGAGTTGAACAATTCACCACAATCCAGTTGCATTCATACAGCTGGGAAACTTCAAATTGCTCAGTGAACTCCTGAGAGAGAGACATTAAAGGCATTAGAAACACGTCTAAAAGAGTAAAAGGCTTGAAAGCCATCCCTTTATTTCTGACTCTCAGCAATTCCCTTTCTCAGAAAACTTACTTAGCAGATCTTTGCTGAGACACTATTATCAGCTAGGGAAGCATCCCTACAAATCATACTCATCCATTTCTACTTCTTCATAAAAATGTATGCAACTAAGGGCAAGAAGCTTCCATTAATTGGATCGACCTGGGAAGTCCAGGGAGGAAGGGTGAGGAGAACTAGAAGTCCACTAGGCGAAGACACAAAATAAAATCTCTTTGAAAGAATCTCAAAACTATAATTCATTTTTTCAGTGTATAGTTAACTCTATCCCACTTTCTGGTAGGAGTCCTGTCCTATTAGATTATTTTAATACATAAATGTCATGTTTTATATTTATGTATTTAACAAGTATAGGGTTGTTCTAATACACATCTATGCACATATCTTTATTAGCTAAGCACATACATAGGTAAAGGTACAAAAACCTCATTATAGACTGGTCAGCATCTAACACAATTTCCTAGTCTGTGGTTTGAGCTCCGGCTTTCTATGATAAAATCTACAACTTGCTTATCACATGCAACCGACAGTGCTTAAACGTATTTAGTCAAACAGGTCTTTATTCTGACAGTACACTGTCACTTTTAGATGAAGAGGTACATGGTTTTGAAACTGTCATTACCCCAAGGATAACAAACTCAGGGCCAAAACTGAAACATCTATTTTATTTTGCCTTTTTCTTAACTGGTGGGCTTTTCAATTAATGGATAGTAGTGTTTCTTAGGAAATCTGCAGTAGAAAAGTGGATGCCCAGTATCATGTACAGCTACGTGCTTTATCTGTAAAAATGAATGACCAACATACGAAGGTCCTAGCTGAATCAAATTTAGAAGTCGCTTGTTTTCATGCTCCAAGCAGCACAATTTAGCTCCACTGCAAAAAGCCAGCAGTAGTCTCACTTGGCCTTCTTTAGAAATCAGCTAGAGACCACCTATTCGCAGTGCGCACAGTGATATAGACAAGCAGAATCACTGGCTCTGAGGAACAGCCATAAAAAGATCACTCAGCTAGAGATTAATTGTGTATGACCTCAGCTTTGGAACGAAGCAGCACATACTGCGTATTTCTATTATTTTAACTGGGATCAAGCTAATGTTACAGCAGCTCTCAAAGCTAATCTTAACCTACTGTACCTAGCTAAAAGCATACTTCTTACAAAAAGAATCTCTGAGACGTTAAGTGTAAAAAAAGCACATAGCCTTTGACATCTACTTACTGGATAAGCATCAGAATCATCATTGCTCATCTGCAGAAACCTCTCAGGCCTGGCTGACGAATGCTCTGGACCCTGGTAAAGGTATAATTTAAAAAAACATTAAAAAGCCAAACCAGGAGGTAGACATCAGTCTATGTCACTCACTGCGTTAAGTACCTCCTGCCACCCTGACAGCTCTGCACCAGGCTGCACACAGCAGCCATGAAAGAGGACACAACACAGGACTGGAATCCCTTGTCTTCTGTAAACAGTTTTCAGAGGAGAACTTTAGGTTTTACACAGATTTTCATTGCTTTTAGCAGCTGCATATAATTTCTAGCCTCTGTATAACCACACGATGAAGACCAGTTAAAGGGCAGTAGATCCATGTGGACACAAATCAGAACCTTGCTCAGGCAAAACCAAGCAGGAGGAATATTGGGAAGAGAAACCCACATGGCTCAGGGTACTGCTGTGACTCACTCTTCTTTGGTCCGAGCTGCATCCACATGCTAAACAGGAGCAAACACAGTTCACTGCCTGCTATCTTTGCACCACAAGCAGACTCTGGACCTCTCTCCTACCATCGCTCGCTGTTCAATACAGGACAAAAAATCCTAGATGAATACCTCAGCTAAAATGGATCAAAATATATCTGCCAAACTAGGCTATGTTTAATTTCTGCCTCCTCAGGAGATATTTCACATTCTGTCAAAGCACTGAACACTCACAACCACTGTCTCACCAGCAGTACTCAAGGTGTGCACAAACACTGTTAGATGTTCTAGTGCACAAACACTGTTAGATCCATTTTACACCAGCAAAACACGCATGCTGGTACAGACAATACCAGGAGTAAGGAGTGTAACAGAATCTATTGCCTTCCCTTTCATGTTATTCTTTATAAAGGATGAGGGAAAGTTCTGAGGAGTACAAGAATGCAGTGTGCTTTTTTATTTATTGCTAATGCTGGCAGCCTTTGTTTGTTCAAGTGACAGTTGCTGTTAGGAAGGACTTTAATTTTGAAGACAGTTGCAAGGTATTTTAAAACCTGAAGACATAAACCATTACACCTCAAATCTCTCCATGGCTCCTAAGCTAACAACGCTCATAAAGAGCTTTATTCTTTCTATGGCCATCTCTCATCTTAATGCCCTCTGCTGAAAACTTAACATAAGACCTCCAAAATCACTCATTATTTTGACAGCTACGAGTCCAACTTGGTTCAACACATCATCCTCCCTGCTTTCAAATGCAGGATTCACTCTACTCTGTTGACTAAGGAATTCAAAGGAAAAACCACCCCACTGGCAAGAAAGTAGTAACACAGACAGGAACTATGCCTTGCATAATTATTCTTTTGAAGTCTGTTTTCGCTTTTGAGCTGCCAAATAATCTGGTCATGAACGTGTAAGGGCTTGAGAAGAAGAAGCAAAGCCGTGCAAAGCTACGGTGCACAGCAATAGTCCGCTATCCCAATACCCCTGCTGTAAACATCTATTTGCTATAAACCAAATCCTACCCTAAGTCCAACCTAAGCACAAACACTGTCTTTCACAAGCACGCTGAATCCGGCGTGCTGTAGACAGAGATGTTACTGGCAAACAGCTACAGGAGAGACACAAAAGACTTCCCCTAACACACACACATATGCTGCCCCAGCAACAACCTCAATCCAGAGCTTCAAAGTTCAGACCCATCTTTGATATCCCTGCTGACCCAACCAGCAACTGCCGCATGGGATGGGGCAGCGTTTCTCTCTACTGCGACCACCCACCCAGTAAGACCTGTACTGAATCCATTAACTACCTGCAGATGAGTCCCCAAGGAGCCATTAGGCAGCAGAGTCTTTCAATCACACCCAACTTGCCTGTGAATGCATGACCTAGAGGTGAAGGGATCCATATCCCATTACGAATCCTTACCCAAATCATTCTGTCTGCAACACTGTACTTATAGAGAGAATAACACTCCTGTAATGGAAAGCTCCTCTGGGAAGACAGCAGATTTCAACAGCCTGGTAGAATTCTTAAATGTTGCAAAACCACCTGACACTAGTAGAAAAATAAGTATGTTTCAGGAGATCAGGTCAAATCTTAGCTGTCAAGTGGATAAGAGAAAAGAAAGATTAACTGTATTGTAAGCAGCAGAACCAGCTCCCTTCAGCTAAATGCTGTCCTGCAGAGAACCACACCTCTTGCTGCAGGCACATTCAGGCTGTCCCTCAGAATTCATTTGAAAAATTTAATTTATCAAAACTCTTGTGAACAGCATCAGACCCTTTATTCTTTATGCACAAATGGGTAACGAAAGCTATTCATAAGGTATGAATGCACCCCAGTATATCAGGACAGGATTATAATGGAATGGAAATATATGAAATTAATTGTGATAATGGAAATGATGCAGTTCGAAGTGAAAGGCTCTAGAGCATTTATACAGATGGAGATTGTCACTGTGGCACATACTACATTTTTCTTAATAGAAAACTAGAAACATACATGCATCAGTTCAAGAATGTTACTGCATTTGAAAAGGAGAGAATTAACCCAGCCTGGCTGGGTTCACGTAACCTTTAAAAATAATTTAAAAGATTTTAAAAACATTTCTACTGCTGATATGAACTTCATACAACATTAAATACTGAGCTTGCTCATGCCCTTTCATCTAAGGGACTGTCTAGTTCCTCGTAGTAGCCACCAAAGGAAAGAGTCAACAGCTAGTGGAAACATTTTCCTTTCCTGAAAGAGGGAAATTTCTTATTTTATCAGTTACCCAATCTCAATGGTTTTTAAAGAAGTTTTAAAGTTGTTTCACAGAATCACAGGACCATTACAGAATGGCAGAGGTTGGAAGGGACCTCTAGATGTCATACCATCCAACCCCCCTGCTAAAGCAGGTTCACTTCCAGCAGGCTGCATAGAAATGTGTCCCAGCAGGTTTTGAATATCTCCAGAGAAGAAGACTCCACATTCTCTCCCAGCAGCCAGTTCCAGTCCTTCATCACCATCACAGTAAAGAGTATTTTCCTTAGGTTAAGGCGGAACCTCCTGTGCTCCAGTCTGTGCCCATTGCCCCATGTCCAGTCACTGGGCATCACTGAGAAGCGTTTGGCCCCACCTCTTAGATACTGATGGGCATTGATAAGATCCCCTCTCAGTCTTCTCTTCTCCAGGCTAAACAAACTGAGCTCGCTCAGCCTCTCCTCATAAGAGAAATACTCCAGTCTCCTCATCACCTGTGTGGCCTCCACTGGACTCTCTCCAATAGTTGTCATTTTTAAGCTGGGGAGCCCAGAACTGGACACAGGACTCCAGATGAGGCCTCACTAGGGCAGAGTAGAGGGGGAGGAGAACCCCTCCTTACTGTGCTGACCACACTCTTCTTGATGCACTCCAGGATACACTTGGCGTTCTTGGTCATGACAGCACATTGCTGGCTCATGGTCAGCTCGCTGTCCATCAGGACACCCAGGTCTGTCTCCACAGAGCTGCTTTCCAGCAGGTCAACCCCTAACTTATCCTCGTGGAGGGGGTCGTTCCTCCTGAGGTGCAGAACTCTGCACTTGCCTTTGTTGAACTTCATTAGGTTCCTCCCTGCCCAACTCTCCAACCTGTCTAGATCTCACTGAATGGCAGCAGAGCCTTCTGGTGGATCGGCCACTCCTCCCAGTTTTCGGTCATCAGGAAACTTACCAAGAGTACAATGTCCCCTCACTGAGGTCACCGATGAAGATGCTGAACAAGACTAGGCCCAGTCCTGATCCCTGGGGAACATCACTAGCTGCAGGTTTCCAACTCGACTCTGCACTGCCGATCACAGCCCTAGCACAACCCTTTTTCATATAATTTCACTGCAAATTACTTCAGTGCAGAGTTTACACAGAAATGCCTCATGCAAAATAAAACCAAGCATGTACTGCTTGATACTAATGGTTTCTTTGTTACTGTACGCAAAGAATCTGGCTTTCTAGGAGAAGGCGGCAGTGTCTTGGGGAAAGATACAGAAAAAGAGAGAAGAACACAAAGCAAATATTTCTCAGTTTTCTTCGGTTCTCACCAATGAATCTCTCCAGTCTTTTCTGAAGCACTGAAGCAGTCCAACATGCTGAACAGTGCCTTCCCCCAGACACTTTGTATCACCACCAGGTCATTTGGCTTTTACATCTGCAGAGGAAAGTGCAGCAGCCAGAATTTCCCTCCCACCCATGCCAGCCAGCAGCTCTCACCATTCCTTCCATTCCGTGTGGCAGGAGCAGGACGATCCCGTTGTGACGAACCCACTTGGCCTGGCCGGAGCTGATGAACTGGTCTATTATACACTGTGCTGTGTTGTGGAAGTCGCCAAACTGGGCCTCCCAGCACACCAGGGCATTGGGACTTGCCATAGCAAAGCCAAGTTCAAAACCTGAGAACCAAACAAGTAGGAGAATTAGAAAAGAAACAAACTTGCTGAGAACTCTGTTCCTTTCTCATTAAAACAAATTAAAACACAACCAAAATGAGAGCATGTAGTGGATTTTTGTAGCACTGTTATATATCATGCAGTTTTCATTAGTACCACTTCCATCAGTATCCTACTGATTATTAGCAAATAATGTTTTTCCAGTAGTGACTCCAACACTTCAAACACTTCCTCAAGCATCTAAATATCCTAGGAGCTTTAAAATTAACAACTAAAAGCCTATCCTCAGCTCAGGATTCCATGAGACACCTTCCTAACACCTCGCTGAGGGAGGTACCCTACTTTCCTGTAAAATTCTGCTTACAGACCAATATCAGTTCACAAAGCTACTTGTTAATTTTATTACTTGTACAGACCTGGACAACAATATCTTTTTTTGCCACTCTCCCACATACAGGTACTGAACAAAATTACTGGTGACATCAATATTCAGTCTATAGGCAGGATCATTGTCTTCGGGTCTTCAGATAAGCCTGAACATAATATCTGTATGGAGATACATCTGGGACTTGGGTAAAGAATCCTGGTTTGGCATAGAATCATAGAATCACCAGGTTGGAAAAGAACCACGGGATCATCGAGTCCAACCATTCCTATCAAACACTAAACCACATCCCTGAGCACCTCGTCCACCCGTGTCTTAAACACTTCCAGGGAAGGTGACTCAACCCCCTCCCTGGGCAGCCTCTGCCAGTGCCCAATGGCCCTTTCTGTGAAAAGTATTTTTCTGATGTCCAGCCTGAACCTCCCCTGGTGGAGCTTGAGGCCATTCTCTCTTGTCCTGTTCCTGTCACTTGGGAGAAGAGGCCAGCTCCCTCCTCTCTACAACCTCCTTTCAGGTAGCTGTAGAGAGCAACGAGGTCTCCCCTCAGCCTCCTCTTCTCCAGGCTAAACACCCCCAGCTCTCTCAGCCGCTCCTCATAAGGCCTGTTCTCCAGCCCCTCACCAGCTTTGTTGCTCTTCTCTGGACTCGCTCCAGAGCCTCAACATCCTTCTTGTGGTGAGGGGCCCAGAACTGAACACAGGACTCGAGGTGCGGTCTCACCAGTGCTGAGTACAGAGCCTCCCTGGGCCTGCTGGTCACGCTGTTTCGGACACAAGCCAAGAGCCACTGGTCTTCTTGGCCACCTGGGCACACTGCATGGTTAATGCCCCTTTAGATCTCTGCCTCAGTGGCACAGAGAAGACCAGAAGCGCTCTTCATGGGAAGCACATCACTACTTCAGCTAATGAAAAGAGAAGGGAGGTGATTGTCCTGCTCTACTCTACGCTAGGGCAGCCCCACTTTGAGAACTGTGTGCTGTTTGGGGCACCACAGGGTAGAAAGGATCTAAAGCTACCAAAGAGCACCCAGACAAGGCCACAAAGTTGGTGAAGGGTTTAGGGGGAAAGCTGTATGAGGGGCGGCTAAAGTCACTTAGTCTGTTCAGCCTGGAGAAGAGGCATTAAAAAAATTTAATATATTATGAGATGGAAGAGAATAACATTTGAAAAGTACAGCATACGAGTTACTTCAATGTTATCAGTGCAAGGTAATTGATTTAGCAATGGAGGAAAATTTCAGGATCAAGACAAACCTATTCAAACCTTCCCTGTCCTTTTTCACTTAGCAGAGAGGTACTCAGAGCTCTAAGCTAACACGGGCCTAAGATTGAGGTCTTTGTGTGCAGGGTGCCACAAACATACACAACTAATTCCTCCTCTGAAAGCTGGGTGGAAAAAAAAAAAAAAAAAGCAGAAACAAAAGAGGGAAATAGAAGAGTGAAAGACAAGCATTTCCAACACATAAAGTTCACAGAATCATAGAATGGTTTGGGTTGAAAGGGACCTTAAAGCCCATACAGTTTCAACTTCTGTGCTACACCTCCCACTGGATCAGGTTGCCCAAGGCCCCATCCAACCTGGCCTTGAACATCTCCAGGGAGGGGATATCCACAACTTCCCTGGACAACCTGTGCCAGTGCCTCACCACCCTCACAGGAAAACATTTCCTCTGAAGATCTCATCTAAATCTCCCCTCCTTCAGCTTAAACCCACTCCCCCCTGTCATATCCCTGCACTCCCTGAGACCCTCCTCAGCTTTCTTGTAGCCCCCTTTAGGTACTGGAAGGCTCCAATAAGGTCTCCCTGGAGCTTTCTCTTATCTAGGCTGAACAAGCCCAACTCTCTCAACCTCTCCTTGTATGAGAGGTGCTCCAGCCCTCTGATCATCTTTGAGGACCAATGAACTAATTAAGAACTAACAAACATGCAGATACATAAAGTTTAAACTAACTTACCCAAAACCCCCAACAAAACTAGTAAGGTTAGTCTCATACCAAAGAAGCTCCTCTGTTGCGTAAAGTATGAGAACATCCTTCCAACACTTGACAGGTAGTTTGGACGTAGCTCATCTGTGCATGAAACTGAAATTGCTTTAGCTTAACTCAATGACTACAGTGAAATTGGGAATACGAGATTTTTTTTTTCTTTTGCTTCAGGAACAGGCTCTTCAGACAATGTCCATATACAAACTTTCCTGGAAGGTTAGTAGAGGGACAACTGCAGGACAAACTAACTGCAAAAAGCAGGAAAAGCAACAAGAGGTTCACGTGAAACTGTTTTATTCATGAAGAAAATAGGTTTACATATTGTTACTATGGTGTGTCTTCATAGTCTACTAATTCCAACCCATCTTTTTATTTATTGTCTCCATGGCAAGAAATCTTTGAGTCACTTGGCTTCTGGACTGCTGAACTCTGGTCAGTCAATCCATGACTCCAGCAGATGCTCCTGTTTGCACCAGCTAGTAAGTCAGAGGTCAGAAGGAGACTGATAAGTCAGACGGCCTTTCACCTGTGAGTCACCATGACGGGCACTACCGAAGAGGATGGCTTGTGCTGACCATACCCTTGGCCTGGCTGCCTCAATGGCCTTTCTTTCAGAACATATTTTAAATCTCTGTCCTCCCTATTGGTGTGATTCCATTTTTTTTTAACACAATACAAACAACGGAAAAATTTACAAAGCTCCTTCAATGTGCGTTCCCAAAGGTATCTGAAAAATAGATTTCCCTAGATAGGCTCAAATCCCATTCTAATTTTACACAAGCATTAAGAGACCATTTCTACTGATTGGATGACATGGTTGAGAAAATATGCAATATGTTCCAGACTTATTTGCGCATATGCTGATCTCTGTAAGGATGGGGTAATGGAGCTTTTAGAGAATGAACTGGAGTCTTGATCACTTGGAGTTATCAATAATCACGCAGGGATTTTCAAAGAGTACAGAGCTTGATGGGTATTTAACACTCAGTCACAGGACACATATAATTCTGTTTGATATATTAAAACAACCCCTAAAATTCATATGGAAAAAGAATGTCATTTCTCATTTCCTATCTTGCGGACCACTTTGTGCTAATTATCTCCATGAGGTGATAATGTCCCAGGTGAAGCTATATTGAAAGAGACTCAATGATCTCAAAGGTCTTTTCCAGCCTAAACCATTCCCTGTGATCCTAACACAGACATCTTTTGCAGGCTTTCTATTTCTAACAGTCACAGAAATATCTGAGAAAATATATCCAAATGTGATCTCTGCATTCTGATGAATGTTTTGAAATTAATTCTGCTGAGACTACTATTTCACATCCCGCACAAGGACAGGCTGAGCTAGTTGGGCTTGTTCAGTCTGGAGAAGAGAAGGCTCTGGGGAGACCTTACAGCGACCTTCCAATACTTAATGTGAGCCAACAGAAAAGCTGAGGAGGGGGTCTTTATCAGGATGTGCAGTGATACAACAAGGGGGAACAGTTTTCAGATGAAAGATTAGATATTAGGAAGAAATTTTTGACTGTGAGGGTGGTGAGGCCACTGGTAAAAGTTGCCCAGGGAAGTCGTGGATGCCCCATCCCTGGAGGTGTCAAGTTCAATCTGGATGAGGCTTTGAGCAACCTCATCTAGCGGAAGGTGTTCCCCTTCATGGCTGCGGGGTTGCATCTGGATTATCTTTATGGTCCCTTCCAACTCAAACTATTTTATGATTCTATGACTCTATAGAATGTGTGTCAGTGGTAAAACCATCTTCGATATACCAGAACTAATTTTCCACCAGGCAAATGACAATTAGAGTTCTTAACATTGAAGTAATTCCACCAACAATTATAGCAATTGCTAGGGAGTCCGTCAAGAATTACTACTCCTATGTGTATGTGGAGTAAGTCATTTAAAGAGCAAGATCTGAACTGCTAAATTAAATAAAAAATTATTGGTGGAAAGATGTCTACACAGATGCAAGATGAACAATATGTGAGAGTGTAAGGTGCTTCTCTTTAAACAGATTTGTTGGGGCACCAGATAAGTCCAGGTCAGAGAAGGTAACCTGATCTAGAAAGACTGTACAGTTCTAGAGATGAGACACAAACTGCAGGGAACCAGGTTCCTACCCAGGCCCCTCATGAAGGCTCAATCTCAGGCCAGAGTAAAGGGTTAAAAAATCTGCAGCAGAGATCTTGCAAACTTTTACTGTTTGTGTTTGCACAGTCAAAAGCTGAACATTTCTTCAGAATGATGTGCAAACTTTGAGTTTAAAGGGTTAACTTTCACAGCTAGAAAAAGAGAACAGGTTTAAGCCTTGAGGAAATCCAGTGGCAAAACAGCCAGGCTGCAAGATGTAGCGTGCAAAGAATGACAGGTACACTGAATCTGCACATCCAGAGGGTGTTGGAGAGCCACCAGCCAGCTCTTGAACACCAGGCAGACACTCAGAGCTCTGAGCCCACCAGGACACAGGAGACCAGGACCCAGCACAGTAGTTTGGTAGACTTCCAGACTGAGGGGGTAGAGGAAGGAAAAATACACAGCACTTGACTAAGGTTGCAAAACTAATGTTTTAATTGCTGAAGTTCATTAAGGTCCCTAGCTGACAGGCATAGCAGAAATGCTTGTTTCTATTAGCCCAGTTCCTGCTGTGCTCCCTTACTGTTCTTTCGTCACTCCGACAGAGAAAGAGGTGTTGCCAAGCAAAGTGGCAGCTTACACAGCATATTCTGCTGTGGTTTTCCCCACAGCACTTTGCATGATTGTCATAAGAACTGCAGTTTTTCAATTAATGGAAGTAAGGCTATAGCTTAATTGAATATGATCTCAAAGTAACTTAAGGCATGAATGTCAACTAACGGTTATGGAGAGCTTATCAGAGTAGGGATTTAATGTCAGAATGAGGAAAGCTACAAAGGCAGATTTGTGCTATGTTTAATAGAAAATCTAAGTACAGGGACTAACAGAGGGATATGCATCCTTTCACGAACACAAACACAGCCCAGAAGAAAGTGAAGTTAATATTTCACTGACTAAACAGAAAGGCATGCCTCCTTAGAGTTCTGTACAGATACTGTTGAGAACCTGGTTCTTCATTTTTACAGTCTGTCCTATTTCCAAACACAATTTCTGACAGGCAACTGTATTTGCTACTGCTAACCTTAGAAATATTTTCTTCTTCATGAGTAGTAATACTACAGATTTCATCCTAGGAGTGAACTGCAAAAAAGTTTAAATCAATACCTATTCCCTTCCCTTTGTCATTTGGTTTAAAGATGACCTTCTCCCTTGAAAAAACCTGTACTCTAGGTCTTATGGTTTAGGAAATTACTGAACTATGCACTAGTTCCAAGCCTATTTTGCCTGGATGTTCCATGGAAGATCCTAGTTCAGGATGTTACCGCCCATGATCTCTTAGAGCCAGCATTGAACCTGACTGAGAATAACAGATCTTAGAGGTCTTTTCCAATGATAAAGGTTGGAAAAGACCTCTAAGATCATTAAGTCCAACCATCAGCCCAACACCACCATGCCTAGTAAACCATGTCCCAAAATGCCATCTCTACATGTTTTCTGAACACCTCCAGGTACGGTGACCCCACGACTTCCATCGGCAGCTTCTTCCCACACTTAACCACTCTGTCAGTAAAGAAATTTTTTGTAATATCCAATCTAAACCTCCCCTGGTGCAACTTGAGGCCATTTCCTCTTGCCCTATCACTAATTACTTGCAAGAATAACAGTACACAAGTCATCCTGAGGGCAGTAAACACAGACAGGAGATCCTCTCAAGTATTTAAAAAATGCTGAAGTGCCTGTAAGTTACTTTTGCTTTTCTCCTCTGTCTAGATCAGCAAGTAAACTCAAACTTAAATGACCTCACACAGCTATCATTTATACTCCCAGACATTCAGTTTCAGTAAAAATGGAAATTTATAGCTAGATGAGTGAATCGACTAGCAAATTGCAATAATCTGGATATAGCTAAAAACAGAAGACGTAGGATGTCAAACAAAATTATCAGAGGATGTTAAATACTCTGATTTAATGCTTCAGAAGACAGACTCCACAGGTTACTGTATACAAAACACAAGCAATCGTTAGAACTACAAGTTAACATCAGTGCCTTTGTTTTATTTCCAGGTGAAATCCGTCTTGTCAGAGTATCATCTTAATGGAGCAGTTACACCCTAGGCATTCCCAACCAGCTCAACAATACCTCAGTGCAAAGCTCACAGCTCTGTACCGATGCCAGTTCTTGGCTTAACTACCGGCCAAGGAAATAATCTATAGTTTGAGCATGCTGGGCTGTTCATTCTCTTTTTACTTAGCTCTATTTCACAGAAACTGAGGGAGTTCCCAAAATGCTTCTGAGGTGCTGCAAGTTAACACACTCAAATTAATTCTTAACACCTTGGGGTTTTCCCACTTTATATCATCTCACAACCCTCCCACCCTACAACAAATACTTTAAAGTACTGATCCCAAACCCCGCTGATTCCCTGCAACATGCTTATACAGTAGAAACAGCAGTTACAGAAAATAAAGCATTGTAGGGGTTTGCTACTCCTGAACAATCAACCCCTTTGGCTAAGAATGCTCACTTACTCTTCCATGTACTAAAAAGGAGACCCGGTAATGTTACCAAGTCAAACAGCTAACAACTCTAATAGCTCTGCTTTGACTGAGAAGCTTAACTAGAAGAGACATGTTCTCACACTGCCACTTATTCCAACACCCTGTCTCTATGGATATAAAAGATACGCGCAAACACACTGGAGAAGATTAGTAAGTAAAAGCTAGTGAGGGAGAAGTCACTTAATTATAAAACCACTTCAAGACAGAAACATGGCATTTTTAGTTAAAACAAAAACATCACTCATCAACTTTTTCTGTCAATTTAATATCCTTTGCTGTTAGAAAGCATCTCGGACACGAGGGACTTAAAGCTCTTAACAATTAAAAATGTCAACCTTGCCAGTCTGGAAGAATCTGTCATCACATCTCCTGAAGAAGAATTGCACAGAAATAGTATTCTTGTTTTCAGGGGATGCACAAACCCCTATTTTGCCCTTCACTTGTATTCAATTGAAGTTATTAAAGCAACTTTCATTTTTCTGCTGCTGGGGAAGGAGGAAGAGCAATAGTAAGCAGAATGATATCAAGAAAAAAAAAAGAGCATACTTGAGATTTTTTTTAAAGAAAAGAGCTGTGGCAGCAAGAATTACCCTTAACACCACGTCAACACCAGGTTTCCTAGGCCTACTGGGGTGTAATTTTTTAAACCATTTCCCGACATCTATCATTTTCACATTTCGATACATTATTTTAATGTAAAAAACCCCAGAGCACACTGTCAGAAACAATAGGTAACTGAAACAATCACCTTCAGAAATTCAATTCTTTCTTTTTATCTGTCAGTTCTTTTTTCTTATGTTTATACACATCCTCTTTTGCACTCTCCAATATAGAGTTTACATTTACATGTAACTATTAACTTCTACAGATACAAACCCCTGGTCACACCAATTCTGCCACAGACCTAACAAAATATTTTAAAAAATCTCAGATCATCAGCCCATGCTCCAACCATACAGCTTTACATCATTTTAATTCTAATATTATTAGCAATAGGTAATATCTAGCATATGTAAAAATGACTACATGATCAAATATTTCTGGAACCTTGAGCAAGCAGCTATCAATTACCATTTTTATCTACCACAATGTTTCATCTTTTCCCTTCACGCTAGCTCCAATATGGATACAAAACAGTATCTCATTATTTATCCACAGAATCAATAACATTTTTGATAAATCATTAGATGTATTTGGTTTGTGCTCCACATTCTTCTCACCACCCTCATCGTGTCAGAGTGAGATTATCCATTCTCTACAGCTGAAGGTAAAATGTCCAGTACCAAAATATAATTCACTATGATTAATCCTACGACTAACAAGAATTTGTTTTCTTGAAACAGCACATTCAGAATAGCAGTTCAGATAAGGCTAGGGTAGACTTTTACATCTATATTACAATGCATCCCTGGTTTTGACAGTACCTCACTTTTTAAAAAAGCATTAGGTGCATTAGGTTCCAGCACTGCCAAGATCAACAAGAACAGATGGATACTTTCAGCAGTATCCCATAACAGTGAAATGTAGGGATGTTTAAGAGATGCCAGAATATCTGATATTCTGATATATTTCTGAAACTTATTTCATATATAACTGTTTTACAGCTTTTCCCCACATTCTTGCTAAGCTCTGTTTCTCATACAGCTAGGCTGTTCTCCAAAATTCATCTTCTGTCATTGCTACATAATTCCTGTTGAATACTAAAAGACCAAAAAAAAGGCATATTCTGTGCCTTCTCCATCAAAAGCTGCTTAAGTCTCCCAGTTTATAGTTTTGAAGTACAAGCATGTTCTAAGCAGCCAAAGCAAACAGGTGTATCAAGTGCAAGCACAGTGAAACCTGCCAATTGATACGCCACGGGCAACACATTCCAAAATTAAAGAAAACAAAATAAGAAATGAAAACACAAAACAAAAAAAAAAAACAGCTGAAGATCTCCTCTCTAATTTTTAATTCATGCTCGAATGTAGGAACTAAAATATACATTAAAAATACTGTAGGAGGAAAACCAAGAGTTTGGCTTAAAGTTTATACTATAATGAGTTTATAAAAACCCTTCAAGATGAGATTTGTCAGTGGACAAATCTTACAATGAACAGGGTAAATTTGTTTAATCTCTTGGTAGAACTACTTTTGTCAGGGGTGAGGTGGGCGGTGGGATCACTTGAGGCATTTTGACTGGATTTTAGGCCCCTGTTCTGCAAATCCCAGCTCCCAAAAAATGATACAAAACTGCTATGAATATGACAGTGGCAAATTACAACAAAGGCAGGGTTTGTTTATGTATAAATATTGCTAGCAAAAGGAGACTTCTGTTTGTTTTGAAGCTTGGCAAACTCAACTAATAAAATACAACTTGGTAGTGAGGAGGAAGACTGGGAAAAAAAGTCTTCCTTATTAGCAATCATCAGTTCCTACATCGTGTTTGAGACTACTGAAAGACAACCAGACTTGTCAGGTGGGTACCCAGACATACCTAAGACCCCGTACTCGGACAGGGAGCTGTTGCACACAGTGTAGGGCGCTTGCTGCTCCCAGAGGTGATTCATGGGAACACACGTTCTCTTGTCAACTTCTTGATCGTGAAGCACATGATGACGGTGGCTACAAAGTGGCATTGAAAGAAATTTGTTAGCTAGGAAGAACTTTGGGCTTTAACAGAGCTATTTTCAAAGATAAACCATCAAGGCTATGTTTAAGAAAGCAGGCAAGCAACCGAGTCATCTTTGATTTACAGAATCCCCTGTGGTTTGGCCATAACCTAGCAATACCATCACACACCTAAATACAATCGCTGCACTAGAAGTACTTGCAACGACAAGGCAGACTTGTTCCCAAGCTCTCACAGAAACCGAAAACACCTCATCACTAGTAGAACTGGTGGAGGAGAGGAGGAGGAGTGAGTAGGTTGTTACTACAGACTGATTAAAGTAAGTAAATAAAGGAAGAAAAAAAAAGTTATTAACATTTCCTTCTGGCTCCCTGGCAAATTCTATTAATCTTTTCCTTAAAACAATTGTTGTTTGTCTTGTATGCAAAAATTTAATCTAATCTAATCTCAGCACCAAGACTTGAAGCAGCTGCATTCTCTTTCCTACTATTTTCACTCGCATGCACCATTTACAGCTCTCTAGAACACCATCAATCAGCATTAGAATGGGGCACCCAGGAACACTACCAAAAGAGAGATGACTGAAGTAATTACTGTAATCCATTAACTCTCTGAGCAGACTAACTGAGTGAATCACACCAATATGGCCAGCTTTACAACCGCTAACGTAAGGACAGTTATACTGGTAACAGCTACTGGGTGTTGTATTGCTGCCAACATTGAACTGAAGACTCAGTCTTTTTGTACTTCCCTTCACTATAGTGAATGCTAGCAAAAGAGCTCTGAAATGTATTTAGAAGTCAACAATATAAGGCTGGGAAAAGATAGGATCTTCGAAGAACAGCACAGGGAGGGAGGGGAAAATAGACACATCAGAAAATACACACAACAGAGAGCTGTTAGGCAGAAATAATTTTTGCCACTGTTATTTATTTTTGTAATTCAGCCAAAGACGGAAGATTTCTTAAGCATGGAGTTTCGTGTTTCAGTGATTACAACGAGCATAGACAGCCAGAAATATACAGACACGTTGGTCAGGTTTTGCTGTTATGTGATTGTCAAGTTTACTGACATTAAACCAGTACAGAATCAAGTCTCATTCCCTGTTTCCTTCCTCTCCCCAGACTATGTCTCCAAAATGAGAAGGGCCTCAGTCCTTCTATCTGCAGCTTTGATAACATTAAGCACTGAAATAAGAAGCAAGCACACTAAATACGGACAGCAAGTACTACTTTCTGGACAGCTCTTCAGAAGCTCCAAAATAATGAATGCACTTCCATTGAGTTGTTTTCTTTATGGTAATGCAGTATCTTCAGTTCTTCATAAATTCCAGCTGATACTCCCTCTTGAATTACTCCCACAGGTTTGAGGCTATTATGTACTTTAAAGATTTGGGGGACAAGAAGGGTCTTTTCAGTACAGAGAAAGGATAAAATCACATACACTTCGTAAAAGTTTAAAAAGTGGTTTTTTTCCAATGAAACTGCACCAGCATTTGCAAATGTCTTCAGTTGTTAGGGAAGTTTCTCAGCTTTTTGTAAATGACAGAGAAATCAAACAAAAGCTAAAAAAGAGCAGCTTTACTGAGAAATGCAGTATCTCTTAGATGTGCTTGTATTGCAAGTTAACTTTCCTACCTAATCCTCTAATGAAATGAGCCTAAATATGCTATAAAAGGCAAAGCCTTACACATTTCTCAGAGTATTCTCTTCTGTTTGACGGAGTAGTTGAACATTCTCTGACTTCCTCAGGTCCGAAGCATTTTTTAATCCTTTCCTTTGCTGTTCAGCTGCCCTATCACATTCATAACAAAAATTAACGATGAGACCACAGGTTAGTAAGTTGTGGATTCCACTGCACATTAGGCAAACTCAAAGGCCAGTAGTAAAGAAGACACAGGCTACTGTAAATCTAACATCTGCAGCACCAGCTTCAGTCCCGAACTTCACAAGAATTTATTTTAATGCCATTTCATGCCTTTTCTAAAAGACTGAATAATAAAATCCAGATGGCATGGGAATTCTTAGCTAGTCTTTGCCAGTCTGAATAGCTTTTTATATGAACATGGGTTTTCTTTTTTTCCCCCATATATCACTGTGAGCACAACAAACATTTTTATCTTAAACAAATCTGGATGATAGTTCTGGAAAATCCTCTTCCACCTGCGAGACAACTGGGAATACAGAGAATCGGTATCTCTAGACAA
This sequence comes from Clamator glandarius, assembly GCA_033459285.1. Taxonomy (NCBI): domain Eukaryota; kingdom Metazoa; phylum Chordata; class Aves; order Cuculiformes; family Cuculidae; genus Clamator; species Clamator glandarius. Next base: position 1,461,651 of record JAUNZM010000165.1, on the reverse strand, counting down.
GTCTATAGGTGTATACTAGACATGACTAAGCACTCATCTGAAGCAAGTGGGTAAACTGCTAAAAAAATGAGCACGTGTGTTCCTCCCCCAGGAGATGCTCACTGCTTTACAAGACCATGGTAGTGAAATCAAGGAGGATGAGAAATCAGGGATGGGGAAAGGGGGTGGAAAGGTGTCCAAAGGATTTTGTTAAACTGCCATTAAAATGAGAGCAAAAAGAAGAAATCCCAAAAGACTGGATGCCAAACAAAGCTCAGTAGAGAAACAGACATTGCGTCAGAGAAGACGGGCATCAAGATTTATCTCCCTTTTCTATAAGCATTCAAAATGAAGCATAGTACAGCTGCTAATTCATTCATCCCCAGCAATGGGATTCGCATCGAAGGTTTCAATTAAATACATCATTAACATTTTACTCCATGGAGAATCAGGTAAGGCAGCAGAATGGTATATATTTTTACCAAGTGATCAAATTCTGCTTTCATTCATGCTCCACAGTCATTAAAAGTCTTGGTACAAAGGATCTTGTTTCACTTTAAAAACCCTTGCCAACTGGCAATGTGTTTATTCACAGGATACCCAAGTTCCAAGCAGTCCCCAGTGGAACGGTATTTAAAAGACTTCAGAATATGCAGTAGCAAAGATCTTTCTTTTGCTTCCCAGCGATTAGATGGATTACAGCTGAACTTTCAGCTAAAAGGCAGAAAAAAAAAATCATTTCTGCTTTTCAGCAAGAGAAGGAAGAAACTATCTAAGAACACTTGTTCTACCTTAAACACAATCCTTTAAAATGCTGTTTACAGTGACAGAGGAGATTTGATTATTCCAGAATCTATAACAGGCAGAATAGTCTCAAAATTCCCCTTCCTCACAGAAGACCAGATTGTTTAAAAAATGTCGAAGTGTTTCTTTAGGTATGGGACAGCATTTAACAGTTATCTCAGTACTCACCTAAAAGTACCCCTCTCCACATCCTGTCCACTTAGCCGGACATGGATCCCTTCTTTCAGAACAGAGCCAAAGGCCATGTATTCCGCTAAGGCCCAGTCAACAACCCTGTTCTTGGTCATCTCCAAGCGGGCTTTCAAAATCCGAGAGAGCCCTACATTGGAATAAAGAACAGAAATCAATGGACCTGCTTCAGAGATATTTTATATTCACATTATATTCACCATCCACCTTCACCCGTGGCTAAGTTAAACACAGACCCTAACAGGGTCAAAAAAATTGTTCTTCTAGAACTAAACTGCTAGCAAAGTAAAAATAGCATGTTTCCCCGGCAAAGGGTTGCGTATATTCCTGCCTTGGTTTAGAAGAAGAAAATAAGATTGGCGGTGTCAGAAACTACTGAGGACAATTAAAAAGACTCATGGTGAAATACTAATTCTTAAAGATTTATTTTCACACCTGTAATATCAAGCACTGTTTTATAAGAGAGTGGAAATATCAGCTCCATGATTTGTTCTTCTTTTTTGTTTTTTACTAGCATTTGTCTTGCTGGACTTCTGGATATGTTACAAAGAGAGGCAGGTCAGACTAATCAATACAGTGAACGTCATATAAACAGGAACTTGTGGCAGCTGCCAACAGATATTCAGTTTGTAAGCAAAAGCTGGATTTTCACAGTGAAGATTTTATAACTTGGTAAGCCACAACACAAGTTACAACGCTGAATTTTAAAGGGATTAAAACTTGAAAGCTGCATACAGGTGCTTCCAGCATTGAGGCTATCAGCTTAATCTATTCAGTGTCACTTGATACCATCCTATTTTCCCATCTGCAAGCTGTCCTATCTGTTATTTTCCCATACTTTCCTTTATTACTTTCCTCATTTTTGCAAAAATTGCCCCACTTTCTTTCCACACAAAAATATACTCTGAACGAAATTACTGCAGTTTAAGTAAAAAAACCCAAACAACTTGAACATTTTCCTCTTTAGAATATACTGAACACACAATAAAACAGAATTATCTTCCAACTTTTTGTTGAAAGACTGCAAGATATTAAGCTGTTTCATTCTACTGGAAGGACAAAGTACTTCAAAGGTGCTCTTCCTTTTCTAATTATCCCAAAATTTTCTCTTTCATGGCCTTTTAAACTACATAAGGGAATCTAGCAGACCAAAATTTGCTTTCAGCCATAAATTTATAAGGGCAAGTGTTATTTAGCATCAATGGTTAATCAAGTTACTAAAAGAGAGACTGTTTTACCTTTCTAATTAGAATGTCTAATACTAAATTTTATTCGCTGGCTATAATTTCAAATTTATCAGTGTCACAACAAAGTGCAGAAATGCGTAGGAGAGCTTTAAAGTTCATCTATTAATTATATCTGCTCAACAAGCCTGCAATTGGTTACTGGGAATGCCCTATCATCATTATTTGTAACTGTGTTTGATTGTCCCAAAGGAATACAGACACACAGAACAGCAGACACTTTATTCCTCAATGTATGACTCTGGAGAATAAAAGAGATTTTAGCCAGAAGGAAAATCTCTTTGTCCTGATCCTGACTACGTTCCCTACTAGCTGAAAAAAGATCCTTAAACAAAGTGTCTCCACGTTTCCCTATGGAATGAATATGTTATACCCTGAATTAATTCTAACACTCGGGTTGTCTTACCAGGCCACGAAAGAATATGTTATACCCTGTAGAGCTGCTAAACTTCAACCTGACCAGGGAGTAAAAGAATTAACTCAGAACTCTGACACCGTGCCAGGGCTCCCCAGTGAGATGGACACATCTAACTTCTTCCTGTAATAGATGTCAAACTCGGAACTAAATCTTTTCAGACCAAAGGCTAAGACCTTTTCAGGAAATGCTAAATCTGTGCTGTCATCAATGCTAAATGGTAAGCTGAACGAATAGCTGTGCCTGAATTTGCCCACAGAGCCCATTCAGCTGTTCTAAAATTAGACTCAGTATATCAGCAATGATGCCACGTCTGAAAAGACCAAGCTGTATTCCTGAGTAGAAAGTTATCTAACTACAGGAAAAGTGTCTAAAGTGGACCTCAAATTACTGCTGGTTTTATCATTAAAAAAAGGTATTACTAGTGCTTCTTGAGATGGGTGCCATACTTCGCAGTAAGTCCCACAAACATGCTGTGTAGAGCACAAGGACTTGAAGAATGAAAGGAGGTATTAACTTAATGTTACAAAGAGAATTTTACCTCTCACAGAGGAAAATCTGTTTTAATGAGGTAAGGACTAGAAGTGGCAAGATACTCAAAGCTTTAACAGTATGCCGAGAACCAGCAACAGGACCTTAACTGTCACATTCTCCTTGCCCATAAGGTGGAAGAGTTAAAGTAAAAGCCATAGGCATTTTCCTCTTTGGGAAACGGCCCAACAGCAACTTGTGTGCAGAAATATAAAATCTGAACAAGAAACACAGTGACTAAGAGAAACAAAGACTCCAACTGACCTGCATGTATTTTGAAGTCTTTGACTGGCACCGAACTAGCTACATTGCCAATGTGAGTCAGCAGGTCCTCTGAAATGCCAGTTGGAGGACAAGACATGCTCTTGGGTTCTCCATCCACATTAAAGAATCCTGGAATTAAAAGATCTGGTGAGATGTTCAAGGAAAGATTACGAGACACCTACACTATCTACAATTTAATTAAAACCTTACAACTCTCAAAGGCCATTGGAAGCAGCAGCCTAAACCTCATTCTTCCCCTCTCACTGGTAGACACAATCATTTTGATTGCCTGCATGAAATCTTAACTTGGTCTTACAGGCACACAATGATCAGGTTCGCTTCTGCTTTCACTCCCTGTGAAGTCCAGCTATGTGGGCAGAGGTGGCCAATAAACAGCACGTGGCACCTCAACCCCTCAAAAGAAAATTAAAAAAAAAGGAGCATGAGACATACTCATCCGTTCTGAAGGCACAGACAGCTAACATTACAGGAAAAACACTTCTCTGCTGAACTGAAAAGTGTTATTTTTCAAAGCCACACCTTACTTTGCATGTTCCTTAAGAAAACCTCTTTCAAGTTGTTTTATTTACTATTAACAGAAGCAAACCAAAGGTCACATATTGTTATTTAAAGAAACTGTCTTATAAAAACCATTTAAGAGTCCTAGGGTATGGACACAAAACTGAAGCACGACGATACTAAAACTAGGATAAGTGGAAGGAGACTTCTTACCAGGCCAAGGTGAATCAAGCCAGTGCTTGATATGTAGGATCTTGTTATCTTTAGACCTAGCATACGCTTCTTCACATATTCTATCGTACTTTGCAATTTCTTCCTGTAGAACAAAAGTTTTCTTTTTATGATAGATAAACAGAACACCTTTGTATCTTACAGATATGATCTACCATTTAGTATGACAAAAACATTTAACTGCTGAAGAAAATTTACCTACAATCCTGCAAACAAACATTTTAATTTTATCTAGGATCAAACAGCCTTCTAGAAACATGCTTACCCATATTATTCCAGATATATTATTCAGTTTATTGGACAGTGTTACAAAAGGAGAGTACCAAGAGCTGACGTTGCAAGCTGTACTCCAGAATGAGATGGAACTGAAGAGCCAGACATAATTTCCAGCCATTGTTCTAACATCGGTATTATTCCAGCTCTCATTCTTCAGGACACAGAAGCTCCTAAAGACTAGAAAAGATCTTCCTAGAAAACTAGTTTGGCTGGGAGAGCAAGGATCAGTTGACCACTCGTGTCACTGCAGGAGATGCAAAGGCAGAATGCCTTTCATTCCAAACCCACACTCAAGTTCCTGAGGTAGTTAATCTTTAAAGTAATTAACAGCAATGTTGAACTCAGTCTGTACAGCAAAACACCCCTCCAGGATCCAGCTGCCAAAGCCCATGGCACACTCTTACAACAAATCAGGATAGCTACTTCTGCATGGACTGTGGTTATTCTTGCGGATAACAGAATGTACCTACGCAAACTGTTTATTTGTTGATCTGCAGTACAGTGCCACTACATAGTTAGCCACATCTTCTCAGAAGGCCCTTTGTAGCACCTGCACTCTACTCCTTCACTTTCCAAAAGATTAAGGAAAGATCTAACCAGGTTAATACGGACCCTACACCTCATCCTTCCAGAATATTCAGCTCTGAACTCAGTTGAATTACTGCAAGAAAATTTAAAGTTTAATTCATTTTACTGCATTATTGCTGGACACAAGCCAGCCAAGGTTATCAATACATGCAAGTACTCAAATTCCATCTCACTGCTGAATTGAGAGTCTAGAGATGAGGAACAACTGACAAATACCTCCATCTCCGATATTCACACCTGATCATCTTTTACAAATCTCAGAACTGAAGCAGATTTTTTTCTGTGCAATATGTACTAATTACTTCACAGCATTGTCAGTCTTCTTGTTACAATGCCATCTATTTTACATGAAAATCCAAAATAAATTGAATCAGAAGGTGTCAAAGGGTGAAGACTTGACACGGTGATGAAAGGAAGGTTTTTAAGCAGACATCACAGAGTGACAGCTTCTCAAGATTCCTTTAACTCTGTTGACGTGTACCTCAAACTCCTGCAGTGTCACAGTCCCATCTGCAATCAGTTTGTCAGCATACTTCTTCAGCACCGGCACCTGCTTATGAATCTGCTTGTACATTAGAGGCTGGGTAAACATTGGTTCATCCATTTCATTGTGTCCCCTCCTACGGTAACAAACCTACAAAGGGAAAGATTGTTTCTGTTGGTAAGGAAAAGGGGAATATCTCTATTTACACAGTTTTACAAAGATTTTAGGAGATTTATCGTATAAAAACATTGTAGGGCTGTTAGTAGTCTGGGTTTTTTTAAATGAAGAAACTAAAGGCCATTAAAATCAAAATATTTTTTTACTGGGTCTTCTGACCCACAGATAAACAAGAGTAGTACATAACACAGAACAAAAAGTTAAGAAAACCAACACTTACCAAGTCAACTACCACATCTTTATTGAATGTGTTTCGCCATTCTGCAGCTACACTACACACATACATCACTGCTTCAGGGTCATCAGCATTCACGTGAAAAATGGGAGCATTGACCACACGAGCAACATCAGTAGGATACGGAGATGAACGAGCCATACGGGGGTCTGTGGTGAAGCCAATCTAAAAATTCCAGAAACTTCCATTAAAATGTGGGCATCTTCCTCTACTCTATTTTGAATGCTTGAGGTTTCTATTAATAGTCATTTACACAGGAGTAGTATCAGCTTTTTCATTTGGCTAGGTTCTTTTTGCTCCCTTAAAAACAAAATAAAGCAAATCTAATCCAATTAAGTGTTATAAATGGAATTAAATAAATGCAGGTGATAAAATATTATCACTCAAAGTTGGTAGATACAATCATTTTCAGGACATTTTAACTATCCTAATGAGCAGAGGGGAGGGACAATGAACACAACTAATAAAAAACAAGAGTAAAAAGAAACACAGTAGCAACTATTCAGTGGATAAATTGATTGAAAAATATTATACTTGTTACCTGGTTGTTGACAACAACATGAATAGTGCCGTTTGTGGTATAGGATGGGAGGTCACTAAGATGAAATGTCTCATAAACGACTCCTTGTCCTGCAAAGGCAGCATCCCCATGTAATAATATGGACATAACCTAAGAGGGAGGATTATCCACATACATATTAGAAGGCAAAACTGCAATTTAAGCTTCTCAGCAGGATTTCTTTGCTTCATATATTTCTGTACTGCTTATAAAACAGAATTTTATTTTCACAATACACCACAGACTTGTCAGCATCCTGCTGCCTTTGCTCAGATCTCAAATGAGTTTTAAGCTTACTTCCTGCAGTTACCATTGAGCTACCAAGTCAAAAACCGTATCTAGTTCAACAGGTGATACATCCCTCTTATGAAGGGGGAAGAGAGGAAGACTCTATGATACAAAACTACCTGTAAACTCTTTTTATTAAAAGTAATATGAAAAACAAGCAGTGGGACTTACTATATTAAAAAAAAAAAATCAACTTTACCTTTTTCCCTGCTGCATCCCCTCGATAAAACTGTTCAGCTTTTGTCTTCCCTTGCACGACAGGATCAACTGCTTCCAAGTGAGAAGGGTTAGCCATCAGGGACAGAGTGATTTTCTTGTTTGTTGCTCGGTTGATCCTCTCATGGTACATTCCCAGGTGGTACTTTACATCCCCAGATCCCTAACATGCAAGATGTAGTCACAATTCAGGAATGTCATTCATACTGGCTGCATCTGATTGATTACACCTAAAACTTGTGCTTTGGTCTGAAAAATGCATCTCGGTGATTGTACCTCAGTATGCACTACGGGTTTGACAATGCCATTTCAAGTTGGAACATTGTTCCTGTTTTATTATCTTAGCATCGTTATCCAATATTGGATAAATTATTTACAGAATACTGACACTCATTTCATTCAGACGAAGCAAAGAAGGATTCTTAGAGATTACGAACATAGTCAAATGATCTGGAACTCACTTATCTACCTCCTAAGACACCTTTTGCATGTTAGAGGTATAGTATAGTCTTAAAATCTGTTAAGAAATTTCACCAAATAATATTCCTCCAACCAGAAAAGAAGAGCAATGCACTTCAGCAGCTGATAATGCTATTTTCATAATAACCACGACCAAAATGACTAAAAGTGTCGACCTCTCTATATAGACATATTGAAGAAGCATCTTACCTCATCAGCTGCTTCTAGTTTGGGATCAAACTGACAGAAGATCTGCTCCAGCTCTTTTCGGATTACATTAGCCAATACATTCAGCCTACCTCTAAAAAAATTCCAAACATAGTTATGTCTCAAAAACGGTAATAACAGAGTTAATAGCCTAAAACTTATAAAAACAGCAAGCCACCTTTGTCAGAAATTTGCAAGTAATGTTTATTTCAAACTTTTGAACTTGAAACACTTCATTCTACCCTTCTCCTCCCACTGCAAAGTTCCTCCAGTGCATCTCCACAGATGTTTTATAACACCTAGTTACTCAAGTCTGAGCAATGAATTTTGTAGCTATCAGTTTTAAAATTATGACATTAATAATTAATTAAAGCAGACCGCAAAATTAAGTTTCATACTGTCTCACCAAGCTTCCTCCATTCTAGGCTCTATGTGATGGGATAGAAACCACGGCTGCTGCCACATTTCCCTGCTGCTTCAAAATAGGCTGCAGTGAGTTCTGCTAGCATTTACCCGTGAAGCCTGTAGCCTTCCATCAACAGGGATTTGTTACAGTTCTGTGTTCCTGTTACTTCCTATGACTGACTCTCGCAACTCTGCCTTCTCTAATATCAACTTCATTAATAATATTCTGGAACCTGAAATGTCTTAAGTCGATAAACCCGTTTGTTGGGGGGTATCAGTCCACATTACCTGTGAGGCATCCCCATTATGACATATTCAATTCCCATTTCACTGGATTTATCAATGATGGTCTTCAATGCAGGAATCATTACTTCACACCCTTCCAAACCAAATCTCTTCTCGGAGGACCACTTGCGAGCCAGAAAGTCTTCAAATCTTTTGCCAAAAAAGAAGACAAAAAAAAAAACCAAGACAGAATGTTTGCATTAAGATCATGTAAAAATACTTCTTGTCAAACATCTTTTAGCAAATCAAATTACATTATACTGCTTTAAGACATATATGAATACATGGTTTTAGGCCTCTGGAAGTCAGTCGCATAAAGGGACGGAGACACAGAACAAAATGTAATTTTGTCTGACTGTCAATTCAGACAAGAAGAAGCATCTCCACCTGACACAAAATTCACTTCCCAAGAAAAACTCTGCTCCATCCCATGTATATGTCTTTTCCAGCCTAACCAATTCTAATGTACATTGACCACTGGTAAGGCAGAGTAACAGCAAAGAAGCCTCTTCTATGGATTGAAGAAGATGTAACAGAGAACCTGTATTTTCTGGAAGTAACAATGAAAAACTTGTGGAAACACAGTTGAAAGCATAGGTCCTGTTTACTCGCAGAGCTCCTCAAGACTCTGTAATATAACAGTTGGTAGCACGCCAAGCACTAGGACACTGGTATCTCTGCCTCAGCTGCGGCAGGAGAAAGATCTCAATGCTTGACAGCACTATGTTCTTTTATTCTTTAACGCATTTGGGCCAGAGGCAATGTGAGTGGTTGAAAAGTACCTTCTAACAAACTCTGAAAGGATTATACGTTGGAAAGACTAGAGATACAAAAAGCAAAGAAAATACATCTTCATGAAAATAACTGTATTGGTTACATCATCCGTGCAATGCCTCAACTGATAACACTGGCCATACTCCATTAACACTCAAGTTATTCCTCACTTAGAATGCTGGCATTTACCTCTTCAGATTGAAGTCCTAAAATCAGTGAAAGGAAGAGTTGCCAAAAGACTCTCCCTTAGCTCAGCCATCAATACCCTTGCAACTCGGGCGTCTAAGCAACAAGCCAGACCCTCAGCTGAGTTACGCTGCCACAGTTCCTCAGGGAAGTCCATGAGGCTGCGTCAACTTACATAACCTGAAAGTGGGGGAAACTGCCACTACAATACTACAGTACTACAATATTCACAGTCATGTCTTGGAAGCCCCCTGTAAGCCACCCTGAGTCCACAAGGTCTGGCACAGGCGTTGGAACTGGATGACCTTTAAGGCCCCTTCCAATCCAAACCATTCCTGATTCTATGATCAGCATCTGATGTTGTTGCGTCCCTATTTTCTGAAACAGGTTATGAATCTTTAATGTAGGTGCATATTACTAGTCTGTTGAAACAATTTTTCCCCAGTTTATCTCCACAAGCAAATGAAAACATTTCCAGATATGCCACAAAAGGCTGCACAAGTGTCATAGACCACAACTTGCCTTTCAAGAAAACAAAATACTGACATACACCACAGCACACACCTCCCTTTGATATTGCAGCCAGGTTAACTAGACCCACCTGTGGGAGCAACATCAAGTATATGGAAGATTAACTGGGACTAAGATAAAGCATGAAGGTGGTACCAAGCCTATTAGAATAAACATTATTTAAAAGACCAGGTGTTCCGAACTAGACACACAGGATAACAAATCTTGAATGTGTGGGAAGGCTAGGCTGGAAAAAAACACCTGGGAATAAGTGAGCTGGAGATATGACTGAAAACAGTCACAAGAGTGTAGAATAGACAAAAACATCCTGTTTGTTTGAAGTTCAGAAAACCAGAGAGCTGTACAAAGATCTGCCAGAATGAGAGAAGCCAGCAATACTTTCTCAATTTGACTCCTGTATGCCAAGCTGATTGAAAGAATATGCTACGAGGTCTGTCTCTCCTTCATTGCTGCGCCCACCTGTACTTCAGATTTCACTTAGACTCTCTCCACCTCTACATCAGCAAAGTTTACAGCTCCCAAGCAGGTCCCCACAGCAGCCTACACCCAGTCAGGACAGAGCAGCGTCCCAGCACCACCCCATCATACCTCATTGAGCGCACCAGCCTGGCCAACAAAGTCCTTTTTTCCCCATTAGTAAACTTCATAACACCTGGCGTCTCAAACTTCTGCCGGATCCACTGGCATTGCTCCACATCATTGATGAACATAAACTCCAATCCGATGTGTTGGCAGTAGGTATTCTAGGACATAAAAGCACCAAAACAGAAGCCTTAGGAGTTAACGGGCCATGAAGTAACAAATACATTTTTTAAATTATATTTTTCTGTTACTCTTCTGAAAGCTATTTTGTCTTCTTCCTCTTCCAAGGCATCTTCCCCAGCCTAATCCTACAAAGTAATATTCCAAAATTTTTAATCTTTAAGATTGTAATCGGGTAATACATTCCAATTAGCCCAATATCCCTGCCTTAAACTGACTGGCGTATTTCACCTAACTCCCTACTGTTCTTATGGGCACAAAGGAGACTTTCTTTAGAGGCACCAGTGAAGATTTCAAGTCATTTATCAAAATCAACCCTAATTTTTTAAATATCACCTAAATGTGGGCAATAAAGACAATGAGAAGAAAGCTATGAAGCTTCAGGCAAATTATCTGATAATAGTCAAGTCTCAGAGGACTGGAAATCCAAAAAAGAAGCCAAGCAGCTGAGAGAGAAGCAGCACAGGGAAAAATGCAAAAGGTACTTCAGAAATTTAATCTCCTTGTCGCAATTTTTTCCATTTTCTTTTTCTTACCTTAAAAAGAATATTCCAAATGTGTGCAAAACACAATTGAACAGATGTAAGACTTAGTGTGAGTTTATTTTGAGCCAAACCACTCTGAACACATAGTAGGTGCTTTCCACTATCTCTGAAATGGAATTTCATGTTAACTTCAATTAAAATAATCCAAAGCTCTAGAGAGAAGAGGGAAACTAGAGGGTTATTTCTCTCTACCACGCATTGAGTTCTTGAGACTTTTAGATTTTGCAGTTGATTTTCACAATTTATTGGCACATTATAATTTTAAGGATTATCTCTTGAACATTGCTGCACAGACATGCTGGAAGTGCAAATATCAAAAAGCAAATAGGGAGCTCAAATGCATAACAGAGATATTATGGCTTAACAACTTACTACACTTCAGCCAAGCTGCTGCCAACAGTTCAACGTGCAAGTCAACACATTCTCTCACCCTTGCAACAGGTCAAAGCCATGAGCTCCTATGTGCCCCAACATTATTCTGTCTTTATATTCCTGTAACTCAACTCTGTATTTCACCCTTTAAAACATTTCGTCACCCCTCATCCTTTTTACTGCAATGGATTTCATTACCATGCAATAGATATCTCTATAGGTTCTGTACTCCAAAATCCTGGAAAAAGCACAGTCAGGCATATCCAATACTTACTTAGTACTTTACAAATTCATTACCATTCCTACTTGCTGTTTTGTTGTTTGGAGCATTAATTCTATTCATTCTCCTAAAATCACTTCATATGGCACAACTGTATGACCCGTCAGATAACGAGACTCTAGAAGAGTGACTGGGGATGGTGAACAAGGACCATTGCTATCTGCAAGCGACAGCTGAGCTTTCACAAATTTGGTACCCAAACCTTTTATTTTTACTGTGGTAAAAGACCCAATAAAGTAGGGCTCTGAGAGCAACCCCAGCATATCCCCAGTACTGTATGCAAAGGTGTTTTATTCATGACACTTTAAAAAAAAGTTTTAAAGGCTCTGCTCCTTTTACACAACACCAGCTCTTTGCAACCAGGGCCTGAATTAGTACTCTACCATATTCACTTCTTTTGTACTCATCCTTAATCTGTGTGTTTCAGATATCCAGGCAAAGAAACCAAAGGTGCTGCCATCTCTAGAAACAGTCTGAATTCTTTCCATGCTCTACTAATAACTAACAAGTGATAAACTCTTTGTGACTGACAAGGGGAAAGAGTTCACTTCTGCTTGGATGAAAACAATCACAAAATCAAAAAACGTCCCACTGACCTCCAGCCGTTTGATGATCTCTCGTAACGACAGACTGTTCTCGCTTCCTCCTATGAACGTGGTTGTAGGCAGCTGAAAGACTTTGTCTAAATCTGACTCATGCAAACCGTAAAACCCTACAAAAAGAACAATTTGCCAGGCAGGGCAGGAGAGAAAAGGGAAACCAACATTGTTTTTAAGACCACCACAAATTAAGTTTAATAAAGGAATATTAAGAAAGAAAATGTCAGATTAAAAAGTGAGAGTATGAATACTCGGGAGGCATCCATTAGTACAGTGCATTGTAGTCTGGATTTTAAAATTAAATGGTCTAATTAAGTAGATATTACTTGATTAGAAGTACAAAACCATTCTTTCTTAAATGCTCAGATAGAACAACTGAAATTAAAGTCACTCAAATCTTTTTACATTTTACTGTATTAGCGTATAATGATATATGAAAGTGAAATATGCATATATGAAAGTGAATATACGAAAGTTACTCCAAATGTTTGTGTACCACTTTCTCCTTCTTGGTACTGTAATAGGTTTTTCAGCACCAAATTAATTCCGATTTTCTTTAATGCTAAACAAAAAGGGAAAAAAAGGAGGAGGGGGAAGGGATACAGAAGATGACAGAGGCTATATTGTCACTTGAAACAAAGCAGTGCTACCATCCTATTTTTTTAATGTTTTATTTCCTTTGCTGACTTTCTCTCAGACCTCCCGGGCACTTCATGTTCTGTCATGCAAAAAACAGGAATGATGTGAGCCCACTCAGAACATCTGTGCTTTGTCCTGCAGCACTGCTTGTTCACTGTAGTATCACCTCATGCTTAAAGAGATACATCCCTACTGAAATCCAAGAGCTCCTGAATGTGGTTCTAGAACTAAAATTGCACACAATACAGACACCTGTAACCAGCAGCATTTTTAGAAACAACGCCCTGAATAAATTTCCTGGCAGAAGGTTTGTAAAAAAAAAAGGAAAAGGGACAAAGGGAGAGAAGTGACACAGAAAAATGAAACCCTCAAATAATTTCTGTACTACCTGAAGCCTTTTAGAAGTTTCCTGCCTGGGACATTCCAGAACAGGCAACATTTGGGATCCTTCTCTTTTCCGCTGTGCCAAGGCTAGGTTAGAAATGTTGTTTCCCCTCAGAAACTGAAGTATCACCTCCCTTATGCTCTCGAACATATCCACCCATCTTATTCAGCGGTCTCACACAATTTCCCTAAGCTCACAAGGGCTCAATAGGACACCGAATTCCAATCAGTCACCTCATTCTGGACTGAACTGTCTGCACAGTTTAAAGGAATTGGTACCAATGCCAGCAATTATTCAAGCTCCAAACAAATTATGTTCATGTAGTAAATGCCAAATGTATTTTCTAGCAGATACTTTCCTTTAATTAAAGCGGACAAACTTCCCTGATTTGTGTAAGCACCTCTCTATTTACAGGCTTAAGCACTCAGTCACCTTCATATGACCAAAGGTCAGAACTGCTTTCTTCCCTACTGCCAGAAACGGAAAACAAAGCAGTAAAGAGGCAGTAGATGTACTTACAATAGAATTAAGCAGAATATTTTTTTTATCTACTATTCACACTATGTTTTATGTCTGGTCCAAAAAGCTTCCCTACACATCAAAGGAAAATTGATTCAGTGTCTTTATAATTAGAAAACCACCTCTTAAACAAACCAGGTGACTGAAGAGTAGAGAAAAATCAATCAGATGGGTTTTTATTCAAACAGAGAGGAGCAAAGAAATGGATCAGTGCAATTTTACAAAAATGTGCGCTCCTAGCATGCACAACCTCTGCAAAAGCAGTCCCCAGTGCATTACACTCTTCCAGCAATAAACCAAAACGATCACCACTGGATTATATAGACAAGCCAAGGATTCTCCACTTTTCATGTTTACTTCTCAAGACTTCAAGTTATGCAGAAGGAATAAGTAGAAGAAGCTAGAATCCAAATTTGGTATGAAATTTGTCCTAAATTCCTCAATTCAGCATTTTGTTCATTGCTTGTTTTTCCTATTAACTCATCTTCAGAAATCCCTAGTCAAATTTAGTACCAAGCATAATGGTATCAAAATAATTTACATCTTGGCCTAATGAACTGACTACTGTTAATTTCTGGTGTGGTTCAAAACCATAAGAGTTGGGGGGGGTTATGAACTATTTATAATGTTCACTCATCAGAAGGGAACTTCACATGTGATCTCAGAGAAGAAATTCAATTGTCCTGAAATTTAGCCTCCTTACAGATGCTCAGAGAAGCTATTTCATTATACCAGTAACCTGAAAAGGTAGAACTTTCCCTGAAAATGTCTTATTAAATCACCTCAGCCCAATGAAACAAGAGAGATAAATGACCATTGGGAATAGCAAGGAATACAGTGTACGCACCAAGTTTATCGATTGTAGTGATTAAGTCAGATGGAACAAATGAATCCAAGTCTGCATCCAGAATTCCAAGGGGATCCAGCTGAGCTACATGATGACCACGGATCTGAAAAAGGAGGAAAGGGAGAGAAAAATGAAATCACACTAACAAAAGTCAGACTAAAGGAAATAGTCACTGACATAGAATTATAGAATGCTTTGTGTTGGAAGGGACCTTTACATCTTCTAGTACAACCCTCCAGCAGTAAGCAGGGACACCTTCAACTGCATCAAGGTTGCTTAGAGCCCCATCCAGCCTTTTATAGATGAATTTATGAATATTTTCTCCTTAATATTTTAATTTTTAAAGACAAATTCAGATCACTCAGGTACAATTTCATTCACACTATTATTGTCAGTCAGTTTCAAATCCATGCCAGGCAAGATCATGGAGCAGATCTTCCTGGAAACTATACTGAGGCACATGGAAAATAAAGAGGTGATTGGTGACAGTCAACATGCCTTCTGTAAGGGCAAATCACTTCTAGAGTCTTCAACACACGAAGTATGTGGATCTCTTAAAGCAAGTCCACAGGAGGCCACAAAGACCATTTGAGGTCTAAAGCACCTCCCATACAAGGACAGACTGAGAGAGTTGGGCTTGTTTAACCCAGAGAAGGCAAAGCTCTGGAGAGACCTTAGAGCAGCCTTCCAGTACTTAAAGGGGCCTATAGGAAAGCTGGAGAGGGGCTCTGTATTAGGGAGCGCAGGGATGGGATGAGGGGAAATGGTTTTAAGCTGTAAGAGGGGAGATTTAGATAAGATATTAGGAAGAAGTGTTTTCCTGTGAGGGTGGTGAGGCACTGGCACTGATTGCCCAGAGAAGTTCTGCATGTCCTCTCCCTGGAGATGTTCAAGGCCAGGTTGGATGAGGCTTTGAACAACCTGATCCAGTGGGAGGTGTCCCTGCCCATTGCAGGGGGGTGGAACTGGATGGGCTTTAAGGTCCTTTCCAACCTAAACTGTTCTATGATTCTATCTTAATTTTCTCTGACAAAGCATCTTAATAAACTGCAATCTTAATAATGAATTGCATCACACAGCAACAGAGCGCAACTGAAGTGTGGTTCATCAAGAAGTAACTTGTAAAAACAACATTCAAATGTTCTGTATTTTCAGGAGAGTTCATAACAAAATGCATTCCACTCCCAAGCAAACAGAAATATGGCATCTTTTTTAGCCCTGTAAATTCATCTGGCTTCTGAGACTGTTTGCATCTCATGAATCACCACTAATAAAACTCTTGACAGGCCAAATGATACCCAGGGCAACATATGTGCCACTTCATTGTTTACAGCGGCACAAAGTCTATCTGACTGGAACTAAGCAAACAATTCTCTCTCAAGCATCATCAACAGTAAAGAATTCACCTCCCTAAGCTACATCTGCCCTGCAGTACTAGTAGGAAGACGAGTAGTAAGAACATCAAAAGTCAGAAGAGCAAATCAGTAAAGCACTATATTACACTCCCAGAACAGTTTGGTCTTTAACTAAAAGACAGAATTTTCCTCAATATCAAGGTATTTTATAAGAACTTCTTTTTCCTTCAGTGGATACAGAAAACAGTAACAACTGCAAAAATCAGAGATCAACCTTGTGAAAATACATGCATGGAAAATTCTCCACGAGAAAGAGCAATAGATAAACTGCCTTTTTGGAAGAGCAGCTCAACAGACCACAGAGCAGCCTACCACAAAAACCATAAGCTACTGACAGGTCTGAGAAATTAAAGTTCTGTATCCTTCTCCATTTCATTTCATTATCAAGCAAAGAGAGATCATAAATTGATCGCATCCCTTCAACACTGAATTTAGAGGGCATTAAATACCTTTTAAAAGCAGCCGATTGCCGTAGGTAAACCTATTTCATTGTGCATCACAGACTGCCTGCTATTTATACAGACACGTCTATTCCGTCCCTTGATTCAAATGGTGCAATCCCAGAACTATTTTGAAGTAAATGATGTCAAAGTAGCCTGACATTCTGCAATTTCCTCTAATTCTACAACAATTTTTTACTGCATGCAGTAAAGTGGTTGTTTTCTACCTTACTATTTCTAAGCAAATTTTGTATATTCTTTACATTCACAAGCCTTTCTACTCTATTACAAGACGTCCAACAGTTGGATTACCAAGGTTTATAGCTGAATTACCAGTGACCACGCAACATGAACAGAAAAGGGTTTTTTAAAGTTCCCTTTCTACTCCTCTGATAACAGCAAAGGAGTTAAAGTTCTTAGTGTGGGGCAAAACAGATCCACTCAAGTTAAACTGTGGTAAACAGCTTGGGAAGATACTTACTTATTTGAAGAAAAGACAAACCTGTACAATTTAAAAATCAAACTGGAATACTTTGCTCAACATGGACCTACACGTTTAGCAGGGTTGGGGTTTTTTTTGTTCACATCGGTTTTAAGACTTTTATTGAAAGGAGTTATTCAGCACAATTCTAAATAAAAATGTGTAAATTTGTTTTATATTTAGAAAACGTTTAACCCAAATCAATGTGCTATTTCCAAAATCCTTCTTTTAAAGGAAAAATGGAAAGCAGACATTATTTCTTAATTTAATAAAAGGATTAAAAATATCTGAACATGAAAAAAAGTCAGCTTTGATAAACAGCTTTCTAGAAGGAATTCATCAAAGCTGACTCAGACTCCATACCTTCCACCTCCCAAAATTCAGCTTCTGGTTAATTCATTATTGTTCGTCTCTCTCTTTTTCTGCTCAAATCGAGGACCTAGAAACTCACACAAGATGTACAAGGCAACCACATTTCTCCCTCTCTTAAAAAAGGTAGTAACATCTAGAACTGTAATACAAACATTGCTAGAGGTAAAGACAGATTTGATTAATGGAAAAGTTTGCTGCTGAAGAGAGCAAAGTTCTTATTTCACTGCAAAGCTCCAGATATTCATTAGTATAGCCAGGACAACTCCTTGGATATGAAGCAAAACTATTTTAGATAGCTTAGTTTTCCAATTTTGTTAAGTAACATACTGAACCAGAGACACACACACACACAAATGTTAATATGGTCAAGTGAGCCAAAAGAATAGTAATGGTCAAGCTCTGCCATGTTTGGCTCCTTGTAAATGGGTAAAACCCAATGGATTCATGTTCCTTTTCAGAAACGACTATCTCCATAAAGAGCTTCCAGGTTAAGTCAGATGATCAGTATCGAGGCTGTGGGTAAGCCAGAGAAGAATCCCAGTCTGAACCCAGGAGCTCTGTGTTCAGACACTCTGCAGGGAAGAAATGATTTTCTAGTTCAAGACACTTTGGATCAGAAGCAAGACAACAGACAAGAGGTGGGTGCTGGCCTCTTATCCCAAGTGACAGGTGATAGGACATGGCCTCAAGCTGAGCCAAGGGAGGTTCAGACTGGATATCAGGAAAAAACTTCTCACCGAAAGGGTCACCGGGCACTGGCAGAGGCTGCCCAAGGATGTGGCTGAGTTACCATCCCTGGAGGTGTTTAAAAGACGGGTAGACAAGGTGCTCAGGGACATGGTTTAGTGGCAGATAGAAATGGTTGGACTTGATGATCTAAGAGGTCTTTTCCAACCTAGTGATTCTATGATTCTAAGAGTTGAATCAGAAGATAAAAAGACATAAAAAGGAAGAAAAAGTTAATTGGCAAAGGAAAGGCCCTCCCATGTCTATTTGCAGCACACTTACCTGATATGCTCTTATTAAAGATTGCACAGCAAGGTGATCTTCAACAAGCTTCTCAGCTTTACCCGGTGTCTGGGCCAGGCCATGGCTCTGAAGAAATGATGCCTTTCTTTCCAGCTGATCTGGTAGATGGGGATCATACGCTTGGCCAGCATTAGCATTTCGGAAAAACAAATCCCAGGACTGGATATGTGTACAGAGAAGGAAAGAAGAAGGAAAATCTATTACCTCAAACAGAAATCTCAACCAAATGCAGCTCCTTCAAGGCACAGATGGTACCTCACTACGTTACATTATATAGACCCCTTAACAGTCAGCAAAAAGAAACCACTCGTATCTCCACATCCCAGTAGCAACTGTGTGTTTCATTTATGCAGAGCACTTTTCATATCATTTCTTACCCTGAGCTTCCTCTGTAAAACTCTCCAGCACACAGGAGTGCAAAGCATCTTCATGCATTATTCATTCACACAGCTCTTTTTAACGGTGATGTTTATTCAGGCACCCAGTAATGGGCATGATATTATGCTGCTGGTAAAGAGATATCAAGCCTATAAAACTGAGAACCTTAATAAATGAAATTAAGTCATTCCTTTAGTGATACTTAAACAATTTATGATACTTCAAGACACTCACTGAATATGCTATGTCAGAATCAGTCCTTAAGGGTCTTTCTGGAGGAAACTGTTTAAAAGCAATTAGAGCTCTTCTCAGTGAGGCTTCTGGTCTAAGATCCTTTCCTCAGCAGCTTAGGCTTCCTGACCATGAAAGAGATTCTGGAGCTGGTTTCAGGTGCAAGTCACAACTTTAGAAGAGCACCTATTTCAGAAACCGAATCACAACAAATGAAAGATCCTTTTATTCCCACCTGTACTTTTACACAAGCCACCTGCTTCACACACACCCAAATCTGGTTCTCCTGAACTGTCTCCATTCTGATAGGGTGGTCACTCACCCAGATTAGAATGGAATTAGACTGATGGATGCCAAAAGACAGCAGCAGAATGGGATAAAAGATTTGAAATGCTCATACTCAACAAAGACAGAAGCCTGTACTAGCAGGGGACAGACCAATACTTGTGCTTAACTTACGTCTTCCATAAAAGATAACAAACAAAAGGTCATAAAACACTTTCCTCAGCATGGCTAACTTAGGAAAGAAAGGAAGCTATTTCAAAACTTTAAAACCTTTGTGACTGAAAAAGAAGAACTGCAAAAGCTAAATCTCATCTTGTACAGTGCACATTATTTACCGTGGCTAGCAACTTGGAACTAAAGCATTTCAAGGAACCAGTGCCACAAAATTCAAAAAGCAGCCCAAAGATTTCATATTAAAAAGAACATCACTTAATGTATTCATTACAGAATGCACAAAATAATCAAAATAATCTAATACCAACACTGCATGACAGGAAAAAAATATAAGATTCTGTTTTCATTAACAAAAAGTCTTCATATTGAAATTTCTACAAGCTTTAAGGAGTTCAGAAACACTACGAGAGGGGCAGCATAAAAGAGCTGATTGCCAGTCGACCTTCCAAGTTCAAGTTACGGAATGGGGGAATTGTACCTGTGGGCAGGAACTTCAACATTAACAAGAAGCCACTTACGAGAAATGCTGCTTTAATGGACCTCTCTTACTTCTTTATTAATACAAAGCTGTTACAAACACAATAAACCTAATTTATCACCCTGCTCTTACACAGATTTATCTAAACAGAGCCTAACTTTTAAATGCCATGACAAATTAAGGCAGACAGCTCACGCGTGGTGGTCAGATCCAGACACAATGATGAATTCCTTCCTACCACCTTCCCTCATTTATGCCCATTCTCTGTATTCTTGCTAGCCATGCCAAGGATGGAAGTCTGATTTTATACAATAGTTTATAATCCATAAATGTCTATAAGAGCTTATTAGCATAATTGCATCACCTCTGGTATTCTCTCTGTTCTTAGATATTCTTACTCAGTATCAAGAACCATATTGTTATTCCATGCCCATAAAGCACCCGGTTTAAGAGTCTGCAGATCCCAGGCAGTGAAAAACAGATTACAATCCCTTCATGTTACAACTAAGGCTACTTAGGAGGAACTATTTTGGCAATACACAGTTATTAACTACCATTATATAAGGAAATGCCAAACACATTGGCATCCAAGACAAATCTGATATTTGGAACTCACTCAAGGTTTTAATAAAGAACAGGCTTTTCTTATGTTAAGTTTCCTTCTTCACTTTTTACACCACCATGGTACACATACAGTGATGATAATACAAATATTCCTTTGTTGACTCTAAAGGTTTTCACAGCATAGTCCCACAAAGAACTGAACATGTTCTTAGACAAGTACTCTGGTGAGGCAGTTGCTATCGAAATCCAGGCAGCACACAATCTGCTTAACGATAATAAGCATAAGGCCCTTTCTTCATGCAAACTCACAAATACAAATACCTTCAAAACATCTACATCTGAAGATGCAGCCAGCTGGGATCTAAGGAACCCACGCTACCTGTTCATATCGCATTTTTTAACTTATTGATTTGTTGGGCAGGCTTGACATTTGATCAGAGGGGAGGGAAAATACATCATTTGGCTACAGAAAATTAGTTTCTTCTAGATACACATCCATCAAAGCCATTACAAATTTCTGTAGTGTCTTTCAAGATTGATACCAGATTATAGTCTTCAAGTCTTGTGTATCAATGTCAGACTTTGGCACCAGCATTTGCCATGTGACTGAACAGACAGAATTCCAGTTTGGTCTCCCAGCAAGCCTTGCAAATTAGCACAGTTCCTTAAGAAACCAGTAGAGGAGACATAACTAGAAAACTACATCTGTAAAAAATAAATTACTACAGTGATACATGATACATTCCCTATTTTTACCCTGTCAGCATATCTGTATTATAGGTAACTGTTATTTTCTCAAGTAATATACAGTTCAGGTGATTCAGTGACAATATTCTACTCTGCTATAATAAACAGTGTTTCACTTCAAATAACAAGTAAAATACTAGTTATCCTGATGGTTTGTTTTTTTCCTAGTGACATCACAATATCAACTGCAGTGAGGACAGTAAAGCCTTAGAAGACACACGCTGAGCATCAGTACGTTGTTAAAAAAAAAAAAAGAAAAAGAACGATGAAGTCAAAATGAAACAAATCCTACATACTTTTTATAAGTACATGAAACAAGGAAGTGATTACACACTCACAGCAGAGCGGCTGCATACAGGGTAACATGGAAGGCATTATGTACACAACATCCAACCATGCAGTTTCGTAATTAATCTTGTGATAGTAATAACTGAGACTTGTCAAGCTTCTCCTTTATGATCTATGGCCCTGACACCAAGCTTCAAGGAGAAATAATGATGGCTTTTCCAGAGCCCACATCATTTTATTCTTATTGTTGTTTTGGCTACTGTAAGGACAGGAAATTCAAAACACAAGGAAAAGCAGGAAAATCATCAGGAATGGATTTGTACGAAGAATAAAAGCTCCTATGGATATAAATGCATATTCCATGACATGGAACCATGGTATACATAGAAAGGAAATTCTAAGAAAAACAGTAACACTGGCTGCTTATTGGAACATGACGGTCATCTTTCAAGCAGTTTTAAATAAGCTACCTGGGGAAGACATGTCCAGTCAAATCTTCTGAGGGGAAAATAATTTGAGGAGCCTTGATTAATTGCAGTTTCTAAGTGAAAGTGAAAAGAGTATGATTTTTAAAGCCCAGGAAAAATAAAGCTTTTATTTCATCAACTAGAAGGAGACACATCCCTCTGTCAAGGAGGAGATATCCAAGACAAAGAAACATGGGGGAAAAATAGGAAATAAAGAGGAAAAAGAAGATAGAGAATGTAATGTCTAAATGCCTAGCACAAATTGGCTCTCTAAAGCACGTTGGACATACTGGATAGAACAATGAAATATGAGTAGCCTGCTGAGAGAGTTAAATTCTTAGCAATATCATAACCAACACCACATAAGCCATTTTTGTCTCTTGACAATACTTTCCAACACTTCTACCACATTGAACAATTTCTGTCAACAAAAATCTTGGGTAGGTATTTTCAGCTTTCAGTTGATAATATTAGATGGGTTTTCAAGAAACCAAAAATTAAATTTGGTGATGGAACAAAGTAAAATTAATCAGCATCATTCTCCTCCCCATCCTTTTTTTCTAGGCTGTAAAAATCCCTATTATTTAGGCAAGAGCAGCTGTAAAATAAACCACAATGCTTATCAATCATGCTCTTTTAAGCTCCATAAACCAGGCACACAATGAATTTAGAATCACAGAATAAAAGAACCGTTTGGGCTAGATGGGAGGGACCTTAAAGATCATCCAGTTCCAACTCCTTGTCATGGGCAGGGACACCTCCCCCTACATCAGGCTGCTCAAAGCCCTATTCAACTTGGCCTTGAACATTTCTATGGATGGGGCAGCCACAGCTTCCCTGCGCAACCTGTGCCACTGCCTCACCACTCTCATTGTGAAGAATTTCTTCCTAATGTCTGATCTCAATCTTCCTCCTTCCAACTTATAGATGTTCCCCCTCATCCTGTTCCTACATGCCCTTGTAAAAAGTCCCTCCCCAGCTTTCTTTCAGTGCTGGAAGGCCACTATAAGGTCAACCCAGAGCCTTCTTTTCTCCCAACTCTCTCAGCCTGTCCTCATAGCAGAGCTGCTCCAGCTCTTCAGTTTTACTTCACTTCATTGCTGTTGTAAGTATATTACACATAGTTAACCTGGAAAAGAACTCACACATGTTTTTAAATGTATCTTGACATTTAGGACCCACTCCCAAGTCTACACTCTACTCCACTAGTACATTCACACTGCTGCCAATTCATTTCTGCTGATTTATTGGTCACTGTTCAACCCACAAACCGTATCACCTCACTAGGATCCATGGCGAGACGAACTGGATAGTCTTTGGGCAGGATAGTCTTTGGGCAGGATAGTCTTTGGGCAGGATAGTCTTTGGGCAGGATAGTCTTTGGGCAGGATAGTCTTTGGGCAGGATTTTTAGCATTCCCACCTGCTTCCAGCATTAGCAAAAAAAACAGGCAGGTCTAAATTTAGCAGAAACCTTTGCTCTTTCCTAGGATGGTTGCATCTGGCATGTTCCCCGCTGCCGCAGAGGCCACTTCGTCAGTCCCGGCTGTCTGGGGTTGGCTATTCAGCACCCTAGCCAGCTCCCCTCCAGCCACACCAATCGCACTGCCCTCACATTAATTCATCCAGGTTTATGTCCCCTTGGAAAATCCAAGGGTCTGAATAAGGCATTTCACTTTTCCTAAAGGAAAGATGGTCACTGCAATTCGACTTAACATAAATAAAACAAGATGTCACCACATACACGCCTTATGTATTGAGTTTATCCCTTCAGCATCCTCAAAATAAAGGGTTAATATCAATCTGCAACATCAATACATCATGAAGGCTTCTGGGAAATTCACAGAATCATAAAATAGTTTAGGTTGGAAGGGACCTTAAAGATCATCTAGTTCCAACCCCCTTGCCATGGGCAGGGACGCCTCCTATTTGATCAGGTGACTCAAGTCCCCATCCAACCTGGCCTTGAACACCTCCAGGGCTGGGGCAGCCACGACTTCTCTGGGCAACCTGTGCCTGTGCCTTGCCACTCTCATGGTGAACAGACCCCTCCCTTATGTCTAGCTTAAATCTGCCCCCCTCCGGTTTGTACCCACTGTCCCTCGTCCTATCACTACAAGCCTTTGTAAACAGTCCTTCCCCAGCTTTCTCGTTGCCCCTTCAAGTACTGGACATGTGTCACTCCAGATAATCAGACAGAGTAACAACTTCTAAGTGACACGTTGATGTACGTGCCTCAAGAATATGGGAGCAAACGACCTATTTGGTAAACATTCTGGACACAATTACATTACTTCTTTAGAAAATTACTTGTCTGTCTTAGAATTTATGGGACTTCTCATCAGTTTAAGTTACTCCACATGTATCACCATAAAAGAGAATTTCTTGTCAGCAGAAAGCTTGTTAAAAAACAAGTCTCTGTATTCTGCCCACAAGAAAGTACTTGGGCAATAGATTCAGAGTTAAAAAAGCAAACAAACGATTGTCACACAGAGAGAAGGGGAGAGACAGGACAAAATACCTTTCCAGATACTTCAGAAGGCTTCTCTGACAATTTCAGATTCAGTTTTAAGGTTTCAACTTCCACAGCTACCTAAGGGGAACTGAACATTCATCTTCTTCAGATAGTTTAGAAGTAACAACATCAACACATACTATTTAAACAGAACACATCCTCTGATTCAAACTTGTTACAATGAGGTCTTTTCTAACCTAGTGTGATTCTGTAACAAACCAAAACATTAAAAGCATTTTATTCCTTGGCTCTTCTTCCACATGTAAATAATTCCTTAACAGATTGCTCTAAGAACATTTCCATGGAGAAACACTGGAAGTTTCAGAACAGCGTACTGTTTCTGGCCTGGATGTCTCACTCTTTCCACTCAGCTCATTCTACCTGTAGCTCCTCTATACTTTTTCTGCTGCAGTATCACATCTCACAACAATCAATATATGGGAAATTAGTTTCACACTTTTCATTTCATACAAGATCTTTTTCTGAGCTTTTTACACAGCAAGTTTAAAAAGAAAAACACTGATCCCACCCTCAAGCTAATATTACCACTTACAGTCAACTTTTAGACTTACCTTATGTACGCTTTTAGGGTTTTCAAGCCATGCATAATACATTTCCTCCACATAATTTGAATTGCTCCCACTCAGGAATGGTTCTGAGGTTCCTGATGAAACATACCGCTGGCCATGTGAAAACACCCTTCTGGCTATGTCTTGCTTTTCCAGAAGTCTAATGCCATGCCACTTCAGCGTAGCTGCGAACAACTTCAGATGACTCATGTTTGTTTATTAGATAGGAGATCCAAGTCTATTAATAAGACAAAAACAAATCTAATCAGAAAAAAAAGCCAATAAACTGCAGACACACTTCAGTCTCACAGTGAAAACTGAGGTTTACAGCTGGAGTGCTCCTCAACAAAGCTCAGGCCTAGGCACAAAGTTCTCTTCTGACTGACTGTAGAGCTACACTTACAGCAGTGGAAGGGTTGCAGATGGCCAGCCCCACATCAATCAGTTCACTTCACAGCTTCTGCTGATAACATCAACCTGGTTCCACAAGCAATCATGATACCACTTGTACAGCAGGCTCCCTGAGCCCCGCTTCCCTGGGAACAAATGACTCTTCTAATCATTGACTTCTCTAGAACTCCTGGCAACTGTAACTGCTGTCTCAGATGTAGAAAGCTGTGGCCTCTCACGAAGCCCAGCTAGGGTAGGTTCAGCAAGCACCATCAAATGCACACACAGTGGTTGAAGGAAAGCCTGCTCCCTCAAATTTATGCCATGAATAATGGAGCTGACAAAATAATTAAAAATGTTAGTTAAGTGTTCACATTGGCATTAGCCTTCAATCGTACAGTGTTACACTAAGAAAATACTCCCTTTAATTTGCTTTCCTAACTAGCAGCATTTATCTTGTCCTTTTGATGACCTCTTAAGAGCTTTTTAATGAGGAGAACAGATTCCCTGTAATTCTGGACACCATGAGGGTTGAACCTTGGGAATTCTGAATGCCATCAGCTCCAGCAAAGGGAGTCAAAGCTCACCTTCAGAATAAAAAGAACAAATGTAGCTTACAATTAGACCAACAATAGTATAATCTCAATGCTACAGTTGCTACAATACCAAAGGAATAGTAATAATGTGAAAAGAAATCATTAGTGGTGTTTTCACTTTGGAAGTATCTGGAAAGCTACATGAACACAACAGGTAGGAGACTAATTAAGAGGAAGAAAAGTTCAGGTTTAAGTCCGAGATACCTCTCATTTGTTTTCTTACCCATCTAGAGAAATAATTTCTTTGGTTAGAAACTGAAATCCAAGGTCTTTGCTGTTTAGTGTGACTAGTTGAACAATTACTAAAAGCAAACAAAAGTACTGAGCTGCGAAATGAACTTTAAAGTGTTTTTAAAACAACACTGTCATTTTGTGTCACAGATTAAACCTGATGTTACCTATTACATGTAAAGACTGTTTCATCTCCAATTCAAAAATAGATGCCTTGAAAACTCTGTATCAACACCTTCTGTATAGAAATCCCATTAAATTATTCTCTCCCTTTTCTTCCTCTTCTGACTCTCACTCCAAAAGAGGGAAATGTACGGTTATTTAACCAGACAATTTAAAAACTAATATTGGTCTTAAATAAAAAGAAAGAAGAAGGGTCATATTACATAAACCAGGATTACTGCATGCTCTTCTCTGGAAGCACCGTTTTAAGATGACACTTTAAACTCAACATCTATTTTGAAAGCAGCTGACTGGATCAGTTTCCTTGTCGCTGACTTTATCATTCCAGCAGTAAACTCTCCTCCGCTGTCACACCAAAGTCTCTTTCCTCCTCCTTCCAGACTTCTGCAGCCTTTCCACTCTCATCCACTATCAGATCCAATGATAAGCTTGCAATACCTCTGCCACCATCCACTTACTGAATTTTCCAAACAAGCATTTGTTCACCTTTGCCACAGTGCTCAGATATATGGAAAATATTCTCCCTGGGTAGTACCACCACAACTAGTATACAATCTTCCTTTAAAGCTGCAAAGCCCCCAAACCCACACACTCCTCTCCCCAGTTGGCATTTCCAGCAAGTGCACAGTGGTTAGGCTACCAGTCTGTCAAATCCTTTATACATTAGCATTATTTCCCATCTACCTATAGCCACTTACCATTTCCTATTTCACAGTCTCAAAGCCTATTACAAGGCTGATTTCCTCCTAGGCAACTGTAGGCACAGAAATACTACCAGCACTGTTTCAAAAGCAGATTAAGTCCCGCAGAAGCTCAGAGCAACTGGGACAACAGTGACAGACTAAACACATCATCTGCATACATAATTCTCTTTGAGATGAAACAGCACTAAGAGCGCTACGTGTGCACCGTGCTATTTTGCAAAATTTAGGATGATTTGGTCAGAAAGTAAAATTCAAGTTTTGGGCAGGATGAGATGGATGGGGTAGTTCAGGCTGGAAAAGAGAAGGCTCTGAGGAGAGCTTAGAGCAGCCTTCCAGTGCTTTAAGGGAGGCCACAGGAAAGCTGGGGAAGAGCTCTTTATCAGGGAGTGCAGGGGTGGGATGAGGGGGAACAGTTCTAAGCTGAAAGAGGGAAGACTGAGATGAGATCTTAGGAAGAAATGTTTTACTTTGAGGGTGGTGAGGCACTGGCACATGCTGCCCAGAGAAATCATGGATGCCCCATCCCTGGAGGTGTTCAAGGCCAGGTTGGATGGGGCTTAGAGCAACCTGATCCAGTGGAAGGTGTCCCTGCCTGGGGCAGGGGGGTTGGAACTGGATGATCTTTAAGGTCCCTTCCAACTCAAAACATTTTATGATTCTATGATTTCAATGCATTAACAACAGTAAGAACTGAGAGGTCATTGTGGCACACCTGACAGGTGGGCACTCATCCCTCAAGGGTTAGCTACCCTCACCTTAAGTGCTTTGCAAATTGTGGGGAGAGATAGGAATGAGAGGAACATTTTTCTCAGCTGATCATACTATATTCTTCAGTACAGGTAATTTCACTTCCTTCCTAACCTATCTTCCTGGAGAACATGTAAATCTTTCTTCTAGTAGTTAGCAAAGTACATCTAGCAAAATGACAACAGTTTGTCAGGGAGATTTGAAAACAGGTGTAAATCACAGAATCACAGAATAACCAGGTTGGAAGAGAACCACCGGATCATCGAGTCCAACCATTCCTATCAAACACTAAACCATGTCCCTCAGCACCTCATCCACCCATCCCTTAAACCCCTCCAGGGAAGGTGAATCAACCATCTCCAGGGGCACCCTCTTGCCAGTGCCCAATGACCCTTTCTGTGAAAAATTTTTTCCTAATGTCCAGCCTAAATGACATACAATAACAGAAACAAAGAGCTATGTAGTACCAGTCCTCCCAGTACCATTTACATTTCAAAATGGGATGAGAACCACATTTCAGTTTGTAACTACTGAATATGCAATCTGTAACAGCACAGAGGTCACTCCTGTGAAGGTATAAAGACCACGGATGAAGAACACTATAAGAGATGTTATTCTCATCTCATGAAAAAGTAATGCCTCCATTTTTGTACAGGTATGAAACAAAAAGGGACAAAGCTAACCATCTAATCCCAGCCAGATTTCAACTGCAGATTGATTTCACCTAACAAAACTGGCTTCCTCCTCATTCTTCCTTTTGCACAAACTGCTCTTCAACACAGATGTCAGCTGTCGGCAGCTAAATGAATTGGAGACCACCAGCACAATCATAGACCATTCCGGCCCACTCAGCCTTGAGACTGTCAGTCAAAACTCAGCACACAGACCAGCAGACAGAAGTCAGGAGCAGGATTGTTCTACTCCGCTATGTCTTCTAAATCAAACCTGAAATGAAAACAGTGATTGGCAAGGTACCACGCTGAGCTAAAAGCAACCAGAAGGAAGATATTAATTAAATCTCTACCGGAGGTCAAAAATAAGAAAGAAGCAGTGGACCAAAAGAACAATATGATATTTAATGCACCAAGGGCTTAAACCAGTGGAAGTAAATGAAAGCCCTTAGCAGCTGGAAATTTCTGCACCTGTTCTGCAGTATGGCACAGAATCACAGAGTGGCTTGGGCTGGAAGGGACCTTAAAGCCCCATCTAGCTCCAACCCCCCATGCTGCAGGCAGCAACACCTTCCACTGGATCAGGTTGCTCAACACTTCATCCAGCCTGGTCTTGAACACCTCCAGGGATGGGGCACCCACAGCTTCTCTGGGCAATCTGTGCCAGGGCCTCACCACTCTCATTGTGAAAAATGTCTTCCTAATGTCTAATCTCCCTTCCAATTTAAAGCCATTCCCCCTCATCCTATCACTCCATGCCCTCATAAAAAGTCCCTTTCCAGCTTTCCTGTAGCCCCCTTTCAGTACTGGAAGCTGTTCTAAATTTTCCCTGGTGCCTTCTTTACTCCAGGCTGAACGAGACCAAGTCTTTCAGCCTGCTCTTGCATGGGAGGTGCTCTGGCCCTCAGATCATTTGTGTGGCCTCCTCTGGACTCGCTCCAATAGATCATAAAGCTGATCCAGCTGAAGATGTCACTGCGAGGGGGTTGGACTGGGTGACCTTCATGGCCCCTTCTAATCCAAGTCATCCTGTGATTCAAAGGTTTACTAGCCATGCATTCGCCCCAAGGCACCCACTATCAGCCTTGGGCAATGGAGGATCCTCGAAGCCATAAGACTGCCCAGTATAGTCCTCTGCCAACAAAGAAAACCTGCCTTCAGTGGGTACCAAAGGGATAACACCACTACAGACTCCAAGCTACCAACATGTCATTAAAGAGCAGAGGGGAAATACTTGGAAGGGTTTGGTTTTATTCTTTGGCCCTGCCTATAACACAAGGTCACGTCCTTCTTGGCCACCTGGCAAAAACTTTGCCAAGCCAGTGTCCTGCTCACAGAACTGTTTAGGCTGTAAAACGGCTTTATGATTGTTGAGTCAAACTCTTGTACCCCTGAGGAAACCAATCTGAGCTGCTACCTAGTATGCAATGTCCATATCGATATCTAATCTAATCACATCCCCAATAGAGCAAGGATATGGAATTGTCAGAACAGGTCCAGAGAAGGGCCAAGAAGATGATCCAAGGGCTGGAGCACCTCTGCTATGAGGACAGTTGTGAATACTCCATTTCTGGAGGTGTTCAAGGACGGGTTGGATGAGGCTCTTAGCAACCTCATCTGGTGGGAGGTGTCCCTGCCCATGGTAGGGAGTTGGAACCGGATTATCTTTAAGGTTCCTTCCAGCCCAAACCATTCTATGATTCTATGGGAGTTAACGAACAGCAAAGTCCTCTCCTTTTTTTGGTATTTGATGAGTAGAAGGATGGGAAAGCACAAAGACTGCAGAAGACCAGCACCTGGCTAGTACTTCAAGAGCCAAAAAAAAGATGGGAGGTCAAGATAACCCCAATTTCAAACCTTACGTGGTCCAAAGAGGGCCAGATGCCAACAAAATAGGGCAGGGGGCTGCTCAACAGCGCGGGGAGCACGCGCAAGGAGGAGGACACCCCTTACATTAATGAAACGTGATTAGATGCACGATTTTTTAAGAGAAATCTAACATATACGTATGAATTCAGCGCATAAAAGCCTGCCGCTCCTCACCACCGGGACACACGGAGGGCAGGACGACGCCCAGATCGAAGTTAAGGGATGCCTTGATCCTTAAGGCCACGCCGGCGGTAAGGACGGGGGTTTTATTCCCCTCTTCAGCGACACAACCACCGCCAAACCACCTCCACAAGCGCCACGTTCGCAGGATTTCCAGCCCCCTCCGAGGGTGGAAATCCCACCGCCTCCCCCCCGTGCCCTACAACCCTTTAGGCGGAGCCGTTCTCCCCGGCACCCAGCCCCGCCCTCCCCCGGCGAGACCCCCGAGGCCGCTCCCCCTCATCCCACCGCCCAGTTCCTCGGCGGGGAGGCCCTTCCACGGCTTCTCCCGGAGGCTCCGGGGATGCTGACCCGCCCGGGCCCGCGGCGCGGACACACCCGGCGCGGCGGCGGCGCGGGGGGGCGGCCTCGCGGCGTCACATGCGGCGGGGCGGGGGCGCGCGCTAGGCCACGCCCCCTGTGCCTCCGGCCACGCCCTCTCCCGTTACGATACTGCCGCCCCCAGACCGAGCCCCTCAAGCCACGCCCCCTGCGCCCTAGGCCACGCCCCCGCCCCACAAGCCAGGGCCAAACCTGGGCTGGAACGCTGCCCTGAGGAGAAAGACCCGGGGATGTTGGTTGACAGCGGCTGTCCACCAGCCAGCAGTGGCCCAGGTGGCCAAGAAGGCCAATGGCATCTTGGCTTGTGTCAGGAACGGCGTGGCCAGCGGATCCAGGGAGGTTATTCTCCCTCTGGACTCGACACTGGTGAGACCGCACCTCGAGTACTGTGTTCAGTTCTGGGCCCCTCACCACAAGATGATGCTGGGGCTCTGGAGCGAGTCCAGAGAAGAGCAACGAAGCTGGTGAAGGGGCTGGAGAACAGGCCTTATGAGGAGCGGCTGAGAGAGCTGGGGGTGTTTAGCCTGGAGAAGAGGAGGCTGAGGGGAGACCTCATTGCTCTCTACAACTACCTGAGGGGAGGTTGTGGAGAGGAGGGAGCTGGCTTCTTCTCCCAAGTGACAGGGGACAGGACAAGGGGCAATGTCCTCAAGCTCCACCAGGGGAGGTTCAGGCTGGACATCAGAAAAATATTTTTCACAGAAAGGGTCATTGGGCACTGGAACAGGCTGCCCAGGGAGGTGGTTGAGTCACCATCCCTGGAGGTATATAAAAGACGGGTAAACGAGGTGCTCAGGGATGTGGTTTAGTGTTTGATAGGAATGGTTGGACTTGATGATCCTGGAGGTCTTTTCCAACCTCGTGATTCTGTGTAGGCAGTCCTGTTTCACCAAGGGCTGAGGAAATAAAGGCGTGCATAGGGGAAGAAAGTGTTCACATCTTTTACATAGCTAGGAAGGACAACCATAATCATCTAAACTGAAACTAGGCAGAAGGTGTATCTTCAGAGCTATCTGTTATGGAACTTCCCATGATTCCTGTACAGGAGTTGTGTGAACAACTTGTCCTTTAGATGAGAGAGTTATACAATGGTTCCAAGGACACTTATGTTTTCTCTCCAAAATTTGTACATAAAGCAGACTGAAAGCAGCAGACCTTGGCAAAATGATTGGAACTACGTTTAAGGCAGTTTTCGGAGTGAGTTATTGTCACAGGTGACATAGCCAAATATCAAATGCAAGACTATACAATTTTAAGCGTTCCTTTGCTGGCAGAATTTTTATTTATGTCTTCCAAGCCATCTTTACTCCTGGATGTCTTCAAATTACGAATATCTATCCATTTTCCATAATAATTCACAACATGACATATTTGGTATTCACCTGCTCTTAATCAAGTTACGAAATACCTCCAACCAAGGCCAATCTTCTGTATAGACACTAAAATTGATATTTCAGGTAATACTGACACCATCACATAAATACCAATGTTTGATAACTTTCTGGGTAAATAGTTAGATATAAATAATGGGAAAACTGGGCATGCCTTAAAAGGAAGGAGGGAAAGAGAACTATAATTCATTTTGTGTTAAGGGCATACTGCGAAAATGAGTTTATTGTAGTCAGGTGGGCAGAAAGGGATAGTACAAGCCTGAGGAAGGACCACAACAGGCTTCATAGAATGATTTTGTTCACAAAAGACCTTTAAGATCATGGAGTCCAACTATCATTCCATACCTGGTAAGCCTGCCACCAGACCACATCCCCAAGTACGACATCTACTCATCTAGCTCATCATCTGGAGCTTTGTTACCTATTGGTGATACAGAATTTCCTGAGGCTTACTTGTTATGACTATTGCTGATTAGACTACAACTAATTTCTTCTAGATAAAAAAATCTTAATCCTCATGTATATGAATCAAAAGGCTTATCATCATCTCAGCAGTTTTCCTGGCAGCTGTGTGTCTTTTTGAAATTCGTAAATACTGCAAAGTGCAGGTGTGAATGATTTTGTGTTAAAATGTTTGGGCATGGAGTGATGGCACGGCAGGGAATGGCTTTAAATTGGAAGTGGGGAGATTTAGATTAGGCATTAGGAAGAAATTCCTCACGATGAGGGTGGTGAGGCACTAGCCCAGGTTGCCCAGAGAAGTCGTGGCTCCCCATCCTGGAGGTGTTCGAGGCCAGGTTGGATGGGGCTATCAGACCCTGATCCAGTGGGAGGTGTCCCTGCCTATGGTAGGGGGTGTGGAACTGGATGGACTTTCAGGTCCCTTCCAACCCAAACCATTCTATGATTCTATGTCTGTTATCCAGTGCTTAGCAGAGGGACTAGATTTTGTAGAGAGGTGGCATGGGAAGCACTGTGGGACAGCCCATCCCACAGACTGCGCTGCTGGGGGGGGGACTGCCACGCTCCCTGCAGGAGCCCATCACACCTGCCAAGGAGGTTGCTTGCAGCTGGCCAGATGCTGGCTGAGCCTTCTGGCAAGTGGTGAAATATTGTTAGATGCTGCAGCTACTAATTGAGTTTTAACCTTATTAGGAGCAGACAGAAGTCGTCTTTAGAGCAATCATATTATGCTGACTGAACATAAATTCAATTAAATATTATAGTGAGGACAAGCAGATCTCCCTTCTGCTTCAGAGGGAAACCCACATGTTAAATCTGACTCTGAATACCATCACAGTGAGCAGGGTAAATGTGCTTGAATAGACACTGAGATATTACAGTGCGTTTGAAGGGCTTATGTTCTTCCCTGAAGCCTTTGCCCAATTTCACAGTATTTATGTTCTATTTCTTGTCTCTTTTTTAATTCTTCACACAATGGGAATTTGTGTTCTTGAAACTGAACTTTTGCTTTGGAGCAACTCCCAGTTCTTCAATATGTATTGTAACTGCATTTTGCTCCTGCCTCTCCCACTCAGCTCTTGCTGTACAAAGACATTGCCTTACTTGCTCCTCTCCTTTGTTTGGTGTCACTGGTCTGCACCTCCTGAGCTGTACCTGCTGCCACTCATCTGTGTGCTCTCCAGTCAGCCCATGACGGACCATCAGCCGTCTTTTCATGATTTGAGTTTTAATTCTTAAAATTCCCAACTACAGCTCACTGTTTCCTGCCCCTTTGTGTCCACTTTTATACTTACCTCTCCCTCCCACCGTGCAAAGGGAGATACCTACCCTGGCTTTGTTTCCTGCTAAACTGTCACGCTTTGGAACTGGATGCAATGCAAGCCTGTTAGTGAAATGAAAACTTAGAAAACTGCAATTCACAGCAGATCCAGAGCCAAATTTGCCAGCTTGCTTAGCACCATTCTCCTGCCAGCTCTGCACTGACAGCGTTCTGCGCTAGAGAAGTTTTGCACTGGATAAGATGGACAGCACAAGATAGTGCAGCCAGCACCCCTGAGATGAAAGTCCAACATGAAATTGTGTTGAGACACGCTGCCGTACCATGAGGAGCGCCACAAAGATGACCCAAGGGCTGGAGCACCTCTGCTATGAGGACAGGCTGAGAGAGTTGGGGTTGTTCAGGCTGGAGAAGAGAAGGCTCCGAGGAGAGCTTATAGAGACCTTTCAGTACTGAAATGGATCTAGAGGAAAGCTGAGGAGGGTCGTTTTACAATGGCATGGAGTGACAGGGTGAGGAGGAATGGCTTTAAATTGGAAGGGGGAAGATTTAGATTAGACATTAGGAAGCAATTCTCCGTGGTGAGGGTGGTGAGGCTCTGGCACAGGCTGCCTAGGGAAGTCATGGATGCTGCATCCCTGGAGGTGTTCAAGACTGGGTTGGATGGGCCTTTGAGCAGCCTGGTCTGGTGGGAGGTGTCCCTGCCCATGGCAGGGGGTGGGAACTGGATAATCTTTAAGGTCCCTTCTAACCCAAACCATTCTGTGATTCTATGATTCATTCTATGATTTATCTTTGTATTTATCCTTATTCTCTAGCATGTCAGTGTCAGTCTGACTTGCTCTCTTACTCATTTCTGCCTCTTCCATGCCTTAACCCAGTCATGAGTTATCAAACCAGAACCAGCGTATCTGAACAAACCAAAGCTTATCGTAATGAAACTAGAACCAAGCTGCCTTTGGAAACACACCATGTTGCCCACTGAAGGAACACATTGACCCACCATTTGTTCCATAGGATAGCACCGCGTAACTTACTAGTGCCTTATCTCCGATTTTGCTTGGTTTTGGTACATCAGTTTGCCTTGTCAGATCAGCACCTACTTGCAATCAGCATTGCAGTTGCTGTGGTTAATTGCTTCACACCATGCTCTCTCCAGCACAGCATGGCATCTCAGTAGGCTTGTGTCTTCAAAGGGTAATCTCATAGGAGATGGTCTGAGTATGGGATTACTCATAGAAGGACAATCTCATTAATAGCTTCCCCTCCTGAGACAGATATAGTAATGTTTTTTTGGCAACTCTTCATTGTTATTGATAGTGTAATTCCACTAGAGACAATGCCTAGCAGAAGTTCTCTCAACAGAAACTCCATTTTACTTGATTTCCCAATGCGTTTATTACACAGGAAAACTACAAACAAACATAGGTTCCAGTCTAAAGTATCATCCCTTCTTAAAGCAAGGCAATTTAGAAATGATACAGCATCCTCTCACTTTGAGCCTAACAATAAACTTGGTGAGTGTCCTACAGGGTTCTGCTCATTAGGCTCACCTAATATTTAAGTCTGAGACTTAAAAACCTTAGAGGATCTGAGAGCAAGAATCTCCAACAAGTGATTCAGTCAGTTTTCAAAGGGGGGCCTTTGGGTGTTTGGGGTTTTTTTTGTTGCTTATCCTAGATACACATTTCAGACAAGCTCTAAAAACTTTTGAAAGCCCTATAAGCAGAAGCAGAGTAATGACACTCACTCTTTCAGTTGGGAATCGTGAAGTTATTTGGCAGGCACCTTCTCTGACAGACACAGGAGCTTTCCCTGGTCAGGGTGCATCACCTGGCATGCTCACAGCTGCTTCAAGCCCTTCTTCCAGAACTACACAACATCTTGAGCAGCTCACACAGGAGAGTAACCACAAATTCTTATTTCCAACCAGGCACATCTTAAAGAAGTCCTTTCCCCTTCCAGCCTCAGCCCAGCATGCTCTGCTGTCATGGCATGCCTTAGTCTCCCTGTGCAGCATCCAATGTCCTGCCTGCTGTTGGCACCCTGCACTGTCAGTGCTCCATTTATGTCTGTTAGTGTGAAAAGATATTAATTATAAACAGACTTTTCAGCCTGCGGTTCATACCCTGTTTTCAGGAGGAAACAAATTGCTTTTAGCAGCAGCTGACAGCTGCCGAGTGCTGCCGGGCAGTTCCTCTGGCAGATTTCTAATTCAAACTTCCCTGAGTTTGCTCTGTGGCCTTTGTCTCTATTCTAGAAGACATACCCCCATCAAATGGGAAAACTGGTTTTTGGTAGCACTAGTACAGATCTGCTTTTAGCTGCTGTGCAGCCAGGGTAACAGGACCACTTTTCATGGTGAATAAGTGCTCCTTGAAAGGGCACATCCTTGGGCTTTGGTAGGTGGCTTCTCTGAAACAGCACAAAACAGCGCTTCGTGCTGATATTCTCAGTAGTTGCCTTAAGTGGGTTCCAGTCTCTGGGAACACCTTTCCCGCATACTCCCCTGTAGTGGCTCCACAGCCACGTTCAGTACAGTTTACTACTACAAAGTCAATAGGGGAAACCATGCCCCTGCTGAATCAGCAGCAAATTTCTGTTCACTTCAGTGTTTTAATGGAATAATAGAATCATAGAATGGTTTGGGCTAGAAAGGGCCTCAAAGATCATCCAGTTCCAACCCCCCCCTGCCATGGGCATGGGCATCTTCCACTAGATTAGGCTGGATAAAGCCTCATCCAACCTGGCCTTGAACATCTCCAGGGACAGGACATCCACGACTTCTCTGAGCAACCTGTGCCAGTGCCTCACCACCCTCACAGTGAAGAATTTCTTAATACCTCTAAATCTCCCCTCTTTCAGCTTAAAACCATTATCCCTTGTCCTATCCCTGCACTCCCTGATAAAGGCCCTCTTCCCAGCTTTCTTGTGGCTCCCTTTAAGTACTGGAAGGCTGCTATAATGTCTCCCCAGAACTTGGTCCCCTGTCTCTTTTATCTTCCTTTTTTTGTCAACTGGTATCATTTATCAGACTTTTCTCCCTCCTCAGTCCGACATGGGAGAAGCAGATTAATTACCCCTGACACCTCCTGCAGCCACGTTCATGTGGAAAAATTCATGTGTGCTATTTCCATTCCCTTTGCTTGCTGAAACCTTGGCTTTGTGTGCCACGAGCTTCAGCAATATCCCAGAATAAATTTCCCCAGGTAAAGGAGACATGGGCTGCTGGATGTCTGAGGCACAGGAAACTTGGTCCCAGATTCACACAGCATCTAGTATTGGG
Organism: Clamator glandarius; assembly: GCA_033459285.1. NCBI lineage: Eukaryota > Metazoa > Chordata > Aves > Cuculiformes > Cuculidae > Clamator > Clamator glandarius. Next base: position 1,424,055 of record JAUNZM010000165.1, on the reverse strand, counting down.
CAGGCAAAATGTGAAGCAGCAAGGAAAGCCAACAGCATGTTGGCCTGTGCCAAAAGAAGCAAAATCACTAGCTGGAGGGAAGGAATTACTGCCCTTTCGTCAGCCTTAGGGATAACTTGGTGGGGTCAGCAGGAAGACAGAGCCAGGCTCCTCACAGTGCTGCACAGCAGGAGGATGAGAGATGGTGAAATAGGAAGGGTTCAATATAGATAGAAGGAAAACATTTTTCACTCAGAGAAACAAACACTGCAGCAATGACCCAGAAATGTGGTGAATCCTCCATCCTTGGAGGCTTCAAGACCCAACTGAACAAAGCCCTGACCAGCCTTGTCTGACTCCAGTGCTGAGCTCTGAAGAGGAGCTGCCCTGGATGACCTCCAGGGTTCCTTCAAACCTGACTGAAGCATCTGTGGTTCATACCAGTTTCACAACAGAAGTTATGTCAGATCTAGGGTGAAGCATGCAGTTAGTATTTGGTCAACAGACAAACTCACATTGATAGTTTTGTACAGCTACAATCTATCTTGGGTTTAATTGTTCTTTGTTCTAAAATTTCAGATTCTATAGGTCTGGAGAAAGGAGTAGGTTCAAAGTACAGAGTGCTTTACTGGAAGACCATGATTACCAAAGACCACTCCTCAACTGATCCTGGCCAACAGGTTATTTTCAAGTGACTTTATCCTCCAAACATATTCCTGGGTAGAATCAAACTGCAGGAGCCCATTTGTCTGGTTATGGATCCATTAGAGTGTCATGTGCTAGACAATAAAGCTGAAAGAATATCAGGAAAACACAGCTTCTACCTGGCTGTTTCACAAGGCTTTCTGAAAAAATTAGCCTACCAAAACTACAAGAGCAAAAGCAACTATTATAATTATTTCTCTGATATCTCACTAGATTATCATTAAAATCTTGGAGAAAACAAAGACCTTCAGCATATACAAAGCAGCAAGGGAGTCAGTAAGAGAGGTAGGTTAGGGAGGAACTCTGGCACACTACATTTAGTGTAGCTGCCAAGTAATGAATTCATGTTGAAGTTAGGAAGAGCGCTAAATTTGTCCCAGTACTTTGGTGGGTAGTACGTTGGTAGGACAAACAGCAAGAAGTTTTCCCACTGCCTGTGGAAGCAGATCACCACTGGCACTGCAAAAAAAGCCTGCCAGCATTTAGCATGCTGACAAGGAATGAAGCATTGCCAACCACCCCTTTCTTAACCAAGGAAGAACTCAAAATACTATTTTTCTTTTCTGTTCTACCAGTGGATTAGAAGAAAACTGCTAGAAAATTGTTTTCAATGTTTGCAGGCATTTCACAAGAGAACCTAACAAAAATAGAACATAAGGTCTTTATTTTTGATAGCTTTCTTCTAGCTACACCTAAAACACACTGCATTTTTTTAGATTGTCCCTATAAGTGAAAATAAAACATCCAGGTACCCTGCCTTCATCATACTCAACTGGAAAATTAGCCTCATCTCTCATTCTATACCACTAGCTGTGTGTTCTTCAGGAGGATCTATTTTGATTTTTAATGCTATTTATCCTGATGAGGGAATGTATAATTATCCTCCCTCTTCTTGCATTTGGAAGAAAATAAATAAGGCAAGACAGTTCTCCATCACTTAAAACTTCTGGGGTATCTGAGATTTGTGGCTCTTGCTGGGAGTAGGGTTTATTAATGAAGCTTTTGAAGCCACAGTGGCGGCGTCTGATTGTAATTGCTGAGAGGTGACTCTTGAAGAGGTCTATTTGCACTAATCAACACCATGTTGTGCCTCAAAGCTAGAGTTCCCTTAGATATGCTGTCCCTACTGAGTTATTCTGCAATAACTACATGGACTTTTCTGTTTACTTCGGTTCTGGCACCGTATCTGTTTTTAACAGGGTCCTTTGAAGCTGCTCTGCAAACCTGTTGTACAGTTAAAACTCCGTAATTTCTTTCTAACACTTTCCTCCTGCAGCACCCGAGCCAAAGGGACCCTCAGCAGAAGTGCTGAAGGAAAATACCCGAGGACTCAGGGGTGGGCTGTGAATGGTGAATCCATTCCCGTAACAATAATTTCTTATTTTCCTGGTGGTGGCCATTTAGAAACATCACATTCACAGTGCTGGACACAGCTGGACAGTATTAGGGAATGATTCTTGTTCACACCTGAAACAGCTCTACGCTCCCCTTAGCTGTTGTTGCCTGAATTCCACCGCACAACCATTCTCCAGTAAAGTGGAAAATTACCTGAGCATCTCAGTTACCACAGTGAGCTTATGGTTATGCTTCAGGAGGACTCCTGGTTCCTTAGCAGCCACTGCATCACCAAACAGATTTTCCAAATAATGATGTTGGTGTTACAAGAAAAATTCAACAGCTTATCCTGCACAACTCGCTGTTTTGTGCTTGTTTTATCAACTTAGCATAAACAATTATAACTTTGCTCTCACTTCCTTGCAGACTGGATTGCTGTGTGGTTCAGGCTGTTATCACAGAATCACAGAATCACAGAATGACCAGGTTGGAAGAGACCCACTGGATCGTCGAGTCCAACCATTCCCACCAATCCCTAAATCATGCTCCTAAGCACCTCATCTACCCTCACCTTAAACACCTCCAGGGACGGTGACTCAACCACCTCCCTGGGCAGACCGTTCCAATGCCTAACCACCCTCTCTGTGAAGAATTTCTTCCTAATCTCAAGCCTAAATCTCCCCTGGCGGAGCTTGAGGCCATTCCCTCTCGTCCTGTCCCCTGTCACTTGGGAGAAGAGGCCAGCTCCCTCCTCTCCACAATGTCACACCGGTCCTCCTGTTTCCCAAAGCCTTCCCCCATCAATGCTGAGCTCACTGAACTGTATTAGTGCTTATTAACGCAAGGCAGTTGTGCTCAAGACACAGCACTATAACAGTGTTTGGCTCTCTAGTCTTCTCTGCGGGCCAGTTACCAACGGATGCCTGGATGGTGCTTGTTTTGCTAAAATGAAGCATATCGCTAAAGCTCCATTTTGAGGCATTTTGAGCTGCACAAATCATAGAATGTCCTGAGTTCCAAGGGACCCACATGTGTAGGACAACCCCAACATTCACACCATGTGTCTGAGGTTGTTGTCCAAATGCTTCTGGAATATTGTCAGGGTTGGCACCCTGACTGCTTCCCCGGGGAGCTGTTCCAGCACTCCACAACCTTTTCCTAATATCCAACCTAAACCTTCCTGCCATGTCTTCCTGCCTTTCCCTTGGGTCCTATCATTGATCACCAGAAACAGGAGATCAGCACCTGCTTCTCCTTCTTTCCTTTGTGAGGCAGCTGTAGACCACAATGAGGTGTCCCCTCAGTCTCCTCCAGGCTGAACAGACCAAGTGACCTCAGCCACTCTTCATAAAGCTTCCCCTCTAAACCTTTCACCAACTTTGTGAAATCCTAGTCTGACAAATAATAACATCGCCTTCAACGCACAGTACACCACTTGAAGAACAACAGGATTAAGTGAGAGGCAGAACCAACACTGAGACGAGTTGTGGATTGTAAGGATGCTGCGGCTGGATCTTTAGCGCCGCGGCTGTGGCAGCCTTAGGCAATTACAGACGTCGCCTTAGTGGAGAGACCTTTCCTGCATAGACCCATTCCTCTGGGTATGCCCAGGGCTTCTGGAAGGCTGTCGCTGAAGACAATTAAGGAAAAAGATTGAAAACTCTGTAAAGATGTTTGGAAAGTGAGAAGTAAATTCCTCCTGTCATTTCTTACTCAATCCAGCTAGCAAATCCTGATCCACACTCATTACCACCCTTGCACATTGTGGCAAGGGAAGGATGTAGCTTGAAAAGCAAGGATTGTGCGTCACTTTGGGGACTGTGATTAGCCCAAGTCTTAAGTAAATGAGTTTGAAGCTGACAGTTGACTCAATACTCTAAAGCCACTAAGCACAGCTGACACATACTGTCACAACAGGCGCTGCGTGTGCAACAGAGGCTTAGCAGGAGCGAGCCGGAAGGCTGAATTACGATTCCTCCTGCAGACAGAGTGAACCTTTTGGGCCGAGGCTGAGATCATCGGCTAGACACTGCCGAGGAGCTGAGCACACTGAGGCCATCAAACCAGAGCACAGACAGAAAGCGCAATCTCCTGTGAACAACGAGGCTTTTGCAAGGAACTAACACGTTCTCAAGCGTGCGACAAAACACACACAGGGTTCACCCACCAGGTCTGTGTTTGCGGCACTTGTGTTTTAGCTCTGTAAGAGAAAGGTGCTGCCCGTGCCTGCCAGACATTTACTGAGCACAGGATCCACACCAGTCCCTCACCTCCTTCTGGCTCATCCTTTCAGAGAATTTCCAAAACCTGGAGATGCTCCACATACCCATTTTGGAAAATGCTTTAAGGTACAAACAACTAAATACAACATTAGGCTACTTTAGCCACTATTTGCTGCTTGTCCTATGTCTCAGCCCTTGAGAAGTATTAAGGTAGTAGAGAATACCTGGTGTTATTCGTTGTTTCAAGATGCTGGTCGTTGGGATCCATACGTTCCTATGAGTGCCATTCCATACTGCCGAGTACTGCTAGAAGTCAGAATCCGAGGTTGGATTTAACTCCCTTGAGCCACAGCTCTGTCAGGTCATTGCCACAAGAATTTTCAGAACAGCAAAGCCTCCCTGTGCTCATTTAAGTAAATACATGCGTTAGTTTGATAAGAGTAAACATCCTTCATGGGTACAATTTCACATGGGTGTGCCTGGATCTTTTACTGGACTGCAGCAGAAAGCAATCTCAAAGTAATTTATTAACATTCTGAGGCTATCTGAAGGTCACATGTAATCAAGTTTTGAGGCAAAAAGAGGGGGATGCTTGTTTAAAACAAACAGGAATGTGATTAATCTTGAAATCCTTCAAACCACTGGGGTCAGAAGCTTTCCTAGCAGCCAAAGCAAAGGAGGTTCCTGCAGTCAGTCAGGGTAACAAAACCTTTCCAGAACTGGCACAGAGAAGATGCTGGTTCACCTGCATGTTTCCAGATCTCACGTGCCAATGACTGACGAACAATTTTAAGACTTCAAAAACTTAAAAAAAACCCCCAAAAAACAAACCCCAAAAACGTAGTCAGTCAAAAAATTTGGAGCCCCAGATGCTGAAGTCAAATGACTTTAGGAGAACTTAGTTTTCATTGTAAACATCTCGCCCTCATGATTGCCCACAATCAAATGGTCAAGTTTCAGAGAGGAAAATAAAAAGCTCCAAATCCGTTGTATTTTAAATTTGATCTCCTGGATTTGGCTGTTATTTTTTGTGTCTGTAGAGCTGGGAATGAGGGAGGGGTGGACTCAATCAGTCAGCAGCTCTTTTTTCATCACAAACACCTGGGAATGGTCATCACCAACAGTTAAGTCCAAATGCCACTTAGCTGAGATTTCAATGCAAAAGCATCAGAAGCCTCCTTTTCTCAGAGCTGTGGTTCATGCAGTCCTTTCCCAGAGACACTATGTTTTTGGTTTTTTTTCCTTTTTCCTCAAAATGCAAAAGATTTAATTTTCCACAGAACCTGGAATCCAGCATCCCTTCCTTCCTGACCCCTGTTTGCACAAGGTCAAGTAATTATGAATGGAAATGCCACCGTGTTTCTATGAGTTCTGTTTATGACAGAGATGAAGGTATGAAATTTGTACTCCTGGCATCTTATTAATAGTGCTCTGCTGTACAACTCCTCAGGCGATAGGTGAAATAATGACTTAAAACTCCAGCAGGATAATTACCTTACAATGCAGGCATTTTGAAGATAGAGTCAGCTCTGGATTTGAAATTACAATTTTTCCGGACCTTATCCTTTATACAAAAGGGTGTAAAACACTTAAAATTACCTTAATTTATTTCCATGACATTTTGGGTTAGATCCAATCAATTCCTGGAACATTAAGGAAAATCTTGTCATTATTCAATAACAGGATTTAGCTACTCAAAGCAATTTTCTTAACCTTTAATTTTGAAAAGGTAAGTCTTCAAATCTTAGTAAAATTAACATTGTACTGCGGTGAAACACCTCGATCTGTACAATATCTTGATTGTATCTGGCATGCCAGGATGCTATGATGAATGAAATAAATCAGCAACTTCAGCACTTCCCTTCTACTTCCAGCTGAGAGCCCAGTGTACACGCACAGAGGAGCGATGTCCTCACCCATACTGGTCCATGCATGAAGGTTCTTCTGAAGGAGATAGAACCATAGAATGGTTTGTGTTGGAAGGGACATAAAAATTCATCCAGTTCCAACCCCCCTGCCATGGGCAGGGACACCTCTCACTGGATCAGGCTGCCCAAGGCCCATCCAACCTAGCCTTGAGCACCTCCAGGGATGGAAGAGCCACAACCTCTCTGGGCAGCCTGGGCCAGTGTCTCACCAGCCTCACAGCAAAATACGTCTTCCTAATATCTCATCTAAATCTCCCCTCTTACAGCTTAAAACCACTTCCCCTCATCATATCCCTGTACTTCCTGATAAAGAGCCCCTCCCCAGAAGCTACACTGACAGCACTTGCTTCTTTTTTATATCACTATGCAGACAGGAGCAACTGCTACATTTTACATTAAGAATGAATTACTTCCCTATATTTTGTGTCAAAATACTCAAATTATATTTACGCTAGAACTGTCTGTGGTTTTGTGCCAGGTACGTTCACATGTGCCTGAACTTCTGCCCTGCAAAGGATACTACGAGACAAAGCACACAATATTGCTTCAGTCAGTTTTTTAATCATATTCCTACAAAAATCATGTAAACATTAGCATACAGATCCAAGAAAAATCAATATAATATAATGGTGCATAAACTGTAAGTTTAGAGGAATGCCAGGAACGCTTTGCCAGTTTATAAATTAATATGTACAGTAATGGGTACTCATCATTAGGTAAGAACACCTCAGAATCGAGGAACTTAGGTGCAGGATCTGTAAAACAACAGAAGTGCTCCGACACCCAACGACGACGAGGCAACACTGCTGTCCCCAGGGCTGCCTGCTGCTGTTTCGCATTCAGCGTTCAATTGAGCTGCTAAAAAGTATAAAACAAACATTTTGGTAGGAAGTTGATTTGAAATCATATAGCAAACACCCCTAAAGTAATAAAAAAAACCCAAACCCAAAATATTCCATAAAGAGGTTTCTAGGAGAGTGAAACGGAAGCTTATGCGGCTGCACAAAGAGGTTATCGGCCTCTCCCTTCCATGCCACTTCCAGCAGGGCGCCCAAAGGCATCTCCAGCTTAACAACAGCTCTCGGAGCATTTATAAAGGGAGAGTAGAATGTGCAGGAAAAAAGAAAGAAAGATGCAGAAGATGAATTGAGCTGATGCAAAATTCCTGCTTCCACATGCAGCATTCCGGGCAGTTTAGCTCTTTAGTGAACTGGAAAATCGTGGGAATGTAATAGTGTTAATTTGTTAACTCTGGGCTATTTTGCTTAAAAATACCCCCAAAATAACTATGGAAGATCATCTCCAGCCTGGGATCAAAGTCCTTACAAGAGCACCCTTTACTGATCAGGGAAACACAGCAGAATGCAGGATATATCCCTCTTATACTCATGACTAATTAAACAGAGTTCATTTTCCTTTTCTCCTGTCCATACAGCCATATTCCATAAGGGGAAGAATGCACGTGGTAAACATCTCCTAAAGAATGATCCCAAATAAAAAGCATTCTTCCCTACGTTAGGAAGTCCTCAGATACCAGTGAAAACACAGACCGCGTAAAATGACTGGAATTATCCTGGCAACACTTGACACTGCGAAAACTCTTAACTAGATCCCCAAACAGGAGCTTCAGAGAATCCTTCCAGAGTCAAACACATTCCTCCATTTCTGGAGTTGAAGTAGAATTTTCTGCCATCCCATTGTGGTCCATTTTTCACATCTGACAAATCCGTTCCCCTCACAATAAAAATGAATATTGCACTAATAAAGATGTGTTTATTTACAAGGAAGGGGAGGTCAGATCTGGCCACCCACAGCTTTTTGCTACATTTTCCCCCCAGTTGCTTAGGAACAAATTCTGTTCACCTTTTTGATGGGAAATCCTGAGCAGTAAGGTGAAGGGTTGGCAGATAGCACCAATTTTCCATTCCCTGTCTCAATTAACAGGGTCAAGTTATCACCAGCAAAGCATCTTGGAGCACTATCATTGCTGAACCCAAGTGTCCAAATAAGAGCTTCATATAAACCAGTTATTCCTATAGCCAGGATCTGAGCCAACACCAGAACACCAGGAGAAAAGATTTCTGTTAACTCTGAGGACTCAGGCTGTGAACACAGAAAATGGGCTGGAATTCTAGCCCAGATCTTTTCTGTACAACAGATGAGGACAGAGAAAATTGCCACTGGTGGGAAGAACAGGAATAAACCCTTCAGCTGCTTTGTCTGTCCCCTTCCAAGCAACACATTTGCCAAGGCGCAGTGCTCTAAGGGTGTTTGTAAGTGACTCAAACTCTTCACTCTTGTTCCCACCAGCGCAGCTCAAGCAGCAAGCGCTTTGTTGTAAGCCAGACAGCTTCCAGCCTTTAATACCCATGTGGTGTTCCAGGCTTGGAGGAGTTTTATCTCATGTTAGCCAAAAGGGTTTGCTGATCCTAGGGCCTTAGTTCACTACATTTCCTCCTGTGGTTTTCACTGGTATTGCTAAACTTGTAATAGCAACCACGACAGACTAGGAGACCAAACATAGAAGAGGTTAAATTCAGCAGTTTGGGTTTAAACCACTGATAGACAAATGTTTCACTGGACTGGCCCTGCACTAGACCAGGAAAGGTTTTATCACAGCTGTATCTGCAGTTTTGTGTCAACTGTGGATGTACTACAGCAACACTAATCTGGTATTCACAGAGAGAGTAGCAGCACAGTCTTTACACATTTTTCACCCTCTCTTCATTGTTCTTTCCATGCCTAAAGAGACACAGGTACCAACTCCTAACAAGACCTCATGTTCTTATCCATAGCCTGCTGGCTTTCCTCCCATTGATACGTAAGCGATTTCCACCTCCTCACTCTCGTTATCCCATGGGGATCTTATTCACGTATATGCATATTGTGAAAAAGGAGAACCGATATGGCAGTATAAACACAATGAGCAGACTTTAATTCAAATGATGTCGCCAACAACAATGAACCTGGAGAAACCTCGAATATACCAACATGCCTGAGACTTTGTTCAGTGTTGTGACAGAGAGCACCAGAAAAAGGGTTTGAGGAGCTTCACATTAAAAACGTTTCCCTTCGCTTCTAACTTTGGTCACATTTCTCCTTTTCCCACTCTCCCATACTTTGTTTTTTCTCTGCTTCTTCATCCTGACTCACATTTGATTCGATAAAGACAATGAAGTTGTAAAATGCATTCTAGTTCCTCTACAGTTTTCCCATGTTTAAACATGTAGTAAAAAAATAGATTAAAACCAGCATCCCCTGCAGCATAACATTAAGTTAAATGAGCAGAAAAAGTTGGTAAGAGGTAATGAAATGACAAGACTTTTCAGTAAGACTGATCACCGCAACACTTTTCTCTAAAATCATCCCAGGAGCTACATGGCTGCCTGTACTCCAGCACTGAACTTACGTGAGAAATCTAGGTAAGATCTCTGAAAAATAAAGGCAAAGGAGCACAGAGAAATCTTCTGAGGTCTTTCAGCAATCTCCTGACTGAAATACAAATATGTACCAAAATATCCTGCTTAACAAGGGATAATGCAAACCAGATTAATCAAAGAAATCTTCTCTGTATGCACATGGACGAGGTTTTAAACTATGAGACAGTTAAACAAAATATCTCGTCTCTCAAAGGTGGTTTTACTGTTTGGGTGTTGTATGCAACTACCAATGCAGTCAATACATATTAAGTGAAGCCAATTCATACGTGATACGCAGCAATTCACATGATATACCAGTAGGAGGAGGTGAACGATGCTCTGATCAAATGCATTTATTTAATCCTCAAAGCACAAGCCTTTTTCTTCATCATCATCATCTGTAGAATCTGCATAGGACTCAACGGTGTTGTATATGAAAGAGTACAGCTTAACGTCTGGTCCTGAAGTAGAACAGCTTCTGCATTCTTCATTGTAATATCTCAGTAACAGCCTATAAATGTCCCCTTAAAAAGAAAAAGAAATCATTAAAAACCATGTAAGATCCTGCCATGTGAAGAATGTACGATTGCAAATGAAGAATAGAAAAGCACCCTCACACTGAGACAGTGACAGGAATACCTCTTTAAACAAGCACTAGAAAAGGAGGTAGGGAAAAGATAGCTCCTTAGAGCAGCCTTCCTGTGCCCGAAGGAGCTACAGGAAAGCTGGACAGGGACTTTTTATGAGGACATGGAGTGATAGGACAAGGAGGAACCGCTTTAAATTGGAAGAGGGAAGATTTTATTAGACATTAGGGAGGAATTATGCATGATGAGGGCGATGAGGCCCTGGCGCAGGTAGCCCAGGGAAGCTGTGGATGCCCCATCCCTGGCAGTGTTCAACGCCAGTCTAGACGAGCCTTTGACAGCCTGGTCTGGTGGGAGGTGTCCCTGCCCACGGCAGTGGGGGTGGGAACTAGATAGGCTTTGAGGTCCCTTCCAGCCCAAACCATTCTGTGATTCTATGAACTGATTATGGGGAGCGTAGCTGTTCCTGAGTCTGTTCAGAACACAGGGTGGGATCCCTCAACTTTCCACTAAGCCTTCTGCGCAAGCTACCCCAACGTTAGGTTTGCAAGCGCATTACTTGCAAACATCTGGCCAGTTACCTAGCTCTGTGCTTCTGCCCCAGGAATTAAAGATGTTTAAAAACTACAGTGGGGCAGTGGGCACAGTGCTTTTCTAATATTGCTACAGGATAGCACTCCTGACCACAGTCTTACAGGATCAAATAAGAATCACTATAAGACAAAGCTACATCAGGAACACATAAGCAGATTTTTCTCTTTTTGAAGCATTTTGAGTTATTTTTCAAACCTTTTGTCTACCACACATATCACTATATTCCAAATTCTAACTCCCAAGTGGGTTAGAAAAGGATCCTAGAAATCTCATAACAGATTAACACCATACAGTTGACCCTGAATCAGATGAGTTCCCTGCTCTGGAAACAGGTACAAATAAACCCGGGCTCATTTCCTTGTGTTCAGTATTTCATGACAATAATTCTTATGGGACAATTTCTGCTTACAGGGACGGTTCGGTCTCTTGGCTGCAAGAAAAGATTTCTTTACGCTTACCGACAGTTTGGCCCTTCTCACAGAGAAAAGCGTGCATGCTGTAGATATCCCGCATCAGCTCCGCATCTCCAAAGGTAAAATAAACTACATCACGTCCAGCCTCAGCAGCTGCCAGTATCTGTATTAAGGCTGAAACAATAAACAAAGTTACACGCATGAATACAGGATGAAAACAATTCACTGAAGGGAAAAAACCAGCCTGAGTTTACAGCACAATCGCACCACCCATCTCCCCGTGAGTGCTGCAAAGCCATGTGAACAAAAGAGAAGTAAGGATAATTCCACCTGTAACAGACAATAAGACCTCTGGGCACTGCAGCTCGGAGGGCTGAAGTATTCTGCTGGAGTCACCAGGGACAACCACCCTTCCTGTCTAGATAAACAACGTACTTAAAAACCAAAACAGATTTTTGTCCATGTTCCCCCAAGCATTTTCTGGCCATGACTTATCCAACAGATGTGCCTCACGATGTAAGAAGGCACAGCAGCATCATGCATCCTGGTTTAAGCTGCGTGCAGAAAGTTGTAGCTAGTGGGATGAAAAGCATCCACCAGGCACATCACAACCTCCATTCTCTGCCACCCCTCAGAAGGAACAGAGCCAACCCCTTCACTAGGTGAGCTACACAAATCAAGAGCTGAGCCAACTTTTAGCTCCCAAAAGGAGACCTATGGTTCTGCAGTCTCCTACTGCACGATTTAAGGTGTCTGTTTTCCCTGTACAGCAGTGTGCAGCATGAAATATGATGGCTCGTTCTGACCTATGAACAGTGAGTGGCAATGCCAGGAATGCAATTCAGGTTATTTAACTTACAGCTTTATGCCAGACTCACCGGACCAAGCTGCATCCCAAGTTCTGTCAATGGCTAATGTTATAAAATAGACAGACTTTGGTTTTCTATACGGAAAAGAAAGAAAAATGCTTCCTGTCTTGGAAACAGTTTTGTAAAGATTCATCTTGAGAAATCAAGGTCAAGCTGAGCCAAGCCAATGACCAGCACAACCAGAGAGTGGCTCTCGTTTAGCTACGGAATCGCAGAATCACAGAATAACCAGGTTGGAAGAGACCCACCGGATTGTCGAGTCCAACCATTCCCACCAATCCCTAAATCATGCCCCTAAGTACCTCATCCACCCTTACCTTAAACACCTCCAGGGACGGTGACTCAACCACCTCCCTGGGCAGACTGTTCCAATGCCTAACCACCCTCTCCATGAAGAATTTTTTCCTAATCTCAAGCCTAAATCTCCCCTGGCGGACCTTGAGGCCATTCCCTCTCATCCTGTCCCCTGTCACTTGGGAGAAGAGGTCAGCACCCTCCTCTCCACAACTTCCCTTCAGGTAGTTGTAGAGAGTAATAAGGTCTCCCCTCAGCCTCCTCTTCTCCAGGCTGAACAACCCCAGCTCTCTCAGTCGCTCCTCATAAGGCCTGTTCTCCAGCCCCTTCACCAGCTTCGTTGCTCTTCTCCGGACTCGCTCCAGAGCCTCAACATCCTTCTTGTGGTGAGGGGCCCAGAACTGAACACAGGACTCGAGGTGCGGTCTCACCAGTGCAGAGTCCAGAGGGAGAATAACCTCCCTGGATCTGCTGGTCACGCCGTTTCTGATACAGGCCAAGATGCCATTGGCCTTCTTGGCCACCTGGGCCACTGCTGGCTCATGTTCAGTCGGCTGTCAACCAGCACCCCCAGGTCCTTCTCCTCCTGGCAGCTTTCCAGCCAGGCTTCTCCTAGTCTGTAGCTGCACAGGGTTGTTGTGCCCCAAGTGCAGGACCCGGCATTTGGCCTTGTTAAACCTCATGCCGTTGGTCTCAGCCCAGCAGCCCAGCCTGTTCAGGTCCCTTTGCAGAGCCTCCCGACCCTCCAGCAGATCCACACTTCCACCCAGCTTGGTATGATCTACATTTTCTCCCTTCTCATCCACCTCCTGAATTCTGTGTAGCTCTTGGGTGCCCATTGGATATCGCACCAAGCCTGGTCCATCCACCAATCTGGCAGAGAAGTTATATCCCAAAAGAATAAAAAGCTAATTGTTTTCTGCTAGACCAGCAGTTGGATTGGCTGAGTGGAGGGTCTGCTAAGAGCGCTGATGCAAGGGAAGGGCACCAGACCATAGAGCCAAGAAGAGGAAAGAGGAGAATTAAAATCAAGACCCCTTAGGCAGCACCAAACTACGCCAAGAGTGCAGCTTTTTCCTGAAGCAGCACTGCAAGGCTGGAGTGTCAGACACGTGCGATCACTCATATGTTCCTTTCAGGTAACATTACACCGGTCCAAACAATGGACCCTAGCAACTATTTAATCCATTGCAGCTTGCCTGCCTTCAGAACCTGAGAGTGCAGTTCTTACATTCATTCTTTCCTCTTATACGCAGTAAATAGAGTTCATTACAATGTGATTAACGCTGTCTTTGTAGAGATTGATTTTAAATAAAATAGCATCCGTACTGCATCACCACCTGCTAGTGGAAACTAAATACACAGCTGCTCATAGCTCAGGTCAAGAATCTTTTACATTTTTAAACAGAGACCTAATAAAATCTTGCATGCTTTAATAAAAATCCCTCCTGTAAACCCATAACTATACTTATAAATTACATGATCCACATGTGAAATTAATCTCAATCTGGGAATGATATTTTAATTAAACTATTGAACCAGCTGTGGATTTGGTAAAGCTTGAGTAGTTCAGCTTTTAAAGGATCTAATTAACTAACTTGCATCAGGGAATAGAAACTAATGAATCTTATTATTCATTCTAAACAAACAACACAATTTCACTTCACAGAATATATTAAAAATACCCTACTCTTTACTTTGAATTGTTGTAAATCTTATAAATCAAGGGTCAAATTTCTGTCAAGAATCAGGCTTCACAATCTTCTGGGCATTAACAGTCTACAACGCCATGGGAAATTCCCATGCTACTGATAGGGAGAGGAGCGTCACCAAGCAACAGAGCCTGTGGCACAGGGGACGGGAGGGATCCGGGCTCTCTCACCCCTTCCCTCAGCTGATGTGATCTTATACAATTCTTCTGGACTCACAACTGGACACTCAGTGCTCCTTGTGTTACTGCCAGCTGCGTAAGTTCAGACCTGTGGTGCTATCACGGCAGCACCTCAATATCACAGGCAAGATGCGTGCTTTTCTCTCCTTCCAAAAAAGGTCTTTCTAAAGCTGATGGCAAGTCTTCCTATTGAACTTTATTTTCTCAAATAAATTAGAACACCAATTCAGCTAAAGAATACTTAGACACTTACACACACTTGTTAGAACTTAAAGTAATACATGAGACACCTCCTCAGAGCATCTCCTTTGGGTTTTCAATAAAACAACACTTTTCCAATCTTTAGACAGTTGCACAGAGCCTCCTGCAGCTGGGAAATGTTAAATTACCCTGTGGTTTGAGAACCAAGACAAGATCTTCCAACCTCTCAGAATTATATAAACATTTTTTTTTCCAGTATCAAAAGTCCTAAGTTTATCCTAAAATTATTACGGGGATACGCTTAACTTATCTGGAATCTGTCTTGTTCACGTGCCACATCTTTAATTTATAAAGCCAGATTATTTTTTCCTCCCTTAAGACTTTAGGTTTTGCATCATCTGTGACCTTGAGTGGGACTGGATTTTATACACAATCATGTGTCATTACTTCATGACTACTAAAAATAATGACAAAATATCATAATGCATTATGGCGCTTATCCAGCAATATCCAATTACATCAAATACTGTGGTGGCTCTGAAGCCTCTGTTACAGATCCAGAAACCACTGCTGAAAGGACAAGGGTGTATATATAGGAATGGCAAATGAAAAAGCAAGATTTTAAACTATAAAAACTGTTTTCTCATTGCAATACACCGAGAAGCCTGTGTAGTCAACAAAAGCTATTTATTTGGGCTTGGTGACACTAGAATAATCTCAGAGTTTCCCAAAATATATTCTAAATTTATGACTCCCTACGAAGTGTAGAAAATTATTCTCCAGGGTAAGAAATTTGCTTCTAATGAAGTGAAATTAGAAGAATCTGCAGTTCAGAATAACCCTATACAGCACCTCAGAATAGAAGGGAGAACACCTTTAGCAGTTATGACTGTGCAGGGCCTCCCTGTGAACTAGAAAAGACTTCATTGATTTCTTGGAGTAAATTAAGAAATTAAGTTGAGTTTACAGAAAGAGTAACTTGAGCGCATGTTAAACCAATGTCTGTCTTTGTAAGGTCTGTGAAACAAAAGGGGAGAACACTTGAGAGTACACACAGTCAGATGGATTTTCCACAGCAGCAGCAGTGCTGTAACTTGCTGGTAAGTGTTAATTCTTGCAGATGTTGGAAAAAAAAACCCAAGGCTGATCCAAAACCAGAGGAAAAGTTACATAAATGAAAGCTCAAACTAAAATACTCAGTTAAAATAAAACTAAGGGAATATTCAAGTCTTTACATGCTTTTGTTCTGCCTGGAGTTCAGATCAGAGTTAGGAAGCGCCAGATCTCATGGCTCATTTCTTTGTCTAAATCAAAGACTTCTTACTGGTGACCTCATCAAATGGACTCAGCTCTGGTGGCCTTTGTCAGAATGCTTCTGTTGTGAGCTCTGATCAACAAGGAGAGGAAGTAAAGCATTGCAGCCACCAATCCCTCTTCTAAAAGTTACATCCAGTGTGGAACAAGCAACAGCTTAGATCAGATGCGCCATATTGTTGTGGATCATACATTAAAAAATACACATGGGATATTACAATTCAGATCCAAGAGGAGGACTAATGCAAATCAAAGCATTTATTAAGCCTTCCTAATGTAATCATAATCAAGGATGATCAGATCCTGCACTAAATACTATCTCTGATATTGATGATCTGCACTTGGACATCTATTTTATGGAATGGAAATCAAAAAACAACTGTCAGGAAATTAATGAGCACTGAGAAAAAAATAGATGCTCAACAAATAAACACATTCAAGCAAGAAAACTAATGAAGCTGGCATCCTGATGATTTCTTGTCTCAATGTAACTCCCTAATGCTGCTCAGGAAAGCAAGTTTTAGGTACTCTCCAAGTATCTGAAAATAACAAAAATGTAAATTTCTACTTAGAATAATATGAATCAGGGTCCCAGTTTAAATGTCAGGATCCATCAGTTCTTGACTTGATGGGGAAAGAAAGTCTTAAATGAAGGTAGGCATGTGATATCTGCTGCATTATAAATACTCTAATTAAAACCAGAAGAACAGGAGAAAGTATGATATAGCAGGCAAGTCAGTAAAGAAAGATGCATGTCTGAGCGACTGGAAACCTTGCTGGCAAACAGCGATATATTAAGGAGCAAAACTGAACATTAAGCATTGCCAGCAAGTTTGTGAAGCCTTGCAAATCACAAGGTACTTTAAACAGCTTTGCAGAGACACAAATTTTAGGCATAATCTAAAAAGTTTGCTCCAGAAAGGTCAATTGATTTATAGGTCTGAGAATTGCAACTGGCACCCTCTTCTGTGAACTAACGTTGCTTCTGAAGGCTTCACCACCCATCCTTATAAACCAGGCATTTCACCATCACGTATTTACCTCAAACTTCAAACTGAAAACAGAAGCATTCATTTTTGCTAAGGCCACATTACTGGTGGCCTAAACAGCAAAGGTAAGGAATCAGTTCTATGGACAAGTTAACTATTATTCCAATTCTTGGTTAAAATGTATTAATTCAAACAAAATCAACAAATGTACTTAACAACAAGAAAAAGAAGGTTCAAGAATCAAAATCTAAGTTATTTGATCAATTTGGACATTAATGATCTGCTTCAATATACCTTTTAATCGGGAGTCCCCTCCAAAGGCACCGCATCCCCAGTTTCCTGTGGCTATTGCAGAGAGGTGTTGAGGTGGAACACTGGGTCTAGAGAAGCCGCAATAGGCCTGCAGGCAGACAAGAGTCAAGAAATGAAGATGACGGGCAATCTGGTGCGGCATTCAAACAATAAGACGAGAAGATGATAGTACTGTCTTCTAGTAAGAGCAAATGCAAATTACTTCAATGCAACATTAGCCTTCCTTTAAATTTCAAGTCAATCGTTAAAGAATTTAAGGCAAGAATTTTGCCTGATTTTGATGCATGTATTTCTCCACCCACCAAGACATGGAGAACAGAAACTGTCTTATCAAAGACAATACAAAAGTCAGCAAATGCTTGGAAAGACTTCAGCAGCAAAGAAGAAAAGTATCTAATTTAACGCTCCCCTAGGATTTTTCACAGCAAATAAAGGATAAGGACAAAATTCATCACTTTAAGAAAAGAGACAGTGCACTAATATTTTAAGTAGGTTTCACCTAGGGATTCAGGAATATGAAAGCTTTCTGTGCAGTTTTAAAGCAGTTGCTTCCATAAAGGAAGTAGAAAAGCAGTTTGTTAGAACTTCATTTATGCAGTTCAAAGTTGTACACAAGTTCCAATACACGGCATCTCCTATTATTTAGAAGTCGTGTGATGTTTACCATTGGTTTGTTTTCATAGAACACTTACATGTAGTTCTCACAGTTCACATTGTTGGAAACATAACTGCTCTGAATACCATAATAAGCTTAACAACAGTTAGGGATGGGTCTGCAAGCACAATTATAAGTCAGTTGTTCCATAGGATTTGGAAAGTGGTACTTGCAACTGGAAAAAATATTGCTACAGGGAGTCTTTACTGGGCAATGATCTCCAAGGGCCAGGAAGAATGAAACAGTGACACCTTCTTACACATACATCTTCAAATCTTAATGCTGGAATCAGACATAAGGATTCTTCTTCCCTTATTCTGAACAGCTTCAGGCAATCTTACTTTCTAAGTATGGGTTAAACCAGAGACACGGGCTAGCTTCAGGCAGCTGCCTTCTGAGAAACAAACCAAGAGTGAACACTGGGTCCTTAGAAACAGATCTTACAGAGGAGGAATCATGTAGGCTTCTAAGGAAATACAAGTAGTAAGAAGAATCACTTTCAGTTGTTTAAATCATTTCTGAATGTCTACTAAAATAACAGACAAACACAAGAACCTCTGGAAACTAATGGATGCTGAGCAGCATCTATTAATAGATCATACACTTGTATTTCAAAGCCTGTGTGCACACACTGTGTTTACCAAGTCCTGATTTATTAAATCATAACAGAGGTAGAGTTGCAGCTTATTCCACCAACTTGTTTTCACCCACAGAAATATCTTGATGTTAATATAAATTTTAAATCAAATGGAAAAAACCCCCACTACAGTACATTCAAAAATATTTGATTTGTTAAAATGTTACAGAACCTCTAATAAACTTAATGATTGGGTTTTTTTTACTGTGGCAAACAGAGAATTAACTCAGGCTTAAGATGTACTTTAAATACCAATCGGTCCTCATCCAACAACATCAGCCAAACTGACATGTGGTATAAAAGTCACACGGATCTACCATAATTCAGTTTAAAAATCCAAATCCAATCAATAATATTGGCAATTGCAGGCAGATCATAAATTCACTGGAGTAGGTGTTTTGAATTTTGCACCAAGACATCACTGAAGTTTACAAAATCTATTTACTATCTTTTTCAGGGCTAATTTCATTACCAACCATGAAGAAACAAGCTGATGAATGTTACTTTAGTCAAGAAGCTAACCTTTTACGACTAAACTCAATTTATCCTTCAGTACATCATTTAGGGAGGGATGGGGGGAAGCTGAGCTTTCAGGTATGTTTCCTTTCCCTTTTCAGCCGAGAATTAGGAACACACTTCTCTGTGTTTGAATTTATTTAAAGAGCACCAAACAGTATTCTATACCTGCTATGGGGCCTTGAGCAGCCTGATCCAGTGGGAGGTGTCCCTGCCCACAGCAGAGGGGTTGGAACTGGATGATCTTTAAGGTCCCTTCTAACCCAAACCATTCTATGACTCCATACTGCAGAAAGCAGGAGACTAACAGCAGTCATGTTGTGCTTTTATATTTAATACCCTGGCTAAAGCAGATGCCTGCTGCATCCATAACAGCAGAAGTAAATGGAGCAGACTTCATCGTGAGCATGTTTAAAACCCAAACATACGCACAATAGAGCAGAATAGCTGTATATGTGTTCTTGTACTCAACTGCCCACTAAACACAGCAAAGCTACTGCTATAACAGAACAGATCTTCACTGCCTCATGTTAACCATGGCCCATTAGCCTTCTTATTAAGTCATGAGAACTTGCTATGTGAACTGCAGATTGATACCAGGCATCTCTTGTTAGGAGACAAAATTTATGTGCGGGATAACAGCAAACGTCTTGAAATCATTGGCACTGGTTGAAAGCGAAGGCCTCAGAACTATCAAACAGCTCACGGATAGCAATTAAGAGTCACTGAAAAAGTCCAGCCTCAAGAGCTGAGAAAAGACTGCTTTAGCTTCAAAAAAAGAAGTAGTAGCAAAGCAAGAAGGAAAACAAATAACATGCAAATCTCAGCCATGCAAGATGATAAAGCACCTGCTATCGCTTGTGAAAGCAACCTCACGTTCCCAAACACTGTGAAGCACATAGTCCCAGGCAGGCACCAAGGGCTAGGAGCCATCTACAAACTCAAGTATCTTATTTAACAACAAGATCCTACATTAGGGAGGGCAGGGGAGAGGGGACAGAAGCCCACTGCTGTTCAAGCTTCCCTTGTCAAAGAGCTCTTCCGCCTGGACAGCCCTTGGAGCTAAGTGTGTCACTGTGTACAGACCCAGCTAACGCAGTGTAAGGGCAAGGACTGAAAGCTGTGAACACACAGGGATAATAATGTGTAAAAACTATTAGTATAAAAGTGTGCTGTTTATGAATGTGAGTCCAAAGGTTCTGTTTGAAGGATTAAACTGCATTGATTCATCAGTTTTCTCAACAGCCCTGTCACTGCAAGCTCTAACTGGCCTGTAAATACATGTATTCAGTTGCAACAGCCCTGACAGCTACCGTGCAAATAACGATAGGAGATTTATGAACAGCTGGAACTGGTCTCAAGAAGATGTCAACATACAAAGAGAGACTCTCAGGTAATATGGCCAACAAGAAAGGTGGAAGAAATGCAAGTGGCATCGCATTTATGAACAGTCTCCATGTTATAAAATATGAGGCACTCCCTTCTTCGTGTCGACTGGAGGGCTGATCAGGATTCATAGAATCATAGAACGGTTTGGATTGGAAGGGACCATGAAGGACCATCCCCCCTGCAGTGAGCAGAGATATCTTCAAGCAGATCAGATCGCTTACAGCCCCATCCAACCTGACCTTGCATGTTTCAAGGAGTGAGGCATTCACCACCTCTCTGGGCAACCTGTGCCAGTGTTTCACTACCCCCACTGAAAAAAAATTCTTCCTAATATCTAGTCTAAACTTCTCTTCTTTTAGTTCAAAACTATCGCCCTTTGTCCTATTTTGACAGGCCCTGCTAAAGGTTGTCCCCATCTTTCTTATAAGCCCTCTTTAAGCATTGAAAGGCCAAAACCAATCATTGGAAGAAAACCAAAACCCATAATTTGGAAGCAGGACAGGGGAGAGTTAACAAAATGTATATCCAAATGGCACTTATGCCCTTGAAAGCTAAACAAAACAGAACTTTGAATAGCATGTCAAAGGGAAAGACTCATTCTATTTAACAAGCTTCTGCTTTAACACTGGACAGCAAACCCCTGAAAAGTACGCCTTTAGTACAACTAAGCAAGAAGTTCCTCAGCTGAAGAAAATACAACAATATTTGAAAAGGTAAAATAAGCATCAATGAAATGGCCTTAGACTGCCGGCCACTACAATAAGTTACTCGCCTTGTTGAGCTCTCTTCTTATTTTCTCCGGACCAAACTGATCAAGGAAACGTCTGAAGTGAAATGCATCTATAGCAACAATTTCAGTGTAGCGTCGCTGCCATTCATCCCTAAAATCGGAGGGAGTACAAAAGGAGATGACATTAGCTGTTCAATATCAGCCACAGAATTATGATGCAAAATGAGCTCCCAGCAGAGCTGCTCCGTCAGAAGCAGCTGGAAATGTGATCTCATAACAGGAACACTGTTTTGTCTTTGCGGATCGGGAATGAAGGCAACACTAGAAAGGAGACAGGTCTCCCTGTACATTTCAAAGTACTCTGGCGAGACTTTAGGCATCAATGTGAAACAAATCTAATTACACAGCACTATTTATTAAGTACATAAGAACACAGCAAGGTCAGACAAAAACACTTTGACTCTGCCTTCCTCCAACATTTAAACGAGAGTACATTTTGTGTCTATGCCAATTGGATAATTTTGCATATATACGATGATTAAATTGTTGGGAGAAATAAATTCAAGAGCTCAGAGCTTTCTACCCAGATTCATGGTATTACATCTGCACAGTGACACCTGTGGTGTTTTCAAACTTCTCGTGATGTTACAATCCAGAGTTCAGTCAGTATCTTAACACAAATGTGGATTAAATGCATAAGAGCAAAAGATGGTTTAAGAACAAACATATTGGCAGATACCATTATTAGCATTAATATCTCATTATTAATATGAGATAACTTTTTTACCTTGTTTGGCTTTACTAAAGAGAGCAAGATCAAAGAGTCAAATTCTCTATTAAAGTGAATGCTAGGGAGTACTTAAAAGCACACGCTAGGAAGTACTTAAAGCACCTAGTTCACAAATCTGTAACGTTCATTTATTATTTTGAAATATTTGTGTGGAACTTTACCTTGGGGTCTTATCTTCATGGCTTCTTGCCCATCGGTAGGTCTCTGCATAGCCTGTGTACTCACTGTACTGCTCAGTACCTGAAACAAAGGATTTCCTGTATTACACATGATCCACGTAAATATTTTTTCACTTGGCAAACTTTTCACACAAATTGTTCCTTCTCCAAATGAACGTGCAGCTCTCGGAAGCTATGGAAAAATAGAGATTCACATCTGCACCAAGAATACAAGATCTGGTAACCAGGGGAAGCTTCTGCTCCACCGACGATGTGCAGCATCCATCATAGAACATTACAAGTGTAGATCTATGTTTGCTGTCCAGTATGTAACAAGAAGATAGCTTCCAACTCTGCCACTCTCAAATTCAATACCTTTTCAATAAACTGCCTGTCATCTTTAAAGTTTCCCTGGCTAATAGCAGGTTAAGAAAGATTGCCAGCCTTCGCACCACCAGCATTTTGCTTGTCTGTTTTTAGGTTACTATCTGTAAACGCAATGATAAAATAGTCACTCCACTACTGAAAACGCTGCAACCCTACTTCATCACAATTTAGCCAGCATCTGGGCTGACAGCTCAGGACACACAAGAAGAAAAATAGAGGGAGATTCAAAACTGTACGCATAGGGCTTCATATTTATACATTTTATTTCTCTAACAAAATATAAATGCATAAAGGCAAAAGAAATACCAGTGGTTAGAAACCAAGCAGATTTCCTACATGACACGGTTACCCAGCTGGTTGCCTTACAGGACAGGCGGGGCTGTTACACTTCCTAGTCTCATTGCTCAATAAATCCAACTCTTTCCCTCGTAATTGTTTCACCTTGTACTAGAGCTCCTGACAGGAGTGCTCAGATATCACAGCAATTAGCAGCACTGAATGGACTGAAAGGCCCCTGCTCTCAGCTGCGGTGGTCAGGAATGAAAAGCTCCTTCTGTAAAAGCACAGAGGACCTGCAAAATCAGTGTGGAACACACTTGGCTGCTCTGTGAACAAGCCCGGAGGGGCATCTTGACCAGCAATAAGGGATGTAAGAAAACAGCTCAGTAAGACCTCCAGTAATTAACTATTACACTCTGCTATGCCAACTGCTTTCCAAAGGTTATTCCAAGACCACGGAGGAGAGCGTTTTAACTAAAAGTAAGGATCATAACCTGTCTAACAGGCTGCCTTGTACCTCATGTTACTAAGCTTCAGGGTGCTGCTTCAAAACCTGGGGACACACAAATGCTTCAAAGAAACAGTCCTAATGTTATGCCACAGCAAAATCACAAGGTGCTCCCTTGTTTTAAGCTCACAACAGGTGAATTTCAGAGTAGGGTCTGAAAAGAATGCCTTGTTTGGAAAATTTCAGCTCATTCAGGTATGACTTGGCACAAGTTACAAACAGGAGGAGCAAGAATTGAACTGTTAAGCAACCCCGTGATGAGAGTGACACTAGCTATGCCTATAAATTTAACGGGAAAAACAGGTTTTAGAAAGAGGTGGAAGCTGAGAGCACAAAACATCTGATTACTAAGACTATGGCACAGATCGGTGATGCTCTGAGAATACAAATGTTTGAAAAACTTTGAGATTTAAGTTTAATCTCTAAATAGAAATAAAATGAAAGTTGAACAATCAGAAGCAAACCCACGCACTTTTAATCTCGTCTGAAAAGGGAACACTTGCTTTCAGTAGCTCAGGCGTGGGAAACACAAGTTGTTAAAAACTCTTTAAAATTACTCATATACTTCCAGACATTTTCCTCATTTACTTCATTCATTTTAACTGAAAAGACATCTCAATGCTTCTTTGACTCCTCTGCCCTATTACCCACTTACTACGTATTAAGATTTGCCTGAATGATTTAACCACGCTGAGGGCACACAAATTACACTCGAGGCTATTTTAAACAGTCGCCATGCAAAATGAGTGGGACGGACAAAGATTCCTCAGCTGAGGATTCCCTTCCTGTTAGAAAACCAGTCCCTTAATCTGTAATGGCAGAATTCCCACACATCCATGTTCTCATACAAATGACAACTGCAAGCAGCTTACATATTTAGAAGTTCGACTACTATCGACCTTCAGCAAGACTTTCTCTGACACAGGTAAAATTCATTTTTACTTATCACTTGGATAAAGCATCTCAGCGAAGAGTAAAACAAGACAGACAAGGGAAGTCTGTGACTTCTCCGAGAGCTCCCTTCAGCGAGCAACCTAATAAAATGTCCAGCTATGGAAATGAAGCATTTCCTTTGGTGTCCAGCATGTGGAAAGAACAGACTAGGTTATCAAGATAGCATAACAGGATAGATTAAATGACAGCCAAAGTATTACACTGACTTTTTCAAGGTTCATTGTTTTCATTAATTTTTACGGAAGCGCAGTATCTGATGACAAAAGCACCAGGAAACAAACAAACAATCAAGCAGATACATATATATCAAAAAAATCAATAACAGAGACACTCAAAGAAATCACACGAACTCTAAACTCATCCCAGAAAACAAAAGTTAATGAAAATCGATGGAGTTTCATAAGTCAAGCTCTTGAAATTTTTTTCCGACAGAAATGGTTATTCAACTGGCAGCACTTTTGCCAGTGAACTGCTGAGACACAATCACAGAATTGTTTGGTTGGAAAAGACCTTTGAGATCATCTAGTCCAACTACCTGTCCACTACTGAACTGTATCCCTGAGCACCTCAACCACCCATGTTTTAAACACCTCCAGGGATGGGGATTCAACCACTTCCCTCTTCCAGTGCCTGAGAGAAAACTGCTGGGGCTGGGACAACAGTACCAATATGGGATAAAATAGATATGGTAACGTTTCTGAAGAACTTGTTTTCTTCCCATAAAAAAGGGGGTAAAATCCCCAAGGCACAATATAGCATAACAGCACAGTGTCATTGAAACTGTAAAAACAACCTACAAAACCTAACAAAGTCTACCTCTATTCAAAAGGAAGTACCTACATATATCACTAAAAAAACACTCTTTTTGAAAGTCTCACTAGTTCAGCATCAGACACACAGCAAAACTGCCAAAAGTTGGTGATTATGGGACCTCAGGCATCTAAAAACATTGCAATTAACACTAAAAATATATATGCCTTTCTTGGACACCATAGTCCAGATTCTCATATGCTTGGGATCTATATGGCATTATTAAGTTCTTAGCAATTAGGAAAACGCCCATCACGCTGTCCCTCCAGCATTTCTTAGGAGCTAGAAACAATACCTCTGAAGAGGCAGCACCACTAGCACTGGATAAAAAGTAGTACACGTGAAAAAGCATATGTGGATAGTTTTGTAACCACCAGTATAAATGCACATTTACTGCAAAAAGTGAGGGACAGGTCCTTCTTTCCCTTTGAGGGAGGTGATTCTCTATCTGTACTCTGCTCTTGTGAGACCCCACCTGGAGTCCTAGAGTCCAGTTCTGGAATCCCCAACATAAGGAGGATGTGGAACTGCTGGAACAGGTCCAGAGGAGGCCACAGAGATGATCCCAGGGCTGGAGCACCTCTGGTATGAGGACAGGCTGAGAAAGTTGGGGTTGTTCAGCCTGGAGAATAGAAGGCTCTGGGGAGACTTACAGAAGCCTTCCAGTACGGAAAGGGGCTACAGGAAAGCTGGGGAGGGACCATGTACAAGGGCATGCAGAAATAGGACGAGGGGGAGTGATTTTAAATTGGAACTGGAAAGATTTAGATTAGACATTAGGAAGAAATTCTTCATGATGAGGGTGTGAGGCACTGGCACAAGTTGCCCAGGGAAGCTGTGGTTGCCCCATCCCTGCAGCTGTTCAAGGCCAGGTTGGATGGAGCCTTTGGCAGTGAGTGGGAGGTGTCCCTGCCCATGGCTGGGGGGTTGGAACTGGATGGGCTTTAACATCCCAAACCATTCTATGATTATCATGCACCATAATCAGTTTTCTGGCTCTCCAGGTAATGGCACAATCAGCCTACTAAATCCAGCTGAAAACCAACTTTCCCCCTCTGAGTAAAATTTCAGACAAATAAATTATCTGATCTCATTTACTGCACGCGTAATGTGCTTAGGGGTTTGACACTGCATCGCTAAGATGCTGTCAGGACTGGCTGTTGTTCAGTCTGCGGATTTTAAACAAACAAGGGACTCTGCTTCCTCTGCTCTTAACTCTGCACAAGCTTAGGTGAACTCAAAAAGAAAAAAACCTCAACAAAACCCACTGCCACTTATTCACAGCCTTACCAGGAATCCAGGCATGGGAATCTCTGACATTGCTGCTGACATTGCCATAGGAAGTTGTCTGTGTTGAAAAACTCAGCTTGTTTGCATGACCAGTTCTATATTCATGACAGCAGTGATCTTATCCTGATCCTGCACAATCACAACAGATTTAATTTCTCTCCAACTTGTCAGTCTCTTCTGCAAACTTCAACTGCGCAGCCATTACATCCATTAGGCCACTGAGTCAAGATGCATCACAAAGAATGTAATTTATCATGAGGATTGTGACACGCAGTGGAGACTTGGCCAAGAACTAAGGTGGAAGAGTTCCAGGGATGAAATGAAAATGATGGAATGGCCATTTCCATTAAAGAAGAGCACCATCTCACAAATACTAATTGCAAAACACTATGAAGTACTCAAGAAAACTAAAAGAATATCGTTGCAGTGAAAAAGCATCCTCACCTTTATTTGTTCGTGCCAAATCACTATTTTTTGCAGGGGAAAGGAAGACATTAAGTGTTTTCCCCTGATCAGTTACTGCACAGGCTCATGGCCATGCTCTGGTTTTACCCTCCCCAGAAGGACGCTGCTTAAATGTGTTAATCTCATTATAGGAGCATAAAAAACGCACACCAGAAATCTGTGACGGCCAAGGATTTTCTGACTCATTCATTTAAAAGGGAATCACAAAAGCCGATTTAGCAACAAGCTTTCACAAAAAAGCATTCATTTTGGCAGGGTGGAAAAAACAAAATAAAACACTGTCTTAAAGATTACCAAGTATAAAACTGAAAATCAAAGATGCTCTGCCCAGTACAATCGACAGTTCAGGACAGAGGAGGATTTGCACGACCTAAGCTCCAGTTTCTGCTGTGCAGGTGCGTGAGAGAAAGAAGTACTTTGGAAGGACTTTTCCAAGAAGTTCTACAACAGAGGTAGAAACAAAAGGAAAGTAGTTTTCAGAAGAGCCCTGGGCAGAGAGCAAACCTCCACAGACAGCCTCTCAACCACACTGGAGAACCATTTAGTTTTTGATGTTGTAATTACAAACCCATAACTAACTCACAAGTAGCAAACAAACAAACATGCATAACTTAGAAGATGAAAATCGTGGAAAAAAAATCCTTACGAACTATTTCCTGACTTTCTACCCTTTTTAATGGATGCTGACTTTCTCCTCTTCCACGTCCTCCTCATTCTGTAACCAGAAAGCAGTTCCTCTTCTCAGAGTTTTCAATCCCACTGGTCACATCAAATGTTACAAATTCCAGACTGCAACCATCTCCTCCCTGCTTTAACACAGCAGAAGCATTACCTGCTAACAGCCTGGATCAGCTCATAGCTGGTAATCGTGGCTTTTGCCTTCACAGCCCAATGGTGTTCTTTTCCTAGGCTTAAAGACACTGAGTTCTCAAACACATTTATACATGAGAGAAAGAGTTCTGTTTGGTTACTATCACTTTTTATTTTGTTCCCTTCACAAAACATCTATTAGAACAGCATCCCTATGATCTTGAGACATGGGATGAGGGAAGTTCTTTGTCAAGGGAGTACTGTGTTATTTATTTTTATTTATTTATTTTTTATAACCCCTACAGTATTTAAACATAGAATCATGGGATGGTTTGGGTTGGAAAGGACCTTAAAGACCCTCCAGTTCCAACTGCCCAGCCATGGGTAGGGACATCTCCCACTGGACCAAGTTGCTTAAAGCCTCATCCAACCTGGCCTTGAACCCCTCCAGGGATGGGGCAGCCACAACTCCCCTAGGCAACCTGGGCTGGTGCCTCACCACCCTCACAGGAAAAAAGTTCTTCCTGATATCTCATCTAAATCTCCTCTCTTTTGGCTTAAAACCGTTCCTCCTTGCCCTGCCCCTGCACTCCCTAATAAAGAGCTTCTCCCCAGCTTTCCTGCATGCTCTCTTTATTGGAAGGTTGCTTTAAGGTCTTTGCAGAGCCTTCTCTTCTCTATGCTGAACAACCCCAATTCTCTCATCCTGTTCTCATAGCAGAGGTGCTCCAGCCCTGGGATCATCTTCGTGGCCTCCTCTGGACTCACTCTAACAGATCCATGTCTTTCCTGTGTTGAGGACTCCAGAACTGAACGCAGGGCTCTAGGTAGGGTCTCACCAGAGCAGAGGGGTAGACTGCCCTCCCTCACCCTGCTGGTCACACTTCTTGTGATGTAATCCAGGACATGACTGGCTTGCTGGGCCACAAACTCATTTTACTGGCTCACGTTGAGCTTCTCATCCGCTAGCACACTAAACATACTGAACATACTATGAACCTTCAACTTGAAATACAGTTTCCAAATATAAAACCAGAATGAGATGTGAAGCATTTTCTGCAAAGACTAACCTGTGATGATAAGACATTCATTGTGATCCAACACTTCAGTGATGAGCCTTGATACAATCAGTTCTGGGTTGATTAAAAATCGAATCTCTTCTTGTACCAGTCCTGCCCCCGTCACACCACCTCCAACAAAACGATTTGCAAAATCAACCTAACAAAAATATATTCAAGAGGATTAGGAGATAAGCAAACAGCACAAAAGCCTTCCATTTGACAAGGTAAGCAAAATCCTATATGAATTTAATAATTCTGTTGAAATCTGCTGCTATCACTTAAAAATACCCACAGCAGAACAGAGTGTGGATAACAGCATGACTTTCTCATTTGCCTTTCTGCTTCTCCAGAATCTTAAAACAAGTGAGATATTACACAGCAAAAGCAATGTTTTGTCTCTCAAATGTTTTGAATCAGTTTGGTGGGTGCTAGTCTTAAATAAGAGCACATGTTTAAAAAGAAAAAGCATTTCAGTAAATGTGAAAGATGAAAACAGCAAATTGCAGTATTCTTCTTGCATTTTGTGGACACTAAAGAATTATTAGGTTGTCCTTTAATAAGCATTCTGCTTCCACTGTTCACACTGAAGCATTTTTAGTTCAGTATTGCCCCTGTACCAGCTGTTCTGTACCTAAAAGAATCTCCTATGAATTCTCTTTAAAATGCACTTGAACCAGGCAAGGCATTTTGATCGTTACAGTTCCTGCTTTAAACAAGAGAAGTTGGACTGTTTTTGAGGCAATAACACCCATTTTGCAGATTACATTTTTATATAGACAACAGTTACAAAAAGATATGGTCTATTCAATGAAGTGATTACTATTTACGCAAATTAACTGTCCATAAAGATGTATAAATTTTAAGTCATTTCATCTTTCAGATGCTATTACCTTCTTACTGGTTTTACTTAGATAGCTGATGAGAGCATATTTACAGTGGGGGGACAGAAGTTGCTGGAGTGACATGAACACCTGTGTAGATCACAAACTGATTCCTGAGTCAGAGACAATTCTAAAGTACCCCAAGAGCCAGCCACTACAACAGCAAGCATCCCTGAAGTTAGTCCTGGAAATACCAACACACCCCAGTTTTGCTGAACTTGACAGTGTTTAAAAAAGTAACATGAAAACTAACCAAATGTTCCCTGCATCAGGGCCTCAAATGCAGTCTACCTGTGCTGCACAGCCTCACCTCCTCTGCCAATGCCCACTTGCTGATCAGATGTCTTAGGGCTGACACTAGTGACCTGACTCATCACCTTGCCTTTGTCTGATGACCAGCAGCCCTTCAGCAGAAATTGTTACTGTCACATCTCTGCTTTTCCCAGCCAGTGGCCCCCTGCCTGCTGAGGCTGGGGTCACTGTGGAGTCCTGCACTACCTTGCCTTTGTCACTCTGCTCCCCCCTGGAGTGAGTGCTCCTCATGTGAGCAGAGATATTTTGTTCGGTAAGACTTGAAACGGCCAGGAGGAAAAATACCATGTTTTAGACAATACTCACTTTTACAGAGTGCAACAGTACACAAAAAACCATAAATCAATCTTCTCTCACCTCTGAGGTTACAGTATAGTTTAATAGAGAGATGGCAGAGAAGTTCCTGCTGCCTGGCACAGAAGGACCTGGGGGTGCTGATCGACAGCTGGCTGAATACAAGCCAGCAGTGTGCCCACGTGGTCAAGAAGGCCAAGGGCATCCTGGCTTGTATCAGAAGCAACATGGCCAGCAGGATCAGGAACGTGACTGTGCCCCTGTACTTGCACTGGTGAAGCTGCACCTCAAGTACTGGTTGCAGTTTTGGGCCCCTCACAACAAGAACAACATTGAGGTGCTGCAGCACGTCCAGAGAGGGAACGAAGCTGGTGAAGATGCTGGAGAACAAGTCTTATGTGCAGCGGCTGAGGGAACTGGGGCTGTTTAGCCTGGAGAAAAGGAGGCTGAGGGAAGGCCTTATCACTGTCTACAACTGCCTGAAAGGAGGTTGTGGTGAGGCAGGTGTTGGTCTCTTCCCTCAAGTAACAGGAGAGAGGAAATGGCCTCAAACTGCACCAGAGGAGGTTCAGATTGGATATCAGGAAATTTCGTCACTGAAAGGGTTCTCAGACACTGTGGTTCACCATCCCTGGAGGTATTTAAAAGACGGGTAGATGAGGTGCTCAGGGGTACAGTTTAGTAATGGACAGGTACAGTTGGATGCAATGACCTCAAAGATCTTTTCCAACCAAAAGATTCTACGATAAGTGGTTAGTGCTCAAGTTAACATCATGAGACGTTCTAAAGTCTGAGCAAAAAGTACTACTGAAAACAGTCTCCCCTCTTCTGCCTCCTCCCCTTCCTTCGCAGCACTTGTTCCTGGCTAAAGAAGTCATAACTCTTGTGGGTTTGTTTTTTTTTTAATAACCTAACTCTAGAAGGCAGACTTTATTTTCTCTCAAAAGAAAAGCAAAACCCAAACAACTAATTTGCAAACTCAGATGTGTTCCTTGCTATAGATACGGAGAGGACGGAGAGGACATCCTCCCTCATGCATTTCTTTTGCTGACTGTCTCCCAGATGGAAACCATGGGGCTGGCAGCAGCAGGGAAGTCTCCTGAACCACTGACCTGGTCACTGCCTGGGGCACAAGAATAATTTCTTAAAAATAAACTAAAACCCTTGACAACTCATCAAAATCACAGCCTGAAACTTTATCTTGTCAATCTCTGATCCTGGCTTGAACCAAAGACCTGAAGCTGTCCATGGCTTTTGATTTTCTGTCAGCATTTTCTGTACCAGGTACATGTGCAAACCTAGATGAGTTGGGGAATACTGACAAGCACTAAGACTATCCACGGAATTAATTTTGATGTTTCTTTTATGCTGCATAATATCTTGTCATTTAAGTCTATTTACGATAAAAAAATAACTTTGTTAAACTGGCAGATTGTAAACATATGACAAAAACATGACATAGAGGACATAAGCTGTTTTCTGCACTTACCTGTAGCATACCTTGTCCATTGCTTTCGATGGTGCCTTCATAGGTGACATGCAATCTAGACAGCTTTTTCTGAGACCTGTAATTGAGAAAAAACATTGTATAGAAAGGATAATTACATAATCTCCACACTAAGACATCGATTTTAAAAGAAAACCCATCCAAACCTAAACTTCTCTCATACCTTTAACAAAGGTGCTTTATAAAAAAACCCTGATGGACTACAAGAAATGCACACGCCTTTCAAAAACAATTTGTAGAAGTTTAGCACAGTCAAATGTTCAGTTTCTCTACCTCTTTCACCATAAAATCACACATTTGAAATAGAAGTTATACATTTTTCACATAAGTCTGTCCCACATTAACTTGCTAACCAGCAGGAAAGCCGCCACACTTCTGGTTTCATGCTCATTATCATCCACACTTCACTGTATTTCTTGCCATTTCTGAAATCAAGTCATACATCTCAGTCTTCCCCACTCAAGGAACAAAAGCAAGGACATGCTATTATTTTCAAAATGAGGTTTAACAAGGCCAAATGGCGAGTCCTGCACTTGGGGCACAACAACCCTAAGCAGAGGTACAGACTAGAGAAGCCTGGCTGGAAAGCTGCCAGGAGGAGAAGGACCTGGGGGTGTTGGTTGACAGCGACAGAACATGAGCCAGCAGTGTGCCCAGGTGGCCAAGAAGGCCAATGGCATCTTGGCTTGTATCAGAAACGGCGTGACCAGCAGGTCCAGGGAGGTTATTCTCCCCCTGTACTCGGCACTGGTGAGACCGCACCTCAAGTCCTGTGTTCAGTTCTGGGCCCCTCACCACAAGAGGGATGTTGTGGCTCTGGAGCGAGTCCAGAGAAGAGCAACAAAGCTGGTGAAGGGGCTGGAGAACAGGCCTTATGAGGAGCGGCTGAGAGAGCTGGGGGTGTTTAGCCTGGAGAAGAGGAAGCTGAGGGGAGACCTTATTACTCTCTACAACTACCTGAAGGGAGGTTGTGGAGAGGAGGGAGCTGGCCTCTTCTGCCAAGTGACAGGGGACAGGACGAGAGGGAATGGCCTCAAGCTCCGCCAGGGGAGATTTAGGCTTGAGGTAAGGAAAAAATTCTTCACGGAGAGGGTGGTTAGGCATTGGAACAGGCTGCCCAGGGAGGTGGTTGAGTCACCGTCCCTGGAGGTGTTTAAGGTGAAGGTGGATGAGGTGCTTAGGAGCATGATTTAGGGATTGGTGGGAATGGTTGGACTCGACAATCCGGTGGGTCTCTTCCAACCTGGTTATTCTGTGATTCTGTGAAATTCACTTAAGTCTTACTGGCTTCACAGGCAAACAAACATCCTGTAAAACTCAGGGCACTCAAAACTACTTGTGGCAGTTCACCCACTTCCCTCTGAACTCCTCACCATATCAATCCATAGCAAACATTGTTTTCTGTAGTACTTCCAGGCTTGAATCAATTCAATATGAATGGGATTTGGTTATCATTGATTTAAGAACTTTATTCCATTAATAGCACGTTTGACTCACCTTTCCCAGTCTGGAAACTCCTGCAGACACTGCCTCGTAAACGTCACCAATCCCGTAGGTTCTGCAGGCAAACCAACCCCACAGGAAAATGCATTAACTGGTGAAGCTTTAGTCCTTGCATTATTTTAAGTGGTAAGGTTTTAAAACTACAACAAACATCATTCTTGGCAGAAACACAGCAGCTTAACCTTCCTCAAGAGCAGCTTTGAGTCTTCCCCTGACAGTCCATTTTCAAATTGAAAACACATAACATGAAGACAGAAATATTCACTTCTTTTCTCCCTTTGGAGTTTTGAGTATTTTTCTTTTCCCAAATCAAGAGAGAAATATTTCTTAAGTCATTTTCATTTAAACTGGTAACATTACCAGAGAGACTCAATAGTTAAATTTAATGGAAAATGTGCTGCCACTTAGAAAAAAAGGGACTCTGAACCTTTAAAGGTAACTACTGCTCAATGCTAACAAGCCATTCTGAGTACTCAGCCTGTGGATGGATGAAGCAGCAGCTTGTACTTCCAAGAAAGTCCTACTAGGCCAATAAAGATGTAAGATTCCAAATCAAGCTATTTTTC
This sequence comes from Clamator glandarius, assembly GCA_033459285.1. Taxonomy (NCBI): domain Eukaryota; kingdom Metazoa; phylum Chordata; class Aves; order Cuculiformes; family Cuculidae; genus Clamator; species Clamator glandarius. The sequence continues at coordinate 1,390,501 of JAUNZM010000165.1, read as the reverse complement.
AGCCTTGCCAAGATGCCAGTGAAATTCACTGTATTTCAGCTGAGGAAAGACTCCTGCCCTTAAGAGAAAAAAGGGAAGCTATTGCTCGTTGCAGAAAGGATGTATCATCTCCTCTCCTTATTTATTAAAAAAAGTTGAGTTTTGCAACAGAAAGAAAATATCAACCTTTTATTAGGTTGAGACTCATTTCTTTTCAGGCTCATTTCTTTGCACCAGTAAGTCTACTGCTTGTGAAAAACATTAACAGTATCCTTTCAAAAGCCATAACAAATCCTACACTCTTCTTCAAAATTATAGGAGTTTAGTGAAAAAAGTGCACAGATTTCAGTAATCAAGTGCTTTTCCACAAGGGAATGGCGATACATTAAATATCAGAGCATTTACCTTCTGAGCACAAAGTTGTCAGTAGACAGCGTGTCCACTGTGTTCTTTTACAAGGAATCCAATTACCATTTACAATAAAAAGAGTTGCGAAATTATTACAGTAATTTATAGCGCTAAATTACTTCAGTCTCACTGATGATTTGGAATAAAACCAACAAAGAATGGGGTCTTTTAAAGGAATTTTTAATTCAAGAAAAGAGCAGTCAAGAATCTCATTTAAAGTTATGATTTTAAGAAATCTAAATCAGTCGCTTCATAAAGCAAGTTCCCAACAGATTGCATATGCACAGGGGGTCAGGGACAGCTGCTTAAATTTAGGATTTAGTTTGCATGAAGATGTACTTCTCAAGCATAAAAAAGTTGGTACACAGTCCCAGTCCCAAATTGTCATTTACTTTTTACCTCAGAGATTCAGATCTACTGACACTGCTTGAAGTTTGACACAGGACGTACCTGCATTTAATTTGTGGCGAGATAAAATGAACTGAAGACTGAACCAAGCAAAGGGATTTCTATATTGACTAGCTTAAAGCCATCTTTCTTTTTAAACAAACCCTTCTGAGATAATATGAAGCCAAGACTGAAATACTGAGTTCAGTAAAGTTCTCTGAAAAAATACTCTAACAAGGATATTGCTGCAGATGTGATGTACCCTGCTGCAGCAACATCCTTTGCTCCCTACAAATACAATATAAAAGCGTTCTCAGTTCTCACAACAAATAAATCTATTTTTGAAACCTTATGTAGATGTTCAAGTCAATGCTAACAACAGAATACCTGACTACGCACGCTACAGAAAACATCACACTGACTTCTAAAGGAGTTGGGGGTATCTCATGTCTTGCTATCACATGTTTTATTTCAACTGGGCAAACTTCACAGCAGCTTTGCTTTGGGAGAACAGAAGGGGAAAAGCTGAAATATCAACACAAATGGGAAATTCCCTCTGAACTACAAACATTGCATTCAAAAGACTAAACCGGCATATTGCAGGAAACTTGAAACTTGATCTAGGATCTCCAGGCCCATGACCTCAACGGTGCCAAGTTCCCTCTAAATTCTCACTTTGAAGCGGTACAGCAAGTAGTTGCATATATTGCAAACATTATATAACTGTATATTCACACATACGCATTCATACACGCACACTTTGTGCACGTATTTATAAAGAGAGGTGAAAATATGTCTTTATATATTTTACACAGCCCCCAATAAGTGCTTCTCAGAAACAAGGAAACAGAATAAAAAAACTTAACTGCATGCATCATCTATATGAGAAGTGCCATTAGTACGAATATCAGTGTATTCAGCAAACTGGGTTTTGTTACACACTTCCATCACAACACTGAATAGCCATTCCTCAATTTAATGGCTTAAATTTTTAATTTATCTACTTTGTAGTTCAAGAAGAGAATAAAGGATATACTTTTTTCTGTGACTCTCCGAAAATAACAGAAAAGAGTCTTAAGTTTCTCAGGCTTCCTTGGTGACCGTCCTTCAAACAATCTGAAAAACAAGAAAGAAAAGCAATTCATTAGATTTCAGGGATATAGTGCATAGTGATTAGGCTGCTTACTAATTGTGATTTGATTTTTTAACTATTATGTGCATATTTCAAATAGTCTTGCATTTAAATACTTCGCTGTGGAAAGAACCCTCTAGACAGCCCCTCCGTTGTCTTTAGGACCAACAAGTTTGTTCACTTGCTAAGATTCCAGTGAAGATGCTGAGTGAATGCCTATCTCACCAATACTAATTTTGTAATATGAAACAATATGATTTCATTATGAACATCCAGCAGAGCTACTAGTTTTATTTGCAAGACCGTCTTATATTAAAATACACGACTGAGGGGTGAAAGTGTACATGTTGAGTACTCCAAGACCTACATCTTACCCCACTTTCAGCTCAGTGAGTTGCAGAACATTAATGCATCCACACTGCTTTCAAGAGTTGTACTGCACCAGCAGCGATTCTTAAAAAAAGAACCCACCCCCAGCAGAAACAGCTTCATCCACTGGGCTATTACAGGGCTCTAACATTCATTTGTAAAAATCTAAGCATTAAAAAGCAGTGTCCTATTTTCAGCCATTAAGCAAATGCATTCTTTCAAGGTTAGCTGAACTACTTCTACTGCATCATCTATCTTCCAGCAACTTGAACACACATTACTTAATTTCATTTCCAACAAAGTGACATGGCATTGTTATTGGCAATACTTAATGGAATTTATCTGGGAGGAAGAAGAGCAGCGACTTCAGAAATAATATCCTTTGAGTAGGAAGCTGACTAAAAGATGTCTGATACAGCAAAAGCCCCGAGGACATAAGATCCCCCCCAATAAAGAGGTTAAGTAAAGGAATGACACAACATTATTCATTTGTTTCCATGTACTGGAATGACAACTCGCCTTTAAAACCAGACCACTGTCAGGTGGATTTAGCTTTTAGTACTGAAATGAACTAGATTTTTTTGGTACATAAAAGTTCTCATGAAGTATAGATGCTGAAGAGATCCATTTCATCCAAAAAATCTGTATTAAGTCACAAAAGCCAACTGTAAAGAGATTAATAATGTTTTATGTAAACTTTTTTATTTTTTTAATAAGGAATCAGGACTTGAAAAAAGCAAACTCCAGACTTGTACAGTCTATTTTAAAATGAGTGGATATGCAAGTTCTATCAAAGGCTTGCGCTTGCACAACTAATTAGAGGTTCATAAAAGAAAGAGCTGGGAGAGGTGTAGGTATTGCCTAAATGCATTAATGATCTCTGACCTTTTATCTGGAAGTCTCACTTGGTACAAATCCTTTAAAATGGTTAACTGATCTGTTAGTGCAATCATGACTTTACTTGGGGTTTGCCTCTTTTCATCAAATTCAAATCCTGTTTATGTCACAGACTCTCAAGAGAGAGTTCCTCGCATTACAAAGGTGGCACACGATTTGGCATAACCAGTGGACTGGGCAGGAGAAGCCCAGACCTGGTAAAACCCTACCTGACATCAGTCATGTCAAGCTAAAAGGCAATGGCAAGGCAGATGAACTCAGTCTCATCTATTACAATTACTCACCAAAATGCAGTCGCTCTGTCAAGTGGGAAATTTCAAACAAATCTTTGTTAAAATCTGAAGTGTTCAGCACTGGCTTGCCTCTTCTCTTGTTAAAAGCATGATAACTACCTCTTCTTTCTCCTCTGGGATCAAAGCCAGACTAATGCTGATTTGCTTCCAAAAAATCTTATTTACAGCAGATAAATATTCCTGAACCACCATCTATAACTACAATAATGAGATGAGAGATCTGTATTTCTGTTTTAGCCCTATATAGTTGGGTAAAAAACACAAGATAACAATAGAATGGGTTTCAGGACAGCCATCCCTTGCTGTAGAGGGATACGCCACATAGCAGGAATAGAAGAACACTGTAGCGTTCAAAATTATCTGTATTTTAGACTAGGAGCTCTATGCATCCAGTAACTACATGCATCGGATCTCTTACAGCACAAGAGCACTCATCATTCTTCTCCTCCTCAAAAAGCATTTACTTTTCTTCGCTATGACACAACACGAGCTATGTTTTTTATGCTTTTACACCCAAAATCCTAAGTGGAAACCACATATTCCATTTCCTGACAGAAGAACTCCAGGCCAAACCCCATTAATTCCAATTAAAGAACTCATCCAAATGAAGTGCTCTGTAAATCAAATGCAAAGCACTGCAAGCCCCCTTTCATTTCAAGCAACAGAAATATTACCAGCAACTGCACACGTAAGCTGTTTCACTTGGTACAAGATGTTCCCACTGCCACGCAGCAAACTCCAATTTAGCCAACACAGGAGCTAAGAGAGCTTGCAGAGCAGAGCACCAAACAGCTGCAAATTTATCTTTGGCTTCCAAGCCACAGTAGTGGCAAGGTTAATTGGATAAAATACCTCTACAGAGATACACGTAAGTATTCAGGGAATCAAGGTTAGAGAGTTAAAAACATAGGAAAGCAGATCTCTGAGTAATGTCATAAAGACAGTAGGTTGTTAAAGTCGCTAAGTGAAAACTCTTCCCTGGCAAATACTCAGATGCTTACTTAAATTGTTCTGAAGATAAATCCTATAAGGAAGAAATATATTATTATCAGATTATTATTATTATAACTGATACTGGGGAAATGTAAAAAAACCCTCAACAACGGTCAAGAAACACACAGTAAAGTAACAGTAAACTTACAAGGCAAAAGTTACACTATTTCAATAAATATAAAAAAGTGTGTTTGTTTTGCATTATAAAAACGTAGAATGGTTTGGGTTGGAAGGGACCTTAAATCCCATCCAGTTCCAACCCCCCTGCCACGGGCAGGGACGCCTCCCACCAGACCAGGCTGCTCAAGGCTCCATCCAACCTGGCCTTGAACATCTCCAGGGATGGGGCAGCCACAACTTCTCTGGGCAACCTGTGCCAGGGCCTCACCACCCTCACAACAAAGGATTTCTTCCTAATGTCTAATCTAAATCTTCCTCCATGTTTTCCTAAATTTTTAAGGTGGAAAAAAGTATTTAAAAAACATAATCAATCTTCTAGCTTTTGCAGTCTCATTGACTGCAAATTCACAACTGTCTGATTTTCAACCAACATTTTTGCCTTAGAAAGCTGGAGCCAAAAGCCCTAACGAACCTGCTCCTTAGTCCTTTGAGCGCAGAGACCAGCAGCAAAGCTGTGTGGCACTTCTAAAGGTGCATTTCCAATGACACAACACCAGCATGATTTAACATTAGAGCTACACAAAAATCACCTTGGTATGTATATAGTTTCCTGAGAAAAACTGAACCACCTTAAGAAAACAGTTTCAAAATACATTGTTTCTGATTAAGGTATAATTAAAATACAGAATTTACCTCTAGAATTTTATTTCTAAGGAGCTGTATTGATCCCCTGATGTTACTTAAAGAACTGGCTCCAGGAACTTCATTGAACAGAACAGATCACAGTCACATGGTTTAACCCCCCCCAGTTAAATAATTTCATATCAACGTTTCCGTCTCCAGCCTGGATGTTCCCATCCCTAGGCTGCGCTTCCTTCAAATACTTCTTTTCAAAGACTATAAATCAGGGCTTAACCTTGAAATAGGAGCCTACCATAAGACTCAAAGCAGTTCACACTCTAACAATGTGCAAAAATTTACAGTAGGGATCATATTTCAAACAATACTTCTCATAAGTAAATACATGGTAGTTCATACGTGCTGTTTGCAAAAGTGTGGATTCTAGACTTACAGTCCCCACAATTAACTGGGTGCTTTTACTTAACTACCACAGGCACTAAAAAGTGCCTTTTTCTTTACCACTCCAGATGAAGATGCTTGTATTGACTCTAGTACTCAAGTGTGATCTCATCAAAGATAACACAGCTTCTAAACAAGAGCAAGAGATTTTAGCAAAACCTCATTTTTCTCCTACAAATGAAAGTGGACGAAGGATTTACAAGGAAGCTGTGTGGACAGGAGAATTTCACCTGGTAAAGGGACCAAGCAGGGGGAAGGATGGAAAGTTAAGGCAGAAATGAAAATACTGAACGCAGGTAATCACTCAACAAAGCTCCAGTCTAATGCACAGGACAACAAAACTCTTGAAAAGAAGAATAAACAAAGCATCTTGGTTTTGTATCTTGTTGCTGAACTTATCTATCTATACAGGCAGGGGGGAATATCACGCTTACGTATGTTACTATCAAATCTGTATTCCTCCACGTGTGACTGGAGCCCCATCCTCCCCATAAGGGCTGTTTTCATTAAAAGGCCAAGAATTCTCAATATCAACAAATCTCAAAGGGAACTACAAAAATTTCATACTGATACACGGAAGCCTAAAGGAAAAAATAATAGTGTTGAATGGCACAATAAGCTCATCGCTTCAGATTACATCAGTCACACCAGGGAGCTCACAGGAAGGATCTCTTCCATCTTTCTCCTGTAACTTTTTCCCCAAGGAAAAGTAAAAAGGTGGAGTTCCACAAGCAGAAGAGAAAAATAACACTCTCCCTTTTTCAAAAGCAGTATCATATTAGCAGTTCGGTATTTTTGCAGGCTTTGATCTGCAATGCTAAGCACAGCTGATCAGTTTGTTTCAATAAGGGTTCTGCCACAATATTATCTGACATTTTTACTCAATTGTGCTCAAAGTAACCCTAGCCACAGGCATTTTAAGAACCACCTATCGATATCGGGGTAACATCTAGGAAATCTGTACATCTTAATGTGCACAGAGAGAGAGAACTCCATCATGTAAGAGCTGGAATTCATATATAGGGATGTGTGTTTATCACACAACTGCAAAGGACAGAGAACAGTCTCCTTCACTCTCTAAAGACATGAAAGCAATTCAGCCAACCACATAGGAATAACTGGAATTGCAGTGATTCCCTGCCTGTATCCTTCGCCTCAAGTATACTCTGAGAAAGCTGTTGCAAATGACTGCATATGGGGTGAAGCTTCACCCATACCTTGTAAACCCGAGTACTACATCACTAAAGCTTCACTTTGATGCAAAATAGAGAAGACAGCTCCAGTCAGTTGCTGGTCAAGGACTTTTTATGAAGAATAGTGCCGCAACGAGTGTTTCACTGCTAGCACTTACACTCTCCTTATCAAGGGCAATGAATTACATGATGTTTCATTCCTACTGACACATCTGTACTTTGTGAATGTAACATGCTGGACCCACTCTGGTCTCCAAACCACCCCAGGGGTGTGCAAGACAATCCACTAGGTCACAGGAAGAAAATATTTTTGCATCATTCATGAAATAAAAATATTTTTTAAATGGTGTTTATTTCATCTTTATCTCATCTTTTTTAAATTTATTTTTGTGCATGATTTAGAATGTAGTGTATTTGTACAGTAGCACATGTATGGTATTTATAAGTAAATATGTATATATTTGGGGTGCACACTCAAAAATTCTTTGCCAAGAGGTATGATCAAAAAGGGCTGGAGATCCCTGCCCGAGACAGCCTTATATACTTAGCCATCAGTTAATGTAAGATGAGAAAACCTCAGCCAAATTAAAATGGGAAATTCTTATATCCAATCAAAAAAAAGAAACCCTTACAAATATAAACCCTTAGAAAGTCCTGCAGCCTTTGAAAGTATTATAAGTGAGAACTACTTAGTATAGCAAAACCTCAATTCATGAAATTTAGACTTCTACACAAATGAAAAGCAGAACAATCCAGATGAGAAGTTCTGCCCAGAGAGATAAAAGGCAAACAAATTAACCAGCTCTGACACCACAAAAGGAAACAGCGCAGTTCAGATCCCACAGGAAAAGGTAGGACAATTTTACAAAAGTCAGGTACAGTAATTTCAGTTCTGACTTTCTGGTGCCTCTGTGTGTCTCTTCCACTTAATATGAATTCCACCTTTTTGCATTAAAACGACTTCATTTTCTCTGTTTACACAGGAAGTAATTTAGAGGTTTTGAATTTCCTTGGCGTTAATTTCTTATTTAGTATCACAGCTATGGTCTGGCATCACCTCCAAGTTATTTAAGGACACTGTACTATTTGACACCCTTATGTTTAATCAAAATGATTAGATTAAATAAGGACTTTTCAGACTGGTATAAACAAAAAATTGAGCAATGTAATTTTGTTCTGGAGGAACTAAGTTCTTGGGGAAACTGCTATATTAACTAACAAAAAATATTCACATAGAGTACTGTTTTAATCACTACAGCAAAGTAATTATGCCAGACTTGTTAAGAACAGCATCCTTTTAAAGTTGTCTACTTACAGAGTATTTCACCATTTACCACACACAAATGCCGATTTAAAGTTTTTTGAGAAAATTATCCTCTACTCAGAGTATTCCAGCCAGGATTAATCTGAATGTTGCCCTAAGGCAAGCACAAAAGAATCCATTTTGTGGGATCGGTGTCAGTAAACTCAGAAAACCCAGACCCACTTCTCAGAGAAGCAACGCACCTCTAGGTCCAAACCAAGTTCTCTCAAAATTGCTAGATTATTTATTCCCCAGAGAACACTCATTAGTGTTGCAAAATGGATGTTGTTTACAAAGATACAATTGCATTACTGGTAAATTAGATCTCAATTCTCTTGCATAAACATGCTATACAGTTTGCCCATTTCCTTTCATATGTTATACATTCCGTAAAAAAAATCTATATATCTTAACTAGTAGGTTTTTCCCCTCGTTTCCAATCACTTGAAATTACTTTAAAAGGTTTGTTTGATAAAGATGAAGAAACCCAGCCCTAGTGGAATACTGGCAGCTTCAGACCAGAGCATCCACTAATATATGTGCAGTAAGACCCACCAGGCTTGCATCATTAGACTATTACCTTCAATTACAAATTCAACCACAACTGCCTTGATGGGAGCTATTACTGATGTGTAGTTTCGCCTTTTGAAAGAGGAAAACAGGCATCATTGTAAGCTGACACACCAGCTAAGAACAGACAGGTAGCAGGTCAAAGACACAGCAAAAGCATAGTGGGTCTCGATACATCTGTTTGCGTTTCAGTCATCCACAACGCTGACTCAAGGTTGCAGAAGTTTCCTTCCTTATGCTTTGTTTTTATATACAATGCAACTTGGATTATAAAGGACCAAACTAGGTCGTTTCTCAAGTTACCAAATTCTATAGAGTTAAGACCCTGATAAAGGTCTTGATAACCTGGTCAACAGGGAAGTAAAACCTCCACAGCACAAAGTTTCATGAGACTGTGAACTATATCCAATTTGGCATCTCAAAAAGAAAAAAAAAAATCAATGCAAGAAAGCCCGGTTCCCTCTTATCTTTAATATATCTCAAGAAGTACAGCTTTTATACAAGTGCAAATAAAACCCGAAATTATTCACAACGATTAGTTATGAGCATCACTAAAAGAAACTACTTTAAACTGTGCAACCAACATCATAAAGTAGAGATGACCCCAGAAGCACAGACCCCATTCACAGTCTGCATTCAACTTCCATAGAAAATTTATCAGTTAAGAGGAATAAAATGGCAGATTTAATAATTTATTTCTTTTGTGACAGGATATTTTTGCATATAGAGCCTTCCAATCTCTTTCCATCTTATATATTACAAAAGTATTTTTAAAAGGACGAGTTGAACTCTTAAATGTAGCTTAATATTTTGAATGGAAGCAGTATTTTATGCTATTTAGTATGATCTAACATTTGGCCACTGAGCAGATGTCATCCTATGTACTAGAATTCATAAATATCAAAGCTCTCAAAGCTGACTCATAAATTAGATTTTATTAAATAGCTTTTAAATGAATTATGTTATTAATGGCTTAAGAATCATAATAGGCCTATCCTTGCCAAGTATAAAAGGGAAGAATTCAATTCAACTACTGAATATTTCACTATACACAGGTGACTTTCAGTCTGTAGCACCATGAATAGATAGTCAGCGTCACAACATACTATTAAACTGAGTGCTTCAGTATCAAAAGAGGAATGGTCACCTTTTTCCTCCCCTCATTTGGCAAGACCAACAGGCAGGAGAGAAGAGGTAAAGCACACATGACTTATGTCAATAGTAACCTCTAAAATGGCCTGCCTTCCAGTCAGTTGCAGATATTAACACATGCACCAGTGCCCAAGCAACTTGCACCACTGCAGCAATGGTGTCAAGCACTGGTGCACCAGAAAATGCTGAACAGAAGGGGGAGGAAGGCGAGGGGTGAGGAAATTCTAAATACCATGCAGTGTCTGTTGTTTTGTCAAACAGATTTGATCGGGGGAACAAGAGTGGAAGTCACAATGCAATAGTTAATATGACAAAAAAAAAACAAAGCAAAGAGAGACTGGGAAGGAATAGGGCATATGACAACATTTATGTGTAGAAACTATTTCACAGTTTATGTTCAGTTCTGGGCCCCTCACCACATGAAGGATGTTGTGGCTCTGGAGCGAGTCCAGAGAAGAGCAACAAAGCTGGTGAAGGGGCTGGAGAAGAAATCTTATGAGGAGCGGCTGAGAGAGCTGGGGGTGTTTAGCCTGGAGAAGAGGAGGCTGAGGGGAGACCTTATTACCCTCTACAACTACCTGAAGGGAGGTTGTGGAGAGGAGGGAGCGGGGCTCTTCTCCCAAGTGACATGGGACAGGACGAGAGGGAATGGCCTCAAGCTCCGCCAGGGGAGATTTAGGCTTGAGATTAGGAAAAAATTCTTCACGGAGAGGGTGGTTAGGCATTGGAACGGTCTACCCAGGTTGGTGGTTGAGTCACCATCCCTGGAGGTGTTTAAGGTGAGGGTGGATGAGGTACTTAGGGGCATGGTTTAGGGACTGGTAGGAATGGTTGGACTCGACGATCCGGTGGGTCTCTTCCAACCTGGTTATTCTGTGATTCTGTAATGTTTAAGTCTGCAGAAAGTGAATCAATAAATGGCTGCTGTATAAAACTGAAAACACAAGTAATAAACAGCTTACACCATTGCGTGTAAATGTTATTTATTTTTCCAGTCTCAATTGCTGAAAGGATGGTAGGAAGCATTTTGTTTGAATGCAGAAAGGCCAAGCATAGCAGAACCAAGGAACATCACAACCACTAAGAAAAAATCCCCCAACTGCTAGCATCCACCCACTCAGTAATTCTGCTTTGTTAGGGAACCACAACAGATTCTTTTTTTTTTGTACCGAAAGAACAAAGTCATTCATTCACAGCTACACAGCAGATGAATTATGCTGAGGAAAGATCCAAGCCTGGCAAAAGCTGCAGAGCGTAATGCTGTGGGGAGAAAGAGCTGCTGTGGGGAACAATCTGTTATGCCCGTTCCCAAGCAGATGGAGCAGAGCAGCAGCCTTTACATCAAAGCATTGTTATACAGAGGAGGAAAAGTCATAAACATTTTAACTGCAGTCATTGCCTGCTGCCTTTTGAGTACATCCAGCTTCATGAGCGGTTTCTGTGTAAGGTGCTGCCACAGACCAAACCTTGTCACCCGAAACAATAATTGGAAACATGCCATTTTTTGTCTGTCCTTGCTACTTAAAGACTAGTTTTGAGGTGAGACAGCACAGGGTTGACAGGAGGAAAAAGGAATAAGACACTATCCATCGCTCTTCTCCTCCCTTCATTTTAGATTTCAACTAATACAGGTTGTCTACACAGTACCATGATAGTAAACAGTGCTAATTCTTCTAGTGCTCTCTCCACTACTCATTCTCTTCAATCTCCTTCTGCTCTCACCCTGCCTGTCCCATCTTCACTGAGACATTCTCTTATTGTATCCACTGCCTTTCACCTCTCTATTCTGCTTCACTAATCTGCTCGTTATCAAATGCAAAATACACAGTGGGAGAAATTATGATCCAACCAATGGTTAAGTAAAAAAAGAACTGAAAATGGAAAATAATTATATAAAAAAATGCATAAAGTGGCAAACACTGAGGAATAGTGAGGTTCAGAGATGTGAATATGAAGTTACTCCAGTGATTTAACGGTGTATTTATATTTCGTCTCAGTGTTCAGAGCATATACACTACACATGTTAACTGTGAGGAATAAGAACAGCTCCAGCTCAATAATCAATCCAAGCTCCAGCCTAATAAACTTAAGGCTGATGTGCAGAGACTTGTACGGAAATGCTCAGAAGAAGACAACAAACTCTTTTCTAACCTACAGGTCCATGCATACCATAATATGTTGCAGCAGGAATGTCTCCACCCTCTTCCCCCATTGAAAAATGAAAGAGGCATATTTAAAATACAAAATACGAGAAGAAAAATTTCTAATCAAATCTGTCTGTAGCCTAACACTGAGGAAAAAAGAATAAGTGTTTGTTTAGAAATCAGATTATCTTTCTTTAAATTCTTATTGTGGTCTTAAAACCTTTTTTAGGCTAACTTATAGCAAAAAAAGATAGTTTTATTTTAAGACACAGCTCTACAACTGCCTGAAAATGATAAGAGATTGTACGGATGCTGGAGAGTCAAGTCTTATTGATCTGACTTAACGTGCAGATCGCCACTGCAGATCGCCACTGCTGACACAAAGCAGACAACAGAAACATGGCTGAGGAAAACACTGACCTTTAATTTAAATGCACAGAGAATATCTGAAGCACAACTGAAACGTGCCATTCACACATGAATGGCTTATGAGGAGATAGGGAATTGTATCACCTTAATTACGCTACAGCAAAAGCATGTCTGCATGTGCATGCATGAAAAAAAGAAAATATGGAATATTAGGCATATCTTCCTGCACTCAACATCCTTTCTTACACAGCTGTACAGCTTTCTTGTCCCTTGGAGGTAAAAAGGAAAGACAAAGGAAATGACTGAAATCAGTGACAGAAACATGAAAGAAATGAGATTCTCCCCTAAATGACAAGAATAACATTTTCATTGAAGGGTTATCAGCTCCATTTACTCCGAAGTGCCATACCTGTTGAAGTTAATGTCTGGATAACTAGAATACTCAGACTTCATCTTCGCATTGCGACGTGGAAAAGTACAGAAGAAAGCATTGGCCAGGAAACTTGCAATCTGTTCCTGTGACATTGTGATGGAGTGATTCATCTTTTGTTTCAGCAGAGGTATTGGCTACCAATAAAAGAAGTGAGGGGGAGGGAGGGGCAGGAGAGAAGAGGGGGAATGAGAGAGAAAAATTAGCTTACCCATTTTGAAAGAAAAAACAGGAGCACAAAATTACATTTGTTAAATTAGAGCAAGAGTAATTTAGGCCATTGGTGAACCCTTTAATCAGCAGCACCATTAAAGTCAAGAATGGTTTATTCAAGATGATTTGGAAAAAGCTTGCTTGACAAACTGCAGATTTCTAATCAGTAACAAAAAGAAAGACCAAGAAAACACAACTTATCAAACAAAACCACAGGGAAGGAGAGGGGGGAAAAAAGAATAGATGGGATGTTACAAATCCTGGGCAGTCATAAAAACTGAAGTAAATCCCCACTTTCACCAGGTGTTTAGTTAAGAAACTCCTCAGGAATGCTTTCAGCTGCAATAACCACGCTTTGTTCCTTACAAAGAAAGGTGAAAGTCACACAACCAATCATGCTCTATGACTACTTTTGAATTTTTTCCACCCTACTTGAAGAAATAACACTGATAAATATTTGCAAAAAGCACACGGTTATCTATTCTTCTATAATCAGAGTGAACAGAAAGCTTGGTGTCCCTTTGGCCTTCAGTTTGGGGTTTTATTTGGCTCTAGACAGGCCTTCTTTAACATAAAAAGAAAAGCTCAAGGGACACAAAAAAACCCCAACCCTGAACTGTTCTACATCTTCCATTTTATCAGGTTTTAGCTTCCTGCTTTAGAATTTTCACTATGTTCGCAGCATCTTTTATTCTCAATTATGGGATAATACAGGGGTCAGGATATCATTCTGACTGCCAAGGAATCCAGCAACAATTACAACAAACCCATTGGACAGGAGAAAGAAGTTTTCACTTCCTCCTCTAATACCATCACAACTAGCCTAACTCCAGGAGAGTCAAGAGCTATATTTTAATCTTTTGAGCTGTGAGTACATAATTTGGTACTAATTTAGACTGCTGAGTAGACAGCCCTGACTCCACAAAGCAAACACATTCGCATTCACTCTTAAAACTACCCAGTCACCTTCACTGAATCTCATTGTCTTTTCTATTCAATTAACAAGCTGTATTATGATGGCTGAAGTCACACAGCTGGAAGGGTAAAAAAAGCTTCTCGGCTCTCTCTAGTAAGTTCTAAAAGCCTATAAAAATAGTATATTTTGGACAGCATGTTACATTGGAACAAATTTAGCTTTATATCTAACTAAAAAAATGAGTCTGACAAAATTCTTCACAATTTAGACTGCCTAACAGTACGACGTCTTTAAAAAAGGCATTGCTACAAAAACTTGTAAGTCTTGCGCTTGACTTCGTGTTCAGCAACTTCACAGCATTCTCAAAACAGTGTTTGAAATCACATATCTGCTGCAGGACCTCTGCAGCATCATGAAGTCGGGAGAGATTCTTCCTGCTCGCATCCAACTAAGTCAATTCAGAAAATTGTATCAAGGGGCTTACAAATTGGTAGGTGCTACCTACCACACATCCTCACTTACCTGATCAGTCCTATTCACTTTTGTCAACTTTATAACCTACAGAACTGACTCCCACAATAATTACTAGTTAAGGTTTGTATGTGGTCAAGTAATGTGATGTTCTAAGTAGAACAAAATATGTTTCCAAGTAAATGAAGTCTTTATAAAAACACTACCTTTTAGGATGAAAATTTCTAAGCAAAAAGCCAGATGTTTTAAGATTATTCAAGTATTTCAGCCTTATAAGTGTGATTTTCAAACCTGAGAGGTTTCACAGTCATTTCATTTAAGAAAAGCAAGAAGCAAGTCCAGCAGACAGCAAAGAAAGTGTTACTGAAGTTTAGGCTCAAAATATGACAGTGAGATATATATTTTTTTTTTACATTCCATTATATCATTATGGATGTGCATTGTCCTTTCTGCTCCCCAGGCCTCAGCTGCATCAAGAACTACAGCTTTTATAAAGAAAACAACGTGACCCTGATGTTTTGTCCTTAGCCGTTAGCTACAGTTTGCAGAGAAGCGGCCACGGTGCACTCAGCAAGCTGTGTTTGCTTACCTGCGTGCAGATAGTAGGGAGACAGAGAGCCAGCTTGACCATATCAGGAAGAATGGACTGGAACAAATGTTGAGCCTCTGCATCTTCAAGAACCTGTGAAAGAGAAGGAAAGGGAGGAGTCAAAGAAAAAAAACCTGTTACCTTAGAAATAGCAATTGTATGAAAAGTTTGTAAAAAAAAAAAAAAAAAATAGGTTCTATTAGCTCTGTGCAAGCCTGCTAGTTTTTTTTTTTATGGCTGTCCCTCACTACATTTTACCTTGCATTTTTACCTTACCTTTACCTTTCGGTTACCTTAAGCTAACTGAAATACAGAAACAACTCTCAAAAGTTGAGAAAACACATCACCAAATGCCCTATAGAGAAAGGAATCTTGAATAAGATATTGTTTGACCCTTTTCAAAGCAAGGAACAAAGTTCAACTGATAAAAATGACTTCCAAACCACATAAATACTGGAAACATTCACCTAATTTCCATATCCAGGTCACAGTCCAAGAAAAGTATCTATGATGTTCTCCTGTTAAAGACACCTGGAACACACAGCTGGGACCAATCAGTGCCCCCAGCAGCAGCCAAAGGAAACGCTCTGTAAGAAGAGCAAGCAAATATGGCCACTGCCTGCTGTCCAACCCCACAGTGAACTCTTGAGAACTACAGCCACTGAATTACAACACGTTAGAGGGTATGGCCTGCCTGGGCCCACACACCGAAGTTGTGAACTTTTCAGTCTCTTCTTGTAAGACAGCTAAGCCTACAACTATTTCAGCTGCCTCCCTCTACTTTAACTTTCTTCCTGAAAAGGAGAGACCAGCATTGACAACTCAAAATAACCAGGCACACCAATGTTTCACAAGGCTTCTCAAAGCTTTAGCACATCAAACCCTTTTTGTCCTACTCTAAATTCCCTCTCTGACACACTGTCTGGCCCACTGTTTGCAGGTTTGGCTGCCAAAGTGTGTCAAACCAATATAGTTAAGAATCTAGGATCCCTCTTTTAAGTCGCAAGAACCAGTTCTGAGTTCAGCATCATAGGTTTAGATGAACCCACCACACACACATACTATTAATGTCCCATACACCTATTCTGAAAGGTACTTTATGGTGGGCAATGCTCTTCTAAGAAAAGCTAGGACAGGCACACGAACGAGAGGCTGTGACAAGAAAGGCAACGTAAAGCAGCACAATTGCCATATGCAGAGGGGCATAAAAGCACGTCATACCCTCAATAGTCTCACATTCTGCCACACAAACAGCCTGGAGACCAGCAAGAGAACAGCACATCCTCCATCCTCCTGTGCAGTGGCGCAAACCAGGTTTTAATATGAAGTTACAATTGGAACAAAACTTTAGAAGAACAGCAAGCCTAGGAAACATGGAGGTCATTTGATATAATAGAGGAGGAATCCAGATAAAACACAGATCATTACTGAAAGTCAACTTTTTAATGGTAAAGAAATTAACAAGATGCACCTCTCTCTATTTACACAGTAGAAGTCAGATATTGACAATTATGCCCTAACCTTTAACACCATCTGCTCTAGCAGGAGACTTTGTACAATGTTTTTAAGTGCCATAAAGTAACGAAATGAGCATTTAAAGGCTGGAATTTCGGATCACAGTACACAAAATGAATATGTGAGCTAAACCAATTCAAAGGATGACATTTAACCTCTGATGTCTACCAGGCTGTCAGATTCTGATATTCTCTCCCTTTTGGGTAACATTTCCTCTCTTTTAAAGTTGACACATAAATAGTGGCTGCTATGCTTTGCTGACTGCCACAGACTATACAGTATCACTTATCTGGTGACACATTACGGCACTGGACTTTGTCACAGCTGTCAAGACTTCAACCTTTTCTTTGTGCTGCTTTGAAAAAAATATATAATAGTAGTGTGACACAATTTCTTCCCAAAACAGCAGCAAAACGCATAACTGCAAAGTTCACTTCTTAAACTCTGAAATTCTACTTTGCTTTCCCCTTGCCTTCCCAATGTTGTACCAGAACATGCTCTCCTCTCTACATTATTCCTACACACGACTTTTACTAGGCCTCTACTAACAAGCACCTCAACACTTGGAGGTGTTAATGCCCAGAAGTATTCTCATTGGACTTCAAGCTGATTATTCTTACACGTAAATGACACATAAGGCGGTGGGGTTTTGTGATGAACAATTGGGTGCTGTGAAAACCTTACTACACATTCACAAGCAAAGTCACTTAAAGCAACCCCGCAACTTTAAACCAATGATTTTTGCAAGTACTAAAGTTCACAGACCTTACCAAGAAACTCCTAACTCTGCTTCGCTCTCCAACCAAGCAGCCTAAGCAACCCTGGTTTGAATATTCCCCTGCTTAGGCAAAGATCTCCTAAATATTGCATGTAACACACCCATGGTTTTCAAGCTTAAATATAGTTTGTTTCTCCCACAAAACGACATAACTGCACAAACCAGCTCTGCTGTTCAACTGCAGGTGCTGGTTTTATTAGGAAAACAACCAAGAAAACAAACAAACAAAACCCTTCTCCCTAAAAACATAAACCCCCCCTACTCCTTGGGGAACTGCTCAGTCCTTTGTTTCCCATTCATATCTTGAGGCTATAACCCACTATTGAACAGTGGCAGGAAGCCAGAAATATGTATCCTTCCCTGCTTTGGGTTTCTAAAAGCCCCAAGAAACCTGAGTCACAGCCACATCCATGTAATCATAACTTCCCCTTTTTGCCCATGGACTCTTCCCATACAGGTAACGTTCCTATGGGGTTTTTATCAAAAGGAACATCTGCAAACCCCTGGCTGCTTAGCCCTCATCCTCTTTTGACTGATAAACCAGCAAACTGCCACAGCTGCAGCATTGTAGAGCAACCACTGTCACTGCATATTCTCAGCCATGCTCAGCACACCACAGAGCATGGTTTTCTCTCTGACACATTTCCCAGACTTTAAAAGCAGCAAAACCAGAACACTCCATCATGGAAAGTAAAAGGATTCCAGTATATGGAGCGCTGACACCACAGGTACACTGACAGATCCCACGATGCAAATGCCAGCCTGGGAGAACCTAGCAACTGCACAGAGAGTACCTGGTCACAGAACTGAATGAAGATCTATTGAGAAGGAAATGCTTTAGGAAGTGGCAACTTGTGCCCACGTAAATAGTTACAGCCACATTACATATTGTACTTATTTGCTGCTGCTGAAAAGAGGGATGTGCCATTCTATCTCCCCAGCGCACTCACCCACCACATTTCACCGCTTCCTATGCTCATCTGGTAATTTCCAGAGATCCTTCAGCTTCCGAACGCCACAGGAAAATAACTTGGGGAAGGAGGGGTTTGTCTTCCTCTGCATTAATAGGTTAAACAGCCTAACAAAGTCACACGTCATTAGATGTTGTTCAGGGTGGGAGGTAGCTGAAACAGAACCAGTCAATGGGCTACCAAGGCAGATACCAGTGGCAATTCTTCTCACTGAAAAAGCAGCAATATTCTAGTTCATATGAAGCTGTTAAAACAAGCACCTCACTTTGAAGCAAAACTCCTAGCACGGGAACACCTGTATCAATTCAGTAACAGGCTTTTAACTCTGTACAGTACAATCTTTTTCAAGGCTACAGCTATGCAAAGACAAAGAACCGGGCTGCCATTGTTAAATAACATTTATTTTATAACTTAAGGAATTCTAAAATATGAAATGGTTGTCGACAACTTTTGATAGAGGAAACTGCATCAAGTACCACAGCGATTTTGTTCTTAAACCCTGGATCAGTTCCTCCTCTCTTCTTATTATGCATCTGTGCCCTTTGCAGCTCCCTTCAGGATTTGAAATAAAAACAAAACTTCATAGTGGACTTTAGTCATAGTCCTCCAATCATGCAAAAAATTACATAAGGATGAAACAAAAGCAAGGGTTATACCCCGAAGGAAAAGTATATGGAACCAAAGTTGCAAAGCATGACTCGCCTTTTGCCAAAGAAACCACTTGGCGATTTTATCAGTATTTGGGCTGGAACGACTGATTAAATGAACGCGACTTAGGGCTGCAATTTATCAGATGCAAATGGTTCAGCGAGCTGGAGCAGAAGGAAGAACTCTCGGCCAAACCTGCATCACAATTTTGCAAAATGAACTTCAATGCTGCAGCACAGAGGCCTGACTAAACGTGACCATAAGTAATGGCCTCTTGTCACTATAAAACAGTTCTCCAAAATGTAACGGATGAGTATGCCTGACAGTCCTAATAGGAAGGATCTGAGGTAGCACAGGGCGATAGTGATGGCAGAGAGTTTAAATCTAAACCTGACAGCTCATCAAACCAGACAAACCGCACATAGAGAACACAAATTTGGACAGCTCTATCTATCACAGAGGGTGGTAGAGCTATCATGCCAACAGGCAACTGGCATGCTAAGACAGCAGTGCCTTAAAGCCTTCAATCTGTTTAGGTTTATTTCCCCATATTAAATTCTGTGGCAGGACAAGGACCAACAGAACCACACCTTAAGGATGAAGAGCAAAACCAGAATGCCTCCTTCGGACTTTGTCTCTTTTCTAACGGAATTTGACCTGCCGAATTCTTCCTTCTCAGCTGCCATGATGCCTCATCCACTTTCATAAAATCACTTTGTTTCAGTGTCTAAGTGCTCCATGCAATCAGTTACTGTAATGAACTTTCCCCCAACAGCCTTCCAAATTATTTTAATGCAAGACACCATATGGTCACAGCTGGTAACACCCTCCTAAGTGATTAGACAAAATTCTATGTACTCTACTCGCAGTGAGTTCATTCTCCTAATTCCAGGAATAATTTGTTTCTTTTTCTTTCCTTCCTGTCTTCAACTTGTCTCAAATAAAAAAATATCTCTGTATGTTCTACAGAGCATTGAGGTCCACATGACAAACAGCTGACAAACCTGGCAGCAAATAGAGGTGTAGCAAAAAAGGGCATGTATAGCTCTACTATAGACATTTACTTAGACATAACATCATTATTAAGCCTCCCTCAAGCTTGCAATTCAAAGAAAATAAGATAGATATGTAAACAAAGCAATATGATTCACATTCTCATAAAGATGTACTCCTTGCCGCCCACAAGCAATATGCAGGTGGAACATACTCTACAAAGTCTACAACAACTCGGAACGGTCTCCTGAAAAATATTTGATCAATTCTTGTAATTTTGCAGTTTTGGTGAGGGTACCAAAAAAAAGTAAAATATATATTCGGGGAACTAGGACAACAGGATTTGTTGTTTTGAAGGCTTAAAAAGAAATTACGGCTGTCAACACTTATGCTCTACCCATAAGCATTTAAAATGCTGGGGGTTTTCATTCAATGCATAGACCACACCTCCCTTCCAAAGGCTCCTATTCCACTGGCAAGTGAGATCAGATCAACTCAAAAGAGTTCAGTTGTGCTCTTGCACTATTCTACGAGATATTGGTTTCTGTACACTTTTGGGTAACGTTAACAATTCTCATTTCCCACTTTTTAAAGTTGATTCCACAGAAGAACCTGCCAGGCACCCTGAAGCATCTCTCTCACTACTGTGCTCCAGCTAAGACTTCCCTTTGAGATGACACTTACAGAAAAGCTTGAGTGCACTTACGTAATCACAGTATGTGGCTGATCCTTTACTGCACAGAGCAATGTGGTCTTCATTTTCTGTTCCTTCCAGAGCAGCCTGTACTTATTTACTCATTCTCAAATCACATGGTTTTTGTACGCTGTTTGTGTAACACTTAAACACGGTGGAGTTCGCATCCATAACTGGAACTCCTCAGTGCCCATAAAACAATCATAACACTGTCCGTGACATATAAGCCCTATACCCAAAAGTAAACCAGCCTCACACCGCCAGCCTGTACACCACTAATCCTTGTACTAAGTGCTTTTAAAGATTATAGAATCCTAAAAGCAGACTTTGTCAATCTGTTATTTAGAATGGTTGGAAAAAGAAAAAAACAAAAGCCTGAATATGTTCTTACTGGGTGACTTCGAGAACTAATATATTTAAGTTAATACACTCCCAAAAAAACAACGTCATGCTATAAATATGAGTCTCTAAATCATATTCTACAATCCTTCCCTTCTGGGCAGGGAGGAGATGAGTTCTGTTTAAACACATTGTGCCACAACTGTCCATGTACCTGATACATGGCCAGAGACACGAGGCTGCAGCCCACTGACAGGTATGTGTATGTAAAACAGACTCTTTGTCATTATGTAAAATAATATAAACAGGAATGAAACGCAGAAGCAAACTAGGGAAGGAGTGGAAGGACTTTGGTTCCCATTTTATTAAGTTAATGAACTTCCAAAATTGCTGGAAAGAATACTCTCATCTGTCTCCTTTAGCTCCCCTACAACACTAATTCAGTAGGAAACACACTTGGCTGTCAAATCCATCCCATTTCTTGAGCACTTGTCTGATTAGAAACCAAAGAAAGGCCAAAGCAATATTGAGGGAAGAGAAAAAATAAAAACCCTAACACTGGATTATGCAGAGAAGAATCTTGTTTGAGAAGAAGAATGCTTCTGACATTTATCAAAACCACAAACTGACACTTCAAAAGGAAAAGAGACGACAGCTTACAAGGCAGAGGTTAATTCATTTTTGTTTAATTTTTTTTCCCCTGTGAAGGCTCATTCACGTCTTCTGCCAATCCAACCTTGGAATGATCTCTCAGGTGTATCATCCCTAACAACTGTGGCTTTACTCTCAGCTTTTCCACATTCTAAATAAAATCAGAGAGAAATATGTGTATTTGTTTTTCCATCTCCTCCTAACCTAACAGTTTTAGAAGCCGGTTGGTATTTCCAAGGCACTAGAAATCCAGCCTCAACAATTTTCATTATCAATGAGTGTAATCTCAGCCCTGATTCTCTACAGGCCACCAACAGACTCTACCTGCATGCCCCAGGCAAAGCGGCTCTATCACTAGCAGGAGCATCACAACCATTTCCAAAGCTTTTAAAAACAGAACATTTCTATTTACTAGTTTTTTTTTTTTTTCTTTTTTAAAACAGGAATGTTCTCAATACAGTAAAACTATGGAAGAGATCCTCAGGGTGCATCTTTACATTGGCTCAAAGCATGAAATATCCATAAGCTCTTAAGACAATCTAATTAACAGCCCTACCCCTGGCATGTGTAGATAGCCCTTCCCTGTTAACTCTGAGTCAACACCCTGATCCAACAGTCATTGTGAGGGTGCTTACAAAACACCACTTTAAAAGACACTCGGCTGCTTTGCTGAGAAAGTACAGAAAACTAAGAATAAGCCTTTAACTCAGTACTCAATGCTCAGCTTCTAAAATTTTCAATGCACACAAGATGCACATCCCCTTTACCCCAGAAAAGCTCGCGTTTTGTTCAGTATGGGGGCAAATTCTTTTCTGCCCCTGCGAAAAGAAAACCCTTCACTGCACACTCAAAAGGCCTTTTCAGTTCAGACTTGTAAAAGGTAATCTGATGTATTGCATGTTGTTTGAAAATATCTGGACTAATACGAAACCCAGCAAGGAGCAATGGATAAACTATTTTCAGCCTGGGGACATTTTCCTTCTTGCTTAAAAGCCTACACTTGTAGTGCTGTCATCTCCGTACAATACTCGCTTCTGTTTGTACTGTCCAGACAACTATAAAAGTGATTTATCAAAAACCCAGTCACCAGAACAATTTGGTGCTTTAAAATTCCTTCTGTTCCAGCATCACTGACTACAGCAATCGTATTTTCAGGCAGGTCGTTCAAACAACAAAGCATACAGGGAAGACTGACATCATTCATAAGACCGCCTAGGAGATAAGAGCGGGGTAAAGAAAATCTTGTTAGAACGTAGGAATCTCCCAAGATATTCAAGTATCAACAGTAGCAGCTGCTCTTAAACAGTTTGGTCTTTTTCAAATAAGCCAAAATGCAGAGTTCAACCATAATCCAACTGGACTATACCTCAGTTGCAGCATGTCCAGATGTTGCAATTATAATCATTTTTATTAGATGAAAAATGGAGATAATTGTAAAAAAACCAGAACTATAATTTCCAAACTTGTCCAAGTAATTTCCAAATTTAAGGGTTATTCAGGTTTAAGGTTATTAAACTAAGGTTATAAAGGTTAAGACCAGACACACACACTTAAAAACTGTGTGGTTCTGTTGTTTGAAATTTTAAAATCGGAGTATTTAATTGACGAGACAATTCTTAATTTCATTCAAATCACCTCAGTGATCTCAAAATGCTACCAATTATTCTTAGTGCAGACATACTGCCCATATTTGCACATCTGATGTTTCTGCTCAGTTCTCAAACATTTATCATGCTCCATCTTATGCCTGTACCTTCCAAAAGTACCAAGTTCAGGCTAAACGTGCTTCTCTCCTATGTAGGAACACACATTCAGACAAAAAAATCATGGTTTGGCAAAAAAACCCAAACCAACACACTAAGCACATTCTGTAGGTACTATCCCAGGTTTACACCACAATTCAGCAATTCAATTAACATGCATTTGTTCATTTTTCCAGTGAAATTTAACAGTTTTCTTCCATTTACTTTAATTATTCTTAAGTGCAAAGCATTGACTGACAGAAACAAGGCTCACTGTAACATGCTCCACTGCTCCATGCTTAACAAATCATCTCCTATACCCTGGAATCTCTGCAGAACACCAGCAGTAGGAAAAAAGTGATAGCCTAGGAAGTGTGTGCACATATCCATATGAATACTGCTAGGCCAATATTTAAATAGTAATGATTTGTGCAAGTCAAAAAATAATTTCTATTTCAATAATTAACGTGAATTTTTCAAGAAAGGTAACTAGACTTTTGGAAGAAAAAAACATCTGTAATATGGATGTGGAAAATGGAAAATGTATTTAGAATAGAATTTATTTACATATTTATCTTGCTTCTTAAATATTAATTATGTATTTCTAAATGGCATTTACAGAAAATTTGAAAAAAGTTATTAAGCAAAGTTGTAGAAATTTACAGGTAGATACTTGCATATAAACACAGACAGGAATGAATCCTCACATCCTGACTGTTCTGGACTTCTAAAAGAATTTAGTATCCAGACATACAATCATCACACATGTTTTAATGGTAAGAAGCAGGCAGAAATGAGTCTTCTTTCCCAAGTCTGTTACAAAGCTAATTACAGCTGTAATTGTAACGCAAACATTTTTAATAGCCCACAGTCTATATTGTGTAAAAGTACAGTAAAGGGTGAAGAAAAATAGCAATATATTCCTTCAGCTTGACAACTGACTTTATTTTCTTGTTGTAGCTTTTCATCAGATTTTAGGATAAGCTGAGATTTATGCCATAAAACACCTTGCTATCAGCCAGTTTTGAGGCTAAAACCAGTGAACTCATGCTTGACTGGAAAAGGAGAAAAAGGAGCACAGATAAAGTGGTCTGGTACATTCTTCCTTTTCCTTCATGCTGAAGGTTCTTCTCTGCAATTAATTATAGACAAGAGAAGAGACTGGTCTTTTTGAAGAGTACAATAATGTTTCTTTCAACCTCACAGAAAAATCCAAATGTAAAAGCTATATATCTTCTTTCATAATAAAAAAAATATTTCTTGAGTGCTGAATTTCTATGGGAATCAACAACAAATATGCAGATCCTGGTCATTAAATAAATTAGCTTCAAACAGCTTTTCCCAATGACAAAAAAAGATCACAAGACATCCAAAAACAGGCACTGCAGACCCATGCACGCTTTTACTTACACTAAAAGCCAAATCTAACAGTTGGAAGCTGATCATTATACAGTGGAGAATGAGAGAGTAAAGATACTGAGAGCATAACCCCTTTAGGTCTTTTCACTTGCATCAAGGGTTTAAAGTTCTGCACAGAGCGCCTAGAAAAACAAGTTTTAAAAGGCATAAGTGCCTTCAAGTGAGGTTAATTTAAAACATCAATTATCTTTATCATTTTGTCATTCTAAGAGAGGTTGGTGCACAGAACCCCACACCTTCCTGCCAGCAACTGCTCATCCTGATACTAAGCCACAACGGGGCCCACGTTGACGAGGCCATTTCTGCCTCTCAATCTCAACGCAGCAAAGTCAGAAGAATGTAAAAACAGACAAAAGTTCATGAAAGTCCATCAACAAAAGACGCCTAGAAAAGTCTAACAGCAAAAAAGTAATCAGTAGCATTTCCTCACAACGTGATTTACTCCAAGTAATCTGTGTTGCTGCTAATTCTCACAAATGTTAAATAGGACCAAATAACTCAGTTGATACAGCTCTGCTGTACAGGGCAAGAACAAGTTGTGAGCTCACTGACCGGTTTATCTCAAAATAGCTCAGGTCTTAATGATGACAGAAGTTCTACACCATGAAGGTTCCTGAAGCTTCATAATATGCATCCTGCTGACTGAAGTTCTCGCGTGATATGCCAACTAAAACCGATTTTAAAAAGGAGGATCACCTTTAAAGAAACTAAGGCACTGCTTGTACAACGTCATGTCATTTTCAGATTTAAATACTCCCCTGTTCCTGAAAGAACAGAACAGATACAAGCAACAAGAGAAAGAGTTTGTGGAACAACACTAACAAGAATTAAGCTTAAACTCTAAGAGACCTTAAAGTGACAAAATAAAAACAAAGCATGTCCAGAAAAAGCAGGTCCAATCTAAAGCAGCAGGCTGTGTGACTGTCTTAAATGATAAATCCCTACTTTTCCCTTCAAATAGAGTTGCTGTTATTACTGATCAATCTAAGACATAAGCCTTGAAGGACCTGTTAGACTTATTATTTCATGCATTTGGGAAAAAGGAAAAGAATTTGGTCTTGCCTAGAAGTGGAAGGGCAAATCTAGAAGGAAGGTAAATAAAAACTACAAGAGTGCATAGCACTCTTGGTCAAAAGCATGTAATAAATTCCCAACCTATCATCATTCATGTAAATAAAGCTCATCTAAAACACATTGTGGGTCTGGAAACAGCTCCATCCACAGCAGTTACCTCACATTTCCTTTTCTACTTGTTGTTTACTCTTTCCTGTCTGGCTTTCAGGTAAGTTCTGAAAAAACAGATGCAAGGATGACTTCCAAGTGACAGGAATTTTGCAAGTAAGAAGAAAAATGTTAGTGGATGAAAATTATTAGCACTAAGAAATAACTTAAATAAATCGTAGGCCTCTTCACCAATATTAACAAACAGATGTCAAAACAAATCAATACAACAGCATGGAAATTCTGTAGAGGACAACAAAACCATCAGACATTTGACAAATAAGCCTCTAGGAGCTTTACGCAAGTTACTGATGGGTGCTATCAACTTTTTGAAAGAAACAAAAAAACTCAAGCTTCCAAATTTACTTTCCTGCACAAACCGGAATTTTACTTCCACACATTTACTGGTGTCAAAAGGAATATTTAAAACAATGCGAGGGCTCCCTCTTCTGATAATACCTTGAACAAACAGTAGGACAGGGCAGCCTATGTGACTGCTGGTGTGGTGGTCTGGAAGAACCCTGGCTCACAGACATACTTATTTCCCATTTGTTAAGAAAGCTGAAAGTATTCTAATCTTTAAGGAAAATAAACTTAAGACCAAGTAACCAGTAACTATTGTTATTGTAAGAAAATTGCTATGACTTTTTCAAGGAGGATTTAAAAGTAACACCTCTTTTGACTGTGTAATTTGGAAGGAAATGTCTAAAATAGGAAACAATGCAAGACTGCTATGAAAGCATTTAATAGATTAATAGATAAGGTGAGGCGTGACCAGAATCATAAGATGAAACAACAAATGGTACTTTACGATTTGCCAAGCATAGGCCTATTGAAGTAACATCTGAATAATCTGACCTCGAATAACTAAACCAGACACCATGAAATTTGTGAATACAGCTCCCTTCTAATCAGACAACAGAATTCTTGGTTAAGAATGCACTGGAAGTCAACAGTGCCCAAGAATTGCTGTTTGAAGATCATCGACACTGTTTTAATCTTTTTCTTTTAATGTATATTAGTGCCTTTCTCCCTTTGCTGAGCTGCAGCCCCTTCCCTTTCAGCCAATCACTCAAGCTAGTTTTCCTTTCAACCAACCCTCTTAAATTTTGCTCAGCCAATATAACGTGAAACAGTTCCCCTCTTCCCTCTAAGCTGTAAGAGAAATGGGAAGGTACACAAGGCAATGGTAAGCCCTTAACCACTAACTCCTGGATACAGTAAATTCAAAAACCACAATTCCCTACAGCTGGTATCATTAGGGCATTTCCACAGAGGATCTCAACTTTTCACTCAACAGCTGCCCACTTAACCAGACTGCAAAGTCTTTGAAAGCAAATGCCTTGGTAACTTACAAAACTTGAAGAGTTTGCACATCCCATAATAATAGAAAATATGTTAAAATCTCTCTACAAGATGTATCCCCTTCATACGTCCTGTTCACTGAACTCAATACCATCAATAAACAAAGCCAGGGTAAGATTTTGCTCCTGTGCTCTACAAGGAGTCACTGTCTTAGTGTGCTTCCCTGCTCCTTATTTAATGCACTGCCGCACACCCTTCACCTTGCTCTAAAACCAGCGATTTGAAACAGCTGTCCTCCCTTCAGCTGGGAACCTCACAAATAAATCACCATTCTCAGGTGACAGAAATTGCCTTTTCACCCCCAGGGAAAGACTGATGTCCGATATACAGTTTATTTCCCTGTTGTTCCTCTCTTCCCTGGAGGCAGCTGATGTTACTTTAATTACTGGCCAACGATCTCTGAATCTAATCTGAATAGCTTCTCAACAGCCAGATGCAGAGCAGCAACACATCGTGACAAGATCAGTTGTGTTTGTAGGAATACGATGCTAACCTGGTACATTCCCAAGTCAGATCTTTAAATAAATAGTGCTTGTACTTTAAAACATTCCAATAAAGAAAAGATACATTATTTAGAGAGGGAGCAGCTGAACAGGCCTAGTTAATTTCAATCAGTACAAGAAGCAACAGAAGCAAAGAGGCCCCATTTCCACAGCCTCTACCACCCAGCCATGACCGTGTGAAAGAGAGACACCCACCCCACAGATGAGAGGGGGAGCACTGAATTGGCAAGATGGGCAAAAACAGTAGCTCTCATGGCTAACAAATAGGATACCACTGATATTGCAACAGGTACCTTCTGTCAGTAACAACAGTACTACGTTGCACGCAAAACTCGTTCTGCAGAAGAGCAGCCCTGCACACAATGGAAACAAACAATAGGAAGAACGGCTCCTCTGATCACAGGAATTAAGTAGACATCTATTCTATACACAACAAAATTAACTTTAAATTGAATTTAGCTTCCACTGAACCTTAACACAGCTTAGCAAGTCCCTCCCAAGGAAAAAAGCGCATGTTTTAACAGCACTTCTGAGCCGGTGGAAGACAAATACAGCAACTTCTATTGCAACTCATTTAATCTTCCTTATTGCTTTAATTAGCAGTTTCTCATCATCGGTCAGGATGTACATTAATAATAGCCCAATGTGTATTTTTCACCTACTATTCATTTTTCTTTTCTGTCCACTTCCAGAAAGTTAACACATGAAGTCATAGAAAACAACCTGATCTTTCAAAGACTCTACAGTTCAAATTCATCATCTCAGCATACCACAGTGTTTTATTACTAGATTAGTAAGGCACTGTCTATACAAACACCACTGTAATAAAACATGCGAGGCATTCAAAAAAGGAAAAGAAGGAAGAACAACAGTGTTTAAAACAATAAACCATTATGATGGAAATATTAATACAACTTTAAGAAATCTGGTTTCATAAAATGAGGAAAAGGCGTTTCTCACCTCGCCTTAACTTCAGTAACGTTAGGTGTTACTGAAGCACCTAAATTACCTGTGTAAGATTTAAAAATAACAATTATAATTCTCACTTCAGCTGAAGTCACCAGCCAAATAACCATCCACAAAGACGACAACTGCAAAATCTTTACTCTTGGAAAGGGAAATAAAGCCAAAAGAATGGAGACACAGAGATGAAGCAGTCACTTATATTTTACTTCTCTTCCTATGTTAAATTAACTTGGTTTACCTTCTCACAGAAGTCCGTGAGAGCTGTGAAATCCCATTTCTTGGAATAAGCAACGTTGTACCTCAGGATAGCCTCCTATGGAGAGTACACAACAAAATAAAGCTTAGAGATACTTATTAACTGAAGAAAAAGGACTATATGAAATGTCCTTTTTTGAAAAAACAGTACCATCTAGTGGCTAAAACCAGTCACAGAGCCCGCCAAAATCTTAACACTATTAATACAGCACGACTCCACAGTATCGAATCCTGTATTTCAGCTTTAATCTACAGGTTTAATCCTCCTAGCACAAACACAAGGCATGCCTGGATCTGCCTACAACATGCAACATAAACATTCTCCACCCCATACTTAGTCTCCTTAAAAATACCAAAAAGAGCATCCCTCAGCAATACAGCAGAAGTTTCACCAATTTAAGCACTCAGAGAATCAGAAGCACAACAAAATCAAATAGGCCCTTTACAACAACCACCACCTGTTTTCAACACAGGATGGAGGACAAGATCACTGAGATCTGCCCTGCAGAGAAGGACTTGGGAGTGCTGATCGATGAGAAGCTCAATGTGAGCCAGCAGTGTGCACCCACAGCCCAGAAAGCCGAGCGTATCCTGGGGTGCATCAGAAGTGTGCTAGGTCAAAGGAAGGGATTCTGACTCTTCTACTCCCTTCTCACAAGACGCAATCTGGAGCCCTGCATCCAGTTCCAGAATCCCCAACATAAGAAGGTTATGGAACTGTTGGCATGAGCCCAGAGGATGCCACGAACATTACCCCAGAGCTGGGACACTTCCCACATGAGGGCAGGCTGAGAGAGTTGGGCTTGTTGAGTCTGGAGAAGAGAAGGCTCTCGAGAGACCTTATAGCGACCTTCTAGTATCTGAAGAGGCTACAGAGAAGCTGGGGAGGGACTTCTTACATGGAGTGACAGGCTGAAGGGGGCGAGGAATGGCTTTAAACGGGAAGAGAGAAGATTTATATTAGACATTAGGAAGAAATTCTACACACTGAGGGTGATGAGACACTGGCACAGGTTGCTCAGGGAAGTTGTGGCTGCCCCATCCCTGGAGGTGTTCAAGACCAGGTTGGATGGGGCTTAGAGCAACCTGATCCACTGGGAGGTGTCCCTGCTCATGGCAGGAGGTGGAACTGGATGAGCTTTAAGGTCCCTTCCTGCCCAAACCATTCTATGAGTCTATGACTAGTTGCTTGGAAACACTATTTGTCTCAAGTTTCTCCGCAGCTTTTGCATCTTTCTCCTTCACTGCCTTTCAGGTATAATCTGAACTATTTTATTCTTTACAAAAAAAACCTCATAGCAATTCTAAGCTGCTCCAAATCACAATTCATTAAAAGCCAATGAACACTGTAGGAGCTACCAACAGAGCATTAGTTCCCAAAATGTACACATTTCTGTCAGCAGCTTGAACTGTTGTGATCTCACTAGAGAACAGTGGTGTGAACCATTACTCCTTCAAACTCCCACGTGTGTATGACCCAGCTGGTTACAGAAAAAGCCCACACACTACACTTCCCAAAAACCAGCAGATACCGCTGGACAAAGAGCTTTGTGTGGATTCTAAAAGGCAATTTATTTAAATAATACCTAATAAATTCAGTGGTAACACTTAAGACCCATTAATTAGGACCCTTAATTCATTAGGGAATCCCTTAAACAGCACAGATTTTTTTTCTAAAGTTTACTTTTATAAGTGATTAAAATAGTACTGAGCCAGAATCACTAAGAGTACATGGAGAGCCTGAACGCTCACACTTATATGTGGGCTTGACTTCAAAACGACAACCTTACCTTCAAATCATGTGAGCAAGTAAATTTGTTCAGTAAGGCAGTTTGGATTAGTTCCCACCGACTCCCAGCAGTTCTGTCTCCATTCTTTAAAACAAAAACCCACAGTCAGATTAAGTTATTCAAAACAAAAAGATGTATTTACTAATAATTGTCTTCCTAGACACATTTTTTTAAATAACGTTTGCTTTACTGGCTAAGTTCTTTAAAAACAAGCCACATATTTTGAATAACCGCAAGGTACTTCTGCAACTGTTAGTCCACTGCATTTTTCTTCCCTAAGAGATCCCTTTTAATTGAAGTAATCACAAAATTCACAAAGAGCTCTTTTTTGCTTATACTGTGCTCTTTCTCATGCCAAGAAAGAAAAATAACATTCAGAGCAGTCCTCGTGAAGAAAGTGGATCTTGCAGATAAAACATAAGCACAGTTTATAAAAAAATAGAGACTGACCTAACCTTATAAAAATACGGTATTAAGAATATTAATGGCACAGGTTATAAAAGCCTATTGCTGTGGCCAACTCCTGCACCAGCCCAAACTCAAGCCATCCCATGCGATTTTTCCTCAACAAAGTCTTACTGCCCACTGCAAGCAACATGACATTTCTTAGGAAGCTACCACAAGGGCAGAGACTCATAATTTACATAAACAGACATCTTGCTCCACTGGCAACAAAGATCTCGTCAAAACTTTCTCTCTGAAACGTCACTTGAATTCATTTATGTTGCATCTATAAAAAAAGAGAAATTAAAAGACTGAGAGCCTTTTCTGGAGGCTATAAAAATTCTCTGCCCCAGATTGAATTATCAAAAATTACTGTAGTGTCCTCACTACAGGACACGCTTGCCAGTTCTATTCGCCACAGTCTGAAGTATTTCAGCAGGTATATTTAAGTGAGTTCTGAGCAGTGACAAGAGATACCAGCTCAGTAAAATCACACAGGGCCAACTCTGATCTCTCCACCACTATTTTAGCAGAGCAGCAGTCAGATGGGCCTCACACTACAGGCAATATCTGACAGAATAATCACAACACGGTTACAAACTCACTCACATCTGTTGCCATCTCAAATTCCTTCGCAAAACAAAAAAAAATTTACAGATGTATGTGTTTGGATAACTTGTACGGAGAATGAGCTTATTCTCCATATAGGTATATAAACACCATCAAAGCAACATGTAGGTAAAATAATTACTAGGAAAAAAAAAAGTCATCAGCTCTGCCTCACAGCCCAGAATGCAGCTTACCAGGCCAGGTGCGTTCATCTACTTGATTTTCCAATTCCATACACACAGTTTGCGAGCACAGCAAATGGAATAAACTGAAAACTCATCTACATGTAACCAAACTTACTTGATTACATGACTGTAAATAATTCCTCTTACCTCATCCTCTACAGGGTATAAATTTTGTTCTGAGCAGGGCATTTTAACATGTTTGTTGTCCCATAAATCCTTGTAGTGAGTTGGAAAAGGTTTAGGCACCTCTCCTTCTCTCAGAAGATCTACCTGCAATGCAGAAGGAGGGAGGGGAAAAAAGCTTAGACTCTACTTTCATGTCTTTAAATGGAAAAAAAGAAAAGCAAGCAAAACACAGTTTAGAAAAAAGCTCTCATCTACAGCCACCATTCTTGGAAAGAAGAAAGCTACAAACTGACTACACGATGGACATTCAGTTAGGAAAAAATCCATCTGTTACTCTTAGGTTGTACTTGGTGAAAACACCACCACACCATCATTCGACCTCTTGAAACACACTGAAATAGAGGTAATATACACAATTATTTTATGCCCAATTATCAGCTAAAGGCGTCCTCATTCAAGTATCTGCATAATTGCATCCAAATAATTTTAAAATGCAGTTTCAAAGGTAACAAATGACATTCAAATTACATGAGGATGAGAAATCATTAAGGATGCAGCAATATTACAAGTTTACTCCACAGAATACCAGAAATTTAAAAATAAACCACATGATATTCTTAAAGACTTAATCTGCTATACAGCTTTCTGGCAGCATTGATTCTCTCAGAACTCGTATTTAAATTCAGAAGTGCTTTTCTTTCATTCACGATTTATCCCTCACCAAACAGTTTTCTGGTCACATATTTTATTTCAACAATAATGTGACTGCATACCACTCCAAAGGATTAAAGGCAAATAGATCAGAGTTGATCTAAAATGCAGTGTTAAAGTTGCTAGAAGCCCCTCACCATTCTTTGCCTTTTTCATATCTTTACTATTTTAAGCCTTCTGTGCATCCTGAACACAAACGAGAACTGTATTAAAATAAGAATGTAACATAAAAATGGTGAAATACAGATTGCACTTGCAGATCTATTTCAATTCCCAGAGCTTAAAACTCAGACAAGGAAATACACACACAATGAAAATACTTGCCCCTAACAAGTAAGGGGCACTAAAACTTGAATTACATTTCTTCTGGATCTTAGTATCGTAATTCTATGCTTCAGAAAGGTCAATTTTCAGGGAAACCAGTTGTCCCAGTCTGTTTACAAGGAATGGTAAAGCTTTCCACAACCTGCTAGTACTATAGGACTAACATTTAGCATTTCATATTCTTGAACAATGCAGTAAGAAAGTTGATTTGGGGTAATACATTGAATTATCATACTCTGACGGTTACTGTGTGGTTGGCTGAGGGTCGCAGATAAGGAAGACGGGCCCCACACATCGGCATTCTTCTCATCTCTTCCATCGGTGTCCCAAACCATTTCTTATTAGTTGGAAGAGGAGGTGGCGTATATTTAGGAATCTTCCTTCCTGGTCTTGGGGGTCTGAATTCACATTTTTCTTTCCTGCTGCTAAAATGAAATATATCAAAATATTTTACTTCCACTGTAAAACCTGGAAGGCAAACACATGAACCACCCCTTGCTTGCTGGCCTTTG
This sequence comes from Clamator glandarius, assembly GCA_033459285.1. Lineage (NCBI taxonomy): Eukaryota > Metazoa > Chordata > Aves > Cuculiformes > Cuculidae > Clamator > Clamator glandarius. Next base: position 1,356,732 of record JAUNZM010000165.1, on the reverse strand, counting down.
CTGTGGCCCCTGGCCAAAGATTTATTTGGGGAAACCCCCTGCCACAAACAACCTGCTCCTCTTCAATATAAGTGCATGATGTCTACCAAAACACTCTAAAGGCTTACAAATACCTTCACAGAACTGCAGTGGCTCAGCAAGGCAGGGTTTTCCTCTACTCTTTCCCAATAGGATCTGTTTACCCAGGGACAGAAGACAGACTCAGTGGTCTGCATTTGTCAGGATACCCTCTGCAGCCCCTTCTCTACTTTTAGAGAAAAAATGTGTGTACACACAGGTGCATATATTTCCTCTTCAAACAAACAAAACAACTTGTTAACCACTCTTTCTTCCTAGGGTTGTACTTTTCATGCCAAGCATACAATGCTTGCAATGGAAATAGAAACTTAAAAGCTATCCAAAACATTTGTGAAATGAAAGTATACGCAACAGCAGATGAACAAATCCTCTCCAATAACTGAAGGTATTTGCCCAGATCTGAGATATTTCAGAGAAGAAAAAACTGAACCTGCTATATGTTTGATGTAAGAAGTCAGATGTTTCTCAGGCAAGAGGAAGTTATCAACGTGAAATGTTAACAAGTTAAAAGCCTACACTTTGCGGCGATGTTTGGATCTCTAAATTCCCCTCAGTGAACTTAATAAAGACACAGCCCAACCTGTTTACTGTCTCTATGGATACACCAGTAACTTCTGGTGCAGACACTGCCCCCAACCTGACCAATCACGGGCAAACAGTGTAGTTAACACTGGTGTGACACCAGGTACAGGCCCACTGTGCTCCCCTAAGAGCCAAAGGATAATTCTAGCACGGCATCACCCGTGAGAGAAGCCTGCTCTATTCACTGCTGCTTCTTTCTCCCCAAGTTAAGATCTGAACCACGCTATTATCTACTGTTGAGCTGGTCTAATGAAAAGCAGGAGAAAAGCTTTAAGGTCTTGCTCTTTTAACATGCCACAGACATTATTACTATTTTGCTCAGTAGCAAGGTTTAAAACCATCACAGGATCCTGTTTAGGCCCCCAAAAGAGGAAAAAAAAACAAACCCACTTCACTCTACAGCCTCCTAATCTACCCTACCAATTATTCTGCAAAGTGCTGCCAGGATCCCCAGCTATCCACACAGCAAAACTTTGGTGTCAATTCCCCTTGTCAAACATGGGTTTATTGTTAAGATATGATGTTCTAGCATTGACATACACAAGCCTTGAGCTCTGCTGCTTGGCTGCAGCAGCAATTATTTCAATTAGTGAAAAGAGTATTCCCTAAACCAAATAGTTTAAACTTGATCACCCTCTTCTCCATACTTTTTTACCACATTCTTCATTCATCCATTTTTTTCTAAGAACTCTTTTCTTGTTTTCCAAATCCACTCTTAACCTACTCATCTCTTAAGATTGCTCAAACATAAACTCCTGCCACAAGTCAGCTGCTCTCCATTATCCTGTTCTTCATTTCCTTGAAAGCTGCTCTTTGAAGTGCTCCTCACATCCAGAAAGGATCTCCCAGTAAAGATGTGCAAAAGCACTTTCTTGTTCTAGTTTAAAGGACTTGAGTCTACAGAGATAATTGCTTATCGCACCAAGACACACAGTCCTCTTGTTTCTGCTGACTCCCTTTATTCACCTTCTCAGCCCCTACTGAAATCTAAGCTCTTCAGAGCAGAGATTCTTCTTTTGTCCTTACAGAACGCCTTACATATGTAGTCCTGGGTCACGCTCACAGCTCTCATTTCCACTGCTGCAGTGTGTAATCACTAGTCCTCCTCTCACAAACCATGAATAAAGCCAACCTAGCCCCCCCCAAACATTCACACACATTTCTACAACTGCTTTCAAAACTGAAATTTCTCTTATCTATGTCAATCAGAGCATCACTAGCACTGATGCTTCAACAGAACAGATTCAGTATTTGACCCACAAAACTAAAAAGACCAAGAAAACATCAGTTTCCTCAGGTATTCTGAATGAAATAATGAATACTACTCTCCAAGCACTCCTGTACCACCATTCATTTTCAAGCATTAAAGAATCCCATGGTCTTAAAATACTTTGATAAAGAAAAGCAATTTCCTACAGTGTCTTTAATTCCCCATTTTAACAGATATGCAGTGATTTAAAAAACTGCACTGGACAAACATATCCTTTAAAAAACCACACAAGTAGTGCCATTAAAAAGAAGTTACTTCAAGCTTACATCAAAGTTGTCTTTGTGTACTAACATGCATTTTGCAAAACTCCGTACAGAATCCAGCCTCCAAAGTGGAGCCAAAGAGGTGGAACAGATGAAAAGGCAGAGAGAACACTACCTTTTCTCTTCAATTTTAGGTATCCTCATGAAGTGAGAGGTGATTTTGGAGTCTCTCTTCACCCCCTGTTTTACACCTTTGCATTCTGATGCTGGAGCAGGAGAGGTCACAGGTGACTTTGTACGCAGACCATCCGCTTTAACAGAATTATCTATTTCCTCACATCTTTCACAGACCTTGGCAGAAAAATGTGACTTTCTTGACTCCAGTTCAGCATCCCCATATTGAATTCTAAAAGATTTGTTTATGGATTTTGACATACTAATCTCCTCTCGCTCATCAAGAAATGGACTCGTCTCCTCATCAGCCTCTGACCCATGACAGCTATTTTTTGAATTATCTACATCCATCGGCGACTCCGGTTCACTCTCTTTCTCAAAAGCAGGTGAATCCCCTGAACTGCTCCGACATTTCCTTAGTTTCTCAGGACCTCCAAGATCAGATATGCAAGCATCACAACCAGCATCTGAAAGTGGACTTTCTGGAACTACATCCCCCTCTTGTTCACCTATTAAACAGACAGAACTGCTACTCTTTGGCTTCTGCGAGTTGCACGAAGCCACTTGTCCATCTGTATCAATGTCTTTAGAAGAAAATTTTGTATTTTCTGTTTTCAGAGACCGGCCCAATGAGAATTTCCTCTGCGTCCAATTGTCACTGTTTTCTTCACAGCCTCTCTGAGCCTGCGTGCCAGTTTTGTGCATCGGATTGACATTGGCATTTTTAAAGAGGTCTCCAGACTGCATCTCCTTCACTGGCTCTGTGTCCAAGACCAGATCTTTGTTCTCACTCTCCCAGTTACTCACGCTGCCTGTCTGAAGCAAATTTACTTGCTTCACACCAACTTCCACAGAATAATTCTGCTGACAAATATTCTCCAGCTTTTCCACATCATGCTCACAAAAGTTCTCTTTTTTAACAGAAGTCATCTTGGGATTTGCTTCAGTGTTGTTATTAATTTTGCTGTGTAGGCTGTGGAAAAGAAGTAAGGGAATTCAATGTCTTTATTCTGTATGTATATACACTTTTTTTTTTAAGGGAAAAAATTACAAATGTACAATAAAACCCACAGACTTTTACTCATTATACTCTGCAAATCAGCACTACCAGGATGAACAAGTTTTACTGCTCTGGGGAATGCAGCTCAATAATAACCTATTTCCATTTAAAGATTCCAGGACACTGATGTATCAGTTCCTTACCTTAGAAATCTACTCCAGTGAATAATTACCCTTATTTCCAGATCTGAACAGTATTAAGCTATTATTTAGTTGTCTTTTCCAGATGAAAAGAAGTTATGAATCATAGTAAAGTCCTCCATAACTTTTGTTGATGTTGACTAAGGACATAGTCTAACACGACTGCTAATCCAGTCTAGCGACCGGCTGCCACTGGAAGCAGCAGTCCTGCTTTGCCTTCCCACGCTGCAGGTCCTCACCTTTTTTCTTTGCAGGAGCACAGGATTTATTTACCTAAACAGTGAGGTGCTTCAGGAAACAAAGTTGGCCAAAAAAGTTTGGTTTGCAGGGTGAGAGGAGAGGGCTGGAGGACCACTCAGCTTTTTGTAACGAGAATCTGTCTGCTGGTTATACTAAAAAGGATGCGCCAAGGTAAGCAAAGCAGCAGAAACCAGGCGGCCCTTTTCCCACCAGCGAGCTCGACCAGCAATCTGCACTTTTAGTTCCCCGCGGGCCCGCCCAAAGAACAAAGCTTTGGAATAGGAATATTATACATTTTACCTTTTGGACTCCGTTGTCTTGGGTCCTTTATTCTCCAACCAAGTGGTAATTGTCCGCTGTTTACAAACTGAAAAACCGCAGTTCACTATATTATTATTCAAAACATGATAAAACTGCAATATGATTGCATATGAATAAGAGAAACTGTACTGGATGAAGACAAAAACACCTTGGTTAAGTTCTCATTATCACCTCTATCACAGGGAACATCCAGGCACCAACACTATGAAACCAACAGGCCTGCAATAGTTTGTATCACTCAGCAGGTGTAGCTCCCATAACAATCCTCATAAATGCTAGGGTTGGTGTGTGCTGGGTTTTTTTTTCATCCAACATTTTTGTTTTATATGGTTAGAAACACAGAGTGAATCTCTAGATTTAAAAAATAAAAAAAAATAAAGCAGCTTGAGCTTTCCAGCTCTCCTTATCCCCATTAATTAACATCACCATGAGCCCCGACAGCCTCCTGCTGAATTTTGGAATGAAGAGACAACATGATATTTGCCTTTGAACAAATGCATAGCTTTGACCTATGTGATCCAGTGGAAATTGTCCCTGCCCACAGCAGTGGGGTTGGACTGGATAAGCTTTAAGAACCATTCTATGAGTTTATGATATAATTTAAAACAAATAAAAAGGAACTAGCAACTGGGCATCTTAAAACCCCAGCTGAGAGCCTTATTGGTACACGGAATACTGTGAAAGACAAAACTTAATAGAAAACTGTAGATAGTAGAAGTGAGAAGTGCTGAGAAACAGACTATTTTTCCTCCTCTCTCCATGGAGAATCTGTAAAGCCTATCGCTGTTCATTCCCCTAACTGGCAACAACACGTGAAGGATGCTTTTTTCAGATGTACTACCAACAACACAGTTCCAGATTATGCAGTCGGCCTCCTCTCCATGGCACTGCAGTTCAGACAAGCTTTCAACAGAAAGCTGCACACAAACTAATCACGGAGGAACTGGAGGACTAGGGGGTGGGCACCGCTAGAGAGAAACACTTGAAACCAGTTACTTCACAACTGGAAGTGAATCTTCATCAGTATAAGAAGGGATTTTTGGCTTTGTTTTGTTGTTATTTAATGGTAATTCCAAGAATTTGGGAACAGGTGTCAATTCCCTTTCTTTCCACTGGCCAGGAGAAGTTATTCACCTGCCAGTGTTGACTGTGCAAGGTGTTTACTCACTGCTTCCAACTGGGTAAGTAAAATTTGCAGTTCCCCTACAGCAACAGTGGTTTTACAGAACTTAAAAACCAGCCCAGGAGATCTGGCTATTCTGATTAAAAGCCACTATGGAAAGACTTAGCGTTTCACTGCAAATGCAGGTTGTGTAACTTGCGGCGTCAGTCGCTTAGGCCATAGGCAATTTAAGGGACACTTTCGTAAATGCTTCCCACAGCTGGTGATCAAACATCAATAGCATGGAACTCCTGGAAAAGTAATCTCCAGAAAACGTATAGATCATTATAAATTCTTCTGAAACAGCACAAACAATAGCATAAAAGCACCACCGTGTGACAGGGTTACCAGGGAGCAATGCCAAGCTGCACACAGATCACAAGCACAAGGCCGTACACAGCCAGTCAATTCTTCAACACTCAGCTTCATTCAGACTAAAATAACAGCTCAGTGGATTTTTTGAACTAAGAGACTTTTATTTCTAAAGATTCATTAAAACTGAAGTACATTAGCCACTCTGCTTACCAAATTTCAGCTTCTTATATTTGAAGTGCTAACCCAATAGCCTACAGGAAAGGGGAAAGAAGCAGCCAGAAAAGAAAACCTGAAAAGACATGTTAAAACATGGGACAAATAAACCTCTTCAAAGGCAGTTGACTGCCTCTTGAGGTAGAAACACAAGAGCAAGGAACATTTACTCATTAGCACAACAAACAAAGATACCAGCAGCATCAGAAGAGAATGAAACGGCTTTGGTCTGAGCTGTCACATCTGAGTAGCCCTATAGCCAACAGAACATACATAATTTTTCTGCAACACTGACATCTCTTCTTGGTACAGAGAAAATGATAAAAACCTAAGAGGCAACAAAAAGACAACACATGCTTACGTTCAAGTGTAAGCAATAAAAACAAACTTGGGTGTAATTGCTTTTAAAGGGTCTCTAAACTTCTATTCAAATCATTCTCAGAAAAAAACTGTTCCTGAGAATCTACCAGTGAGGAAAACTACTGAATTTCTAGGAGACCCTTATTTATCACTCTGTCCAGGTGCACAAGGTCAAAGTGTTATCGACTCAAAGTTGCCTCTTGGTTACTGAGGTTCAACTCATCAATGGAAATCAGAGCAAAGAGGGAGTTTTTTCCTTCCCTACATTTCTTTCTATCCCTGAAGTGGGCACTTCATTGTGCACCGAAGTTTTATTACAACAGCGTCAGGTCCAAATAAAAATAAAATAAGGAAGCCAGGTGGGAGCTTCTTCCACAACGTTTTGTCACGCAGCAGTAGGACTGCCCCAGGACCAGCAGCCACATGCCCCAATCCTGAGCCTTTCTTTGTCCTAACAGCCTGGCACAACAACCTGCCGCATGTCATTCTGCTCGCGGTAAGGATGTGTCCTCGCACACCCAAAACATTCCCTGTAGCTGCTCACACCTCACTTGGATGCCTGCACTGTTACCAGAAGTTTGTAAAGAAACCTGTACCCAAAGCCATCTCTCTCCCAAGGGATACGACAGGCACTGCCCCACACCACAAAGCTTGGTACCTAGACTCACAGAATGGTTTGGGTTGGAAGGGACCTTTACAGCTCACCCAGTTCCACTCCCCTTGCCATGGGCAGGGACACCTCCCACCAGGCCAGGCTGATCAAAGGTCCAACTGACCTCCTCTGAAGCACTTCGAAGCACTTCAAGGGACGAGGCAGCCACAACTTCCCTGGGCTACCTGGGTGCCTCACCACCCTCATTGTGAAGAATTACTTCCTAATGTCCTAATCTAAATCTTGCCCCTTCCAATTTAAAGCTATTTCCTCCACCTCTCCGTAAAAAGTCCCTCCCCGGCTTTCCTACAGCCCCTTCAAGTAATGGAAGCTGCTCTTAAGGTCTCCCGGAGCCTTCTATTCTCCAGCTGAAGAGTTTGTAGCCTACTCTGGACCCGTTCCAACAGTTCTATATCCTTATGTTGGGGACTCCAGAACTGGACACCGGATGCCAAGTAGGGTCTCATGAAAGTGGAGCGGGAGATGAAGAATTACTTCCCTCCTCAAACCTCTCTTTATGAGCATTTTATTCTTACCTAAAATACACAACGTCCTTCTTCAGCATCAGTCCCCTGGCACCCTAAAACTACCCCACCTCTGCAACAGGGGCTTTAGGGAACCCTGGCCAGCCCCCCTCCGGTCAAACTGCCTGAAGGAAACGGGAAAGAATCATAGAATGGTTTGCGTTGGAAGGGACCTTAAAGCCCATCCAGTTCCAACGCCGCTGCAATGGGCAGGGACGCCTCCCGCTGGATCAGGCTGTTCAGAGCCCCATCCAACACGGCCTCAACCACCTCAGGGACGGGGCAGCCACAGCTTCCCTGGGCAGCCTGTGCCAGTGCCTCACCACCCTCAGCGCGAAGAATTTCTTCCCGATGCCCAACCTACCTCTCCCCAGGACACATCCCCGCCCGAGGTGCCGCATTAAAGCCTGGAGCCACTGCCTCCCTCCCCGGGCAGCCGCGGCCGGCACGAACCTTTGTTCCCCACGGCGCTGGCGGGGCTGAGGCCGCCGGGCCCCTCCCGGGCGCCGGGGCTCGACCGCGGTCTCTTGCGAGGGGGGTCCGGCCCGCAGCCCGAGCTCATCCTCGGCGGGGCCGCTGCTCCCTCCGTCGCTGCCGCCTCAGCCGCGCGGGGCCGCGGGATCCCGCGGGGGCCAGGCTGCAGCCGAGGAGGCGGCGCCGCCGCTCCGCATCCTGGGGCCGCCGGGGCCGGGCCGGAAAAATGGCCCCTCGGCGCGGCCGCCGCGCGCCGCAAAGCAGGGCGGGTGTCGCAAAGCAGCTGTGGCTTGAATCACCGTGGCGACCGCGCGCCGCAAAGCAGGGCCGGGGGGGGAAGGGGGGCGCCGCAAAGCAGCCTCAACGCAAGTCGCCATGGCGACCGCGCACCGGAAGGAAGGCGGGAGGGCATAGCAAAACGCCCTCAGCCCTTCTCACCATGGCGACCGTACGCCAGAAAGCAGGGCAGAGGGAGGTGTCGCAAAGAGTCCGCAGCAGCTCTCAGTATGGCGACCGCGTGCCGGAAAGCAGGGCGGATGAGGGGGGGTCGTAAAGCGGCACCTACAGCAGAAAGGCGCGCGGGGTCAGGAAGCGGGGCGGGGGTCGTAAAGCAGAGCGCTTTGTGGAGGAGGCGGTTCGGCTCTGCAGCGGCTGAGTGGCGGCCTCCCCGCCTGACGCCATGGCGACCGCGCGCCGGAAAGCACGGCGGTGTCGTGAAGCGTCGCCGCGCTCTTTCCGGACGGCGGCGCCATGGACGGCGGCGGCGGCTCCACCAAGGGCCCGGGGCTCAGCGGGCTGTTCGGCGGCGGCGGCGCAGGGTACTCCAACGCCGACCTGGCCGGGGTGCCCCGTGAGTACGGCGGGGGGGAGGCGGCGCGGCCCCCCGCGGCCTGGGAGCGGCGGCGACGGCTGCCCCGGGGCCAGCGAAGAGAGTTGCCCTCGTCACGGGGCTTGGGAGCGGCTTCCCCACGGCCCCGTCGTCCCTGATTTCCTGCACGAGGTCCCTGCTTTTCAGCTCGTGGGAAGGGCTGTTGTTACTAGGGAGGTTACGGTTAAAGTATTCTCTTTGTTTTGTCTTTTTTTTCTTTTAGTAACTGGAATGAGCCCTTTGTCCCCGTATTTAAACTTGGACCCGAGGTATCTTGTACAGGTGAGAAGGACGCTCATTTTTATCGTGTTGAACTCGATTCAACAGCCGTGTATGAAGATCTCAAAAATTCCGTGGTGTGTACACATCAGTCTTGAACTGATGAAGGGTTGAAAGGAATGATTTTTTTCAGTACTGTTAAAAACTTGCAGTACCATCATATCCAGGAAAAGAAAAACAGTTTTAATACAGAGGATCATAAGACTATGGTGTGAATATAAGCCTGCTGCAATTGAAAATAGTAGGTCTCCCACCCTACTCTGAGGGACATGGTTTAGTGGTGGGCTTGGTCGTGTTAGGTTTATGGTTGGACTCGACCTTAAAGATCTCTTCCAACCTAAACAATTTTTCTGTGATATAACTCCAATGTACCCTTGCACAAGTCCTGACTTTTGTCCCATCCTCCACTGAGCCCCTTGAGCCAGTAAAAGCAGCCAGAAACTCTTCGTTCTTTAAATAGACTTGCTTTCTGTACTGAGGAGTTCAGTTTACAGAGGTTTCAGCCAAACCCCAGACCTGAGACAGACCTTGCAGCATGTGTGCGCACTCATCACAGCAGCAGCAACTATCACACCACTTCCGAAATGTCATTTTGAGCTCAAGGGAGACCATCGTGAAGCAGAGCTCCCTAGTTTATTCTGGTTTATTATTGTCTATTGTACTCATGCAGCTTAATATTCATTAACATAATGTGATCATAGATCAGTTTGGGCTGAATGGGACCTTAAAGCCCATCCAGTTCCAACTCCGCTGCCATGGGTAGGGACACCTCCCACTAGATCAGGTTACTCAAAGCCCCATCCAACCTGGCCTTGAACACCTCCAGGGATGGGGCATATCCTCAACTTTTCTGGGCAACCTGTGCCAGTCCCCTCAACTCACAGGAAAACATCTCTTCCTAACATCTAATCTAAATCTCCCTTCTTCCCCTCGTCCTGTCCCTGCTCTCCCTGATAAAGAGCCTTTCCCAAGCATTCCTGCTGGCCCCTTTTAAGCAGTGGCCTGAAAGCCGTCATAAGGAAAACAAAAATAATTTAAATTCCAATAATGTTTTCCTTTCTCTAACACAGTGGTGTTAAAAGTGATTTAACAGTTTTTGGAAAAGGTGTGTGTATATTCCAATAGATCTCTTTTGTTAAAAGAGCTTGCTTCGAAAGAGAAAAAGGTATTGGCATTACTGTCATGGTTAACTTATAAAGCAGTTCTAAAAATACCCATTGACATAACAGTAGCGGCTGCAGTTTACCTTATAACACTTCATTGCTCTTTAGGTTTAGCTCTAGCAAGTACGTTGAAATAAACCATAATTGTGTTAATGCAAGAGTGCTTTTTGTACTTGAACAAGCTGCCCAGAGAAACTACAGGCTCTCTGTCCTTGGGAAGGCACAGAATACGGGTACGGCCCTGGGCAGCGAGCACTGGCCCCTGTTCAGGGCACTAAGCAGTCTCCATAGGTCCTTTGTGACCTTAACCATTCTGTGACGCCAAAAATTCACGGAAGTGGCGTATTTTAAAATATTGGCTACAAGCACTTAAATTATTAGCCTTTAAAATTAGTTTGTCTGTGTGCATGGAGGGGTGAGGGTATCCTGTATTAAAAGGCCACACATTTGTTTTCATAATACAGAAAGTCAGCCTTATTGTTGACAATCTTACATTTCAGCCCTTGCCTTCCCATAATAACAAATCCTGCAGTGGTTGTCACGACTTTAAAATCCACTTTCTTTTAGTCCATCAATGTAGGCACAAGCCAGTGTGCTTTCTGTGATGCTTTTGCCACTTTCAGCAGGTATTGCTCTAAAATCGCAGGCCAGCCTTTGTCACAGACCTAGAGGAGAGGCTTCCTAGGTGGTTGTCTCTATGGAAACAGATATTACGTACAGACAGCGATTGCTTCATCTTGACTTCTAGGACAACAATGAAAACTAAGAAACTGCCGACTAGCGTATGCACTGAATTTCTCCAAGTATCTAGTTACAGGGAATTTAAAAAACATATTATAGGTTCAGCATTCGGTTTTAAAGTTGTGTATTTTTCTGTATTGCCATCTGTGTTCAGTGCCAAATACAGGCTAAGAAAACCCCTTAGAATGCAAACTCTTGAGCCTGCAGATGTTAAATAAGTAAAAAAGGGAGGTAAATAATACTGTGACTGGGAAGCACAGAAGCATAAAAAGAAATCTTACTGGTTTAGCACCTTATCAACCCGTGTGTGTCTTGTCAGTCAGCATCTTGTATTGGAAAAGTGCTTTGGCTCACCTTATCTCTACACAGATGCTTGTTATCAGCCCATTTCACTGGCTTTTTAGACAAGTATGATTTATGAGACCACGAGTCTGTCCCTGTGGGAGAAATATGCACAAGAGAAAAACTGCCAGCGCCATGTATTTCATGCCTGATCACCGCTAGCTCTGAATGCATTCCTTGCTGCTTTTCTTGTGTCTTCAGAATAGGTCACTTATTTCAGTGCAGGGAAATACATCCGTGGCTACAAAGTTAACTTTCTTTAGTGTCAGAGCCGCTGAAAACCTGAATGCTTCACTGAATCAGTGTAGCTTTTAGGTTTGTAGGTTTTAGAGGGCAGTGAGTGCTGCAAGATATATTCAATAATTAAGCAAGAGAAACAAGCCTACAACCTACACTATAAGAGCTCCTCAGCTGTCTGATGGAATTTATAAAAAGTGAGGACATCTGTGGAAAAAAGGCTCTCAGTCAGTTTATCTTTAAATAAAGTCTTGGTTTTCGTTCTTACTAAAGCACGCGTGCAGGATGTTCGATTTCTGTGCTAGCATAGACAACAGTTTTCTAGAAACACTGGTTGCATCTGTTTTTTCTTCATTTCGCTGCATGGATTAAAGAAAAAAAAAGAACGCGGCCTACATTTTGAAGCAGGTACAGCTGGAAAGTACAACTGCGCTTGTTCTGTTTTCCCCCAGGATACAGATGAGTTTATCTTACCCACGGGAGCCAACAAAACTCGAGGCAGATTTGAGCTGGCTTTTTTTACCATTGGAGGATGCTGTATGACAGGTGGGTGGTGGTGTTTGTCGCTTGTCCCAGCTGTCCACCCACAGACAGCAGTCAGTGACAAGGTTGTAACTGTCCTGTGCTGCAATCCAGTCTTGCATGAGCTGTCTGTTTGAACTCTGTTCTCAGTATTTGCTTCTAGTATTGTTCTTTCTATTCTTTTTCTCCTTCTTAAAAAGTAATAACTGATGCTGTGCCATCTAGGGGCAGCATTTGGCGCGCTGAATGGTTTACGACTTGGCGTGAAGGAGACACAGAATATGGCATGGTCCAAACCTAGAAATGTACAGTAAGTGTTTAATCTCAGAAAAAAATTCACCTTAGTAGCAGAGTTGTTTCTCTCGACTTGTAAAAATATACTGCAAAAATATATCCACTTTTGTGTTTCTAGTGGGGAAAAATGAGAGTCAGGGTTTGTCTTCATCAAGTTATGAAATGGTTTTTGTTATAATCATGTTCAAGCTTTTTACAATACGTCCTCTGCCTTCCCTGAAATATTTGAGAATAAACTACTACTTCGATCTTCACAAGAAATCTACTTCAAAGTCCTCGAGTTGTGCCAGGGAAGGTTCAGAAGGTGTCAGGAAAAATTTCTTCACTGAAAGGTTTTTCAGGCACTGACAGGCTGCTCAGGGAGGTAGTCACCATTCCTGGAGGGATTTAAAAGACGAGTAGATGAGGTGCTTAGGGATATGATTTAGTAGTGGACAGGAATGGTTGGACTCAATCTCAGAGGTTTTTTCTGACCAAATGATTCCATGAAAGTCAAAACAGTATTTTTATATGTTGACGTATTCCTGGAAGAAGCAGAATTTGATTTGAGCTCTTTTTTTCTGTGATTTAACCTGAAAGTGAGTTCTCTTCTTTCCCAAACTTTCCAAAACCAAGAAGAGATTAGAATGCAGAAGCTGGGCCTGCCTGGATTTGCCTTAGGGCTGACACGGGTGCGTGCTGCTGAGCAAGCATCGCATGGTGGACGCTCTGGGTTACGGCTCCACGGACACCCCTAGCATTCCAAGTTTTCACCTTACATAATGCTTTGAAAGAACACAGTAAAGATAGGAGCAGACTTTTTTCCTGCAGTACGCTGCTCCTTCTAGAATTGTTGTTAGTTCGGACACAACTAAGGAAGATTAAGTGCCTGTGAATGGGACACAGGAAAGCAGAGGAGTGAAATAACTGGGGAAGACCACTTTCACTCTCCCAGAATACTTTACTTTGGAAAAAGGAAATTTTGAAAGAGAAGTTCAGTGTTTCCCACTACAGTTTATAGTGGCTCTTCTCCTTTTAAAATATTGTGTTCTTCATCCCCTTTTTACCATCTCTAGAATTAAAGATCGAACCAAAATCTTCCCCGCTATAATTATGACTGTTCCATAATGTTCTAGATAAACAGAATTGTGAGTTTTGTATTTGGCGTGAACCAAGTCAAGACAGAAACATTGTGAAGTGCAGCGTTTGATGGGCTGAGCCCAGCAGGTGGCAGTCAGGGCCCGTGCTGCTGTTATCTCTTGCCCTCCAAAGGAAAAGGCCTGCTGAAGGTCATCACCTTGAAACGGGGCCTTGAGTCCCGTGTTTTCCTAATCAGATGCAGGGAAGTAACTTGCCTAGCTATATTTCTTTCAAATTTATCCTTAAATACACAGATACTTATTTTTCTATGAATTTGACTTTTGCTGTTAATCCTTTGTCATACATCTCACGTTATTTCATAGTTATTAAAATTACAATATTTCTCAGCAGTTCAGAGTTCGTGTAATGTTAATAAAATGGCAGTGGGGGTTGTGATTAGGGGGAGATTACTGATAGCTTTGGACTCCTTCCTCGTTTCAAAATGAAGTTTTCCATTATCATTTAGTTCATTACCTAACTGTACTCAGTAATGGCCTGTGTCTCATTGTGAAAGTTATCAAAAAGTAGTGGGAAATGAACTCAAATCACAAGGAACACCATGTATGACGTTGTTGTTTTAAATGATAAAGGAAGTTCCAGTAGTAGTCAGCTGTCCAGAGCAGTACTGTGCCTGTGATAGTGTTACACTGCTGGCAGATAAAGACCAGTCATTTCTTATGGCTGCTGTTGTCACCGTTCTGGAGACAGCTGATGCCAAAAAGAAGTGGCATTGTGCTTCCCTGAGAGCGCGCTAAAGATTGACTTTCCCTCTTTATCGCTAGTCTGGAAGCATACATACAGAAATACTTGCGGTATGTCACCTGTCATCAGGTGCTGAGTTTTGCAAGTGGAATTGCAAAAGATTGCCTCTTTTCTTCCTGACTTGCTTTAGTTCAGACTTGCTTTTCTTACCCACTGTGCTCCCTGACCGTGGTACCTGTATCACTTGCACCTTCTAGAAGAGCTCTCTAGCTTTGTTGGAGGTTCTTTACACCCAGCAAAGTCAGCAGAAGTGTATCGGTCATTCTCAGCAGCTACATGTATTCATTGTGTAAGGAACATGTATCAACTAGGTTTAGGAAGTCATTCCATACAATCACTAGGTTGGAAAAGGCCTTGAGATCATCAAGTCCGACTGTAGCTGTCCACTACTAAATCATACCTAAGCACTACCCATCTTTAAATACCTCCTGGGATAGTGACTCAACCACCTCCCCACGCAGCTGGTTCCAGTGCCTGAGAACCCTTTCCATGAAGAAGTTTTCCCTAATGTCTAATCTGAACCGTCCCTTTTGCAATATGAGGCCATTCTTTCTTGTCCTATTGCATGGTAGAAGATACCAACACCCACCTCACAACAACCTCCTTTCAGGCAGTTGTAGACAGTGATGAGGTCTCCCCAGAGCTTCCTCTTCCCCAGGTTAAACAACCCCAGTTCCCCCAGCAGCTCCTCATAAGATTTGTTCTCCAGCCCCTTCCCCAGCTCTGTTGCTCTTCCCTGGAGGCGCTGCAGCACCTCAATGTTTCTCTTGTAGTGAAGGGCCCAAAACTGAACACAGTAATTGAGATGCAGCCTCACCAATGCCGAGTACAGGGGCGCAATCCTGGACACGTGGTTTTGATAGAGGACAAGATTCCATTGGCTCTTTTGGCCACCTGGCCACACTGCTGGCTCATTCAAGGGGAAGAGATTGTATTCTTGGTAAGGGGCAAGTTTGACTTGCAAAGAGAGAAAGATTTTAAGACTTGACAGGAGTAAGTATTTGCCTACATTACTATGTGTAGTGTGCGGGATAGAGAAGGTTGTGTTACCAAGCTGTGTGCTTTCCCTTACTGTTTTGAAGAGCTTTTAGTTCATTATTCCTGTTCTATTAATCAAATGTATAGTGAGAACACATCACATCTACTATCACAAATGCATCTGCAATGTTAACACAGTGTTAAACGTTTTAATACCTTTTTTAACTCCTTTATAGAATTCTAAATATGGTGACAAGGCAAGGAGCGTTATGGGCAAACACTCTGGGATCTCTGGGTAAGTCATTTGTTATTTTGTAGGACAAACAATCTAAAGATATAACTGTTTAATGGGAAAATGCATTCTCTACATTTTCATTATGAAACCCACCAGGAAAAACTGCAGTTTTTTCCTTTAAGCCATGAGGCCATTTTAGTAGACATTGAGAAGGAAATTAAAGGCTAAAGTAGGAATTTAAGGAGAAGCAGCCAAAAGATTATAATTAAACCCCAAAATTTTTAGTATATTGCAAAAATGAGCTCTAGCTATGGAATAACTGAACATTATCTATAATGCTTGCTTATTAATAAATTGCAGTTAATTCACAACTTGAGGTAAACAAATACAAATGAGTACTTCTGAAATATCTTTAATAACCTAAAAAGACACTCGATGGTCACGTGAGGAACTCCTTGATGTCTTTTTCCAGTTAGAGGTTCAAAATATGTTTGTAGAAGAAATGGAATGGTGACTATGAAGATTTATCTTTCTCTGATGGTAGTTTAGCTAGAAAAATAACATATGATACCACCCACTTTAAATCTAAGCATTTCTTATAACTAATAAAGGTTAGGAAAAAAAGTAGTATATCAGAAGCCTGATAGCTGAGAAGGAAACTTCTGTGAAGTAAGGTTTCTGGAGGTAAGAGGATGGGAATTAAAATCACATCAGTTGCCTCAGAAAAACAACTTCAGATGATTTTATTAGAGTGAGTCCAGATGGGGCCCTGAAGATGATCCGAGGGCCAGAGCCACCTCCCATATGATCACTATTAGAGAGAGTCAGGGTTGTTCAGCCTGGAGAAGAGAATACTCTGGGGAGACCTTATAGCGACCTTCCAGTACCTGAAGGGGCTACAGGAAAGCTGGGGAGGGACGGTGTACAAGAGCATGGAGTGATAGGATGAGGGGGAATGGCTTTAAATTGCAGGGGATAAGATTTAGATTAGACACTAGCAAGAACTTTCCCATGGTGGGGGTGGTGAGGCACTGGCACAGGTTGCCCGGGGAAGCTGTAGCTGCCCAAGGCCAGGTTGGATGGGGCTTTGAGCAACCTGATCCGGTGGGAGGTGGCCCTGCTTGTGTCAGAGGGGTTGGCCCTGGGTGGGCTTTAAGGTCCCAAACCGTTCTATGATTCTATTAATAACTAATGCCCTAGAGAACAGAAGCTCTTTGCCCCCTTCCCCACCTTAATAGACGAAAGGGTGCTCAGTTACTTTGGAAGGAGAAATCAAAAAGTGATGAAATTGAAGAAGATTAATGGAACTCATTGCCCCACAGTGATAAATTAGGTAGGTAAATTAGCAATATTCAAAATGGAGTAGAGGTCACACCATGTTATAACCCAGTCTACAGATACTTGAATTTTGAAAAGTCCATTGAAGCATGGGCTAAGTTGCATTTATTACATTTTGTTTCAGTCTTATTTCTAGAGAGTAGATTAGCTTGCCACTTAGCTCAGGCATCATCTTTTGAAGAATAATATAGAGCCCCTGGTTGAAGATGGAATTGTGTACTAGAGTGAGGATGGCACTTTTCCTAAGAGATGTATATTGCCTAATGAGTTTTATGGTGGTATTTTCTTCTTGTTTGTTTCTTTTTTTTTCTTTTCTTCTATTCTAAACCTAAGCAAACTATGTTGAGAAAGGTGAGGTGCAGGCACGCTGTGGTTCAAGGTTCCAGGTTAAGTGACACATTAACAGTACTTTTTCAGCTGTGTTTGAAGAATGACTACTCAAGAAAATGTTTGTGCATTCCAGTAACGAATTGTTCTTTTTCTTATAAATTGTGGCCTCCCAAGTCAGAGTTAAGCAGAACTTAGTATTTTGGGATTTGGTATAGCTCTTTAATGGCTTTAAATTGGAAGAGGGAAGATTTAGTTTAGACATTAGGAAGAAATTCTTCCCAATGAAGGTGGTGAGGCACTGGCACAGGTTGCCCAGGGCAGTCATGGTTGTCCCATCCCTGCAGGTGCTTCAGGCCAGGCTGAATGGGGCTTTGAGCAACCTGATCCAGTGGGAGGCACCCCTGCCCCTGGGGCCTGGAACTGGATGGGTTTTAATGTCCTTTCCAACCCAAACCATTCTGTGAGCCTGCCTTGTCCTTGCTACCAGAGGAGTTCCTTTTAAAGAGCTGAAGTATTTCTGCATCTTATTTCACTTGGGCAGCTTTTCTGTACAACTGACAGTTTTTGTCATTCTGCTCCTGACCAGAGGTAGCAAAGTCTGCTTTAAACTGTTTAAAGAAATGTTGTTGAATTCAGCTTTTCCTTCCCCTCATTGTTAGTAACTGCATGCTGCTAAGATAAGTTAAAATACCATTTCCAGTGCTGAGTGGAGAAAGGTGCCTCTGTTAACTCATGAACATTAATGTGGTTGCTTATGAAGGATTTACGTGCTTTTTAGCAGAAGTAAAGATTTCAGATTCTTGGAGGACAAAGGATTAAAGTAGCACAATGTCTCTATCACTTCAAAATGATGATAGACTCTACTGTTCTTTGTCAGCATGAAATAGGATTATATCATGAAGGGTGAGGATGGAGGTTTCTTCTCCCTTCACCCAAGTGCATAGATTATATTTGCATCCATAATAAACACCTGTGCACTTCTCTTTCTGATCCTTTCCAGGGCAGTGCTCAAAATTCTCCCAAAGCAAAAGGCCCTTCAGGGACAAAGTTTTCCTGTGCAGGCGGAGGTGAAGCAGCTCTAAATGTCAAATCCCAAGTAATCAAATAGTTGTTTTTAAGGGAAACATAGTCCATTCTACTCCAGCCCTTGGTAACCAGGTCTTAATGTTGCGCTTAGCTTGCATTTCATTTCAGTCACACGCAAGCATCAATTTTCTCTGCTACCTAGACAGCCTTGTTTAGTTTCATGCCATCCACAGGAGACAGTACAAAGCCTGGTGGTACAAAGTTAAACCCTCAAAACTTTTTAAAACAAATCTGAACCAGCAAAATGGGCTTAAACTTCAGTCAGTGATTTATATCACGTATGTATCCTGTCTTAAGGCAGTACTAGATGTCATGAAGAATGCTACTTCATAACCAAACTGTAGCTAGAGAAAGAAAGCGTGTCTGTACAATAGAAATAGGTCTGGAAAAAAACATCAAAGAGGATTTTGCAAGGATCCCCCCCTTTAAAATAAACAGAAAATCTGCATCAGAGTGCAGTCTAAATAGTTCCACTGAGCCTGGATCCTAAAGCTCATATCTCAGTGAGTGGGAGTCTTAACTTGATCTTTTTAATATGTTTTTCTTTCCCAGCTCTACTTTACAGTGCGTTTGGAGTTGTCATTGAAAAAACACGAGGTGCAGAAGATGACCTGAACACCATAGCTGCTGGAACCTTGACAGGAATGCTGTACAAAAGCACTGGTAAAGTAGCAAAATGTTTCTAGTTTTCCTTCTCTTGTGCTTTATCATTATTCTCATTTCTTTTACTAAATGCTATCTTGCTCTGAAAATTGGCAGAGTAAAAAATCATGAAAGCCAAATGGTCTCTTGTATACTGAATAAATACTCAAATATTTCTTCAGATTTATAGTGGGATTGTATAAAACATACCCAGCTCATTCTTAGCCAGGTTTTTCAGGTGTAGGAGGAATAAAACCAATAGTTTCTCACATCCGTGTGTGGATGCAGGCAAACGGGAACTACCTGCCTGAGTGAAAGGGAGGAGGAACACACAGAACACAGCTTGACCACATCAAGATGAAACTTCCTATGAGTGATTTTTGTGATAGTACCCAGAGCTGCAAAGAAACTGCACACACAGAGAGTAGGATGTATTTATGAAGTTAAGACTTAGCTGTTTGTGAAACTGTTGTCTTGTGGCAGCACTCTAGTCTTTGCATAGTGGTCAAAACTAACAAACGATGTTATTTGAGAACAGGATGGATTTAAGGTTAGTTTGCTGATGCATACAGGTTTGTTTGCAGAAGAAAGGGTCTGAGCTTCATCAGCAAAAAGCCTGCTAACACATATTCCAAGCTCAACAGTTGGAGGTATTGTCTTTTGTAGAGGACTACAGGGTACTACAGATAGATGTTACTGCAGGAAAAACTATAAATTTTAAATGTCTTGATAAAGGTTTGGCTGTGAGATGTGCATGTATTTTACTGAGGAGGTAATTCTAGAATTAACCTATGTATTTTTACCTAGCTAACTGAGCCTCAGTGCCTTCAAAGTGTTCTTGAAGGCCAGATTTATTTGAGGCAAAACAGTTTGAGAAGTCTTCTTTTCCTGTGGGCCTAGACTAATTTAAACCAAAAGTGGTTGTCCTGAGCAGCCTTCATAAATACTAGCTTGTACACTTAACCTTGAAGGCTGAGATTTGTTGTCCCAAAGTGGTACCAGTTTTCTCTGCTGGTCCTTGCAGAGGTGTTAATCATTATCAAAATGCCAGCAGTCAAACGAAAAAAAAAAAAGGCTTAAAGCCATTAGATGTGAACAATTTTGTGCAAAGCTACTTAATACACAGCCCATGGTTAAAGAGCACTAAGAAAGCTTGTAGGTGGAGACTGGGAAAGTTCAGCCCCCTGTATTCACTGGAATTGACATTAGTCACTGGAAGTTCCCCATCGCTCGTGGCTAAATCACTTAAAGTCCCAAAGCTTTTGGCAGTTGTCTTTGAATCAGATACCATTAACTTGCTGTTACAAACCAAGCGTTGGCTAAAATTCATCTCAGTATATGGTGTGGCTGAGGTTGAATTTGAATGTAAAACTGATCTAAAGGACTTTGAAACTATTGATCCCTTTGACCAAAGTAATCTCTAGCATTCACATTTATTTTTAAATGAAGTTTGATACTAAGATTACTTCCTAGATTTTAGCCCAAATGTAGCAACACAAGTACAGTATTAGCTTGTTACCCTGGACTTGTGAATTTATGGAAAGTGCATTTTAAGCTCAGAACTTCAACTTAATGTTCTGCGTAGAAGTCAAGTGATGGATGAAAGAAAACCCTCTGTGTTCCTTTGCCAGGGATATATGTAGTAGACTTTGTGAATCCTGTTTGCATTTTGCTAAAAGAGAATCATGATATAAACCTACAAAGATGGCTTTTCCATTTAATAGGGTATTGTTTATTCTTCCATTTCAAATAATGGCAGAAATTATGGTCTGTTATCTTTTTCTATTAAATGTTGCAAAGCACAAATACGTATCTTAAAAAAAAAACTGTTTAGCCCTCTTGGATGTGTTTTCAACCTCTTTTCTAAGTCAAAGATGACTCTGAAAGCAGAAAAAAATCAGAGAGGATTGTCACTGTGCTGTGTCACTGTTATTCCCTCCCACAATGAAAATGCACGTGGTTCCAATCATCATGTCACAAAGGTCCAGCTGGCTAAGGATCTTGCAGTCCTCAGGCATGCAGGATCGATCACTGAGGGAAAAGATACTGAGCCAGGTGGGACTTTGGTCTGACCCAGCATAACAGCCATTAATTTCTCACTGAAATTCCTGACAGAGACTTCACTAAGCAAAAAAGGTAAATAAGCCTTACCTCTTATCTAAGGGTCACACAGGCTAAAGATGTTCTTTTTCTTAGATAATCAGGGGGGTTTATCCCTCTTGAGATTAGGGAAAACAGGAACAAGAATGAAGTAATGCTTTGGACAACATAATTTTGTTTACTGTACTTCTTTGCAGTAGGAACACGATTCTGGATACACAATCTCATGCCTTTTGCACAATAGATATTACATAATTTGATATGGAAGCGTGTGCATTTGAAAAGAAGGGGCTAGCACACCAACAGCAGTTGAAGGGAGTAATTGTAATCTTAAGACCTCAGAACACAACTCTGAAGAGTCAATACATTACAAATTAATTAAGAAGATCTAAATGTTTTTATTGCTGGCAGTAAAGTCTGGCCAAAGCTAAAGATCAGTTTTGTGATGTTCAAGGCAGCTGTGTTAGCTAACTACTTTGAACTATAAAAGCCTCTTCCCTGTGGGCTCCGTCTCTTTTTCTTCAGGCCAGACAGGGTTTTATTCTTGTTTCTGTTTGGTGGAGGAAGAGCAGCTTTCATAGGTTGCTGCAGGTGCAGCCCTGAGGCATCTTTTTTTTCCTGTATTATTTGAAGAAAAGCAAGTAAAGGTTTTGCTTCTGAACTTTGAAGTTCGGGGCTGTCAGGCATTTAGGAGATTAAGAACCTCTGTCAAAACTTACTTTTAACATAACAACTCCATAGGACTATTAATCAAGTGCTGTTCAGTGAAAGGATTTTGTTTCAGGTCTGAAATAAGAGTTAAGAGCAAACTGCAAGCAGGTGCTACAGGTAATACATGCCAAGGCTTTCTTTGTTACTTGAGGGCTAATATCTGAGGATATGTGTGGCCACCAAGAGCAGTATTGCCTTCTGCCCAGTTCTGTGAAGCGGAAACAACGGACCAAGTTCTCCATGCTGCAGGGATTTACAGGGTTCTTGCTGCCATTTACAAGAGCTGAAGTTGTCTCCTGTCAGTCAGGTGCTTTCATTCAGGGGCATTTTAAAAAATTCTGCAAAGTATTTATAAGTAGTAAAAGTATTGAAAAGTTGTAAATTAAATTGTAAATTCTTACTGTTTTCTAATTTAGCTTTCACACTGCAGTAGCTACAGGAATTTTTCCCTCAAGCTTTACTTTTTGTGTATTCCAATCACAGTACCATCTTAGCTGCAGCAGCACGAAAGTGGAACGTGCTTTTCTGGAATGTATTGTTTCCAAAAATAAGTTATCAGTTTCCGCGGGGACTTCTGTACCCACAGACTTGGCCACACTTAGAAGATTTCATAGAATGAATGCAGTGGAGCAGCAGGAGGAAACTGTTTTGGGTTTTCCACTGACCCAGAACCACCCACAGATGTTCAAACAAATGCGCTTGAACATGGAGTAAAACCGAGGCTGCTTTGTACATCTGAAAAGTTAAGCCTTTTAAACCATTTTAAATTATTTTTGTTCCTGGAAGCTCTAAAGCAAGAAAAACTACTATTTGCATTCTGAGTTATCAGAGAGAGACTGGAAGACAGAAGACTAATCACAACTTAACTATTACACTTCTGTTTGGCATGAGTATGTGACTGGAGTTTTAGTTAGGGCGTTTCTAATGTTTGCTGTTGGATGCTTCTTTATTTAAACATCCCAGGAGCTATCCCAGGATAGTGGAGTAGCATGTGCTGAAAGTACAATTAGATTCCAGGGAATTTTTCACCATGAGAACATTTAAACATTGGAACAATATCCCCAGGGGAGTGGTAGATTCCGCTACACTGGACACTTCTTAGGCTCAGCTTGACAAGGGTGCTGGGTCATCTCACTTAAACTATCTATGACTTAAAAAGGTTGGACCAGATGACCCTTGAGGTCCCTGCCAACCTGGAATTCTACAATTCTGTGATTTTTGCCCTCATGTTATCTAGTACGGATAATGGTTTTACCTATTATATGAGTCAAATTGAGTCTCTGGAGTGGATCTGCCGTGAAGAAATGTGAAGAGGAACAGTACTCTGTGATGAAAAATGCAGCAGCTAAAGTCAGAGAGCTAAATTCTCATTTAGAGAGTGTCACATGTATCTTTGGAAACGCACGGCAGTTCTCAACTATTGTGCAAGTTGCCTGATCTCAAAATACCTGCTTTCATAAATGTCTGTCAGCTGCAACTTCAAGTTATCTTACTCAGGCATGCAAGGTTAGAGGCCTATGACCATGTTTCTAGCAGGGTTTGTCAAGGCACGCTCCCTATCAGAGGCTTGCAGAGAGTGATTGCAGGGGAGGGGTGGGAATGCATTCTATCATGCAAACGCAGCTGGGATGGGAGTGGAGAATGTATTTTCTTTTAAGGTAACCTTCTCAGAAGACTCATGTCTAATTCTGGAACCAGGTGCAACTGCTACAAAACAAATTACTGGTATAATTTTTGTAGTAGAGGTGTAGGAACCTGGTAAGATAAATTTCTTACCCATTTTCTTGGATTTTCTGACTCTCAGTAATGTCCCGGTACCAACTGCACAGGCTTAGTTCCTGTTCATGAACCAGACTTGCACAGAAACACCTTCTTCAGCCAAGTCCAAGGGGCCCCAAGTCGTCTGCAAGGCCTACAGACTGCTCGAGGCCTGCTGGCTGACACTTTGCACGTGGCTTTGGAGCTGCTATCTTCACCTGGCAGGCCTCAGGATATTAAAGAATATCCCTTTATTGTGCAATCCTGACTTTACAGAATCTGAAACCAGGCTTGATCAGCCTCCAGCCTGCCTTTTTTCCATAGGAAGAATGGGATTTTAAAAGGAAAGGAGAGGAACTAAACCTAAGGGCTGAGGGAAGAGCCTACAGGAACAGTCACACCTCTGTCCTGTGTTGTGTTCTGTGAGGATGTTCCACATTTCGAGCATTTCCCTGTACACCACATGGTTATGAGCCCCTCTCCAGGGGATTCCTCTGGGAGCAATTGCATCCCAATATGAACAGCAGAAAAATCAGACTAACATTCTACTTGTTTTCCCCAAAAGTAACGAGTTGGTATTTTTACAGACCGTCTCAAATATTTGTTCTGTACAAAGTGTCCTTTAAATTGTACCTGTGGCCTTTTGCCAGAAGCTGCTAGCACACACCGCGAGCTCTGTGTACCCAGCTGCAGCCCCTTCATGTGAAAAGCTTTTTGTGCAACAATTTCAGGGTGAATTATCAACAACAGAAGTCTGTATTCACATTCCTAACTACCAGCTTGGGCACATATGTGCATAAATGGTATTGCTTTCCTTAGAGCTGCTGGGTTCTCAAGAGCAAGGCCAGTGAACTCGGGCTTATATCCCAAAACCCTCCTGAATCGTCACACCTAGGCAATGACATTTCTAGAAGTCGCGGCTAGACGTGATCTCCAGTACAAAGTTCAACTTCTGCTATCACTTCTGCACCTTCTTGGTTTCATTACGTGCCTGGGCAATGGGAGTAGGCTTAACAACTCCAATGGAATCAATTTAATCTTTCATCTTAGGTAGTGCCGTCTCAGTCTAGCTGACGCCAACAGGTTCTTGCCCCACTACAAACCCAAATGCAATTCTCAGACAAATTCATGACTCGTAATAGGAAAAAAAAACAAACACAAATTGAGATATATTCCTTTACAGTTTCAAGGAACCTGAATTCCACTGTCAGCTTTACAACAAAGTCGGCAGGTTTTATCTAGCTGTGAGTAGAAACTGGCCTTGTTCTATACACTGTACACATTATCTAACTTGCTTCATCTGGGATTGGCAAATATTGCAGAATCAAACTCAATGAAGTTTTCCTAGTGTTGAGGGTTGTGCTCTCAGGTGTTCCTGTGCATTTATAGTACATTTTGGAAGATTTATCAAGGTACTTTTGACTACTGAGGAACAGAAACGTGGTGCTGTTTAATCCAAGAAACAGAAGTCTCTACTTCTACCCTGTATACGCCACAGCCCTCACATGGATGGAGTGGAGCAGTGATGCCATCCAGCTCCCACCGAGTGCGCTGGCTGCCAAGAACAGCCAAGTTTGCCCTATATTTTTACCTTCACAGCTCACAGAAGCTTTGAGTCTTCAGTGAGCAGTTGAAAAAGTTTTTTTTTTCTATATTGCCTGCGTGACTCAATTTTTGCTATTATATACCAATTGAAACATTCATAATATTAAAAATAAAGTTGTTTAATGCATGCCCTGAGAAATTCTTGCCAGTTGATCCCTTTCACCTACTTATTTTTTTCAAAAGGTTTTAACATTCCCAAGGCTCAAAAGCAGTGCTAAGTTCTGTGTGGTGGCCCTCATGAGTCTCTGGAGCTCAAGGTCATGTCCACCTCAGCTGCTTTTGTGTTCACCTATCTCCCTGCCACCCTTTCTCTTTTCCCCCAAACCTAGTTACCAAAAATGACAAAAATCATTATGGTACCTTATCTGATCTACTGACCAGAAGAGTTCTTAAATTAAAGCAGAAAGAGATCAGATTCATCTGTAAACACCTGCTTTGAGGACAGATGCAATAAAGTAGGACTTGGGAAGAGCTGTCTTTGCTTTGGATGTTCTGCAGGGGTTCACTCAGGCAGCAGTGCTAACAGTCTGAGAATTAGTGCCAGGGTCAGGAGTGACCTCTCTTGAGCCTTGCAGGGGAGAGGAGAGTTAGCACAGGTACCCTTGCTAGAACGTCATTCAAAAATAAAAACTGCTTTATTAGAATCATAGAATCACCAGGTTGGAAAAGATCCACCGGATCATCAAGTCCAACCGTTCCTATCAAACACTAAACCATGTCCCTCAGTGCCTCATCCACCCGTCCCTTAAACACCTCCAGGGAAGGTGACTCAACCACCTCCCTGGGCAGCCTGTTCCAGGGCCCAATGACCCCTTCCATGACAACTTTTTTCCTAATGTTCAGCCTAAACCTCTCCTGGCAGAACATGAGGCCATTCCCTCTTAGGAGAAGAGGCCAGCTCCCTCCTCTCCACAACTTCCTTTCAGGTAGTTGTAGAGAGCAATTAAGAGGCCTCTGGATTTGAACAGCATCTTGGAAGTTGCTGTAACTGACCTTTTCCTGAGGTTTAGCTTTAATGAGTGTTGATCTGTTTTTCTTTTTCAGGTGGAGTGCGTGGGATAGCACGAGGAGGTGTTGCGGGGCTGACGCTTACTGGGCTCTACGCTCTCTATAACAACTGGGAGCACTTGAAGGGCTCCGTTGCCCGGCAGTCCCTCTGAGTAGGGCAGCCAGCGCTGGACAGAGGACACGCTTGCACAGTCACCAATCAAACCAGCTGTGAGATCTGTCTGGTGTCCCTTCTTATTTTATTTACAATTAGTGGGAAACTGAAGGAAACTGTGCTGGGAGGAGCCTCTTGATGCCGTGTAGCTGGACTGGCTCTTTTCTTTTTGCCAGCCAGTTGCTGGAGGCAGCGTTTTTTTTGTTGGACCTGCAAGTGAGCAGAGTGGCCACTGAGCTAGAGTCTCCCTGACACGCTCACCGCTAGCCCTGGGCCAGAGCTACGAGGCTCGAGTCCCACAGCTGTACCTGCTGCACTAACAGGTTTGTTGGGTTGCGTGTACTAGAGCGGTCGCACTGCGTAATAAAGTCTGTGTCCATATTCCCTACAATCTTTCACTGTGCATCACCCAGCCAGCGCCCAGGAGCCTTCAGTAGCAGCCGGCACAGGGCAAGGCTCGTTACCCTGACGGCACGGGGCAGGCTGTAATGAGGGCCATCATCATTAATAAAAAGGGTGGCACTTACACAATACCTTCTCTGTGCTTTGCTGTTCCTACTCCTGATAAGACAAGAGCGTGCTGCGTCCGGCAACTGTTCTTTACAGTTCTGTTTTGAAGGACCAATGCCATAAAATGCTGGGGAATTGGATGCGAGGAGAAGTGAACGAGCAGGCCAGTTGTCTCCTGATGGGAGGTGACTGCAAGGTGTATCAGGGCACAAGTCCTTTCCTTACCAGTAAGAAACTGGTTGTTTATGGCTGAGGTACAGCTGTTGTTACAGAGCAGCTGCCATTGGATTATTAAAACACTTGGGTGCTCCAGGATCTCAGACCCTGTTTAGCCAACAGTTAGAAACCAAGCAGTGTAAACAATCCTCTCATTGCCTGTTACACAAGTTTTAATTGGCTATAAGCTTTGTCCCCCAAGTAGCATTTGTGCGTTACTGACAGAGTGAAGACAGGATGAACCTACTCCACCTCCAGTGTAAAATTGAACCGCTTTCCAAACATTACTAGCAGATATATTAAACAGTAAGTTGTGAATTAGCTCTGTAATTAGAGTTGACACCCAATTCTTTCAGTTTTTAAATTATTTAAAAAGTCTGAGACAACATGAAGGCAAAGCTAAAACAAGAAAGTTCCTACTCAGTAGACAATTTAATACAGAACACAAGCTAACTTGAGGTCTCCCTGCTGAAACAGCCCTTGATAACTGCATCACTCCCAACAAAGTAACAACAGAAGAGAAATAGTCAGAACATAGTAGCACTTGCCTTTGAGGAGAAACAGCTCTGCTAATAAGCCTCTTAAGGATATGACCACCCTTGAGACCAGCTCTTTATAGAGCAAGTCTGCCAGCTAACAAGCTTTCACAGCTGAACTGAATTAGGTACCAGGTCAAAATGGATGCTTTGTGCCAGCACTCAACAAGAGGGAGCATAAGGGGAAGGAAATGGCCCTATCTCACCTGCTTTGTGAATGCTGTTTCTTATTAAGCCAGATCTTCCACTGTCTTTTAGCAGGCTGCATGTTACTGTTACGATGCTAGAGCTGGACCTTCTAGCAGGCTTTTTTTTTTTGAGGGCTCTGCCACCAAAGAAAGGTGCCACGGGCTCCAGCTGCACAGTGGGACATCAGGAAAACACATGCGCTTTTCCTGAGCTCTGTCTCCATTGATGTCAGTGAGTTCTTTTCCACCCTGTGTCTCTTGTTCACTGTTAATAGGACTAAGGACTCCTGCATGCTTGACTGCTGGGTGAGGGATTGATAGCTGCTTTGGGGACTGGGTGCTTTTTAAGTGCTAGGAACTTTGCAATGTATCTCCTAAGTTTTCGAGAGACTTTTTCAGGACTGAACTGTGACCTCAAAGCTCTCTGCCCCTCATTGAAACTGGACAGCTATGAAGGAAGCTACATAGGAACAAGCTTTTTTAAGTTCAAAGTTGCCACAACTTTCAGGCAAGGCTGCCTCGAGACAACTCAGTGCGTTATCTGGTGTGCAGTGAACTCAGGTTTCCTGGAACTGCTTGTTTCAGGGGCAGAGCTGAGTGTATGTTTTTAAATTAGCTTTGTTTCTAGGGCTATTAAATGCTTTGCTTCATGACCCAGTTGTATGTGGAGTGATCCGTAGCTTGAGCTGTGGAACAGCCAGCACAGAGGCAGCAGTGAGGAAGGCAGATGACCTCTAAATACATCTTTGCAATGTTCTGTATCAAGACTTACTGTGTTCACAGTGAACAATAAGCATAAAGGTGTTACTTAAAGCACCTAAAGTGTATCTGAGTTCAACAGGAATAAAAGGAAGTGAAAGCAAGTTACAAGCAGGGTTTGGCAAGTGAGTTCTAGCCCTCCCGTCTGCTGTTGCACAACTGGGAGTGTGGGAGAGCTTGGCCAGGCTGAAGAGCGGCGTTTTCTCCTCTTGCAGTGCCAGTCATGTCATCTTGTTGTGCTGGTGGGTCTGAGACAGGTTCCACGCTGTGGCAACGAGCGAGGGAGTCAGGCAGTGGGAATAGTGAAAGCTTTTTGGATCTCCTAGAGCAGCTTTCGTGTGGCCTTTGGAACAGAGCCAAGCACGCCACTTTCATCCTTTCCTGGCAGCAGATGATTTCTCTTGCAAGGGAAGGATGCAGCTGCTGCCACTCACACCCTCACATCCTTAGCTTAAAAAGGCTGTAACGGTGCCGGCTCGCACAGTTGTGAGGGATTTCCCTGAGCTCCGTGCGTGGGTAACAATTTGCTTTGCTCACCTACGCTGGGCTGCAGCCTGTGCTGCTGCCAATTGCTGCCTTTCCCTCTTCACTGAGGTCTGGGGCACCTTCCCTCACTGCCCTCAGCAGCTCTCAGGGATGGAACAGGCGTGCGCTGGGCCGGCCCCCAGCTTGTGGAGAGTCCCCTGCCCGAGAGGAGCTGTGGAGCTCTGTCCTTGCACGAAGATGTACACGGTGTGACCACAAATCATTGCGGTTACTTTCTACAGAAGTCTGGAGGATTCATTTGTTACAGAAACTCAGCTAAGGGAGAAGGGGAAAGGTAACCGCTCCAGCTCCACGTGGAGGGAGGTAGAATTAATCCTTCCTCGGTACAAGGCACCGATGTGATGATAATCTTAGATTGTTCAAACAAGGGCCTCCCAGCGTTTGAGAAGTGTTTGTCTTCCTTGCCTTTGAAAGCTGAACAGCCACGATAGGTGTCCACGAGGTTAGCAGGTGGCTGCATCCAGCAACACACCTTCAGTCCACTGAGATAACTGTGTGTGCACAGCCCACAGGGAACAGGAGGGGTCGTGGGCTGGATGCTGACCCCTCAGCATGTTCCCTTAATGGCCCAACACAGCCCCGAGGTTGAAGGAATGGAAAAGCCTCCAAGAAAGAATAAAACATGCAGAGTCTGGTATTCAAACACCAGAAGAGCCAGAGAGAAGCAAACTTCCAACTGCGGCCAGATCAAAGATGTTCTACAGCCATGAGAGAAGAGAGGACTGAAGGCTCCCAAAAGCCAGAAATCCCCCCTCAGGTATGCGACAGGGAGAAGAAGCGAATGCCACTTTGTCTCAATCTGTATTTCGTCCAGCAGCAGCACGGGCCGGGCCAGCCCAGCCTCCAAGAGCTGGTGGTGCTGGGCAGAGCAGAGCTGTCCGTTCGGTGTGTTTGGGGGCCAGGGCTTCCTGGCTTTGAGAGCTCCAAGTGCTTCAGGGAGTGGTGAAAGAGGGAACTACAGCAGGGGAATCCACTCCAGGGATGGAAGCACAGCTGCAGCAACATCCAGACAAGCTACCGCCAGGCAACATAGCCCAGCATTGTTAACCACCTTACAAAGAAGACACAACACACCCTCTAGTTGCAATTATTTTTTTAATGGAAAAGACTAATCAACGTTGTACATAAATAGGAATTAGTGATGAATCAATTGAGTGAGGGAAGGAATACACAGCCCAGGTCTTAAAGGCTCATAATAAAGTGACAAAGTAGCACACAAATGACAGCTACAGGGAAATGTAAGATGGGGGCTGCACGTCAGTCATCTTCATTAAGTTCAACTGCTAATCAATTAGGCCATTACTGGAGCTGGTCACAGTTGTAGTCTCCCCAGGCAGCAACACAGACTGAGGCAAAGGGCAAGGGGATTCCAAAACCACATTCCTGCTTCCGGCAGAAATCCCCAGCCATGTGTACAGAAGCCTCGATGGGAAGCCCTGTGGCAGCTGGTTTCAGATCTGCAGCATCCTGTGCTCAGACTGAAAACTTACTTTTAACCAAAGGCACAGGTTCCATCAGCTGGGGACGTGTTCACGCTGCAGGGATACCAGGGCTGGATCTGTCTAATAGTTTTCTTACAGTGTTTTGAAGAAGTGAAATCACTTTTATTCCCAGGCAGGCTGTGGGGAGGGGAAGGCTATTTTTACAAAGAGCAATTTCAGTTAGTAGAAGCTGCACCAGAAACCACATTAACTTCACAGTTTTTCATGCAAGCTGACAGGCATTATCCACATTGCCATCTCACATCTCCACCCTCCTTACCACAGGCTAAAAATGGCAAAGGTATCTCTCCTGTTCCCTCCACCGCTATATAGACAGCGGTCACTCAACCCCACCTCTATATGCAGAACATGGAAATCCACAGCTTAAGTATCTTTAAAATGCATTGGTGGGAGCCACACAGTTTGCTGAATTAGTGTTTCCCAATTAAACAGCACGACATTGATGTGACAAGAGGGCATCAAATTCCCCAAATATTACATGGCTACCAGTGGTTTAGTCAGAAGTTCATTGTGAATTGTCTAAAACTAGCAGAAACATACACAGTTTATCTTGTAGCTTTTTCTGTGGAATCCAAATAGTTACTAAATGCTAGGGACACAGCAGGGGCTGATCTACTGACGCAGGTGAATTAACACCCTCCCTGTTCTCAGAATGGCTCAAAAATCGGAAAATTTTCATTCAAAGCTCAGTTCCCAGCCTTCCATAAATCCATGCCTTTTTCCAAACCTGGACCTACACACACTCAGCCTGGAGACACGCTGATAAAAGACAAATGAAACCTTTCAAGTTAGCAACTGCTCAATAAAAGAAACTGCTTCCCAATACAGCCTAAGTGATCTCGCAATCCCAGCTGGAACCCAACCCATGACAAAGCTGTAGCAGCTGAAAGAAATGGCAGCGCTTCGAAAATCACTGCCAAAGGTGGTATTTCACAGCACCAGGGAGATTTTGCTTTGTACTTGCACTGGCTTCGACGTACTTGAAGTGACAACCCATTAAAGAAGATTTATGTAGACCCATAACAGACAGGAATTCACTAACGCCTCTCTAGTATCAGATTGCTTATGCTCAGTGGGCTTACATTTGAGGATTAATCATAACAAAAAGAAATCTTCAGCACCTCAACTCTGTTACACGAGTAATATTTCTGTTTGTTATAATTCTAGAAGAAAAAGCAGACGGCCAAACACAAACACAAGGATTCAGCTGGCTGCAGTCACTCAGCGTGGTGTGCGATTGATCAGCAGGAAGGGGATGAGTTCACTTCCAGTTCTTCACATCTAAACAAATTTAAATACAGTTACACTCTCTGATAAACAGAAAATAACACTTTTTGGGGGAAAAAAGTGTGTAAGACACCCTGAGGGGAAAGAAAATCATACTGAAATATTTCCTCAGACCAAGTTTCTTGCATTTTCGGGTTTGACATACACCGCCTAAGGAGGGCTTTCTTCATGAAATTCAAAAACAATGATAAAGAGTTATCTTGTCTGAAAGGAGAAACAGGACACCAGCTGTAAATACGCTACTGAGATAAGGAAGAAGCTGCCTGGAAATTCAGACATTAATTGCACTCTCTAGTTACAGTAGAAGTTACCAAGGTTTTGTTGAGAAACAATTAGTTGAAGAGCAATTTAATCAAGAATGTAAATAATTCCTTCCCTGGCTTGCAATCAGAAAAGGAGGAATAAGGAAAGAATAGAGTGGTCTAAGCTGTTAGAAAGGTTTATGGGGGGAAAAAAAATCACCCTACCGGTGAACATTACATAGAGAACTCTGCAGATGACAGCTAGCTGCCATCATTTGTATTCTGTACCCCTGAGAGACGTTTGGGCTCAGCTGCTGTAACACATTCTGTCCTTCCTACCTGCAGAGGGGTCCGATACAGCCATTTTTCTTTATCTCCGTTGAGTTTCATACAGGCAAAAATGTCGCAGACTGTGGGAAGGCCGAAGTCCTGGAAAAGAAGTCACATTAATTACTGATCTCCAAACAGAAACACATTCTGATGCATCTTCAAAATTCAGTCAAGCATTTACGAAAAAAATAAAACTGACTTCTGAGCCTTGGAGCCAAGTACTTTCTTCATTTAGTGGACTAGCTATACTTCAAAATTAACTTGTTTTGTGTTAAATGATGGTCTAATCTACTGAAGTACCTAACTAACAATCACTTAAAAGAAATCATAAAAACAGCTAAGAAACCCAGAATCTATCAATCAGCACTGTCCAGAAGAGCTATGAGTTTAGAAGGCATGCATTAAATTGAGTAGAAAATAAACCTGGCACATTGGCTTAAGACACAACAATAGCAAAAACTTAACAACATGCTCACTTGTGCTTTCTTGCGTAGAAGCCATTTATCTTCTGCTGGAGGCGGGTTTGCATTTTCTAGGTTGTTTGAGGTCAGCACCCAGCTGTTTACATTCAAGGGGAACTGGAATGGAGCCAAGAAGCCTAGGGAAGGACTCTTGAAACTATTATCTGCTTTTTCCCTACTCGCCTTTTCTTCTGTACTTTCTGGTTTGTGCTCAGACTTGGCCAGCCAGCTTGTCAGAGGCCTTTCGAGCAAAACTTTCCAGGGCTCTGCAATCTCAGCTGAATAATCGGCTTTCTCTGAACTAACAGGTTCCCCTGTGAGCTGATGCACCGGGCTCAGCCAGGCTTTGGCCGCAGACTTTGTCTTCTCCGGCTCAGGGTTTGGTACATCTTTCTGGCTGACCTGAACTCCATTTTTATCCTTCCCGTCTTTCTTCAGAAGCCATTTACACAGAGCCTCTTTTCCACAGTTTTCATCACACACACACTCTGAAAAGCTGGCACACAGCTCATTAGCTTTGCACACATCTTCCACCTTAAACGGGGCCTGAGGATGCTGAAGAAGCCAAGTGTTTACAGGAGATGTAGTGGGCGATTTCTTTCCATCCAGGTGCTCATTCAGGCACTTCAGATTTCCCAGGTTCTCAATTTCCACACCTTTGACCTGGCTGCCAAGACAACTGGTACACGTTTCAGCTTTGAGGAGCCAATCATTCAAATTGAATTCTTCCTTAAAAGGTTTGAATTCATATTTCCATTTCCCATCTGAAGCACTATTTCCATTTGCTGTGTCAGGAGTGAGCAGCCAGTCAGAAAGGTCCATCTCTTCTTGTCCAAGGGATTCCAGCTCCTCCAGCTTTTCAATAGTGGAAAAGGACGAGTCAAGAGTGGAGGTGGAGTCCTTGCGGCCAGGGGAGTCTGTCTTCCCAGTAACATCACGCTGTTGGGTCTGCAGGAGCCAGTTTTCCAGATCTTTTAGATTTCCCCAAGCTTGCTCAAAGTAACAGACTTTGGAAGCGCTTAAATCCTAGTAAAGACACATTGAAATGCATTTGTTAACACTAAAAGACAATGTTTGGTAACTGCACAGTTACAGCTCAGAGCATTCTGACAGAAAGCACAAAACTGAACACAAGGCAGAGAACTGAAGAAGGTTTAATTCCCACCATATTTCACCTGCGACCAGATACTGTATTTTTCCCTTTATTAAAAGCTAGGTTAGTACACAAAAGGCTTACCTGGCTGGGCTCTGACACACATTTTTGTGTAACCCAGTCTTCCAAATTGGTGCTGGGAACATAAGGAGCCTGGCGAACAGCCACAGGTTTGCTTCCCAGTAACCAGTCAGCAAGCGAGGCACTCACTGTCCCACACAAGGTTTTCTGCTGAGAAAGAACGTTGTTGGTTACGAGAAAGTCTAATTGCCAAGATGATCTATGGTGAAGAGCGAAACAGGCATTCACCAGGCATCAGTATTTCCGAACCAAAAGAAAAAACACTCCCTTCCAATGAACAGGAAGGACACGGATCTGTTGGAGTGAGTCTAGAGGAGGCCACAACGATGACCCAAGGGCTGGAGCCCTTCCCACATTAGGACAGGCTGAGAGAGTTGGGCTAGTTCAGCCTGGAGAAAAAAAGGCTCCAGGGAGACCTTACAGCAGCCTTCCAGTGCTTAAAGGGAACTACAGGAAAGCTGGGGAGGGGCTCCTTATCAGGGAGTGCAGAGACAGAATGAGGAGGAATGTTTTTAAGGCTGAAAGAGGGGAGATTCAGATGAGATATTAGGAAGAAATGTTTTCTTGTAAGGCTGGTGAGGCCCTGGCCTAGGCTGCCCAGAGCAGTGGTGGCTGCCCCATCCCTGGAGGGGTTCAAGGTCAGTCTGGATGTGGCTTCAAGCAACCTGATCCAGTGAGAGGTGCCCCTGCCCACAGCACAGGGACTGGAACTGGATGGGCTTTAAGGTTCCTTCCAAGCCCAACCATTCTATGACTTTAGCCTCTGCATTGATAAGATTGCTTTGTGATTCCAGAATCTTCAGAGCACAAATGACAAGAAGGGAAAGGCAAAACTTCCACAGCACAAAGTTAGGGTATGTGTAACTCAGCCTCCCTGCTGACCACAGTTCCTTAATTTGCGGTCTGTGATGTTTCTGTGAAGAACCCAATATAAGATTTCCCATTAATTTCTGCATTAAAGGAAATCTGATTGCTCCAAGTCCTGACTTGACAACACCAAGAAACATTCAATTGAAAAATTCTGCCAGTCTCATTCTAAATTCACTTTCATCACATGTTCTTGCATGTTTGTTCCTGGACCAGCTAGAACATCGGATCACCAATTGCAGCGACTGTAACCAGCTACTCAACAGCTTAAACAGAAGTCATCACTCTAGAAACCTAACATTATGCTCAAGTTCTCCTTTAATACAATTAAAGGTTCGCAGCTACAAGTCTTAATCTTACCTGTTCACAGTTCATTAGGCCACAATTCTGCCCTGGGAACCAAGGAGAAATATTCTCTCTCTCTGAGGTTTGCTGTAAGAAAAGTAACAGTTAATTTAAATCTCAATTTTGTCCAGTTTCTAGGATTAATACTACAATAAAGCAGAAGTAAAGTGCAGTTCCAACTGGTCTGTTCTTTGTGAATAACAGTTTTCTCCACATTTAAAAATGAAATGGATATTTACTACAAAAATATTGCCCTCGGTCCACTTCCTTTAAGAACTTTCTCCAATACCACAGAAAATACGCTGCTTGCATAAGAATCCCAAATAATTATATCACAGAAAGCCATCTATGATATATAAACATTAACATCTAAGAGAACCTCTAACATTAGTTTTCAGTCTCAGAGTAAGAATACACCCATCACTCTCTTAGTCTCTGCCAAAATGTATTAAAATAACGTGTACGTAACTAGATCTAAGCTCAGCCAAAATCAGAACTACATGCAATAGTTGTTAAACCACTGAGTGTACATCACACTGCTAAAACTAGACTTGCACACAAGATCCATTCAAGTTATAACTAAAAGTAGAAGTGTCACTTGGAATATACCACACTACTCCTCAAAAAAAGGATTATTTTTGCTCAAGTACTCCAACCCAGGCAACCCGGGAAGGTCTTGATGCTTACAATCGTTTTAATTGAACCAAAGGAAGTAATAGCCTGGCGAAGGTAAGATGCGTCAGCCTCAAAATTCAGGACGGAAGACTCCTCTGGCTTAAGAGTAAGATTTCCCAGTCTGAAAGAGCAAGACAGTAGTTAAATTACAATCTTCCCCTTTCACATTTTAGGAATCAGTACAGTGTTTCATAAAAAGGCTTTCAAGCTGACTTGGTATGAATAAAGGAACAAAAGGACTTTTAATTCATCCATAAAGAGATGCCTATCCACAAATGAAGAAAATAATCTGCACAAATGAGTACCTCGCCTGAGTGTCACAGTTCTGCTCTTTCAATCGAAGATAAAAAAGCTGAGAGAAATCATATCAAACACTGCTTTAAAGATCTTATTTCTCAGCACCATTAAAAGTGTAGAAACCATCAGTTAGTTCTAATTAGATTAAATTTTAAGTCAAACTAAATACCAATTGTTATAACTTGTGTCAGAAAATATATTTACCTCTCCAGGCAAACCGAGATCTGGTTTGCTAGTTCATTACTATAGGAGCGTTCCAGCTGATGAATCAGGCAATTGAATTGTCCCAAATACTGCATGGAAGACAAAACATGTTATTGTTTTGGCTTCTAACATGAAAACTGAGAAAATACTTGGAAGGACAAAGTTTAGAGACATCCATGCAGCTATTCCCCATCAGCTCTTACCCAGTAGAGCTGCTGAGCCTGCTGCTGCAAAGCCTCCTCCTTCAGCTGCTGGATGAGATCCACCTGCTCAAAAAGCCAAACCTCACGGCTACGCAGGCACTCCAGGTGGCGGCTGATGTGGCTGTGAATCTTCGCTTTCACCTGCAAGGCAACACGTACTGTTTCCAGAACTCTGTCAAATGGCAGGATCAAGCTGCCCCAATTACAAAGCAACATTTGTCACAGACCAGTGGTATTTTACTTCTCAAAAACCAAACCCAGTCATCCACAGAACCACACGGCTCAAGCCAGTACAAGTTCCAAGGCTACCTTTAAAGAGGTATGAAAGAAAAAAATGATTTGCAATCTCTCTCTTCTGCTGTTTCAACTGACAGCTTTAGGAAACTGTGTGTGCCCCAGCTAGTAATGCAGCAATGCCTTTACCAAAGCAGAACCCAATCACACAGCAAGGTGCTCACAAGCGCCCAGGAAAATTTCAGACCATCATCGTAATAGAAAGTACTCTGGAATAATGAAAATAACTTCAGTTATTAAAACATCTTTTTAAAAGAATTTAAAGTTACCTCCTGCCAGTTTTCTTTAATCTGTTGTTCAGCTTTGACAATTCCAGATATAGCTGTTTCCAAGTCCTTCTTTGCTTGAAGGCACTTTGCCAGAGGCTCGCTGCCGCAGGAATTTCTACTCCTATCCTGTGGTGGACTCATTCTTGAAGTGCTTCTAAAACACAATAGAAAAATAGTTTCTATTCCTCCTTAACAGAAGAGGAAGGGCATCATATGAAGAACCATCTGCTCTACTTCACTATAATGGTAAACAACAAAAAAAAATCTAAGACCCTACACCCATGCAAGTTTTCTAAACATAGATAAAGCTTTCTCCAGAAGCAACAGTCGTTGCTCAAATGCCTCAGCCCACAGAATTTACTCAGTCACAGGAAATCCAACAGATATTTGACAACAGTTTCAACCGCAGGAGCTTAGGCAATCCTCTCCTGCCATTCACTCTCCTCTGGCTTTTATGTCTAGCCAGCAAGCTCCAGCAGTTGAGGGATGATTCAAGCACGGCTCAGAGTCTGGCCAGAACCACGGGCTCCCATGAACGAGAAAATTCCAATACGATTTGATCAACTGAAAAAACAGGTGTCAGTACACAGGTCACACTTTGCTCATCTGCAAAGGCCGAAGCTCATAGCACCAGCATTATCTTGGTCGTGGTCATAGCTGTAGTAACTTGATAAGTTTCAACATATCCGCAAGTAAAAGGGGCTCAGACAGGCAATGCCCAAAGAAGTTACACTGCAAGTAAGGAAAAAAAGCTAAATATGGATTTTTATCAAAAATAGGAAGCATCAACGTAAGTATTTTTCCTAAGCAGTGGGCAATTTGTTACAGAGTTTCAACTCCTGTTAGTTGCATGGGATTCCTGAAGCACTGACTTTAGATTCATTGTAAACGTTCTTTTTAAGCCATGTCTTTGGCAATGACAGCTATGGAAATTTCCAGCAGAATTAAAGCAAGCGTGCACATGTACTGATCTAAATATTCATAGATTTTACCGTTCCTCTGGAGGGAACTGAAAGTATTTTGAGCACGACAAGACAACCACGCAGCAGGTATGTAGTCTGCAACTCCCAAGCCCCGTGACCATACAGACTGCAGCCTCAGAACCCCCCTACAGCCGAGACCCACTGGATGGACACAAGTTGAATATTTTGGAGAGCAAAGGGCTAAGCAGGGTTCATCAGGGGAACCGGACAAAGCAAGGGCTGCTGTGAGGCAGCAGCAGAGGCTGCATCTCCCTTGCTTCGCTCCACACCACAGGCTTCCCATCTATCCCAGGTGCCCCCAGCACGAGACAGGGAGCTTCACCAAGCGCCTGCATGCAGCTCACTGTAACATCTCATCTTCTCAGAAGTGCAGAGCACAACTACCAGACAGCTGAACTTGACTTCAGTTTTTTCATCTTATGTTAATTCTTCACCAAGTTAGACAGAGTGCAGACACCAAAAGAGCTCATTCTCCATTCTGTGCTTCAAATGCCAGTTTTGTCCTAGTATTTGCATTCTCCAGTTCACTTACAGGTTCAGTTCTGTGAGATTTCATGAACCTCACCTTGCCATTGACATTCAATAAAAGGTAAGATTTCTCTTCACAACACCACTTGGATATTACCTTGCTTGTAACCTGTTCCATGTACAACCCACATGAAAACATAAGTGGGAGCCCTAGCTCTCTGATCCAATCTAAAAGTATTAATGCAAAGGCAGAAATATACCCAGCCAAGAAAGCAAGGCCATTATCAATACAAAAATATACTCAAAAGTAAACAAAAAAAAATCATATTGTTCTTTATTATTTCATTCACCATACTCTATGTAACAACCAAGGCAAAGCCTGCCAAGGCTAAATGCCATGTTTGTTCACATAGCACAATGTACTTCAAAAAGGTCTGTGAAAATTATGTTAAGTGGTATATCTACAAATCCCCCAACCAAAGCAGACAGCATTGCCAGATACACGATTTCTGCATTTATTTATAACACTAGGGAACTGGGCACAATGCCTGAAGAAATGCTATTTTTGCACATTTTACACAAGCAACTTCATACCCGCACAGTCAGAGAACTGCTTAGGTTGGAAGAGACCTTTAAGATCACCAAGTCCAACTGCAGACTGAGTCCAAAATCAAGAAACATACAGGAGACTGTAATAATCTCTGAAAACACCTGCATTTGTTGTTTTTCTGGTTTTTCATTCGATGGCAAGGATCTCTGTCCAAATTGCGGACAGAGACAGGGAATGCTGCTCCCTCCAGCCAGCCCGCACTCATGAAATGGCTGTTCTTAAGCCTCATCAAAAATTAGCCAAGAAAACTAACACTACAGCTGAGGATTAGAGTCAATCCACTCTTCTTTTCCATTTCTGCAATGCCTTTAACAAAAACAACTGGGGTAATCACCTATTTCCTTCCTCCCCAATTCCCACCAAATGGCACTGGAAGTACAAGAGATGTTCAGGTCCCCCTAGGGAGCAACAAGACAGTTGCCTCTTTGCTCACAGTCCCTTCGCTCACAATGCTGCTCCCATTTCCTCCCTCCTATCATCTGACACTGAACCATTCCAGCTGTGCCCGGCCCTGCTCCCAGCATCCCAGGGGTGGATGACATGGGATGGGATCTATTTCCTTCCTCCCAGACAGCAGTAGGAGCGCAAGAGATGTTCAGGTTCCCCTCTCCAGCAACAACACAGTTGCCTCTGGAGGGGACAGACCGCTTTGGCCATGTCCATAGTGAGGAACTGCTTCCCACCATGGCCGCACTGCATCCCGGGATGTCTCCTGCCAGCAGGACGCACACGCGCTTTCATAGAATCACCAGGTTGGAAAAGACCTCTTGGATCATTCCTATCTGCCACTAAACTATGTCCCTGAGCACCTCGTCTACCCGTCTTTCAAATACCTCCAGGGATGGGCAGAAAACACACTCACGAAGCTACTCCCATTTCCTCCCTCCTATCCCACGACCCTGACATGCTCCAGCTGTGCCCAGCCCCAAGATGAGATGGGCTGGGATCCATTTCCTTGCTCCCCAATTCTCATCAAGTGGCACTGGGAGTGCAAGAGATGTTCCGGTCCCCCTCGGCAGCAACACCACCATTGCCTCTCAAGGGGACAGACCGCTTTGGCCACATCCATAGAGAGGAACCGCTTCCCACCACGGGCACCCTGCATCCCGGGATGCCCCCACTGCCAGGGGGACGTGCACTTACTTTGCAGGCACAGGAAGCCCTGCGCGGCTTCGCTCACAGAGCTGCTCCCTTTTCCTCTCTCCCATCACCAGACGGACGCCTTATCAGGGCGGCCAGTGTGTCAGCACCAGGGGGGACCCACAGCCTGTGACAACAACTCACAGAATGGGTTGGGCTGGAAGGGACCTTAAAGCCATTCGGTGCCACCCCCTGCACAAGGCAGGGGCACCTCCCATTGGATTAGGTTGCTCTAAACCTCATCCAGCCTGGCCCTAAACACCTCCTGGGACAAGGGCAGCCACCGCTTCCCTGGGTAACCGAGGCAACCTGCCTCACCACCCTTGCAGGAAAACATTTCTTCCTAACATCTCATCTAAATCTCCCTTCTTTCAGCTTAAAACCTTTTCCCCTTGCCCCATCCCTGCACTCTCTGAGAAATAATTGTCGTCTTTTGCTTTTATTTCTAGGTCAGAAACTGCTTGAGAACAATTATTTCTTTTTTAGCTTTTAATTAACCTCCACGCGGCTGGGGAGCAGAGGAGGAGGAGGCACAGCCCTTCCTCGTCGGGCATCTGCTAACGGCCTGGCAGAAAACTGGTTTTACCGGCTCTCCTCGGGCTCAGCACAACCATCCCCGGCTACCCCTCCTGTTTTCTGTTCCAAATGGGTGGTGAATAACCTCAAAAAGATGGCCCTGCAGAGCTCCTGCTGGGGAAAAGCTTCAGGAGGGAACAAAACCTCACCTCAAATGGGCTCTATTTATAGATAAATGTGGAATGACGCCTTTCAGTTGGCAGGACAAGGATGTTTCAAAGGTGTCTCCAACCTGACCTCATGTGGTTTTTAAACCAGCTGGCTGCTTTGGACTGAAATCCCTCTTCATTTCTATTTTACCCCACCAAATAAACTATAGTTCCTCTTAAGCAACTGTCCCAAATTAGGTCCATGGGAGCTGTGGTCAGGGAGTGAAGTACTCTCACAAAATTCTGCTTGCATCCAAACACAACAAGCGCTTCACACAGTGCAGTGCCAACATCACAAACCAATATCTGTGCAGAGCTTCTCCTGTGGAGATTATTTTACTCCAAGACAACTGTGTACCACCATACTTTGTAAGCCATGTGCAAAAAAAACGACCTCTAACAGTTCCCAGTAGGAGAGAAGGCCAAATTAACAACAAAATGAATAACAAAAACATTTCAGGTAGAACATTTTCTAAAATTTGGGCAGTTTTCACTGTATTTGTGCCACAGACCTGAACCCAGGCAATTGCCTTTTCAGCCTGTTTTAGCCCTGGAAGAGCCTGGTCAGAACACAAAGCACAAGTCCCAAGACATCTGCACAAAGGCTCGGTTCTAAAGAGTCCCAACTCACTAGTGCAGCCGAGACGAGAAGGCTTATCATCACTCTATTCCATCAAGTGCACATCTATTTTTAAGTACAGCACAGAGGTAAAATCACAAAATATCTGAAAATGAGGGCCTGAAGTCACTATGCCAGTTACAATGCCAAAGTAGATATCCCGGAGTGGAAAAGGTACACTGTTGCCCTCACACAGATTTTATACTGCAGTACAAATAATCTGTCAGGCTTTTGAATTTAAAACTCCTTGGAACACAAAGCAGCATGGCCACGTTTTACATATATCCATCAACAGAGCATTATGCACTTGCAGCGTGAGGAACGGTACTTTTTAGCGTGAGGAACGGTACTTTTTAAGTGACTGTTAAGCTTTTTTCCACTCCGTGACTGCATACAGTACTTGCCACGAACCCTGCCCCCGCCAGAAGACCATTTTGTTCCTCTGTCAGCTTTTCCCTTTAATCCAAAGGACAAACATTGACTCTAATGCCAAAAGAATGCCTCATAAAATCCCCGAAAGGGCAGCTCAAACCCCTTACCCATAACCTAGCCCCGTGCACAAACCTTGATCATTTCCAGCCCAGATCGCTACTGCTTATGCAACCTTTTCAAAACCACAGCTGCTGACAGAAGAGTTTGGCACCTCCACTCGGAATGCTGGCAGCTGAGCTGCTTCCAGGCACAAAAAGAAAGCGAGTTCAGTAGACAAAAGACTCGTTTTCGCACTCTACGGGTGCCAGTGCTCCACTGCAGGATTTAATTCTCCGCCCAACCTGAGCCAGGCTGCCAGAGCAGGGTTCACCTGGTGACCACAGGAAAGCGAGGAACGGCTCTTTATCAGGGACTGCAAGGATAGGACGAGGGGAACACTTTTAGGCTGAAAGAGGGGGGATTCGGATGAGATATAAGGAAGAAAATTTTTTCCTGTGAGAGTGGTGAAGCCCTAGCACAGGTTTTCCAGAGAAGTTGTGGATGCCCCATCCCTGGAGGTGCTCAAGGCCAAGCTGGATTGATACCAAGAATGCCAGCAAATCAACTCTGTGAGACTCGTTTATAAAGTAATCATCCTTTAATCAGGCCTGGGCAACACGAAGGAGTGATCTCCATGAATCATTTGCAGATTCTGGTTACAGGATACATTTCCCATTTACATCCAGAGCTATCAATTTTCCCAGAAATCTTACACATGCTCTATTACTTTCCAAGCACTAATTTTAACGTTGTTATGAGCTTCACAACAGTCAAATCTCTTGCTGATTTGAAACTGGCTCCAGTTTTGCCTGACCTTGCATTTGAGACAGGGAAGGGACTGCAAACAGAGGTGATTCCAGAGGAGATATCTGTTCAGCACAGATCACATCCAACACAAGACATTACACTCTCCAAAAGAACAAAGACTATAACAGTGTCTGGAAAAACACTATTGAAAGAAAAAACATACTATAAAAAACCCCAACATGCTACCAGAAGGATGTTCTGCCTAACTTTCAAAAAAATACAGTTACTTGGATGAAAACTTAACTCTATTTTAACTTAAATCAAAATATTCCACTTTTTGTATCAGTAACTACTTCTTGGATCAGAATGAGGCTTTGAGCCACTTGATCTAGCAGGAGGTGTCCTGGCCCATGTCAGGGAATGGAATTAAATGGGCTTTGAGATCCCTTCCAATCTAAACCACTCTGTGATTCCTTGGTTCCCAGGTTGCCTGCACACCGGAATGCACGGCCCGTGGGATGCCAGGCACACACAGACCCAGAGACACGCACGCACCAACTAACAGAGGCACACAGAGACAGGCAAACACAGACAGGAATACGCCCAGACACACACAGACACGCACACGCTAGACATGCACCCACACACTCTCATACACTGGCACAGACACACAGTCCCACATTCACACAGTCCCACAGAGAGAGTGGGACTCCTGCACACAGACAGACACAGACATGCACATTCTCACACACACACATATGCACACGCACTCACACACATGCACACTCAAACAAACACTCAGGTACAGGCACATGCACACAGAAACACACAAACTTACTGTGTTCAGTTCTGGGCCCCTCACCACAAGAAGGATGTTGTGGCTCTGGAGCGAGTCCAGAGAAGAGCAACAAAGCTGGTGAAGGGGCTGGAGAACAAATCTTATGAGGAGCGACTGAGAGCTGGGGTTGTTCAGCCTGGAGAAGAGGAGGCTGAGGGGAGACCTTATTACTCTCTACAACTACCTGAGGGGAGGTTGTGGAGAGGAGGGTCCTGGCCTCTTCTGCCAAGTGACAGGGGACAGGACGAGAGGGAATGGCCTCAAGCTCCACCAGGGGAGATTTAGGCTTGAGATTAGGAAAAAGTTCTTCACGGACAGGGTGGTTAGGCATTGGAATAGTCTGCCAAGGGAGGTGGTTGAGTCACTGTCCCTGGAGGTGTTTAAGGTTAGGGTAGACGAGGTGCTTAGGAGCATGATTTAGGGATTGGTGGGAATGGTTGGACTCGACGATCCGGTGGGTCTCTTCCAACCTGGTTATTCTGTGATTC
The DNA here is from genome assembly GCA_033459285.1 of Clamator glandarius. Lineage (NCBI taxonomy): Eukaryota > Metazoa > Chordata > Aves > Cuculiformes > Cuculidae > Clamator > Clamator glandarius. The sequence goes on along the minus strand of JAUNZM010000165.1, from coordinate 1,312,638 downwards.
TGTGAAACATACACAAGGACACAAACACACTCTCACACACTTGCAGACATACTCACACACACATACACTCTCAGTAAGACACACTCTCAGTCAGTCACTTACAGTCACACTCCCTCACACTCAGTCGCACACTCCCTCACTCAGTTGCACATTCACACATTCACGCACACAGACAATCGCACACGCACACACTCATACTCTCATACACGCAGACACACATACACACTCACACACACAAACATACAAACATGCACAAGGACACAAACACACATGCACAAACACACTCACACACTTGCAGACATACTCACACACACACACTCTCACACACACACACTCTCAGTCACTTAAAGTCATACTCCCCTCACACTCAGTTGCACATTCACACATGCATGCAGACACTCGCACACACTCATACTCTCATACGCGTAGACACACATACACACTCACACACACAAACACACAAACATGCACAAGGACACAGACACATGCACACACACTCTCACACACTTGCAGACATGTACTCTCACAAACACGCACACACACACACATACACTCTCACTTAGACACATTCTCAGTCACACACTCACTCACACTCCCTCAGTCGCACACTCAGTCTCTCACACTCAGTCCTACACATACACTGTCTCCCTCACACAGTCACACACTCGCACTCACACACACTCGCACATTCATACACACTCATATACACACACTCTGTCTCCCTCACACACTCACTCTCACACACTCCCACTCTCCCTCACACACACTCTCACACTGATACACACTCACACACTCTCGCGCGCACACACACACACACTCACTCACTCTCACACTCAAGTCACACACTCATACACAGTCTCCTTCACACACGCTCTCTCTCGCCCTCTCACACACACACTCGGCGCCCCCCCCGCGCTCACCGGTCCCGGCGCGAGGTTCTGCCCTCCCCGAGCGCCGCCGCAGCCTCCCGGACACCGAGACGCGCCTCTCGCGAGAGGCAGAGCGCCGCCCCCGCGCGGCCCCCGCGGCGCAGCTCTCGCGAGAGACTGAGCACCGCCCCCTTCCTGCCGTGCGGCCACCGAGAAGCGGCACGCGAGGGAGATAGAGCGCCGCCCTCTCCCTCCACCGACACCCCGCGCCCCCGGGCGGCGCGGAGGGGCGAGTGCGCGAATCCCGCTCCCAGCCCCGCCCAGCAGCACCTGGGCTCACAGTGGATTCGAGTGGGAAGGACCTTCAACATCACCCAGTTCCATAGAACACTCTCGCCTTTTCTAATCTATGACCCTCTGGCTGTAATTAGATTAAATAGGCTAAAAACCTACATATAGCAGCCTTCTGCTCCAGTGAATCTCCCAAGTTAATTGAAGTCATGCTGCTCTACTTGTATAAAATAAACACGTGTTTGAATGGGAGTCTGGGGCAGAAATTCTGTATTTGTCCTGTAAAGCTGATTCTTGCACAGGTCACCAAGTGCAGATGCACAGCGGGGACGGAGCGATGCAAATGAAAAGTGAATTTTGGGCAAAGCCCTGGCAACCCCCTAACGCCGCGTGTCTTCTCAAAAAGGACCAGAGCCCATGGAGGGTCCTGGTCAGAACCCAAAGTTAACAGGCACCCTCCCAAAATTTTGATGTGGATCAAATCATCTAACTTTTCCAAATTAATAGACTCACCAAATGGTTTGGGTTGGAAGGGACCTTAAAGCCCATCCAGTTCCACCCATCCTACCATGGCAGGGACATCTCCTGCTGGATCAAGCTGCTCAAAGCCCCAACCAACCTGGCCTTGAACACTTAGGCACTGGAACAGTCTGCCAAGGGAGGTGGTTGAGTCGCCGTCCCTGGAGGTGTTTAAGGTGAGGGTGGATGAGGTGCTTAGGAGCATGATTTAGGGATTGGTGGGAGTGGTTGGACTCGACCATCCAGTGGGTCTCTTCCAACCTGGTTATTCTGTGATTCTGTGACCTCCAGGGATGGAGCAGCTGTGACTTCCCGGTGACAGTGCCTCATCACCCTGGTGGAGAATGTAGAATTCCACACTTGCACAGCAGTGTTCTCTCCTTGGAAACTGGCTCTGATTTCATCACTTATTTTGCAGTCCAATGCAGTGTTTTAAAGTGTAAAATGAAACATATGAAGGAAAAAAATATAAACTTTTTGATTGTATGATCAGTAAAGTGAAGAAGGATGAAACAACAAAAACTGTCGGTAGTGACAAAAGGAGCCTTGGAGGAGGCAGTGGAGGCCCCATCCCTGAACCTTTCAGGGTCAGGTTGGATGGGGCTCTGAGCAATCTGATCTGGTTAAAGATGTCTCTGCTTCTGCAGGGGGGTTGGACTGGATGACCTGCAAAGATCCCTTCCAACCCAAAGCATTCTATGATCCAATGATTCTAATACCTACCATCATGCTTTTCACCTAGGAAAAGGATCCAGTGGAGGGTGGCAAGGGTGGATTGCATTGCTGCTGCCCATGCTTTTAGCTATTCCAGACAAGGAGATCTCTGCCTTCCCAGGACCACCCAGCCAGCACCTCCAAGAATGTCTGTCTGTGAAGTGCTGCCTTTCATAGGCGTTTGCACAGTCCTAAAAAAAATACATTAATGGCAAGAAAGGACTTCAAATGGAAACCTAACTAGCTGTGCAGCTCTGCATACATGTGGTAGGAGGACCACACAAGAGCTCCTCTGGCACAGACCAAGGAGCCGTTCCTTTGAAGAGGCTCTTACTCACCCAGCCAAGGAGAAGCAGCTGACGAGCTCTTCTATAAACAGCTGGGGTTAATCTCTAGGTTGATGCCTCTTGTTCTTGTATGAGACTTCAATCTTCCTGATATCTGCTGGAAGTACAATAGAGCAGAAAGGAAGCAGTCTAGGAGGCTCCTGGAGTGCATGGAAGACACCTTCCTTACACAGCTGGTGAATGAACCAACAAGGGAAGGTGCCCTCCTGGACCTGCTGTTTGTGAGCAGAGAAGGCCTTGTGGGGGATGTGGACAGGGGACAGGACGAGTGGGAATGGCCACAAGCTCCACCAGGGGAGATTTAGGCTGGACCTTAGGAAAAAATTTTTCACAGAAAGGGTCACTGGGCACTGGCAGAGGCTGCTCAGGGAGGTGGTCGAGTCACCTAACCTGGAAGTGTTTAAGGCATGGATGAGGTGCTGAGGGGCATGGGTTAGTGTTTGATAAGAATAGTTGGACTCGATGAAAGGTGGGTCTCTTCCAACCTGGTTATTCTGTGATTCTGTGATTCATGTGTAGGGTTCATGACCGCAGCCAGAGTGGAAATAATTCAGTGCTGACACAGGAGAAAGTAGAAGTCAGCCACCTAATCCCTGATGTGCTGTTACCCTAGGAGCCTGCATTTCAGGTGTTTGATTTCTTCACCTAAACATGTCAGAGGCACAGGCTGTGTTATATAATCTTTCTCTCTGTATTTGGATTTAAGAGAAAATAATGCCAACTGAATCTAACCTCGGAAACCCACAGTGCTCATGTACATGCTGTGTCCCTGCATCCAGTTACCCAGCTGGACTGTCCCAGGCAAAGACAGCAGCGTCTCTTGGGGGGTCAGATGTCGCGGAGAAAGCAGTTGCCTCTTATGTCTTCCTCACCCAAGGCAATATCATCATCCAGCTGTTTTGGAATGCTTTCCCTGGAACCACTTTTGCTGGGAGGTCTGCTTCACGTGGCACAATTCCTGCGTGGAATCATTGTGGCTAAGGTTATGCTTATCTAGGAGGATGCTCCAGCTGGATAAGTCTTCCATCTCACCCCTAAAGGAATTTCAGAGTCAGGAACCATATGTATGTTTTAATGGGCTTTTTCCTCCCACCACTGATGGCAGAGTGTGCAGCTCCTCCCTCTGCCATACCCTTAGCCACACCAGAAGTGCCATTTACCCCAACCTACAGAGCAGATAAAAAAACTTAAATTTAAAATAGCATTAGCCCAAGCAAAGTACAAATGGGTGGTCTGCTAAAATAGGGACAAAGGGTTGGGTAGAGATGTAATTTTATGGAAAAATAAGCAAGATCATCTCCTCATGTTCCAGTAATAGCAAAGGTGGAGTCTTATGTACTGTGGTATTCCTCGGTGCTATATAAAACTGTGTGTCTGTATTGGCAGTAAGCCTCCAAACAAGCACGAAGAGAAGCATTTTGGGTGCCTAAAAGGGATCTACATACTCATCAAAGATTGGTAAGGATGATTAACACCTGACACTTCTCCCTTGGCAAGTACGTAATTAGCTCCTGTATCCAAAATTCAGTACTGCTTGCCAAATGGGAATCATGCATGCAGTGCTGCACTTTAAACCCCATCCTTCCTGACAAGCCACCACTTGGCTTGGCCTTTATTCAGCAAAAATGCTCAATGACCCTCTTTGTACACTTCAAATCCTCTTCCTTGCTCAGCTGCAGTTTGAGAATAAAGGGCAGGGTGGGATTTAACCTTTCACATCTCCTTGAAACTGGAGCCTTGACACCTAAGTGTAAGCTTTTCCTGCAGTTCTTAGATACTGGCCTGCAAAACTGTGCTACTCTGTGCCACGCAAAGCACAAGGAACTTGAGGAATATTCTCTGCTGCAATGATTTTATAGCGAATTTTATGGGGTTTATGCACATGTTCTTAAAGAACGTTTCTGGTTCCTGTTTAGACCATTCCATTTTCAATAGCTTCAAAAATTTTGTTGAAGGGAATCAGTTGCGTTAACTTCTGTGTTTAATGCCCCATAATGTAATTTCCCTGTTCTGCAACTCTACCACACAGTTCAGCAGCAAACCGCTACCTCTGAAAAGGGAAATGAAGCCGTGCAGCACACCCACAGGCGTAGCAAGCACGACACAGCTGGAGGTGAAGCCAAGTGCCAAGGCAGACTAACAGGCTGGCAGCTGCTCTTCTCAGAGACAGCAACGATCCCTAAGCAGGGTAGGAAATCGTAGAAAAAGCCTCATTGTAGGTATCGGGGACATTCACGCAGGTCCCTGAAGAATCACCAGTTGTTTCAGGCTCTGCCACTGGAAGCAGGCTGCATTCTCTTTGTCCCTGTCAGCTCGGGTGTATGGACCTCCCTCCCATATGTCCTCTCTGACGTCTGTCCTTGGTCCCTTTCCAGGCACACCATGACCTGGCACTCAGTCCCACAGCTGCGGGACAGACAGATCCATCCCAATCCTTCCCCCGGCGCTCCTCCTTCCCATGGCCAGAGGCCAACCTCGCAGCCTCCAGCCCCAAGGAGCCGAATGGGGCAGCAGTCGATTGTACTTTACTTCATTGCAGGGGATTTTCAAAGCTATTTGCATTGTATTTACTCACTTTGGATCTTTGCTTTTTGTGTCGAGATACCTCAGTGCTAGAGATTAAATATTTTTGAACTCTCACACAAATGGTTTCATATATAGACTGCAAGCAGATGTTTTAATAACATTTTCCTGCACCCCACACTCACCCTTTTCCCTTCCTGTAGTTTAAGGATTTCTCATTTCTGCAAACTTTTTCAATTACTTTCTATTCGTCTACCCCTCATATGGTCTGTCTCACTTCACAAGGGGCCTGAAGCGAAGTTTGAGTTGGTTTCAAGACATTATCTCTTTAAAAAACCTATTTGTTCCCAGGGACTTGCTTTGCATTTTAAGTAGAAAACAAACAAACCAGAAGCACTTGATCCCATGTATTTCTCCACATTGTTCATTACCTCCTCTTTGCTACAGCAGGGTTGAGGACATGAGCTTAAATTAGGCGAGGTTGTTATTAACCATCTTTGACAAAAGACAAATTCTAGCAAGATGGGAAAGTGATGCAGGAAAGAATCATAGACTCATAGAATAGTTAGGGTTGCAAGGGACCTTAAAATCATTTGGTTCCAATGCCCCTGCCATGGGCAGGGACATCCCAGTAGAATGAGCCAGAGTCTGGCACAGGGCAGGATCCTCCAACTTTAATATCCCATACAGATATACTTTTTTATTGTGTGAAGACATATAATAGTCTGATGTCCCATTTTTTTCACTAGTGAAATAACAAAAAACTTAAATAAGAACCTGATGAGGAGAAAATGTGCAGGGAAGGCACATACCTGGTGACCAGACACCTGTATTCCTGCACAAGGGAAGGGTCTCCTGGGAGGTAAAAGTGGAGGAAATCCACATCCCAGCTTTCTGCAGCTCCAGGCAAGGTCTCCACGTCACTGCTCAGGCACAGCACCAAAGGGAGAGTGGGTGGGAGGTAAACAGTGTATGATTTTGAATAATTTTAACTAGCCTAAAAGCATTTTTACAAAGCTTCAACCTGCTTCAGAATTGTTCTGTCACAAACATAGGTTCAGCCTGTAGTGAAAGAACTGTGGGATTTCAGTCACTGAACACAATGAATTTTTCCCCTCAGGCATACACACACATATCCCAGTCAAACCTAGGGCAGGTAAGGACTCATGGTGCTGGCTTAAAGCACGAAGGCTGTTTTATCTGACAGCTGTGCTGTGTCATGGCTCTGGAGAATGCTCTCATTTAAGCGGGGAAGTGGGTGGTTGAACAATAGGCATCAGAGCATTAAAACAGGTCTCTTCTGCTTCCTCAGAAATGCTTGGCTCATCTTTTTTTCCAACATCCTTTTGAAGAAAGCAGCTACAGTAGCGCCGCACTAAATGAACCCCTAATTCCACAGTTACAGTGAGGCTGATGCTGAAAACAGCAAACAATCCGGCAAACACACATCACTGTGAAAACAAGGAAGACATTACAATGTAATGCAACATACCATGAGTTCAAATTCGCGTACAGGCTTTCCTAACATCGGATTCTGTGAGGCAACGGCATTTGTAGGGTTTTCCAGACAATGTGAAGACCAGACAGCATTAAATTTACCTGTACGCAGTACTTACTGCTCAGTCCCCATGGGCAAAGCAGTTTGCAGTATAGCCAGCACCAGAGGCAGGGCGAGCAAATGAGCTACAACCACTGCAAAAAGCAATCAGTGGGGATGAAAGGACTGACTTTTTATGCCTGTGTGATTGTTGATGGTGTGTTGTCTGTGGCAGGGGAAGGACAAAAAGTGCCAGCTCCTGCAGTGCAGCACAGGTGAGATCACAGCATGCAAGCCTGGATAGCTGTTTGCTTTTGAACACCTGGAAGAGCTGTCTGTCAGCAAGTGTGCACTGGAAAGCATAAAAAAAAAAGGGTGTTTCAACAAGGTTGACTGCTCAGGGAGACCTCAGCTCTACTTTACAGAAAAAAATTGTGGGAGGTGAGAAACTACCAGAAAATACAGGGGAGGAGAGTGGTCTGTGCTGCCAGGCTGCATGCCAGGCAGAGCTGGGAGATGTCCTGGTCAGGAGTTCACAGAAGCCCAGAACCAAGGTTCATTCTATTATACTAACTTTAACATTTCTCCTCCGCTGCACTACTGAGCCACTTGCGACATCGTTGTTGCTGGGGTTGTCTTTTCTGCCTGTAGGCAAGCAGGAGGTGGCTGGTACAGGATGGAGCTCTGCAGCGTCATTTCCTCACTTGGGTTTCCCTGCTTTGTTTTCTAAGCTTCCTTCGCACATCATCATAGAAACAGAATCATGGAATGGTTTGGGTTGAAAAGGACCTCAAAAAAAAAAAAAAAAAAATTCATCCAGTGCCCATCCCCTTGCCATGGGCAGGGACATCTCCCACCAGACCAGGCTGCTGAAAGCCGCGTCCAGCCTGGCCTCAAACACCTCCATGGATGGGAAAACATCTCTGGACAACCTGTGCCAGTGTCTAACCACCCTCACAGGAGAACACTTCCTCCTAATATCTCATCTCAATCTGCCCTCTTTCAGCTTAAACCGTTACCCCTCATCCTATCCCCGCACCTCCTGATAAGAAGCCCCTTCCTTCCCAGCTTTCCCGTAGCCCCTTTCAGCCTGTCCTTGTATGGGAGGTGCTCCAGCCCTCTGATCATCTTCGTGGCCTTCTCTAGACTTGCTCCAGCAGATCCATGTCCTTCCTGTGTTGCAGGGCTCCAGGGGAGGTCTCACAAGAGATGAGTAGAGGGAGAGAATCGCATCTGAGTGCCATGGCCCCTAGTGTATCGAAAGGCTGATAATAAGATAGATGGCATCTGTTTAGGTCATATATTAGATAGGATTAATGCTTCCAAAGACTTACAAGCTACAGCTTAATACTCTGCTATCTGAACACATTGGCCCTTGTAGATGTGATGAGTGTCAGCTCAAGACTCAGCATTTCTACAGCTCGAGAAAGAGGGAAGCCAGACATCCAAGTGACCGCAGCAAAGGATACGCACCACTCCCTTCACTGATGCAGAAAAGGCATAAGTGACCCACTTGTGAAGGAGCTCCTGGAGGAATAAACCCCAGGGCAGGGGTGCTGTCCCACAGCAAAGGCACACGCTCCGGGTTGCTGAGGTGAAAAAGGAACACACTCATTTACATAACAGTCAGAATTTTGGGCTGCAAGTTTCTTTTTGAGGAAGAACAAAATTCTTACTAACTCATTTACTCTATAAATCACATAGCTCTTTAGACTTAACTCCTGTAGAGGGGAGTGGGATGCCCCAGACTATTAACCCTGGCAGAAAGAACCACTGCCCCCTCCCTCAGCGGACATGTGGTATTTGCAGACATGAGCAGCCCGGGGCTCACAGGCATTAGGTTCTTCTTATTTGCAGAGGGTCAGCTGGATCTTGTGACCTGTATAATTACCAAGGCTTTGGAAAGCAGCACAATAGGCACAGTGTGTTCTTCACTTCAGATCTGTAGTTCTGCATAAAGGGAAAAGAAATAAAACTTAGAAGTCAAACCTCACCTCTGGCAAGTCCACGATGTCCACAGAAAGGGACAGAAGTGACTGACACAGTGAGTCCCACCGAGTTATTTAACTGGCATTGTGGGAGCTGATGAGAATTATTTATTTCCAACTCATTAGCCCACATGCTTCCTCCTTCTCTCTTGCCAATTAACAGTATTACTTAGCACTAATAGACTGCTTTCATTTTCAGGGAGCTTAAGAAGACAAATTAATCACCTCAAGATGTCTGGGAGGAACAGATGGTGATGAAGTATTAACTTCACGATTTCACAGTTGGAAAAGCTCACGAGAGAGGGGGCTGGCAGTGTCTGGGGGGCACCTGGCCCCCCTCCCCATGTCAAGTCATGGTTCTTGGCTCTCATCTCTGCTCCAAGATTCTTCTGTATCCCAACCTCACCTCACATTGCTTTTCGCAAGCAAAACCGCATGTTTCTTTCCCCATTCCATCTTTAACAGGGAGTAACATCCCTCTAGAAGGCCTCTTACCTCAGCATGTCTTCAGACAGGTCATTACTGCTTTGGATTTAGAAGACTAAATGTCTATCCAATAATGCAATTAGTCCAGCTTGCCATTATTTCTTACTGGCTGTAAGAAGAGAAGTGATCAAGAAGAAATACATTCTCCTCTCCGTATAGAGCAGGCATCTATTTTTCCCCCTGAAACATCTTTGGTTGCAGCTGGGGACAGAAAAGCCGGTTGCCTTTTCCACTTGACTCAGAACCACAGCACAGAGCAGCATCACTGCGCAGAACCTTGTGGCAGAGCTGTACAACATGTGGTTTCTTAAGCTCTGCCTGGAAGGAATTGAATCTCATTCTTGAACAGGGGTTCCTACATCAAAACCCGTGCACACAGGGTGAGATCTGCGACTATCCACAGCAGAACCTGCTCAGGATCCTCACTGTAGAGACTAAAGGTCTCTTCCAGCAGCATGAGGCCAAGGGCAAGTGGTCTGCAAAGATTTTAAAACTAACTGATATGACATCAACTAAGCACATTTTTATCTTTTTCTTTAAAGAACCGACTTAACTACAGAAGGTTTTTATTAAAAACATTGAGAGAATACCCTCTATTTCAGTATTTAACCCTGCAGTCAAAGATTATCTCAAATAACAGCTGTGCCATGATAATGAAGTCAGTTATCATCAAATGTCTGACAGGTTTTGGCCTCTCCTGCAGGAATGGTAACAACGAATACGGTGATACAGCTCCTGTGTTAGTAGAGCAAGGTAATAATTCAGAGCAAAAGGAATTATAACTCATTTTCAGAGCTATTTCATCAGCATTCTGAAATTAGTGTTGAACCACTGACCTAAGTATCTCAGCCCATCATCAGTCTCATGGCCATCAAGAATCACATACAGTTCAGTCCTTCTACAGACATTAGTTAGGGTCAGGGGATGCTATAATGCATTCAAAATACTGCATTAACAGGTGGCTCTTCCACATTTCATGGGAAAGAAGGGACACAGAGGCCAAAGGGTTGCAATCTCAATGCGCCAGTGCAGCCCACACTGAGGATTTGTGTGAAAAGCAGCCGCAGTTTGATTGGCTGTGAATGGTCCTTGAGGACTCAGGGTGGGGAGCAGAGGACACAAGATGCAATGCAAACTGGTTTTCAAATGGGCTCAAGAAAATTACAGATACTTGTCACGCTAGGGTGAAGTCAGGGGGTGTGTTCAGCATTGACCCACTCTTGTTATAAATCCAGTGTAAGGTTTTCCTTCTACTTTATTTATACTTAAAAGTAGAATGAAATGGTTTTGGATTTTCCCAAGTTAGAAAACATTAAAAACAGGGATAGAATTTGCATGTTTACAAGAATAACACTTGAACAGAGCACAAATATGAAGAATAAATATACAACCTGACTGCATTAAAATTAAAAAAAAAATTGAACCCAAATGCAAAGGGAATCTAAATTATCTTTTTTTTTTTTTTTTTAAGAGGCATCCATCATACATGTGAAACAACTTCTTTTATCCAGGTAGCTAATATTCAGACAAGTATTTGTTTGTTGCCCAGATCTCCATTAATACATTAATATACCTTGTATTTTAATCCTTTACAAAAGCACAGGAAATCCCCAAACACAAACACTATTTTTGTTACCAACAGTATAGTATCGTAAAGATAAGATGCCTGCAAAGTGTAAGCATCTAGTTTTCTTGATTAGCAAACCCTTGGTGTCCTTTCTCCTTGCTTGTCCTTGATATTTCTCATCCAGGAATGATAATTAGTGTTTATTACTGTACTAGCTAATCCATACCAATGCATAAACCATGGGGAATTCACACCAGAGCTGTATGAAACCTGTGAGTTTTTCCAGCTTTTATAGTACACACATGCAGGTCCTGTTTATCATCTTCTTGGGGTTGGGGGCTTTATTTTGGAGGAGTGTTTGGGGATAGGAAGGAGAATGAAGATTCATCCATAGGTCAAATAGGCTAAAAGTGTGGATTATGATGGTCACGGGAACAAGGTACATTTGCTATTTTAAAGCTTTAGTTTGATGGTTCAGAACTTTAATTCTCCTGCCCAATTGAGGACAAACTAAAAACCATAAGATTTTGGGCCATCATAGTGCTTAAAATGCTCAAAATGTGATATTTGAAGAAAGGAAGAAGTCAGTGTTTGGTACTGCTTATGACACTCCAGGCTACAAAATAAGCCTGTATAGAAACTGTTTAGCTAAAGGCTGAATAACAGCAGACATGACGGTTTCTTAGTTACTCGTTACTTCTTTACTTCTAGTAAAGCTTTAACAAAAGGAACTTTAACATCTAGGATCATTATCAAAACTTAGATGCTCATGGCTATAGAGGCATCCTGAGTAAGGCATCATATTCCAGTGGTTTCAGACTTGGTTTGTATAAAACTTATTTGAATTCAGCCTTTATTGAGGCCAAAGTCCCAAGGTCTGAATGAAGTCTCCTGAACTCACGGGGAGTTCACAGGAGCCAGATCAGAATAGTTCCACTTTGTCCAGGAATGAAAATATTATCTTGAACTACTCTGTGTAATTAAATTAGTGTGTCACAGCTGCTGGAATTAGGGATTTCCTAGATGAGATTTTAAAGCTGTTCTAAGCACCAGGGGCTGTTCATACACAAATATCAAGTGAACACGATGCAGACTGCCTGCTAGCTTACTGGAACAAAACTCAAACCAAAACAACAGCATAACCACACACGTTTAAAGAAAGAATGGATAACCACACACATTTAAATAAAGAATGGATAAACTCACAGCAGGAAGTTCTCTCACGGTGCAAGTTTTCCTTTGAGATAGAAATTTATGTTCCTCCTCTCTCTCTTTATAAAAAAAAAAGCACATTCCTTGTTTCCTGAAGAATCTTAGACATCGACAAGAAGCCACATATGACACTGCAAATAATTGTCTCAGTTGCCTTGACAAACCTTTCAGAGCAAACAGGCCCTGCACAACAGCTGCATTACAACATCATAAACAGATTCTCACTGTGAAACTGTTTGCAAAGTTGCTTTTTGGGAGAAAAGAAATCTTTAAGCTTTAAGCCTGTAGGACCACAGCACTCAGAGCAAATAGCCTTAGAGCTGTAGTTTGGTGAAGAGACAAAGTCTCACTCCCAGCAGATGTTTGATGTCAGCCCAGACAGGGAGCACAAGGCAAGCGAAGGTTATGTGCAAGCTATCACCCACCCCTGGCTTATGCAACAATAAAAAGCAACCACTGTTCAGAATAGATGCACATCAAAAGAACTCACTGGAAATTACTTTTAATATAAGCAAACCCAAACTGCTTATAATTTGTAGGGTATGGTAGTGTGACAAACTAATCTGAACAGCTTTTGTTTTACGATTCTAAAACAAGCATTTGGTAAGTAATTCACATTACATGAGTCATCTTTGGTAATACTCTACATTTGTATCAATCACTTGGGAAACATCAATTCTGGATATTTAGAGTGGAATTCACCATAGCTACGAACTCATCTGAAAGTTGCAGGAGCATCCTCCAACCATACACCAGCTTGCAAAGGGAAGAGATCAGGCCAGCAATATCCAAATGACTTGGAGTTATGCAGCAAAAGTTACAATTCTTGGTCCATCTACACCAGTTTGTCATTTTGTCTACAGTTAAAGTGGGTTTACAGTCAGCATCATTATAAATTAACAGCAAAGTATTTCCCAAAGCAATTTAAGGGATTAGGATTGAAAGCTAAGAACTTTGATTCAAGCATCATGTTCTACTTTGTTTTCTAACCCTAAATTATCAAAATGCAGAAAAAAAATCAGCATTTTAGAAAGATGCATCATTTAGAAAAGAAGTCTCATTCCTTACAATATGCTTTCAAACTAACATAGAAAAGTAAAACTGTGCTATGTTAAATAAAGTCAAGAGTGTTCAGATGGGTTCTTCTTTGCTTTGATGTGTATTTGAGGGTCACTGAAATTTCCCACTTATCCCGAAGTGGATTATCCACGTGTACTGCACTAACACCCAAGAGTCAGCATTTATTCACAATTTAAAAGCAGCACAGCGGTCCTACAGCTTCCTTTGGGAAACCACAGCTGTTCTACAGCTGTGCTCACTCCACTGCAGTACTGGAACGAGCACAGCAGCTCGGATATCTCAGGGAATGCATCATTGTTCTGAATGGCCTTTTTTTCCCTGTTTTATCAGAAGGTGGCTCCTGATTACTTTTCCCAGCCGGCTGAGCCGGCTCTGTCTGGAATTGTTCTATTTGTATCTCAAGGTGTTTTTGAATGGCTAACCCAAGGACTTCTGGATCCACAGACGCCCCGTACACTTCCCATGTCATTCCTTCATCATCCCACCTCACTTCACGTACTGGAGATTTGGGGGCCTCCAAGTCTTGCTCCAGGTTCACCTCTGGGAACACATGCGAGTGGCTTTCTGCTGCAGCTGCTGGGCTTGTTGCCACAGATTTGCATTCCATGGTTGGAAGAGTTTGTACCTGGGCATCTCTACGCTCCAGAGCTGGTTTCAGTCCTTTGGTGAGATCATTCATAGAGGTCATAGTCCACATATCCTTAGTTGTCATTACCATGTCTGCGCCTTGCTGGCTGCTCAAGGCCACAGAGGCAGCCTTTGTCTCTGGAGGAGCTCTCTCCTGCTGGCCACAGTCTTGAGCATGTTGCGGTTGTTCTCCAGGAATGCTGCAGCACTTCAGTACCCTCTTGGCATCCAGGCCCGATTCACTTATTGAAGACACCAGCTTAGGATATGTCAGAATGTCTGAAGTAGAGAAGGAATGAAAATAGCCAGGAGCTGCCTGCTCTTTTCCCGACTCGCTAACCGAGCACACCAGCCGCGGAACAAGTTGGATGGATGGTATGGGCAAAGAATGGCAGTAGGCAGGGACAGTGGCATCTACTTTCATACAAGGGTCCTGCCTTGTATGACAGGACCTCGCAGAATTGTTATGAACCGTCATCACCATGGGTGAGTATGTAGAGTTTGGAATGTTGCCATAAGTCAGGCCGCCATGAATAATCCCAGTGGCCTGACTGAACATTGTCCTGTTTGAGAAACCATTTCCAGGCACGTGGGGTCCTAGAACAGCGTGAAATGTTCTGGGATCTGTGTAAACAGTAGTATTACGTGGAATACCACTGCTGTCAAAGCTATTGGTGGGTACTTTTTGGTCTCTAGGTAAAACTGGAAGATGAGTCACAAGATTTTGATAGTGAGATGCATTTTCATTTGTTTCTGAGCCATATCTCTGTGTTTGGAAAGACATCCTAGTCACTGGTGGACCATGCCCGCTGCTAGAAGAGCTTAGGCTGGAATGAGTAGCACTGGTTTCTATATAAGTGACATAAGTCTGCTGTTTGCAGCTGCAGGTTAGGTCTGAGCGGCTTCTCTGAAGGGCAATTCCTGGTTCTTCCATTTCATACAGGCTTTGCTGGTGTACGATGCCAGCTGAAGGAACATTATCAACAGTGCTGCTCTTTACACACATCTTGATGTGCCCTGCTTCCCAGGATGCTGGGGACTGTTCAGTGATAAGAAAATGGTTTGTAGTCTTAGTTCTGCTCTGTGAATTGTCATCAGCTGACTGATCGCTTTTGGTTCGGACCCCTGATCCAAGTCCCGTTATCCCAGGCTGCGAGGACCATCCAGGACTTGGCACACTCCTGGCATCACTCTCATTTCCCAGGGTATGGCAGATGGTGCTACTGTGGCTTTTCTTCAGCTCCTGTTTCTTGCTCTGCCTTTCCTCTAAACTTGATTGCCCGGTACAGGCCAGACTCGAGGAGCTCTTTGACAGGGGGTGACTGTTGACATTCAAGAGACCATGACAAGAAGAACTTAGTGCATCCTGGTAGGAATGAGTGTGGAGCCGGTGGCTGTCAGCTGACATGGCAAAAAAGAGAGATCTGCAAGAAAGAGTGGAGAAAAAAACAATGTGAGAAGAAAATACACACACTGGAAACTATAATCCCTGTGGACTTTTTGCCTGGGAATTTGCTTTTCACAGCTGACAAATACTCTTTAAAAAGCACTTTCCTGTAGTTTCCGTGTGCTTAGTTTCCATTTTCAGTTTCCACAAAGGGTTTTCCCCGAATTAGATTCAGAATTTATTGAAATTCTGGGTTTTTTCCATTTCATAAAACACAAAGGGGGAAAAAACTCTTCTCAGTTTCTACCTTTTAACAATAGGAATCTCAGCATTACCAAGTATCATCTCCCCTGAATGCACTGGAGCCATTTTTGGGACATCCAGAGATGTCACATAACTTAAGCAAAGATAGAAGCATTTTTAAACAAGACTGCTTTTCACCACGGTGTTCAGAAGCCAACAATGTTAACTGCAATGTCAAAACAAAAAAACTGCTTGGTTTTTAGTCTCTTGACATTGCCACTCTGCCACTTCTGTCATTAGAAAACACTTGTTTCTACTGGTGCGTGTTGTATCCTGTATGTTGTTAACATTTACCTTAGCACTTGCACATCTAAGAGAAGTTTCAAGTGAAGATTTGAATCTACCCAGATTTTGTGATCCATTTTGGTCAACGGAATTGGATCTTGCACTGATTTACTACTCACATTCCCTTGGTGTCACAGAGGTCTTTCAGAATTTGTATAACTAAGCTATATTAATGCTAATGTAAAATGCTAACTTATCACTATCTGTTTACACACATACCTATAAATACATCTCTTTCCTAAAAGAGCCTGTTCTGTTGAACAAAAAAAATAGAGCATTTATTCATTTTAGTCTGAAAAAATTTACCTACAAGGACAGGCTGAGAGATCTGGGGTTGTTCAGCCTGGAGAAGGGAAGGCTCCGGGGAGACCTTAGAGCAGCCTCCCAGTACTTAAAGGGTTGTACAGGAAAGATGGGGACAGGCATTTTAGCAAGAGCTGTTGTGACAGGGCAAGGAGTAATGGTTTTCAACTACGGGAGGGGAGATCTAGATTAGATATATGGAAGATATTTTTTACAATGAGGGTCATGAAACACAGGAAGAGGTTGCCTGGGTGGGTATTGCATGTTCCATCCCTGGAGGTGTTCAAGGCTAGGTTGGATGAAGCTTTGAGCAACCTGATCCAGTGGGAGGTGTCCTTGCCCAGGGCAGGGTCGTTGGATGATTTTTAAGGTCCCTTTCAGCCCAGACTATTCTGTGATTCTATGTAAGCCCATACCCACCTTCCCATCCCTGTAAAGGTTCAAGGTCAGGTTGGATGGAGCTCTTAACAACCCCATTTAGTTAAAGATGTCCCTGCTGTTGGAATGATGACCTATGAAGGTCCATTCCAACCCAAAGCTTCTATGATTCATTACTTCCAGATCAAGTACTATGGGATATTTTGTCATGTAGAAGTCTAGTGGAAGCCTCAAGTTGTCACTTTAGAGAACTTTCGCTTGGATACACTCTATACACTCTGCCTGCCTACCAGGACTTGTACAGAAACCTTCACAATTTCTTGTAAACTGTATCACTGAAATAAAAATGAATATATGGAACAAGAAAGGTGTGTACATGCAGTGGACAAAAGCTCTCTCATAATACCAAGAGACCAGTACCTGCAAGGGCTCACATTCAAACCTCTCAGTGAGAAGCTTTTGATATGTGATCCTTTTAATACGGTATGTACAGGCTCAGAGTCATCTACCAACATAACTGATAGAGAGCATGCCTTTTGCTCCATCCACAAACCAAGAGCTCCACTACTGATCCAGACAGCTATCAGGGCTTACACATGTAATTCCATTTTGTGGTTAAAACCTTGGCAAGCTAATAGTTCAGGCTGCAATTTTTCCATCACCTGAAATGCACTTGTGTTGGTCTTTTCCCATAATGAAATTAAATTGGGCAAAACATTAGAAAATAATAATATTTGCAATCACATCTTTGAGAAGCTTCTCATTGTGGGCTGTGTAGCAGGGACCTGTGATTTGCAGCAGTATCCTCTAGCATCAGGGCTTGCTCAGAGATGGACTGTATGCAGGAAAAAGGCAGTTTCTCCTCTTTCACGTGTGGTTGTTTAGCTAGAAGTTAAGCTCATCACAGACTCCCCCTGCACCAAGCCTGCTCAGTATGCCACGGCCTCTCTGGACTTCATGGGATGGTGGCATCTAGGGACAACACACAAGCTTATTTTTGTCCAGGAATGGAGTTTCAGACTCCTGGGATAAAGGCACCATTAAGTGCAGCACCAGTCAATAGCGACAGCTTCTAGCCCAGCTGGCCATCAATGCATGTCTGCTTTTTCAAAAGTCCTCACAAAATCTCACTCAACACCAGGAAGAGAAGCAAGCCCTGGGAAAGGGACAGTTTTAAAACACTTTGCTCATCTCCTCCAGCATCTTATCTGTCCTGCAGCCCCTTACACGCCTGGCTATGGAGTGCCACATAGACTTCAAAGGAGTCAATAGGATTAAACACCAGAGCACAGCTGCCTGCAAGGTGAAGACTTTACATTTAATCTCTTTAAAAGATAACAGCTGCGAAGGCGTGCACACACACACTGGGGTGAGAGAACATTTACTAATGGGAATCCTCAGGCACAAATATTGAGTCTCAGGTAAAGGGCAGCCTTAAACATATCCTGTAACAAAGGATATAAGGCTGTGCAGACTTTGAGGAGCTCTCTCACAAAGTTTACAAGGTTCAAGTAAGTATATGTACACAGATACCAAGGCCTCTATTTGCTTTCTTGATGCAGCATTGCTGCAGAAACCTCTGTAACTGGAAGAAGTGATGCAATTTGAGATCGATTCATCACCTGAATGTGAAGAAACACATTCAGATGAATGAAACAGTCCAAGTATATTGACATTACTGAAAACACCATCCAGTGTAATATTTGCAATGAAACCTTCAAAGTAAACTGAGGTGATTTATTTTTACCCTGTCCATATAAACTCCAACTGCAGATGAAATTAAGACCAAACATGGACCAATGCCACATCTTACATATGTACAAATGCATACATAATGTTATAACTAGCAGCTATCAGCACCATTTGAACATCTTCACTCAGACAAACCAGCGTTCCACACCAGCACAGTTGTAACAATTACCCTATGACTTCTGGACCTTAAAAACAATGGGAACAATCATCAGTTAAGTAAAACAGCACCTGCCCTCATGCTTTATAATATAGTTAAGGATGGGGGGAAAAAACAGTAGAAAAGAAAACAAAGCCCCATTCAGACAAAAATTCCTTTAGAATAATGTACTTTCCTATCATGTTGAAATCCAAAGTTATGTTTTCCCATAGAAGGTGAACACTTGCCCATTTACAGGCTGCCCGCTGCTCTCCCTCTCCACATTCTGCTCATTTTCCCCACTCTGGAAACACGTATGAGCCCTTACAGGACACTTTGCTCACCTGGCAGAGGCCGGGCCCTGAGCCAGACTTGCACACACGGAGCTCTGCACGGAGGGTGATGGCTGCAGAACAGTCCAATATCTGCTAGAGTTGGCCTTTCCTCACCTCTGCTGCCGCCAGATGTTACCACAGCATTTCACAGTAGCACAGGTGAGCATGCAAGCCTCTCACAGACTACATCAACTTGCTGACCCTCATTCTCCTCTCCCTCTCCCTCTCATCTCCCTTCTCTCCCCTCCCGTCTCCTCTCCTCTCCCCTCCTCTCCCCTTCTCTCCCCTCTTTTCCTTTTCTTTTTCTTTAAACTGCCTCACTACACCAAATCATCAATCCAGCACACAGATACTAGTGGGATAAACACAGAGCAACCCTGCACATGCTGTGCCCTTCCTCCTATGACTTTAGAAATGGAGATGGGGAGAGGCTCTTTATCAGGGAGTGCAGTGATAGGATGGGGAGTGCTGGTTTAAAGCTGAAAGAGTAGATTTAGATGAGATATTATGAAGAAATGTTTTCCTGTGAGGGTGAGGAGGCACTGGCACAGGCTGCCCAGGGAAGTTGTGGCTGCCTCATCCCTGGAGGTGTTCAAGGCCAGGTTGGATGGGGCTTTGAGCAACCTGATCCAGGGGAAGGTGTCCCTGCCCATGGCAGGGTGGGTGGAACTGGATAGGTTTTAAGGTCCCTTTCAACGCAAACCATTCTACAATTCTACGCAAGCCCATACTAACCTTCCCACACTCCCTCTGCTTCACATGTGAGATGCTGGTTCTGGTACACAAAAACTCTCACGTGTACATCTGCGTTCCTGCAGAAGAGACACGCTGCTGCGTGAGCAAACACCGGAGCTGCTCTTCTCCCCACACGAGCTCATGCAGACTGCATCCAGCTGCTGCCTTCCACGAAGGGGTTGAGGCAGGATGCCTGAAGGGTTATACCAGCCGATATACTGGAGAGGGGCTGGTGGCAGGTACTGGGAGAGGTGTCACAAACTTCCTAAAAAACGCAAACATGGAACCTCTCCAATGTCATAGTCATGCAATGCCATTGCATTTGGTGAATCAGCTAACCGGGAATGGATTTCTCACGTGAAACATGGAGATAAACACAGCTGACATAGTGGGTCCTTAGGGACCTGAAACAACCCTTTTGAGCATGTTGGGCGGAGAAGACTGCTTTGCTTAACTTTGCCTCTGGAAAAGTAAATACATAATTTATAAGAAAGTAGTTTTATTCAACAATACCTATTGTAGATTCTGAGTTTATCTGAGAGATTTTCCTTTGGTAATTCAAGGGAAATCTTCACCTGAATATGCAAACCAGAAAACATGAACTTTGGGACAGATACTGTGTTCAGTTCTGGGCCCCTCACCACAAGAAGGATGTTGAGGCTCTGGAGCGAGTCCAGAGAAGAGCAACAAAGCTGGTGAAGGGGCTGGAGAACAGGCCTGATGAGGAGCGGCTGAAAGAGCTGGGGGTGTTTAGCCTGGAGAAGAGGAGGCTGAGGGGAGACCTCATTGCTCTCTATAACTACCTGAAAGGAGGTTGTAGAGAGGAGGGTGCTGGCCTCTTCTCCCAAGTGACAGGGGACAGGACAAGAGGGAATGGCCTCAAGCTCCACCAGGGGAGATTTAGGCTTGAGATTAGGAAAAAATTCTTCACGGAGAGCGTGGTTAGGCATTGGAACAGTCTGCCCAGGGAGGTGGTTGAGTCACTGTCCCTGGAGGTGTTTAAGGTGAGGGTGGATGAGGTACTTAGGGGCATGATTTAGGGATTGGTGGGAATGGTTGGACTCGACGATCCAGTGGGTCTCTTCCAACCTGGTGATTCTGTGATTCTGGGAGATACAGTGCTATGAATATAGAAAATTGTTAGGAAAGCAGAGAAAGGATTAGGATAGAAATGGCATTAACATCCACTATTTTTGGCTTAGCTTCAGATAGCTTATGAGGGGATCTAGGCTGCTTTCACTAATTCCACTGAACTACTTTAAAGCAACAAATTTGTATTTTGCTATGACTTATGATTAAAGTTGTGACCTATTTAATGCACCAGTAAATTTAGTCCCAAAATATTAAATATAATGTATGTTATCAACTGAAAGGCATTCACTGGTAAATTAACTATGACTCCAAAATTCTTCAATATTTTTATACTCCAAGTAAGTACTTTTAATTACAGTTTTGACAACAAACACAAGTAGATAGCATGTGGAATAATTTGTTATAATCATGTCAATATACAGAGCAAGCTTTCACGTAAGATGATAATACCACATGATACTTCAGTATTTAGCTCTAGCATTTTGTATTTGCTAGTGATTGCCTTTTACTCTGCATTGGCAGGCTTCAAGAGAGAGTGACAGGATAAACAAGACATCCACAAAACAAAACATAGAATCATAATATGGTTTGAGTTAGAAGGGGTCTTAAAGCCCATCCAGTTCCAACCTCCCACTGGATTGGGTTGCTCAGAGCCCCATCCAACCTGGCCTTGAACACCTCCAGGGATGGGGCAGCTACAGCTTCCCTGGGCAACCTGGGCCAGTGCCTCACCACTCTCATGGCAAAATGTTTCTTCCTAATGTCTCATCTAAATATCCCCTCTTTCAGTTTCAAACCATAAAATTTTAGCTTTCGTAACAAGGACAGTAACATGGGATGTTTAACATAACACAATCTATTAATAACAAAAGAAATCTGGCCATGCTTGCATTTCCTCCAATGAGCAAAGAACAAAAAACCTACAAAATGCCATAAAAGTAACACAGCTGCTGGATATTTTATCCCGGGAAAGGATTTTTTTTCTGAGTACTGTCTCAAGGAAAAATCTGCACCATAACTTAGTAAGCTACAGGACACTGTGCTCTTTTGTAAGTTCTCTTTTACTACAGGAACCAAAGCTACTGCAAGGCAGTATGAATTGCCTGCTCATAAACAATACAAGTTAGCTGCAGAATTTGGAAAGAGACAAAGAGAAATTTAATGTAAAATTAAATACTCTTTACTAGAAGAATACATGCAGTGCCAGAGACAGACTTTGCTAACTTTTCTACAGTTTTCTTTTGCTTTATATATCTGCAATGGTCAACTCACAAACCAACAAGACTTGTAATAGTGACTAAAAGCTGTTTCACCCTTCTTCACTGTGCTGGTCATACAATCAATACACATATATGTATATACATTTTGTCC
Source organism: Clamator glandarius (assembly GCA_033459285.1). Taxonomy (NCBI): domain Eukaryota; kingdom Metazoa; phylum Chordata; class Aves; order Cuculiformes; family Cuculidae; genus Clamator; species Clamator glandarius. Next base: position 1,290,801 of record JAUNZM010000165.1, on the reverse strand, counting down.
TTCATACGTTGCATTTTATGCTTTCAAAACTAGCATCTGATTGCAAAATAAGTGATAAAATCAACCAGTTTCTGAGAAGACCGCAATCCAATGCAAGTGTGGAATTCCTGCATTTCCCACTAGGGTGGGGAAGCACTGGCAGAGGTTGCTCAGAGAAGTCGTAGCTGCCCCATCCCTGGGTTTGTTCAAGGCCAGGCTGGATGGGGCTTTGAGCCGCCTGATCCAGTGGGAAGTGTCCCTGCCCATAAAAGGGGGTGGAACTGGATGGGCTTTAAGGTCCCTTCCAACCCAAACCATTCTGTGAGTCTGTGAATTTGGAAGAGTTAGATAATTTGACCCATATCAAAACTTTTGGATAGTAACTGTTAATTTTGGGTACTGACCAGGACCCTCTGGTACTTTTTGAGAAGTTTTGTAGTATTTGCATTGTTCCAGCCCTGCTGTGCATCAGCACTTGGTAACCTGTACAATAATCAACTTCGTAAGACAAACACAGAATTCCTGCAATAGCACCAAACTCCCATTCAAATGCATGTATATTTTATATAAGGAGAATAGTGTGACTTTAATCAACTCAGGAGATTCACTGGAACAGAAGGCTGTTATATATAGTTTTTTAACTCTATGTAATCTAATTACAAGCACCATGGTTATAGATTTGAAAAAGCAAGAGCATTTTATGGTTAAAGCGAGAGAACTTTAATTACAACCTAAGGGGCCTCTGTCACTCAGCTGTCACTGTTGACACCAGCCTGGGACACAAGAGAATATATGCAGAAATAACTAAATTTCTGCCTAAACAACCAAGTTACCTTGGGCATGAGAAGCAATGCAGCATTTTCATGTTGGGTTCTCTCAGGTCCAGCCTTTTAAGAAATGCATCTTCCTGACTGGCATCTATGACTGAACTTCTAGGATTGATGTGTGCCATGGTAAAATAACATAACTAGGAACATAATGTAAGATTATATTAATTTCTTTCAGAGCTGTCCTCATTTTAAAGAGACTCATACCACCTACATTAAAAAAACCAGAGTATGGTCACGTTTAAAATGTCCCTGCTTGCCCACATTGACACTTACCAGTAACTGGCATAAAATAAGAAAAATCTGGTTTGCACTTCCACAAAGGCTGTTGTGCTGGTATTACAGACCTGATGGTCTCTCCCCAGCTACACTTCCCTGAAAGAAATACTCCATTAACTGTAATCACAAGCTTCTGCTGTTGGGCAGGGGAGTCAAACCACTTGAAAGGCATTGGCAGAACAGGATTATCCATGGTAAAAAGCTTAGAGATTGAAGTGTCTGGGATTAGGGGGTTTTTGGAGGTTTCAATTGTTATTACATTTTGGTGAGGTATAAGGGAAAGGAAGAAATATAGGAGTTACAACAGGGGAAAAGGCATCAGGGTACTCAAGGAATTTCTTTAAATTCTGCAAATACAACTATATCTATGTAACTGCATTAGTATGGAACATGGTTGAGACCCCCATTACTTAACCTGTAATCCATCATCTTTCTTTAGGTTTTCTGTTTTGGGATAGCATTATAAATGAACTGCACTTTGTTCAGGTGAATCTGCTAACGCACTCTTGCAAATATTTTGAGTCATCTTCTATTTCCAAGTTCCATACAGATCTACAGGACAGATTGATCTGAGCATCTACAAATAACATCAGACGCACACAACAGACAAGCATGTGCTGTGTATGGAAGTGAATGGGATCGTTTTTCCATTCGGACCACTAGAAGCATCAGTTACAGCAGTGCATGTCACCAGGACCATACTTCACTTGGAGAAGGAAGAGAAGTACATTTGACAGGCTAGAAAACACAACAGCAGAAGCGTTGTGACACACAGAAAAAGCATAGATAGTGTGTTTTGCATAGATATAAGCTAGCAAGTCACAGCTTTGCTTTGATTTCTGTTAATTAGCACTTTGTCTATTGCACTTTTCTATAAGACTTTTTCTTTTCCCTATCTGAAGCTGAACACACCAGACAGATGTTTCTCTGCATTGACTGGCAACCTGATGCAAAGGAATGAGTCCCCTTCTTACCGAGTAACCTTCACCGGTCTCCTTACTGAGGACCCAGGCAGAGTCCCCTTCCCAAACACTGAGTAGCCTGGTGACCAGTATCCAGGGATAACAAAGTAGTTTCTGTGTCAGAAAGCAAGTACATTCAAACATTGGCCAATACATTCACCTCAAGGCAGAATGACAAGGTCATTGTGTCCACAATTATCCAAACAGCGTAAGAAAAGTCACGCAAGAGGATGAACATTTGCTTTTAAGAAACAGCTGGGGCAGCCCACAGCCCCAGTAGAGTCTGAGCCGGGAAAGCAGAGCTGGGAACTCTAAATTCTGACATGAAAAAGGCTAAAAAGAGAGTGACATGGGAGGAGAGCCAGAGGAGGATGAACTAAAGGCTATTCTAATGACAACATGAATTGTATTCCTAGGAATGGGAATTCACATGAGGCTGTAAAGAAATTATTGGGAAACCAATGTGGAGTACGCTCCATCACAAGGGAGGCATGTGTAGGGATGCAGTCCTGACACAACCACATGATCCACTGTGCAACTGTGTGTCCTCTTTGCCACTTTTCTTTATTTAATCATCTGTCCCAGAAATAACCAGGGATTTAAGCTTATAGGCAAAACATTACTCCCACTATGTGCACATAGACATACCACAGTTTACAAGCTGCTCTGCATTACCCAAAGCTAAAATATGGGATACTGTACAGTCATATTCAATGCTCATTGTTAGTATTTGACAGCTCACTTCTTTAAAGCTTGTTTCTTCAGTCAGAAGACTAAAAACATTTTCATTACAAATGAATATGCTGATATGGTCATGCAATCAGCTGGTTTCAGCAGCTGGGGCTTTAAAAAAAAAATCAAATATTATGACAGCAGGCAACACTGACCTAGAGTCACGCTCAGAGTGAACAGCGTGTGCCTGCAGAAGTGGTACATTAATGTAATTGCCTTGCTGGTTTAAGCAGAATTATGCAAAATGAAACTGTTAATTCAGCTGCCAGGTTTATGCTGTTTGGATTTGCTGGCTACTAACGTCCACTGGCAGTACAAAAGTCCTGGGAAAGAAGCATTTCATAATTTCTTTAGGAATTAATCTTTAATGCACAAAATTTGCAGTGACCTCTCTACATTTGGATTTATTTCTGAGACACAGACACTAGCAAACCTTTTCTTTTTCACAGCAGAAGATCAAATCCTATTCCATCACATCCAGTTTGGAGGGGACAGGGTCAGCCTGGTATTGAACGACTCATCCTCCTCAGAGTTCCCTTTCTGGGTCCACTCTTCTGTCCTGAAGAGACCACTGCCAAAGCAAACCCAGCCACCTGGAACTCTGCAAAACCACATGGCCATGGCTTGCTCAGCAAGCCTTGTCCCATCAGAGACCCAGCTCCACAAGCTGTCAGTCAGTTACCTGTGAAGCATGATGAACTTAAAAATCATACTGAAACTCAAAGGCACACTTACAGCCTGCTTCTAATCTCACAGTTACATCTTAATGCAACCTTCACAGAGGCTCGCAGTTCGCTCGTCCAACAAACTCCACCTAAACTGGCTAAGTTATTAAAATATCTACTTGACAATTCACAGAATCATTAAGGTTGGAAAAGACCTCTAAGATTGTCAAGTCTAACTGTCAGCCCAACACCACCGTGCTGACTAAATATGTCCCACAGTGCCACGTCTACGCTTTTTTTGAACACCCCCAGGGATGGCGACTCCACCACTTCCCTGGGCAGCTTGATCCAGTGCTTCACCACTGTAAGCAAAGAAACGTTTCCTAATTAACCAGTCTAAACCTCCCCTGATGCACCTTGAGGCCATTTTTTCTCATCTTATTGGTAGGATACTTGTGTTTAGTAGAAAATATTTGAATAGTTTTTTTGCTTTTTGCTCGAAAGCACAAAAGCAACAGTTAGAGGGAAGATACAAACTCAGCTTGGCTCAATCTCCCTGTCGTATGGATATCCCAGCTTAATCCTGAGGATTCAGTGCTGTATTTAATTACTTTTGAATACAAGGGCAAAGAGATGCTCCACCCTGACAAGTGAATGTGCATCTGACACCTAAAACTCTGACACAATCTCTGCGAGTCAAGGGACAGCTCAGGGGTGCTCAGTGCTGGCTGGAAGGAGGTGGCTCAAGCGCAGAGCTCAGCCTCCCAGAAAAAAACACTCACTTGGTCTCAGTGTTATGCTGACAGAGGTCAAAGTTTTATAACTAGTTGTGGTGGCAGATAAAGCAAGTTCAAATCTTCAAATACCTTTTCATGTTCACATATTATCCTTAATAGAAGGGTGTCAATTTCTATACCAAACAGGAATAATCGTGACATAAACTAAAGTCACAGTAATCTGATGCGCTTTCTGTTAGGGTGAAGGAAGATAATATTTATAGACTGAAAGATGCCCCACCAAAACCATCAAAGATGGTTTATTCTTCTGCATCTAATAGTTACATCTCTTTCCTGCCTAAAAAAAACTGGCAACTTATCTGGCAAGACCTAGTAGTTTATCCTCATTTCGTGTTCCGTTGTTTTCACCTACACAAGGTTTAAAAAAAATAATTGTTTCATTATTTCAGTGACAGTAATTCGAAAGAGGAAACAACTGCCTTCTAATTCTGTCTGTGCTCACTGCATGACCTTGAGCAAGTCACTCACTTTGTGACTCAGTTTACTCATCTGTGACTCATGGATTAGAACCTGAAGCCCTGCTATAGGTTTTTAAAGACTTAATTTGTGACTGCAGAGCACTCTGAAATCCCAGAATGAAAGCTATTAAACATAAAACATCGAGAAGAATGTATTCTGGCTCTTTTTTTGTAATATTTGCTTTGGAAGAAATAAGTGGAGCATCTCTACGTTAAATTCTTGTTGCACTTGCAGAAAACTATCTTACCAGTACAGTTCAGATGCTAACCAGGCCCCAGAAGCATCCGTTTAAAGCACTGCCTCCCCAGCATCAAGTGAGGATGAATAATCCTAAGGATTTCAAATACGTAAAATCAGTATTAAGAGAATTTCTCAAATTAGGTGTCATATGCATATACTGCATACATAATACACATGCTAATGGCATGCATTATTATATATGCATGGTATATTAAGTAGCAATGATTTATCGTAAATAGATTCATGATCCCTTCATAAGCAGAGCTGTGACAGCGGCAAATCATGTTGTCCTGCAGTGCTGCATGCACTGACAAGCTTTTATTTACTATGATGAACTTTTCGTGAAAATCTCTCTGGCAGAGAGATCCTGACAAGTTTAGGTCTTCAGTTCACGCTGCAAGCTGTCTTTTATATATCTTGAAGCTGGAAAGGAACTGGCAATCTCTATCCAGAGGGATGAGTGGTGCTGTATCCATATAGTCAAGTGAGTACTGAAAAGGACTATGACTGTGACTCTCTAATAGAGTTTCTTTGTGCTGCTAAAAGGTCCTGTTGTCTGACTGTAGTATAAGTTAGCTTTGAAAGTATATAAACAAAGAATGCCTGAGGAACTAGGAAGAACACACTTGATATGTCACCATAAATAACAGTTATTATGTCAAAGCACGGTGTCTCTCTCTCTCAAAAAAACAACTGTCCCAATTACTCTGTGGTTTAATCAGACCTATGTGGGAAACTGTTATCTATGGTTCTCAGCAAACATCTGAAAAGGATGAAAGGGAACATCTCTTTACTCTCAGGACTGGGAGCAGGAAAACATTAGAGCTTAGCTAGAGGAGAGCTCACAAGATGTGATCCAAAGCACTCTTGACACCAGAGAACTTAAAGAGAGAAAAAGCAAGACACAGTAAAGCAGCAGACAAAAGCTTGCAAATGTTTGTCTTCCACAAGAACTTCCTCAAGAACACTCTGCTCTTCGTAAACAAGGAAGTTTCCCCTCTTCTTTGTTCATCTCAACCACAAAATGTGCTGCAGAAGTCACTACTTGCTTATTAACATTTAATAAGGCCAGAAACACAAAGTATTGGGTTATAAATTTGGAACAACTCAGGAGCTGCAGGACAATGCAGGTTCCTGTCATCAGCAGGAAGGGGGATGATCCCACCTGTATGACATGGAGAGCTAGAGGATAACTCTTTAAGCATCAGCCGTTAACTGCTGGCAACGAGATACTGATTCTAAAGAACTAAGTCTCTATTAAAGGATTTCTTCACTTTTCAAACATTGGTTTGACCATATTCAAGACCCAAGTGCATAAAGCCCTAAGGAATCTGATCTGACCTCACAGCTGGCTCTGCTTCGAGCAGGAGGCTGGAATAGATGAGTGCCCAACAGCCCTTCTGAGCTGAATGATTCAATACATTTTTTAAAATTGTTTTCATAATTTTGTGCTTTTATCTGTCATTGCCCCATGAGCAGTTTTTATATAGCTTCTCATCCTGAGCTTCAAATGAAGCAGGAATGTGCAACCTGTTTGCAATATTAAATAATTTGTTTAAACAGTGGAACCTGTATCTGTTACTGAAATGAGGCAAACCACGAATGACTTTTGAATAGAACCACAAAAGTGATTCCTGTGTTCTACAGACAAAGCGACACATGTGAAGGAGGCAGTGAACTCCAGAAGTTTCTTTCCCATCTGTTAGCAGCTTTCTTGTTACTAGATCAACAAAAGCACAGCACCCCTTCTGCAGTCTAGAGGCCATCCAGAACCAAATAAAACACTGCCACAAAAAGATGAGTCTTTATGTGTGAAAACATTTCAGGACTTATTTATCCACCCTGTTCAGGCACAAACGCTGAACTAGGAGCTGGACTCAATGATCCCTTTGGGTCTCTTCAACTCAGGTCATTCCATGATTCTATGAACTTCCCCAGCAAATTCTTTGCAGAAAGCAATACGATCATTTTAAATGTTAAAAAAAAAATCAAGTTTAGAAGAATTAGAGTGGCTTTGTGCATTCATCATCTCTCCAATTTCCATGTCAGGTCTGCTTAGTTTGAGCTGAAAAAGAAGTCAGACCTTTCAGTTCAGCTCAGATGAACTGGGTTCTGTCAGCCTTATGCACTGTTGACTAGAGTAAAGCTCTGCAAGTCAAATGAAGGTCTTACAACTTCTCAATCCCATTAACCTTCATTTGCACACTCAGACGTGCCCTTTCTAAAGCTTAATTAGCAAACACTCTGCAGATGGAGAAATACTCCCGTTCCTTTCTCTGTTTGGTATTAAATCCACAACGTGCAAGAGTTAAACCATAATTTCAGGAGACGTATTGCTTTAAAGATGTACACAGGGACAGGGCAGTTTAAAGGTGATATTTCTCATGATGCTTTTTTGGGTGCAGAATGATGCTTGGATATCACTCACATGCTTAATGCTCGCACTTGACACCACACTAGCAAAGACCTCACTGATGTCAACTTCATTTAGTTTGCCTGTTCCTGTTCCCATGCTCTGAGTATATATACCTAAGCAGCCCTCAAAAGTATTTTTTTTTCTTTTGTGGTTCTTGTTGCTAAAGATGATTTCTCTATGTGGAATTTCATTCTGAAGAACTTCAACAGTTTTTGTAAAGGAAAGACCACCTTCCTCCACACCATCCACTGAGGAAACAAAATACTCACAAAGGACAGTTTTTCACATGCATACGAACTATCAGCTGCAGAGCTTTAGATCAATTATTTAGTTATAAAGCATTCATATATAATATCACATTAAATGGTATTAACCAGAGAATGGCTCATTTAGTATCTCATGCCTTCTCATTGTATCCCTCATGCAGATATTCCTGATCACTGTACTCCAACACTTATTTTCATTCTCCTCCCTCTTTTTGCTTCCACAGGAAGATCTCTCTCTCACTATTGAAACACTACCACCCCCACACTCCTGTCAAGACAAAAAAAGACTATTATGAGTTTGGATGATTCGGATCTCCTAGAATTTTAATAGCCCAAAGAGCAGTGTTTTCATAACTGATACTCTGTACACATACAGCTCTACAGTTTACACTAGTTTAAAAACTCTTATTACTGTATGATAAATCAGCAAGAATTAACCAAAGGGCCAGAAGGGATCACTCAAGTACACTCCATCCTCATTTTAAGACACTAACAGTAGGCGAAAGCGATGGAGAACTCGGCTTCTTTCATCTCCAGAATTGTTGCTGTTGAAGGATGAAGGGTTTGCTGCTGTTCCCACAGAACTCACCAGCCTGCAGACAGGTGTACCCTCATCTCACTGCTACAGAAAATACCTCTGCTCATTCAGAGTGTTTTAAAGCTATGCCCAATTTACCCTTTGTCATTTCCCTTAACAAAAAAAAAAAAAAAACTTCAGAAGTATAATGATCATCAATAACAACTTCAGTCTCTTCCACCCTCCCTCATAGACTCTTATTTTTTAAGTGTATTTTGAATATGTATAGTTGACCACAAAAGGAAAAATGTGGATTTGACATGGTTATCTAATGAGGAATTCTCACATTGGATATAATAAACCAACTCAGACATCACAGAGCAGTTTACTGCTTGTGTTTATGCAGCCCTAGGTAATTGCCAGATACACTGAACTGCAACTGCAGCTCTAACAGACAGTTCAGATAAAATGTCTGGATGGCAAAAATCAACAAAATCCCATAATCAGAGATGAATGTTTTACAGAGTAACAGAGCCATGACAAGAAAACATGAAACCCTCATCTAATCCGCCCGCATAAATGAAACCTTCCCCAAACCTAATTCTTTTACACAAAGACTCCACACAGACCTCTTTGAACTTGGATCTTATCGCAAACATTGAACCATATGCTTAACCTTAAACATGCAAACAACTATTTGCAAGCTTTAATCAATGCCTTGCTGCAAGTAAATTACTGATGGTTTTGTATCAGATGACTACTTTGAAGCATGAGTCACTGGAAAAGAGGTAGATTTTGATCTTTATGTGGTCGATCCTATTTATGCACAAGATCAACATCTTATAAAATGTATTTATCTAATGGTTATCTTTCCAGTCACCGTTCATGCTTGGAGTTCTCTAAACAGAAATAACTGCTTGCTCCCTCCCTCCCTTTTAAACCTCTTCCCCTGAAATCCAGAAGAGCATTAGCACAAATTCTTACTTTTAATCAAAGGTGTTTATAGAACACAACATATGCACAAAGCACTCTTCTAATTTAAAACACATACTCTAGTGACAACAAAAAGCCAAGTCAAATAAAATCTCTGAGTTTGGAAAAGACATGTTTCAGTTTAAGAGAAAATTGTATTAATCATTCTAAATAGTGATTTATAATTTACCGAAGAAAGAAGAGTACAAAACAAAGCTGATACGGAAGGTACTGAAATATTCCTCAGGTTCTGTCTAATGCTGGATCATAACTTCTTAGAAATTAACACAACATGTGGTACACATGGTGGAAAAAACAAGGGAAACCATTCTCTAGCAGATTAGTACTAAGAGGGAACATTTAAAGCAATACAATTTACTCTGTGTTTTAGTATCAAAACCCCAACATACAGACAAAAGATAACCAAAAAGCATCTTTGTAAACTTGCAGTTGTGCAGGGTAATAAGATTAATGGAATTATGGGTTTTTTTCCCCCAAAGAAAGAGTGACCAGTATATTCTGGAAACACTTGCTCAAAGACAAATACACACACAGGCACAACCGCCCCCCCCCCACACCTTCTGCAGAACCACATTACATTCAATTAAAGCTCCAAGCCATAGTCACCATCATTTTGGTAAAGATAAAACTGCAATTTTATACGCTTTTACAGTCCAGCTCTCAACCCCCTGCTGCCAGCACGGCACTTACAGAAGCCTGGGTCTGTCTCTGTGCAGCTCCTCTCCCTTCCCCTCATCTGCTTTGTTACTCTCCGAGACCTGCTGGCAAAACGGAGAGGGTTCGGTGTGCTGACAGGAGGCAGGAGAAGGGGCAATACGTGACTTTGGTGGTCCTTACCTTCCCCCTACTCAGAGTCTGCACATCCAGCTTCCCTGTCCAAGTTACATGGAGGGGGTTTCAAAGAGATGCTCAGAAAGCCAAAAGAGTTCAGATTTCCCTTAGAAACTGGGCTCCTTGATCCGCCTGATGCTGTTGACACTAAGGTGAGCATCTGACAAGAGGAAGGAGGACGGATTGTTAGAGAGCATCAAAGGCAGGAGACTGGGAGATGGGGTTTCCTCTGCCTGGATGTGACTCTCCTTCCTGCCTACTCCCTTGGCTGGAGAAGAAATAAAATGGAGCCTAGGAGGGAGGGAGGGAGATAATCCTGCGGCTTCATCTGATTAGAGAAACTAGGCCTGTGCAGAGCCAGCGATGCCGCCAGGGAAGCACAGGGAGGGGAGGCAAAGAGGGGCAGGAAGAGGAGGAGCAGAGAGGGAGGAATAGAAATGATGAGGGGAAAAAGGGATAATTTTAAAAGGTATACAAAGGAACTGGCACCTGAGCTAAGCCCATCTAGATGTGTTCAATTCCCATCCTTATATAAACGCAAAATCCTCGGCAGGAAACACCCAGCGCTTCCAGTAATCTGGAATAACAAAAAAAACATCCCTAAACCTCCAACCCCAGAGTGCATCAGGTGTACAGACGTGGACTGGGAACAAGGGTGTCCCAAAGGACTGAAAAGAGGGAGACTGTTTGTGCTGTGTGGGGAGAAACAGAAAAGCAGCATGCTACACATAGTTATCGAGTTTGTCGTGGGCAGGACACAATTTAGAACAAACTTGCTACTGGAAGTCATTTTCCAGACCCTGTTTCCGCTTACCAAGACAAAAATCTTAGTTGAACCAAAGTGACTTTAAAAGAGCGTGTGTCAGCACACACGTCGGGGCGCCCGTAGCCGTGGCCTCGGTTGCCCTTCCCCAAGTCCTACCCTCCCTCCAGCAGGCACTTCTGGGTTCCCAGCTGCCCCCCTCCCTGTGTCCAGCCTCACCACTGCACACCCTGGGGATCCCCAGCTCGCAGGCTGCACGCGAGGGCGAAGGCAGCACAGTGTCCTCACCCGTGCCCTCACACAGGGGCTCCCCCGAGGGCACTAGCAGGGTGCTGAGGATGCTGCTCTTGAGCATCTCCTGCCCCATCCTCCCCTCAGCAGGGAATCCCTGTCTCGAGGACGCAGGCATCCAGGTCGCTCCAAGCTGCCAGGTGTGATTTGTGGTGCACTGGGGGAATGTCGAGTCTTGCCCTCATCTGTGGGGACCCATTTCTGTGAAGAATCTCACCTTTATCAGCTGCCTCACTCGGTCCTTTCCCTGGCACTACTTTTTGTCCCCACATTGAAAGATGCTTTTATTTGCTTCTGGCCTGTTGGGTAACCTGATCCCCATGGCAGGGGGTTTGGATCTAGACGATCTTTGAGGTCCTTTCCTCTCCCAACTATTCTGTGATTCTATTCCCCTCCATTTAGAGCTTCACAGAGGCAGGCCAGTTAAACCACTGATGGGACAAAGAGAAGGATACCAAAATATCAGAAAATAACACTTTCAAGTCCTCTTTCTTGCTGTTCACACCTTTCCTGTAAAATACAACATTCTTACCTTGTCCCCAAGCCATCTCTCAGTACCCTCCATCATGCCTAGCTCAGCTGGGAAAGAGGGACCAAGCCCTCACATCCCGAAGCTTTTAGGAACACAAGTTTGCTCCCTCAGTCTTCAAAACAAGCCGCAAACCCAGTCATTCCCTATGTGCTGCCAGGCTTTGTTCCCAAGCCCACCCCACGCACTCACTAACTCCCTTGGACTACAGGCAGGAAGCATTTCTGGGGTTAACAGCCACACAGGGGTCAGCAGAAGCTTTCTGGCTGCTTTGTTTTACTTGCCATGTTTATTATAGCAATGAAGCAGAGTAGGCACTTGAAATCAGCTGTTTGTGCTGACCTTGTGCACCTTTACTGCAGGTCCGGAAACAGAAACTCGCTGAGCCCATCCCTTCCCGTCTTACCAGCGTCTCTGGCAGCCCAGGATCATGCCCAGGCAACTCTTCCCACAGTGAGATAGGACTGTAATGGTGCTGCAGGGAAAGGACAACTCTGCAGCACTTTGGTTCCTTTTTTATTCCAGCAAAATACCTTTGCTGACATAATGAGAGATACCCCAGGCACTTGTAGCTATTGCAATTTTGTTCTATGGGTGCCAGCAGCCGGCTGTGGAAAAACTCAGCGTATGACCCTTCCAGTCAAATGCTGCTTCCAAACTTGCCCCAGGTTGCCCAAATTATGTTCTTAGAACTTATCAAGGACATAATGTGAGGATGATATTGCATTTCTCTTTTTCTTTAAACCCTCTACATGAGGGAGGTGCACAGCGCTCTTGTCCTGGATTTGCCAAGTCCAGCAAGGTCGACTGTTTTCACTGAAAACATCAAAAGGTCCTTCCTAACTTTCAGGTTACACATCTGGGCATCCCTAATAGTGCCATTGGCACACAGCTTTTTAATTTTACCTTTAATGAGAAAAGGTACAATGATGGATGAGGCTTTGAGCAACCCAATCCAGTTGAAAGTGTCCCTGTCTGTGACAGGTAGTTTGGAAATGGATGATCTTTAACATCCTTCCAACCCAAACCATTCTGTGGTTCTATGGTTCTATATCTCCAGTCCAAATTTAGAGAATTTATTCTGTATCTTTCTTTAGCAAAGCTGACAGAAGAAACAGAGAAGTTAATAGCCTACAGATACATTAGGCTAACTCCAGACATTGTCGATTGATTTCTTTTGGGAAGAAGGGAAACATTGCTTTCTGACGGGATTTTTGCAGAACAGTTCTGCCACTGTTTCTCAGCCAGACTAGTGCATTCATGTTTCCTAAGAACTCCACATGGGGTTTAAATGTGAGAGAATGCATTTAACTTCATGAAATTAAAATCTTGCATCCAGCCACAGAAAAGAGCTTTCAAAATTACTATTATATTTACTGTTTGGGTGCTTGAAGATCAGAAGAAAGCAAGACACCAGCCCCATGATGTTCAGGTCATCCCATGTGAGGACAGGCAGCTAGCTCTGCTTGCCTAGTGAAGAAGGGAACCACCAGGCAGAGCTGTCAGAACCACAGGCCAGTTTTTGACACCTCAGCCTCCATCCAGGCTATCAGGGCTTCTAAATTCAAGAGGAAAGCAGCACAGTGGGAAAACCATCCTGATGTCCTGGTTCCTCTGTGTAAGATCTAAAACCTTCTATTGAAGTCCCTCCACTGTCTTCTTCCCATTTATAACCCTACAGCCTATTCTTGCCCTACCTGGATCTTTGCTGTAACTTTTTCATGCCAGCTGGGGCGATTTGGACCTGCTCAGACTGTAATTGCTGAACTCCTCCATCAGCCTTGGACACCCTGAGCTCTGCTGCTGGCAGAGCTGCTCTTTGAGGCGGCAGGTCCAAGTGCCCCTGCGGGGAGAGTGCCCTGCTGGAAGTGCCTTTTTGAGCCGACTCACAAAAACGCTGCTTCAATTTGTTTATCTATGTCTCTTTCCAAAGCCTGGAAGGATGGTATTTGCTGTCTGTTGATTCAAAGCCACTTAAGCCAGTGAAACCACACCTGCAACCAGGCTGATTTTAGCTTAATGCATTGCTGGAATATGTTCTAGTTTACAACAATAATGTAGCCCCCAGGAACAATGTGCTGGCTTGTGGGTAACCCTGAATGTCATCTGCCACAGTCAATTTGGATTGGGTCTTGGATATTTCCTTTGTAAAGTATTTCTGAAGAGTAACAGCCCTTTAGCACAGTCTGAGAGAGCCTTAAAGATAATAACTAATGGCAAACTTAACTTTTACTACTCACCTAACCAGTCAGAAGCTCTCCACTTTCCTGCTAGCCCCTTACTGAAATTGGCGTTCTGTATACAGTGCCAGGTGTTCAGGTTTTCCTCATGCTCAGATACCTAAAATAATTCCAATCAGTCCAGTACAGGAGCTAGCAGAGCAAATGTTTTAAGGCAAGTAAAATGCATTTAAGATGGTTCAAAAATATAAAACTGACCATGACCTTCCGTTTGATGGAAGAAGCCAAATTGTTGCTAACATCATATTTCACAAAGAAAGCAATTATCAGATAAGCTATATTAAAAGCCTTTCTAACTAAATTTTAGATAAACATGCAACAGCTGTAATTCAAAGATAATTTACAGATAGAATCCATCTGATCACATGTTAACATTATACTTAAGCAGCCAATGCCATTTATGTAGAAATGCGAGCTTATTAAAAATATCTGCAACTCTAGACTGTAGTCTGATGTATAGGAGTTATTACATTTCAGAAAATGAGCTCTCCTCAAATTCTCAGACCCCCCAGTACTGACTGACTAAGAAATAGACCCAGAAAGTAGTGTTTAGATCTAATAATCCTCAGGATCATGACCTACATATACTGCTATTTCACAGAATCATAGACTGGTTGGGTTGGAATGGACCTTAAAGTCCATCCAGTTCCAGCCTCTGCCATGGATAGGGACACCTCCCACTGGATCAGGTTGCTCAAAGTCTCGTCCAACCTGGCCTTGAGCACCTCCAGGGAGGGGGCACCCACAACGCCCTTGGACAACCTGTGCCAGAGCCTCATCACCCTCGCAGGAAAACATTTCTTCATAATATCTCGTCTAAATTTCCTCTCTTTCACCTTAAAACCATCACCCCTTGTTCTGTCCCTGCACTCCCTGATAAAGAGTCCCTCCCCAGCTTTCCTGTAGCCCCTTTCAGGTACTGGAAGGTCGCTATAAGGTCTCTCTTCTCCAGCCTTCTCTTCTCCAGGCTGAACAACCCCAATTCTCTCAGCCTGTCCTCGTACGGGAGGTGCTCCAGCTCTCTGACTTTCCTCAAAGTGCAAACCAGCCTCTGCTATTTCTGCGTTCCTTCCCTTTCTCCTACCTCTCCTGGCACCCTCAGTCTTTTCTAGTGATGGGGACAGGAGACTGGGGTCCAATCTCTAGTCTAAGGGTGCTTTATTCCTTTAATCTGATGAGCTTTCTGGGTTGCAAAAACTGAGACTGAGTTTCCCCTGGAAATCCTTATTGCCCGAGTTGCATGACAAAGCACATGATAGCCTAATGCTGCTGTTAAAAAGCAGTAACAGCCTTACTCTTTAAGGACTCCCTTATCATATACTGAAGGTAGACAGATCAATGGGGGAAAAAAAGCCATTTTTATACATCTTATTAAGGATATGTCAGGCTAGGAGCCTCTATATCTTAAAAAAAAGAAGAGCTGTCAAACATAGTTAGAGTGTTTATATCCAGTGACTTCTGCTTCTTCTGCCTGGGAGAAGATAACTGCTGCTTAGATAGCCCAATTGAAGCAAGTTTGTGCTATGAATAATCATCTATCCTGCAATTTTATTTTTATGTGAAAAGGAAGATGATTTGTGTGGGTTTATCTCATCTGTTCATTTTAGAAAACCATTATGAAATCTGCCAGGTCATCTACATTCATCTTGCTTGTGAATAATGCTGTAACACTACTGACACGACTATTTTCAAGGATCGACATAGATGCAGTACTCGCCTTTGAGAGATTAATCTTTTTGAAAGCTGTCAGGCTTTTTAGTACCATGGGAACTGGTGCTTTTGAGCCATGTCATCTCCTTTCTTTTTCATATTGGATTTAAGAGCAGCTTTCTCAAGAGAGCAGACCAGTTCTTTTGCTTTTATTTTTCCCTGACAGTTAGCAAGCCAGCCTGCTGACATAAGCAATCACATATATTAGAAAGACTTGGAAAACCTCTACTTTTTTTTAATCTATAGAACAACAGCTGATTACGGAGAATCATAGAATAGTTTGGATTGGAAGGGTCCTTAAATATCATCCCATTCCAACCCCCTGCAATAAGCAGCTGAACACCTCCAGCGATGGGGCAGCCACAGCTTCCCTGGGCAACCTGGGCCAGGGCCTCACCACCCTCATGGTGAAGAATTTCCTCCTTATGTCTAGTCTAAAGCTGCCCCTCTCCAGTTTACAGCCTTTGCCCCTCGTCCTATCACTACAAGCCTTTGTGAACAGTTCCTCACCAGCTTTCTTGCAGGCCCCCTTCATGTATTGGAAGGTAAATAAGATCCCTCTTTTAAGCGTGTTTTGTTATAAAACAAAGATTTCATGGCACGAAACCTTAAATTTCATCTTGAATCAAGGGACTATCACGTGGGCATTCTGCTCTCACTTCTCCTTTTCCCAGATCTCACTTCCTCCCACACACAACCACTGTTCTCTCCCCTGTTCTCTACAGTTGCTTAATATCCAGTAGCAGAAAACAATCAATAACTGAACAGAAAAAAAACCTTCAAGCCAGTTTTGGGGTGGCTTTAAGCTGCCTTTCATGCAATAAGGGCTTTGGCCTTTTTGAGAATTTAATCAGATGTTTAGCTTTGTCCTGCATTCCATTGCCCGTCTCCCATCTGTTCTGTTCCTCTCGGCTGGAAAGGAGGGAAGCCAGCAGGGCTCCCAGGGCCTGTTCGCAGGAAAAAAACTCAGTTCAAAACATCACTTTGAGGAGTCACTAATAATTCTGCCCCACCTGAATTGTTCACCAAGGCATTGTTGCAAATTTGGATCTTTTCAAATACATGCTCATGTATGTACTAAAGCTCTTCAGTTTACTTTTGCAAGTGATATGATTCAAAAAAGTGATTTGATCTTTGGACAACAAATAGAAGTATTGGAGTCCTTTCTAGATCCAAGCTGGTGCCCAGAACTGCCTGTGTGAACAAAGCCTGCTGCAGAGACAGTTAGCTGTACTTCATGGGAGTCAAGCATCTAAATAAAGACTCGAACTCTAATGCCTCAGTTCCCAGATGTAAAATAAAGAACTCAGTGAGAAGATGGGGAAGCACCAAGGAAAACACTGTACAAGAGGGAAGTTCGGCAGCTTTGGAGAATAATTCCTGATGCTGATACACTTCATAAAAACATAGCCCTGTAGCTCCAAGAAAGGCTTTGTTTTCCCACATGACCTGGAACATTTATGAACAATTTTAGATCACAGTCATCTTAATGTAGTTGTCTGATGGATTCAAAGCCTGTAAATTGACTCCAGCCCACTAAAACTCATAATCCAGCCTCCCTTTCCCTGGACAATATGCTTGGGCAGTATTTCCATCCCATACAGCAAGAGTCCTCCTATATGGGTCTCCCTGACTTCTCTCAGACTAGCTGAGAGGCTGCTGGGGAGAGACTATGATGGAAGGAAGAGAGACAGAAGACAGAAGCTTCAGGAAAGCTAAGGGAATTGGAAGAGGATTTGGATCTAGTCCCTGTCGCTGCCTATATGGAATCACCCTTAGAAAAGGCACAACCCTTGATTAAATGAAATGGAGACAAAATCATTATGCAGCCAGGGTGACAATCCAAATTAGACACAAGCTGAGAGCAACAGCTCTCTATATTAAATAAGGCTTACACCAATAAGACCTATAAAGTAGTACACACAGATTTCAGAGCAGCCCCACAGCAAGGAAATAATGCTATTTCAAGTGTATCCAGTGCCAGAGGCAGTGCAGTGAGATGGGCTGTAAGCCCCAGGCTCGTTCTGCCTGCAGTAATCTGCAGGGTTGACTCTGTGACAGATTGAGATGCAGTAACAGTGTTAATGCACTAAATCTTGTTCTAATCTATATATAACCTTTGCTCGTGGTCACACTGACTCATAGGCCTCAGGAATCTAAAGAAAATCTCCTTTTTTAACTCTCTCTCATCCTTCAGCCCCAAGTTGCCAAATAAACAAATAGTTCACCAGAGATCTCATTCATTCACTTTGAGGAAAAATTATGTTGGTAGCGGGGAAAAAGGGTATCCACTCAAGTCTTAAACACCAGTGTAGTTCTCCACACACACAAGCAAAGTTATAAAATAAGCTGGCTAATGGTAGGCAGGTGTCCTTCAGCACAGAATGTACCATTTGAACCCCAGGCTGGAAAGGGGCAGAAACTGCTTACTTAGCTCCTTGGGAAAAAATATTGCTTTCTAGCATTCAAGCATCAACTTTCTGAGCAAAGGAAGACAACAATATCTGTGGGAAAGACACCAGTCCTTCTTAGCAAGAAAGACATACTTTAATCCTTCTCCTAGAACACTTTCACATACATTTTAAGTGAGGGGCTAACAACAGAAACAGTACACAGCATTCTTCGACTCATGGAATCGTTAAGGTTGGAAAAGACTTTTAAGATGATTCAGTCCAACCATTAACACCACTGCTGAGCCCACTAAACTGTGTCCTGAAGAACTGTGGTTTTTGAACACCTGCAGGTATGGTGATTGCACCAATTCCCTGGGCAGCCTGTTCCTATGCTTCACCAAGCATTCCTGCTGCAGCAGTCATAGTTCAAGTCACTACTCCATGAAGTGTGCCCATATCATCTTACTTTGGCCCTTCCTGACTAGGCTATAACCCAGATTTGTGAAAGGATTTGAGTTGAATCCTTTCTGGTTTTCTGGGGGGTTGTAGCATTCTTTTTGATTTTGGTTTATTCCTGCCAATCGAATAGTTCCAATAGCTGCAATGATGTTGCCCATGTGACACTTGGTATCTACACTGTATCTGATTTAATTTTTAACCCTTTGTATTGAGGATTCATGCACAGGCCAAAGCTGATTGATATCACTTGGAATTAAATATATTTGGGACCAAATCCCATTGTATTAGATTTATTTAGGAGAAGTCATGATGTATTTTTGATGGATCCTAGGCACTGTCAGTACTAGACATTCTATCAATGAATCATCTATTTGTTATTATTCATGCAAAAGCAGGATAAGAAGAGGCACTGTGCCTTTTTCTACTAAGCCCACCTACGAGGATGGTCTCCTAGCAGATTCTGTGATTATATTGACTTCTGTATTCTGGCAGAGCCAGAAGCTGGGTCCAAATAACACCAGTCGTGTTTTTGCTCTGTCCTGTGCAGCAGCCAGCAGAGGGGACCCAATGCTGGCACCCGCCCTGCAGTCTCCCAGCTGCTTTCCAACAAGAAAGGAATCATTTATGCAGATGAAGTAAGGTCTTCATTATAGGAAAAGTTTATTCATTTTTCCCTGTACTCAGGATTTTTTTTTCTCACATCCTTGACCCTCAATCAAGATCTCATTACAGCCTTGCCCAGCCTTTCGAGCACCCTATTTTTTTTTTCAAACACAGAAACATATAGGATGCTACCTGTCAATCTGTTGTTGCTATACAACAGAGCAGGTTTACGTGCATGTGCCAACAGAAACAACTCTAAGTTAAAGCAAACACATCTTCAGACTTCATTATCTCATTCCAGCTGTATATGCTCCCAGAACCGAACATCAAATTTTGCTTTCAGTTACAAGCTTGTACCCCATAAGGTGTTTACAGTGAGTGCTATATTACATATGGTATAATTGGTATGCCACATACATGACTGGAGAAGAGGAGGAGGCTGAGGGGAGGGAGACCTTATCACTCTCTACAACTACCTGAAAGGAGGTTGTGGTGAGGTGGGTGTTGGTTTCTTCTCCCAAGTAACAAGCAACAGGACAAGAGAAAATGGCCCCGAGTTGCACCAGGGGAGGCTTATATTGAATGTTAGGAAAAATTGCTTTACTCTAAGAGTGGTGAAGCATTGGAACAGGCTGCCCAGGGAAGTGGTGGAGTCACCATCCATGGGGAGTTCAAAAACATGTAGACTTGGCACTTCAGGACATGGTTTAGTAGACACGATGGAGTTGGGCTGACACAGCTGGTCTGGATGATCTTAGAGGTCTTTTCCAACCTTAATGACTCTATGATGCTGTGCTTTCCTGCACTTCACCCAAATCTCAAGATGCATTTCTGCCTCTGGGTTCACTGGCATGCTCAGTGTTCTCTCATCATTTGTCTTTGAGTATTTATATCTTATTTGCCTTATGTCTGGCCTAAATCCATTACCTGTTCCAGAGAGAGTCAGAGTTAGGAAATACCACCTAAAATAAAAATGAGTCTTTGCCGTGGAGCAACATTTGTTGCTCGTCACTAAAGCTGTGCAAACAGTTTACTTTGCATGTGTACACAAGTAATCTCACAAGGCCTTATCAAAGTTATGAAATTTAGATTACTATTACCAAGGCGAGGTAGTGTACAAACGAGAACGCAAAGACAGATATCGCCCCCAAAAGGCTTTAAAGCCGCAGAAGACAGAGCTTCACAAGTTATTTTCTATGGAAAAACCTACAGGCCTTGTGCACACCGTTTGTGAACTTGAAACTTATGAATAGAAGTCATTTTAAAGGAACTTTCTGTACTGTGTATTTTTTCTTAAAACGGCAACAGCTGCTGACTTTCTTAATGCAAATTACACTAGCAAAAAAAATCCACAACCATGAGAACATATACGAGTAAAAGCAGGCTAGGCCTGGTCTTTCTGAAATTACTATTGCAAAAAAAAAAAAAAGGAAAATTCAATTGAAAGGAATAAAAGTTCAAATTTTCTGCATTCTGAGAACCTTTGGTTTGCTCTATTGATTCCCGTGAATACCCAGCTTTGGACAGGAGATGGTGCTACAGTTTGCATAAAGTTTAGCACTGGGCAAAATCAACAGCTAAAGCAAACTAAAAGGAAAAGGTAAAAAAAGGCAAAATATTCCAAGTTCTGTAGAAGTGCTGATATCCAGGGTTTACCTCTGTACACCTTCATATCAGTAGGCATAATGTAACACTGCTGAAAAGATTTGTAAGAAGGCTCCAAAGAGAAAGCAAGTGCACCATGAATTCACGTCTGTCAGGGACCTCAAGTACCGAGCAAACGATGAGTATCGAAGCATGGAAAAAACCTGCCTTGCACAGCATGCTCTGTGTAAACTGTAGAGGTTTTTCATGTGCCCAAAGCTCCACTGGAGAGTTCTGAGCCAGCAGGAAAGCGATGGCACAGATAACGCTTGAGCAGAAGGTTTACACAGGTCCAGAAAGCGTCCTGCCTGCCTCACCCTAAGGAGTAGCTGCAGTCAGGGGTTTCACTGGGCTGAGATGAAATAGTGAAGCAGCGGTTTTAAGCTGAAAGAAGGGAGATCTAAATGAGATATTAGGGAGAAAAAAATTCCTGTGAGGGTGGTGAGGCACTGGCACAGGTTGCCCAGAAAAGCTGTGGCTGCCCCATCGCTGGAGGTGTTCAAGGTCAGGCTGGATGAGGCTTGGAGCAACCTGGTCTGGTAGGAGGTGCCTCTGCCCTTGGCCAGGGGTTGGAACTGGGTGGGCTTTAAGGTCCCTTCAAATCCAAACCATTCTATGATTCTATATGAATCCAAACCACTTAACTACGTTAATACTACCTTACACACCCACCCCCATGCCCTTCTCTTTGCTGCCTTTCTCCCTAAGCTGTTCTAGAGTCACCAGAAAAAACAGCTTTCAAAGATTGTTTTCCTGTTGTCCATGCTGGTTCTGTCTGCATCTCCACTTCATACCTGCAATTTTACCAGGACAGCAGTTCTGAATTGTAGCCCAAGACACTCAAGAGTGCTGAAAGGAAACTACCATCAACAGCTAAGCTGAGAGAAAACAATTCTGGCAGACTCGTTCCCTTCTGGATGCACTTATTTTCCCATTCCCACCTTTTCCTTGGAAAGGAAACTATCAAATGTCTCCCAGAATGAATCTAAAGGACGTTTTATGGCAGAGTTGATCTTTCTTTCACATTTTCTTTTCTGAAACAGTCAATTATCCACAGCCTGCTAAAGCTAAGAACTCGATGTTAGTCCAAGGCTAATGGTAGATTGTGGGAGAAAGTCTTATCTCAGTCACACAACTGTGAATCTGGAGGAATTCCAGTTGTTAAACAATCTATAAAATAAGGATAACAATAACTATTATTTCAAATAGTTTTTGTGCTGGTTAACTACCAGTAAATGATGTTGGTGCAGAAACAGGGAGCCTGGGAATGAAAGGCACTATAGAAATTCTAAGTACTCATTATTTCTGTCATTCATAATTATACTTCTCATTGTAATCTATTTGTTGTAGTTAGGGTGCCAATCAATGCTCCCTGCAGACTCTAATCTGTTATGTCCCTGGCTGATTCAGCAGCCTCAACTAAATTAGCCACACTTTAACTTAAACTTTGAAAGTTTACCCCTTTTTAGATGCCATTCCAGCTGAAGGAGAACTGTGAAAGTTAGAATTCACAAACACAAGGAAGAGAGTACAAAGGCAGGAGAACTTGGTTACATTTCACTTACAATGCCTGGATTTAAAGATCATTCTAGTGTTGCCAAATGGGAATAATTTTTTTAAGAAAAGGCAAAAAAAATTTTTTAAATACCTTAATTGAAAGGGAACTGTTGTAACTTTAGAGTGAAAATGTCAACTCAATTATCCTAGAATTGCTTATCATTAGAAAGATCTACTGATACTTGTGATTCTACAGCTCTGTCTTCTTTAAGTATTTCTCTACCCATTGTCAATGCTGTTCACAGAAATGCCTCCTAAGGAATTACACACAGTCAACTCTATTGTAAAGAGAACAGTATGAAAGGTGCTGAGCAAATATTTCACAAAAATCTCCCATTTAAAAACCCACATGCTTTGCTATTTTGCCCATTCTAGCGGAAATTATAAGAATATCCTGTGATAAATGATGCAAACATGTTACTTCAGCTGGTGCCTCACCAGCAGTGTGAAAACACTGGTTTTAAATTAACACATTTTAGAAAACTGTTGTGTGACAAAATATTCTTTAACTTGAGTGTTCTGACTTTTGAAATCCATTCCTTAGGAGACTACCCATTTCCAACTTCTCTTTCTATTTTTCAGGGGGTTTAAGAGCAGCATTATAGCAAATTTTCAGGCTTACCTTTTCTGCCCATCTCTTCCAGTGGCCACGTCTGCCTTTTCAGCACCATTTTCAGCTTTGCCTAAGCAAGAAGAAAGCCTCCACCTGAGAAGCCAGAAAAATGGTACCGTGATTTCAGCATTCAAAATGAGACTAACCACCATCAAAGTAAGGAAATTGCCTGTAAGAAAATTGTGTCAGGCATACACAGTAAAATCCACAGTATTCAGCATCTCCCTAGATGTTGATGTCTGTAGTTTCGTGAGAACGTGCCTTTTCAAAAACATGGCAGGAATGTGCCACCTGAGTTAGAGAACCAGAAAATTTACTTAAGTAACATGTTACTATTTGGGGGCCTGACACCTTACTTTTGTTGCTAATGCTACAAAAATAAAAGGACCCTCTGCCTTGTATTCTAAATTAGGATAGCTTGGTCGTTATCCTGAAGTATAGTAAATACAATTTTGTAGTTACAAATGGAATTATTATGTGGGCTTTGAAAGGCCAAGGTCTCTGTAAGAAGGGAGACTTAGATATGCACAATGAAAAATTATGTCCAAAAAATGCACCAGAAACAGAACATTTATAGTTCAATATCTAGGTCCACAAAACATTAACCTCTCACCTGCTCTCAGCTGTTCCAGCGATAAACTTTCTCTGAGAAAGCAAAACTATTTTTCAAATCCAGCAGGTGAGAAACACAACTGAATAAATATTCACAGCCTCAACTGAGGAGAGCCAAATCCATTTGGTGAAGGCTGAAACACACAGAACACATACCTGTGAAGGCAGCACTGATACTTGAAATGAACAGCCCTGTTAAAGTGCCTAAACTTAGACAAGCATTCTCTTGGGACACTTCCAGAATTCTCTCTGACAGAGAACTGAGGTTACAGTATGGGAACGCAGGCAGATTGACATTATCTCACGTTTAAATTCAGGGCTGGGCCCTAAACAATAAAGGAAAACATACCAGCTTCTGGCTGGAAGCAATCAGGACCATAATCAGACACAGCAGACACAGAGGAAAAACTTCACCCCAAGCTTTCCTGTACTACACGCTGGAAGCAGGTACATCCAGACACAGGACAAGCAGTATTTATGTTTGGTTTATATTAATGTTAGCTCCTTCAAGTGTGGTGATGTACAGGATGAAATAGGGAACCTGTAAAGAATTAGGGCTAGGAATGAGGTTAGTAATCAGAGATAAAGGATGATATAATTGTGTTCCCCTTGTCCTGTATTTATTATTTCGAACTGGTGCCAGAACTCCACATGGAAAGACTAGAAAACAGGAAGGTTGTGGTACAGCACAAAGTCAAAATTAAAGCTCTCTGCTTAGCCACTTTTACATTAATTCCTTCCACAGAAGTTTGGAGAGGGTGAGATCTGCTCCTCCAAGCTCACCTCATCCCATCCACTCGCTAGAAGCAGAGCTGTCTCTGCAGATGGATATTGCTTCCCAGACACACACACTTCACACCCCTTTACAAGCAGCACAGCTTGCGCGGGAGACAGAGCATCTGGCTAGGATGATTTTCACCATTCAGTGGCCTTCTGCAAAGCAATCAGAGGCTTAAAGCAGCTTTACCGCTCTGCACACAGACATAAATGTGAGTTCAAGCAAGAACATCACTTTAGGAAGCGCAGAGTTGATGCACAGAGTTGATGCTACAGAACAAAATTTCCCGTTGTCTCAAACTTTCTTACTGATATTATCCTGATAAGTGCAAAATTGCTGAGTAAAAAGTCTACAATTCAATATTATTCCTAATTCAGTGTAGAAACAAGAAGAGCAAAAGCACTGATGGTGCCGTATTTATTTAATAGCTAACTACGTTAGTGCAATACTGAAATAAATGGAGCCTTTTCTTCTTGGCATAAAAATGATCTAAATACCTTCTCACATATGGAGGACTCAAAAAAGGAAAAGAAAGAGCTAGCCACACTACAGCTGCAGCAGGACAACGTAAATGCAACCAACAGGATTTAAGATTCTGCAGAAATGGATGATATTTCATTGTAGTCCTACTGGTTTAATTCCTAGGCACTTCTCATAGAATCATTTGGTTGGAAAAGACCTTTCATCGAGTCTAACCATACCTGTCCACTACTAAACCATATCCCTAAACACCTTAACTCCCTGTCTTTGAAACCCCTCCAGGGATGGTGACCCAACCACATCCCTGGGCAGCCTCTGCCAGTGCTTCACAACCCTCCCGGTGAGGAAATCTGTCCTAATCCCCAGCCTAATCCCCCACTGGCACAACTTGAAGCCATTTCCTCTCATCCTATCGCTTGTTGCTTGGGAGAAGGGACCAACACCTGGAATGGCCTCAAGCTCTGCCAGGGGAGGTTTAGGCCGGATATTAGGAAAAAATTTTTCACGGAAAGGGTCATTGGGCACTGGCAGAGGCTGCCCAGGGAGGGGGTTGAGTCACCTTCCCTGGAGGGGTTTAAGGCACGGGTGGATGAGGTGCTGAGGGGCATGGGTTAGTGTTTGATAGGAATGGTTGGACTCGATGATCCGGTGGGTCTCTTCCAACCTAGTGATTCTTTGATTCTACGAACACCCACCCTGCTACAACCTCCTTTCAGGGAGTTGTAGAGGGCAACAAGGTCTCCCTTCAGCCTCCTTTTCTCCAGGCTAAACAGCCCCAGCCCCTTCACCAGCTTCGTTACCCAGAGCTTCCTCGGCTTTTAGGTCAGGCACCACCTGCAAACGGCGCCGGCTGAGGAGGCAGCATCAGCAGGCAAGGAGCGAAGGCAAATAATTCTGTTCCCCAGCGGTGCACGGGCAATTCTGTTAGTTAAGATGCGTCCGGCTCTTGTTTATCGCACAGGCGAGAGATCTGAGACCTCAAGGGAGGCTGAGATGGGGCGTTCGCAGAGCTGTTTCCCCGGGGAGGCAGCGGCGCGGGTCGCTCCTCCCTCCCGAGGCGGCGGGCGGGGACCCCGGGGGGTGGGGGGGACCCCGGCCCTGCCCGGGGACAGCCCGGGGGCCGAGCCCCGTCCGGCAGGAGCCAGCGGGAGCCCCGGCACCCTCGCCCGGTAAGTGCCCGTGCCCGGTCAGAGCCATCGCGAGCCCCAGCGCCGGCTCCGAGCGCTCCGCTCCGGCGAGAGCCAGCGGGAGCCCGAGCATCCCTGCCCAGAAAGCGCTGGGGTGCCCGGTAGGAGCTGTCAGGAGGCCAAACGCCGCGTCTGCCGAGTGCCCGTGTCCGGTAGGAGCCACCGGGAGCCCCAGCATCCTCGCCCAGCAAGTGCCGGTGCCCACTCAGAGCCGTCCGGAGCCCGGGCACCTCTGTACCTGGTAAGTGCCCGTGCCCAGTAAGCACTGGGGTGCCCGGTAAGTGCCAGTGGGGAGCACAAGTGCCTGCGTCTGCCAAGTGCCCGTGCCTGGTGTGAGCCTGGGCATCCTTGCCCGGTAATTGCTGGGCTGCGCGGGAAGAGCCGTCGGGAGTGCAAACACCATGTCTGCCAAGCGCCCGTGTCCAGTAAGAGCCAGCAGGAGCCCAGGGCATCCTTGCCCGGTAAGTGCTCATGCCCAGTGTCAGCAGAAGCCCAGGCACCCGTGCCTGGAAAACACTAGTGGGAGCCGGAGCATCCCTGCCCAGTAGCTGCCAGGGCATGGTCAGTGCTGGGGATCCCGGTGGGTGCCAGGGTGCTCAGTAAGTGCCGGCCAGAGCCTGAGCTCCCCGATAAGCACTGAGGTGTCTGCTACGAGCTGTCAGGAGCCCAAGCACGTGTGTCCAGTGCCAGGATGCTCCTTAAGAGCCGCGTGGAGCCAAGTACCCGTGCCAGGGTGTCTGGTAAGAGCCCATGGGAGTGCAAGCATCTGTGCCTGGTAAGTGCCAGCGTGTCCAGTAAGAGCCATCGGGAGCCCGAGCACCAGTGCCAGGTAAGTGCTGAGGTGCCTGCTAAGTGCCAGTGGGAGCCCGAGTCTGTTGAGTGTCCCTGTGTGGTAAATGCTGGGATGCCCAGTAAGAGCCCAGAGGAGCCAGAGCATCCCTGCCCGCTAAGTGCCAGGGTGCCTGGTTAAGTGCCTGTGCCCCGTTGGTGGTGCGGTACCCATTGAGAGCCGACAGGGACCCCAGCATCTGTGCCCACTAAGGTGCCAGGTTCCCTGGTAAAAGCTGGGGCAGCCAGTAAATGCCCATGCCCGGTAAGGGCCGTCAGGTGCATGGGCAGGCGGGAGGGACCTGCTGGGACCTGACTTTGCCTGCCACGGTGTGCAGCTCTGCCCTGCCCTGGTCCCTTTCCCAGTGCTGGGGGGAAAGCTGTGATGAGAAATCAGTTCTAAACCTCCCTGACCTTTCTCTGGAGCCGACTGAGGAAACGCAAGGCTGGAATCCACGGGTCCGTGGGGCACCCAGAGCGCTCTGCTGTCAGAGGCAGGCACAGCAAGTGCAGAGTTTTCCCCCACCCCAATAATTTGGTTTACACTGTACATATTTTTATAGTGCATATGTTAATGAATCTGAAGTATTTATATAGGGATTAGAACTTTTGATAGAGAACTGCTTGGTCATTGCTCTAAAAAGCTTACTGCAAAGTTTAAGAAAAGCTTATTAAAAGCATTTTATCAGACATTATATATCATTTTACCAGACATTATGCAAAAAGGGATCCTGTCCCCAAGGAGATGGATGACAGTCAACGCTTCTCTGTGCTAGGATAAACCTGGTACCTGTAACGGCGACAGCCTCCCAGCACAGGCCACTTGGAGATGAAGTGGTTCAACAGGTCTCCTCCACCTCCAGCTGCCATCGTCCTGTACCACGGCAGAATACAATACATCGATTTCTCATGATGACAGGTAGTTATTTTGAAAGATACGTATTTTTCTCCCTGTGCACAATGGATTCAACTTATTTCAATGGTTGATTTTGTGACTAGCACTACGTTGTGCCCTAAGCTACAGGTTCTGTTGCTGATCTAATCAGATAAAATGGCCTAGAAGTGAGCCAAATTCTTCTTAATCTCACTAAATCATAGGTAGATCTACTGAAATGGGTAAAACTTCACTTTATTTGTTTCGCTGTGTAAAAATAATAACGCAGATTTTGAAGCAGTGGCAGTGGGTGGGTCATAAATACTTAACATCATTCTGCATCGAACAAATTCAGTACATTAAACTCACTAGTGAGGTGACTGAAAACGCGTTTTCTTACTCCAAAATCAATGCAGAGCTGCTGTACTGTGTATTGCATCGCAGCACACCTCAGTCCCCAGTCTGTAATGGTAAATGGTGGCAAACTGGTTGTGGGGAACACAGGACAGCCCCTGGGAGCAGTGAAGACTTGAAAACAGAGGGGACAAGTTAAACAGAATCCTGGTGAGCTTGCTTGAAATGTTAACCTTTAAGATACCTATGACAGACAGTAAAACCACCAGCCATAGAAACGTTTGTATTGTTGATAGTACACCTGCATGAGGTGAACCGTTGATTTCTATTATGCTCATAGGCATTAAACTAAAGCACTTTTTCTGCATCTGGCCTGCTAAGCTGTAATAAAACAGCAATCTGACTGAAAATGTACTCAGGCATGCCCTTCAAAACTAAGAGGAACAAATACACAGTATTTCCATGCTCAGGACTGCATTTGTTACACATTTCCTCATACTGTGTGTTCTTAGGAAACAAAACTAAATTACCAGGGTAGCACAACCAGACTTGTCCCTGTATTAATATTAACCCATACCAAATAGGTTTTTTGCTTCCTGTTCCCCGGAATAAGTCTTGTACCAATAAGATTGAGCCGATAGTCTGGCTAAATGCTGGAATGTTTTAAGCTCACCTAGTGGTTGCAAGGACAGCAAAGTGTCTGTTGCCGTGGGAGAGCGGTGAGTAGGGTGGTTGCTCCACGGTGCTGGGGGACAAGAGCGATTACGTCTCATGGGGGAACAGCCAGACAATTCCTGCAGAGAGCTAAGGCAACACACCTGGAGGGGAGCTGCAAAAATAAGTTGGATCCTATGACTGTACCAAAGGCAGGAAAAAGGAGATATGATCGGATAAAAGCCTTTGAGGAACTATGGCCAAGCAAATTTTATAGCACAAGGTATTTACATAAGTGTTCTGCAGCTGAAGGACATTTCATATCACTTATTGCAACACTGAGAAAGGTCAGTAACACATATTTGCAACTCCCAATTTATAGCTCTAATCAATAAACTAAACTGTGCTGAATTGGTTTTGAATTCTTGTTCAAAACTACTTGTGTTGACTGATTATTTTGTGCTTGCATTGTCTTTATTTACTTGTACCATTGTGTAGAGGTGGCTAACTGCAAGGTATCTACCAAGCTCAGACAGAGAAAAATGAGAAAGGAATAAAGCATAATCACAGTTACCTCTAATTAAAAGCAGATAATAGGAAAATAATCAGTACCAGTTGTGTGAGAACACCAGGCTGCTTTGTGGCTCCAGTGTCAGGGGAGACCCTGAGAAGTGGCAGCGCACAGTACTCACTGATCCTGAGCTGCTTCCCTTGGCTGCACAGGAAGATAATTCAGCAGCTTGGTCTCATTTTTTCAGACATTCCAGATATCCTGGTAGGATCAGTTCTCAGCTGAGACCCAGTCACATCTTGATGCATTGCTACTAGTTTTGTGGCAGGCCAAGACTGGCGGGGTATAAGGTGCCGTGCAGAACTGGTCTTTCCAGCCTTTTATCCCAGTGTATGCAGCAAATGTAAGAAAATGATGAACCGAGTACCTTATAAGTTTTTGACTCTTGGTCTAATGAGAAATTCTCACAACAGAATTCTATGTATTTGTATTGAAGACATTTATAATGTTTTCAATTTTGTTAGTGTGGAAAAAAAAAAAGCTCAAATTATAACAGATTTTGCTTTATCTGAAGTAAATCAAGGTTCAGGAAACAGTGTTTAATGGATAGTTAGGGTTGACTTTACGGATCAGGAAACACATGCATCTTTAAAAAGGAAACAACACAGAACTTTACTTCTTTCCTTGTGCCAGGATCAGGTCTCAGTCCAGCAGAGATGAATCATTGGAAGAACAAACCAAAACAATGGTACCTTTTGTATGAGGTGCTCCCGGGTTTTCTTTTCTTCTCTTATGAAAGCTCTAACACTCCTACTATGCTGAGTTAAGTCACAGCCCACAGAACTCCTTGGGTTCCCGTCTATCGTCTCTTACACCGTAGCCACTGTCAGCTTATCTGAACACTTGCTAATCTCACTGCCAGTGTGGTGCACCTTCAGGTGGGTCATATTATGCTATAACCAAAGGCAGAAATGTGCACATGAGCAGCACGTTTCATTTAAAATCACTTCAAAATGTAAATCACATATATTTGTCAACTTTAATATTCTCTTCTACCCCCAAAACATATGTAACTTTGATCCTCCTATGATGTTTTATGTGTTTCTGTGTTTAAACAGAACAAACAGTTGCTGTTGTTGGAGGTATAATAGGAGGGACCCTTTTATGTGTTCTCATTGGAATGACTGCATACCTGATCTGGAAGAAACTGTGCCGCCACCTTTCTTACGAAAAGCTCACCAGTCCTGTCAAAACTGCAAATACAAATGCCATTTTTCAGGATCAGTCAGCTTCTGAAATTCAGCCAAGAGGGACAAGGTATATACACATATATTTTAAAGCATGAACTATTGGTAATTTATTTCAACTTTCAAATCTCAAATGAGAGAATGATCTAAATACATGCAAGTACAGAAGTAAATGAGACCCCTAAGTTGTAACAAAACAGTCAGTCATGTTCTGTTTTATTCCTGTAGAAAAATAAAACTTCCTGCAACTATAAACATCATAATTATTTCTGATTTTTGTAAAAGACATAATGTATTCAAGTGTAATTGATGCATGGGTAGCTTTACCTGTTACCTAGACAAATCTGGTCTGTGTTCCAGACCCAGAGTCATTCCTGGTGGTCTCATAACAAAGTATCTGGGAACCAAGCAATAGAACTTCAGTTCTGAAAGAAGACTCTCTCAAAAATTTAGTTACTGCAGGGCTTTGGGGCTCTAAAACAAGCAGCTGCAGTTAATTCTTTCTTTCCTTTGGAAGATCAATTGTAAAGAAAAAAGGGAATAAGTGAGGGATCTGACTGAAGAATTAAGATCTCATGTCCCTCAATGGACATTTAGGTGCTAACAAATAAAATCAATTCTAAAACAATGGATTCTTATCTTTTCTACCGATACATCTCCATAGAATTTTTACAGAGCTGTGAGATAAGAACAGTAAATTCATTCCTGTTACCAAGTATGGCTTCTGTACTTAAACCTGGACTTGTTGTTGTATTGAACAGATCCAGAAGCATTCCCTTTATCATTCCCCCGACACTGCATGGGCGAGACTGGATTAACCTGACGAATGAGGAACACGTTCAGGAAGACAGCGACCCCTGTGCGATTCCTCAGGCTGCGCCACGGTCATCGTTCCATTCGTTGGGTATGACAGTGATAGAACGGGATGCTCTTTAAGGGCACTATTTTAAAGAATAACTTTATTATAATGTAGCATGCTTATTGGGGGCATATCAGACACAGTGGTACAACAGTACAAGCCCCAAACACTATATGTGGGTATTTATATTTTGTATGTATTATGTTTTTCTAATCTGAGGGATCCTTGCTTTTTATTTCGTGAAGCTGGAGCTTATGTTTTAGGGACCATCAACCCAGAGCTGTACAAGTTCCCCGAAGACAGCAGTGAGACGGATTTTCCTGAAGGCAACATTGGCCGCCTCTGGTTCTCCATAGAATACGAACAAGAATCCGAAAGGCTCCTTGTCTCCTTGATCAAACTCAGGAAGCTGCAGCCTCCTGATGATTCCTGTAGTGCGTTTGTGAAAATCTACTTGCTGCCTGATGAAAGAAGATACTTGCAGTCCAAAACGAAACGCAAAACCCTTAACCCACAGTTTGATGAAAACTTTGTTTTTCAGGTACTCGTCCTTTTGATGAAGCAGATTTTTGTTTGCAAATCCCTGGCTTGTCAAACTACAGCCTTTTGGTTAAAATTGATTTTCTACAAACTTCTACCAAGACACAAGTCATTTCCACTAGAGGCAGGATTTATTACCAGGGCTTCTGGAGACCCTGGGCTAGTTAAGTCTGTGCCTTTAGAACTGATCTTACTTGTGGTCTGCACCGAAGTTGAGGATTCTAGAACTTTCTCTGGGAATGGTGAAAAGTCCAGTTTGAACTATGGCCGAGCAGTTCAGCCCAGCAGCTCTAGAAGTCCAGAAGCCACCTATACCGAACTAATGCTTTCATAGCTTTTAGTTTCTTTGCTGTGGCTGTAGGTCAGAAATAAGAACTTGCGAGATGCCTGCTACACTGTTTGTGTGCCCAGTGCTGCAAAGCCAGGAAGGCTCACTATGCCAGGAGGCTTTGAGCAGGTGTCACAAGGCAAAAGCTTTAAAATCAAAAAAGTACATATTCCAGAAAACTGAAAAAAGTAATGTTTACAGATTTATAAGCATTTGTGTCTGGAAGTGACTGCATCATAAAACACCAGCTAACTTCACACTTTTCAAAGGAACTCATTCTGGTTTACCTTGGATCTTTAGACTCCTGCATACATAAAACTTCAGGCAAACTAAGTGGACTTAAAATAATCAAACGAAATCTCCACCTGCCTTTAACACACTTGGAGAAATTCTTCCTTTGAAGTCATGCTAGAGTAGAAAAAAAATCTCACATGCTTTATAATTATTTCTATTTTCTTTCTTTTCCCGTACAGGTTTCCAGTAAAGCGTTGCTCCAAAGGACTTTGAAGTTTTTGGTTTATCATGTCGATAAACAGAAGAAGCATCATTTCCTTGGCCAAGTTATCTTCCCTCTGAAAAATGAAACATTAACTGATAACAACAAACTAGTCGTATGGAGAGACCTGGAGAAAGAAAACTTGGAGGTAGGTAATGCCGGGCTGCTTCCATCATCTTACAAGGATGGGAGGGGTACAGCTGAAGCAAAAGGATGTTATATCAAATATATCAAATGCAAAAGCATTTGATAAACATTTGGAATAAAAATTCCCATCTTACCAACCTGCAGATCCATAGCTGTTGTATAAGCATTATCCAGCTGCTCAGGAACAGCTACCCAAGTGAGGAGACAGATAAGAAAGCACCTTTTGTTGGCTTCTGCTTTGAATTAGTAAGAGCAGAAAAAAGCAGAAGGGGCAAGGCAATAGGCATTGCCTGGAAGAGATAGGAATTCAAAAGTTCAGGAAGGCCGATGAATTGGTTCTGTCAAATGTCACAACAGCATAAACAAAGCCATTACAATTCCCTCACATGCCTTTGTGTGGCAGGAACCCCTAGTATGAAGAGGAGCCTTTTTCCCCCCACTCATTTGTGTGAAGAGAGAGTTTTTCAGATATATTTGACAAGTGCTCTTCTGCTTCCAAAGCCTCCATCAGAGTATGGCTATATCCAGTTCTCCCTCAGCTACAATGACTACCTGGGTCGTCTCACTGTAGTGGTTCTGAGGGCAAAGGGATTAAAGCTCCAGGAGGAGAGCCATGCCGTCGGTAAGTGTGATTTCCTTTCTGCTATCAGCTCCAGAAATCCTGTTTTAATTTGTGCTTTCCTCATCTGTCCACCCAGGCTTGCACTGAGTGATGCTGGAAAGAACAAATAAACATCCGGGTGATTTAATTTAGGGGGAAACAAGCCATTCTTTGTTACCGGGGTAATTAGATTTTGATAGCTCAGTTCTGCTGTGTTTTTGCTTTATTTCATAATGAATGGTTTGCCTCATGTCCTCAGCAGAATTTTTTTTCTTCTGCTTTAGCAAGCAAACCCCTTTCCAGAGGAGGTAGGATACTGCAGGTTATACTGACATTAATAGAATTGCCTCAAGGCAAAAGCCCAAAGGCAACAGCTGCAGGACAACTGCTGTCCTGGGGAGATACGGACTGGGAAAAAATTCCCATTGCAGGACAGCCTGGCCACTGCTTAGAGGACCGTGGCATGGAGTCACAATTATTCTCCCTTCCTGCAGTGAGAGTTTTCGTGCTCACATCCCTGGCCTCGGAGATGCTGAGTGTAGAGAGTACTTCCAAAACGTTGCTTAAAATAAATAAAATAGAACAAAAAAAAATAGAACAAAACTTGTGTTGAAGTCTGTAGTGGTTTCTTGGAAGGATTTTAAAAAGTATAAATGCAAAAATACACCCAACAGTTAAAAAGAAGAGGTTTTGTTCTCTATATATACGC
Organism: Clamator glandarius; assembly: GCA_033459285.1. Lineage (NCBI taxonomy): Eukaryota > Metazoa > Chordata > Aves > Cuculiformes > Cuculidae > Clamator > Clamator glandarius. The sequence continues at coordinate 1,256,831 of JAUNZM010000165.1, read as the reverse complement.
ATCAACTATGATGGGTTTTTTAAGGTTTCTTTGAGTGGGCTGTTACCAGGATGTTTCACTTTAGAAACGATGCCCTCTAAATGAGTAAATCTACATTCATAATGTTAAAGCTGAATTTCCTTTGCTTAGGGTAAAACTTATCAATGAAAAGTACAGTAAAATGATGAGAATATAGAGTTTTCCAACAAGCAGAATCATATTCTGTGTGCTTGTGGAAAGAGAAAAACATTGGAGTTTTACAGTACAAATAACTAAGATGAGGATGGACAGAAAAGATATGACTGGTTCCTGGCAAATGAACAAAGTAGCATCATGAACTAAAAGCAAATGATCTCTTTCGCTTTACAAGAAAGGAAGAACACACTTAATACATCATGTCTGCCTGCAGGCCCTTGTGATGAAGCATAACTCTTAAATACGTAGAAAAGAACACATAACGTTAATCTGCCATGCCATCTTAGTGCTGGTATACTTGAGATTACCATAATAAGAAAGAGTCTGGGAGGAAGACCTGCTAGAAGATGATTCTCCAGAATATCTTATTAAGACAAAAAAAGGAAAATTAATTCAATTGGGTGTTATTTCCTTTGATAATGCACTTCAAGTGAGATTTAGGGTCCACAGATTCTCTGGAAAATCCCGAAGAAACTGGAACAAAAAGTTTTTTACATTAACAGGGATGAGTGCAATGTTCGTCTCTGATGGAAGGCATGCAGTATAGGACAGTATTTTTAGATTCAAATTACTGAATTAAATGTATTAAGAAGTGATAAAATGTCAAGACTTTGTGCAAGTAGTTTACATAGCAAGTCTTTCCAGATACAGCTCTCTGGTAGCAGCTCAGTCACAAAAAAGTTCTGGTTACCCCACACTCTCTGAAACAGCAATGGGAGCCTACTAGATCTGTGAAAATCACGAGGAGATATTAGGATTCAATCAACGCTGCCTCAGTCCTGACATTTCTAATCATTGTTGCTATATAAATGAACCTTTATGAAGTGAAAAGCAGGGAGCAATAAACACCATAGGGGCACGGACTCTGTGACTGCTTCACTGGAAAATAACATATCTTTAGCCGTCAATTAAGATGAAATTTCTACATACTTGTAACTAAATCTTGGGGAAGTGTAAGGAAGAATGGACAATTTCAGGCTGCTTTGGATCTCACTGCCAAAAATCTGCTGAATGACACCACGATGCAATACACGACCCTGCAGGAAGCACAGCAAAATGGTTTTTGTTCCTACACTCACACATTTTTTTTGTAATATATTCTAGAAGAAAGAGCAGAAGTCATTGATCTTTTCCTCAAATTTTCTACAGAATCCCTTACCGCATGGCTACAAGTCATTAGTGAAACCTTTGTTTAAGGATTCTTCTTTGACTAGGAAAATCTGTTCCCCTGAAGTGTACCCAGTCCAAGCGCAGGCTGAAGCTCTCTCAAACTGCTCCTCCCTCTCAACCTCCCTTCTGATGGATCATACAATCAGGTGATCAAATAAATTAACTATTGACCCAGCAAACAGCACCTTTGAAACGTCTCCATCAGATGAAGGGAAGGCTCAGCAATATAACATCAAGGATACAGAGTAAGAATACAAGTGCTCCTTTTAACAGCTCTTACACTTGGAAGTACACTGCAAGCCTGCACCCCACATGCTTGGTGTGCTCCGTGCTCATTGTTACACATTGCTGTGCTGCCGTGTATGTCCTGTGATCTGATTTATACTTAATATTAACTCCTGAAAGCAAGAAAAGCCTTAGGCCTTCTCCCAATTGTCCCTGATGCATTTTCTTCTTGAATGTCTCTCCCTCCCCCAGGTGTCTATGTCAAAGTCACACTGATGAACCATAACAAATTCATCAAAAGTAAAAAGACAGCAGCTGTTCTGGGATCTCTCAGCCCAGCATATAACGAAACCTTCAGCTTCAAGGTAGATCAGATGGAGCTGGATACAGCAAGCCTGAGTCTATCTGTGCTCCAGAGTATCAAGGGAGAAAGTAAGCCATATAAATCACTACAGTTAAGATGTCATAAATCTCTTTACTTATTGCAGAGCTGTTTAGGCCTGGGAGGAACTAATTTCTTGTTAGCAATAATCATAAAAACATATAAAAGGTCTGGGGTATTTCACAGTCACGTTTGTGTGCCTTAGCCAGACTCTAGGTTAGAGGGTGGGTAGTGGGGTAGACTTGAATGGACCAAATATCCACTTACTGCAGTGCCTTGTAATGCTGAGACTTAAAACGTAGAAACTACAGAACCTGAAATCTAGAGTGAATTACTTGATGAAAGTTTTGGTTTAAAAACAACTTTCAGAACACGCATTACTTAGAGAAATATTCTAATTCTAAGTATATAAGAATTCTAAGAATTCCAATTCCACTCCATAATCTAAGTTAATATTCTAAGCAAGGATTTCAGACAAGCCCTCCCAGGTGTTCATTACTAACTGCTCTCTTTTGTTCCCAGAAACACATCTGCTAGGACGTGTGGTGGTTGGGCCCTTCATGTACGCCCGTGGCAAAGAGCTGGAACACTGGAATGAAATGATCAGCACGCCCAAGGAGTTGGTTAAACGCTGGCACGCTCTCTGCCACAGCACGTAAAACAGTATCGACAACCCCCCAACTTTAAAATGGAAGAGCTCTCACTAGCTTTCATCATCTAATGGTAAAGGGTACACGGTGTTTGCCCATTCTATACTCTTAAATAGACAAGAACAAAACAAGTGAATTCTTTCCTTGCCCAAATGCAAAGAGACAAATTGTTCCCTGTTAAGGTAGAGCTCTCCTCTTGCCTTTCTTCAAAATATAGTTCCACTTTAACGAATATGCAGCAGAGTAAACAAAACAGGAAGACACGATCTCCCAGCATTAGTTGCGATGACTAGTCAACTCCAATTCTTGGTCAAGATTTCTGGGCACAAATGATCATGCATTGCCGTGTGGACAGAACTGAAAATGGACTAAGATTAGTCAGTTATGACACCAGGTCTGTCCACTGCACTGTGTCACCACTGACAGTGGCATCACCAAAAGGGATGGAAGCCCAGCAAGCACGCCAAAACAGCCCAGAGATCTTGACCGACAACTAAATTTACAATGTATTTAAAATAGCAGCATTATATATAAACCCCTTTGTGAATATGAATGGTGGAAAGCAGAGTGATTATTGATCAAAACCTAGCAGCATCCGTTCCCGTTGGCAGCAACTCGGGATGTTTTCAGGTGGCCCCAGTGTATGACACTAAGGGAGAAGCATAAAACGTCCTGTAGTCACAAATGACTGGAGGCTTGCATGTGTACTCCGAGAAAGTAATACAAAGGACTTGTCCTGGCCTTATCTAGTTCTCCCTAAATATGTCTCTGCTGAAGACAAAGCATTTATTAAAAGAAACTTGGGTTTGACGTGGTATGGACCATTCTTACATTGACAATCCAATTATCTTAAGCATCCAGGACATATGTCTGTTTTAGTGGTAGAGTTTTCTTTGTTATGTAAATTACCGTTCTGTAAAATAATTCAGAGTGATTAGTTTTCATCAAAATAAAATAAATAGGACATTCTACTCTTCTTCATTGTTCACTGGGGTTCTGAACTCTGTACATTTCACACTGTACAGTCATAAACCAGACTACTACAGCAAAACATTTTGTACAGTTATGTTCCAAGACGACCGTAAACTCTGCAGCTGAAATAAGGCCAATGTCCTTTCAAACAGGATACAATATTAATTAATTTAATATATTAAAAAAAATAAGGCTTCGCTGGGGAGATGAGAACTCTTTCCATTGGGGTAGTAATGTTATTATCCATAGGAAACATTATGAATGAGAATATATCTGAAGGAAATTGTAAGATAGACACCACTTCACCTGATCACTCAACTGAACCGGTACATGGTACCCTTGGTCCCCCTTGCTAACTGCACCACTGGATACAAAACGAACCTAGACTCATTACATTTAATTGAATTATCCAAAATATTCAACCTCCATTATATCTGTTAAATGAGCAATGCCAGCACCTCAACGAGCTTTTTTTCAAATTTTACTTCTACAAAACCACTGAAAACCAATCCAACAGGCAACACGTTCAATCTGGGCAGGAAAACAATACATAAACTCTATGATAACTGTATTACTATCATAAAACAATCTTACCAAATACCTTATGTCCCTGTTAATGATTAAAATCATACCAATAAACATTAAATATCTTGGAAGTAAACTGTTAAGAATGTTTCACACAATGAGGTTTACTAGCTCCTGCAGGAAGATGCTTGTGATATACAGTGTATGTTGAAATAAATACCTCTGAAGTGGGAAGTTGGTCACCTCCCTGACTTGGTGTACTGTATGGTCCAAGTAATAAAACAATGCATTGTACCAATATGGTCCCTTTTCTTTGCACTTCTTTAACATTAAAGTACCAGAGTATTTCCAGCTCGTTCGTTCGATAAGTCCAGCAATTCCTCACCTTTTTTCACCCTTTTCACTTACAGCATTCCACCACCCTGCAGATGGCCTTGGTTTCTATAGGAATAACGATAAGCAATGGCCTTTCTGCACACCACTGCCCCGCGTTATCACGTCTAGAGACAAACACAGTCTGAAAACCATGCAGTTAACTGTCAGGAAATGAAGACAAAACTTAGCTGAAAAGTTAGAAAACTGACTCCATTTTAGCTCAAACCAGAACAACAGGAAATCGATTTTCCTGGCAAGATCAGCATTTCTACGCTTGCTGACAAAACTGTTGGAGACGGTTTCATAAGCAGACAAAAATACAGGGGAATTATTTTATCACAAGATGGATAGGGCTTAAACCAGAAAACAAAGTCTACTACAAGAAGCAGAGCTGCAAAAACTTGTTTAAGCAATAGAAGCGCATCAGACTGATCCGTACACAATTAGTTAAATGCAGATGTAAGACTCTCATGAAACTTCAGCTGAGAATTCATTTCTTCAATGTCTTCCTTCAATAATTCTTAGAATTCTTTTTCTGCCAGGCTGATCAGAAGCATTACTACTTTCCGTTTTGCTGGCACACAAGAGAACACACAGCTTACACAGAGCTCTAATCAACACTCCCAAACTAATTTCACACAAGATATAACAGAATCCAAACTAGCACCAAGAAACAGGGTTATTCAATTCTAAGTAGCCTAGAAAAAGCACGTAAAAGCTGTTCAACAGTCATTACTCACATTATAATACATTTGACAACCTGATTTATCAAATACAGTTTTGAGAACAGTTCTGTGTTTGAACCTTGAGGAGAGCTGGAATAGCGTACGTGGAAATTGCCCAAATAAGAACAGTGCAGGGATCTAGCCCGACAGCAAATATAATTCATATTCTACAGCTTCTACCAGCCTCTGTTAGAGGCACAATATATATTAGAGAAAAATACTTACATAGATCGTTATTTTTCTCTGATATATTAAATCACTTCTACAGTACCTGAGAGAAAAATACCGGTCTATGTATTTAATCACTTTCACAGCGTAATAGCTACAAGATTGCCACTTTATGAAGTCAGATGCAGTGATCATTTACTCAGTCTTTTACTGATAAAAATCACTCTCAGAATACACTAAGACTTTAAAAAGAATTAAATTCATTTCTAAATCCGATCAAATTGGGAGAAAATTTTGCAGACCTGTGTTAAACTGATTAAACTGGCTTAAGGTGACACAAGTTTATTTGCCAGCTTATGCTGAATAAATACTATAATTAAATCATTTCAAGGGTCCATGAAAGAACGCACCAGTTTAAACTGTTTAAAACCTCCTAATTAAATTGGTGCAATAACTTCTAGATACACAAAATTAGATTCAGTGAAACAGTTCTATTTCATAAGAGCAAACAACAGCAGCAAAATTGCTGAGGGCAAATGGAAGAAATTCTGCTGTTTAAGCAACCACAATTGCAAAGCAAGGAAAGACATAACCAAGTCACAGGTAAGTTATAGGATAAGATAAATAAAAGTTGTATACCTCATAATATTACTGAATTGTGGCTGTTCTCCTCTAGGCTGCCATGTCTGATAAAAATGCAGTATCTCAATACTACTGGACTTCTCTAAGAAGAAGAGGAATACAGACACTCAGTAAGAGTTTAAGATAAAAATACACATATGAAAACATACTTTACAATTATCATCAGCGGATATTCCATACCAGTCCTTTTGTTTTTTTAAAAAAAACCCTAAAACCAAAATACTTTGTGTTTTTAAAAACGTTTGCTTCCTTGAGCTAATTCATTTTTCTTCTGTTCACCATCTGTGCATTCCTGTGTTCTCTGTTACTCGGTTATTGCAGAGGTCAATGTTTCAAAGATCAAGATGAAAATTTAGCAGATGGAAATCCTTTTGCAAAGGGTAGCTGTTTTCATCTAGCACAAAATGGCTCCTAATTTCCAACAAATACGATGCTTCCGTATCTGCTAGCAGCAAATGACACAGATCTGCTACTATTGTGCTGTAGGTTATATCCGAAGAGGACACTGCAAAAGACAGAACAACCCAATTTACTCTTTATTTTCAGAACAGCACCTAACATTCAACTACCACCGTCATGCAAGCTGTACTGGATTACTGGAAGCGCAGTAATTCTATTCAACATCTGCATAGAAAATTAGCTTTTGTTTATAACAATTTTTTAAAATCAATGTGTCAAGACTTTCTCATTAAACTGTAACTTCTGTAAGTCATGGAAAACTCCTGTCAGAGAGTCAAACCGGATCAAGGGAAACACCGCTCAGTTACTCACATCATGAACATTTCTAAAAACTGCTAAGAGATTCTATTTTGCACAAATGAAATCCATTTGGTTACTGAATACTTAGTTTTCTAATGTATAACAAATGTTCATACCATCTCATGTCTTTCTGTTGCTACTCAAACTCTGAAACTTCTGAGTTTGTCAGAAAGCAACCAAAGTGTTCTCTTTCAAGTCGGGCTTTTTTGGTCTCATACAATACGAGCCATCCCTCCATTTCCAGAATAAGCTCATCCCAATTCTAAATTGCCACTGAATAGAAGTTTTACTTCCATTATGAACTGTGCTGCTTGTCTCTACCACAAGTAATTCATGATACAGCACCTACTGATCTGTTCAGCCAGTCTGCAGGAATATTGAGGAAGATTTTTTCCATCAACTCAGAGACCACATTAACACAAATTTCATGTCCTCCATCTTCTACTGTCATCAGAGCAGGTCTAGATCAGAAAACAAAATACTTGTGAGAGTTAGCTTCTGTGTTCTCTTTGATTGAAGCAACATCTCTGAATGAAAGTAATACAATGTTATATGACTCTAACATGACAGAGAGAACGAGAAGAACTAGCATATCTCAATGCACTCAGCTTTGTCAAATCTATGGAGCTGGAGTGAGTTTGAGACATATATGCTGAATTTACTAGTCAGTGTTAAAACAACTTCTAAAGCTATGAGGTAAACCTTATGTTCAGACAACTGCAGAAAACAATGCTTTAGCAGTGGTCTTTTCCCGGAAGACAATATGAACTGTACTGTTACAAAATTAGTAATATGTCATTTATGGCTTTGAACTTTACACATTTAAAGTATAAATGTTAATACGTTTTTCATAATCTTAAGTGAAACGATCATAAGAGAACTCCTTGTCCGGTTATCTGTGGGATTGTTTCAAACCTGTCAGTTTAGACAGACTTTAGACAGTTGTGCATTTAAGTTTTGGTAGAAAATATACATATTCAAGAGTTCTTCTACATCTACGATTGTCTCAATTAACCTTCTATAACTACTCATCTTTCATGTTGCTATAATACTGACATTTCAAAAGCCCTAGATACATTTTCAAACTGAACAACTAGCTAATAATGTTGTTCCTACATCAATAGGATCCATTTAGTTTATTTTCTCCACATAATGCACATCTACAGCTTGTCTCACAGTGCCATCTGCTGATAACTTAGTATCTCTGCTCTCTATGAAAATGTTCACCAAATGTATTTGTTAATACTACTTCTGCAAGGCTGAAATTCATTAATCAGTTTAAAACCGGGACAATGTGTTCACACAATTTCAAACCTAGGGGAACAAGTTTTCCTTTGGTCCTCAAGCTTCTACTCCATCTTAGCTTACTGATACAGTACTGGGTAAATCTCATTACTGTATGATGTAATATTCAAAGAATCAAAACATTTGGTTTAAATAAAGAATATCACCTATAAATAATGGCAATATAATACAGCAATACAAAAGCAGCTCCTTGAGAATTCATTAGAAAAACAGGAATTGCTAACCACACCCTATATACAGACTTTTTTATATGGTGCAACATAAAATGGAGAAAGTTGTAGTTTCCTTCCCTAGTAGTATGTGTTACTTTAGTTTTGTATTGCTTACCTGTAGAATTTTTTCACTTTGTTGAATGGCAAACATCTAATACATTGCTTGTAGATCATGTTCTCGTCTGCCTGTAGTTCCAAACCACATTTAGCACAACCTGAATACATAATTGCAGGCAGGGAAGCCAACACATACTCCAGTGGAGTGTCAGCACGGAAGATGAGTTGCTGGTACTGACCAGTTGAGACAGTAAACTTCAGTTCTAAGATATGGGCTTTCACTTTAATCACTCCTACAAAGACAACATTTTCAATCAAATCTGCATTCAATTTTATTTATAACTGAAAGCAAAAGCAAAGGTTACAGCTGATTCAAAACCAAAATAGTTATCAATCTAACTTTATGAGTTTTTAACTCTAGTGGCACATGCTCATCTTTTTAGAAATTATTTATGCAGTGAAAAATTATTGTGGAGAAACTTTATTTAAAGACATACAAAAACTATAAGAGATCAGAACGGTGCAAATAATTTCCAGTGGCTTTACTTCCACACTAATTCAGACACAATGAAAAACACATCTTTAACAATGTAGCTTTCTGCTATTTATTCATAAACCAAAGTTAAATGCTGCAATACCAACTTTATTTAGTTACTACTTAATGTTTAACACCAACCTTGGCAATATTCTACTTTTATCTGGAAGGGGGTGACAGTGTCAAATGTATTCCTTGTTCTATTGTTTTCAATTGCAGGAGCTATATTACTCTTGCACCAGTTTTGGAGAAATACAATTCAACAAACTGTCAGTGATTAATCACATCATTAATACAACTGGTTGGTGTGGACAACAACAGGCGGCATTCCCCCGGCTGTTCCAAAGCTATCTTTGTATGGTACAACACACCACGTCGATCTCACCTCTGGGCTCACCGAATGAAAGCTGCAATCACAGTCAGGCCGAGTACAACCTTAGACTGCCACAACTGAACTAACTTAAAAGCATTTACTTGACCAAAGCACCTATTTTTGCTTAGTTATGCACTGCATAACAGACATAACAGAGCTGTGAATAACAACTTTACCTGAGCATTTTTCCTCCAAATGTGCCGAGAGCTTTGTCAGCTGCATGAGGGTTGTTTTGCTTTTCTGAAAGTTTGCTTTAAATTCAACTGCCCTTTCATCATCATCAAACAAGCACTCACAGGACGACCATGGAGTTGTGTGCAGTTCCAAGTCACCTGAGACAGAACTACGTTGGACCAGAAGGTATTTAAAGTTCCATATATGATCTGCAGAACACAAAAAGCAAACAGAAGAGTTTGATTTCTATACCTTGCTTAATTATCAGCAATCCAAGATCACTTATAAAGATAGAGAGACAAACCAGCAAGGCCACCTCATATGGTCAGCTCTGGCAACTTTATATCAAGCCTGATGACATGTAGGGTTTTTCCTTTTGCTACAGAAACTTTGCATGAGAGCTCCCAAAACAGAAGGATGCTTTCATTTCACTTGTACTGAATTCAACTTTCAAGATAATTACACTCTTTGAAAAAGAAACCAATTCTGAAGTTTCTTGTCAGCTCTAATAAGGAAAAGTCAGCAATGTCTACAAGAAAAAAATCTTCACGTTATTAATCAACATCCATCTTTACTATGTCCCTGATTTTTAATCTTCTATCTCCATAATGATCTTTTTTTTAAAAAAAAAATCAATTCATTTTCCATCTTCCAATTAACTCTGTAATTAAAACACTTAAAAAATGGAGCCTGACACCACGGTGTGGTAGAAAGCAGAGAATGAAAATCAGAAGTAGAAAAAACCAGCAAAGCATGCTAAACCTGACAATGATAAGGCATTAGAATGAACACTCTTTTTGTAGCTACATAACTAGGAACAAATGCATCTGGTGTCAAGATGCAAGTTTCTAAATCCTCACGCTTTCTCAGTCTTGTAAAGGGAGTGCATTCACGTTCTATTTCTGATGGCACTGCTTCTAAATGTTAAACTTGGTATCGAATCTGTTGCTCTTCAGAGGGAGTTTTTAAAGATATTAATGGCATCACAAAAATCCTTTTGCAGCTGTTTATGGGTACAAAGACTTTACCTTTCTTCCTTTGAAGCTGAGGGCACCAGCCAGCCCCTGCTCCCCACAGCACCATCCTACAGCATTGATCTCTGTTCTGTTCAACTGTCAGAATAATCTTCCTTTGGGTGCCACCTCTGTAGCTATACACAGATTCTGAAAAAGTTTGAAATATGATTTGTACAGTAAAATGCATATAAACACACAAAAAATCGCAAAAAAACCAGCTCAATATTAACATGAAATCATGGTGCTAGTGTATTTTATGCTACAATTATACACAAACAAGAATATACTTAAAATTTCTTCAGGACAGAATGAAAGCAACCTGATTTCTTCACCAACACGAATCTAGTCTTAAGGAGTATATGAAGTACATTAATTTACCTTTTTCACCTAAATAGTCAGCAACTCGACACCTCCCTTTGAAACAGCAGGTATCTGAGCATCGTTCAGCTCTCACTCAAACTGACGGGTGTAAGTGGAAAGAAATCGTACTCAGTCTCTCAGCAACAGACTGTTGTAATTGGCAGTTAAATTTCCTGTAGCTTCCATGGAATATATCAAAAGAAACATTTCTCTAGAAGTTTTCACGTAAAAGAAAACTATAGGTATGTACAAGCACGCTAAGGGGATTATTAACAGTCTATTTAAGTGGAAACAATTAAGATCTCTGCAGGCCTCCAGTACCCAAGATACTGCCTGTAGCTTCAGTTACACATTGAAACTATAATATCTTTTGTAAACACAATTTTTGAACAAGAACTCTCCTTTAAGTATCTAATGGTTCTGAGATTTATATACAATAATAAATTAAAGAAAAAATAATTCAGTACATGGGCTGTTGTCCATGATTCTTTTGGGGGAGAAGAACCTTTACAGTAAAAAAATCATAAAGGAAACTCATATTTCCAAAACCATTTATATTAACAAGTTAGTTATCCATTGTGCCTATGCAGAAGAAATAGTGGTATCACAGTAAGAAATCTTAGCAGTTTCACACTGTGTATTTTCCAGCTTTAAAAATTAAAAATCTTGTACAAAAAAAAGGCACACAAGTAAGGATTATTATGAACTGATACTGCCTATTTAAGAAACCAGGAATGCTTAGCTTTAAAATTCTCTCATAAGTATGAAAAAACAGAAAGGAAAAAAAACAAGAAGCATTCAGGATAAAACATTAGGAAAGAGCAGCACAGTTTCATTACAAAGTCAGAAAGGCAAGCAAATCCTAAACTAGAAGATTAAAATAACTTATTTCATTCTGAAAAACATGATTTATAGTGCAATCAAATTTTCCTTTAATGACAGGATGTCTACACAGAAGGTAGTTGGCAGGTGAATTTTGAATTAGTAAAATTTTACTGTCCCGCACCATTTTCACAATCCAGCCCTCTTTCTCAAGCCATGCTCCACATCAAGAGTGTTCCTCTCTTTCAAGAGCCATTAAAAACCACATTTATGTTCCACATGGTAATTGCAGTACCACCATCTTTCCAGAACTCCTGCTACACGCACCTATCTTCCCTGAAAACAAATTCAAGCCCTCATATCTCACATATCCCTACTGCTGTACCACCACCCAACATTAAAATCTGTACCTGCATCTCTCTTCAATCTTCCATCTTATTGAAGATCAGGTACCGCACTGTTTGGAACTGTGGAGATGCTCAGGACATCTTACTGATGGGTCAAGACATTAATAACTGCTGTGGCAAGTGCTCATTCCTTCGAGGAAACTCACCAAACCCTCAGCAGGTATGTGTGCTATTGATCCGCACTAATGTGCGCTAACCTCCTCTCAGCAGCTCACTACACTCATTGTCTCATTCCCGTCTCCAACTCCATTTCTCTAACTGCTATGCCCCCACGAGGGGATGATTACAAAGGTTTTACTTATGATACCTACGTGAAACACTGGTGCATGGAATGGGAAACAACCAGAATCGCCTTGTAAAATTACTAGCGAGGTTTTACTTACTGCTGACAATTTGGAAGTTGAAGTCCACTGCACGAACTTACCTGTTAATATGGCAATGTTGATAATTTTCAAGATTGAGTGAACCAATGTATTTGGCTGGAGCTGGTCCAGCTGCATATACTGGACACTATCCAGCCTCTGAACTGGTCTTCGGGGAATGTCACCAAAGTGTGGGAATTCTGATGAGATGTATGCCAGTAAGCCACGGAGAACATCACCATCCACTATAGGATAAACTTATATAAAAACAAATAAAGTTAAAGGGACATCCTTTCTTATTCTAAGCTTAGAAGTATCAAACCTATTGGTTAGTTACGTATTTACACTGATAAAACCCAAACCATTTCACAACGATTCCAAGGCAAGAAGTTCCTGACATGTATTAAATTTGATCCAAAATTAAACTGTACTTCATCCGCCTCCTCTTAATACCATCCCAAAGTTAGGCTAAGCACAGTACTTAAATTACACCAAAAAAGGGAAAAAATTTTGTCTGATACCTGATAAGAAGCATAACTGGTTTTGATCATTTACCCTAGAACCTGCCCTAAATAGCTGGCAATAATGGACATGAAGAAGAGAGTAAGAACAATGCAAGTTCATGGTGATACTTCCCCTGTATTTTCCCCTTAGTCTTTAATCCTCAATGACTGAGGCATCTTTAGAGACATTTTGCTTAGTAACCTACAATTAATTACCTCCCCAAACTGATCTACTTTATAAGCCTCTAAAATTTTTGCATAAAATGGAATCCTCATGAAATCTCAGACATCTTACAGATGAGACCAAGGACAACTGCTGTTTCTTAAACTAAACTCAAAAGAATTCAGTTTTTCAGAGTTCAGAGTTTTGAACGGTAACCTCCCAGCTTTACCACAAACCCCACGTGCCTAACTGATGTCATAGCCACATTCTGCCCGCAGGTGCTCCTATCACTTTCCTGTAGTGTTTTTACCTCTCAGTTGCTCACGTTTCCACTCTACCCTGTGCATGAGGCACTGCCAACAAAATGAAGCACTTCAAATAGCTATTTTACTGCAATTCTTGTGGAAACTTATGCACTATAATCTTACATTCCTCTGGATTGAGAGCTAAGCAGTTCCCCAGATTCAGTAACTGACTGGTAAACGTAGATTGCAGCATGGTTTCTCCACACCAAAGATTCTCATACATTATTATATCTGCAAGACAAAAAGCAACCTTATCAACTCATGTATCAACAATAATCAAGTGCATCATACTTTTCTTGCCTATAGAACCATCATACACACAAGAGTGAAAGACAGTTTGAAAGAGGCCACTTGGAAACAAAGTGATTTTTTTTAATCTACTGGAAGGAGAAGCAGGTGCTGATCTCCTCTCTCTGGTGACCAATGATAGGACCCAAGAGAATGGCAAAATATGCACCAGGGGAGGTTTAGGTTGGATATTAGGAAAAAGTTCTTCACCCAGAGGGTAGCAGAGCACTGGATCAGGCTCCCCAGGGAAGCAGTCACAGCACCAAGCCTGACAATATTCAAAGGGCATTAGGACAACACCCACAGATACACGGTGTGAACGCTGGGGTTGTCCTGTGCAGGGACAGGAGTTGCGCTTGATGATCCTTGTGGGTCCCTTCCAGCTCAGGACATTCTATAATTAAACCTTAACAAAGAGGAACGGCGTCCTTAACTGCAGAAACAGTCAAACAATTTTGGTCAACTCCAGCCCTAAATTAGGTGCAGTATTGGTTTTCATGGAACGCCAAGTTGGAAGGGACCTCAAGGATCACCTGGTCCAACCTTTTAGGTGATAGATAGATGTACCAGCACCTGGTCAAGCTGAGCCTTAAAAGTGTCCAATGCAGTGGAATCTGCCACTTCCCTGGGGAGATTGTTCTAATGTTCAACTGTTCTCATGGTGAAAGGTTTACTTCTGGAATCCAATCGGAATCTCCCCAGAAGCCACTTGTACCTATTACCTCATGTCTTTTCCATGTGACTCCTTGTAGAAAGGGAATCTCCATCCTCTTGGTAGTAACTCTCTACTAGTACATGGTGGTGAGGTCTCCCCTAAGCCTTCTCTCTTCAAGGCTGGACAAACCCACTTCTCTTAGTTTTACTTCATACAGCAGGTTTCCAAGTCCTCTGATCATCTTAGTAGCCTCTCTGGACCCTCTCAAGCCTGTCCACATCTTTTTTTGTATAGCAGGGACAAAACTGGACGTAGTACTCCAGATGCAGCTTGACAAGTGCTGAGTAAATTGGAGAGTAATGACTTCTTTATAGTACTGCATTCTCTTATGTAAGACGTGTTCTCTTTAAGAGACAGGGGTTTGCTACTAGTAAGTATTAAAGCATACAAAGGCTTTATCAGGAGGAATCTTCATTATTAGCTGACATTTTATGTAAAAGGTGAGCTGCAAACAGCATTTTACATTTCTGCAGTTTTAATTTGCAACATGACCCATTTCAAGATGCCAGTGGTGAGCTACAAAGTCCTTCACAGGAAGTCTCATCCTGAGACTGATAACATAACAAGTAACAAGTGATATAACAAAAGGAAATGGCCTCAAGCTGCACCAGGGGAGGTTTAGATTGGGTGTTAGGAAAAATTTATTTACTGAAAGAGTGATGAAGCACAGGAAGAGGCTGCTCAGGAAAGTGGTGGAGTCATTGTCCCTGGAAGCATTCAAAAAACATGCAGACATGGCACTCTGGGACATGGTTTAGTAGGCATGGTGGTGGTGCGTTAATGGTTGGACAGGATTCCATGATTCCATAGCATCACAATTTTCTGGTCCATCTGTTGGTCCACCAGCAGAGAATTACCAAAAAATAATCTATGAATCAAAAACCAAGCACACATGGTTTGCAGTAGCACTTACAGCTTTCAGGAACAACTGTTTTAAAACACCAGCAGGTTACAGAATACACCTGGCTACCGATGGCACTGCTGTAGTGTCAACACGCTGCTGCATCTCTGACCAAATATGATAGATAAGAGATGCGCCAATTCCTATGGGACAGCCGATGTTCCACTGCCAGAAGGACTGAGAATTCGAAGTGACATGGAATGATGCAGGTGAGATAACAAAGATATTTCCAAACACTTAGCCCTAGTTCCAAGCTATAGGTTGGATATTACTCTACTTTAAACAGGCATTTAAAAGATCAACAGTTTAAAAGGGCAAAGGAATGAATTCTTACCTGTAAGCAGTACAATATCCCCAGGAAACGCAGTGAGGGACCAAAATGCAGCACCTCGCCACAGCACCACCTTTCTCTCAACTTCTGACTGATCAATAACTACAATTGTTGCTACAGGAACTTTACACGAAGATTTTGGTCTAGTCTTCACCTGTATTTCTTTGATGTGACAAGGATGTACTATTGCAACCAAAATATTGTACTTTTGGTTTTTGCAACAGCAATTCTTAAGTAGTGACAGTTTCTTTTGAAGCTTCTTGAACTCTGCCATACTCTCTTGATCCACTCTCACCCCAGAATCAGTTGGAGAAGAATTCAGTTTAGCTCTCTTTGGTTTCAGCTGTCTTTTAAATGCTGAGTGAAAAGCATGAAAGGAATCTTCACACTTGTGGGCTCTTCCAGAAGGGCTCTTATGATAACGGTCTACTTGAGAGCACAATATTCC
This sequence comes from Clamator glandarius, assembly GCA_033459285.1. NCBI lineage: Eukaryota > Metazoa > Chordata > Aves > Cuculiformes > Cuculidae > Clamator > Clamator glandarius. Next base: position 1,240,787 of record JAUNZM010000165.1, on the reverse strand, counting down.
TGAGCTTAATGGCTGAATATGGATATCATTTGCAAACTGCCCAGTAGGAACATTAAATTCTTGAGATGTCTTGGTATTTTCCTGAGCATGTCCTTCTTGTTTTGTAGCTTCAATGCAAACGTCTTTCCTCTCACCCTCAGAGCTGAAAAGTTCAAGGGAATTTGTATAATCTTCCTTATATTCTATTTCAGCCACATTAAGATATGTTCCAATGCCAGAATCAAGCTGGAAGTGATCATACAGCCTTTCTTCAGTTTTTTTGCCTGCTTCTGTTTCTGACAGTTTTATGATTCGTTTTGGCATCTCATTCCACGCCTTTGCACAAACAACCATCTGACTCGAAGTCATTATACTACGAAACTCGGTATCTGTTGATACTGCAAAGTCTGAACAACCACTGGGTTCTCCTCTCGCTTTTGACTCTTGATTTTGGGGAAAAAACATATCCAGATACTGACTTAAGTGTTCATGGAGATCATTTCTACCATCTGAACAAACACCTTGTCCCACAGACTTTAGATTTATGGTGATCTGCCGAGTACTGGCAACCAGAGCAGAAACGTCAGAGCTATTCACTTCTAAAAGACTGGTGGTTCTTCCTGTGAGGTCTGAACAACAGCCATGGGACTGTTTATCTTGTCCAGCTGATTCTGCAGATTTGTGCAGAAGGCACTGATGTGTAGGCCGATTTCCACGTTCACACATGCATTTGTCTTTAAGTATTTGACAGTCTGAATAAATTAAACTTCTGGTTTTTTTAGGTGTGCTGCCACCGGTTACTGCCACGGGTAGGAGAGACTTCAAACCTTCTTTTGCTACCGTTAATCTCCCCTGCTCAGACTGCTGAGAATTGTCACTGTTTGCAAGAACTGCTGTGCTGATGGAGCTTTCTGCCTGACATGCTGAGTGCTTGGCACTTTGGACTTCTTCAGAAAAAAGACCACATGTATCCCACAGACAGTGGAGTTCTCGCCATTTTTCAGCAGCAGGTCCTGAACTACTTTGCTCTGACCTCTCCAGCAATTTTGGAATACTGGGTGCTCCCACAAAAATATGAATTTGAGGTCTTTTTGTCATTTTTGATTGCTAAGTTTATTAATATTAGTAAACCTAAAAAAATACATTTAGCCTTTCCTTAATAATTTTAAAATACCTAAAATTCAAAGGAGTATTTCATAATAATCTAAATAGTAAAAACACTACTTTACTTAAAGTCTAGAAGATTAAATGTATAAAATAAAAACTGAAGTTATTTACTACGTAAAACTTGCCCAGAAAAATAAATTTACCGTAGAACTTAGTATCTGATTCCAATACTTGGAAACACATAGCAGATGGACAATTTTAGTGAAGCTAAATTAAGTTTATTGAGCCGGCCTATCTTCATTAATTACTGCTAAATAAACAGCTCAATGAAGTACCATTCAGTACTTCATTTTAATTCATGCGGAATAAGTGCCTATAAGAAACTTTCACAGCATGGTTCAAAGATAATTTCATCTCCCAGAAATTTAGAATTTCAACTAAATTATTAAAAATACTGGAGAAACTTCAAATTAATTTTAAAGTTTGCTATAAATGCAGTACTTTACATGCTATTTTGGCATGAAAATACTGTAGTCATATTTTATGAAATGGAAGGGTTCATGATACTACTGATAAGTTAAAACTATTTAATAAATACTAAGAGATCCGTGAAATTTGAATAGATAATTCAGAATTTGCTTTAATTCATTTGCATAGTATCCTACTACTCAAGAAGTTATGAGCTTTCTAGCCAATTAAAACCAAATCCACCTTAAACAGCATAAAAGACCCTTTATTTTGTTAAATTTCTGCTATACTATCATTTTAAAATACGCAGCTACAGCTACAAGTGTTCACTAAAATGCAGACACCCAGCTGCATGTTTTGGCATGTTGTTAATAGAAGTTGCTGCAATGGACAATTCTTCAGTGGTAGGAAACTGAATGTGAGAAAGTTTGGGAGCTAATCCACCTGCAAACAGAAGGAAAAAAGCATTGAAACAAACAGAACTTTGAGAAATATTTAAATTTTTCACTTAACATTTATGAAATTAAAAGTCATTTTCCTAACAACCCTCTAGGGGTCGATAAACCTGCATTCACAAAACTCACGGTAACACGGAAAAGCTATAAACATGCTGAAACGCTGATCGCTGGTATGTTATAGGTGTAATTGGAAAAATATCATACAGCCACTAAAATTAGACCTATCACATCTTAATACAAAGAATCTACAAATCCCAGTAACTGGTATTGTTCAGTTTTATGCCCACTGCAAAACAAAGAGTACTTAAAAACTAGAGTATACAAACTTCTGCAGCTGTACATTTCAATTTAGGCTGTAAGAATGTAACATTTAGAGGACAATTCCCACACTTTTGAAAGCTTTGAGTTACATAACTAAGGAATGGCAACATAGAAATAACAAGGAAGAGGGAGGAAGACAGAATTTACATTTCAACACCAAAATAATGGATCAGGTGAGAAGGGAAAGACAAAGCAAAGAGATCACAGAATCCTAGAATGACCCGTGTTGGAAGGGACCCACAAGGATCATCAAGTCAAACTCCTATCCCCGCATAGGACAACCCTATATGATTGTGAGGTTGAATCTCTAAAGAAGCGATGTTCATAAGTTTTGTAAATAAAATACTTTCCAATACAAGATGTAAAACCAACTGCAGCAACCAACTGCTTATGACGAACATTACCACTTCTTTCAACGACCAACTCTGTAAATCAGAAAAATAAATACATATGTGGAAATTCTCCATGGGCAAAATTGTTCAAAGAATCTTCGTTGTGCTTCTTTAGAACAGTATCATTTCTTATTTAATCAGTTTTGGTTGTGAGGTTCTGTGCCTCGTTTTAAAGAGAAAGTCTGAGGGAACAACTGCTACTGCAGATCTTAAAAAATGAGAAAAACTATCAAATCACATTAGCAAAATGCCACTACCACAAAACAAATCCATTCTTATACTGTAGTTAATTTATCTGTGGGTAGACAGGGGGTTAACTACACCAAAGATAACAGGAGCTAAAGCTCATAAAGATATAACTGAAACTTGAATGCACATATCCATTATACCTGTTAATTATTACACCATTTCTTAATTTGTGGTAAGGTGCTCTATTCATAACAGCCAATAAGAACCTAGCTTTTTATCTCTGAAATGGTCAGAGTCTGATTGACGGGTCAATGATCTATTAAAAAAACAGTCACTACATCAGCAAGTTTTACATTTGCAAGACACTGCAACTAAAGTTAATACATTTACTACAAAAAATACATCACAGTACACAGTGTATTTCCTCCAATCTACACAGTAAGACAGGAACCCTAAAGGTTTTTAAAATGAACAATGGTGACATTAAATTTGTTAATCTCTAGTGATTTGCTCCACATATAATGAAATTAAAAACAGCTGTAAAAATCCTCTTCCAATAGTTAAATAATCTAGGGATGTTGTGTGCTGCTACATATAAGGGCTTAAATCACCCTTAAAATCCTTTAGAAGTATTGATTACTTTTATTCTCTATTTCATTATTCACTAACAGTACACACTCACCTCAATAATCATTTAAACATTAGGCCAAGGTAATTTCAAGAGGGTGACATCATCTGCTTCCCATCACTCCTGAATATTAGTGGTAGTCAGATGCCCCTGTTTCTAAAAGTTACATCCAAATATAGTTTCATCACACCCTAACTTAAGCCCTCTACGCTGAAAGTAAACCACACTAATTCCACCTCTGGATAACAATTTCTGTCTGCCACACATTGCAGCTTCAAGCTATAAATACAATTACAGAAATAATATCACAGCATAGTGCATCAGAAGACAAAGGATTGGAGCAATATAATGCAGAAGTGTAACAACCTTTCCTCTCTGGAATTCTCACACACTCTCCGACACTGAAGGGGTTCCTTTTGGGGGCTAAAAGCAGTACATTCTTATAACTTGCAGCTTTGATTTGGTACATCTTGATGATGAACATGCTAACCTGCAAGCAGTCCATAACTTGATTCCTACAAGATGCAAAAGCAATTATACTGTCCTTTACCTGCTGAAATGCTGGCCCTCGAGATAAGGTAGCTTTAAAATTCTAAATTCTAACTTGTACTGTGAGCTTCCCCCTCCCTTGCTTGCATGCTTGATTTTTTGCTTCTCCTATCATGGTTTAAACAAAATTAAAGGACTGCTTCACTGTCCTTACAATAGAAGAAACTGAGTTACTAATAGCCATCCTCAAGAGTATTGAATTCCAGTTCAATTCAAGATGTAGAATTGTTTGGTATGTTTTTTTATAACAGTTCACCGCATAAGATGACTGAATAGAAATACTAAGATGCTTGCCAGCCAAGGGGATAAGAGAAATAAACCTCCAGATGCAGAATTCCGATTACACTACAGGAAAATCTTCTGGCACTTTTACTGTGCTGCTCAAATCTTCCTCCAAAATTCAACTTTGCCTTTTTAAAAGCCAGGCACGGTAGCTGTACAGTAACCTTAAAAAGCTGAAGAAACAGCAAGCAGTGCAGGGACAGTTTCATACCCTCAGAATCTGAGAGCACTCTGTGATGAAGTGATGAAAACATTATATGTTTGCTTGCAACTTGTGCAAGAAAATAGAAGGATGATCTTTCTGCCAACAACTCATTCTGGCACATGAATCAATACACCAGCAACAGCATCTATTGACCAAAGCAGTAGAAGCTTGGTCCAAATATATATATATATATATACACGTATTTGGAGGAACCTAATGGAAAATAAAAACTACTAGAAGAAATGAGTCTGAGCAACTCCTAAGTGAAGCAATCTTATTACTCACTCCTTTGAAGAGTGAGGGATGCATCACGGGAGCTTAAGAGAAGATAATACCAGTAAGGGAATGGCAGTTCAAGGAGATTTAAGGGATTGCTTTCCACTAGGCTAGTGGGACTGAACTAGAAGTCAATAGAACACATATGTGAGACAAGGTACACGTACATATGGGCCACTGGGGAAATGGAAAGGACAGGTAATTACAGGTCTTATTTTTTCATTCTTCATTTGGTCATGGCAACAATCACCAAATAACTTTTGTCTAAATTTTAATACAAGGTTTCAGGCAGAGAATGCAGTCCTATGTTTAACTGACCTGTTTATACAAATATAATTTCACTCGAAGGTTGTTATTTGGCTCACATAATAATTTTTTTGGAATACTGTGCACAGGGACAGACGTGGTGGTTCAGCATGAATCCTTCTAGTCAATATCGACATTTATGAAAATCACAAGCTCTCACTTGCCTACATTAATAACTGTACTAACACTATAAAGTAATCTCTAAATGCTATCTGAATATAGATTCTTATTTACCACAATGTAAATTCTTTTAGTACTTACTATTTATATTAAACAGCAGCAGTACTAATCCATTCAGTATTTAGTTCTTGTCACCAGCTACTATCAGAGGACCACAATAGCATTTGGCCTCAAGACAGCTACAGATGGTTCACAAATATATAAAAGCTGTACTCAGCAAAATATAGCCACAAAACCCCGCATGTATCTAAGCTGTTTTCTTTATCTGTAGCGCTTTCGGCGACCAAATGCTTCTTTGAATATGGAACACCTCTGATTTAGGCATTGCAATAGAAACCTTCCTAAATACTCCTGCAGCATAAGCAGGGAAATCAGCAATTTAAACCAAAATCAGTGTTTTGAGAAACTCCATGCAGTCTGACACTTCTCAGAAGTTAAATCAAAACACTGAATAAAAGGAAAATTATTTTTTCTTGATCCGAAACGAAGACATTTCTTCTGTAAATACAAGCTTGGACCATATGGAGGCATCTACTCAGCAGCTGCATCAGCCATTTTACTTTAAAAGGACTACTTTCTGGAACCAAATGATGCAAAAATCAGAACACTAACTCTTTGCCAATTCAGCCACAGAGATGGTCTTTAAAGTGTTTGAAAACTGGAGTAAAGGTAGTAGGCTTCTGTGATTAACTTGATAATTCTTTCTTCACTGTCTTTGTGCCTTGCAAGATCTCCTTTTGAGTAAATGCTATTTATCGATTTTTGTTTTGCAATACATAAACCCACATAATTAAGGAGATGTGAACATACAGTGGTTGTTACAAACAAAGGAAGTTAAAAGCTCTGAAGAACAATGACCTTTGGAGTAGGAAAGAAAGATAAAGGTAAAAGGTCAAAGATACAAAAAAGTCTACGCGTGATTTATCGAAGAACACTCATTCCCCAAATCCTTATTTCTAAGAGCTATTTAAGCAACTAAACTGCTACACCTTCCATCAAGAAAGATATTCTGCCACGCATTTCTGCATATTCAAAAACCTCACAATATCAGAATGACATAAGCACGGCTTTTTTTTAGAAAAACGGTTAAGTCTGTAGAAAATTACCCACAGGGATCATTACCGATGCAAATATATTTTACAGTTTAAATCTTATGATAAGCTGAGGTTTATACAACAACATAGGGCCTAAAATGATAGTGAGCAACTGGTCAGTGAAACTTAATCATAATCATCCTGTTTCTATCAGATAAACAGTTAGTGGATTTGATTTATCAGGTTCGGGAGATTAAAAAACCCCAAGATGCTAGGCTAGCATAAGCTTTATATTCTTCCTGTAGTAGTCTTTGTTTTCTTAAACTGAATTCTTTTTGACCCATCAGAAAAACAGAACTTTTTTCTAAACTGAGCAACAACTCACTGGGCTATGCTTAACGTATTTCTGTAAATCTGTTTCCAGAACCCCAAACACCTTCCAGCTTGACTTAGTAATATAAATGCCAGAACATATTATGCATCAGGTATTACAGTATTGAGTACCTCTTCCTGCACAAACCCAGTGCATTTCTCAAAAACCCCAAAGATTCTTATTTAGGCTCAAGTCCCGTGAGCTGTATTTCACATATCAAAGTTATTGGAATTCACCTTCTGCAACAATGACATACATCACTGGGATTAAGTAGTTATGGCACAGCACACAGAGAGACACAATTAAAGGCTTCTCCTCTCTCAATTGCAGTTGCTTTAGCGTCTTGGGAAAGAGAATTTACTCCCCTGCATTGTACATATTTTCCACACTATGGCAGAAACAATTATTTAAAATACAAAGACACTGCTATTATTTCCTCACCTTTACAAAAGCCTCACTCGAGAAAGATGAAGTTTTCTAACAAAAAATTGGATGCTGACTGCACATTCACAGATAGAAGAGGGATATGATCAGTGTTTCAGACAACAGCTGTAAGTAAGCCTGTGCTGTGCTCAGACTTTGGTACTCTTAGAGACAGGGTGTTGAAAAGGTATCATTTATAAGTATACTTTGGTGGGATATATTAGTGACCTGCTGGTGTTAGTGTAGTGCCTTTTGCTCTCACAAGTGGATATATTAGCAGTAGACTTTAACAAAAGCCACACTTCTTTTTGCATTTAAGGCAAGTGGGTATTTTTTCATTTGTCAGCATGACTAAACAATTTAAGTTAAACATCTGTTAACTAAAAAAAACAGCTACCATTCACAAAAGTTACATGATGAGCACACAAGGCATCACTAGATGAAGACGTCCTCCAGTGCTGTCTAGAAACTACAGAAGCAGCTCCAGCAGAAGCCAGGTGACACACAAGCCCACAAGACCTCTTCAACAGCTCAGTCAGGAATTCATTTACCTCCTCCTTGTGTATGCAGGACCTCTCCAGAAGAGCAAATATTCAACCTTCCTGCAAACAGTAACAACAGCAATTATTTTTGGCAGGCCCATACATATAGCACCAGACCTCTTTCCTCACCCAGAGCCACATTCTGCACATTTTATCTGTTTCTGTAGCATGCAACAACATCCCTCACGTGGTCTCATCAGTGTGTTTTTGTGAGGTTCAAGGTAACTGGTGATCAGATATACTAAAGAGCTGATCTCCCTGATATGTTCCTATCTCAGGAACATGAAAGCTGGCTTCACACACAACCTCTATAAACCTAAAGTCACAAAAGGAAAGTTTGTAACACACACTTCTGATGGGAGCATTGTGCTTTAAACAAAACCCTCAAAAGAAATAAACTTCATGACAGTGATGACTTTTCTAATCTCACCTCTCCCAAAGATGCAAAGAAATTTCCAGGCTATTTTAGGATCTCCCTTTTGTACACAGTACACCACCACCACTCCCTGCCAAGAATACACTCCAGCCTTAATAACTTAGAGAGATGCTCTTGCGTCGCGAAGCTGTTAGGATTGTGATTGCTTCAGAGATAAAGCTCCCTTAAGGAACTATAACCTTAAGACTTGGGCCAAGCTGGCTCCATCCAACAGTGCATAAGCACTATAAAGATCACAGACGGTTCACTGCACACGCTTGCTCCTTGTTGTGGCTACACAAGCAACATTGCCACCAACTTCTTTATAGGACTGTATGAACGTCAGCCAAGCAAATGCTCATTCACAGGTATCAGGGCTAAGGAGTAAAGTTGTTAATTGACTAGACTGCTGCAGAAAAATAAAGATTTTAAATTGGTGAGTATTTTAAATTGGTGAAAATTACAGTGAAACTTCTGGAAACAGAACATTTTAAGTCCTTTAGCATATACCTAGCAAAACAACCATAAAGGAAATTAGCATTACCTTTTTAATATATAAGCCTTTACATTTCAATGGTTTAGATCTTAGTTTAGCAAACTGGTTAAGCTTTAACAGAGAACAGGTGACACTGAGTAACTATCAATACAGCTGACTGAGCCAAAGGTGCCTTTTAGATGCAAATTTCCCTGTTTCAAAGGGGTAACTTTCCTCTCAGACTTTAAGGCAGCAATGCACTTAGACTAGTTATTAAAAATAATCTGATCAATAATATTTCACTAAAATTGTAGATCACCATTTCTACTCTACTACACCCATAGAGGTTACATGAAACTATCACAATTGAAAAAAAATCTGTGAATAAAATGCTCAAAACACTGATTTATATAGCCTGTACACATATCTACCCTCTCCCACAGTAATTCAGCTGCCTGAAAACACCTCAAGCAAAATAAACCAGCTCAAGGTACCGTGTTAGAAATCACTTCTCTACTGTTGTACGTCATAGCCTCCCTCTGCTGCTGTATGTCACGGTGCATACCACTAGTGCGTAGCAGCATAACCACTGATGAAAAACACCTTGAACCTATGCCTCAGTGAAGGTGCATCATTTCCTTCACTGTTTTAAGTCAGCAGCAATACCTCAATCATTCCCCATACCACACCACTGTGACTGTTGCTGTGTACCTCCACTCAGCCATCTTTAATTCAGTAACTTTTACAAATTATCTTATTACTGCATGGTCCTCATTATTGAGGTAAACTGCTCTAAGGGGTTGAAATCAGCCCTATCTGCCTGTCTCACAGCTAATCTGAAAAGTCCTCAACAACATTTATTTCCCCCACACCTGTTTAATACCTGCCCACCTGAACTCTTTCACCATGTGCTTTGGGAGAAAGTCCAGCTAATTATATGTAAACTTCATGTATTCAGGCAGACTAGCAACTCTGATGAAAACTTTCTTCAGAGAGAAGCTGGTACTCTAGATGATCAATCTAGATCAAATTATGTTGGCAAAAGCAACAATACAAAAACATGAAGAAACCATGGAATTCTAAGTCCCTGATGTATGAAGAGTTAAGAACAGAAACTAAAGAGGTTGATTTATTCACCCATTTGTCTTCACGCAGAAGCTGTTCCATGTTGAAGTAAAACTATAAATTGCCTCAGAGCAGTATAACGAGGAAAGACCAGATTTAACAAATGCTCACCTCAATTTTCTTAATGATTTGTGTATTGACTCGTGTAATCTGCTTGCAAATACACTTTTTTTCTGTCTGCCAAACGCTGCAAGTTCTATACATGATCTTCATCAGGACAGGGACAATATGACTGCTGGAGCACTCAAGTCCCATGAACCTGTGAGCGTACTCGTGTAATTTTCATCCACACAGCCAGGTGAGCTGCTACACAAAGCAGTTAGATGACAGTAGTCTTCAGAAAAATGCTTTAAAATCACTAGTAGGGCATTTTCATATAGGGCAGAAAGGGCAGTGTTGATGTCAGAAATGTGTCTTTTCTCTAGGAAGAGATCTGTTCAACGTCCCAATACACAATTGAGCTTAGTAGGTCTGAATGCACTTTTGGAACCTGCCCTTACTCTTTGTCAGTTGACATACTTTCATAGACAGTTAAAACTAGGTATGAGTCATGGTACGTGAGCTTCACGTGCACACAGGTGAATTTTACCTTCTGTAAAGACCTAAAAGGAAAATTAGAGGTAAGGTATATTATGATTAATGCAGGGAGGTGAAGAAATACAGGGAATTATGCATTCCATATCAAACTATTCTACATATTTAGCTAACGATTTGAGTAACTCCAAATTTTCATAGAATCACCAGGTTGGAAAAGACCCACCGGATCATCGAGTCCAACCATTCCTATCAAATACTAAACCATGCCCCTCAGCGCCTTGTCCACCTGTCCCTTAAACACCTCCAGGGAAGGTGAATCAACCACCTCCCTGGGCAGCCAGTTCCAGTTTTACTTGCTTGTGTTAGGAAGCACATGGATAATAATGATGGATGACTGATAACCAGGTACTGTAGTATGGATCATATAACAGGTAACAAGGTAACAAGTAAATATACATTGGTTTTGTCCTTCCCATAAATTTCACACTAAGACCTGTTTATATAGTCTTATTTAAAGGTTTTTAATTTAGTAGATAAAGCAGAAAACCAAAAAGCTACCACAGTAAATATATGAACCATTATCTTTCTCTAGAGATTTGTAACCTCTACAACTGAGCAGAAAGAAAGGAATTCAAAAAGGAATTCTGTTCTATCCTAGCTTATGTTCCGAGCTACAGATATCTCATTGCAAGAAACATACTGATGTTTACACTATACATATAAAGCTTTATCTTGCAGCTAGAACTAATACAGCATCCAAATTAACAGCAGTTTAGGAGCCACAAGTTCATAATAACAAACATTAAATGAAATATGGCAACATTTCATGTCAACCATTATGAAACACTGGAGCAGGAGAAAAATCTGAGATAAATAAAAACACACCACTAAACTCTTGTGCTGGTCAGGACAAATCTAAAAAGCAACCAAGAGAGAGTAGGTTTATGGTATTTAAAAAATAATCAAATCTTCCCTAAAATAAAGACAGTATTCATTCATTAAATACAAGGTATTTAGTGACAAGTGAGAACCAATATATTAATAAGTTAACTGAAAGCTTTTCTCAATGTGAACTTGTATGACATTACAATATATTATACAATATATTACAAGCTACAACTGCTAAGAGCAAAACTATTCGGAAAATGGAATAGTCAGATCACAGTCAGAAAAGAATGTATGGTATGGATGTAGGGCTTTAATATCCACAAAATAAGCAAGTCATTGATTTGATGAAGCTAGGAAGAAAAATATCTAAAGTACAGTCCATTCAATTTTTATTCCTCATTAAAAAAGGCAAACATAGAAGAGGTAACACCATAACATAGAAAAGAATTAAGAACTGCACAATATGATTACACAGTTCTTAAATCTTTTATATATTGTGATGTTACTTGATGTTCCTTTCTCAGTTTGGCAAACAAGTAAGTTTTACTTTATCAGCTCTCAAGGCAGTTAGAATTCTAATCCCAAAGAGGGAAAAGCTGTCAAGTCTCTTTGCCTATGCTCATCCCCTTATTTTGAGAAACCTAGTGTTTAGAAGAAAGTACCTATGTTTTAAATCCAGGTAACTTTTAAGTCTGAAGCCCTGATTTTGAAAACTACTCTATGCAGAGACCGTTCTACAAGTGCTCCTGAAATGACAGAGTATTTAAAGGGCATCTCAGATTTTCACTGTGCATGTCAAAACGGAGGAGAGACTGTCCATCAGTAGTATCCTCCACTCTGCGCTACACAAAGCCCCTTGTACTGTTCTCCTGGATAGAATGGCTGCGTTATACAAAGTTTTTCCTTCCTCAGAATCCAGCTTCTTAAGAGTGCAAGCACCATAAAATGAAAGACCATAAAAAATGTGTTGACTCAAACTTATCCTTCAAAAAAAAGAAAATCTCCCTCTTGCAGGCAACATCAGTATTTCAGAAAGGGGATGGGAAATCTTATTTGAGACTTTCAAAGAAAGTTTTGACCTATTCAACTGCTTATCTTGTACAAATCAAAATACAGCTAAGCAAAGGCTGAAGCTGCTCCCATTTAAAACTCATCCAGCATTTTCCACATTAGAATCCCAGTGTAGTTCCAGGCTCCATGACAAATTCGCCACTGTTATAAATTGAGGCGAATAATTTGATTCGGCCTTTACGGATCAATTAATCGTTTATTGATTACAGCAAGCAATGACAAGCAAACAGCGCTGGGTGCAGACGGGGAGCCAGCGCTCTGCCAACGGCTCACACCGATTTCCCCGCCCTTCAGTCTTTCATATGTTTCCATCTCCGTGTTCGTGGGGTACTCTGCGTCTGCGTCACCAGTTAGACAGTTCTTTTTATCTGTGTGCCCAGGCCCGCTGCAACACTTCAGCAACTCCCTCCGAATTCTTCCATATACCTGACTCCTTGGTTTTCTGTAGTTTAATTAGTTTTAGCAAAAGGCAATTTTGACACAACAACCCTTATCTACAAATATATTCTGTATCCATATATATGGTTATACAACCCAATGTGCGCCTACACAATCAGCCTAGGCAAACGCAAAACTGTCTCTGTTTTCTGTCTTGGTGGTTTCTTGTTATCTACACAAGCTTTCCTCCTTATTTGATTTACTACTTGATGGACAAAGGGTCCTATCTATCACAGTACACAAGCTTTCCTCCTTATTTAATTTTCTACTTGATGAACAAAGGGTCCTATCTATCACACCACCACACTTCGTACTAATAACAGTATTCATGATAAGTCAAGAGTGGCTTAAACCATTATCCTAAGAAGGAAACACTCACTTCTAAGGTCAAGAATCAGTTGCCAAGAGCAGCACGACTGGACGAAATCTGTTATTCCAAGAGAACTTCTGCTTTTTTCTCTAACACAAATTCTTATGGAGTCTTTTAATCCAACAGAACTGGAAAAAGCCCACCTAAGGTCCTACTAACCTTTAGGATTAGTACTGCTTTCCAAGCATCAGTGCAACAAGGGGTTTGGTCGTGGCTGGTTATCCTGGTGTAGGAATGACAGTCTCCTACCTGAGAAGTCAGGGCTCTGCACGCATTGCTGTGTGTGTGAAGACCAGGAACAATGCAATGTCTGTACTCTAACAAAGTCAGTTAGAATTAGCAGTCCATGCAGTTAAAGGCCTGTTAAAGTTACTCTGCTCCACCTCATCTCCATATTTTATATTCTCTTACAACCTAGGATGAGAAAACAAACCTGAATAAAGTCAGTGCAGACAAAGCTCAAGGAATAACATTGCTTTAGAGAAGCTGATCTGCCATTCTCAGCAAAAAGGCACAATCATATCTACACTGGCACATTCCCAAAGAACTCATGCCAATTCTAGTATCTATCGCCTTTATTTGTTAAGTAATTTCACCTTACTTGGCATTTTAGAAAGTTTTATAATCAAATATAGTCACAGGTCGAGTTATATTGCCTTTCCCTCACCTGCCATCATCCAATTTGCAGGGTGAAGACTTGCTGAGAGACTGTTCTTGTTTCAGACACATTAAGCACATGGTGTGGAAATAAAATCTGCTGCAAAATCACGTATGTAATGTATTTGACAATCATTCCTTTTATCCAAACTGACACAGTCAAGTAGCTCATGGAGACAGCTACAAATGGCATTTGTTATTCTAAGAGAACTTATGCTTTTTTTTTGTCTAACATTAATTTCTACGAATTCTTTTAATCCAACAGAACCTGAAAAATCCTACATAACGTCACCTACATAAAATGAATGAACTGTAATTCCATTAGAGCTCACTGTTTCTGCTCATGACAACAAAAAAAAACTGAGTAAACTTAATATGCTCTCATAAAGGGTAAACATTCAAGACTAAAAGTATTTTACTTCTCAGTCAGAAGACAATCTAAGACTTCGGTGTATTTCTTGAGAAAACTAAAGGTGAGAGGAAAGAATAACAGTATTGGTTTACTAGAAAAGCAAATTCCATGAGTTTCATTGAGGATAAACACTGTCCATGTTCTGTAATTTCTGACCCATATTCATTCAGATACAAGGGCCATAAGTTTGCATAACCAGCTCAGTTCCAAATGATACCTAATATACTTGTCTTACCCATACCTTTAAGAAGCAAGGAATAAATTATCATCTGTTTTTCTTATAGGAAGTGAGGCTAGGAAAGATTAAGTCATTTACATTGGCTCACAGAGTAAGAAAAACAAGTAAAGAATGAATGCTGTGTGAATCTTTCCTACTCTACTCATACTTTAAACATTGCACTATTATTCCCCAATGCATATTCCTTTGCCTTTCTGATAAGTCACATCATCTCAAACTTTCAGCTTACCTATTGAGGTTTTAACATGCATTATCTCCAGTTATCCCATTCCTCTACCGGCAATTTTCTCTCTTCCTGTACATTAGATATATTGTTGTCCTCAGTCAAATGTTTTTATTTACTTGGGGTCTCAGGTGTTGACTTAACAGCAGCACAAAATAATCAAATTATTCAAATTCAGTATTCACATGGGCACTCAGTGTTATTTTTTTGAGTAGTTCTTGAACCTCATCCACTATTTTAAAGACTTTTTATCTTGCCTTACACATTGTGCAGAACCTATTCAGCACATCAAAGCCTTAATTTTCAAAATGTTAAGAATTACTTTAAAATTTAAGTCCTCAGGCAGTGCGCTGGAGTCTGATGTGACTTTGAGACTCGTACTCTGGGAGAAAAAAAGGTGATGGGAATACAATGTTTTGCCAAATAAGATATCTATTAGTTAACAGGCCCATTAATTTCTTTGACTTAAAATAACCTTCACCGAATTAGCCATGTAATAAACAGAATTAATTAAATCTAGAACTAAATGACACTAATGAACTTGCCCTACAAGTATGGGTTCACTGGTAGGTGAGACGTAAAGTATACGGGGAACAGACAGTGAAGGAGATTGGTGTCCCAGCCCATAGCAGGGATTGGGAACTAAATATTCTTTAAAGTCCCTTCCAAACCAAATGATTCTATGATTCTTTTCCTTTCTTCTCCTCTACTGCTTTCATGAGGTATTTGTCACACAAGGAAGCAGCTCAATTTCTGCTCATACAGGCCAATGTCATGTGTATTTATGCAACTGCCCCAGCCCTAATGTGGGTCCTGAGATGACCATACAATACACACTCTCCTGAAGAAAGCTGATCTCTAATGACAACTGTGATCAATCAAAAAGCACACATTATTTAGATTGCCAGTTAGTTTTCCTTTACTAAATTAAAGGCAAACACCAGCTTATCTGAAAAGCTGATAAGACAAAACAAAAGAAATCAAGATAAGCTTTTACAAATTCCATGACGATTTTAACTCATTCAAGTCAGATGACAGCAATAACATGCTCCTTCTGAAATCAGCAAGTCCGTTACTGTGATGCGCAGAGGCTCTACCATACCAGCATTTCAAAAGAAACTTAACTTCAACCTACTGACTTGCCAAGGAAAAAAACAAGAGATAAAATAGAACAGATTAATTAGACATTATCTTGTCAACACTGACAATAGGCAATAAATAATAACAAATAAAAATGTAAATGAACAGGATCTTCAGCTTATTAATAAAAAAAATTATCTAAATCAGATTCAATAGCTGTGCTGAGGGTTTATGGCAGCAATTGCAAAGTGCTCACATGTCAACTATCAAAATCCTTTTGGATGCTCCTCACATTTGTGGACACCACTTGGCCCACAGCACCCCTGCAGGTGCTGTCATTGTTACACCAGCACCAAGTAACAGCTACAGCAGCAACACCTCCAGAAGATACTGCAGGGCGCACAGGTTTTGCCACAACAACGTCAGCTGGCACTTATGTCTGGCCCTCGTGGCTATACATTTAACATGACTGCCATATACGCACCTAGACATCATATATAACACATGATTTTAAAGAACTCCAGCATTTCCACAAGAGAGCATTAATAATTATCAGTGTCTTAACTAGGAGACAGACCAAAAGGACTGGAAACATATCTAACTATTTTTTTGTTAAATACAGTGTTTTCAAAAATTCTTCACCAGTGCTCAAGATGGAACAATTAAAACAGAAGTATTTCTTACTCTGACCTGTTTTCCCATTCTGAGATTCTTCCAGGATCAGCTATAGAACAGTGACTTTGTGTCCTGAATCTCTATATCCAGTGGGCACCATGAATGATCTTGAGGTCTTTGAAAGATGACTAATAAAAGACATCACATACACATTTTTACAACCCAGTATAACCTGTGATTTTTAAAATTTCTGGAGGAAATCCACAATGTGTTGCAAGATACCAGCCAAAGTACTCCTGGAGTTCGCCGATTAACCACACCAATTTCAATTATACTAACAAACTTAAGAGGCAATTCTTAATTCCTTTGGATCTGGGCTTCATCCACCAACATCCTTCACAAAGAATTAAGCATTAAAACGTATTGTAACAACACTGTTTTCATAACCAGTCTCCCGAAGTGAAGGAGGATAAATTTGATTTTGTTAGCAGAAAGGCAAACAAATGCCCTACAAGAGACTGGTATTCTCTAGTTCACAACAGCTTAAATGTTTGTTATTTAAACAATATGCACTTTGTTTATGTCAACACCTTCTGATTGCCAATAGAGTACTGAAGCAAGGAAACACTCATTTGCAGTCTCTGATGCTGTGACTCCAGGCTGTTAACATCTCAGGTGCAACTTTCAACCAGAGAGCCAAGGACACCAAGCCTTGCAAAAACCATGAATTTCAATTGTAAATGTTACTTTCAAACAATTCTTAGTTCACTCCAGGCAAACCGTACTTTCTACTATCTGTTAGTTGCTGGGTTGACTAAAATAGAGAGCAATTATCTAAAGAACAGTGTAATTTCCAGGAAATAAAGTGACTTGCTTTCCCTCCTAACCATATTTAAGGGAACAAATCTCACATGCTCACAGTGCATCTGTGAAGGTCTGTATGTCTCCATTCCCATCAGCTTTCCCATAATTATCTATTGACATAAGCTAGTTTCCAATGCATTTAAGCGTCAGATGGGAATCTCAAACACATTGAGTTTGGTAACTGCATTATCCCCTCTTTTGTATTCTAATCTGGAAATGAGGAAACACCAAGAAAAATCTAAAGATTATTCCAGAAAGACACTAAAAAGCTGCTTCAGCTCATTCTTACTGACACAGGAACTGAGAACGGAGAAACCTTCACATTGACCTGGAAAAGCCTCTGACACCACATGAAGGGCTATGCTGGCTGAAAGTCACTGAAATCGGATTAATTTGTTACCAACTTCAGAAAGATTGATATCAGATCTCAAAGATTTTTTTTGTCCTACCCATCTGAAAACCTGAAGTGGCGTTACAGCATGTAAGAGTTATAGAAAGCATATTTTATATTTCTCAGTTATATTATCTGGCAATGCCTATTAGTAATAGATCGACAGTAACAGTGCCAAAATGTGTATCTATAGACTGTCTAAACAAGAGATGAGGACACTGTCTCCTGTATACATGAAGAGCTTTTTATATCTCCGCAGTCACAGAGCTGAAGTAACCATCTGGCAACCTCACTCATCATGCACAGCAGCAATATAAACAGACGGAGACAGACGGTCTTTATGGCTGATAAACATAAGCACTGCCACTTTTCATAGCAATCAAAACTGTATTTACTCATGAAGAGGTTATCAGAATTTATTCAACGTTTTCTGACTTCTGCAGCAGTAATATTAACATTTTAAAAGCTCAGGAAACTGCCCTCTGACACTCACTCTGCAACACTGGTAAATCAGCCCACTTACTGAGGGTTTTTCAAGTACCTTTCACTGAGAGAAACAGGAACCCCTGCCAAATTTCTGGAAAACAACCGAAGAATTCTATTGCCAGAACTGCAAAATAAGAGCAGTACCTTGTTTGGAAAAGTAAAAACCAAAATTTGATTACAGCTTAAATAATAAACGTAATCATTAGTTCGCTCAGCTACTCATCATTTTTGTAGCAATTGCTTCAAGCATAGAAAACACGACTCTCACTTCAGACTAGCACTTCCTAAAAAGAGTCCTTGCCAAGCTAAACCTACCAACTTCCTATTTTTCTTGTACACTTAGGAGTTTCACTCCCTACTTTTACAGTGCTACAGATGCGAAAAAAAGTTACTACTTATATATGAATAAGATGTTAGTAGCTTATACCTGAATTTAGCAATCATGAAAGTACTTAACGCAAAATAACACATAAAAACAATGTTCAATAATTAGACCACAGGTAACCACACATCTCACTAATAACATAAAGTACCAGAAGCCTTAAAGTCTTTCTCTCAACGGGAAACAATGCATATACCTCCAGCTCTGCTGGAGAAAGCACATCTCACATTTGCAGCAGGCTCAAATCTAAGTTCTGTAGCCTGCCTGGAAAACCACCAAATTCAGGTTATTTTGTATAAAGGTGAAGAAAGCCAATAAATAAAATCTACTAGTTTGCTCTGCAGCTTTGGTATGGCTGCACATGGCTGAAGCTGTTTATAAATGAAAGGAAAATTATGTCACAGACCTCAATCAAGGGATTCACAGGTCTTGACCAGAATTCTAAATTCACCTGGCTTCCCCTTGGTCTCCAAACCAAGAGATCTAAGTATTGAGATCTTATGCTGCTAGTGAAATGCCTACTTGCTTGCAAAGAGATAACTGAAACTAGATTTCCTGTCAAGTCTTCATTTTTGTAAAAGTGCTTGTACAGAGACGTCACAAATTAAAGCCATTTTCTGGGATTTACCCAGTTCATTTGTTGCCTCTAACAGCATCCTACAGAGCCAGCCCTCTAGCAACACTGGAAAGCAACAACTGCTCCACACCACACTTCCCATTTGATTCTTGTTATGTCACATATTGGCTTGGCATAAAAAGGGAAGAATACAACCCAGAGATGTGGTAGTTTGATTCAGATCCAAGTGGTAAATGGAATAGAATAAGTTATTCACAAATTTGCAATTAAAATTAGGGAATTAAAATTCCACCCCAGGGAAGTGGTGGATATCTCTACACTGGAGACTTCTAAGGTTCAGCTTGGCAGGGTGTTGGGCCATCTCATTTAAACCATATATTACCTGAAAGGTTGGACCCAGGTGATCCCTGAGGTCCCTTCCAAGCTGGCTGTCTGGGATTAGGCTCAAGTTACAAAAATTAGGCTCAGGTAACATTAATCATCCCTTAGATTATTTAATGTGTAGCGTATTTACTTCATAAAAATATATGTATCTAAAAGAACACACACTTTATCAACATTTCCCCCCATTATTCAGAAGACTGAATGCCAGCACAACATTTTCCTGCAGATAAAGAAACAGCCATCTCTTCCCTACTTCCACATCCCATGCCAAAAATAATTATACATGAAGTTTCACTTTAAAGCATTGTGAAGGTGGAAAGTAGAATCCATAAAACGTAAAAATATTCTGAGTTAAAGACCTGCAAAAGGATTAAGGTCGCTGTTTGACGGTATTTTAACACACTTGGCCACAACACGCAGGCGGCTCCCATGCGGTAGGATTACTGTGAAGTCCTACGTACTTGCTGCCTACCTGCACATCCTCTATTTAACAGACACACATACAGGATTCCAGTCAAAAGCAACAGGAATAGGACTGCAGTCAGTAATTCTGATGGATTCACATCCTTCAGTTCTCTCAGTAACTATTATTCAATCATCCACAATACTATTAAAGCAGCAGCCGAACGGTTTCTCTTCAGCAATAGACAATAACCCAGCTCTCAACTATTTAGCTAAACTACCAAGGTAAAGCAGTACATCATAAGTCTTTAACCCAAGAAAAACAAGCATTTATTTGCAACTTCTGGTGAAATGAGAAAAGAAAACGTGGTTGCTCATACAGGCAATTCAAAAGGGAAGAAGATCTTGCTTCAACTTGTATAATAGTCTAAATTATCCCACTGGGCTAGAAATTTGGTTTTAAAACTTGTTATTTCTGGAATCACTAGAAAAGAAAGACTTCATATGTAAGCAATATTGGGACTTCCTCTCAATCAATTCTTTAAGCAAAGGTTAAGAACTGCCAAATGCTTCATGTGATATGGCTCACAGCTTAAAATGAAGCTTGCTGAAACTATTGTAATTCTATTTGCAGAGCATTTCAAAATCCATTTCTGTCCCAGAAGAATATCTGTTCACCACAGAAAGGAAATAGTTCTCTGCCCACAGTACAGATCAAGTTTCCTCCTGAGTATTTAAGACTCCAGAGCCTCTGAACTGGAGGTAATCCAAGATTACTTAGATTCAAGTGAATTTAGCTGGACAAGGGACAGAGGTATTCAGCACCTTGTGAAGATCCCTAGTGTTCAGCTTCTCTGCTCTCTCACTTCCTTTAGTGAGCTAGTAAAGACACTGGGATACCAACTGGGGATGGTTATCCTAGTTCCAGAGAGAATGCAGTATCAGTACATCCTAGGAACACTTTAGCTAAATTGACAAATTTGGATAGAGAACATTAAGCTGAACATAACTGACCTGTTAATTTTAATAAACATATATTTTCCATTTATGAAACCACTATTAATGATGTTAGATACAGAATAAAGATATTCCTAGTCACCTATTCTCAACTAGCTAATACTTCAAATAATATCATGGGCTAATGCAGAAAGTCTGGATTCCTGTTGGAGGAGACTTTTTCAATAAAACTTTAAAATCTGACATATGATGAGCATGACTGCACTTTCTATGAAACTAATAATTTTCACCTTAATGCTGGGGATTGCTTCAGGAGGGCACGATACGATGTTTATTATTGATCTTATATATAGTACAAATAATCTGGTAAAATTATATATGAAGATATTTTAGAAGCAGCTTAGGAAAGTGCATCAACTTGTTTGCCTCCCTCACCTATACTTCACTGATTTTAAATAAAAACTTGTACCAACCTATCATGCGCACAGAGTTAGATATGACCTTGCTGCAGAGTCCACGAACCACAGTTCCTACCACACAGGTACAAAGTTTTCTCTGTGCATCTCTGCTCTGGTGCAGGCCTAAGCTCAACAGTCCATAAGAAACTAACAAAGTCAATGAAACTTTTGGTTGTGAAGACAAAAAGTTACCTTTTAATCCATCCAAGAGGATATTTTTGCACTGATGCTATTCAAATGTAAATCTTCTGACTGCACCCCATGTGCTATAGAACAACAAAGAAATAGTTAATCCTTTATTATAGCAGGCACGAATGTAGTCATCGCAAAAACTGATTCTAATGCATGTGAATTTTAATTTCTTCTGACAAAGATTTTGAATCATAGAATGTCCTGAGTTGGAGAGGACCCACAAGGATCATAAAATCATAGAATGGTTTGAGTTGGAAGGGATCTTAAAGATTCCAGTCCTCAGCTCTTGTCCCTGCACAGGACAACCCCAACATTCACATTGTGTGTCTGAGGTCATTGTCCAAAAGCCCCTTGAATATTGTTAGGCTTGGTGCCATGACTGCTTCCCTGGGGAGCTGTTCCAGTGCTTCACCACCCTCTGGGTGAGAAACCTTTTCCTAATACCTGATCTAAGGCTCCCACCTAAGCTTCAACTGCTCACCACCTACTATATAAAAATTCTGGAACAGGGCATCTAACTGCTGTTTCTATTTTTCTTGGAAACCCTCAAGCAGCGTGGTAACTCTTGCCTCCACAAGGGATTTGAAGCAAAAACCAAACCTGCTGCGGTTGGTAAAGTGCCTGCTAACTGTACACACGATTTCATTCATAAAAATGTGTGAACAAAAATCCCTAGCTATTTTTCAATTTACAGCATTTAAAACCTAAGAAATGTAACATACTTGTTGAGCTATGATTAGTGTTCAGCACACAGGCTGTTGAATATTTTGCTGAAACCCAGTCTTATTTAGAAAACAAGGCAGCTGTGGTGCTGCCATTACTCAAAATACAATTGTATGCCTGAAACCATTTAGAGATCCACTTTGTTCTCCCACTACCATGTCCCATACTCAGTCTCAGAAACACTGACAAATGTGTAATGCAAACACACAGCCTGATATTGCAAGCAGCTGATAATTGAGTGACACTCATAAATTAGAGATGACACAGCTGAAGGTAGGATAGGACCCTTGTTAACCTTGTTTTAATCTAAATCTACACAATTGAGCAAACTGGTTAATCCTATTTTTCATTTAGCCTTTGTGTCTGTGAAATAGTATTCTAAATAACCTACAGAACCAGGTGAAAATAATTAGCTGATAAAGACTAATTGCCACAATACCTTTCACTACCTTCTTTCCTACATGTTCACAAAAATTAAGAGCTTGTACAGAAGTTGAGCTTTAGCTAATGAGGGCCTGGCAATAATGGGAATCAAGAGTAGCTCAAAACTGATGCAACCACTGAGAACACTGCAATCCTGTGAACTGAAAATGAACGCCCCAACAGAAGGTGCCTATGAACCACCTGCAGCACAGACAGAAAAACAGAAATCAGGACAGAAAACCGTAAATCAATACGTTTGTTTCTGAAGCCCTGCGGGAACATCCAAATAACAAACCGGCCTAAGAACAAGCTCCTTTCTTGCTTTTGTTTCCGTATTACTTACCATCAAGGATCTTTATTCTCTAGACTATGGTTATAAACCATGTCCCATTACAGACAGGAGATGACCGTGCTTATTATTGGTCCTTATGACAACTTCTGACAAAGCTTAGCAGAGGAAAAATGTGAAATTAATGTAAAATTTGAATATCAGTTGCCCGAAATGTTTATGTGCATTGGAAATTCCTGCAACCAAGGTTCCTGCTGATAAATACACAGCAAAGTTACGTTACTTTCTCACAAACCTTGCAGCACAGCCCTTCAATGTCCATAGTGACTAGAGGGATTCCCGTAAAGCAATGTCCTGGTTTTTCCTGCCCAAAGAGCATTGACCTTCCACATGCCTTAACAAAACCTCTATGTTTTCTAGTCAAGCAGCCCAGTCCTCCAGAAAGGGAACAAATTGCTTATTTCTTCTAAAATGAAAAATACTGTGACACTCATCTCCCACTTAAGGTCCCTTCTGACCCAAACCATTCCAATTCTATGATTTTATGTTGTGAACACAGACCTTACACAGTTTAACACAGAATTCCTAGAGGTGGACTCAAAAGTCTGAGCTACATAAACCTCAGTTCCTTTTAATGGAACAAGAGCCTGTAAATGGTGACAAAACGAACAACATAAAACCTGAGGAGATGATGCAGCTGTGTCAGAGGGGACTGAAGCCTCTGTCCCCTCTTAACAGGGCAGCCAGTGACACACAGAATGAACAGAGCTTTCTTAACAGGGTCCCTCACACCAACTGTGCTTTCCCTAACTCTGCACCCTGTTTTGTGGGGAAGCAGCCTCACTGGTACCAGGGGCTGTGTCCTGCCCAGCATGGGGAGGGAAAAGGGAATGAGAAAGGGGAGAAAAAGGAAAGTGGGCAAGGGCAGGGGTGAGAGAGGGTCAAGGAAAGAGGGAAGGAGGGCAGGAGGAAGAGATGGGCGAGGGCAGGGCCAGGGGGAAGAGGGAGGGCAGTGGGTGAAGGAAAGGGGGAAGAAGGAGGGAAAGGGCAGGGGGTAGAGGTGGGACAAGGACCGGGGGAAGAAGGAGGGAAGGGGGAGGCAAAGGAAAGGGGAGAAAGGGGGGAGTAGGGCCCGGGAAAAAGGTGGGAGGGAGGGAAAGGAGGAGAAAGGCGGGAGGGAAGGGAGGAGGGGAAAACGGGGAAGGAGGGCAGGGGGAGAAAGAGGAGGAAAGGAAAGGGGGAGGAGGAAGGGGAAAGGCGCCGAGCGAGGGCCTTCGCAGCCCCGGATACCGAGGAGTCGCTGTGAGGCGGCCCCTCCGCGAACCTACCGGGGCCGCGCGCGGCCGGCGCCTTCCCGCCTGGGGGCGGGGCGTAGTCGGGGGTGGCGGGGCTTTGGCTGATGCCCCGCCCACAGCGCCAGAGATGATGTGCGGCCAGATGGGGCGTGGCTTAGATCATGGCCCGCCCATCGCGAGAGCCCTCGCCCCTCCTCGATAGCCGCGCCGGGCGCGGGAGCGGCCGAGGGGGGCGGGGCCTGTGCGCTCTGTGGGCGTGGTTTGGTATCGCCACCCCCCTTCTGGCGAGGCGAGAGCGCCATCAAGGGGCGGGGCCGGTATGCCGGTGGGAGTGGCTTTTCGCGTGCTCCCGCCCCTCCCCTCGAGGCGCGCGTGACGGGAACGGCTTCAGAGGGCGGGGTCAAGGCGCTCTAGGGGGCGTCGCTTACTTATGCCCCGCCCCTCCGCGGGGCGCGGCGGGGGCGTGGCGCGGCGCATGCGCAGTGCGGCGGCGCGGCATTTCGGCGCCCCCCCACTTCCCCCCGTGCCCGTTTAAAAGCGGCGGCCGCGCCGCGCTCGGCTACCCCCGTCCCGCTCCCTCGGGCAGCGCCATGTACCGGTACCTGGGCGAGCTGCTGGCGTCCCGCCTGGCCGCGAACTCGGCGCTGGCGGGCGCGGAGCCGGGCGGGGGCGCGGTAGCGGCGGTGTCGGCGTGGAGCCGCGCTACGGCCGCCGCCCCGCGGCGCCGTTACTGCGAGGCGGGGAAGAAGGAAGACGACCCCAACTTCTTCAAGATGGTCGAGGGGTTCTTCGACCGCGGCGCCAGCATCGTGGAGGACAAGCTGGTGGAGGGGCTGCGCACCCGCGAGAGCATGGAGGAGCGGCGGCACCGCGTGCGCGGCATCCTGCGCATCATCAAGCCCTGCAACCACGTGCTCAGCGTCTCCTTCCCCATCAAGCGCGACAACGGCGAGTGGGAGGTCATCGAAGGCTACCGGGCGCAGCACAGCCAGCACCGCACCCCCTGCAAGGGAGGTGAGACCCGCGAGCCCCTCCTTCCCTCCTGGAGGATGCGTCCCATGTGTGTCCTCACCTCCCCCTGTGCTCCCCCAGGAAACCTCCGTAGAGGAAAACATCAAGTCTTCCTAGTTTCCCTGAGGTAGAGCCCCAGGGAGAGCCAGGAGGGATCTTCCTCGGGCCGGGTAGGCGGTGCCCTCCCGGTTACCCCTGCTGCGATCCCTCTGTCCCACTCCAAGCTTTATGTTGGAAAAAGTATGGGAACTCCGTGCTGGAAGCGTTTGCTCTGGAGCCACGGGCAGGGGGAGCCGTCCTTGTCAGTCCTCAAGCCCCCACTGCTCACCCAGCAAATGTCAGTAGAGGGGTAGAAAAGTTTTCCCAGTTTTCCTGGGCTGGATCTCCAGGAAAACCTAGGAGTGGTTCTCCTAGGGAAGGCTGGCTTGACACAGGAGAGGCCACCAAGGTGCCTGTGTGAAGGGAGAATCCTGCTAGAGATCCTCTTCCTATTCTATTCCAGACTTTATGTGATATCAGCCCTGGTCTGGGAGGCATCGCGCTCCCTGCTAGTCTGGGCTAGGTGGCATTTCCTTGGGGAACAACTCCAGGTGTCCTTCGGCGTGAGTGACTCAGGAGCACTGATCAGCACTGGAGCCCTTACCAGGCCTGTGTCTCAAACCACAGCTGCTGTGGTCTGTAAATCCATTTGTTTTTCTTCAGCGTACACCAGCTTTGTGGTTTTCTCTAATCTCTTATCAGTGGAGACTTCTGACTTCTAGAACAGGAAGGGTACTCCTGGCTAAATGCGTTCATGGTCAGTTCAGCTGCTGTGACGTAGGGATTTTTGTCTTCGTAGCACAAACAGTTTGTCCTGCTAATGTGGTTCCTAACTTTCTGAAGTCACACACGTCCCGAGCATCCTGTGGCACGTGTAGCTCCTGCTCAACAGAGGCTGGTGATGACTTTGTACAAGAGCTACCAGCAGCATCAGACTGAGCTGTGGCTGAAGTTGGGTATCGCTGAAGCTTACGCTGCGTGAAGCTACACATGGCAGTAATCTCTTAAAACACTGGTAGATACTGCTCTGCTTCTTTGTCACTGCTTAGGTTAAGTTACTTTTTGCTGCTGCTTAGGAAGTCCTTTTCGGTGTAGCTTGTGCTACTCTCAAGATCCCTGCTTGCATAACAAAATACAGTTTGGTGGTAAATTAAGTAACATGTTAGTATTTAACATATGATAATTTATAATATTTTACAATAGCATTTCTCAGAACTGTGGAGAATTAATGTTGCAACAAAGACTTAGACAGTACTCAGTACGTGAACAAAAAAATACTACTGGGGTGACTGGGTACCTTCTGTTGTGATACTTTTTGAAATCCTCAACAGGATTTTTTGATTTTCAGTAGCTTTTCATATTGTGCTTACAATGGAGCAAACATGGGAGCATTTATGGGAAGTTAGAACTGTAAATTTTAAGGCACTTGGAAATGACAACTAAAAGAAATAGGAAGTCTAATAGTTTGTGCTTTTCTTCCTGTGCTACTCCCCACCCCCTTGTGGGTTTAGAGAAGGAATTGCAAGAGGTAGTTGCTTTCCACTCTTCTCGATGCAGTGATCCTAAGTGGATTTCACCTTCTAATGCTCTCTAGGAATTTGCTCACTGTCATCAGATGACAGTTCTAGCTTTGTAGTAAACTTAAATGGAACATCTGATAAGGGTAGATAGACTGCTTGGAACTTAGAGTGAAAAAAAAAGTGGGAGAAAGTAGAACATTTTTATCTGAACTGCAAAGAAAGGGGTGGTACCTTTGTGCTTACTGAAAAGTAAATTTAAGAAAGTAAGGCTTCCCATACCTAAGTGTCTGTGTTTTATACTAAGAAAGAGAGAGCTTTCAGTTACTGCTGTGTTATCACTAGCATGTAGGGATGCTTTGTCATCTCTGTCATTCTTTTGAGGAACTTCAGATGCTTATCTTGTATTTCTTGAGGGTTACATGTTACAGCAATTATAATCAAGTTTGGCTGTACATCTATAAGTGCATTTACAGAGAAAGTACATGATGTACTCATTTATTACTTATTAATAAGCTTGGGTATAAGATTCTGTTTAAAGAATATTAAATACTGTTTTGTATGCAGATTAGACAAAAGATCAGAATGCAACTTAGAAGTCAAGTGTAGGATGCAGGAAAAAATTGAGTTTAGGCATTTTTAAAGGCTGTCTTCCTTTAGTTTTGTTCCTCTTTTCTTTTTATACACCCACACTAAAATACTTGAGTAGTGATTGTATGTTACTTCTGTACGCTGTTTATAAGGTCATTTATAGCTTTAACCATGAACCAATGAAAAATTTATGTTCTGAATAAGATTGAATTAAATGCTCTAAACCCGGAGGCTGCTCAATTACTTGAGGAAATGGACTAAATAATCATTTGAATGATCTGCACTTCAGCAGCACCTTCTGTTTCTACTAGGTGTTTTTAGCATAAGGTTACAGCAGTTAGATTATGTTCCTTCTGTCACAGATGTCACTTTCAATTTCTTTGCCTGCTCATTCCCTTATAGGGTTAAACCTCAACCCCTGCTTAGTATTCCAGCCCAGATCTGGAAAGTGCCCAACTTCTTAACGTGAGGTTGATCGTCTTGAAGCAAGTTTAAAACTCTCAAGTCCCTGCAGATAACCTGCCATGAGACCTGAAGCAGCTCCTTGGCTAGTAGTTCTTCTGTACCTCCTTCTCTGTTGCCTGCAAGTCAAAATAACTTGGCAGAGGGAATGCCAGAAGAGGCCTCACTTGAAAACAAGACTTCTGGCTGGATGGGTGATTGTGGCCTGATGTGGACATGGAATGGCAGACCACATAGGTTAGGCTGTATGAGAGCACATTCAAAATCACTCTTGCATCTTTTGCACGAGCAAACTTTTACACCTGGGTGGGAAACTTGACTGTCATACTTCTATTCAAGAAGTACGATACTCTTAATATCCTAAGTTCTAACCATCTTAAGCATAGCTAATTAAAATAGGAAACTGTTTAATGGCTTTTACTATTCTCTTGCCTCGAAACAGGTGTAGAAACACAAGTTATCTTCATTATTGGACAGAGTTGTTGCTACACAGTGGGACAGTTGATTCTTTATTGAGTTAAGAGAAGAGGGTTTCCTGGAAAATTGGCACTAAGTACTGAAATAAGCTTTCTTTTCCGTTTATTACCTAGAGGGCTTTTCTTGTGGAGAGAACCTAGAAATAACACTTTGTTACTGTTGTAGAAATTGATCCTTGATTATACTTTGGGGTTGTGAAACTTTGCAAGTCGAGAAGGTGGTTATTCTTTGTCTTTCAATGTGTTTGTTTCTGTGACTTGGGAATCATTACAGAATGGTCATCAATATACCCATTGAAGTGGTAGAGCTCACAGTGTGTCCAGCATGCAAGTCCAGGTTTTGAAGACTCCATTTTCTGCAGTGTAACTGTTTGCTGGAAGAGAAAACATAGTTAGATGCCTCCTCATCCCATTGTGAACACGGAGATGAGCAGGTTTCTTATGTGCTGGAACTGGAATTGCTTACAATCCAAACTTGCAACTGGACTGACGCTGGATGTAGCTGAAATTAGTACCGTGGGTCAGATCACTGTTTCCCTTGTTGACGTGGTGACTTGCGTGCTGGCAGCCAGTGCTAACAGGAAACCACAGCTGCTCTTGTTCACTGCGCGGACAGCTGCCTAGAGAACCAAGCCGAGCCCAGCAGGCTATGGGAAATGAGATGGCTGAGCATAAGAGGACTCTGTATGGTGGTTCCCACTGGAAATACTGAATATTTGCAAATAATTTGATCAGGTCCTATGAAAGGTGCAAAACCAGTTAAGCTGTTCTTTTCAGGTGTTTGACTGTCGCAGTAGGTCTATTATCAATGAAACCAAATATATCAGAGTTGGTGAACAGCCTAACCTTTTGTTTCTGCTTACCTTAAACAAGTCTCAGTGACTTCCTCAGCTCCAAAAGGCTTTAACGTCATCGTTAGTGCCAGAATAGATTTAGTCCAACTTTCACTTACATAGGGCCTTTGAAAAACAGTCGTTATGTTGCTTCAGAGTTCACTGTCTGTATATAAAGGCAGAGGATTCATAGTTTATTTACTCATTTGGCTTGGTGGTGAATGAGTCTGATTTCTTGTGTGGTGCTGCCTTGGCTGATTGGTGGAAGGAAGTATCCTGTATTACAAAACTTCTCCTTCTCTAGGTGTTGACATCTTTTCTTCTGCCTTTCAGGATTTATCCTCCTTGCTTGACTTTTGAGTTTGTGTTAATATGCTTCTTGCTGCATAAGGTGGCACTTACTCATGCTATCTTTGCTGCGGTTTTCCGATTGCAGAGGTGTGTGGCTGATGCTCATCTCAGTGCCTGGTCATCATATAGTCTTTGTTGTACACATTACCTTGTCTAAAGCTCTACGTACATCATGATGGTAACTGTACTTGCAAACGAAGCTTTACGTGGAAGGGTTGGATCAGTACAACTGGGTGTGTTGGCTAGTGTGATGTTGTTTATTCCCCTCTGTAAGTGGGGGAAAGAAGAATTAGTGATGAAAAGTATCTTCACTTCAGAGTTGTTTAACCTGGGTTTGTATTGATAGCTTTGCTTTTTTAAGTTACGCATGCATAAAAGTTCTGAGGCTGTGTCTTTGGCCCAGAGGTCTTAAATGGTAAGACATGGAAATGTACCCTGGGGACCATACGGCACATGCAACTGTGACATAAACCCTGCGTAATCCAACTGAAATCTGGAAACCGATCAAAAGTCAAAGGAATAGGAGAGCTTTACAGGAAAAAGTGATTGGCCTAACTGTGACAACACTTGCAGTGTTGCAGCTAAAGCTTATGAGTATTTTATTTTCATAGGTTTCTGTTTTCTTATTGTAGATCATTCTCAACTTGGCAATTAGTACAGGAGTGGATATATATTTCAATTGCAAATTGAAAAAAAACAAGGCAAGGAATGAGTGTCCTAGGCTTTTTCTGTCCTTTAATAAACTAGTTGCAATTCTGTGAACTGTATGTTTTTGGGTTTGGGTTTTGTTTTTTTGGTTTTTTGGGGGGGTTTTTAGCTCTGATATTCCTGCTTTACTCTCCTGGCTGTGAATCCTTTCAGTCTTGGCTTTTTCTTATGATCAGCTCATATTGTTCGTGCAGTAGCCAGCTTTGTCCTTGATCTTAAATAGTTGTTTTCCCTTGCTACTGTTAGCTTCTTGTCTATTTATAGAGAGATCATACCTCTCTCAGCGTTGGGCTTTCTGGATAAACATGTTGAAGAGAGTGAGGGGAACCTCTTGCATGATTGTCTCCCTCCTATTCTCTGGGGCATCCTAACAGCTATTTTGTGTGACTTGCAACAGCTCCATCTTGTTAGGAGATAAATTCACAGGCAGAACATGGAATTTTCCTGCTTCATATCAGCACTGTGGTGGCTTATTGTTTTCTGTCCTCTGTGGCATTTGGACTTGCCAGGGCCAGTTTGTGTGTTATTTCCACCCTCTGCACCGCACACCCATGCACACGGCATTCATGTCTGCATGGAAGTAGTTACTGCATCTCCTTGTATCAGCCCTTGTTACTGCAGCGTTTAGTGAGCAGCCCAAGCCTCTAGGTGCGGCTGAGATAGTTCTGTAGGTGAGACTCCTTAGCCATATTCTAAGTTCATGGATTCAGGGAATATATGCTTGCCTGGTGGAACAGTAAGTTTGCCATATTTTCATTTATAATGAAACATCTTCCTAGAGCACCACAATTTCCTTTCTTGGCATGGAAACAAATAAATGTATATGTGTACATGTTTAAGTATATTTCAAATATAAAAGCTTATTCAAAGTACCCAAGAAGTGATATACTGAAGTATTATCTCTGGTTGAGTACCTTGATATTCACTGAATTAGATACTTCTGGTTGAATTGGAATGGTGGGATGTGTCCATATGGGAATCCCTTTCCTGCCCCAGGTTATGGCTGGCTAATGCTGTGTAGGAAGAGATAAATATTTTTGTCTCTTTTCTTAGCAGTTGGTGAATTGAATTTAGGAATGTTCTTGCTTTCCAGCACAGTTACTCATCTTTCTTTGTTAAGGTTGCTTGGAATTTCTTTGTCTTCAATAAGTGCACATTTGTCATGGTACCTTTTACCACACTTTCCAAATGGTTAAATAAGACTGATCAGTTTCCTTGTAGGGAAGGCTGGATTTTTTTTCTGGATTTAGAAAAATACAATTGTTCTGAAAGAGTCTAATGATTGTTTAGAGCATTGGTTCTGGCTATGTTAGGTGTCAGTGATTATGTAGAGTTTGATAGTAGCATAATCAGTCTCTCTTACTTCTCAAACTTCATTTACGTGTAAATGTTATACATAATCCAGAGTTAAAACATTAAGGAACTAAGACATTACAATAAATGCTGGAGTTGATTAATGCATTTTTGTTTGGGGATTTTGCTGAATAGTTTGAGCAAGGTGAGCATCTTCCCTGAAGCTTCTTTGGACTCTGGATGTAATGTCTGGCTTTGGACAGGATCAGGTATCTGTTAACTCATAGAGACACTGCAGAATCCTGTGTCGATACTTAGGAGATTAAGATGGCTGTAGTCAGTCCTAAAAAGTATCAGATGAGATCATGAGGTGTGTTTTGCAGGGTGCTGTACAGAGAATGTAGGGTAGCTGCTGCCCTGAAACGCTTCTGATAAGGAGGCATTTGGAAACAGAGGTGAGCAAAACTAGTGCACTGTTCTAACAAGAATCATCCTCTGTAAAGGGTGCAGATTAGCTTCAAAGATCAAAAGATGGTCATAGAAGAAAATGCTGATGTCAAAACAGGACAAAAGCCTTGGTTTGGTATTAATAGTCCAGACTGAGACACAAATCTGGTTTGCGTTCTGGGGAACTTAAAAGACTTGCGAAGATTTGCAGGATATTTAGTGCTGGAGTAGTTTACCAAGTGTTTTGGCCTGAACTGTTACCATGGCAACTTTAGTTTTGAGACTTTGAATGCTTCACGCATGCTAGTGGTGAGGCCATAGCAGACACTATGGTGTGAGATAACTGCACTAGAAGATCAGGAAATAATTACACTGACTTTCCTAAACATAGGTTTTTAGTCATATTGGTAAGGTAGTAGTCATCCTTGAAAAATGGGTGATTCTGCGCTAGTGGGATGTGGTGCCAGTTTTCTCTGAAGTCAATGTCTGTTAGATGCCGGTTAGCACACTCCTTAGTATAAACCTGCTGATTAAAATAACTGACTGCTATAATTACAGAATCCAAAATAGTCTTGCTGATAACTGCTGCTTTGACATTTATTTAAAAATACTGTATTTCAAGTACTTTGCTCTCTCTCTTTAGAAAAGTGAAAATTAATCCATAGCATCTACCCAAAAAACTAAGTTTAAATCACGAGCATGCTTTACTTTGCCCTTTTGGCTTAGTGCAAGAGATAATAGCTAGGTGAAGTATGCAATCTCCAAAATACAGATCATAAAGTTCTAAAAGCATGGATGCTGCAATGTGGTGATCAAGTCTTGTCTTTATACTGAGCAGTAATGAAACAAAATTAAAATGAGAACACTTCCTTGTCTAGCAAGTCTTGTGCATAGATAAACAAGGTCTCTCTCAGCACAGTTTAACTTCTTGGGGTGTGGCAAGGAAAGAGAATTTTCAACTAGAACAAGAATTTGTATGTTTTCCAGTGAAAAGTATTTTCCATAGCAGTGAGTCATACTGTAACTTGAGGCTTTCTTCAAACTTTTTTTGTAGCTAGTTTGCTGTAAGTCACAAGTTTCCAGAGACTGACTGCATGGGACTTGCCAGGGTTTAAAAAAGTCATAATAGTCTTGCTGCGTAGCAGTGACTTGCTTATGTATTAAGAATCTTTTTATTTATTTTTTTAAAAAAACAAAGCCACAAACCACCAGTATTTTGTCTGTGTACAGTCCTTTTTTAGACTCAGGCTATTGAATGCATAGTAATACTGCCAGAAGAGCCATGCAAATGCATGGCAATGCTCCTGCCAAATTAGGAAGCTGTCAAACTAAATTTCACTGATGTCCAAATAGAAAAGAAATTAAGACTTTTATCTTTGTGCATCCCCTGGCAGATGGAATGTACAGCGTTCTCAGATGCCTGCTTCTCATC
The DNA here is from genome assembly GCA_033459285.1 of Clamator glandarius. Classification (NCBI taxonomy): domain Eukaryota; kingdom Metazoa; phylum Chordata; class Aves; order Cuculiformes; family Cuculidae; genus Clamator; species Clamator glandarius. The sequence continues at coordinate 1,207,548 of JAUNZM010000165.1, read as the reverse complement.
AATCCTAACAGCTTAGCACAAATAACTTCCCTGTCAAGTGGTGGAGCTCCTGTGGAGTAATGACAATTCCTGGAAAACAGTAGCTGGCCAAATTGTGAAAAGGAATGAAATGTTAGCATGTCTTGTTATCCACTTATGCCACAGAAGGGGTAAAAATCATCACACTTGTCAGGTAACCTGCAATCCACACCCTGAACTATGCCTGATGCTGTGATGATTGCTTTTAGGTGACAAACTAAGTCAGCATAACTCTGAATGTCTTAGTCTCCCCCCTAATGAGATAAGAGCAGCAGACAAACCTTTTAAATTAAAGCTTTTTAAAAGACTAAAAAAAGATGCTAAATCTTGCTACAAAATATGAACTTGTCCAAAAAAAGTACAGTTCTGGCCTCAAGTCTAGAAGTTTTCCCTGCTCTGGTATGTGTACATGGGTGACAAATAGGCATCTCTGTTGAAAGCCTTACAGTGCTTTGATGGTTGTGGGGCTTTATTCCTCTTTCCCTTTGTATGAATGTTCAATTTTTGTTATATTAGTCCTTGACTTGTAATACAAAAAGTGGAGATGTAACTGTTTTGTGTATGTTTGAGTCTTCCAGTTAAACTGCTGTTTGGTCACCTTTTCAGATCCCTACTCATCTTCCCTGTGATGTGCAGAAGGGGCTTCTCTCTCCTTTTGTATTTTGCTTCCCTGGTAAACCTGTACAAAATAACTGTCCTAAACTATTTAGACTCCTACTTCTTTCAACATGTCAATAAACAACATTTTGTGTGCCATAGGAGTGTAGTTAGAGCAAAACTGCTTTGTGTGTGCAGCTTGGAGTTTGAATAAATATATGGGCTGAGTAAATACACAGTGACCTCGTTCAGCTGGGGTGGAGGGGCAGAGTTCATCTCTGTAGCTTCAGACTTGGCTGGCTTGAGCAATGCTCAAATGAGACCTGTCCCCAGGGTGCCTACTCAGCCGAGAGGGAACGGTGTCCCCAGGCAGGACAGTCAGTCCCATAGGTGGTGTTTGTTCTTGCTCAGGGCTTCACAGGGAGATAAACACTCCTGAGAGGTCTGAGTAAGGAGTGTTAAACATGTACATTATAACTTTGATCAGGTGGGCTCTGATAAATTCCACTTGAATTTTTGAACCTTGCTTCCTATGAGGAGGTTCTTGAAAGCACAGATGTGAATCACAGAATAACCAGGTTGGAAGAGACCCACTGGATCGTCGAGTCCAACCATTCCCACCAATCCCTAAATCATGCTCCTAAGTACCTCATCCACCCTCACCTTAAACACCTCCAGGGACGGTGACTCAACCACCTCCCTTGGCAGACCGTTCCAATGCCTAACCACCCTCTCTGTGAAGAATTTTGAAGAGCTCAGTGCTCTGAAGTCGGAAACCAGTTTGCTGTTGGAGACTACCCTTCCCCCATGGACATACTAAATTTAAATTCAGTTCTGCAGAGGCCTGGTGCTTTCTTTTACCGACTGGAATTCACAAAAGAAAGCAGCACTTGGCCCTCAGATTTATTTGAGCAGCTCTCAGTTCCTTTGAAACTGGGATTGTTTCCAGAGCATTCAGGAATGGCTTCCATAGCAGCACAGTGCTTCAGTTTGGATAATGGATGCTGGCCCTTTTCTCACTTATGAGGACCTGAATGTGATCTTCTCTTTGCATAATAGGAAATTTGTGGTGCCTTGCATCTAAAGGACACTCTGTACCTCCTACAAACTACCATGCAAATTGGCACAACCTACAGCCAAGGATTTTGGGAGTAGAGGTGGGGATAGTAAATTCTTCATGGATCTGTTGTATCTTAGTGATATAGGAGAAGCTTGGGTAGAAGCTGATGAGTGTAGGGATCTTACGGTGGCACCCTGACTGGGCATTGTGATATTAAATGTTGTGTTTGAGCTGCTGTAGTTCTGTATGTGGGCCTTATCAATTAGCTTAAATATCTTCATGCTGGAACTACCTCCAGAATAAGCGAATTTTTATTTCAATCAATTTATTGGACAGCTACAAGCTGTTTTTAGAAGACTGGTAGTAGTTAGGCACATCTCTCTACCTTTGCTTCATTGTTTTCCACTTAGTTTTGTACTGCCTTGAAGTCTGGGATCACCTGTTTTGCATCCAAACTGCTATCAGACCACAGCAATTTGAATTCTTCTCTGGACCAGTTGTCAGCACACGCTTGTGGTTCTGCTGGATGACTCAGAGCAGGGAATGCAGGCGTGGGATGGCTTCCACACGGGTGTAAGTGGGTGGCCTGGTCACACATGCTTGCTAGGGTAAAGTTACTCCATCAAAATGGTTTGAACAAACTTAAATTAGCGGAGCAGCTTGCTACTTTCTGTTATGCTGTTATGTGGCTGTGCCTGGCAGCCGGAGCCCTGAGGCTACATCAGGTTTTGTTGGACCACAGCCAAGGTATTGCAAGGCTCACAACAGAGCTTGCATTACTGCAGCAAAGAGGTGGTGATTACAACCTGTACCAGATAAGTTTTATGTTCAGGAATAAAGTTCATATTGTATATACAATGAATGAAGCCCAAAGCTGAAGATCTTGTGGAATGCTACTGAATTTTATCAGTCTGTTAAACTCTGCTCTTAGTTACCTTTCAGCTTGGCTCATCTTCCTCCCACTTTTGTTCCAAAGTCAAGTACTGCTGTTAAACTACTTAATAGAGGGTTACTGAAGTTGTTAGTTTCTTCGAAGATAGATATTTAAGCAGGAAAATGGGGAATTGTTCTTTAAGTCTTGAAGCAAATAAGTTGATGAATTGCATCCCTGTGTGTTATGTGTGGCTGTAGAATTAGTCTTCCCAATTTATACCTGTGAAGTTGTTCAGTGAATTCCTTTTTTCTCCTGTGTCTTCTGCAGGTATTCGTTACAGTTTGGATGTTAGTGTGGATGAAGTCAAAGCGTTAGCATCTCTGATGACATACAAATGTGCTGTGGTTGGTAAGCGATAACTTTTTAAGCAAGAATGTGATCTTTAATTGCAATCAATACTGATGTAATTCACAGGAAAAAAATCCCAACCAAACATCTAAAGGATTAAGTTTTAGACACTGATTTCTGGCTAAAATGTGTAGCAAGATTTTAAAACATGGTGACCAAAATAATAGCATGTATTTCCTCTGATGTAACTATAGATTCTGGAATAAAGTAGCATTTTCATTTGCAAAATCCAGCTTCTGCTACCTAGCCCCTCACATAAAAGTACTGCCTCGTGAACTCAAATCAAAGTAAGACAAACTGAGATTAGGAGGGGGCTAATTTTAGGGAGAACAGATGAAGGCTGTAGAGGATTCAGGCAAGAGAGCTATGGAGAGAAGTATAGAATTTCTTTATAGGTTATAATGAAGTATAAATCATACGTGGCCCCTGTATTGTAGCAGAGTTTGTAAAGGATCTGCACATTACGTCCAAGAAAACAAAATACTTTCTTAAAATCTATACAGAGACACTTGACTTGCAACGTAAAATTTTTGAGCCAAGCCACTAAAATGTAAAATGGTAAAACCTATTCTTTCTACAAGTACCAAATACCAATGCTTGAAACAAAATTTGTATTGTGAACTTTTGAGTTTCAAAGACTTGTTTTCAAGCTCCTCTTGAAAGGTTTCTCATTTTTAAAGGAGTACCTAGATCAGGTTATAGCTTATGCCTGCGAAGCCCTGAATGTGCCAAAACAAAGTTCACTGCTAAAATCAAAGATAAAATTACTTGCACACTACTGATGTGTTCTGCCTTTATTGTTGAAAGAGTAAAATGATTTTCCTTTGCATTCTTGTAGATGTGCCATTTGGTGGGGCAAAGGCTGGTGTCAAGATCAATCCCAAGAACTACACAGTAAGCTTAATCATAGATAAAAATTTGGTTATCTGCAGTACTGAAGCCAGCCAGTTAAAAAAGCTCTTCTAAGAGCATTATGGACTACTTAAACTTTCCTGCCACTTCTCCCTCCATAAAGGCTGAATTTAGCTTGTGCATGCAATGACTAGGACAAGAGTTCTTAAAAGGTCTGCGTTTCAGAGGTGAAACATGATTTATTGCTTTTTTCTTCTAGTCTCCTGACTTTAAGTAATTTGGAACCTGATTTTTTTAGTTGATGCTGTTAATAAAGGCTTAAATTAAATTACTTTTTGGAAAAGTTTAATGTTTTTGTTTATTTTAACAAATAGTTTATGCTCCATTAAACCTTTCTATGCAGTGTTCCAGTGTGAATAATAACTAACTTGGCTTATAAAGTTTACTGCAGGCTTGCCTTCTTGCCCTAATTAAAATAACATGTACGGAAAGGAAAACTAGAATATGTAACAGATATTCTAAGCTTGAAACCTCTGTAAGGATTTGTGTGAAGTCATTCTCCTGTGTTATTCAACCGGCAGGCCAGCTATTGCTGTTGCTGGTTATAAATCTGTCATGTAGGATATCAGGTTTGTTTGCTGGAAATCTCTGCTACAAGCAGAGCACAGGTTCTTCCTGTGCTACACTCCTGGCTTGTCATGGATCAGAATGTATGGAAGGAAATGTTCCCTTGTGCTGCCTGAATATCAAGAGTCTGTGAAGGAGTGGCATATAAATTATGTAAACATATGAATTGTCCTTTCTTCTAAAAAAAAGGCATGTGTTTTATGCTTGGGCATAAGTTCTAGCAAATATGCATAAACACTAATGATTTGTTGTGATGATTGTTGTTTTCTCCATAGGACAATGAATTGGAAAAGATCACAAGAAGGTTTACCATGGAGCTAGCAAAAAAGGGCTTTATTGGTATGTTGTGCAATATTGCTGTTAAAATTTGAGTGGTTTAATGTGTGTTTTCATCATCCACTAGATAGTATCCTTACATAACCATATTTTTGAGAGCTGTAAATAATTTGAGTATAGAACTTCCAGCAAAGAAATGAGTCACTGCATCTGAGTGCATTTTAAAGTGGACTGTCTTAACTTTTTTTCTGGTGGCCTTTTTGTATGAAAACCACAGAATCTGAGCTCACAGAATCCAAAACAAATCAGATTTCTTAGAGGTAGATTATAATTGTGGCAGAGTTTGTTGCAAATTTAATCTCTATTATCAAACACTTCACTGTTGCTGTTTCCTGTAGCCTCAGTTGAGGCTTTTGGCAGATATCTGAGGAAATAGAGGAAGGAAGTAGAAGATCCACCCCAGAAAACATTGTTGGCTTCACCCCTGGCAACCACCGCAGGCTGCTAGAGAAGCGTAGGTGCCTGTCTTAACAGAACCTCAGTCTCTGTGGTGTTAGCAGGTGTTTCATTCAGATTCTCAATCTTGAATTGTTCTAAGAGCTTGCTGTCTGGAGTTGCTCTCTGGAAGTCTCCTATGGAGAAAGCTAAATGTTACTGGCTCAACTTGTTATTAGATGGAGGGTCTTTACCTGGAGGAGGTTCTTTATGTGAATAGTAAGGCACAGAATGAGTTAAAGGTCTGTCATGTGTTCCTGATGTCTAACTGTCCCTTGGAATGTATATCCATTTATCTGCATTTTGTTGCTCTTCAGTCAGAGTGTTTGTCATCTAAATCAGGCTTCTGTGTAAACACAGTTATTGATCTGTTACCCTAGTCACATGTAACTATTCACTGTGTTGGCTATAGAGATTGTTAGTCCAGTGACCAATAAAATGATTTGATTAAATTTATTTTCCTTTTTGCCTCTGTGGTTGGTACTATGTGACTTCCACAACTTTTAAAAATAAGTTGGTAGAGGCAGAGTTGCATTGAAAATCTGCTGAGCCAGTCTCCCTGATCTTAAGTAGGTTGGGCAGATGCTATTTTTAGTTATCTGGTAGAAACAGACAGAATTTCTTTTTATTACAAAAGATGTATGAAAGTTCTTTCAAAGCTTTATTTCATCAAGCAAGATATAACATCCTTCTAGAAGTGAGCAGTAAAACCAAATATATGCAATACAGTGCAGTGACTGGGAACAGCATATATTCTATTTTTATACTCAACCAGGAACAAAAAGGAAACACTAATGCAAAAAAAAAAAATCCAAACCAATTACTGTTATGTGTATAGAAATCATACCTAGATAGCGTCCTTCCTGGTGATACAACAATGGTCATCAAAAAAAAAAAAAAGCTTTTGACGCATTATCTTACTCTTCTTGTTGACAAAATGACATTCATTTTGCTGAACGGCTTGTGTGAAAGATTGGGGGTTGACAATATTGTACAAATGTGTGACACTGCATCTAAAACTACATTGAATCCAGAAGGATCTGTTGTTGCATAATAAACCGACTATTAAATGGGAAAACAGTTCTTTGCCAAGCCCTGCCCAGTTCCCAAGGGAATAATGGTTGAAGATAACTCTTCATGTTTGATTGTTAAAAGCTATTTTCACTGTTGCCAACAGGACCTGGTGTTGATGTGCCTGCTCCTGATATGAGCACAGGGGAAAGGGAGATGTCCTGGATTGCTGACACCTATGCCAATACCATAGGACACTATGTGAGTTTTGAGTAAAGGCTTTTTATCTAGAAATCTATTATGCTGCTTAATCATATAATTTTATTTAGCTATTTTATTTTAGTGTATCTAAATATATTCTTGCAAACTGTAACAACTTAATTGGTGGCAAGTTTTTAGGGTACAGTTAAGGAAAGATAGCTTTAAGGTTATTCTAGCCTCAAACTGTTTGATACAATACTGATTGTAGCTCCTCAGCAAGAAGAAAATGTGCTTATAAAGGTCTTGTGCTCAGTCTAAAGTAGGCTTCTATTTCTCCCACTCCCCTCTGTTTTTTATTAGTACTATAAGTACTAATTTAAGTTGTTTAAACTATGATTTCATAATAGTTAGTGTAGTCTTAAAGTACTGAATCTTTCCATTTTGGACCACTGAATTTACGAATGTTATTAAATAAATGCTCATGGTTTTGGTTGTTCAAGAGACAGCATAAATTAGGTGTGCACTGGTGATGCAATCTGTGAAAGTAGAGTACTCTAAGGTCCCCCAACAGTAGCAAGTAATCAAGCAAGTAATCAGTGTGGTCTTCAGCAAATTCTCCGGAATGTAAAGCAAAAGGACACTGATACAATTTTTTGCCCAGAAGGCAATTAAAAAAAAAAAAAAAAAAAAAGGTTAACCTGTAATTATAGCACTTAATTTGGCCTTTCTCCTTATGTTTCTGGGGTTATTGGTACCTGGTTTGACTGTACCAAAACAGTGACTGTTGCTCAAGCAATTTTATTGTATACTTTAAACAAGGAAAGTGTATTGTGGACAATTTCTTTCTTAATGCTCTACTCTGTGCAATCCAAACTTTCTAGCTTCTCTTTCAGATGTTTCTGCTACTCCAGCAGGTCATGCTTTGCTAAGGAGCCTTGCCATACCTTCATATCAGTGTGTTAATATGCTAAGCTTTTACGTGTTTGCCTCTCCTAGCTCCTCTTGAATTGAGAAGACTTTTCACTTCCTGCAGTCCCTTCCAACCTCAGAAATGCAGCGGGCTGTATGCTCCTGGGAGTAAGGCATTAGAGCCACCCAGCGCAGCACTCCGGCACGTCTGTTTGAGACGTGCCTGGCTTTCCTGAGAAAGTCTCTTGGCAGGCTACTTGTTTTGTGCAGTCTGGTGCTTTTAACAATAGGAGGATGGGGTGGCACAGGTTATTCTAGATCTGAAATGCAACCCAAGATATGTTACAGGGGAGAAGGGAGGAATGGCTGAGGAATAGGCTGTGGCATGCTGATTAGTTTAGTTAAAGCACATCTACAGAGAGTTGTTGGATAGGGATATCACTTTGAAACATTACTTGCTTTTTATTACTCATGTAAATATTTTAGTTTAAAGCTTTAAACCTGATAAAAAGTCAACTATGACTGCAAAAAGACCTTGACATACAGAGAGGCAGTTTGCTCCTTTAGTCATAAATTCTAATGTTTAAGAAAAGTACTGCCTCAAAGCACTTCAAGTTTTAACGTTTAACTCATTGCACTAAAATACGTTTCACTGATACAGCAGCATTGTTATGTTATGACTGGCATGGAAGGCTCACTGCATGTGTCCTGCTTTAAGATTTGATCTATTTGCTAATGGTTCACAGAGAGTTTTATACAGATGCTTTTCAGAGTTTTTAATAGGTGGAAAACTAAACACTGATACAAGAGATTTTTAAATGGCTGAATTTCTCATTCTTTCCGCCTTGTAGTTTCCCAGCCTGTAGTGTAGTCCTACACATACACACACTTCAATGACAAAAGAAAACAAACAACTACTGAGGCTACAATACTGTTTGAATTATGCTATGCCAACTTCTTTTATTTCTTGACTGTCTTTGCATGGTGGTATATCCTTCTTGAAGCATAAAGAAAGCTTAGTTTTGGTGCACTTTTCTGATTTGGGTACATTTCTGATTTAGGTATATTTTTTGTACTTAAAGAATTGAAATAAGGAAAAAAATTATTTACTTAATTTTGAGTTGTTCCTACATGAGAGAGGGAACAGTAGCCTTAGTGAACTACTGTGGAGAATGGCCAGGTATAGAAAAGGTAAGAACTCTGACTAGACTGTAAAAAGTGGAGTAATCTATCAAAACCAGTTTGCAGAGGAAGTTGTTTTAGATACTTATCTGCTTGAGACACCAAGAACAAAAATAAAGGTGATTGAGAAATACCAAATATATAGAAGTGACCACAGGGGAGGGAGGGAAGGGAACCAAGAGCTGAAAATGGTTGTTGAACAAAGTGAAATGAACCATAATTCAGAAAACAGGTGGATGCTATACAAGGGACTTTGTTCAGTTGAGTGGAAAGATAGCTCCTCAGCGAGAAGGATCTGCCTGAGAAATCTACAGACCTGATGAGTCATTGTGGCTGCACGCAGATGTGTTCAGAGAGCTTGAAGTGGAAAGGAAAAACCAAATAACGGATACAAACAAATAGGGAAAAACTACTTGAAACTTGACATGCAGAGCCAGGAAGCTGGAGAGGCAAGGAGAATGTTATTACAGTATGGAAAGGGGTTAAGGAATGAGCAGGAACTCAGTGTCTGAACTTTGCCAACTAAGTACTAATACATAAGTCTTTAATGCTAGCCATTAGGCATTTTACAAGCTTCTTATTAAAAGCCCTGGTCTTTCTTTTGGGTCCAAATATGTGTTTTAACATTTTTTTGATGGACTTAAACACAAGGTTTTTAGGACTTTGACATCAACCATGGTTTGTATATGTGACTTTTAAGAAGACCTGGACCTGTTCTTGCCTCATGCTCTGTTTCCTTGCCAAACCATGCAAGTCTTTAATAACTACCTCGTTAACTGTTCCAGAAAATCCATCTTAAGTTGCTGGATCAGTGGTTTATATATGGCTGAAGTTTTTGATTAAAAACATCCTTTCCACTCATCTGTACTTACTGGCATATCCAGCTGACTTTTGGGATGTTGAGGGAGTTTAATAAATACATTCTGTATATGGTGGGAGGCTGTATTTCTTTGAGTATTTGTAAAACATACTTCCTTCTTTGAATGCACAAAGACTGAAATGTAGCTTCAATCTGAAACAGAATGAAAACATAAAAAATACTTCAAAACAGTAGGGCAAGCTTGTTCCTAGGAAAACATGACTGAGGATCTTATTTAGTCGATATGCCACCAGAGGGAGCATACAGCTTAATGAGAGCAACAGAGTTATATTTTGGGAAACTGGATTGGGAATTTTGTGGCAAGGCCAGCATCCACCTGAGTTGTTTGAGGAGGGGTTTTCTCTAGCTTTGTATGGTTAACTCACTAACACTTTCAAACAATAAATGGTTTTTGTTTCCATTATGGCTCTAGTTGTAATCTGCCATTCTGTCTCCACTTACTTTTGTCTGTTCCTTTCCTTCCTCTCACCAAGCTTCTTGCACTCACACCACAGGCATGCGAATGCATTTGGCACAAGTGATGGAGAGGAGGGAGCCTCCCAGTGAATGTGGCTGTTGGAATAGAAACCCATCCGGCTGCTGGCAGGCTTATTTCAATGGATTCCCTTTCATCTCTACTCTTTCACTTGTGTTGGCTGCCAAGCCACTGTGTGACTGTGCTCCCAGGGTGTGGGGAGCATGGGAACCAGTGATGACAGGACAGGGAGACCCAAACAGTGTCTAGTCTGGAAGAAATGTTTCCAAGTTAGTTATTAATTTCAATTTGAAAAAAAAACAAACCAAAACTGTTTTAAAATAGTCTGTTTTATGCTGGCTGGCTGCCTAGCATATGGGAAATTTAATCTTATTACCACCAAATTAACAATAGTCTTGGTGGTATGTATTGATTTTCTGAGCAAAAGTAGTAAATACTTGCCTAACTCTTCTCATAGATCTTCGTATCCTAGATTTTCTTCTGAGATTAAACATCTGTGTATTCTGACAACAGGAAGGCTTGTATTGTTGTGTCTAATTCCTTGGTGTAAAGGAACACTGAAGCAGCTTTAGCTGTGACCATTCCAAGGATATATGAGCCCTGTAAAAGAATAAAATATCAAGAATAATGATGGAGATTGTGGCTGTAATAGGAGCTAATTTTGAGAAATGAATCTCTTAAGCTTTTTGATTTGTCAAAGGTCTACTTTTTGGTAACAGTGCAACAAAGATGCCATGGTATTTAATTAGCCATAGACTGAAGTTCATATACACTTAAATGCAAAAAAAAAATTACAGCCAGTATCCAGTATTGCAGTACACAACTTTTCCATTTTCTACTACAGTACTTCTGAGAAGCTGTTCCCACAAGCTAAGGAAGGAAATCTTTACAAACTAAGTGTAAATAAAGTATATCATGTTCTGACTCTCAAGATCCCTATTTTCCATTGTCTTTAAAGTATATAAAACTTATTATTCCAGGTGTTCTTTGATTAATCCCATAGCTTATAATTCTTGGCTGTTTTGCAGGATATTAATGCACATGCATGTGTAACTGGTAAACCCATCAGCCAGGGTGGAATCCATGGGCGTATATCTGCAACTGGTCGTGGTGTCTTCCATGGAATTGAAAATTTCATCAATGAAGCATCATATATGAGTATATTAGGAATGACTCCTGGATTTGGGGACAAAACATTTGCTGTTCAGGTAACTTTTCCTTGAACTGCAGGGAAAAAGCAGTAAGCAAACTTCTAGTAGAGCTGCTTTTAAAAAGGCATTTATTAGAAATAAATCCTGTTAGGCTTTTGCGACTTCCTAGTTAATCTTTACTCTGAAACCTTAGAAACACTTTTCAAGCAAAGGTACCCTTTATTTTGACCTGTTTTTTAAAAACTGAACTTCTGTTTGCACTCTACAGGCACAAAGCCAAAGCTCTAGTCCTTATAAACATAGGCTGCAAAGACCAAAATGAAATACTGTTAGAGGAGTTCTTTAAGGGACTGCACGCTTGTCAGCAAGCTGTGATGCTGTTTCTGCCTACACTGTTCTGCAAAAGAAGACTATTTGTAGAGAAGGAATCGGGAGTTTTGTTCTTGTTCCACTACAGAAGGAGCAGTTGGAAAAGTAGAAACCAATACCTAATTCTAAATTTGTAGGTTTGAAGGCATATTTTTGGTGCTTGTAAGACTTCAGGCTTAGTGTAGTTGAATTTTGAAGGGGCTCGGTATTCAGTAATATGCATTATCACTACTCTGGTCTCCAGGAGGGCAGACTTTGTCCTTTTTGGGGATCTGCTTGGTAGAGTACCATGGGATAAAGCGCTGCAGGGAAGAGGAGCCTAAACAAGCTGGTTAATATTCAAGGATTACCTCCTCTGAGCTCAGGAACAATGCATCCCAATGAGGAAGTCAGCCAAAAACACCAGGAGGCCTGCATGGATGAACAAGGAGCTCCTGGACCAATCTGAATACAAAAAGGAAGCCTATGGAGAAGTGGAAGGCCAAGGATATCAAAGGACAATAAGAAAAGCTTCTGTAGGTGTGTTGGTGATAAAATAAGACCAGGGGAAATGTGGACCCTCTCCAGAAAGAAATGGGAGACTTGGTTATCTGGGATATGGAGAAGGCTGAGATATTTTGTGACTTTTTTTGCTTCGGTCTTCACTGGCAGGGGCTTGAGCTGCACTGCCCAAGGTGCAGAAGGCAGAGACAGGGACTGGGAGAGCAAAGAACGACAAATGGTAGGAGGCAATCAAGTTCAAGACTGTCTAAGGACTGTGAAGGTGCACAAGTCCATGGGACCTGGTGAGACTCATCCATGGATCTTGAGGGAAATGGCAGATGAAGTTGCTAAACCTCTATCTGTTGTATTTGAGAAGTCATGGCAGTCTCGTGAAGTTCCCACTGACTGGAAAGGGGGAAGTAAAACTTCCAGTTTTAAAGGTGGGGGGGAAGGAAGATCTGTAGGGGAACTACAGGCTAGTCAGTCTTATCTCTCTCCCTAGCTAAGGCATATGTAAGATAAGGAGGTGATTGGTGACAGCCAGCATGGCTTCACTAGGGGCAAATAGTGGCTGACTGATTTGGTAGCTCTCTATGGCAGAGTTACAGAGGTAGTGGCTAAGGGAAGAGCAGCTCCTACCGGGACTTGTGCAAAGCAGTCAGCACTACCCTGCATGACATCCTTGTCACTAAATTGGAGAAACATGGATTTGAGAGATGGACTAGTTGGTGAATAAGGAACTGGCTGGATGGCCACACTCAGATGAGTTGTGGTTGATGGCTCAATGTCCAAGTGGAGACCAGTGATGAACAGTATTCCTCAGGGGGTCCATTTTGGGACTGGTGTTGTTTAACATCTTTTTTGCAGATGTGGACAGTGGGATTGAGTGAACCCTCAGCAGGTTTGCTGATGGCACCAAGCTGTGTGGCATGGTTGGCATGCTGGAGGGAAGGGTGACATCGAGAAGGACCTAAACAGACTTGAGAGGTGGCCTCGAGTGAACCTTGTGAAGTTCAGCAAGGCTAAGTGCAAGGTCCTTGGGTTGCAGCAATCACAAGCACAAATACAGGCTGGACAGAGAATGGATTGAGAGCAGCCCTGAAGAGAACGACTTGGGAGTGGTGGTGGATGGGAAGCTCAGCATGAACCAGCCAGTGTGGACGTGCAGCCAAGAAAGCCAACCATATCCTGGGCGACATCCAATGAAGTGTGACCAGCAGGGCAAGGGTGGGATTCCCCCTCAACTCCACTATTGTGAAACCTCACCTGGAGTACTGCGTCCAGCTCTGGAGTCCTCATCACAGGAAGGATGTGGATCTGTTAGAATGAGTCCAGAAGAGGCCATGAAAATGATCGGGGGGGGGGGGGGGGGGGGGGGTGGGGTGGAGAACAGGCTGAAAGACTTGGGCTTCTTCAGCTTAGAGATCCAGGAAACTGCCTAGCAGCCTTCCAGTACTTAAAGGAGACCTACAGGAAAGCTGGGGAGGGGCTCTTTGTCAAGGGAAGTAGGAATAGGACAAAGGAGAATGGTTTTGGTCTGAAAGAGGGAGTTGAAATGATGTGTTAGGAAGATTTTTTTTTTTTGCTGTGAGAGTGGGAGGCTCTGGCACAGGTTGCCCAGAGAAGTTGTGAATGCCCTATCCTTGGAAGCATTCAAGGCCAAGTTGGATGGGGCTTTGAGCAACTTGATCCAGTGGGAGGTGTCCCTACCTATGGCACGGAGGTTGGAACTGGATGGGCTTTAAGGTCCGTTCCAACTCAAACAATTCTGTGATTCTATAAATTTAAATTTAGACAGTCTTGTTTGTATGGGACCACCTCAGAAATGTATTAGAAATTGTATGCTTTAATGTGAATAAATAATGATAATATTTTTTTATGCTTTCTGTTCTGGTAGGGTTTTAAACTTGTAAGCTTTTCATACTGAAATTAAATGAGAATATTTCCTGGCCTGCAGATGTTAGTCAAACCATAGGATTGTCATACCAAAATCCATAAATTCCTTTAAGACAGTCCCAGTTATAAAATAAATATACTTAATATTCCTATGTTGATAAATATCATAGTTTTGACACTGTTATAGTTACATTAATGCTTCTCTTCTCTACTAACTATATAAAATCTTAGCACAACTATATGTTGCTTGGTACAACGCATCTTTTCTGTAGCGGTATTCAGACCAGAATATATATGGATTTCTCCCATCTTTCCTGTATCCATCATCTAATGCCAATAGATAAAGAACTATTTAAAGCAACTCAAAGCTATATAAGCCTTAGCAGTAATCATCATGGTAGTTGAAGGATTAACTACTCTTCCCTTTCTCTTTCCACCTGCAGGGATTCGGTAATGTGGGCTTGCATTCTATGAGATATTTGCATCGTTTTGGAGCAAAGTGCGTTGCTGTTGGAGAGTTCAATGGTTCCATCTGGAATCCTGATGGGATTGACCCCAAGGAGCTAGAAGATTTCAAATTGGTATGAAACTTTGCTGAGCAGAAATAGATTCATTCTTTTTGGCTTTGCAAGTGCATAGGATGACTGTAGACTGGTGTAGAACTGTGCTATTTGAATCATACTGCAATTAGCATTACAAAATGGCTTAAGAATGTTGATTCTTCTGTCTTTCTCCTTATCCCTAATATGTGTAGAGATGGCACTTTTTTCACCCTTTGACCTGGCCCTCAGAAGAATGACAAGGGCTTGCATGTGTGCAGACTAATTAGTTCGGTTTCAGAACTGGAGTTCATGGTTACTTAGCTTTTCTGATGACTAAACCAGGAAGGATGTCTCAAGAAACCAGGGCAGGGAGGCTCCTGAAGGATTCCTGGTTGAGAATCAGAAGCATATGGACATTTAAGACTTCAAAGTGAATTATTGCTGCTGCTTACCCTCTGGATGTTTGTAAATAAATGAAAGCCTGTCTGGCAGTGCGGCTTGGGTATTTATTTTATAATGAAAAGTGTATGTGGTCTTTTTATTTCACTCTCCAAGTGAAGCAGTCTTGAGGGGACAGTTCGCAGGCACTAAAATATGAATTTTTACTTACAGTTTCTGAGGGGCTTATTTGATACATTTTCTGTTACGTGGGGAGAATTTGAATGTCTTTGTCACTCCCTTTCTCAAAAGAGTGAAAAGATTCTGTCACTAAACAAAGGCTATTGTTGTAGTACTGAATTTTAGAATGATAGTTCTAAATTTTATGTGATGCAACTTACCCTGTGCATAGCAGACTGATAGGTCATTTCAGTTATTTGAAAACTGTTGTATTTGCTATGTATTTTAAGAGTTGAGGAGGACTATTTGTTTCTAAATGCTTCATAACCCAGATGGTTATCAGTGCCTTGGCCCAGAGAACAGTTATGCCTCAGTCATAGGATCTTTGACTGTTACCCATGCCAACAGCTTCCTGGCCTGTATCAGACACAGCGTGGCCAGCGGAGCAGGGAAGTGATTCTTCCCTTGTATTCAGTATTGGTGAGGCCGCACCTTGGATCCTGTGTAGTTTTGGGTCCCTCACTACTCGAAGGACATTGAGGCACTCGGGTGTGTCTAAAGAAGGGCAATGAAGCTGGTGAAAGGTCTGAGCACAAGTCGTTTGATGAGCAGATGAAGGAACTGAGATCATTTAGCCTAGGGAAAAGGAGGCTTGAGAGGAGACCTGATCTCTGTCTACAACTGCCTGAAAGGAGGTTGTAGCAAGGTGTGTGTTGGTCTCATCTCCCAAGTTACAAGTGATAGGACAAGAGGAAAAGGCCTCAAGTTGCGCCAGGAAAGGTTTAGATTACATATTGGGAGAAATTTCTTCACAGGCTGCCCAGGGAAGTGGTTGGGTCACAGTTCTTAGAGGTATTTAAAAAACAGGTAGTTGAAGTGCTCAGGGATATGGTTTAGTAGTGAACAGGTATGGTTGGACTTGATGATCTCAAAAGATCTTTTCCAACCTAACAATTCTGTGATTCTTTATAGCTTGCTTTTTATGCTAATCGAGGTTAAAAGAATGTTTTGTTCTGTCTTTCTAGTACTGCTGCTTCCCCCTTCTTTCTTTTTTGAAATTTAGAAGAAGGGAAGGAAGTTATCCAAGTACGCACACTAAAAACACTCTGGTTTCTTTCCTTGCAACAGCAACACGGGACAATCATGGGCTTCCCTAAAGCACAGACACTTGAGGGCAGTATTCTGGAAACAGACTGTGACATTCTCATCCCTGCTGCCAGCGAGAAGCAGTTGACTAAAGCCAATGCTCACAAGGTTAAAGCAAAAGTAAGTTGGAGAGTTCAAATGCAAATGAAAAATAAGGAGGGCGTGTTTAAATACTCATGTTCAGTAATTAGCACATATGGATACAAGCATACCTCTGAGTTACTTCTGTGATTCCTTTCAGATTATTGCAGAAGGTGCCAATGGACCTACGACCCCTGAAGCTGACAAAATCTTCTTGGAGCGGAATATCATGGTTATCCCTGTAAGGTTCTATTATGACTTTTGATTTTCATTGCAAGAGTAGTATTTCTGTGAGTTGTAGTAAGACATTATTTATTGAAGGGTTTTATTAATAGCTAGCTGTTAAGAGCTATTAACAACTAATGTCTAGGAAACAGGTGTCAGTGTTGCTTAAGACAGGCAGTAATTACTTAAAGATCTTACTGCAACTGTAGATGAGCAAAGATAGCTCATGAAAAGTATCTGTTTGGAAGAGAGAACAAGCCACAATTAGTTTTTATATCTGTAGTTTTGCATTTTGGAGTATTAGCTGACATCTGTGCAACTAAGTAGCACACTAAGCAAAGGAAGAAGACAGAGTAAATGTACTGACCACTATGTTTGTAACCTTTGCATCGCTGGGTGATGCTCTGACAGAACCATATATGGTAGAGTGAAGAGAGCAAATGTTGCCTATAGTGATAATTTGAAAAGATAAGACCTGTCCAGGTGTAAGAATAACCTGTTCCCAGAGAAAGGGTGTACTGATCAAGTGATATTGCTATGAAGAATGGCTGATCTTCAACCTTTACTCACTGAGATGACTTAATAATGCCCTAATTTTCTTGATTAAAAACTTGTGCTAAAATAAAAGAGAATAGCCAAGCACACCTGAACTTCGTGTGTTGTAAAGTCAAGTCGTCTTTTAAATCAGTAGAAGTAATCGCTGGGCTGTGGAAGAGAATAAGTGTTGTTGTGTAAGAGGATTGACTTCTGTACTGCAGTTCAGTACTTTGTACATAATCCTTCTACTTTCTTTTCCTTGATACAATCGAGCTGTCTTTGTCACATGGTCACAAATCAAGACATTTACTTTTTCTGTGCAGGATCTTTACCTGAATGCTGGTGGTGTAACAGTATCCTATTTCGAGTGGCTGAAAAACTTGAACCATGTCAGCTATGGCCGCTTGACTTTTAAATATGAAAGGGATTCAAACTACCATTTGCTCAGTAAGTGCTCACGTTTGCTTTCATTCACTGTTTATTTAATAGATTAGCAAACACCACAAGTGAGAGGAATGATTACAGAACTGTTTAAAATTCACCTCAATTTCCTGCAAGTCCATTATTGCCACATACTGAAGCATAGGAAAGATTTTAGAAGGTACCTGACTTGCAAGGCTAACAGCTTAAGTTCAGTGCATACTTTTCCAGTTATCTTTTAATTCATAAAGAGATGCTTCCCTCCGTTTTATGAAAATACTGAACTCAGAACACTGTATTCAGGATTTATTACTACTTAATAAATGTCTTTCAGCTGTACACTTGGTATTTGAGAAGTATTCAAATTTCAAATGGATTGTTCAACACATACAACAATAGAGGTGTTTTTTTTTTATAAAGGGCAAGAATGCAATTGATAGATTTGCTGTAAAAATCTGCTTAAAGTACAGCTCCACTTAGGGTCATTTTGTGCATCCCCATTTCTGGGCCTTGGTACCGATTACATGGAGAGAGGAAGCTTAATGGAGAAGAACTGCTGGATATTGCTTCATTTGAAATAGTTCTCTGTAGCAAACACCTGAGAACCTCGGAATGTTGGGCTGAACAAAATGTACATATGAATGTTTTCTACTATAACCTTTTCTCATAAGTGGTGCCTTTCAAGGTGTTTCTAAAGTGGTTGAGGGTTATGGCAATTCTAATTTAAATCTCTTTCTTAACTTCAGCATTGTGTCATCTGAAATATTCTGCAATGTTCCTTAGGAAACCTTACTAATTAAATGTGAAGAATTAAGATGAAATCAATGTGTCAGTTCAAAATACGAAAACAGTTCTCATGTCCTAAGGAAAAAACCTAAAATGCCACATGAGCTTTTTTCTTAATGAGTAGTGTGCATGCCAAGTGCAATAGGGGATAACAGATTGCTTTAATTTCAATAAATGTTTTGTCTAATGCTGTTCACTAAGTTAGGAAAGTTAATCCAGATTCCTCCATCAGCTTTATGAGGTTAGTGGAGTGGGATCAATACATCTACAGTTGCTTGAATGTGACTGTACTAGATCAAAGTTACTAATAATATTGTGGCATTCGCCTGTAAAAACAGAAAAATCGACATCTTTCCCTATTCTTATAGAACAGGAATTGCTCCCTTTGTCCCTATAGTCTGCATTTCATACTACTGAATGCTGAAGTCCCAGGGTTCAGCCCCTTTGATAGGAAGCACATTCCTTTCCTTGACAGTTACCTTGCTTCTTGTTTTGTTTTTTTTTCTAGTGTCTGTTCAGGAAAGCTTGGAAAGAAAATTTGGGAAACATGGTGGAACTATTCCAGTTGTGCCTACAGCAGAATTTCAAGATAGGATATCGGTAAGCAGTTGCTGTTGGGGTTTTTTAATGTTACTGCAACTGCATTGTGGTGTTACACCTGCAATCAAAATGCTACCATTGTAGCTATCATGGGGGATTTTGCCCGAAACAAAGCTTTAGTACATAGTTAGCTTGATGGCCAAACAAATAAAGCAAGCAAATGACCTGAGCTGCCCATGAATACTGGAAGTAAGCCTTTTTTTCTTTTACTTGAGCCTGTGTAAAATACCTCCAATATTGTTAAAAAGCTATGGTTTTAATACAAATATGTTTTGTATTTGTAATTAGTGTTAAATTGCATGTTGCTGTTTGTATACTGGAATCAGAGCAACAGGCTTCCTGCATTGTTCAGACACTGTGCAAGTGTGGTTTTGCTGGGAAGAGGGCAAGAAAACCTTAAAAACCTGTGGGTTTTCCTAGTGTTTTTGTTTGCTGTGAAATAATATTTCTGCTGGCTAACATGATAAATACATAGATTCCACAATTCTTTGAACTCTAGCTATCATAGTCTGTGGAGCTTTTGTAGTGGGAAATACTGTCCCAGACATCACCAGAATCTGTTTTGGGAATCTTGTTGATATACTTTGCCTAGATTACCAAACAGCTCTTACGAGATCCGATGCCACAGAGTTTGATGCACTGTTTATATAATTCCAGGATAATAGAGACAAGAGCTGGGTGAAAAATTGTAGGGTATTCCTCTAAGACTTAATTAATGGGCAAAGAAATGACAGGTGAAATTCATTGTTATCTAATGTGTAGCAATACATAGTGGGGAAATTTTCCTATAAAATGGTGGGTTGTGAGCTCATCCATTTGCATTCAAATTAAAGATTCAGAGGTGGTGACAAAATATATGCTTAGAAATCCATAGCTGTCAAAAAGCTAATCCAGCATTAGAAATTGTACCGAAGGGAAAAGTATAAGACCGACTAATGATGCCACAGTATAAATTCAGAGTGTGTCTGACTTCTGAACACTGCATACAGGTTGGGTCTCTGTATCTTAGAACACTGTAGGTGTGGAAAAAGTTGAAAGTGAGGTCACAGGGCTGGACTTGATGGAATCTGGGCTTAATGATTTTAGAGGTCTTTTCTAACCTTACTGATTCTAAGAATAATCAAAGCTACAGAAGCTTCCCATATGTGGAACAATGAACTAACCTAGGTCTTATTGGCCTCAGCTGGTCTGGGATTGGAGGTGCATTCAAACAAAACCAGTGGAGTGAGGCGCAGGATGAAGAACAGGGGTGGTTTCTGGCACAGCAGACAATTAAGATGTGCAGTGCTCTGCTAAGGGATATATGAAAGCTAAAAGGGTTGGTTTTTAAACACAGGTTGAGCGGAGATGGGAGATATGTGGGTGAAAAACTCCAGTGAGTTGTGCAAAACATTAAACCATGCTCCCTCAGGAAGAAGTCAGGGGAAGTCCATGTAAGCTTGGGCCACTGTCAGATGATAGAAATCGGCTGTAGCCTGATCCAGTGTGAGTGAGCATTTTCATAGATGTTAGACTAAATTAATTGTGTGATAAATAGGTTCTCTGGCTTAAAGCAATTGCTGTGGTCTCTTAAACGCAAGCCATAGAAACTGGCCTAGTAATTTTTACATCCAGCCCAAACTGGTGTTTGAGTGAAAGCGTGTATTTTGTGAAGGTAGGTCTCAAATTATTATTGAATTACAGCAGTCAGGATGATAGAATGTTGAAGCTGATAGTCATCGTAATTCAGGCTACCTTCAATTATTTATTATTCTGTGTATTTAAACTGCAGTGGGAACAAAGTGATAGTGGAGTTGGTTGGGGCTATTACAGTGTTGAGTGCACGAATTTGGGATCCATGGCCTTCCTAAAAATTGACTGTGTTCAACTGCAAGTAGCTTCAATATACCATTTACTCTTGGGAGATGTTATGTTTTAACATTTCTTTTATTTTCTGAAGGCTGAAAACAGTAGTTACGACATCAATAAAAATGCTGACATCATGCATCTAGAAGCTAAGCGCTTAAAAGATTTCAGTGCTTATGTCTGCGGTTTTAGAATTGAATGAAGCGCAATTAGTTCTTCAAGTAACACAGTAGAGGTGATTTGGAGGCTTACACCAGTCCTTGGAAGAAAATGAGCAAGCAAGCTTCAGTAATTATGGGAATCCAACATGTCATTGCTCCTAATATAGGCCTAGTACCTTTGTGTTTTGGATTGAACCTTCATTTTATTCCCTGTTGTTGCAGGGTGCGTCTGAGAAAGACATTGTCCACTCTGGGCTGGCTTACACAATGGAGCGTTCGGCCCGGGTAAGTATTGCGTTAGTAGATATCCTTACAGGAAAAAGAACTTGCATGACTTTGACGGTTTTTGAATGGGTTGTACAGAATTTCTTTGCAATTAGAGGAGTAGGTGAACAGTTCATAATAATGGCAATTGCTGTGGGTATGAGGTATTTCTGCTCTGTGCTAGGATGGCCAGCTTTAACCAAATGCAGTAAGGAGTAGACCCTTATACATGAAATCAGGAAGTATTTACTAGTAGAAGCTGTGGTAAATAGAAACTTTTTAGTAATCCTCTTGTGCTTGATCTGGAACACATACCTAAGAGTGCTTTACCATGAGTGGTTTTAAAATAATCCCTTTATGCAATATTTTTAATTAGTGGGGCAAAGACTGCTTGAGACATCTTGTCTGTCCCTGTATCCAAGGTACACATGGGGCACTGTACTAATCTGGGAAAGATCTTTTTCCTTTTCAGATCTTACTTGTAAGGGGAATCAAGAAATTTTAGAACTGGTCCACAAAGGATCAGAGCTGTTGTACCACTCTAGTGGCTGTTATACTCCTGTCTTGGATCTTTCAAGCAAAGTCTATTATAGTAGCTATGGAAACTTGCAGAAATCACATATGACCTTTTCTGTTTCAGCAAATCATGCGTACTGCCATGAAGTACAACCTGGGTCTGGACCTGAGAACAGCTGCATATGTCAATGCAATTGAGAAAGTCTTCAAAGTGTACAACGAAGCTGGCCTGACCTTTACATAAGCAGGCTGTTACCGCTCCTTATCCTATCCCATCCCTTTCACCATTAATGTACCCTCTTCTTGAGAAAGCTTATCACAAGTTTACATGTAACCACAAAATTTTCTTCTGACATGATAGTAGATTCTACTCTCAATTAGTTTCAGTCCAAACTAGTTTTTGTTTTTTTTTTTTTTTTTTTTTTACAATAAAAATCCATGGATTAGGAAATTGTATACAAGTATATATCTGAAGATACCAGTTCATCTGCGCTTGTGGGGGCCATTCTGGGTATTTTGCCTACAAAACAAAATGGTACATTTTATGTATGAAAGAGTGGTTTTGCCACCTGAGCCACTTCTCAGACTTCAGATCAGATACTGTACTAGATGAGCACTTGGCTCATTATTATTTCATGCACTTTTTTTTAATGATGTAATTTTGGCTTTGGCACTTTCAGTATGGCCTTGTATGATCAATGCTGTGGCATTGTCAGAGGAAGAACGGGCCTCCAGCAGGGATTAACTTTGATAGGAGTCTAATTTTTATTTGTAGTAATCAGGCCTGATTCTTTTTAGGCAGTGGTTTTTCTTTACCTGTGCTGCTGTTATAGGACTGCCTTTTATTGCTTGTTCAAGCTAGCTTGACTGTCACCGTGAAGTATGAAGAGGTGACAGACTAAATATTTTTATAAGCTGAAACTATTTAGCCACTCTAGTTACGTTTTTAACCTATCACCTGCATAACTATTCTGACTATAGGTCAAAAAAAAAGGATAGTCTGGATTTGAAAGCAATCATATTTAGTTTTTTTTGGAATTCTTTTTCAGTCTTTTCCTTTCAGAGGCCTTCTGAAAATTAGGTACTGCCTCAGTGAACAACTCAAGTGAAACTGAGCCCAGAAAGCGTTGGCCACGTTACAGAGGAGGTGGAATGCCGCTACAAACTTAATCCACTGGATTAACACACGCAGCCTTCCCTCCATCCCCCCACCCTCAGGAGGTCTTGTGAGTTTTGAATATATCAGTACAATAAAATGGACCTCAACACAATATTGGATAAAACACAGTTTTTTAAGTATAAGGCTTTTGTCCAGTGGAGTCCCCTTGAAGTGCCAGATGTTATTTATGTAATGAATATGAATGTTTTTTTTAAAAGACAACTAGTCCCTCCCAGAAACTCATGCTTTTTTTCTAACTACTTTGTAACTGCATGACAACCTGCAGAGAAGAGCAGTTATTAAAAAAAGTTGACCTTTCCAAGCCTACTATGCTGGTGTGCTACTGTTTTCTACTTCATTCAATAGCTTTCCATAGCTACAATCAGTCTGTGAATCTCCACAGCACACTTGTTTGTTCATAATATGCCTACTGAGGAGATACTGTCTCTGAGTTATCCTGCAGGGCTGACTAATACAGTTCTCAGGCTCTTGAACTTGCCTGTCAACATGACTTTTGAAGTTGGGTATGTTCGGTAAATAGTTTCAGGTCTCGACTGTTTCCTTTCAAATTTGTGTCGAGAACTATTTTAGTAGTTAGCATTGAGCAATAAACCTGTGTTATGCATTTAACTAGTGCCATACTCCATCGTATATGCTGGTGTCTAGGGTTGTATAAGTACTTTTGGTCATTCAAGTGCAGTGTTTGTGTGTGCGCATTATATGTACACACGCACTGACATTTGTTTTTTTAAAAAATGGAAACCCTTTGAGCATGAAAGAACTACTGTAATCAAGGTGTGACTCTTGAAATGCGAGATCCGTATCTTACTTTTCAGTGCAGGTTTTATGTAAGCATTTATTAGGCAGTAAACTGAAACTAAAATTGTAACAATTCAACTCTGACAAATTGTAACCTACTTCCACCAAATCTCAGGTGCTAAAAACTCATAAATAAATATAGTTATATTATTGAAAAGTGAAAGTATCTTAAAACCTGAATTTCATTATCTGGCAGTGAAGACACTTGGCTAATTAACCGTTGTTCTCTCTCCCTCCCCACTAATTTCCTCTCCAGCTAGTGAAGCACCTCTAATTTGGCCGTGCAGACTTGAAAAATGAGACCTTTCCAGTGTTGGAGTGTATGCAGAGCTGGTATAAATAGATGACTGGGACATCCAGAGGAGGGCCCTGGTCAGAGGGCTGGAGCACCTCCCATACATGGACAGGCAGAGAGAGTTGGGCTTGTTCAGCTTAGAGAAAAGAAGGCTCCAGTGGGGGCCTACAGGAAAGCTGGGGAGGGGTTCTTTATCAGAGAGGGCAGGGATAGGATGAGAGGTAAGGGATTTCAACTGAAAGAGGGGAGATTTAGATGAACTATTAGGAAGAAATGATGTCCTGTGAGGATGGTGAGGCTCTGGCACTGGTTGCCCAGAAAAGTCATGGATGCCCCATCCCTGGAGGTGTTCAAGGTGTTTAGAGGCTTGGGCACAAGGCAGCTTTAGCCTTTTTCTAGCCACTGCTGAAGAAAGCAGTCTCCCTCTGCAATGTAGGTTATTTTTGTAACTGTTGTGTGACACTGTAGTGAGCTTTTTTTTTACTTTAATGTCACTTAGGTGTTAGATTAAACTTGGGGAATGTTGCTCACCTAACACACACATAGCCACACTTGGAAGTTTTATCTTCCAGCTAACATCATCATTACTGCTTGTATTCACTTACACATCACTAGACATTCAGCAAGAAACTTTGTAGGATGTTGGGCAGGGAGCCATTCAGTTCCTGAAGGCAGATTTAGGCACTGATTTGATCCTGCTCTGAACTACACCTCCCAGCTAGAGCAAAACACATCCGTACCATAGCAGGTATTCATATTCTTGTGCAGTATTAAGTGCTGGTTATGTAGATATTTTGTGCTGAATAGTGACTCAGTGAGCACTCTGAAGCCACGAGTGAATTTCATGAGGGTCACAACTATAGCGTTTGGGGTTACATGCTGCCTACAAAACCCTAAATGCAAAAATATCTCTATTACACAGAAGACCAAGCAAAAGATCAGATTTCACCCTGACAAAGAACTCAGACCTGCATCTGTTTTAATTGATGACAGCTGTCATGATCAGGAGGAAGCATTGCAGCAATGGAAATTCTTGCTATCATTTCAAGATGGCAGGTGAGTGACCTCTAAATTACTGTTAGTAACCTGTGAGTGTGTAATATCAGATTCCTTACTCATTGCAGCAGGAAGACATTTCTTCTCTCTCTTAAGTTCATGTGCATGCAGGGCTGGGTTGGGTTTTTTATAGTTCAGACTTAGCCAGTTCTCATTCTTCCAGCTCCTGCTTGATAACTGCCCATCTGTGTGTGACAGGAGTGGTAAATTACTCCATTGCTGTACTCTGTGCTGCATTACGCATCAAGTTTTCACTGTGCAGAGTGGTCGAGGTAGTATCGATGGTCCAGTTCAGACAGTTAAGTTCAGTGCTGAGTTCAATGCTCTGCTGGCATTAATGCTTTGTTTTGCTGTTAGCATTAGTTTGAGCGTCAGGGTGCTTTTTAGAGTGATTATGTATACATTAAAAGCACTTTAGTCTCCATCAGTGCAGTAGCTAACTGCATTTTTACGGATAAGACTAGAACTACCACCACAGTCGCAGAAGAACATAGATCTTGTCTTGTAGTGGCTCTTTAGGTGCTCAGCTTGTGCAATTTGCACACACACAATCATGACTTGCGCTCAGTGACAGAATGGGATTGACACCAAGTCTCATGTCCTTGACTTTACATTTTGCCCTCTTTGAGCCATCCCTTAGCTTGTAAAAAAAAAAAAGGTGATGTTTGTCTGCATTAATAGCATGGCACAGCTTTTGCTCTCTGTGAAGTTAATCCAGTCTTTCTAGACCAGTGACTTTAATGTGTGTAACCAAAGGAACACAGGCAAGACAGGTGGACTGTAAGTATTTTATTTATTTAAGATCATATGTTGTAGAAATTTGTTTATAAAATTCAGTGTTACGTTTTTATCTTCACTGTCCAAAGCTTTTGCCCCATGAAGTTGCTTGATCCGCTATATTTTTTACAGCCTTTTCACCGGTTTCGGCAACTTTGTAGACTTCATCGAGAGCTTTTAAAACAGAAAAACAAGGGTAACTGTAGCACCAGTGCAAAATACCTTTCCCTTTCCCTTGTGATGTGGGATGAGAGGCAAGGCAGGGTTGGGGGACCTATCTGGGATTTCACTGTTGTGACATTATTGAGGTAAAGTGTTACGGTACCTTTCTGACCAGCATCCTTAGCCTGTTCTACTGCTTGCTGCACAGTCTGGCCCACCGTGTTAACTGGAATTAGGAGAAAAACAAGTGTAAATTAAGCAGTCCTTACCCTTCCCCTAAACTCAAGAATCGCATTTTAGAAGGGCAAAAAGATGAAAAATTAGGCACTTTGTTCTAGTGGGAGAGAGTTGTTGTTAGGAAGCTGGCAGTAGTTCCCTGTGTTATCATGTGTCTTGGTATGGATGAAGGTTATGGAAATGTCTGTGTCACCTACAGTTTCAGAAACAAACCCTAGTAGAGAATCAGGTGCAATGAAACCTTCCTTTTAATGAACCTGGGTAAGATCCACATGGAGCAGACTCGTGCTGTTTGACTGGTAAAGGTTATCCCAGCGACTGCACGGAGCTTGATTCTTGCAGCCTGAAAATTGCATGCTGTGAGGGCAGCACATCAAAGTTCAGTGCACAGTCTAATACTTTGCTTGTAGCTAGATAAAATAGTATTCAGCTAGAGACCAGATCAGTTTTAAAGATGTGGAAATGTTCAGTAGAGGAGACGTACTGAGCCATGAAGAACAAGAGAAGGTATTGTCTTAAAGTGGAGTAACTGCAGCCTATGAAATAGTGATGGATATTTGGGTGATCAGGGAAGTCCTACTCATCAGTCCAGTAAAAGCTTTGGGCAAATGGCCTTCAGCTGAGCCTGTATTTGTTTTATTCCCCTTGGCTGCAAATACTGCCCTTGAGAAAAACATTGATGTATTCTGCACAACAGACACTGAAGCAGGGGCTGAGCGAGCAAGATTCCTCATGGACTTTGCATGCGGGAGGAGTGCTGAGGTGAGCAAGGACACATAAGTGGACTGGGAGTGTGTAAAACTTCAAAGGTCTCCAGGCTTGAATCAAAAGGCTCTTCAACAGTAGTTGTTGCATTAAATGTTTCGTAAACCAGTGGCGTATTTCACCTGGGGTTTGTAGGACACTTCCAAATGCTTAGAAGATGTACTAATTGTCATCATGCATCATCTTTTTCTGCAGTTTCCTGATTGGTGATGATTTATATATGCCGCTCATAAGGTGTGGCTAAAGAGAATGCTTCCCGTAGCAATCTTGTGTCAGAGCCAAGTTCGTGGCTCCTTTCAGGAACCATAGGGTAGGCACTAATTTTAGGAATTTGGCAAAGCCTGGTTGTGCCACTCTGCGCTTAGCAGTATCTTGTGGAACTGCAACTTCAGGGCATGTACAGGCACAACTGCAGTAGTTCAGAGATAAGGTAATTAATAGTTGCAGAACCACTAGTTGGACAGTCACATTTTAATTAAAAAAGCGGCATGAAATTCTCCTTTGTTATCATTTAAATGGGTATTTAGAGGGAACCTCTGTAAAACTTCCAGGAATTGGTATGGTACGGACAGTGATGCGGCGTGAGTTCAGCATCACATGCTGTGTATTTACTGCCCATTACCAAGGTACATGCTGATGCTGCTATTTAAAAACTTTGCTCTTGGAATCTGTTGATTCCTGAATACCAAGTTCACTCAGCTGAACATTTGAGATTACTACTCAGTTTCTTCAAGATGACAAATAACCACTTCTAAAACATCAGGATCAGTCTTACAGCATAGAAAGCAGTACGTTTTCTCAATGCTAAAAAAGTTAGGAACGTCAAAAAAACTCTGCAAAATATGCATTTCTAGGGCTGCTGTACAGCAAAAGCAGAAAGAAAGAAATCTTAATTTGAAAGCAAAAATTGATGGTTACCCTCCAGTTGCCTACATCCTGGTGTTTCTTTCATGCTTCAGCATAAAAGTAGTTGATTTAAGCATAAACACAAATTGTTTGGAGAAGAGGGCAGTGGGTGTGCGACTAGGCGTCTTTCATCTTCCTAGCAAACTTGAACCAAGGATAGACGGTAAATAAGTAGCAGGCTTTCCACTTGCTTCCACTTCCAACCTAAAAGTGACGTTCCTATGGCAGTTGAAGTCATAGACAAAACATCTGGTTTCAAGAGTTTACCTAAATGTCATGTGAAGGAATATAAAACAGTCTCCCATGCTCGTGTATTGTACGGAGCACAAACATTTCAGGAATGGCACCAGTGCCAACCTCTGAGTTAAAGCTTCACTAGCAGTGACTCATGTCAGTGGCACACGATTTAAATCCGGGGCCGATTCTTCAAGCCTCTCTGCAGGAGTAACCTGGACTGAGGTGCCCCGAGCCCCTGCTGCTGCAGTTGGTGTCCTGTGTGGGGTGAGTGGCTGCAGTGCTGGTGGGACTGGAGCACCCACAGCTGAGCCCAGCTGGCGCATTTGTGCAGCGCTGAACAGATCAAAGACATCAGAGCTTCAGGAAACTAATCTACTGCACTACAACAAAACCCATGTTTGTCATAGCTGTTCATGTTAGGAAACAAAACCCTAAATAAGCATTTTTGCCTTCCATTCTTAGCTTTCTGCTGCCCTTTCTTCAGTGCGTCACCTGGACACCCAACACAGTAAAAGCTGGAGTGGGGACAGTTTGGGGAAGCCAGTAGTTAATGCTGCCCTTCAATCACTGCAGCGCTAGAAGGTTTGGACGCACCGACCACCCCCTTGAGGGCGGCATCTATAGAGTTCATGCCTAAGAGATAGATTTTCTCCCAGCTGCAGGGATGGGAGCCAGGCATGTACTTTAATCCCCAAGACACAGGAGGAGGGAAGGTAGGGATTTGTATTTACCTGCCGACTGTGCAGCACTTCCAGCTTGTTGCGTGGCTTCCTCAGCAAGCTTCTTCCCAATCCCGAACATGGCTGTGCTCGGTCCTCTCTCCGCACAGAGATGGGTGAGTGAATCCCCAAAGTTGGTTCTGTTACGTTTGGCAAAGTGCAGCTTTTTATAGACAAAGCAGGACTCCTCCCAGTAGTTGCAGGGCAAATGCAAACTGGATCAGGGAAAAGCCATGAGCCCTTGTTGGGTGATTAATATACGAGGCATAAAAGGGTGAAAAGACATTAGTATTTATTGTTTTCCTCCCCGGAGAGAGGGCGTGGATTAATTGGCAGAGTTTTTCCATAGCCCAGGAATGGAACCTTTTTTCCATGTTGAGTTGGTAAACAGTGTGCATGCCACAGCTGTTCCAACTAAAGGCTCCCAAACCAGTGCCACGGGGGGAGATACAGGCAGGCACAGCCTCTTGAGAACCTGGCAGAAAAACATAGCATTGCAAAACGGCTGGGGAATTGCTTAAATCAACTACAGCGTTTCAAAACCTTACATAGAAAAGTATCCAGTTTCAGATTATTCTTGTCCATATTTTTGTCCTCCCCAGTGGGACTTGAAGTTCATGGCTATTAAAAAGAAAAGGGAGGAGCTAACCCTGCTTTTTAAAGTGACTGATGAAATCTTTGTTGTGTTAGATGAAGCTAATAATTTTGTGGTGTGTCGTAATTAATGTTTTAACCCCGTGTTTCCAATGCCTGGCTCAGGAGAGTGAAGAGCAAATTTGTGTCTTTCCCAGGGGCATCAGGCAAGGGCTGGTGGGTGCTGCCCTTGCCTGCCCACAGCAGGGGCCAGGCAGCCCTGCGGTGTGATGCCAGCCTGCACGACCTGCCCTGAGCAACAAAAAGCTGAGCTGCCCCTATGTTCCCTGAGCTGGAGCCGTTGGAGTGGGATATGGCACGGGGCAAGCCTGGAGGCAGGACACCAAGCGTGCAGCCCCCACGCCACCCGCGTTCCTCTCGCAGGACACCTGTATGCCGTCCAGCCAGCTGGGAGCTGCTCTCACCCCAAAGGACTGGGCTGCTTTGTTTCCTGGGATCATCTACTTTATAGCAGAACTACTTTTGTGTCCTTTCATATCATGAGCTTTCACTCTGTTGATCAAGTTGCTGAAAAGGGGGGGAGAGAAAAGTGTAACCTCCTTCAGAATATGGGGTTTATTTGTCAAAATGATCATCTGCCTACAGTTACAGCCACAGCAGGCTCTAGGAGCACCTCTCCTCATCCTAGGCATGTCCCTTAATGAACAGCAGTTCCTCTCCAATGTCCCTTCCAGCATTACAGCAAAAGTTCTCCTTGCCGTGGCTGTGGGGTTGGAACAGGATGATCCCTTCCGACCCAAATCATTATATGATTCTGTGATTCTGTTTTCTTTCAACCATTGCAGTTTCTTACTGACCTTGAAGTCCTTAGTGCCATTTAAATATGATGTGAACGGTTTTCTGGGGTTGTGGAAGGGCTTCTCTGAATTATTTTTATCTTCTGGCAGCAGGGAACTGACTACTCACTGTATCTGAAAGCAAATTCTACCTGCAAATGCTCACAAAAACGCAGGAGAATAATAATTTTGGTTTCAAATTAACGTCTTCCTTGACGTTAAGTCAGGGAGTGTTGGTAAAGTTCAGAACTGACCTACGATGCAGAAAAAAAACAGAGTTATCTGAAATATTTCAGACCAGCATTTGAACCATGGAAATTCATTGCACAGCAGCCAAGTGGTAAAATGCTCCCATTGTTCCCTGTAACATCCTCAATTACCCACAGCTGACCTTGCTTGCAGGAAACAGTGATTTCCTAGGCCTGCTCTGCTGCTGCTCCAATTACTGACAGGGATAGATGCATAAACGCAGCGAGACTCAGAGTCAGCGACAGGCTTGTGTATTTGGCAAGGTGACTGTTTACATTGCAAAGAGGCACTAGAAACACCCCTCTTCATCCTTTCCTGACTGCAAAGCAAAGGATGTTTCGTTTCTCCCACTGCAAATAGATCTCTTATTTTTCAAGAGCCATATCATCACCAGCTCACGAGCAACTCCGTGAGAGCAGATCAGTACAGCTCCAGCACCGATACTTTGTCTCACTGATGAATGTGTGTGTGTAGAAATATGGTTACAGGCACAATCCTAATTATATTACACCAACCTGTTGCAGGTACATATTGAAATGAAAGAGCAGAGAGAGTACATGTCATTGCAACACTCCACAGAAAGGTGAAGGTGATGTTTGCCTCATGGGAGTAAATCCATACAGCATTAAAAGACAGCAGTTTTTTACTATTAAAAGGACCTATTTTTTTGTTACTACACATAGACTAAAATCATACAAAAACAGTGAAGATGAGTAGTTCTCCACAGGCACTAGGATTTTCATCGTATATGCATTTAAACTGACTTTAAATTGCACTCAGTGCCATGGCTTTTGCCATGTCCCATCGCAGCAGCACACGGCACAGTCACTGCCTTTCCAAACCTCCCACAGGCACAGGCGGTGCGGGAGGTAGCCCTGTGGCTTTCCATTTCATCAGCTGCCCCTCAGCTTCTCCTGTCCCTCGGCCACCCCGGCACAGTGACATGACTCAGTGACCTTGGCTCGTTAGAGTGCTGAGGCTAACGAGAGCAGGGCCTCAGCTCCCTCTCCAGGCTCCTCTCCGTGCCCCAACCCGACCCCGTGCCCGGCTGATGGCTCAGCCAAAGCCCAGCGCTGCAGCTCAGCTCGAGCAATGCTGGAAACATGCATTAAGACTGCCCAGGTGCAAGCTGGAACGCGTCCTAAACTCAGCCGCCAGCAGGCAAACACAGAGCTGGAGAGCAGAGACAAAGCCCAGCATCCTCTGCCAGGGGGCCAGCAGCATCCCGGCTCGGATCAGAAATGGTGTGGCAAGTAGGGATGGGATTGACCCCCTGTAGTCAGAGCTGGTGAGGCTGCACCTCAAATCCTGGATTCAATTTTGCTCCTCTCAGTATGAGACATTGAGGAGCTGGAGTGCGTCCACCAAAGGGGAGTGAAGGTGGGGAAGGGTTTGGAGAACCAGTCTTATGAGGAGCAGCTGACAGAACTGGGATTGTTTACCCTGGAGAAGAGGAAGCTGAGGGGAGACCTTATCACTCTTCACAACTACCTGAAAAGAGATTGTAGCAAGGTGAGTGCCGGTCTCTTGTAACAAGTGATAGGATAAGAGTTAGTTTATTAGCAATAAATTGTTTCCTGTGAGGGTGGTGAGGCACTGGCACAGGTTTCCCAGGGAAGTCGTGGCTGCTCTGTCCCTGGAGGTGTTCAAGGTCAGGTTGGGTGAGGCTTTAAGCAACCTGATCCAGCAGGAGGTGTCCCTGCCCATGGCAGGAGCTGTGGAAGCAGATGATCTTTAAGGTCCTTTCTGACCCAAACCATTCCGTGAGATAATTCAATGGTAAGACATCACCTGTGACTGGAATAAGGGAAATAAAACCCACACATCGAGATTCAAGGCTGTATTCCCGAGGCAGGAGCAGAACGGGTCATGCAAGGGGATAACAGAGTTTACTAGAAAAAAAACCTCTTACAACTGTTAATTTGTTTGTTTGTTTGTTTGTTTTTGGTAATACAAAATAAGGAATGGTTTGCAGAGAAAAAATGGTGTGCTGGAGAGTGGTGTTTGGACCACTATGACCCACAAATGCAGCACCGTGTCTGAAATGCCCAGCTGAAAGATCTCATTCTCTGAAGATTTCACCATCGAGGAGGTAACCATGGAAAGTACAAAATAATGAAGTACTATTGAAGGTTGCCCAGTAACTGAGAGTGCAATAGTCTAATGCTTTTTCTGTGAGCTTGTACTTGAGCAAATATTTAGGCTTTTAAAGCCTTAAACAACAGCGGACATTGCATTGGGATGCTGTGCAGAGCCCTGGACTATGTTTACTCACAGATGGTCTATTGCTTATATGGTCCTCTAGAGCCTTTCCAGTCCATGCAGTCCTGCAGGTTGCAGCAGTCTCTGGGTTCAGCAGTGACTCGGCTTATCCTAGGACTGCATTCGCAAAGATCGATGCACACACAGCTTCCGCAAACGCTGGTCAACCACGGCTGTTGGCCAACAGGTGCGAGGCTCAAGCTCTCCTGGGTTGCTCTATTTCATTAAATCCAGATGCTTTTGGTTATTCTTTGGTTTTCTTTTGTAAGGCCTAGATTAGGTTTATACTGAAATCAGGGGAGTAAGGCTTCAAAACAGGAGAAAAAACATAATAAAAGGAAATATTGGCTAGCACTAGAAAGCCCAAATGCCAAGGGAAGAGCACTTACTGTGAATAAGTGCGTGTTAGTGCCTTCTGTCGACAGAGACAGCACTAAGTGGACAACTTGTCTCGCTGCTGCAGCCTCTGATTGCCCAGTAAGCAGTAATCTAAAATACATATTTTCATCTCCTAAGCATGAAGATACCCACTTCCATCTCTCACAGTGGCTGCATCCCTGAATGCCACTGCCTCAGAGAACTGTTAGCGGCCGTGTGGCGTGCTGGGGCTGGCATGCAGAGGCTGCAGCTCGGGCACGATTAAAGAGATGCCCTGAGCATGATGTGGTGCCACCTCCTACATCAATGCTACCAGCTGTTTTCAGTGTTAATGTTGCAAGTCTGCATTAGGATGAAGTGTTCGATTTCTGTCCCCAGGAGACTTAACAGATGTATTTTGGGTAACAAGAAATTGTTCGTGTAAAGTCCTGCTCCTGGGTTGGGGCAATCCCAAGCACAGGTAACAGGCTGGATGGAGAATGGATTGAGAGCAGCCCTGAAGAGAAGGACTTGGGGGTGCTGGTGGATGAGAAGCTCAACAGGAGCTGGCAACATGTGCTTGCAGCCCAGAAAGCCAACCGTACCCTGGGCTATATCCAAAGAGGTGTGACCAGCAGGTCAAGGGAGGAGATTATTCCCCTCAACTCCACTCTTGTGAAGCCTCACCTGGAGTACTGTGTTCATTTCTGGAGTTCTCAGCACAGGACCTGTTAGAATGACTCCAGGGGAGGCCACAAAAATTATCAGAGGGCTGGAGCACCTCCTGTACAAGGACAGGCTGAAAGAGTTGGGCTTCTTCAGAGTAGAGGAGAGAAGATTCCAGGGAGGCCTTCTAGCACCCTTCCAATACTTAAAGGAGACCTATAGGAAACCTGGACAGGGGCTCTTTATCAGGGAGCATAGGGATAGGACAAGAGGCAATGGTTTTAAGCAGAAAGAGGGGAGATTTAGATTAGATATTAGGAAGAATTTTTTTCCTCTCACAGTGGTGAGGAACTGGCACGAGTTGCCCAGAGAAGTCATGGATGCCCCATCCCTGGAGATGTTCAAAGCCAGGTTGGATGGTGCAGTTTGATCCAGCGGGAGGTGTCCCTGCCCATGGCAGTGGGGTTGGAACTGGATGATCTTTAAGGTCCCTTCCAAGCCAAACCATTCTATGACTCTGTGATGCTAAATCTAGACTGGCAACAGGCATAGGAGAGAAAGGAGACGAGGAGGACGTCACAGTCCCCACTCACTCACAGAGACCGTGGGGCTCCTCTGCATTGTGGGGCTGTTGGTTTCCACGTCCATCTGCCAACTGTGAAATGATTCAGTACTTATCTCCTTTACAGGATGGGCACTGATGGACTTGGAATCAAAAAGCAAGAGATTTGCAAAACATCATTTGATCCTTCACTGAAAGCCCAATAAAGCAAGAAGAATACATAACACAGTGATACATTTCTAGGTGGTTTAAATCTTACAATGCCTTTTATTTATCTTAATCTGAAAACACAGCACATGGGAACAAACAAACAACTGACATGAAATAGAACCTCAGCTTAATTTTTGATTACTGGAAGGAAATTCAGTTTCATCACACAAAAGTTCGGGTGTCACAAAGCATGAAAGGTTTCACTGATTTTGTAAATACACTCAGCAAGTGTGGCAATAATCATTGTGCTGTTGTAAGAGCAGGGCAAGAGCATTGCTGAAGCCTTATGAGCGGTGTTAAAGATTGCCAACAGATGTTACAAGATGTGATAAAAGATGCATTTTTTTCCTACATGAAGGAGGAAGGGGGCCTTTTGCCTTAAAATTATGTATTTGGAGAGGGAGGAGTCACCCAGATCTCAAACAGCTTTCATTTTTCTACACAAAGGAGTAGGGAATTGCAGACCAAAGAGAGATTTTCGCATGCAATACCATTCGCTTAAATTAGCATCATTTCTTAAATCCACATTTTTTCCCAAGGCCAGACACTGCTTCTGCAGCCTGTCCAGTTGCTTTTTCTACCCCATCTTGTACTGTCTTGGAAGCTTTGTCAATAGCTGTAAGAGAAGGAAAAATATAACCAAAATGCTTGAAAAGTGCAACATGTTTTAATATTATGATAGAAGGGGCAAGTGTCTCTCTTGAGATCTTGGCTCTGTTTTAGCAATTTTTCTGCCTCCCCATCTAACGTTAACAACTACATAAGCCCGGCCTTCGCATCACGTCGTAGAGCTACAGAGAATATCTGCTCTAAGGAAATATTACCAACGCATTTTGGCTTTCATTAAACATTTTAGACCTGAAGTTGCTAATTCTCCTTTCATTTTAAGAAATTTAGTAAATTAAGTAGTAACTGAGCTTGGTTTTTAGTGTAATTTGTTCAAATTATCAGAAACAAGACATCAGTGTTTTCCTGATGGCACCTTTCCAGCTATGGGATCATTGTTGTTTGACCCTGGCTTCTGCCTCAAAAACTCTGGGGCTGGTGTGGAGCTGGACCTGGGCAGATCCCTGGTCTCTGGGCTGGGGAAGCAAGGTTATTTAATCTTTAGGGGGCTAAGGGCTAAGTTTTTTCTGTGCTGTTTGCATGAGTTTTCTATAAAGGAAGCCAAAATGGGTTGGAACTGGATGATCTTTAAGACTCCTTCCAACCCAACCCGAAGCAGTCTATGATTCTATGAAACTCTAAGTGTCTTGAATGGGACTTGATCTGGGGGTGGGGGAGTCGTGTAGTGCATCTGCCAGTAAACATATGGAGCTACTAAGGAACAGATCCTGATATCCTGCCCCATTAGATTTATGAAAGGCCAAAAATGTCACTGAAACCAAGGGATTTGGGATTGAGAGCACCTGTGGGGCAGAGGGGAATGAGCACAGCCCACTGATGGCTTGTGCTGAGCCGCTCCATCGCTTGCTTCTTGATTTGTACGTTATTTCTCCTACCTTTCTGGCTTGCCTCTGTAAACTGGTTGACTGCATCCTGAGTAGCCTGTCCAAATGCATTTGCTGTAATGAAGGATAGAAAAAAAAGAAAAATTTCCAGCCATTCACATTTATGCTTATAGGAATTCCCTATGTCAACTGGCTTTTCTGGATGTCCGTGGAGGGTTTTGCCCCTGGTATGGGGCAGGCGGAGACTCTGTGCTTTTCTTATCATAGAATCACCAGGTTGGAAAAGACCCATCGGATCATGGAGTCCAACCATTCCTATCAATCACTTAAACCATGTCCCTCAGCACCTCATCCACCCATCCCTTAAACACCTCCAGGGAAGGTGACTCAACCACCTCCCTGGGCAGCCTCTGCCAGTGCCCAATGACCCTTTCCACGAAAAATTTTTTCCTAATGTTCAGCCTGAACCTCCCCTGGCAGAGCTTGAGACACACTGTTGCCAGAACAGTTTGCAGTGAGATGAGTGTTCATGTACATTCAGCTGAGGAAATGGATGACAAATAAAATGATTAAATAAGGTGATAACAAAGCAGAGACATACAGTGATTTAGAATGATGACGTTTAGCTGCAAGGTGCTTATTTTACACTGCGCTTTATTCTGCTTGGAGATGCTTGGCCATCTAGCATAAATTTTCTTTGTGGGCCATTTGAGAGTAGTGTCCTTTCCAAAAATTGAAGTTGATGCATTGAACAGGGCGGAAGAGATTTTTACAAATAAGGTATAAATAGAAGAAGAAGAAGAAGAGAAGAAGCTAGAAACCTAACAGATCAACTCCAGAATATAAAGAAACCTAACAGATCGACTCCAGAATATAAAGCATTAAAAAACTGAGATGCCATGTAAAATGTAAGATGTCTGATAGTTTATGAAAGAGTGAGAGCCACGCTATCGCTTCTGCTAAAAGAAAAGGTGACCCCTCATGGGCATGAATATATTCAGGGTATGTAAACTACTATAGAAACCATTTTCTTCTTCAGAAAGAGGTTCTGTCATGTTTCTATGTCTACTACACATTCATTCCCAGGTCTCTACGAACTTTACCTCCAAAGAAATCAATGGCGTTTCTCAACGTTCTGGCTTTCATCAGGACTGTATCTGATACAAATTATACCCTGCTAGAAATGAGCTGCGCACAAACGCTGTGAGGAATATACTGTAAAATGTTTAGTGATTGATAGGAATGGTTGGACTCGATGATCCAGTTGGTCCTTTCCAACCTAGTGATTCTATGATTCTAAAATGCTTGCATAAACTGCACACATATTGCAATTATTCATTTAAATGAAAAGCTGTTATACTTTGCATTGAAAAGTTGGTTTCCAATGCACAGCACTAATAATAACACGGTGCTTGGTTCTCCAACACAGGCACAGCTATGGCAGAAATGAGGGTTTTTTAAACCCTGTAATGTCTGGTGATCACTTCTGGAGAAGAATACAACAGAAACATACCTGTATTACTTATTACAAAGCGTTCATTGCAGTCAATATAGTTATTACCAGAAGGTGCTGATAGTCAGGCCAAGTAGCAAACATTAATCCAACTTTAACTCCCAACTTCTTAAAAGGAGAACAGTTTAAAAGCCACTGTGGAGCATGAGAAAAGGTCACCTAGAGCAGTGTCAATGCTGGATACAAAAGTGTCATTACTACCAAAAAAGGCTCCTGTGCTCCAAACCTACCAAGTTTACAGTTCTGTTTGGGGTGTGACAAAGGCTGGATGATGCTAAACAGCTACTGAAGGACCTGAGACAGCTGCCCATGCTGAGCTAACTGCTGTGGCCAGCCTGGGACCTTCTCCAGGTGATGGCCAGCATTTGGAACCAAAAGGAAAGGAAAAATTGTGTCCTGTCTGCACCGATGAAGATAGTGCAACTTCAGATGGTGGTAAGTGAAAGCACCGGCTAAGCCCGACACCCAGATATACAGTGATATTTGATCTTTCTTACCAGCATCTTTTGCTGCACCTTCAGCCTGTGCCTTCAGTCCCTGGAAGTTTTTAGCTGACATTGTGGCTTCTGACACCCGTTAACACTCCTCTGCTTCAATAAAACCAAGCGTCTGACGATGTACAGCACATTGTGAAAGGTGTCCTGACCTGTCCTGGTTTTATACGCGTGCCAAGAGCCCTGCTGATGCTTTTGGGGGTGATTGATACAATGGGTGGAGCTTCAATGTGAGGGATGAGAGCTGAAAATACACACAGAAAAGCCGTTTACCTACCCTCCCCAGTGGAAGGGTGTGCCCAGGTAGAGATTTCTGCTTCATTGTCTTTGTTTATAAGTTTGGGGTTTTTTTTCAAAACCATGAAAAAACCTGTTCCACCAACATGAGCAGATTAAAAACCATCAAACTGAGTTTTGTACAGAGTGCTGGAAAACTACTGAAGTGGCAGTACCTGGGCATGGCCAACTTTCATCCTTGCTGATCCGGCTTCTTTCTCTTTCCTTCGTCCCCTCAGTTGAACCTCCTGAGAACAGAAACCAGCCCCAACTACATTCAGTTTTCAGCATTTTTTAATCACAATCCCTTTTTCTTGTCAGGTGGGATGCTGTTAGGTGGTGACAGTTGTTATTTACATCTGTTTTTATGAGAAACTGCAAAACTGGTCATCTTTCCAGCTGTCTGCCCAAAGGAGAATGGAAAGGCCGAGAGTCACTGAGGGCTTTGTCTGGGTTGGGCAGGTAAGCAGGTAACCAGCAACAGCACTTGCATTCTCAGAGGAGGGGGAAAAAAGAAGCCAAATCAGCAAACCCACCTTTTACAAGTGTGGCTTTGTACTATGGGATTTGTTAGTACAGAAATAATGTTTAAAATCATTTCCTTACCTAACATCACTACATTAATAAGATTCTGGCTTTAACCTTTGTTTTTTCATAGGTTTCTGCTAGCTTTTAGGCTTTATGTTTTCTGCCACCAATCCCTGCTAGAAAGAGACTTCGTACAAGTAAAGTGTTGGGGGAGTTGGGGGCCAAAGATCTCACCAGCTTTGTGGGGCTCAGATTCCTTATCACCATTTTCCAGTGCACAAAGCACCTCAGTTCAGATGTCCATACCCACATTCATCTTTTGGAGGCAAGTTATTTTTGTTGAGAAACGGGCACAAGAACAAGATGCCGCAGATAAACTAGGATGGGAAGTGACAGTGCTCATAAGTTTAGCACTTCATTAGTACCCAAGCGAGGACGAGCAGCAGAAAACAAGGTTCGATGCGTTCCTCTGCCGCTCCTATTCAGCCTGTCATTTCAGAGAGCTCTTTTCAACTTTCTGCACAGCTGGCACCACACACTTGTTTTTTTCAAACGGCAATTCTCTTTCCCCTTCGACAAGTCAATTAGTACTTTAATTATATATGCTCATCACGTATCTTTTTCAATTCTTTGCTGATTTCTTTCTCGGAATGCTTTTCTTATTTGCATTTGGGAAAACTCAGATAAAAGACACTCAGTATTGTGGGGCTCTGGCATTTTTGGGACAAAACCACTAACATGGACCTACTAATGTTTCCTGCTCAGACTCGAGAACCTAGCAACAACAAAACCATAACAAACAGGCAGATTTCAGCCAGTCTCGACTCCCTTAGCCAGATTGCTGCTGCCTCGGTTAACTTCGTACAGTTTGTGAGAGCGAGGACGAGCCCCCCCAGCCCCCCCCAGGCACCTCGTCACCGCTCGAGAGAGGATGTGTCGAGGCTCCAGCAGCAAATACCTTTCAGTTGCCCTCCCAGGTCCTTTCTGTTGCTGGACTCTGCTCAAGGGCCCTGCTGGTGCTGGCTGGGGAGGTCTGAAAGGGAAAGGAGGCGATGGGGAGAACATTTAAAACCAATGTGCACTTACACCACGTATTAAATATCCCTCACCTTATAGCAATATTTTAAAGACTCCTTAGCAGTTCAGGTAAATATGGATCTTTAATTCTGCTCTGACAGCCACCTGGATTACACCAGCTCCAACTATTTTTCTTCCAAGTGGAAATATTTGTTCAGCACTTTGCACTCAGGAGTGATGTCTGATCTGTGCCACTGCTTGCTTTACTTCTTGCTCAGAGCATTAAGTTGCATGAATTAGTGAGTTAAAACCTGTACCTATGTCAGCATAGCAACAGGATTCCTCATCTAAGGTAATCTTATTATTAATATCATTACCCTGACTCCAAGCAAAATAAAAGCAAAGACAGCAAGTTACACTTGTCCAGGAACTGATATGGTGTGGTCATTACAATGAAGTCCAGAGCAGAAAGAATAAGGACCTTTGGTATAGTACATGTTTTGCTCTGTGCATCAAGTGGCTCGCAGAGTCAAAAATCCACATCAGAAAATTAATTAAATGTATCGCATCATCTTTATTCACTTTTTTAACACTATGTTTTTAAAGTTAAGATGGAGTGTTTTGGATTGATGTCAGATAGAAGAGATTAGAGTGCTCACATATAAAAAGGATGATTGACCCAAGAAAAACAAGAACTTGAATTTTATCTGCTCAGAAATTTACAGCAAATTTATCTCTCAGTTTTCATTTTGTTCTGTTATGAATATTGAGAATACTAGTGGAGATTTGAGTTACTTTTGAATTGTATAAAATTTCTTGAAAGAATGCAACATTTGCAACCTTCCTTCAGCCTCCTCAGAGAATAATATCACAACAGAAACTGTTGAAAGCTTTTCCTGAGACAGACTATTTAATGAGGAGTAAAAGCAAAATAGTAAGTTATTTCTAATTATAGATCAATGAACTAAGCTAAATAATCATATGATTAAAAATTAATTCCAGTCCCGGTCCAAGCTATAGGTCATCTGACTTACATTTCACTGTGTGTACATCCCAACACCAGGTGTAAGTATGTGCACAGGCATTCCTGGTGGGCTTCCATGGGTCTCTTACAAGTGTTGTGAGAAGAGTCTGAGCTCGTGATGAGCTGGATGGCCAGACACCGGCCACCCGGGCACTGCGGAGCAGTCACTTGGGCACTGGCCTTTCCCACGACTTCAGCTGGAGTTTAAAACAATTGTCACTTCCCAGAGCCACCAGTGGATATGTTTTCATGGAATTCAGCTTTCAAATGTGCAGTCTTCTGAAATGCTGTGTCTCCAGACCAGTAGGACTTAAGCTACACTGCATGTCTGGGTGAAAAAAACAGCTTTTTCAAGAATTGTTTCATGTGAGTCCCAGTCTTTGCTTTGACTCTTTTGTATGCTTTTCCATAGTCCATCATTATCACATCAGAGAAGACCT
The DNA here is from genome assembly GCA_033459285.1 of Clamator glandarius. Taxonomy (NCBI): domain Eukaryota; kingdom Metazoa; phylum Chordata; class Aves; order Cuculiformes; family Cuculidae; genus Clamator; species Clamator glandarius. The sequence continues at coordinate 1,166,492 of JAUNZM010000165.1, read as the reverse complement.
AACCAGCACTTGATGGACATGGCCAACAAGTATTGCTGGATTTTACTGTTACCAGTTTTCAGCGCTGTTGTCTCATGACAAGAAAACATGGAGGTGGGCCAGGATATTACGAAAAAGTTTTGAAAGCTAAACGCTAAAACACTACAGCCCGTGACCTCCTCGTCTCTCAATTTCTCCACAGCATTGATCCAAGGTTCCAGCCCTGAAGTATTTCTACAGTTTAAACTCCTGCTCCTCCCACGCATTACCTCTTTTTTGAATGGGTTTCCAGGCCTTTGATTGCATCATTCAGTGTGCCCTAAGGTCAACGCAAACTGCCTGTGGGTGGAAAGTTTGGACTTTTGCTCCATTCAGCTCTTGGTATCTGCTGAGGTTGCAAAGAGCTATCCTGGTTAATTCCAGCTGGGGTAGGTAACATGGTGTGCAAGCAGAGCTACGTGCCAAGGTGCTCCTGAGACCTCAGGCCATTTCAAAAGTTACTCCACCAGGCAACACTGGGGGACATCCCTGACACTGCTTGGGCACAACAGAGACATGGGAAGCGTTGCCACTTCCAGCGGGGAACTTGTTTCACTGTTGTATTTCTGTTCCTTGGGCTTTTATCCATATTCGCCTTCTCAGTCCATTTGACAACCAGTTACTTGTGTCTGGGGGGAAAGAAACCCAAACCTGGATCTTTGTCTGCTAGGAGGCCTCTGTGATGCGCAGCTCTGGAGCTAATTGGCATCTCCAAACCTGCAGCCCAAATAGCTGTGAGTTAAATACAAAGCACAGCAGGGAAATTAGAAATAGTTCTAGTTTCCTTTCACACTTTGTCTATGGCACCTTTGAGCACTCTCTCACGTATCAGTAACAGAACCCTCATCTTTTTATTACCTGATAAAGGTGAGAAGTAATTGATCAGAGATAGAGCTTATGTTTTACACATGAAAATGGGCAAAACAAGTTAATTAAATGGGAAGTGTTGACATTTATTTAGGTTTTCTTCAATTATATAGCATGGTTGAGTTTTATAGGTAGGTATGGTTTCCACCAGCAAGGGGATGCGATGATTTGTCAGGGCTGAGGAGTTTTACATAGATCATTCCTGAAGTTAACAAAGTATGCGGCATTCAACATTTGCAGATGCTGAGAACCTGATATTAGTGTGGAAGGGATATGATGTTTACATCAAGAAATATAATTATTTTAAGTAATAGAATGGATTGATCATAAAATGATATAATTATCATACATTAGTCATTTAAAAGATGAAAATAAAGCTGTTCTAATTATGATAAATCAGCCCTTCTGTTCAAGTATTCAAATATATTTCTGGGAGAAAAGTAGGTCTAGCTCACTCTGCTTTTACACAGGTGATAGCATTCTCCAGAAATCATTAGTCAGCTCTGCTTCAAAGCATGAAATCAAAATAAGGCCAGTACATATGGATTTCTTTACCTTCGCATTTCTAAATCTTCAGCCAATGTGTAGGTTCAGTTTCTGTTGCCTTGTGGAGCACTGAGGACTAAAATGATGCTTAAATGGAATCACAGAATCAAAGAATTGTTTAAGTCGGAAGGGACCTTAAAGATCATCTGCTTCCAACCACCCTGCCACGGGCAGAGACACCTCCCACTGGATATTCAACCCATCCAACCTGACCTTAAACACCTCCAGGGATGCGGAATCCATGACTTCTCTGTGCAAGCTGTTCCAGTGCCTCCCCACCCTTACAGTAAAAAATATCTTCTTAATGTCTAATCTAAATCTCGCCTCTTTTGGCTTAAAACCACTTCCCCTTGTCCTTTCTTGATACTCCCTGATACAGAGCCCCTCCCCAGCTTTCCTGTAGGCAATACTGGAATTGTTGTGGAGCCTCATGATACCCTACAGCTCAAGTATAGGGAAAGAAAAGAAAAAAAAAAATAAAAGAAATTCTTGTCTTTAAATTAGAAGGGAAAAAGAGGAAAAAGGATTGACTACTGCCTCCAAATCTGGCACTGGGCTAGGGAAAGAAATAACTGGGGTCCTATCCCGGGAGTGCCTAGAAACGTAGAGGACATGAGCTGGGATGTAAAACAAGGGTAAGGTCAACAGAAGAGCCTCTTTGTATATTTTTCTGGGCACGCAGAGAGGAAGGAGTGTCTTGGCTCTACCCTTCTGTGCCACCCACCCCACCTGTGGCTCGGAAGGAGTGTCTTGGCTCTACCCTTCTGTGCCACCCACCCCACCTGTGGCTCGGAAGGAGTGTCTTGGCTCTACCCTTCTGTGCCGTCCACCCCACCTGTGGCTCCGGGAGAGGAAAGGTGGAGAAGAGGAGTTACCGAGGCTGCTTCGCTCCCACGCTGGGATCCACGCGAAAAGAAAACAACAGTGCCAAAGCTTGACAGAAAAACATTATGGGCTAACTGAGCTGTGCAAAGTGGTGCAGGCAGGGTGTTGTCTGACATTTAGAAAGCTCAGGTTTAATCTGTATTGTTTCTGATACAGAGTACGGAGTGTCTTCACGTGGTTTGGAAGGGTTTCTTTACATTTACAAATGACTTATGTGACAATAGCAAAAAAAAGTGTCCAAGAAATGAAAATGTGTGATTGTATCTATTTTATGGAGAGTACCATTAAAAATAGCCCTTCGGTTTTTAATCAAGTGCTCTTTGAGTTCAGCTTTAGGACACACATTATGCGGGCATGAAAACAGGACTTGAAGATTAAGTGGAATTTTAAGTGGTGTATTATTACCTGATTTGCACTTAAATTAGTTGAATGCACATATAGATAGTCTGGAGACAGCCACTGCTTTCTCTTCTGCATCCCAAACAAACATCTTCAAAAAAATCAGGCCCTGCATGCCCTTTAGACCTTGGCTAAACCATAATTGGGGGGAGCTCTCAAAGGCTATGAACTGTAGCAGAACAAATCACGTAATAAAGCTTAACTGCAGTTTTACATAGTAAGTAAGTTTCGCTGTTACAAGGGGCAAAAATAAACGTCTTCCCGCATTTTCTGGTTATTTGTGTGACAAAGATGAGGCAACCTTTGGCAGCAGCTCATGGGATCACGGAGGTCCGAGAGTGAGCACCTGGAGTCATTTCCCCGGGGGTGGATGCTGGTCCTGCTGTGCCCGGCACGGAGTACTCTCTGGTCACAGTGGGATTAAGTTATCAGCTTCTATGAGAAGTATCATACATACAAGGCCTGCTTAAATAAACCATGGGGTGAGATGTGTAAAAGAAGCTCTTGATCACCCAGACCATGACTGGCAAAAAATTACTTTGTTAGTGTTTGCCTCTGTAGATTTTATCTGGGGCAGAGGGATTCCCAGCATCTCCTTTGCAAAATCACCTTTTCCAGAGGGATGTTTTCTGATTAATTACCTTTCTCCTTCCATTTTTCTGTTTCCTTCCAACACCTCTCCCTATGTTTGTCTGAATTCTCATTAAAAGTACGTCCTTCTTTTCCATGCAGTGAACCAAACAGACAAGGTTTGATTGAGTAATTAATAAATTATCTTTTGGCTCTTTAATGACAGACCCTTCTACTTCAGGAGAGGCAACTGTTCCCCGTTCTTACCTCTGACAAACACTGCACAGACTGGCAGCTCTGCTCTCCCTGGCCGGGCAGCAGCTGGTTTGGGAGAGGAAACCCTGAGCTACTGCACAGGCAGAGCGCTCGCCTGCTCCTGCTCTCTGACAGGGGACACTCACGTGGGAGAAAGTCACATCTCCTCATCCTTTCTTTGAAGCTGTGCTTGCCTTGTGCAAGATGTATAGAGACTTTTGCAAGCTGTGATCGCCGCGGTGCTGGACCAGACCTAGGCAGTGGCTACAGCAGGGACATGCTGGACCCCTGTCCAGCCTGGCCATGAAATCGTGCTCAGGGGAGTGAGATACAGGCAGAGCTTTAGGAAACATTTAGACATTTTCAGTGCCCCTAGTCAAGCAGCATGTAGGCTCACGGTTCTAGACATAGGTGTGTAGGTACCCGCTAAATCCTTCCCTTCCCAGAGGGAAGAAAATGCTGTAGCACAGCCTATCGATGTGTGCTGCAAGCCTATCTCCCAAGCGGCTAAGTAGCTCAGTGCTGCAGAGTGGCCTGTCTGCAATCTTTGCTCCACAGTTATAATTTTACCTTGGTTTAAGACCTTTTGAACCAGGGGAGAAGCCTGCTTGAGGGAACAGGCATTCAGGGAGCAGCTTGCTCCTTGCTTTGAGCTACAGCCTGGTCCAGCCAACACCTGCCCCTGCCTCCCACATGTGCTATAGGGAGGGAGGGGACTCAACTCCTCCTTCCACATGGCCAGTAGAATATTACTTTTTATATCTCCACAAAGCAAAGCTTTGAGCAAAGGGGATTTTCCTTGTCTCTCTCCAGTGAGCACTAAGAATAGGCTCCAGCCTCCTGCTGCTGGGCATGAATATCACGGACCTTTACGCCTTCTTACCTTCGCCTCAACTCTATTTATTCCATTTAATTGGCAAGTGCAGATGTTTTGTAGGACATCAGAAAAGACTGTGCACATATCGGATATAAATTCTTTTGAGGGGCCTTGTTATCTCTGCTAGAGCTCTTTTGTTCCCTTTCCTTGCTGGGATCAAACATTCACTCAGATGGAAATCCTGTGGTCTCTGCAAGGCAAAGCTCTATGTGTATTATTAATGTGTGAGGGAGGCTGGTAATCCATTTGCTTGATCCTTCCACGCTGCAGCGAGTCCCTCCTGTAATACCTTCTGTAGCTTAATGAAGATCAATGACCTGATGCTGAAGCAGCGTAAATCTGTTCGTACGGCCTTCTCGTGGATTTGCCTGTAGGTGTATAAAAGACCCCATTTTTAGGTCCGTACTTACCGATGTGCCTTAAACTCATTCTTCGTTATTTACAGCAATAAGCTTGTAGCAATACTTTGCATTCTCTGTGTCTGTGAAGGCTGAAGGTCCCTTCTGCTCTCCCCAGCAGCTGCAGGCTGATGTGCTGCTGTAACCAGCACCAGCCGCAGTGAGCGCGTTGCACCGGTGATTCTCCTCTGGCACTTGTTATCAGACTCGTGCATTTCACAGGGATCCTGCCTGCCCCTGCCAGCACCAGTGCAGTTCTGTTCTAACAGGTCAGTACGTTACCTTCTAGCTGTTCATTACACCCAGAAGACATCAGGATAGACTTTTCAAGCTCTGGTGTCAGCACAATAAACAGCAAAGAACAAATGCTAAGCAAGCTCAAGCCGGCTTTCAAGTTCTTTTAGAAAGCCTTCAGAAAGCCTTCTTTTTTTCTCTTTCCCCCATGCAGTTTCTCTATTTTTGGCCAGAAACTTCTGGCCTACCTACGCTATTGACTTCAGAAAAACTATTCTTTGTTCTTCCCCATCTTTAAAGTCACCGTTCGAAGCTGTTACAGTCCTGAGATCCTTGTATTTTAATGCCGCATTTTTACAGGAAGAGTTCATGCGTTCAGAAGGCTCAGCACCTAAAACGTACAAATAGAACTGGCAAAACAAAAAACTTGTTCAAACACTTTTTTATTAGTTAAAAAAAAAAATATTTCCACAATACCTAGAGATCCCAAGTGCCAGTGCAAATGGATGTGAGACACAGACCAGTGAGTCCAACCAAAACACACAGAGGGAGTGGGTTAGGAAGCCACAAGGGACTGCGGAGAGAGACACTCACCCTGGTACATGGCTGCACTTTACTTACAATCAGAGGAGTCTGGCTTACATATATTGTATGATTGGTTTATGAGGGGAGTGAAAGGCTACACTGTTGAACGTTATTCTATGGAGAGTAGGATTTTCATGTTGTAGTGTCAGCTAAATTTCCATATATGCTCTTGGAATGCTCTTGTTTGAGATAGAAGTCCCTAGGTTGATTAATTGCCTTCATTTTCACCCTGTGAGAGAAGACAGACAGGAAAACAATTAAATACTTCTAGTGGAAAACATACATAAATAAAACCAGGAGAAAAATCAATGCTGGTAGTCACCATGTAAAATCCAATAAACAACAACATAATAAGGATTGTATATGGTGCAGAAAATAAATGAATTATCCCTCCCTTCTGGGAACCAGACACACTCCTGCGCAGACCTCTGAGGAAAATGTGTCATTTCAGAGCCAGGCTGCCACTGGCAGGGAGCGTCCTGCTTTCTGCTGCTGGCTCTGCCTCCTGCCCCGATGTTCAGCCTGGCATTAGCATTTGGATTAGCAGGGTTCATTTTTGGGACTAACATGGGCAGTGGTGATGGCTGGTGGAGGGTGGTAGGTGCAAGGTGAGACTTCTGGGAGCTTCAGGCACTGTAAAAACAGTCTGAGCTTCAGAGAAGCTGAAAAATGGTGTATTTGGGTGTAGATTGATGCGGAGCTTATGGAGTGGGCAGCCAAAGGCTTTAGGACCAAAACTGTAAAGGAAATACTGTCCATCTAAAGCATCCGTGTTAGAAAATACGAGGTCATCCTCCCTCTTTCAAGAGCTGAAATTGGCCCAGAAACTGACATTTGTCTCAGGGCTTCAAAAAAACCACTGCAGAGCTCAAAAATTAAATAACAAATTTACATATAGAAAAATCTATAGAAAAAAATCTATAGAAAAATCTAACTTGTTATCAAAAAATCTAACCAGTTACCTGAAGCTCTTCAAAAGCACAGCTGCAATCAGAGAAAAGCTATTCCATGGGATGATGGGCGGCGTGGCTGCCCCATCCCTGGAGGTGTTCAAGGCTGGGTTGCAGGAGGCTTTGAGCAGCCTGATCCAATGGGACGTGTCCCTGCCCATGGCAGAGGAGGTGGAACTGGATGATCTTAATGTTGCCTTCCAACCCTAACTATTCTATGATAGGACCACAGGATAACATTAACTATTAGCTGTGTGTTTACACCCTAAAACCAGCCCAAACCAAGCAGCAATTCGTAGTCTGTCAAATCTGTCACTCATGGCAATGTTTTAGTCCTGAAAATTAAGTGCCAAAAGCACGAATCAATAAGCTCGGGTTTTATCAAACAACTCATGACAACGGGTATACTGATGGGCTCTACGTGTGGCAGAAAGCACAGATGAGATTGTCCTGCGGACAAGCAGTAAGATAGAGAAAGCACACGTGCAGTCTCAAGACAGTGGAGAAGCCAGGGCCGTGGCATCACTTACCTCTGCACCGCTGCCCGTGCTTGCTGCTGGGGCCCCCTCTCCCTCCATCCTCGGCTGCTCAGGCGGCTGTGGCGGTGCCAGGTCCTCCTGCCAAGTCACAAGAGAGATGTTTGTCCTTACTGCCACATGCAGAGTCATCGTCCTAATCTTAGACAGACTATTTGAGCAGACTGCACGAAAACGCATCACACGCAGAAATAAAATATCGTGTTTAGTAGATGTCAAATATTACTCAAAACCAATTTTTCAGGCAGCTTGCTAGAGCAGATGTTTTCTTTCCTGTCCCTGAGACCAAACAGAGTTTTGACTCTTTCAGTGTGAAGAAGTTTGAGAGGAACAAATTCATTTACCTGCAGTAAGACAGATTAAGCCTAGCCTTTCCCTAAGCACTCACTGCACAGAATAACTAATACTAATTTCAGGTATAGCAGCATTGTGGTAGCACTACAGTCATGCCTCAGATAAAATTTCATTATCAAAGCATAAGCTTTCTTTTGTGTTTGAAATCTAAGCATTTTCAGAAGTATTTTGGGCTCTTTTAGCTACTCCCTCACATCTTTCAGGTACCTTCCTATTCAAAGAAGAAGATAAAAGTTTGTATTACTAGGCAATTACTTTAAATGTGATTTGGCTGCATGGGGAGTGAAGACAAAAATCCTGATCTTGCTGGATGTGCGTAGTGGGCGGACAGCAGAAATGCACCTTCGTGCCATCGATCAGCAAGAGCAGAGGGAAGCAGAAATAGTGGGACCTCTATAGTCCAGCCCCAAATCATCAGTGAACTCTACTAAAATGACAAAGCTTCTCTATATCTTATAGAATTGTTTTTAAAAAATAACAGGTGTTTTCGATTTCAAGTATAGTATGTGCAGAGATGATAGTCCATGAAATATTCTGAAGATCAGTTTTAATGCACTGAAAAGGTACTGAGCCTGCTGGAGTTCAAGGAGTGTCTGGATGATGCTCGTGGTCATGCTGTTTAGTTATGTGACCTGTGAAGGGCAGGGAGTTGGACTTGATGATCCTTACGTGTCCCATTCAACTCAACATATTCCATGTTTCTATTCTATGATTCTATTCCCTTTGAACACACATATCCAGCAGCAACTCTTTTCCCATATAAAATCAGAGCCACCGTAGCAGGAACCTGAGACACAAACACTATGTGAAGGGAAAGTTAGTTTTGCATGGATGAGGAATACAGAATTTGAATTTCAATCTTTAGGAAACATGAAGTCACCACTTTCCCTGACGCCACTGTTGATGTAGTGCAAATCATATATCCCTGTCAAACCTACTGTAAACAGAACTTTATGCTCCCTGTGTTTTGCAGAACTCCATTCTTCATTCTTTGGTGTCTTTATTTTCCTGTCTGGTCACAAATGTTCTCATTGGTATAAGAACAACCCTGCTGCTTTTGGGACTGAATTAGGGAAGAAGAGGTGATGTGAAATAAAAAGGAAATAAACAGATATATTTCACAGAGTTACATATATATAAGGTAGATCCCATGAAATTTTAAGCTGAAAACTGGACTTGGCATCCATTTCTGTCACGAAAGGGAGCCAGGAGATGGAAGCACCACAACCTGGTTGTCCTGCCATAGGTTTCCTGTTCTCCATCTTAGCTGCTGTAAGAGATTGAATAGTAGTAAAAATTTATTTACTGGAAGAGGATGAAGCTTTGGCACAGGCTGCCCAGGGAAGTGGTGGAGTCTCCGTTGCTGGAAGTGTTCAAAAAAAACCATGCAGATGTGGCACTTTGGGCCGTGGTTTAGTAGGCACGGTGGAGTTGGGCTGACAGTTGAACGGGATGAGCTTAGAGATCTTTTCCAACCTTAACGGCTCTGTGTTTCTGTGCTTCTGTGACATCAAGTTGTTCACTTTGCACACACCAACTTCTGGTCTCTAGCTCCTGCAGACACCTGCAGCTGCTGGGGAGATGCCCGTGTTTTTGAAAGAAGTAAACCCTTGATGTCAGCAAACAGTGCTCACTACTCTACATTTACAGAGACTGACCTGGCCTCGGGATCCAGTCTGTGGCTTTAAAACACTTGATGTGCATATAGGGCTACATAAAGAGGACTGCACCCTGTAACTTTAATGTGCACATTAGGTCAAAGCAGGTAAACAGCCTCAAATTGTATTTTAAAGCTTTATGAGAGGGGTTTTTTTGAATGTTAGGTGGAAATAAAAGAAACCTGCAATGCAAGGCAATGACAGTAGCTGCAACAGCAGGTGCTTTTTAGCGTTTTTGCCCTTGAGGTTACCAGCTGCCATGTGAAACTGTAAGGTGAAACAAAGTTAAGAGCCTAAGGCACTGAGTTGCATTGGGAAAACCAAGGGAAAGCCTGGAAAACTGAGGGACAGTCCCTGTGAACACAAGTGCAGTGCCCTCCACCTTTCTAAAGGGAATGACCTCGTACTCCTCTTGTGAGAGGGGAGCTTAGCTCTGGTGGATGCAGAAATAGCCGCAGAAAAGGGGATCCATTCCTCAGCCGCTGCATTTGAGAGCACTGGATGGGCTGAAGAGTCCCTGTTCAGCTATTGCGCTGCTTGCTCTATCTCTTAAATCCTGCTTCTCTGCCAAGATTCTGCTCCAGAAGGATAAAAGTGACTCATCCATCTATTTTTAGAAAGGGAAGCAACCATGTTTCTGGAGAATGTTTCTAAACAGTGGTGGAGGAACCAGCACAATTGCAGGATGAAGAGGTGTCAGGCTGTGCTAGGGCCATCTTCTCACAGCCTTTTTCTCACGCGCTTCCCACCCTGCCCAGAATAGTCAGCATAAGACGAGGAAGGGCTGCATTCCTCAGCTAGGTGTTACCTGGCTGGGGATTTCGGTGGTTTGTCAGGGAAGAAATAAGCAGAGGACCATGGGATGTTACGGGTCTTCACTTGGGATGAAGAGCCAGAAATCCCTGGGTACCAGCCCTAGCTACAACACTGACTGACAGTGTGATGCTGGGCAAGAAAGCAAAGGTGAAAATCCAGTTTCTCTGGAGGACACCAAGAACTTTTACATTCTCTTAGTGTTCATCTGCTCAATAAAAGGCATAAAATGTTCTAAGGGAAAGGCATGTTGCAACCACGAAGTAATTAGTAATGCTCCACCTGCTCTGAAACAGCAGGCACATTTTTTTCCCTCTCAGAAATGATGTGTTGTCCTAGTAAAAATATTCAAACTGAGAAATACTGATTTAGTTTGCTATCAGCTACTCTCTTTTTTTTTTTTGGGGGGGGAGGCATTTGAATCTTTATGACTAGAAAAGTGAGGAAAAACTAAGTAGTTGCACATAGTAATTAAGTGAAACACAAGACATTAGAATTAATTTCAGGAATAAAATACAGGGTTTTAAATATTACACCTATATAAAAATGTATTTTTACATAGAATATATATAATAGAAGATTTATGATCTAAAATGCAATATTTCTCTAAAGTTATGAAACATAGTTACCTATTCAGATAACACCAATTCAAAACTCAACAAATTGGGACCTGCCTTTTATAAAAATATTCCTACGCAATGTTAAGAGGTCTTAAATTGAGTGTATTACAAGTTCTGGGTTCAGATATTTTAATATGTTTAGTAAAACAGACATTAAAGGTCCGCAGATTTTGGAAAAAAAAAAGTTAATGGCAATTCAGTTATTCAGATTTCTCTGTTTCACAGGTTCTATGACATTCTCTTTTTCAGCTCAGTGACTGTGCTGTATGTTCTGCTGGCTGAGTCCATACATGAAATGGAATTTATATATTTATATACATTATGTTATAGGCCAGTGGTTTGGGTTTTTTTGCCATCCCCTAAATTTATGAGGTAAAGAGCTTTGTCAGGATTATCTTACTTATCTAACAGAGAAAGCATCCAGGGTCTAAATCTCAGATACTGGAACATTACTCATCAAAAGCTCAACAAATTCAGTGGAAAGCAAGATTTCTTTTATTATCATAATTATTTTAAGGCTGTGGAAGAGACTAGACACTGGCAACCTAACCTGCTACAAATTTAACAGCCTGCAATAGGACATTGATTGCATAAGGCAGAGAAATGTTGAGTCTCCTGTAGTGCTCTTGACCTTGGGCACTGGAGCAAAAGCAATGCTACTTGGCAGTATCCCCAGACCACTCCCTTGTAAACCCTCAGGCAGTCTGACAAATCCTATGGATGGGCTGTCCTGGATGGGTTTGGGGCTGAATGTGCTTGGAGTGATGCTGACAGCTCTGACTAAGAGGTCAGCTTGTGATTAAAGTGAGCAAATCCACAGACGGTTCTGTGGCTTTGTCCTACCTACAAATTCAGATGGACTCTTGGAACAGCTTTGTTTTCATCCAGCTCACAGCCAGACCCTCTTAGGGTTTCCTGGAGATGCTTATACAAATAACACATATTTAAAAATGTGTATTTAAAATCCTACAGGATTACTGGGGTCCAGCCTTCAGCCATGAAGGACACTCACAGTCTTGTACTAGCTTCACCAGTGCTGTTAACATCTACTCTGCATGTGAAAAATGTATGTCTGGAGGCACTAATGAGACTGAGAGGGAAGCACACAAAACTTGCTCATAGGCAGAGTATCCCACTCCACGCTGCTTTTCAGTCTTCCCAGCTCCATGGGATGCTGAAGGATTTGACTGGGGTACATCACTGTATCTGTGAGGTACCGTGAAACTTGAATACACAGGATAAAGCTTGAATAAAAAAGGGAAGAGTTTCAACTATGAATTCTACTTAATTGTAAGGTAGTTTGGCTGCTGATTTTCCTGCTCCTCCTGCTTAACAGCTCTGCCCTCAGTGGCCTCTCTAATGCCCTTGGTTGCTTTCTCCTAAATGACACTCGCCCTGCCCAAATTAACTTAAACAGGGAGGTCACCCATCAGTTTCTGTTTCTCATGCCTTCAATGCAAATGTCTTAGCGCAGTGGTGTTGCAGGTTTTAAGCAAAAAGAACTAAAGTCATGGATGTCAAAGGTTCATATTCAAAATGTGCAGTGGTTATGAAAGCAATTAGCTGCGGTATTGGGCATGGTACACGTGTGCTAGATCAAGCGCAGAGAGAAATGATGTGATCCAACACACGCACCCAACGGTTGCGCATAGCTGACAACTGCTCAGATAATTAATGGAGTGAAATATGAAAAAGCTCAAACCCAATTCAAAATGACAGCTGTGAACTGACAACTAAACCATATAAAAACTGGCAAGGCAAATAGATCTAAAGGGAAGATCTAGGTGGAGGGTGTAGGGACGCATCAGCTACTGGGGAAATTTCTCCAGTCCCCGAGGGACATTTTGTGAAAATGTGTGTGCGTGTATGTACACAAGCTTGTCCTCCGCCACGTGGTGTCTGCAATGCAGCAAACTTTGTGCTGTGTCATGCAGACGAAGAATTAATCCTCTTCTAAGACAGTGATGTTTAGTGGGTGGTTATCTCACTGAAATCCCTTATGTCTACCTCAGGGACTGGGATGGGTGCAGATCCACAGGCAAAACAGTACTGATGGGTCTCATTCCATTGTACTTCAGAAGAATTGTGGAGGGTTTATAGCCTTCATACACTTTTTCCTTAACACTTAAAACCTGCTCCAAACCAGTCAACATTTTCTTGTACTCGGTTAGCAGTGACCAGGCCAGTGCCAAAGCCCTAACAAGCGATGCCAATGCTACTCAAGGTTGCTCTTGTGTGGACCTTGACACTCCCCTGCAGGAATAAAGCTACTTCAGCCCCATGTCCTTCTGCCTGGCTCGGAGTGCTCCCACCGAGGACAGCAAGGAGCTGCCAACTGCCCCATGTGCCTCCACATTTCAGTGCCTCCCATATTCCACAAAGGACTGGATTCTTCCCATGGCCATCATCGCCATCTGATCCACCCCCAGAGCTCAATCACCCTGCAGCTGCTGCCCTGAGCAAAACTTAACCCAGAATCCTTAGAGTTCCCCACTCCTTCCCAGTACGTGCCTGCAACTGATCGCAGCTGTCAAATGCACAGATTAAATGTCAACAAGCTCTCTGTAATTGATATTAATACTGGGAACGCTGAGCTGGGGACGTGCCTTCTAGGCCACTCAGCTCCCCAGATTCGAATCATCCTGTAGCGCTGCTCGGCGCTCACCACATATTCACACAGATCCCCCAGTGTTTGGATGACGCCTCCATAAAGCCAGCAGGGAACAACAGTGGAAATAGTTAAAAAAAGTAATAAGGCAACTGCTCCTTGCAATTTAAAAAGGAGGAGGATGGGATGGAGCATGAGCGAGTCTCAGGCCTGGATGCAACAGCACTCTCAGACTTCAAGGGCTGAAACACTCGTGTGTAGTTTCAGGATTGCAAGATTTTAACAATAGGCATTTATTTTTTTAAACACCAAACATTATCGCTCTTAGTATATCTGCAATGGGTCTCCCAAATGTATTACAGTGCCCGGTGCTGCTCTCGGCAGCCTCTGACTCTGTTTCCATTAGCTAATTGCAGAGCACAATAGGAGCAGATCTGGAGAGAAAATAGCTGGTGCCAAGAGCCCAGCAGAACCCCTCGGCTCTTTTCAGGGCCTTCCCGCTGCAGCAGCTCTGGCCTTGAGGCCATTGACCAAAAGCAGCTGGAATGCACTCGGTGATCCATCTTCCACGTCATTGCTATCCAAAAGGTACCCAGTGGGTGCAACTGAAGTGTGGTGAGGGGGGGTGAGTGGAAGATTGGCACTCCTAGTTTAAGCCTAAGTAAAAGACTAGAGATGATAACCCCACGTTTTTCACAGAAACAAACATTTCTCCTGAATTTCTCTCTCCTGTGACTTCTTTTGCCTTGCTTTTCTCCTCACATTTTCATACTGGTTCCCATCTCTGGTACTTGGCATAACACCAGGTTATTGTATCCAAAGCAGTTACCTGGCTCACTCATTTACTCTGCCCTTTGGTGTGGCACACACCCCACTTTTCTATTTCTTGATCAATCCCCATTTTAACTCTAAGCAGGTGAACATCCACAGAAGACGCCAGAAAGACAGTTCAGATGCGTAATGCTTTAACCCTCTGGAAAACTCCTGGCGTTTGTGTGTTGCCTGCAGCCTGCATAATCTAGAACCACCTACAGGGTGAAGGAATCGCTGATTTTCTACGGGGCTGTTTGCACAAGAATGGAAACAGGTAACTTCAGCTGGTTTGAGCTGTGAGATTACCACCTGTAATTGGTAGCCTGTTAGCCTTTCAGGGAGGGCTCTCACTTCGGACTAAGTGGGAAGAGGATTGCTGCTGTTCAGTCCTTGCCAGAAGGGGAGACAGCTCAGTATCTGCAAGACAGATTGCTACTGTCAGCCAATTCCTAGTTCTCCTGGGTCAACCACCCCACATCCAGTCAGTTTAAAGGTAGGAGGGGGTAGTCTGGCCCCATGGAATTAAGAATCACTGCACTCCTACAGCCTAACTGCTCTTCCCTGTGGGAAGAGAGATTAATCTTATCCCAAGGGCTTAGCAAAACTTCAGTATCTGCCCTTTTCACATGCATTCAGGAGGACATTTTGCGTCACTCATAACTGCTGTTCTCCTCTTTTGTTAGGCTATTCTCTCAGGGTTTATATGGTGTGTAGAAGGGTTTTTTCACATCACAATGTGTTTACGTGCAGGTCAGGAAATTCATCAGCCAACTGTCTGAACAATTAAAACAATTTTGGCTGGCCTTGCTTTGCTTTGATTCTGGGTTTGGGTTTGTGGTGACTCATCTAGCTCGTGTCTCTATCCACCCCATTGACCGCAGCTCTCTGAAGAGGGGAAATGAAGCTGGGCTGACTAAAGAGCTGACAATTATTAGCCTCATGTGCTGTACAAAATGTTGCTGTTTGCTATCATCTAGTGAAAGCATCTTCTGTAATGATCAACTTTGCCTTCACCTAGGGAGCTCTTCTGCTCCTTCACATGCCTCTTAATCCCCTCACTTGAAGCAACCCAGTTTTTCAAATTAGGCTGGGGGACAGAAGATGACTTGTCTGAATCTGGTTTAATCCGTGCACAATTCATCATGCAGCCTTTATCTACAACCGCTTCTTTGTTGTCAAAATCAACACAAAGCAGAGCACGAGGGTCAGATGCTCTGCTGGGTCCGGGCTTCGCCTGAATTGCTGCTACCCGCTGCTGCCAGGGCTGGGGCCAAGGCTTTGTGTTGAGTAGGCACCAGCCAGGTTTGAAGACACACACCGAGCTCTTGCTCCTTTCACATCCCAGAGCTCTGACTCTGGCCAGGTGCTCACTGGCCTTGTTTCTGCTCAAAGTCCCTGGAAAGAAACACTTTTCTACCTTCATATGAAAAGCTGGAGCCAGAGTCTTGCCAGCAGTGCCTACTGATGGGGTGGGTACAATTCGATTCATGTGTCTACCTGAACGCAAGAAAACACTTTTTTTTTTTTTTTTTTTTTCCCTTGTGAGGGTGGTCAAATGCTGACACAGGCTGCCCAGGGACATTGTGGAGCCTCCATCTATGGAGATATTCAAAACCCAACTGAACTGGGCAACCTGGTCTCATTGGCCCTAAAGGAGATGGACTAGATGATCTCAAGATGTCCATTACAAATTAAATTTTGTGACTAAACATTAAGCATTATGTAATAATATTAAGCACTGTATAAAAGGAGATATTGATGAAAACCTGTCACTGAATGGGTAAAACCGTCAACTGCACGTTTGCACATACTTTAAGTGTAATTCAAAGACAACTCTTCTGTCCTGTACATCATTGAAGAAGCAAACATACCTTTTTTACAACTCCTGTAGTAGCCACGATGGTCTCTGCTCCTTCTACGGTCTTGTTTGCCACTGTGTTAACGCTGGCTACTACAGCTTCTCCCACCACATTGGCCTGCTCTTTGGTCTTCTCAGCAACTAGGATTCCAACAAAAGCAGAAGGTCAGTGAGCCAGGTACTGCCAAAACGCTGCCAAATTCACTGGGATACTAAAATGATTGCACCAAGGCAAGAGAAGAAATCGGCCCTTGCACAGTCCCTATTTGCATTTACTATGTGAGATCACACTTGAATTTAGATCATGAGGCCTTGTATCACTCAAAATGCTGCTCAAAGAGCAACACTGTAGCCTGTTAGTCTTTGTAGGCAACTGGAGAATGAAAAAAAATCACTGTAAGATACTAAGAGACCATTGTGCAAACGAGGTATTTTGCATTGCAGACTGGATATGATCTGCCTCTGGGTACCTTCTGTTTGATTTAATATGTCTGGGTAGGGGGGGAAAAAAGGAGATTTGTCATTAAATACTCCAGGAAAAGGATCCATTCATCTCTCTTCCAGGCAGTTCAGAAGGCTGCCCAGCCCTGGAACTTGGGATACCTAGGAAGATCCCTTAGGATCCCTGACTCTGTGACTGCCTGACAGGAGACTCTCAGAGACCACAGTTGGTCTGACAGGACTGGATGCAAGTAAATCCCCTCTGGGTAGCACTCTCAGCATTGTGCAATGTCTAAATTGCTGTGAAACACCTGAGACTGCCAAGTAGCGTTTGTTCAATTTTATTTGACCTGCTTTAATGATTAAATATTTTCTCCCATCCATGTGCATTGCAAATGCTAGGCTCCGAACGGCTTTATCAGAGGTCCTGCAAAACATCACAGATTTCCACATCACTCTCGGGGCAGCGCTCTTACCTGAGGTCACACTTTGTACTACGCCTTCCTTGGTTTTGGTACCTGTAAAAGGAAACACGTGGTCCATCAGTGCTACCTGGCAGAGAACCCTCTGGTTTCTGGACATGGATGGCTTTCTGTTCTCACTAGGTGCAGTGGGGAGACCCGGTGCTGTCAGCACCTCCTGCTAAGACACAAGACATTTGTGGAGCTGGCATTAGGGTCCAGCTTCCTTCCCCAGTGAAGTCAATGAGTACCTTTGTGTTGGGAGATGGAGAACTTCAACCACAAATGGCCTGGAGGTGCCTAGACCTGAAAAATCCCAATTATAACATACTTACGTAGGAAAAATTATCCCTGAAATATTTCCAAAATGAAAAGAACAGTTTGGCATAGGTACATCGATGTTAAGCTAACTGTAAAAATGAATGTATATTAAGTAACCTGCTGAAATCTCACCTACTTCAGTCTTTCAAGATGTGAAGTCCAAGCTGTGACTCTCCTCTGCCTTACAGCAGGTCATTTAAAGCTTCATTCTGTATCTCTAATAAGGAGTCTGGAGAAACTTGAGGCTAAATTTACAGAACAAACCACTCTGCTACTACATACCTACCTATCAGATTCCCATTTTGGTGCCTCAGCCTTGGCTGTGAGTACCTGCTCACAGAGATACGCAGAATGCAGATGGTTTTATCTCAAATTATGAAAGTACGTCATATATATACTTACACTGTAATTTATCCTGCTGTTCTCAAGGCAGAAAAACTTACAGGATGCAAGGGCATCCAGTCTGCAACACAAATAATCCATTGCAACACAAGCAGCTCTTATGGGATACTTAATCTCTGGTTTTACTCCAAGCTTAAAGTGACTAGCTACATCCCTTCTGTTGGTATCCTGCAGCATGGATGTTTGATCACATGCTAGATGGGCAGCCCCCATTCTTTTTTACATTTATCTCTAGTGGAAGGTAAATAAACACTTGCCAAAATATTCCACTGGCCCAACTTTACTGTATTTTGTAAATCACATGCACCTATACAGGCTTTTTCCAGGTTTCCCATACTGACACAACAAAAGAATTTTTATGGCCAACTGTCAAAATGATAGAGAGCCAGTCAGGTCTTTAACTCCAGAGGTGCTGGAGCATCAGTGGGTGTGGTGAGAGAAATCAGCTACAAACCACACCTCATTCTCACTAACAGCCTGAAAACAAAACAGGTGCAGTGCCCTGATAACAGTAGATCTGGCCTCACTCTGTTCTGCCTGATACGTGTTACGTATTATTGAATGCAATTCTCAATTGTTAGGTTATTTTGGTGGCTGTAATCGTTGCCTGGGGCAGAACAAAGCTCTTCTACTACAATGTGCCCTCAGCATTTCTCTCCACCCTGCTGAACTGCGTTAAATTGAAGAGATGAAATCTTTATGTTTTATACTTGTTACTGCTGTAAACTGCAATTCTTAATGCTGCACAATACGTGTGCACTGCTATAAACTGGCTTTAATAATGATGCCTATGGTACACAAGTGTGTGCAGAAGCACAGCAGTGAGCAGGGTCTCAGGCCATGAAAATGGGCTCCTGAATGGTCCACTGTCCAATTCAGGCCCTATCCTGCTTCAGCATCCCTCCCAGTGCCATTGCAATAAGAATGCCACAATATTGACTTGATATACAAGATATTCTCACATCAGACACAGCTTAGCCTTTCTTTGCTGGTTTTATTTTGTCAAAGAGTAGAGCAAAGCGCATGATTTTCTGTACTAGGCTCCAGTTTGGCAGTAGACGTGCTTAGTGAAACAAGAGCTGCACTGTACATTTTTTACCAGACTTTTGATTTAACATGACTACCCGGTCTTGACTCCTTTGCAGGGGGCTGGGTGGGCACCGCATTTTCTGATAGAAAATAATTCCAGAAAGGAGGGATGCAAGCAGAAGAAGAAGAATAGCCAAATGCATTTCACAACAGAGGCAACGGCAGCGGTTAAGTGTCACCACTACAGCCTGGGGAGAGCTTGCCTCATTTTCCTAACTCACTCTCCTGACCGCACCCAATGACTCAGGCTCAGCATCCATTATGCACCAGATGAAACCTGACCTTCCGGCACATACTCTTGCCAGCAACCTGCATCTGTTGAATTGGAAAGCAATCACCTGATGCTCAATCTCATTTCGCTCATTAGTCCTCGCCTGCAGCATCTCGTGTACACAGAATTAAAAGTTCATGCATCCTGCCTCTTCGGAGTGTTGTGAGTCATCTGTAAGAGCTGTGGTGCTGAAAGGGTGTGACCAAGGCGGTGGACTACTGTGCAGTGGAAAAGAGTTGCTATAGGAAAGGATATTATGATGTGCTGCAAGTCCTGCAGGAGTTCATGCTGGATTCATTTCATTTAAGTAGAGCTTAGTGCTTTCTGTGACACACATGATTGAAAGTCATTCTGGAGAACTAGAAGTGCATCCTTTGTTGAGGTTTCCTGAACTATAAGCAGTACTAATGACCTTATACTCAGTATTCTGATGCAGCTTTGCATTAACTTCATTAATTAACTTCAGCATGACTTATCTCCCTACTTAAATCAAATAAAAAAGCCCATCAAGTCAATTTCTGGATACACGTTAATCGTGCAAGAACCCACAGACACTTTAATATATGCAGTTAAAATTTGAGAGCCGGCTGTGATTTTACTAGGTGCAAAGCTGGTCCATGCTCCAGGATTCTGTAACCCTACACATCGGGCAAGCCGGGCAGCAGGGCAGGATCCCCCGTGCTCGTGACTGCCCGGCGATGGCAGCATCTCTAACCAGCTGCGCTGTGAACCGCATTGCAGGGCTAGCACCAGAGGGAGGCAACTCAGGCTCTGGCACTGGTTGTGGGAACAGAACCCGTGTGGCTCAGAGAGGAGGGACAAAGTGGCCACAGAGCCCAGTGACATCATTCGCTCCAGGTGGAAACCTCTGAATGTGTATTTTTTTCTCCTGGGGTAGCAGCAAGTGACTCACCAGACAGTGGCTGAGCCTAGACATCTGGAATCCTCCTTGCAGAGTCAGTGAGGAGTTAACACAAACCTGAATAAAAGTCAGAGATCCATTTCATCCAGCCTAGGCTTCACCCTCACCCCTTTCCTGACTTTCTGAAAAGACCCTCAAGCTTTTATACAAATAATTTCTCTTGGCATCACATAATGCTTCAGAACAAGCTGCTAGGATAGTGCTCTGCAAAGGATGGAGCAAGGAAGGAACAGTTCAGGTCTCTGATTAACTCTTCCTGTGTCACAGAGTGAAAAAAAGTGGCACAGACAACATACTAATCACTCCAGTTTTAATCGATATACCTGGCCTCCACCTTCTCTATTTAAAAATCAGTTCCCTGAGCTCATCAGCATCTGGTCTTTACTTCTCCTGCCTGTGGAAGGCTGAATATTCTGCAAAGGGCTGAGCATCCCCTGATGTGCAACAGGAACTGAATCAGCCCCAAGGCAAAGCACTATCCAGTGCATGACAGGGCAGGAATCTGTGGCATATACTAAAAAAACAAAACAACAAACCAGAAACATAAAAGGAGAAACCACTTTGTATTCACCTTGGTCCTTATTTGATCCTCACGCAGAGATGGACCTTTTAAGAAGGCTTTTAGAAAACTTTATTGAAGAGTTTAGAATCTCATGAGCAGAGCCTGTGCCCTCAGAGCTGTGCAAATATGAAAACCAGGTCAGAGTATGGAGACGTACAACGTGGACAGAGGAATTACGTATAAAAACATGGAACAACCCTTACTCAAATCATTTAGCATCTGGAAGCCACAGTTTGCCACATAAACTTGACATTTCACAGGCTGCTGTATTGGTTGCTGTCATTAGTTTAATTAGCATGAATGCTGTATATCTTTTTTTCTTGTGAGTCAGCCTCAAATTGAAATGTGAGCTGTTACCTGTGTTCATTTACAACATGCCAGCGGTTGAGGGTTTAAAATTTCAGGATGAAGACATTACCAGATCAGCTTTGTAATGCACAAACATATATGTGCAGCTATTGTCAATGAGGCTGTTTTAAATATAGTAGCAACATGCAGCTGTGGATGTTGTAGCACAGCAGCAGGAAGAGCCTGCATGCAAACTTTCCTGCTAAGCCCCTCCTTTCTCCCACATGCAACAAACAAAATGCTGTGCAGGGGGCAGTAATCAGTATTGGGAATATAAGATTTGGTGGATTTTATTTTATCTGGAATATCTGACCACCCAGTCATTTAATCGTATGCAGTAGTGAAGACAGCAAGTTTTGAGAGTGACCTCGAAAGGGGAGGTTTCTGACAGAGCACGTTAACTGTGAGAGGTCTCCAGCAGGACATGAGCTGCACTGTTTTTAAGATGCTGTTGTTTGGGCAAAATGAATTGGATGTTTCTTGTAAAGCAAGATTAATGTGTGCACGCAGAACAAAACAGATCAGTGAACAGGAGAAGGAGTTCAGGATAAAACGTTATGTTTGTGGGTAAACATGCATTCTGCAATCCCCTTTTAGTAACGCTGCTGGCTGCTCTCAGGGACCTCCTCAGCATCTCTCTCACAGCTTGGAGGTGAGGCAGAGACCAGAAGAGCTTGGATGCTTGGAGAGTGAGTGACTCACCCCATAAAGAATCAGCGAATAGTCATAATGGAAACCTTCCACCCAAGCATATGCTCCTTAACATCACATTGATTCTGCCCCCCTTGAAGAAGCAGCCAGTGCTAGCTAATTTGCAGCTGGGGAAACTGAGGCAGAGGGAGGATGTGGCACCCCAGCCATACACAACAACTCTGTGTCAAAGCTGAGGATGCTATCCAGGCATCCTGCCATTCATTCCCAGACTTTAGCCACAATGTAATTTCCCTAGAGTTTCTCGGGAACAACTTGTGAGGCAGTTCATGCACAAACGTAAACTGAAAATAGTTCTCTCTTACCTACATACATCACCCCTTCTTTAGTCTTCTCTGCAGCCTCCGTCACTCCCTGCTTGGTCTTTTCTGCAGCAGCTACCACACCTTCTTTAGCAATGGAGAAACCTTTCTTAAAGACATCCATTCTTGACACTTGCTAGGGATGATCCACGTGAGAGACAGCGGCAAAAAGCACCTCAAGACAGGGACTGCAATATGCGCCCTTACCCTCAGTGGATTCTTGGTCTCTCTGCCAGTCTCTGCTTTTGCTCTTATTCCTCTGCTGGATGAAGGCAGTGTGGAAAACCTCACAGCCTTTGCCGGCTCTTATTGATGAAGCAAGCTGCAATGTAGCCAATGCCTGTGAACAGCTGATACTGAAATATTAATGATATGGATCTGCTTGGACAGATTTAAGAAGGGAGGGGGAAAGGAGGAGGAGAAGGAGGACATTGGTAGGTAAGTGACTGTCTGGAAAATTTCCAGATAGCTAAAGCTTTTAAAGTAGGATGCAATGCTCTCACTCAAGGATGCTCCCATGTGAAGAGGGAGACTATCTGAAGAGCTGAGTTCCTGAAAGGGCACCTCCCTGAGGCTGCAGCGGGAGGCAAACACAAGCTCTCCTGGGTTTCCAGAGGCTGAAGAGCATGTAAAGCTGGTAGTGTTTGTAGTGAACAAACAGGGTTAGATTTCTTAGTCTTGCAGTTACCAGAACCCATCCTGCACAAAATGGCAATAAGAACATTATTTCTAGTAAATACTGAGAGAAAAAGGGAATGAGCTAAAGCTTGGTGCTCAAGCAAAGGGAGCTGTAAGTCCCACTTGCAATATTTGTCAAGTCTGAATGCATTTAGTATAAATTACGGTTTTTGCCTGGCTGCACATCCCATTATAATGGATCGCTTCTGAAAAATCAGAGGCATGTTGGAGGAAATTCTGTTTCCTCTTTGTTTCTCTGAGTTGCTGTGGTCAGAGCTCAGCTCTGCTCTGCCGCTGCAGACCGAGGTGACATTTTATACCAACACTGTTGCTCAATGTTGACATCAGTGCCGCAGAGCGCAGCGAGGACAGAAAACTATCCAGCAGAGAACTGGAAAGACTAGGGAAACCTTAGCGTTTTGCGTAGAGCCTCAAGGCCTTGGTAGGAAAAAACACCAGAGCATATGATCATTAATCACAGTTAATCCTAACATGTTTATAGTTAAAGTCAAGCTAAATAATTTTCTGAAGTAGATCGTAGGTGGCCCCAATCAGCTCTTGTCCCATTAGGAAACTGAAATCCAGTGCAAGCGCCTATGAAAGCAACTGCTGGTGCAACAAGATGACTACTTATGTATAAATATTTTTAATAGTGCAGTCTCTGAAACTATGGAAGCCATGGAGCCATTGGCCTCTGAGCACAAACCCTGAACAGCTTTGGCTGCTTTTCTTTACCAGGCAAACAGAATATGGAATTCAGAAGTTTAACTGCGTTATGGGAGGGTAGCACACCACAACATCACAAAATGTCACTGTCCATAAGTCACTGCTGCCACAAGTTATCAGTCTGGATGTGTTAGATGGGGAATGACTACACAGAAAAGAATCTGAACAAAAATATGGCATGTCTGCACATACATGCACATAAACGTAGTTTTGACTGTGAAGTAAGAATATTTCTTTTTTTTTCATTATTTTACTCAATGTTGAAACAATGGGAAAACTTTCTTAATCTTTTCCTCTCAAATAAGTCTCCTTACTTAAAACAATTATCCCTTTTAATGCAGAGGAGCCAAATTTGTGAAGGAACTAATACATTTATCATTTTTGAATTTTAAAAAGTGCAAGATCCGGAGGAAGGCCATCATAACATACCAATTATTATAGGAGCTCTTGTTGGTTTAGATTTTTGCAGCAATGAGTGAAAAGAAGGGTATTTCTCGCCTTCTTTAAAAATTTCCTTTTAGGTGGTTGATTGACCACTACTCAAAGTGCAAGGCTTGTGTTCATTTCTGTTCCCCGTGTATTCCTAAACTGCAGATATATGTGTCTTATTGTGTCATACAACCAGCAGTTCAACCTTGCTGCTTCTGGAGTCAGTTACAAGACTCTCCGTTGATTTCACCAGACACAGGGCAGGAGTCTTGTTTTTAAAACATTAGGTAAAAAGTGAATTTACCATCTTTGAGAATTGCTCCAGGGCCCATTTACTTTTTCACGAGGCTCTCAAAGAACATTAAAGCAGACTAGGGTTATGGGCTTTGCTGGCATTCTCAGAACACCTAGGCTGATAAGGCTTGGTGAGAAGTGTGTTTGATTTTGTTAAGCAATTGTTCTGTCATTGTGATTTGTACAATTGAATTCTACATATTTTGCATCACTGTATAAGGTAACAAATACATGAAATACCAAGCCATCCCGGGATATAAAGCATGAATCATTACCACACTGAATTAGCCGGTACTCAAGTGGGATACTCCTTTCCTGCCTTCTCCTCTCCTGATGACCTTGAGCTTGCAAGAGTCATTCAAATATTGTTGGATCACTCCCAAGGCAGCAGGTAGTTTACACAGGGATTATTTTACCTTGAAACCATTTTAGGAAAGCTCTGGACACAAGACAACATCGTAGGCAATCTATATAGGGCAAGTATCAATAATGGCCCCTGAACATTTGCCACTGCAGGGCAACTGCAGTACCCTATTTCTGTTCTAAGCAGAGGATTCAGCCCTCATTTGTTGCCACTTCTGCCTCAGGCAAACCTAACAACAGGAGTTAATTAATGTAAGCAACCTTGGCTTTAAGATTTTCCTAGGATCTCGACTTTGTGCCTGACAAGTTTTCCCTTGTATTAAATATCATAATCAGCTGCTAAGGAGAAGCTCCTCCAGCAGGAACTTGGATTCTCTGAATTTCTCATCTCACGTGGCAGCAACCTCTTTCTGTGATATCTACCTAGGGACACTGGGGAGAAGTCAGTTAAGCTATTAAGGTCCTGATTTTCTCTATTGAGCTTCATTCATATCACTTTGTAAACGAATTCATGTCGTGGAAACATTTTTCTGATCTACACATGATACCAGAAGAAAGCCTTGTCTTGACTTGTGCAATGATGAACCATCCAACTGTTGCTTATTTTAACAAATGAATTCTGGCTGCTCAGGCTTGTCTATTGAGACTCTTGCTCCATAACACCAGAGTTTCTTGAGGGTCTCTGAAAGGTGTAGTTTCCCACCTCCCATGCTGCTAAACTCCTCTGTGGGTGTTGGTGGCTAATATCTGGAAACAAGCTTGTGCAATGCCTGCCAATAATTCTGGAATATGAGCAAGACAAGTCTAACTCAGGTCTACCTATTCCCAAAGCACAGATGTGAGGGAAAGAAAACAATGCAAAGCAGAAAATAAGATTCCTGTCCTTTACTGTCATTTTCTTTGCATCTG
This sequence comes from Clamator glandarius, assembly GCA_033459285.1. NCBI lineage: Eukaryota > Metazoa > Chordata > Aves > Cuculiformes > Cuculidae > Clamator > Clamator glandarius. The sequence goes on along the minus strand of JAUNZM010000165.1, from coordinate 1,141,419 downwards.
CAACAGATTAAAACAGGTTTTTATTTAACTTGTGTCTCTTCCCTCTTTAATTTTTCCAGCTGCAAGTCACTCCGCACACCAAGTCTTAACCTTGTCCTTTAACGATGAACTTATTCTGGAGATTAACAGCTGACAAAGTCATCTTGCTGGATGAAAGGAGTGGGATTTGGTCATATTCTATTCAAGTCTATAAATGGGGCATGACGTTGTTTGAGAGACAGGTAAGGAAAGAAAAGGCAAACTGCTTTTGTGGCTGGTAAATATCCTTTGTTCAGGAAGTTTTTGCATGCAGAATAATATTAATGTTAACAAGATCAAACCTTCCTCTATATAAACAGAAACCTCCCTCTCTCTTTCTCTCTCTCTCAGTTTATGAAAACTTCAAAACGTAGAAGGGAGAACTGTCCCAGATCATTCATCTTCATGCCCTAACAAAAACAAGCAGTTCTGTCTGACATCCTCTTGGCAAACAGTTTGCGACTTGAATTCCTGCATGTACGTTTGCATAGTTAATGAGTAATTTCCTCTGCCAGAGAACGAATAGCATGAAGGCTGACGGAGAGGCCATTTTTAAGGCACATACACTGTGAGCAGAGTGCTGCTCAGCAGTCTTTCAGGACTGATCTGAATACCATTTTGAGCAAACTAATAAAAATATAGTCAACAAGAATTCATCTTCCTCCTCTAAAGGGTAAACCACTGAAAGAAATCCCCTCGGAGCCCAGCAGCCCCTCTCTGACACTCCTCTGCCCTTGCTCTCCTTCCCCACGTGTGCACATCGGCAGGGAATGAGACAGCGTTTTCTGGATCTGAAAACCTTTGCCTAATGAGAAGTTATCCTCTTGCTGTGCAGCTATCGACAAATCTGTCCTATCCATCTTCACAGACATAAACCCCTTTCAGTTATTCAGCCTGCTTTAGAGATTTGGAGCTGGGATACATGAATCTAAAGCAGCCCACACTTATTAGCAGAATTGCAGCTTTCCAAACATTTTTTCCAAGGCCTTTTTTTTTTTCCTTCTCCCATTTAAATTCTCAGTTTCTGAATTTAAGGCTGATTTAAGAGCATTATGGTGCAGACAGTGAATCTGGGAAGATACAAACCAAAAAAAATTGAACCTGTTCATTGAAAATTTAATTTCTAAGGGCTCATTCTCCAAAGAGAAACTGACTGGCATAGACAGGGCATTTGCTTTCCAAGTACATACAAGTTATTGATCAAGGATCTTGTTTGACACTGTTTACTGTCTGACCACCCATCTCCTATCAAACTGAAGGCACAGGGCTCTGACTTTAAATAAACAGAAAGGGGTCAAGATGAGATTTTGTATCTCACACAGATTATCCAGAAGACAGTGATGCTATTTGACAACTTGATTATGGAATTGTATTCAATTCTCATTGAATTCTCAGAGCAGGCAACATCGGAGGGGATTAAGAGCTGTGTTTAAAGTTAGGGGTTATAATTACCAGACAAGGCTAGAGTAGTGATGAGAGTTGTCTGCAAGGACAGGGCACACAGATGAATCTGGTGTGACCGACAATATCTTTCAAGACTGAAAACTATTTGAAGAAGCATTTTTCAGAAGTACTTGGGGGGAAAAGGTGTTTTCATGAATAAGGACACAGGAATAAAAAGCCACTGATGACTTGGGACCAAAAGTGGAGGAACAATATCTGTCACCTGTCAAACAGAGAGTGAGTGGGGTGGTTTTTTGGCTAGTTTTTCTGAGAACTACTAGAAACTTCTGTAAAGTATCAGGCCAGCTCCATACATCTCTGTACCACAATTATCACATCACTTCCCAATCAGGTTTCAAGTATACATTTGGAGTAACATCTATTTCCAAATAATTTTCCAAACTATGTTTCAGATTTGATTTGACTCACCCATTTCTTCCATTCCAGCAGCAGCAGCCAGCTCCATAGAGCACACCAAGCCTAAATTAGGTAGTTGAACAGTGGATGGGTCTCTCTTGGTATTGGCTGGTGCTTAGTCGCCTTTCTCATCCCGTAGATACTTCCTAGAAGAGGCTGAACTTGGAAAGCAATGAGCAAATCGTTGCAGCAAAGGGACCTTAGATGTCTGTTGTGGTGTTGTGTGTATGGCCTTGTATACCTGAGTGGAGTTCCTCAGGGGTCAATACAGAGACTGCTGTTGGTTAACATCTTTGTTGCAGACATGGACAGTGGGATCAAGAGAACCCTTAGCAGGTTTGTGGGCAACACCAAGCTGTGTGGTCAACATGCTGGAAGGTAGGAATGTTGTACAAAGAGATCTGAGAAGCGGGCCTGTGCAAACCTCATGAGGTTCAACAAGGCCAAATGCATGGTCCTACATATGGGTCAGGGCAATCTTAAGCACAAACACACGCTGGGCAAAGAATGGATTGAGAGCAGCCCTGAAGAGAAGCACTTTGGGGTGCTGGTGGATGAAAAGCTCAATAAGAGCCAGCAATCTGCTTTTGCAGCCCAGAAAACCAGCCATATCCTGGGCTGCATCAGAAGAATTGTGACAAGCAGGTCGAGGGAGGGGATTCTCCCTCTCTACTCTGCTCTTGTGAGACCTTGCCTGGAGTACTGTGTTCACATCTGGAGTCCTCAGCACATGACGGACATGGATCTGTTGGAGCGAGTCCAGAGGAGGCCACACATATGATCAGATGTTTGGAGAACGTCTCGTATGAGAACAGGCTGAAGGAGTTGGGGTTATTCAGCCTAGAGAAGAGAAGGCTCTGAGCAGAACTTATAGCAGCCTCCCAGTGTTTAAAGGGGGCTTATAGGAAAGGTGTGGAGAAGCTCTTTGTGAGGGAGTGCAGGGATAGAATGTGTGGAACAGTTTTAAGCTGAAGAGGGGAAATTTAGATTAGATATTAGGAAGAATTATTTTTCCTGTGAGGGTGGTGAAGGCCCTAGCACATGTTGCCCAGAGAAGCTGTGGCTGCCCCATCCCTGGAGGTGTTCAAGGCCAGGCTGGATGGGGCTTTGAGAAACCTGATCCAGTGGGATCTCCCTGCCCATGGCATGGGGTGGAACTGAATGGGCTTTAAGGTCCTTTCCAATACAAACCATTCTATGTTTTCATGTTTTCCCTCATTCCACACTGAAACACCAGCTCAAAAAAAAACCAAAAGAGGAAAAGTTAGTATTTATCTTGTCATAACTAAACAAGTTTTCCTTATACTTATTCCTTTATGGATGCTTATCAAGAAAATTTACAGTTCAGTCAGCCAATAGATCAAATGTTACAAACCAACAGTATAACCGGAATATATCAGACACCTCAAATCTGCGCAGTAATTAGACACAATTCTTAACTACTGTTATTTAGTAGGGAAAGCACTTTGAATAATTCATACCTTCCATGTGTTAATGCCCACCACAAAGAAAGGGATGTCAGTCCCTGGCATGCTCAATATTTTAGCATCTTTCATAACTGCAACCAAAAAGTCATGCTAAATTATTAACTTTCAAATGTCTGAGTAATCTGTGCCTCTCAATTGCTGCACCACTACAGAGGCACAGAGGATGGGTTCTCGTACCTGCAAGAGCAGCAGCCATTCCAAGCCAAGAGGACAGCAGAGAAACATTGCTCCACCACTTGGGAGGTATCACATTCATGAAGAATAAAGATTTAATGGCCGAGTTAAGGCTAAGTGGAAAGGTATATATTGAAAGACAAATCCAAAGGGTTTGGAAGTAGGTCACAATGTGATAACTTCAATATCTGTAGCACAAAACCCACTTTTCCCCAGGCCATGACCACATAGCAGCTCAGATTATTAGCCTGTTTTTTGTTTTGTCTCATATTTGTTTCAGTTCCTTCCCAATAAGGCCTTATTAAGTAAACATACATAGCACTTAGGTCACATCCAGTTTGTTGTTAAGAAAGGCACATCTGTATGTGAAACACGGCACATAAAATACATTAACATGCATTACAGCAGGATGCACTCAACTCAGAAATAAAAGCAGCAGGAAGGAACAGAGGGAAGTTGCTTATTTCTTTCAGTCATCAGTCCAGAACTTGTGACTTCGTCTGTATGGAAAAGTGACTACAACGGCAAGAGCAGGGTTTGCCCTTAAAATGATGAAAATCTCTCTCTGCTTTGCCCCATGTGCCATGGCTTAATTGATCTTACACAGCGGTGCCTTTCATAGCTGAGCAAGGGTACGTCTGCAGTTTTCTAGGTTCTTCCACTAAGCATAAAAGAGGGACAATCAGAAGGAGAGGGGTCCAGATCCAACCAGTGATAAGGAGATGCAACTCCATGGCCTTCAATAACCAGGTATTCCAAAACCCTAGAGAGATTTTATCCTCTTATTTTTCGGCTGGGTTTGGAATGACTCCAGAAAAGCTTTACATTTTATGCTCTGCAGGACCTGCTGAACTTTGGGCTGTGCATCTCATCATTCAAAGTGAGACATGGTCTAGCAGTCTTGCACCATAATTCCCAGTTTTTTTGACAGCGCAGCATCACTCTCCCTCATTTTATTCTTAAAATGCCAGGGTGTAATGCTCTACAAGACACTGAGAAAAGAAATAGAGTTTACGATAGCAAAAAAACCTAAAAGCAGGACCATCAAGTAAAGCAAAACCAGTCAGAGAGATACAATCAACCTCCACAGCCCTTTATTAGTTATTATTAGGATGTAGCAAAAGAGGAAGCCCTTTAGAGCAGCTCTTGGCAAGTGGGTTTTTTTTAACACTAACTAAAAATGCACAAAAAAATTAGGCGTGAAATCCTGAGATGACAACCCAAACAGAAACTCTTAAAAATGCTCAGTAATCCTGACCTCTCTGAAGGACTACGCCATGAAAATAATCCACTTTGGGAACAGAGTATGAGTCACAGACCTGCTTTGCAAAGGCCACACAAAAATGTATGCTTCTAAGCTCTTTTTTGCTATGCATTTACTCTGAATCACTCAAAGCTCATACCTCGTTATGCGTTCCATGAATATTCTGCTGGTAAAGCCAGGGCATTTCAGCCTTTAAAGCGTAGATAAAAAAACCATGTGCAGATACTGGAGCAAGCAGGTCTGTGACATTTTCTGGCACCACAACCAGAGTCTGTTACACCACTCAATATATTCTTTCCTTTCTTTTCTCGTCCTTTCCTTTAAGCTAACATCCTTTTCCTGTGCCTGAGGGAGAAGGCAGCTGATAAAAGCCAAGTTCCTGTTCACAGATAAGTTTAGAAGGCAGCCAAGCTCAGAAGTTCCTTGAATAAGCTATATTCCTACCACCTTTTTTTTTTTCCCCCTGTGTCAGAGACGTTTGAGCCCCACACAGGAACCAGACTCACATTGTTCAACAGCCACGGACGTTTCCACAGTAGCTGGGAGGGTCGAAAGCTTTTTCCGCTCTTTGTTACAAATCTTTTTTTTCCCCTTTCCTTCTTCCAGTTTTCCAGTTAAAGACTATTGCCAGGGCATTCCTGGATTAATCCAGGCTGCGCTTCAGAGAAGAGAACAAGAGACAGGTGTAACTGGGTGGGAAAAAACCCACGATGCTAGTGAAGCTTCTGCTCATCTATAATACAATAGCACTGGCAAAGGTGCTCAAACACTCTGACCAGCAGGGATACCATGATGGTTCAGTGCACGAACCACAAATTTATGAAAGCTCTGCATACCCCCAGAGGAGTCCTCTGTCACACAAGGAAGAAGGTTATTGGGAGGCAGAAGGGCTTAGGGAGGATGCTCGAGATTACCCTTCAAGTATGATCGGAAATCAGGAAGAAAGAGAGGATTTTGAAACTGCCAGCCCACAATCCCGAAATGGGTAAGTACCGCAATGTGTCTGTCTTACCTGTAATGACAGGCAAATCGCGTCTGATGCCTAATCTGCTCATATACGACCATTTTCAATACAAGTTTCTCATTAAAATTTATTAAATTTTAGGGATCAATCTGTATCCAGACAGGAGGGTTTAAAATGTTTTAACTACAGAAACAGAAAGTTATATTGCTTGTGGAGGATGAAACTATCAGTGGGACCAGCTCTTTGTCCCAGTCTGAGATGGCAAGATGGGCTTAGGTGTCTGGACACACCTGGCAGATATGAAACTTTATAGTTCTATTGTAGCACCATAAACCAAAATGCTATTTCTGGCAAAGCAGAACTAGATAAAATGAATTTACTGACTTCTTCTCATCACAAATCAATGCTGAGTTACTTTTGTGGATCGTGACAACTGTCACCTGTCATTGGAATGTGCCTGGCTGCAGTCTTGGCCTTGGGAATGGAGAGGGATGAGAATGGCAGGATGTTAGCAAAATAAAAATAGCAAGGAGCAAATATAACGAAGTAAAGAATAAGCATGAAAATGACTACAAATTCACTCCCCACCCCACCCCCACGAAAGTTTTCACAAAACTGAAAAGGTTCTCGTGATAATCTATAGCAGAAGAGTAGCCAGCCTGAGTGGAATAGGCATGTTCTTCATCAGAAATATTTCCAAACATTAAGATTTTTGTTACAGGGCATATAAGTAGGTCTCTAAATGTTTAAAATAGATGAAAACCAAGCAGGACAGTGCATGAATCTTTTATAGCACTGATGGATAGGTACTGCAGAGCCCTGTTTGGGAGAGCTGACCCAGCAGCACAGTGAGTGCTGTTCACAGCTCAGTGCTTTAGGATGCCCTGGTATTTTTTCCCTTTAAATGCTCTTGAGGAAAGGAAAAAAAAGGAGATGGAAATAGACTACAAAACCTTGCTCATGTCATGTTTCTCTTTCACGCAAACTAAAGTATGCAGTCTTGTTTCTAGTCTCATCTACATGTAAAATTAAGGCCTCTCTCCCACATGTAGCATGTTGAATTTATTAAACCCTGTTGCCCTTCTTACTACATCTTCCCACAAAACTGTATCTCCCACCATTACCCTTAAGTAATTGTCTAAAATCTGTTAGTGTTGACTTCCAGTTTCCTGGTGGTTGGAGTTCAATAATGATGTGCACTGGTAATTCCCCAGCTCCTGGCTCATGCGTTTCATACACTGTCAGAGGAAGGAAAAACAAAGCCTAAGTGCTACTCTGGCCATCCACGTTATAGCGCAAGGTGGTAATCACTTGATAGAAATGCTGAGAGCATTCTGACAACTAGAAGTACTATGAAAATTTATGGTGTAATAAGGTGCATGTACAGGTCAGCAAGATGAAGAAATCTGTATTAGGACAGTATATTACAGCCTTTGCTATGTATCTTTGTTCAGCACCAGCTATTACTCATCCTGATTTCCTCCCAAGAAGATAAATACTTCCTCCTTTTATAGAGATAGTTGCATAATGAGCAAAATCATAATTTTTTCCTCAATTAAAAAGCCAGATCAATGACTACAGGCAATCCATATCTAGCCTGGCAGTAGTTTTAAGGTAGCTATTCTTTTGCTAGAGCAATCACATTTGTAATGTATACAAGCCCAGGAAGCTGGTGTATTGATGATGTGATTGTGAGCAGCCCTGAGGAGAACGACTTGGGGGTTCTGGTTGATGAGAAGCTTGAAATGAGCCAGCAATGCGCTCTTTGCAGCCCAGAAGGCCAAATGTGTCCTGGGCTGCATTAAAAGAAGCATGACCAGCAGGTCAAGGGAGGGGATTCTGCCCCTCTATTTCTCTCTTGTGAGACCTCATCTGGAGTCCCATGGCCGGTTCTGGAATCCTCAACATAAGAGGATATGGAACTATTGGAACTACAAAGATGATCAGAAGGCCGGAGCACATTCCATGCAAGGACAGGCTGAGAGACTTGGGCTTGTTCATCCTGGAGAAGAAAAAGCTCTGAGGAGACATTGTATAACTATTCACAAAGGCTTGTGGTGATAAGACGAGGGTCAATGGGGAGGAGCAGATTTAGGCTAGACATAAGGAGGAATTTCCTCACCATGAGGGTGGGGAGGCCCTGGCCCAGGCTGCCCAGGGAAGCTGTGGCTGCCCCATCGCTGGAGATGTTCAAGGCCAGGCTGGATGAGGCCTTGGGCAGCCTGGTCTGGTGGGACGTGTCCCTGCCCATGGCAGGGGGGTTGAAACTAGATGATCTTTAATGTCCCTTCCAACCCAAACAGTTCTATGATTCTCTGACTTGTTGGAACCATTTGAGGCTCAGAATTACATCCAAAACCGAGAGGAGAGAGTGTGAATAAAAGGGGACAGCACAGCTGCCCTTGTAACTGCACACCAAGTCCTAAAGTCATTGCAATTGTTTGCAGCAATGTAACCTCAGATCCTGGAGTCCTCAAGTGCATGTCGGGTGCTCATGGCTGCAGTTCCCTGCTATGCACAGGCAAGAAGTTGTCATCAGTCTGGTATTTCCTCCCCACGTGTGTGCCACATGCCTCGAAAAAACATCGAGGAACTGAGCTTATATCTCTAAAGGGGAGAGCAAGAAGAAAAGCATCAGGAGTTAATCAGGAATTGAGAGATATAGGGAGATAAAGACATGCCATAAAAAGGCCTGGGGTGGTGGAGAGTAATTTTCTACCAAAGCCATGTTCAACTTCTAGTTTGCTTTTGAAATAAGAAAACACCTTCCTTTCAGAACTAAGAAATATGCAAATGAAAAAGTCTACATTGACTTTGTTTCTGAGGTAAAGTTTTGCCTCATAATTCTCTAAGAAAAAATGATGTTTTTTCTCCAAGCATTTGCTGTTTTTCCTGCTTATTTGAAATAGTAGTTGTTACAAACTATTCTTACTTATTACAAGTAATTTTAGAATATTATTTTTCTCATGGCAGTTACTTAGAATAATTAAAACTATTACAACTTATATGTCCAAGATAATTAGTCAGACAGAATCCTCTGGTTTCTGTTTCAGCACGTAAGATGAAATGACTCCTTGGATCACAGGCAAATGCTTGGATGTGTTACTTTACTAATTAATTCCTTTTAGAATAATACAATTACTCTAATAAGAGTTTTAAATCAAGAAAATCACTAAGAATTCACTGGCCTTTAGATGACTTCTTAAAAAAAAACGTGTGAAAAATAATCCTCTTCAACAATTCTTTAGAGGAAGAACTCAGTAACAGTTTACTATCTCAGCTGTTGCTTGTACCCAAGCGCACCAGAGAAACTCTGCGTGTTCAAAAGTGGATGAGCATTTTCACATGTTATTTACAAAATAAAAATTACCAGAAAAGGCCAAATTTTCCCAGAGTAAACCAGCTTTTTCTTTTTTCCCCCAGCTATGCCTTGTATGAGCTGATCAGTTTGATTTCAAAGCTTTTATTCTATGGTTGAGGTAACTGAATCCATGTGTACCCAGACTTTCAGAAGAATTATAAAGGGAAATAAAAGCACAAGTGTATGAGAATATCTGTGCTTTGAAATTGCCGCAAGGTATTCCTTTTGTTTTAGTAATGGGAGATTAAGAGTGAGAGTAGCAAAACCACATTGTAGATGTCATAAATACTCAATGCATAGTACACAAAAGAGGTAATAAATACATTCGCACTCTTAATTTCCCATATAAAAGAGGTGCTTAGTACAGATCTTCATAGGAACATTCTATTGTTATTAGTGGCTTTCCTGTGAGTGGATACAGGCAGCTAAACTGAGGCTTGAACAGTTGCCTGGGACATGACCAGGCATGTGGGCGTTTTCAAACTGGCTCAGTAAATACCAAATAAGAGCTTTCAGGTTTGCATTAGCTCATCACCTACTCTAATACTTACCACCAGGTGTAACCAATTCAGCTGCTGTCTGATCAAGTCTTATTGGAACGGATAATGAATACTTCAATGAGATAATATGTCACCATTGTTCTCCTGACAGTTGCTATGAGCATGGCACCCCTGGTAGGCTGTGAAAACTCACCCTAAACTAACAATTCAACTTGGGGATTATTTTCTCTTTAGAACCGCTTTGATCAAATACTTGGTAATGACACATGTTGGAGCAAGGCGTGGCGCTGAATTGACCTCAGCGGAGCTGAAGGAGAGGGACACAACCCGTATCCAGTTGTCTGCTCTCCTTCAGGCTGTACAATTCAGACCAGGCCAGAGAAACCTGGACATGCATAGAATCACCATAGAATCGCAGAATGATTTGGGTCTGAAGGGACCTTAAAGATCACCCAGTTCCACCCCCTGCCATGGGCAGGGACACTTCCCACTGGATCAGGCTGCTCAAGGCCTCATCCAGTCTGGCCTTGAACCCCTCCAGGGATGGGGCAGCCACAGCTTCCCTGGGCAACCTGTGCCAGGGCCTCACCACCTTCACAGGAAAAAATTTCTTTCCAATATCTAATCTGAATCTCTCCTCTTTCAGCTTAAAACCTTTCCCCCTCATCCTACTCCCTCATAAAGAGCCATGAGTTTTCTGTAGCCCCCTTTAAGTACTGGAAGGCAACTATAAGATCTCCCTGGAGCCTTCTTTTCTCTAGGCTGAACAAGCCCAACTCTCTCAGGCTGTCCACATCTTCCTCCATGCATCTGTTTGAGGGCCAGGAATATGGTAACCCAGCCTTTAGAAGGAAAGGCACAGCAGGAATAAACACCCAATCTTCTCTATGGACCTACTGCTACGAACTTGCCTCTGTTCATCAGAGATCCTTGGAAGGACCTCTACTCTAATTAAACTCAAAAGGGCTTGTTTTCTCTCCCTATAAGTAGATTATTTCTCAAGTCAAGCAATGTGCTAGAGCACTGCTAGTGAGACACCGGAGCCCAAGGCTCCCATCTTTTCAGAGCACTGAGCAGAATCACAGCCGACTGGCTTTAATCCAGTCCACGCATCTGCAACTCCAGCAGTCAGGCTGACAACTCAGATTTCATGCGTTTAGTGTTCATATTTCATTTGAAAAAAAAAAAAAAGATAAATGAAGCATCTAAAAGGTGGAATCTCGCTATGGTCTAGCTGTGAGAGCAAAGCCCAAAGCTGCCTGTACTCGTATTTGGCCTGAGCTGTCCATCAAGTAAACACTGTAAAGCACATCACTTAAGTGTTCCAGGTTAAAAATAAACTTAGGTTATTTTTAACGCTCCCCCTTAGTAAGCACACTGATAAATTTGGTCCCCACATGAATGGCTCACACAGTAATGGAGAAATGGACTGTGGTGCCGAGATGGGAAGGGAACTAAAGCTGATTTCCCCAAATATGACAAAGCCTCACAGAACTCCCGTCTTTCAAAGTTGCCAAGTAGCCCTGCGTTTGGATTTGGCCTCCAGCTGGGTAGATGGTTTAGCTTTTCTTCTTTCTCTTTTATCGACAAACACAGGGTCAATCTTCCACTTATTGAAATCTTTTATACAATTACGTATATGCAAAAAAATTTAAAAAAAATAAAACCCACCCAAACTCTGCCACGTGCATTATCAATAGCAAAGACAGAAATCTTCACGATAAGAAAATCCTTAATTGCGTTAACATATTTCAAGGTTTGGATACATGACTCTGTGAAGTCATCCCTCTATTAGCAGAGCGCCTACTGCTGTCAACCAGCTGCTTTTTTATCCCACTGAACTCACAGCTCTTCCATTAATACAACACTGAGACAGCCAGAAAGCACTAGGTCTCTCTTTGTGATTAATCAAGGTGTAAAAATGCAGAATAACCATCCTCTACAGTGTAGACAAGCAGAGAGGAGCCAAATCAGTCTCCTTCGAGGGAAAGTCAGAACAATGCTCAATCTTAATAGCTTATTTTATTTGTCTGCTTTTACAGGAAAACATCCATTGATTTAATTAAGTTTTGCACTGACTCATCTATTTCTTTAAATTAGATAGGGACTTTCTTAGGATACTGAATTTTCTGAACAAAGAGGCATAGAACATATGCTTAAAATAAAACAGGTTTGCATGGAATGCAGCTAAATGTGATCTTCAGCCCCTGACATCCTGCAAACCAGCGGAATGGCCATCGAGTGCTCAACAATAGCTTTTGCAGTGCCAAGTTCATTAACAGAAGCAATGGTTTCCTATCAAAGTTAGGCACTTGGCTCCTTTCAGGACTTGGAAATTTTCTGATATTTGGCTCTTGAGCTGTATGGCTGCAGGTGGAATAGCTCCCCATTAGCAGAGTTGATACAAGTGACACAGCTTCTCTGCACACAATACAGGAGTTATTGAACCCTCTATGCCCAAAGGATTGCTTTATTTCACAGCTCATCTGTGCGAACTGCAGCGATTCATTCTTTCAGCACATAGCAAGGGACCTCTTGCTTCAGCATAGCCACAGAACCACCAGCACTATTACCCTGTGGATCCAGTGATTCCTAGTTGTGAGGGTCCATACGCCTCGAACAAGTGATTGGTGGCCAAAGCTGAACGAAATTACATTCGTGACCAAAACACAATCAGGGAAAAACCTTGGTGCACGCTGTCTGCACCCTGAGTGCTTGCTGCCTGGGAAGATTGTCTTCCTCCACATTTCTTACTCACTGGCAGCAGAACAGCTTTGCTAGTAGGGGGGCACTGGCTGAGATTCTTGCCTCAAGGCAAGGTCTGACAAAGGAACGAGTGCTATGTACTAGGGGTAAAATTAATTCTGCAGGAATCAAAAGATGAAACCTACATGTAAAGCTCCCCTCTGAGCAGGCTGTAGAGCTGGTACTGTGGGGATGATAATAAAAATGAAGTAACGGCAGGGAACGCTTTGTGAAGTAGAAAAACCTCTAGCATTTATTCCTCTGAAGTCACTTGTTCAGCGGTTGGATTTGGCTCAAAACCAGCTCCCAGCTAAGCCTGCTTTCTCTTGAGCTGCTGCTCACAGGGATGCTCCAGGTTCAGGACTGGATTTCCACAGAAAGCCTTCACTCCACTAAGTCTTTAGGACATTCTGTAGAGCAAGTCTCAGCTGATAACAGACTAATGGGCACAACAGGTGGAATAGAAGTGACATTCAAACAGCAACACTCAGAGCTCTGGAAGACTTCCAGCACTGCATAGAAACACACATTTGAAACTACCCCTGCCACTCTTTTCAGCCCAGCTTCTTAGCGTAAACCAGAAATCAGGCTCCTTAAAGCACAGTGAAAACCCAGGTGGTTGGTGGTATGAGTCACCAGCTACCAGACCCTGCCTGAGAGGGAGCTCTAGTCATGTTAAGGCAGAGACAGAAACACGAGTCTGCTGTTTGCCTGTAATACAGGGCTGCTGGAGAATTCGCTGATAGAACACCAGCGATGGCTCCTTGTCTACTAAATAAAAACCTGGTGGTGCACTGTGTTCCCTCAGAGAGTCAGCACCTTTTTCTACAGCCAAACACCTTCTGCATTCCATAATGAATGAAAAAGATGTAGCTGTCTTAAATCAGACATGCATAGTCTGAGTTTAGATTAATTTAAATGTGATATTTAAGCTCTGTCTTATTGAGGCTGCTTTTTTTGTCAGTGAGAGTTTTGCACTTTGAGAAAACCAGAACACATTATTCCACAGCTAATGCCTCATTCTTTTTTTTCTGCTTCAGTTGGTATAAATCAGGAGCCATTCTGCACAGGCTAGTGGAAAATCACTTGATTAAATTAGAACATAGTTCTTTATTGTAATCTTGCAGCTCATTTAACCAGTGATAATTGTATTTCTGGTGCCTCTGGTGCTGTATAGAAAAGGAAAGTGTCATGAACCTGAAAAGTTTTGCGTTTTGCCAGAAGTAAACATGGGAATGGCTGGACAGGAGTTTTCCACGTAGTTATAGAAACTGGCTTCCTTGAGTACAGAGACCTGAGGAAACTCGTGTGAATGACAACTCTGTACAGCCAAAGAAATAACAAAACTTATGGAAAAACAACATCCTGAGGCCTTCGTTCAGGCAAAAATTCCACTGACCTAGGAAATGTCTAAAATGATGCCTTGCAGTGCCAATCACGAGAATATGTAACTGAGAAAAATAAAGCACATAAGCACCTCGCTGAGCTGGTGGATGCAATTCACACTCACTATGTTGCTGCAATTGTTGGTGTAGCAGTTACGAAAAAAGAGACTAATCCGTATTCATCTGAGCAGAGTGATAATTACTGCAGAGCAGCCATCTCACTTTGTCTCCTGGTTCTGTGGTGTTTGTTTTGTTGTAAAGTGGCTCAGCCAAATCCTAGAATCAGAGACAGAACTGCCTGCATTTTGCAATTTTTCAGTAAAAGCAGAAGTAGTATCCAACACACACACAAAAGTCATTGTAAGATCAGTTTTTGGTTTAAAGACGTTAAAAGTTCAAGTAAAAGGAGCTTGAGCTAGCCCAAATTTGCTGAATCTTTTCTAAATAAGGAATGCTTTGTCATCAGACATATTTCACCTCAGACAAAAATAAAAAACACACTTGCTTCAAAATAAGACAGAAGTGGACAGATGTATGTGAAGACTGTTCAGTAAGGAGATTACAAGAAAGCATAGGGGGAAAAAATCACCCAGTTTAGCAAAGAAAATTATTCTGATACTTTTTCCTTGTTTAAAAAAAAAAAAAAAGGATTAATTTGCTTGGAATGTAAAGCAAGAAAAGCAACTGAACAGACTCAATGTTGCCCTGGACTTGCAAGGGTTCCCGCAAGTGCTGCTGTAACTTGCAGTATTGTGATAAACTTCATCATTCACCAGACTGGAGAGAAAGATCTGCTCTCTTCACATGAGCAACTTCTTTCTACTCCTCTCTCCTTGGCAGCAAAAGCTAAAATCAAAAGGAAACTGGATTATAGAGAATAAAAACAGAGGGTGTTAAGCTGGTTAGATATTCAGTGAATGAAGAGACACAATTACAGAGAGGGGAAAAGCACAGGAGCGGAACACAAAGCTGCTGTGTTCCAGAAACCAGCTGAATAAGAGAGGTGCTATTTGTGAAAGGGCAGCTCTTTGAAACTTCTTAGCCCACCAGTGCCAGTAGGACTCCCAGTCACCTCACTGAACTTTAGATCAAGCCTTTCAAAGTCCTCATATTTTCCACTTAACATTAAAGAGTGACACATTTTTCCTCAGGGTTAATACGGTTAAGGAGTATTTTTAGTTACAGATAGCAAAGTTTCATTAAATGAAGCATTTGACAAGTTGTGCAAGAAATACTCCAATAAAAGTCTCACCTTTGGACACACATATCTATATTGCAGCTCATCATGGATGGGACAGAGAGGCCTTATTTACTTATAAATTTTGATAAACTTCAAAGCCACTCAAACCTTCAGCTCCATAAATAAACTTTTAAGATCAAGTGAGAAAGAAATGTTGAGCAGACACTAAAGCAAAATAGACAGAAAATGAAGTGATTATCATTAAAGGGAGATTTTATTGAGAAACTATCACCCTCCCCCCCTTTTTAATTCCTGCTATTAATTCTGCATAATGCTAATGTCCAAAGTAAGCACCAGACTGGTATCAGCCATTGATTCAGTTTCTAGTACAGCATAATTCCTTTCTACAAGCAGGAAGCTAGAGGAGAGCCCACAACGTGATACCCAACACATTAACAGGTTTCAAAAGGGAATCTGTGTATTTTCTATTAAATGCTTGTGCACAGGGGATGAGGAAAAGGCTGAGGTACTTAATGCCTTCATTGCCTCAGTCTTTGATTGTAAAGAAAGTTGTTCCCTCTGTGTAAAAACCCCGGAGCTAGAGGAACAAAATGAGGCTCCCATGATCCAAGAGGAGGTGGTCAGAGCCTTGCTAGCCCAACTAGACACCCACAAGTCTATGGGGCCAGATGGGACTCACTCAAGGGTATTGAGGGAGCTGGTGGATGTGCTGGCCAAACCCCTTTCCATCATCTTCCAACAGTCCTGGAAGACTGGGGAAGCTCCGCTGGACTGGAGGCTGATGTTGTGCCCATCTACAAGAAGGGTCGCAGGGAGGATCCAGGGAACTCCAGGCCTGTCAGTCTGACCTCAGTGCCAGGGAAAGTCATGGAACAGGTGATCTTGAGTGCGATCATGAAGCACATGCAAGAAACCGGGTGATCAGGCCCAGTCAACACGGGTTCACAAAAGGCAGGTCTTGCCAAACTAACCTGATCGCCTTCTATGACAAAGTGACTCGGCTGCTGGACGAGGGAAAGGCGGTGGATGTATCTTCCTGGACCTCAGTAAAGCCTTTGACACAGTTTCTCACGGCATTCTGCTTCGGAAACTGTCACCTCTGGCCTGGACAGGCGCACACTCTCCTGGGTGGAAAACTGGCTGGATGGCCGGGCCCAGAGAGTGGTGGGAAATGGTGTTAAATGCAGCTGGAGGCCAGTGATAAGTGGGGTTCCCCAGGGCTCAGTCCTGGGTCCAGCCCTGTTCAATGTCTTTATCAATGACCTGGATGAAGGCATCGAGTGCTCCCTTAGCAAGTTTGCAGATGACACTAAGCTGGGTGGAAGTGTGGATCTGCTGGAGGGTCGGGAGGCTCTGCAAAGGGATCTGAACAGGCTGGACTGCTGGGCTGAGACCAACGGCATGAGGTTTAACACGGCCAAATGCCGAGTCCTGCACTTGGGGCACAACAACCCTGTGCAGCTACAGACTAGGAGAAGCCTGGCTGGAAAGCTGCCTGGAGGAGAAGGACCTGGGGGTGTTGGTTGGTTGAACATAAGCCAGCAGTGGCCCAGGTGGCCAAGAAGGCCAATGGCATCTTGGCTTGGATCAGAAACGGTGTGACCAGCAGGTGCAGGGAGGTTCTTCTCCCTCTGTACTCGGCACTGGTGAGACCGCACCTCGAGTCCTGTGTTCAGTTCTGGGCCCCTCACCACAAGAAGGATGTTGTGGCTCTGGAGCGAGTCCAGAGAAGAGCAACAAAGCTGGTGAAGGGGCTGGAGAACAGGCCTTATGAGGAGCAGCTGAGAGCTGGGGGTGTTTAGCCTGGAGAAGAGGAGGCTGAGAGGAGACCTCATTGCTCTCTATAACTACCTGAAAGGAGGTTGTAGAGAGGAGGGAGCTGGGCTCTTCTCCCAAGTGACAAGGGACAGGACAAGAGGGAATGGCCTCAAGCTCCGCCAGGGGAGGTTTAGGCTGGATATTAGGAAAAAATTTTTCACAGAAAGGGTCATTGGGCACTGGCAGAGGCTGCCCAGGGAGGTGGTTGATTCACCTTCCCTGGAGGTGTTTAAGGCACAGGTGGACGAGGTGCTAGGGGGCCTGGTTTAGTGTTTGATAAGAATGGTTGGACTCGATGATCCACTGGGCCTCTTCCAACCTGGTTATTCTGTGATTCTATTTCCATGTGTAATACAGCAAAAGCACTCACAGTCACACGGTGCCACATTCTTGACCACACGCATGTTGATGCACGTAAGCATTTGGTTTACGTTCACATGGCTTACATGACTCGAAGGACTTGTTTGGGATCTGTGTGTGGTGGGAAAACCAAACCAGCCCAGATGATGAATCATGGGGCGTGGATTGTTTTCATTAGGAAAGAACAAAACACTTAAAGCCAAAGAATTCTGTTTTTAAACTAGGTTTCCACACTGAATGCAGTCTCCTGCCTGGGTCTGGCAAGCATCCCACAAGTAGACCCATGATACTGCACCCAGCAACAATGCCAGCAAGCTGCAGCAGCAACACCCAGTCACTGTACTTCCCCCAGAAAGAAAACCAGAGGGGATCTGATGGGGAAAAGCCACTCCAAGCTATGGTTTGCCAGGCACATGAGAAAGGACAACCTAAATGTGAGCACCAACTAGGTCTCTGTTTCAGTAACTTATCTCTCACCCACTGCTGAAAAGCAATGCAGCCTTAGAAAACCCATCAGATGCAGGCACCCCTTGAGACCGACTCCAGCCAGAGCACGTGTGCTGGCTTTAACTGACACGCCTGGGGACACAGGGAGAGCATCGAGCTCTCAAAGAGAGATGACATAATAAAAACTGGAAAAATTGTCCTCTGGGAGGTGGTTTATTCACCTTCCCTGGAGGGGTTTAAGGCACGGGTGGATGAGGTGCTGAGGGGCATGGGTTAGTGTTTGATAGGAATGGTTGGACTCGATGATCCGGTGGGTCTCTTCCAACCTGGTTATTCTGTGATTCTATCAACTACAGCTTGGGCCTGAAATCACAACAAAGGCTGCAGCAGGCTGCTTGCTTTTCTGTTCAGCTTTCCCAGTGCCACAAGCTTTGCCAGATTCCTACCCCTGTGCCTTAGAGATTAAAAGTCTTGCTTCCATGGGTATTTGCTGAATTTGCAATCACATTTTGCTTAAGAAATGACAAAGCAAACCCAGCTGTCTCTGTCCCAGCAAGCCTGCTGAACCGTTCCCAGCTAGCCCAGGCTGTCTGCTGTTTTGGAACCTCCTGAGGTTTCCAGGTTCCACACAGCTTCCTCCCCTTCTCCTGGCTGCCTGGCCGCTGTGGCCACAGCTTCTGCTTTTGTGGGGCACTCAGTTCCCCATTGTTTCTGCAACTCTCCCAGCGAGGCAAACTTTTTCCATACATGCTGATTATCAGATATTTGTTTCCTGTCTTTCCATTTAAAAATACACCGCCTGAAGTTCAGCTGTTCTGCATCAGCCACATCTCTCCCCTGCCACATAATGCTCTGCTCCCTTTTAACACAAGCTCTGACAAACTCGTGGAGTAAAAGAAGCCCGTGATCTCTCCAAATACTCCAGCTGACACGTTCGGTACTGTGTAACCCCGATATTACTTATGTTCTGAGAAACTAGTGTTGATTTCTTAAGGGAAAGGCATTCAATAATATGCATAACAGCATATAACACGATTTCTAGTTTTCCTCCAGGCTTCACATAGTCAGATCTGCTGCATATATTAACACCAGCAAGCTTTAAGGCGATATAGGGCACAGACCCCTAGAGATGCCAGACAGAGGGAGAAAAACCCACATCACATGTAAATAGCACCTGTTCACTCATCAGATTTACTCTTAGGTATTCAAGCTTTGCAGTGACACGGGGAGAACAATGTTGAAAAAGAAAATCATAATGACCAGTTCTTGCCATCATTGATATACCTGTCACTTAGGCATCTAGCAGAACAGAGTAGCTCAGCTTTTGATGCCCAAGTATTTTTCAACCAGGACAGCAAACTTCATGACAGTTAGAGAGCCGTTTCCTCTGCAGGTCGTCTACCACGAGGGAGTACCACCCCTTTTGCAACTCATTTAAAGCCAATCTTCCCGCCTGGAAAACAACCCTGCAGTCTGGTGTTTTGGTTCACAATAGTCAACAGCCCCAACACAGCAAACATCAAGGGATGTTTGGAGGAGCTGCAGGTTCTGCTTCAAAGGGAGGAGCTGGATTTCATAGGTCACTGGGGAAGATGGTGCTCTTTGCAGCCTGCCTGATGCCCAGTTGGCACGGGCTGTGAAAAGACTCTGCTTCAGAGCCTAAACCACAGAGACTGAGCTGCTAGAGTCAGCATAAACACTTTATCCCTCAAAACCTGCATCTTCATTTGAAAATAGGAACCAAATCCAATCCCCATTTCATTTTCCCAGGACAGGAATCAGTCAGAGTAACTGTTAGCCTGTTTGGACCTGTCTAGAGATAGATACTCTGGACATTGAAGGTGAATTAGCTGTAACAGTGAGCATGGTATGTATTTTTCCATCTCTCTCTGAACTACTCAAGCCCATGTTCTCCCCAAGGAAGGGGATGCGCACATTTTAACACCAGTATGTTGTTAAGTGGCATGTTGCAACTTCCCAGTGCCCTCAAGTGCACACACAATTTTGTTAGTGACCACGGTAGGTGCTTTCCTATGATGGGTAGGACATGTAACCAAACTCATGGGAAACACAAGGCTCTGGACTGTCTTTAAGATACGTTGTCTGTAAAATGCAGTCACTGGTTCAGTGACTCTTCCTCTGAAGGCTTATAGCCAGAGTTAAACAGTGAGAGAGCAAGGATCTCTTGTCTTCTTGTGACTTCTTTGTCCAAACAAAGCTGTCGCACCCCCTTTCTACTCATCTTTATTCATAAAGGGTGGTGGGATCCCTCCAAGAACTTCTCTAAACACACTGTCTCAAAGAATGCGTTGAGTACATGCATAGTCTATGAACAATAATTGCCATTATTACTTAATCGTATACTAATAACCAATTTTTTTGCCATTTCTTATTATAGTCATTACTTCTTACTTCCTGTCACTTCTGATCTTGGATTTTAACCATCAAACTTCCATGAACAACACACTTCCATGTCTCAACTATAAACTCCCGAAAACGAAGCAGCTCACCTGCACTCTAGGATTGGTAGATGTCCATATCGTTCTGACTTGTAAACTTAATCAGGCTCATAAGATTCACGTGTCCTTGCTATAAGCATAAAACTAACACCCAAGAAAACCACCCACATTTTTCCAACATTATTTTCCTGCACGTGATGGGAGAAAGCTGGTCTAATTAATTAAGTTCAATCCATTTCTTTATTATCTTGAAGAAGTAATACTTTGGAAGCCACTGATCATTAATGGTATTTAATGGATGAAGTTTTCAGAAGCAGCCAGCCTCAACCTGATGAGTCAGTCATTAGGCATCTGAAATGGCAACACGCCAAGAAAGGCAAATTGACATTTAAAGTGACATTAACCCACAGGTTATCGCGAGTTGAAAATTTCTCCTGTTAAATGAAAGGACTGGAAATGGAACTAATGCATCAAAGGTCAGACAATCAACCCTTTTGTAACAAACTCAGATAAACACCCCAAATGAAAATAAATGAACTAGGGGCAAAGGGAGAAGCTAGCAGGCATTTTCCACTTTCCTCATCATCCAGCTGGGGTAGGGGCCAGGGAATGAAGGTTCTTCTGCACTTCTGTCTTCCTTGGCACTGTTACTAGAAGAGACTTGAAAAAGCCTATTTCAAATTCCTTTCTCATGTCTTTCTTCCACTAGGAACTGGTGTTCCTTCCTGCAGTCCCGGCTGGTAACATACATAGAAGCCTGCATGAAGGAGAAGTACATTGTCAACTCCCAACAGCCCTGTGCAAACGGAGGACCAGAATGCCAGAAGATCATGTAAGCATCCTAAATAAAACCAATGAAAGAAACATAATTTTCTCTGAAGTATCTAAATGATATTTTCAAAAGTATTTAATAACACATCTTAAAAAGAATGAAAGCACCATCTCAGTTTAATACCAAAGCGATGCAGCGTCTGATTTATGTAACTAAGGTGAGCAAGCATTAAAGTAACCTGTGAAAACAACTGCCTTTTCAAGCCATCAGGTACAGTACTATAAGGTGATTAAGTGATTTTTCAAATCTTCCCACATGCTTATTCAGAAAAAAAGCAGAGACTGTACTTTTTTACCTTTTCAGTGATTTTCAGGTCATAATACATACACACAACTTAAAAAATCTCTGCCTGTGGCCATCACTTACTTTAACAGGGTAAGAGTTTGAGACAGGCAGTTGCTTGAGTGCTTACTCCTCTTTCAGAAGGACTGTTTGCCCACTGAGGACTGGTGAAAGAGGGTGCCTTAATGTATCAGAACTGATACATTTTTAAAGCTGGGAGACACCGAATCATGGCATGCCTTTGAAGTGGAATGTGCTTAATATTCACCTGCATGTTTTCACATCTATGTAGCTACTCAACTGCAAAAATGCTTTTGTTATGTGTTAATAAAATTAATTTCTCTTTCTCTGAACAAAAAGAAAGCTTTATGATGATTTCTAGTGGAGTTTTTAACAAATCTGTATTTTCCTTGGTACCAGTGAAACTTTGGAATATTTGTTTAAACGTAAAACTTTCTCTACAACTCATCAGAACTTTGCAGAAGCTCAAGCTCTGTCCAGCCTCGATTGCAAAGCACTCAGTGTGAGGCAGAGCAGCAACACACAAAGCAGAGCAGAGGCAAGGCATGAGGCAAGGCAGCAAGGCGCATGGGTGAGCAGCAAGGCATGCGAGGCAGAGCCCTGGAGCCCTGCTCACTGTACAGTGGTTACGTTCTGTCTGCATGTAAGAATTGATACACACCTCCTCTTGTAGACAGCAATTCTGAAAAGCAATTTTATATAAGGGGGGAAAAAAAAATCCTGTGGACTGCCTATACATTTTGCTAAGCAGCAGTGATACAGTTCATGGCAAATTTCTTACCTGTGCTCTTCATTAGCAACCAAGGATGAGCTTGACACCAGAGTGCTGCTAGACAGTGACACCAGCTGACAATAACTTACAATCTAATGCCCAGGCTCTTATTCCACAGGTACAGGACGGCTCTGAAGCCAATCTATCAAGTAAAACAGAAGGTTTTGAAATCTTTGCAATGGAAATGCTGCCCTGGATTTATTGGCAAGGACTGCGAACAGCATGGTAAGGAAAGTCAGAGAGCAAGCGTAAGAACTAATGACTAAATGCCACTCATGGTGGCACGAAGTGTGTGCCTTTTTGGTAAATCGCCGATACCTTTAAACAAGAAGTAGTTGTAATTAGCTTTAATTAGTAGCTAATAGCATTACCTACTTTTTCTCCTGTCAGTAATCTTTACACACAGATAAAGGTATTGATTTGCTGGGGGGCCTGTCAGATATAGGAGCCCATCCAGGAATGCCTAATTCCAGTAAAAACTGGTGACATCAGAAGACAACACCAGTGTGTGAAATGACCCTATGGTCAGTATACAGGATGAAGTCAGCTGACTAGAGAAATTGCAATGTATCTAAGCCCAAACATGATAGGGAGCTCCAGCCTGCATTGCTGCCTCCTTCTTGCTCACCCTGGCCACTTGGATACCAGTTCCTAGAACAGGGAGCACCCTCTGACACAAGGACGCTGCCCCGGCTGGCACATCCTTGGAAATTCTAGAAACAGCCCTACACACAATAAACCACTGCAACTCTTGGCACTGCTGAATAATGATGCACACAGATGGTAAGAGAGAGGGGACAGCATGTTTTAAAACCTGGAGTGCTAAATGGCACTGGTAGGATTTAGCAAAAGCCACTCCAAAAGTAGGAGGGGAATTTAAACCGATAAAAGGTGATTGTCCCTAGGAATTATAGCAACCATAACAAAAATGTCAAACAACTGTGTGAGAATTCTCACACAAGCTTTCCTGCCTCACCTACCAAAAGCGACTCCGTGGATAAAATGATAGTTCCTGTTTTCTCTCTGTAGATTAGCTTTTCTTGACAGATTTCTCTGAGGTGATGCCCCATCCTAACCTTCATTTGTAGTACTGGAAGGACATTACTAAGTACAGTGCTTCTAGTCAAGCCTCTCCACTACACTCATTGACCAAAACCAGCTACTCCACCTTTATCTCCTCATTTATTTGACATCACTCACTGTTGTTGGTGTCATCAAAAAGCTCGTGTAGCTGTGGAACAAGGAAGAGGGATCTGTAGGTCTTTTGGTAGGACGTCCCAGAAAAAAAAAATACACTTTTGCAATAATTCATTTCTTAAAAGCAATAATCTAGCATGAGTCAAAAAAACCACCACTATTCCATAGCATTCTCATTTATGCATAAGCATAAATCATAAGGAACGTAAATTCTCCAGACAAGATGTTCTTTCCCTGAGAAGCCCGCAATGCAGAAGCCTGTCTCCACATCAGTTACACTACAAATGAAATTGCCCTGCGGTGCTTTGCTAAACTGTAGCAGTTTCTGCATCTAAAACGCTTTCACTGATATATTACATCTCAATTGCAGATCCCAATTTTATTCTGGTGCCAGGAAACCAAATAGAAGGACAGGAAGAAGAGGAGTTCTCAAACCACAGTATGTGCTTGAAGTTATTTTGCTTGCCATTCTTTTACCTCTCAGTCACGGATCACAGATATATATATATAAATATTTTGGGTTTTAGCTGCAATCGAACACAAAAAGCTACAGACAATCTCTCAAGCAAAAGCATTACTTAGGAAGACTTCTACGCATCTACATTTACCGGCACAAATGAGGGGTTTGGGTAGAGTGCTACATGAATGCTCTAGATAAAGCATCCCAAAATTTCAAATTTGTCTGCTGGCTGGTCATCAGTGATCCCTAGCGAGAAATCCGGTTGGTAGAGAGCATTCAACCTTTCAATCCACTACGCAGATTCATGTGAAAACACACCATGCTCGGAAATCTTACCAGAAAAACAATCCATTTCAGAGCAGCTACCCAGTAGCTTTGAGATTATTATTAGAGGTCCTGTAGATCTGTATCTGGGGCACTCTGTTCTACCAGTCTAAGTATCCAAGAGGGCCCTTTCCTCCCTCTCTGGGAAATGGTGAGCCTCACAGTAGTATTATGCATCTTCTAGCAATCATCTTTTAGGACATGATTTTAGCCCTGAAAGAGAGTGTTTAAATTATGCTCTCAGCACTGAATAAATATGCAGTTCCTTTACAGGATTTAAGTTTATAAGACATTAGATTGAAACATAGAAAGTAACCCTGGGGGGTAAGAGGGCCCCAGGATGTTCCAGCTGGGTTATCCTAGTTTCTGCAATCCTCAGTACATGCTTTGAAATCTACAGCTCCAACTGGCAGGTATTTATTTGGAGTAACATCAGTTAAAAGGCCCTTCAGCAAGAGCACGTTTCAATAGTTACACCCCACATCTCCTATTCCTTAGCAAAACACTTGAAGTTTTCTTTCACCTTGCCCTTTTATTCTGGGTTTTTAAACCTCAATATCCTTGCAGTCAACTGGCTTGAAAGGAGTTACTGTTCCAGAATATTTTGGGAGACTTTAAACGAATTTTACTGCCACTCTGGCTAGCGTGGCTGGAGTTCTTCTGTTAATATTTAAACATACTAGGTTTTCATCGTTGTTGGAAAAAATCTTCGCAAAGAAACCATGTGTTTAGGTGCTATAAATTAGCAAACCTCTAAAACATCAGTGTAAAAGTTTCAGATCAACGAGTACACAAGTTTTCTCAGAGGTCTGTTAGGAATACCTGTCACCCGGTGGCTGCACTCCGTTGCATGACTTTGTTTCTTTAATCTTGTGATTAGTGTCAACACCTGTGGATTCAAGAGAAATGTTGGAAGTCATTCGAAACCATGAGGCATTACTGGATGATCTTCAAAGTGATATTGATCAAGCAGTCAGCAACTTAGGTGACTTACAGAGAATATTTGAAAGCAACGGTACGAGCATGGTGTTAGAAGTGAACCAGAGCAATTCAGGTGAGAGGTCTGACACAGAACGATCCTCAGCCAGCCAACAGGCCCTGGAAAACCACAGGGAGCAGAAAGGAAAACTGCAACCCCAAACATCCCTGGTCTGCTAGTTGTTTCTAAAGAGCAAAAATGGATGCAATTCCATGAACTTGAAATGGGAAATGAGAGGAAAGGCAGATTCTTTTGCACTTTTCTGGAATTTCAGAACATGCCTTTATCAGGGAATAAAGAGGTTGCTTATACTTAAAATTTGATAGCTTAATATTATGCTACTGTGACTTCTTTTCTTTCATGGGGATGTGAGTTTAGATCTGCTTTTGCTTTTTTTATTCATACTCAAAATGGACAGAATACACCAATGTGCAGAATATCAGACTGGTGTATGTAAAAAAATATAACAGCGAACCCTGAATATTATTCCTGCAGCATTTTAAGACCCTTGTATTATAAGAACATTAGATATTTTCTACAGTTACAGCAGTCCTAAATATTACAGCACCCTGTAGCACTTCTGGAATATTTTGGACTAGCTAAGTAGAAAATACCATCTTTCTTTTTAGTAAGGGGACAGAAATCTGACCTCAGTTGTAGCCCATCTCTGCACTGTCATTTGAGTTTGGTTTTTATGGTTGGACTCGATGATCCAGTGAGTCTCTTCCAACCTGGTTATTCTACGATTCTATATAGGAGTGGGGAAAAAAAAAACAGCTAACAAATTTGACCTTCTAATGCAAATCACTGGCTCACAGAAACATTTTCTAGTGATACAGACTCTTGTCCTCAGTGAACTTCAAGCCACTCAAGCTTGAAGATTAAAGTTAGATATCAAGCTTAGTATAATTCACTCCAAGATTTTTTAGGTTATTTAGCCCTGGCCTGGACTATCCAGTTGTTAAGATGCTGTGTAACTTTGTGAAGTAGCAGGTCCATTGTAGAAAGCATCAGAAAAAGAACACTATGAGACAGTCAAGTAAGCAGGAAACCATCAGCTAAGAACTGTTGTGAAAATGGTCACTCACACAACTGCTCATCCAGGGTTTCAAAATGCAGTATTTTTGACTTAAATGGAGCAGTCAATACACATCAAAGTTCTTATTTGCAGACTCAAATACACAATGTGCTTCACAGACACCTTGAGGTAAAATTAGGCTGGTTTTGTAATTGTTAAAATTTGTCATACAGATGGATTTTGGGGAGTAAGATGGCAGTTACTACAGAAAAATACACTTGAGTTACTGCGGCCAGCTTAAGATGTGTTCCAAAAGCAGAATTTAAATTTCATTATATTTTTTAAACTGTGTTAACAGATCTACAGGAAAGGCTTCTGCAGCAAGTTTTATTTCCCCACATGGAGAATTTTCTACGGAAACATTTTAACCCAGTGTGGGCAAGCTTCAACAGGAGTTTACAGAATCTCTCAAACATTGTAAGAAACCTGTCCCATGATGTAGAAGCCAACAAGAGAAGCATAGAAAGATTCCAACAGAGCACTGTGCCCAAGAAGGAATTCCAGGAGCTGGGAACTAAGTTTGAATCAAAAGTCCAAGAAAACATAGTGAAAGCTGACCAGGTGAAGAGAGAGATAGAGAACCAACTGCAAATGCAGCAGGCTAGTTTTCACTACAATCTCACCATGATCAAGGCAGACACTGACACAAAGCTCAAGAAATTTCATAAGATACAGCAGTCCCATTTCTTAGCTTTGAACAACAGCATAGCAAACATGAAGCAAGAGCAAAACAATCTGGGGAATAAATTTGAGACACTGAAAAAAAATTTAACAGAACTCTCCTTGCACCATGGTCCCAAAGATGAAAATAGCCAGTTGGCCATCAGACAAATAAATGACATCCTGGCAGGACACACAAAACAGCTTAAAGAACTTTACATGGAGTCAGATGTAGCCTTTCAGAATATCGCAGTTCTGGAGAGGTGGTTTAAGGAGTTAAAAAAAAATATCTCCAAGTATAGGCCAGAAGATCTTACAATAACTCTAATGGAGAAAACAGTTATTATGGAAGAAAACAAAGCAGCAATGGATAGGCAGATATCAGAGCTCAACTATACTCTCTCAAATCTTCGGGAAAACTATTCAGATCTGCTGAGGTACATGGAGGAGTGCAATTGCCAAAGAATATCTTCTGACACTGATTTACTGGAGGAAGATCTAAAGAACTTCTCTTCTTCCCTTGAAGGTGCTCAAACAAACTTAAAGGATATGAAGCACTTGGAGTCAGTTTTCAGAGATCTCTTGAGGGATGAAATTGAAGAGCTCTCCTCAGCTTTTCCATCTATCCATCAGTCTCTTAATCTCCGTCAAGAAGAAAATAGACAGCTTCAGTCGCAAGTTACGGCTATTTCAGAAGACGTAAGGTTCTTGAAGAAGAAAGATGAAGAAATTAATGTACACATCATGTATCTCAACAGTTCTTTTGGCTCTCTTTTGGGAGATGCTATGCGCCATGACGCAGCACTGGGGGCTTTACTGGGAGAAGAAGTTATGGAAGTGCTGTTTGAAGAAGGTCCTAATATCCTAATAACATCAGTGTTTGAGCTGCAAGAATCTCTCAGACATATCTCAGATAAACTCCAAGAACAAAATGTGACTTTAGAATCCCTTATAAAGAGATTTCATCTCTTGGAGAGAGATCAACAGAATAATCAGCATGCTCATAGATCTCCTAAGCATCTCAAAGAAGAAATGCCAACATCGTCTACTGTAGATGAAGTTAGCAGTCAACGTAGCATCATAGAACACATGGAACCTAACTATGAGGCTGCTAAAGACGACTCCTTAGACAGCTCAGCCTATAATGATATCATGACTCTGAAGAATGATATCAAACACCTGAGCACGGCGCTCAAGAAGCACGAATCCAGAAGTGATGTGAACCTCTGCTGCAATCATACCACCCCAAATGTAATTGAGCCATTGAACATCTCTGTGGGAATTCTCTCAGCAGACTTAGCCACCATCAAGCAGAAGCTGGAGGAACACCTGATAGTTTTTAAAAAGCTATTTGCAAGCCATGAACAATTAGTTGCCTCAAATGTAAGTTTGGATGTTACGAAGATTCAGTCGTTGCTGACCAGGAAAGTGAGAAGGCCACAGAAAGGTCAAGACAAGCAAAGAGACAAGAAAAAGCCCGAGAAGCAGAGAGAAAACATCCAGGTGACGGGTGGAAGAAACACAGTGCAGGCAGAACTTTTGGAAAAAGGTAGGTTATGGTTTTTGGCTTGGTTGTGTGCTGGACTAGATTCTTTCTAGGCCCTGCTGTAAGCTCCACACACAGTGTGTGAGTTGTGAGACCCATCAGTATCCTGGGGAGGGAGACATTTGACATTATTTACACCTTCTCCCTCCATCAAAATAAGCAGTCTGAGTGAGAATTAAGTTGATACACTGCTGCACTTTGCTGGAGGCCTTTAAAACTACACTGCTGGGTCTTGAACTAATTCAACCATCGATGTCTAGAAGCCAGATTTTATTTGTAGATGCTCTTGTTAATGTAGCAGCAGTTTTCTCTTCTGAAGTTGATGGGAATGTCAAGGTCTTGCTTCTTTTTCTCCTATTATTTGAGCCTGGAAGGAACGTACTCAAAGCACCAAATCCTTCATGCATGGAATGAGCTGCTATAATTGGCACAAGTGGAACACGGAGGACCGACTGGAGTGCACATTTCCTCTCTTACGGCCGAGCTCCAGAGAGAAGTTTTCCACTTACATCACTCTGTGACTGGCCAGTTCCCTTTCCCTGTAAACGCGTGGCCACAAGCACCTAGCAATTACAACCACCAGCTTTGGCACAGGCTTTTATGATTGTAGCCCTGGTTGTGGGCGTACAACAGGGCAAAAACCAACCCTTTAGGCATCTGTGCTGCAAAACTGTGGTAAAGAATGAATAAGCAGAGAACAGATCTCAAACTAAATTATTTCTAATAAAGCAAAAAAGGGCTAATCTTTTTTTTCATACTTGCCCAAGAGTAGTCGTTCAGACATTTCCAGTGCACCGTTTGATCCAACCTTAGGCACATGGCCCTTCCGAGCATTTAGCTCTACAAAGGATACAGAAATCAGGTTTCATAAGGCTTCATCCCCAGTAATCATGGGCAGAGAAGATCGCTCACTGCTAACATCCTGTTCCTCTTTCTTTTTCAGACTCACTGGTGGCATTTCATGTGGGATTCTCAGAAAGAAAGGATAAAGAAAAAACTCTGATGTTTAACGAGACTTACCTCAATTATGGAAACAGCTATTTACCTGAACACGGCTACTTCAAAGCACCGCATAAAGGTGTCTACTTGTTTGTCATCTCTGTGGAATTTAGCTCAGGACCAGCATTAGGACAACTCTCCTTTAGCCGTGGGTACAAAAAAACTCTCTCAAGCAGTCAGAGGAAAACACCAAACGGACACACTGCGACTACTTTTGCTATGGCAGAAATGGAGAAGGGGGAGAAAGCGTGTTTTGAATTGCTGCAGGGCTCTGTAGTGAAACGGAGTCCACCTGGGACAACTATGGCTGGATTCCTAATATTTAAAACTTGAATTGTGACTTTTTTTTTTTTACTGATATCTTTCCATAGATGCAATGGATTAATTCCCTATTGCTTCATCTGTGATGTATTCAATCCTACTGCATGTGTTTAAACATAGCACAACCCTAGATTTGTCGTCATGCTTCTTTTCTGGAAGTGTTAGGCTTTTGATAAGTTGCTTATGAGTAGCAATGGGATTTTCTTTCAATTGATAAACTCATTGTTTGGACTCCAGATGTATCAGTGCATGCATACTCAAATCCTTCCACTGTGACAACTGCATCTAATTAGAAAAAAACCCGTTTTGTGGGACTTCCTTCACATAGAACACAAATAATTTCTCCTTTATCCTGGAAAAACAACATTCTCCCATGACAAACACCCCCACCACTGGCAAAGGAAAAGATTTTAGGAAGGAATGTATATATAAACTCTCTTATTTTGTGAATAGAAGCTTAAAACAAAGAAGCCAGGACAATTTTACCTTTCAGTTTTCTGTGGAGCACAGGCAGTCATGGACTGTCTTGGAAACCTCTGCAGCTCACTCCAGTATCTCAGTCTATGCACAACATGAACACTAGAACAGACTGATCAAAGCCTGTAGGATGCACCCTCTGCCAGTATTTGTAAGCAAAGATCTTCAGTCTTTTCGCTTCTGAGCCCGTGTTCCATTTCAACGACACTGTAATAATTTAATAGCAATATAACATTGTTAAGATTAATAACATCTACATTGAGACATTAGGAAAATGTCAATGTTACTCAAAAAATATTGGTGAAAATGCAGTTATTTCTAAAGATAATCCTGAAGAATTTTGTGAATTCAGCCCAAAGTTCAGCATTTAGTAAATAAGTTTAAAACAAGCAAGAAAGCAAGCAAATAAAAGAAACAGCAAAAATGCAAGCTCCTTGATCTGCTGTCATTTTTGGATATAAAATAACTCGTTACTAGAGTAAACCAAAGGGTAGAATTTCCACACTGTGGATTGTCTTTGGCACTTCCAGAATCTCAGGATGAACACATCTGGCCATGTCCTAAACTTTCCTTCTGTCAAAGAAAATATTCCAAAGGCTTTTGGGTTTAAAGAATTTAAATTATTCTAGTTTTTTTTGGTTTTGCAATGTAATGCCTTACAAAACAACTAGATTTCCCAAAATTAAATGCATTTAGAAATTCCCAGTATTAAATGAAAGAGGTAAATTCTTACAATGTGTATTATGCCCTTTCAAGGAGGCATTTTCTAACAGAAATCTATCCTTCTCTTAAGGGTTTTTCTGCCCACCTACCTGTATACCAAACACCACCGAACCACAAAATTATTAAAACACACATTGTTACCAAAATGCATTTCACACATTGCACCTGAGCCAAGAGGGCAGCACGAGGAACATCCCATCAGTGCACACCAACTCTACAGCTAAGTCCCGCAATTAAATACAGACAGGGGAGACATCCATCTCTATCATCTCTACCTCTATCTCTACCTCTATCTCTATCTACACTCTTTAAAGCTTTGATTGGAAGCTTCAACTGGAACAACCACCATACAGCTACTGGGAAAGGCCATGCTGGGTGGTACACAGGGTAGCAGATATCAGTCAGGGCTTTTAAACATTCGGCATCCTCGCGCTTACCAGAGTTATGTGATTAAGTTAGTCACCTGCATACACAAGAAGACATACTTGACTGGAGCATTCTCATTATTAGACTACGAGGCAAAAAATTGATGAAAGAGAACAGGTTAAAGCAACCTACTGGCTGCATAAGCCAGGAAGCCTGACTTGCCTCTCAAGTGACAGGAGAAAAGATGATCAACCTACTGGGTAGGTTGCTGGTTTTATTTTAAATGAACACATCAGCATCTAAACCACCTCCGAAATACACACAAACTATTTGACTACTGGTATAAATTTCTTTAAAATCCCCTCCCCAGATTGTTTTGTTGTTTGCATTTTCTTGGAGGGTTGGTTTGTAGGTTATTTTGTAATATTAACAAGAGCCACAACACCATGACCTGTACTTTTAGGCAAGAGACTTGAGGAAACCATTTCCATGAAGAGACAGCAGATTCCAGACTGGGACCTAAAGGAAAGAAAATTGCCACAAAAATGGCAGGAGGATAAGGATGATTAACTGACAGTTTTTAAAAAATGGCTATTGGTTGGCCCAGTGGGTTAAGAACAGGGTATTTTCAAGCATGAAAACCAAACTGAATCTGCATGAGGAAAGGAGAGTTGTCTGTAAGAGCAGACAAGTTGCTTCAGTTTATTCATTGCAGAGCACCGGCGCTAGCGAGCCCAAAGGCAGTTTCAGCCAAGCACTGACAAGCACAGAAACACATACGCTCACTCCAAGGAGTAGATATTGTCAACCCGAGCCTCATACTTGCAATGAAGCTTCCAGCTTCTCTTAGTAATTCCCCAAACCTCCCTACCTGCAAGAAAACATTGCCAATAGCTCAGCTTTCTGGATTTCCAGATCAAATCACAAAGTTTTATAACAAGTAAAGAGAAAGCTGTGCATCTTAATGCTTTCATGTATTTTGTTACTGAAACTTTTACTGCTTTATGAATATCAGTATCTTGCAGTGCTTTACGTTTTAAAATTAGTCTCCTAATGATTTCTCTTCCATTACTAAGACGATTTCCCAGCTTTACTGAAAATGCAAGTACCCATGGTGTATCAACATTTTACTTGCTATAGACCCATCAGTGCCTGAACCCATTTCAGATTTGCACCCCAAGCCAGCCTCTGAAGTCCACGGCCACCCCTCATCAACCAGACCTATAGGTGGTCAGCCCACAGGAATGGTCTTCATGGCTCAGACCCACAGCTGTGAGAACTGTTGTGGTATTTTGGGGAAGAGGTAAAGATAAAGCTGCAGAAGGGAATAATGAAATTAATGATGCTTCTGCAATTTATTCAAAAGCTGGTGACTCAATCCACCAACAACTCAGTGTGCCATTTGGCCTGTGCACAAAACACACAAGTGGGGTTTTCAGACATGTCACTGGATAAGGTTGTTTCAGTTCTTAAATACTGATGCGAGCTCATCAGTAACACATTTTAATATAGAGGTCCCAAATAATCATACCAAAGGATAACGGTTTGATGTTTATTCTTAGCAGGCAGTAGA
Organism: Clamator glandarius; assembly: GCA_033459285.1. Taxonomy (NCBI): domain Eukaryota; kingdom Metazoa; phylum Chordata; class Aves; order Cuculiformes; family Cuculidae; genus Clamator; species Clamator glandarius. Next base: position 1,108,766 of record JAUNZM010000165.1, on the reverse strand, counting down.
ATTTATTTCCATTTATCACCCCCCCACCCCCAAATATTTTCAAAAGGCTCCTCCTCTCTTTAGGATCTAGCACCGTCCTGTGGTCATTTCAAGGAGCAACATTACAGTAACAAATATTAAGTGCTCATCACAAAAAGAATGGTGAAGTTCCAGTTACCGGCAGTATTTTCATTCTGTCCCCCTGTAAGTTATATTAAAGCCCCAGTATTCAATCTAACCACGGTCAGTGTAACCAGTGAAGATATTCCACAAACTACAATAGCCAGAACCAAAAGAAAAAGTTCACTTTGCCAAGATGCTAATCATAGCCACCACTGTGCGGTGTAATTTCCTGCTATTACAGCTCAAGGGAAAAAGCTTAAAATTACACATAGTCAAGCCTTTCACAGTACTCTCCAGCACTCTAATGCAAAAATTTAACACTAGACTTTACAGGAACAAAGCAGCATTATAATTATCTTTAGAATATATTGGTAACAGTTTCTATGATGCTCAGAATCAAAACTTTTTATCTACTGTAGAAAACTTTCTTTAAAGGTAAGACTATACCTGATCAAAGGCAAGAAGTGAACAGAGATCGATCTGACTTCTTCCTGCTCGCGAACTCTATAGAAAGTACCAGCTGGTGATGCATTTCTGCCAGGAGAAAATAAATTCTGACATGTGTACTCACAGATGAGACATTCCCTCAATCGATCTTCATTTGCTTGAATCACAAAACCAGAGCAAGCTGAGCAAGCTATACAGAAGCACCTGTATCATTTTGTAACCAACAACTCATATTAGCTCAAATCTCTGCATTTGGATGTCACCACATGAAAAGAATGTTGTATACAGAGGGAACAAAACCCAATTAGAGAACCTCCCATCCCTTCCCCCTCCTCTTTCTACTTGGAAGAGCTCGAAGCAAACTTATATGGATAAAACCAACACACAGTGAACTTGTGTTTGTTCAAATTGAAGAATTATTCCATTTTGACTTGCTTTGGACTTTGCTATAAGACGGGGGTAAAAATTAGGAGAAGGCAACACTGGTTTTACTGCTGTGCCCAGATTTAGTCCAAGGAATACAGACCCATAGATCATAGAACACCAATGAATTTTGAACACCATTGAGCAATAAAAGTGACTATTAACAACTAATTCAATGACTGTGGGAAAAAGAAAACCATAAACGAAGTATTAAAAAGTAGGGAATTATTTAGTTACAGTACTGTGATTTCCAACTCATTACATTTTTAAGGCAAAATCTTATAGTAACAAAACACATAACTAATGTGTACTAAAATAAGGTTATTTACTTAAAAATGATACATTGGACATAATCTGTGTACAGAACAAGCAATTAATGGTAAACTCAATAAGGCACCTTCTAAAGCAGATGCTGTACAAAATACATTAGTGTGTTACATTTTTAAGGAGTATTCTACACTTCTGGTATATAACACACGCAAGAGTGTGACCATTTGTCTTGTTCCACTCTTCTTTCATATTTTATTTACATCTTTCTCTAGGTTAACTACAATGTTATTTATTCTTCTTGTATACAATATAGTACATTTCATTTTGGGCACGGCATGGCAGAGCACAAACATCACTACATGATGTGGGGTTCTATAATTGCATTCGAAGATAAAACATTACAAAGCAACAATTACACGAGGTTTGTTCAAAAATTAATTAGAAGTAACTTGCACTCCACTTCTGCTCCATCAAGCAAGGCTAAGACACCGTGGCTCAACAAAGCACCGCATTGTGCAACATTGCCAGTCATTTTTAGGTATCACCCCTATTTGAAACAAAGACTGTGGGTACAGGATAAAGACTTTTGACTTCAGAGGCACTGTCAGAAGGACGAGAAAGTGCTAAACCATTCATTGAAAAGCAAAGGTTTTAGGCCATTAAATACAATCTGTGAAGACAGAGTAGAAGAAATGCATCCAAATGATTTGTTTCATAGACACATTCAAAAGGTCTTTTAGCTCAAGCTCTAAAATTTTGTTCTAGATTGCTGTGGAGGTAATTTAAAATATTAATTTTACATTTTATTCAATACCTCTAAATACACCAGTTAAGAAAATAATTGGTGAAAAGTGATGGATATTTGGAAAACTGTCAGTTCCTTGAGTAAAACTCAGGAACAATTACATATGGAGTACAATTTGGGAAAAAAAAAAGTAAGCCTACATTCTTTTTTAGGAATATCACACTTACAAGGTGACCAGGAACACAGAAACATTCCTTGCAATTGCTGTAGCAGTAAGAATTCTTAAGTGACTCAAACTATTTTCCACCTAGCAGAAATCACAGGTAGCAGGTTAAATAAATATAAAAAGTCCCCTCAGTATGTTAATGTTTAGGACTTCCCAAAGCATAGTCTTGATACTCCCCAAAATATTTTCCACGCTTCTGATTTTTGTATTTTAAAATAAAAGAAGTAAAACACATTTGCTAGTTTTGGAGGATACTTTTTTTGGATGACAAATGCTTAAAATTTTGACCAACAAAATGAGATTAATCACACTACAACAGAAGAATCCTATTACACTCCCTGACCCTAAAAGGCTTCCGAGTGCTACAGTTCTGCATAAAGCAACAGCTTAGCTTTGAAATCCCCACTAAGTATGATTAATTACATAAAAACTAACGGGCTAGCTCTGAGTGAAGTTGTTTTTTTCCAAATGATTGCTAAAATGTCAGGTTAGACATACTTAGGCCCTAAGCACTGGATGACTCTGTATGGAATGCAGAGTGTGTTATGCAAACAGGTCCTTTAGTAATAACATTTTTTTTAATATCAGGGAATCCATAAATGCCAAAGACCTAGCAGCTCCTGTTCAGGACAATAACAACTGGATTCTATGATTGAGCATGATCCTAGTAACTGAAGTGCTGAAAAATTATGGCTACATTTAAGGTGAAAAGATTCTTTTCTCTCAAAGGTCATCTTTGCAGCAGTCAGCTCACTTCTTCTGTGCTAATGTGTAAATCAACTCAGTTCTTAAGACCTCCATCAAAGATCACTGTCCTATTGCCTTGCAAATGCGTTAACAAAGGAGGAGGAAATAAGTGAATAATTAAAAACTATTGAGACTCACAATTCCAGCAATGGCCTCTTGAAAATTTGGGAAAAATTATTAAAAAAGGTCACAAACCAAGTTCATTGCTAATAATGCTGTGGCAACTTCTGAAAGAAATGAAAAGACATGCTAAATAGGAATAGGTTAATTTAAATAGACCTCCATGCTCTGAAAGTTTAAGTTAGCAAGGTACCCACATAAACATTTCTCCTTCTTATTGATAAAAACCCTAGAAAAGGAAAAAAAAAAAGCTTATCCCTTACATTTTTTGGCTCATACCAAATATTTTCCAACTATCTGTGCAAAAATTATGCTTGAAGACATGATTAACAATTTCAAATTCATCACCTATATCTTGGCAATGGACGGATAAATGTTTTTAGAAGCCCTTTACCACAAGGGCTGTGGCACAATATCATGTATCTCTCGCTGTTTTGAAATAAGTTAAAATCATAGTTGACATACCTATGAACTTTCCAGCCAGAATACATACTAATACTTAAAGCCATTACTGAACAAAAGTAATGACTTTATTTTTTTTTTAAAAGTCCCTCAAAATTGCTAGTTTTCTATAAAATACGTAGAACTGTTAAATAAAGTCTGTACACCAAAATAGAAAATAAAAATACTGCAATCTTTTGCCTGACCATTTACATTACATGAGCTACAGAATTAGAACAAAAAAATAAAAATGTTAGAAAGTTGTAATTGTTGACAAGTCACATTGTTCTGCAAGTACATTGTATCGGCTGTATTTTCAAAGGAAATTTAAACAAATATCAAAACAATCTCCACGTACATATTTTAAGACAACAAATAATCCAGCATTAATCAATCTGAAGTTTTAACTTTTTAATATCGATTTTAGTATTATTCTTAATTTTATTATTCAAATCTTGGCTATGGCATACGTGTGCGTGCATGCATGTATCCAATTTTACACATGGACCTAAGACTAGACAGGTTTTTTTAACTAAAGCACAAAACACACTGTATAAATAACTTCCCTTTTTAAAGTTATCTAGAACAAGATTTACAGTACAAAGTTATAGGCACTTAAATTATAAAATAGGTTCAATGCTTCCAATACTGTGTGTTTATTCTTCTGATGATCCTCACATTTGAAGCTTCAACTTGAGTTACGGAACTGTTTTCTAGTGTCAAAGTGGAAGTGCCAAAGGAGTTATAAATCAGTAATTCTGCCTTACAGTAACCTCACGGAGGGCTTCTGGTTTTTAACCAGCTTGTCTGGATCAGTGAAGAAAAGGTGGGAACTAAAGTTTCCTGTGCATGTCAAATAATTGGCACAGGAGGACCAAAGTTTGCAACTGTGTTTGCCCTTCCTCTCAAATGCACCTAACCAACTCAAAACGCCCAAGGATTTACCTTGTCTCAAATCTTGAATTTTTTAACTGCCCACTAAGTGGCCTACAGATGTGCCTTTTGCATTCACATCAGGGAAACCCAGCTCAACACCTTCTGCATGCTGCAAATCTCGTCTTCGACGGTTCATATATTATGTTCCCCTCGTCTTGCCCTTTGCTATATTCTCTAATCTTTGGAAGTGCCCAGTCTACACTTCCTGCCTTCCCTTCTTTGTGTCTGCAAATCAGACATGTTCTCAAGCCTTTCAAAACTTTTCTTCTGCCTAGTTTTGTCAAAGCACGCTCCCACAGCTGACTGATTCCCTCCTCTATGCAAAAATTTACATGATAGACACCTACCAGTAAGTCCCAAAAAAGCAGAAAGGCAAAACACAACATCAGTGGTCCTTCTGTCCAGATGTAAAGCATTCTACAGCAAAAACACTGGTTGTACGTGGCATAGTGAAAATATGCTGAATTTCATAGTTATCCAATTATGATACCCACTAGACTGTAAGTGAGATGACCCAGGCAGTCTATGCTGTAAGATGTATTATTTCAAACTCTCTACAGACTTAGGTAGCCATTTCTCGCTTTATTAATGGTTCACATTCTTGCAGTTCTCCTTGTGACCAAAACAAGAACAGAAATAAAATTAAAATGGAGATACTGGAATATAACTTAATGGCAAGGAGTAAATTCTGTAGCAAATCTCTGATTGCGGAGCCACAAAATGCACGAGGCCCTGACTATAAAAGTTTGTTCATTTAAATGGTTTCTTGTCTATTCCAAATGACAGTAATATAATCCTGGCACACATGTGAAGGCATAAGGAACTGTTAAACTGAGTAGTATCACAAACAGATCCATAACCTAGAGCTGTTTCACACAAACTTGGTATGGATTGACTAGGTTTCATCAGGTAGAAGGCAAAAAAAAAGCTTATATTCTCCATCTCTGTTGAATCCATATAGCTTGATAGGCTTTCACAGAAAGCACTGTAATCTGAACATTCAATTCAGTACCCAGGGTTTTACTGGAGACTCACTAAGTATGACTGAAGTCTCAATGCAGCTCAAACAAGAACAAAACGTGTATTTTATCAAGGCTGTCCGTATACGTAGCATGTAGTGTGTAGAGGGTCTCAGTATCACAGTCTATGAAGTACTGAAAGATTTGATTAGCAGCCTGTAGAAGTGTGCTGAGAAAATACACTGAACCTCAGTTATTTCCTCTTTCCGCACAGGTCTCACCCATGTTTGAGTGAAAAGATCTCGGAGTCCAGCTTTGCTCCCCCGCGTCAGTTTACTACGTCAAATCTTTACATCTTGTGATTCCACCATCTTGGCAAGTGTCTTCTTGATCCTCAGGGCAGTGAGCCTTGACGCAGGATTATGAGCCCAGCATTCAGACATTAATTTCAATATTGCTCTTAAACACTGTAAAACAAAAACCGAAGGAACAGTATTGTAACAACTGACAAACCTGAGAGGTGTCTAATAATAAGTTACAGAACTCCTAAGTCCAAATGTGCAAATTCTACACCGTCTGCAAAATTCCTGATACAAAATTATAAACAGATCAACTGTAAAAAAAAAAATCCAATAACTACATCCCAATCCTCCTTTGTCCTTCCCTTCACTGCCTAGTATTACATTAGTGGAACTAACTGAAGTGTTTTAGCTTCACAAAGATGCATTACCAGAACATATCATTACAACTCAAGAACAGTGGTACAAAAATAAGCAGAACTATTTTCATATATATGGCAGAAAAACTGTAGAGAGCATTTTCACTGAAAACAACGCTGGGACAAAAATTCTTTCAGTAGTCAAAAAATAATATGGGAAAAAAGAGAATTCCTAGAGACATCAAGGATTTGGGGAAGAAATGACATATCTGGCTTGCTAAATCAAATACTTACATCTTATTTACTGTGTTCAAGTTGTGGCCCTTTAAAATCACATTTAAATTTAATATTTTAGTTACACCATGGCTTGCCCTGTAATGTACCAGTAAAAAAAGGAAAAAAAGAAAAGCGCAAATATACAGACCCAAAGAAATTGCTTCTTAACCCACAAAATACCTTGTGTGACAAACAAATATGCTATATGTATTAAGAGTAGTGAAGTCAATTAAAACTTCATTTAAGTTTTAGCTCCAATCAAAACTCTGAAAAATATTCCACTACCTAAGAGATCTCAGACCAAGCAGCATTCATACCCATGGATGCCGCTTAAGGGTATCTCCTCCTTAGATCACTGAAAAGATACACAGAAAATATGGTATTTTGCGTTGATTTTAAACATCTTTTTTTTTCCAGTTCCTGTGCAGTTTTCAAAATATCAGAGTGTCTGAACACAGCCCCTATCTTACAACACTTCAGTACTTATTGAACAAAAATATCTTCAAATATTAATGAACAAAGTGAACTGATTTTTCGTGCCAGCATACTCACTTCATCACTATTCCATCTATTCGATACTACTGGGCGCAGGCGTTTGACACACACCACTTCTCTCATGTCCTCATAGGATGGATCATTTGGCACCATGTCATAATATGGCAACTGATACTCTTCAACAATACCTGGAGACAGTTATGAAAGATCAGGAACCATTGAAAAAAATAAAACAAACAAAGTTTCTTATCTACTCTTTAGATTTCTTTAGCCAGGAGCAAAAGTTGACTCAATTTTGTGTCAAGGCAAACCCACCACTGTTACACTGTGATTTAAAAAAACCTTCAATGAGAATCATATGTTTACCAGAAAAGCTCCAATATTATTATATTTAATAGCTACAATAATTCCTTGCAGCCTCCTTGCCTTTGATACCTAATGCAGAACATAACTTCTTCTAATTCACCACCTGCTACAAAGAAACAGGAAGAAAGTGTAAGATGGAAAAAGTGAATACAAATAAAGGTCTGTAAGGTCACAAAAGAAAAGTGAAACAAAAGGAGAGATGACTCTCAAAAATATGCGTAAGGAGAAAACTGAATAACACCAGAACTGCAAGAAAGTGTAATAATGGAATAATATTCTATCCAGTACATTTAAAAAGTTTTATTAACAGCAGGGATGTTAAATTCATCTGCATCCCATTACTTATCCCAGACCAGGCACTCTGACTTTTGAGTGAAGAAAAAAGGCCCAAGATTGTTTACTTGTAACAATCAAAAAGATCTAGTTCAGTGATTTTCAAGTTGTCTCTGTGTTACTACTGATTTTAAAGTACCCAAGCCAGTTGATATAGCAAGCTGCTTGTATTAATTCCTAGAAAAGTATTGTTAAGTAGGACAAGGGCCTGTATAAAATTTATACAGAATATTTAAAAGTTTACCTCCTGTGATGCAGCGCCGAGCCATTTCCCAAATGATCAGCCCAAAACTGTAGATGTCAGCCATGATATACGGTTGGAAATGGTTCTTATTCAGGCTTTCATCTAGGACCTCTGGAGCCATGTAACGCTTCGTTCCCACTCGAGTATTCAAGGGAACATCAACTTCGTTTGTGTCACTATGTGAAAATATTAGGAAGTTAGTGAATTGTGGACTATCACAAAGCACGATACAAAATTCTGTATGACACAATCACTGCACTGCAAAGCTCCCATTTACAAATTTAACTTGTTCTTTTCTTTCCCCTTCTCAATACTACGCTGAAAATACATTGTACTTCCCTGAAAGAGATCATCTAGAAATAAACAACAGTGAGTATTACATTGTTCAAATTTTCTATGAGATAATTCATAATGAAATTAAATGATAGTAATTACTATGACAGGCCAGTTTTGAATGACAAGTTAGTTTCCTCCTCCTTTCCTCTACAAAACTACTTTTATTTTCCAAAACAAGAGTCTTTTAATTGTTCTCTTAACAACCTATTTTCACCTCAACACTTATCAGCATTCAAAGGATAAAGAGGATTTTACTTTTAAAACTGAAAAAACCTGAAAGCATGCAACCAAATGACACCTGACACATTAAAAAATATAAATAAACACACATATATTTTATATATATATAAAATTTATATATAAATAAAACATATAAATACATATAAAAGTTTTCCAGAGGATTTGTCTGTCTACCTGTTAAATTTGACTGCAAGACCCAAGTCAGCAATGCAGCAGGTTCCATTTTTCTTTATCAAGATGTTTTTGCTCTTCAGGTCCCTGTGGGCAATAGCAGGCTTGCCCTGTGTCCCGTAGATTTCTGTGTGTAGATGGCACAGACCACATGCAGCGGAATACGCCAGTTTGAGGAGAGCCCTGTTGTCTAGAGTAGTGCATTTCAGAAAATCATACAATGATCCGTTTTCATGATAATCTGTAATCAAGTAAAGCTGTGTCCAGGAGCCAGTGCCTTTAATATCTGCAGCTATGAAACCTATGAAATACATTAAATAAAAGTTAGAATTTATTTGTAATACAGTTTTTTTATGCAACAGATTTAGTAAGATTTCCTAATGCTGTATTGTCTTGGACTGTATAAAAAATACCCACTCCCATACGAAAGCTAGCAATGTCAAAGCTCAGATTTCAACCATACATGAGGTTACCATTCCTATCTTCCAGCAAACAGACTGCAGACACATTTCCAACCAAGTGCAGCAAGATTCTACCCTTTTAAAAACGTTTTATTAGCATACATTAAGGGACACTCATCTGGTTATTCCATGGAAGCCGCCATGCACCCCTCCCATTAAGAACTCCTCCTCCTCCTTCACCCTCACACAAAGCCCTCCAGCAGCCGAACAATGTATTTCTTCCTCACCAAGGATGTTTTCATGACGCATTAAAACAGTCTGGTAAATCTCTGTTTCTCGGAACCAACTGGCTTCTTCTGTAGTGAAAAACACTTTCACTGCGACCTTTTCACCCCTCCATTTGCCCATCCACACTTCTCCATATCGTCCTTTCCCAACTTGCCTCACCATCTGAATTTGTTTGGCAATAGTGCGTTGAACCTAAGGAATGAAAAAAGTGATTAAAATCAAAATGAGAGGAAGGTGGAGGAGGAAAACCCAGCAATTAACTGGGACAAGCTGCTTTTCAAGCTTGAATTACTTTAGATTTTATCTCATTAAATTTGTTCTATATATTTTCCACCATTCCCATTTCAAACTCACAATTGTTGCCTCCAAGGAAGAATTGTATAATAAATCCAAAAAGATTAAATCGACTCAATTTCTTATTTAATTCAGATGTTTTCTCTTGTATTCTATATGTTTCTGTTTTATAAACAGCCATCTGTCTCACTGGCTAACTTTTATGCAAATATTATATAGGATGCTAAATCACAAATTATGAACAACTATCAACCAATAAAAAGCAAATCCCTTTTATTGGACAGTGGATACTAGGAAAAAAATACTTCTGAGTTTGCTCGATTCAATATTTATCCACTCTTTGTATTTTAATCTTAATGCCTGTAGGCTCCAGTTTTTCCTTACATTTTGCTGATACCAACAAATTTTATAACATACAATCTAATTTTGCCCTTTATTTTAGTTAATTATGTGAAGATAGGTTTTGGTTCACGTTTAGTTTGTACTGTATCTTTCACAGTAATTGCATATAAAATAATAAACATACTGTATGGATAAACTGCTTTGTTCCAGGCATTGGGTACAAACCATGCTTTATATTTGGTGGAGGTAAGTTCAGTGAAATAAAACTTTAGTTTATGATTTACCAACAATGGCAGTCCAGATCCACTCCCAGAACTCTGGGACTGGTCAATAAGGTCTTTTAATGACTCCCCAGCTGGAATAAATGCTTCATCTTGTTCCAGATCGCGATTGTAACAGTGCCTCTTTGCCATTGACTTACAGTAATGCCTGAAAAAGTTACAGGAGAAGTTAAGCTGAACTCCAAAACACTCTTCAAAATATGTAGTAAATGGACCTATGACAAAAGCTAGTTAAATGTACAAGTTTTCTTAAAAGAAAAAACAAATCAGATTTTGCTGTACCATTTTTTTCAGACATGTAACTTACATAGTTTTTTAATGTTACGGAGTTGTTCTAATGCACATACAGGGACACCAGTTTATTACAAGTCAAGTGGAAAGTGAACATTTTTAATATTCAGCTCACAGCCAGTGTTACTAGCGTAATAGTGCTGGATCTGGTTTAAACTATCGGATTAAAACTTGACCCACGGCAGATGAAGCTGACACACACGTGTTTCTGCTGAAGCTGGTAGAACACTGGTTTCCCCCAGCCCAGGGCTGGAGCTAACAGAAGCAGGCACAGTCCCTTAAACTGCACCTGCACAAACTGCCTGAGCTCAGCTGGTCAGTTTTGTAGTTTCGAAATACAGCAGAACAAGAAAAAGTTGTAAAACACGCCCTGGTTGCTTTAGATTTGCAAAAGCACTAAGCAAAGTTTAATCTTGGAAGTAGATAGAATTTAACTATCAAGGTGACTGAAGATTCAAAACCATAAAAAGCATTAAGATACTCCTGTTTAATAGATGCTATAGCATCAAAGTTAAGCGTAGCCAAGAAGACCATAAACACTTTGTAGCCAGAGGAAAGGACTGAATTCACCTAAATTCTGTGCTGTGAGCATTTCATTTTACCTAGCAATGCAAACCGCTATCCACAGAAACACTAAATTAAATTACAAGAGTTTCACTTCTAATCTATTTTTGTCAGAAATACATATGATTAACTGAACACATTTATAAAATAACTGTTCTTGTTTACATTCGTTTGGGAAACTAAAAACTTGGCCAATAAAGAAAGAGATTTCCTTACTTGTAACAAAAGCAGCTAAGTAGGATGATCATGACAATTATGCAGACTGCCATGGAAATCAACACTGCCACCCAACGAATGCTGCCATCAAAAAGTCCATCTATTTAAAGAAGAAAAATAAAACGGAAAAGGTTTCTGGAGTCTATTAATAAACACCTACTGTAAACAGCTTGTTTACATATGATATTTTCAGGTACTGTGCATATGAATGAGCACAAACTGAAACACCAGAGGTTTTGTCTGAACATTAGGGAACAGTTCTTTACTGTGAGAGTGATCAAGCATTGGCACAGGTTGCCCAAGGGGACTCTGGATTATCCCTCCTTGGAAACATTCAAAAGTCATTTGGATATGATCCTGTGTAATTAAGCCTAAGCGGTCCTTCTTGAGCAAGGGGATTGGAACAGACGATCTCCAGAAGACCTGTCCAACCCTCAACCAGCCTGCAATTCTGTGACAGTATGTGAGGCCGCTTGCAAAAAAAGAGCAAGACAGTTGATATATACAACATATCCATTCTAATGAAATTACACAAAATTTACAGCTTTCCTGTCAAAGTAAGTATTTACACCAGAAAAGCAGAGATAATTTAATTTAGATTACAACAAAAAATGGGATTTAACTTAAGATTTCAAAGTTGTAGGATTTTGTTGACTCTTGTTAGTCTGTTCTTAGAAATAGGAATGAAGGATTTACAGCAGTAAGATTCTGAGAAGGTATTAAGTCACAGTTACACCAGTACAACTTGTCTAGCAATGAATAAATGCATGAAAATATAAACTGTTTGCTCTGGGAACAACAGAAGAGAAGAGAACAAATTTACAGTAGATAACAGTTAACAATATCAGAACATTTTTTTTACAAAGGTTCATCATGGCAAAACCACAGAAGAATTTAAGAAAATCATTTTAAAAGGGAAATGAACAGGCTGTGGAAACAGAATAAAAACAGATCCAAAGATCACATGCAGACCAAGACACATGAAACTGCATAAGAGAATAAAAATACCATGAGTGACCAATGGAGGATAAGACTAACTTGGAAGTGACAGAAAAGGAAAACTAGAAATAGAATATGAAGCGCATCACAGGGCTTCATCTCAAAATTACTTAGTAAGGAGAAGAAAGATCTGTGCCATACTGTAATTAGAATTTCATCTTATTTTTATCAGTTTACTAGGAAGAACAGAACCCACGTAGAATTTATTAGTAGCAATGTGAACATCTAGGAGCTGTTTACCTGTACTATCAAGTGGTGGTAATGTTGGTTGCAAATCTTGATTGCAGAAATCCGTTCGACAGCACTCAATTGTGCGACGTAATTGTGCTTTAGGCGAGTCCTGTTGAAGGACAATTGAACAAACATTCAGATATTGAAGTGATCAGCTAGGACAAGGACAGACTGATAATACAGCGCAGAGAAAAGTTTAGTTATTTTGTTTAAAAAAAACAAACCATCTGGCCTCACATTAATATAATGAGACAGCCTCACAGTGGCAGACAAGCCACTTTTCTCTAGTTGCACACGTTCTATCTTCACATTCTTTTATTTTTCAAGGAACTCTTTTACTTGGTGCACAGAAATAGATGGCTTCTACCTAAGGTGTCATTTTATGCATTGCAAAATGTTTAACCTTGGTCAAAAAGCAGTTAATCCTATGTCAAATAAATACTTCCTTGCAAACAAAACCAGAATCCCTCAAAGTATTTTTTTTCTCTTGGATGCAACACAGGAACACCGTTTGCTTCAAAATCATCCTCAAAATACCATATAAAAGATGGAGAGGCATAAAAATGATCTGAAGGTAAGACAGCAATATAAATTCAAGAACAATTTCAAGAGGTCATCATGACACCTCAGGTCTGATTTGCAGTAACTCTATTCACAGCTGTAACTGAAGTCAACAGTTCTTCCAAAAAGCAGCGCCACTCACACTACGTTGGATAGTCTGCTTAATTACACCTCTTCAAATCAAAAGCAAGTTATATTCATGCAATTAATGATACACAGCTCTTTTAGAAAGGAAAATATAAAAAGTTACATGTCAGATAGGAAAGCACACACATTTAATAAACTGTGTGTGAAACTTTAAGGGAGTGCTTGTGTGATCTGTGAAGATAACTCCTTATGATTACGCCCTTCTGTCAAATGAGCTGACAAAAGCAATTCCAAATTAAAAAATCAAGATATTCTGCATTACAACATTAACTACTCCGATCAATTAGGTTGACTATACAGTTGTCATTTCAACTGAGGAAACAGCTGACAGAAGTCAAAAGTTGATGCCCTCTGTTCACTTTGTCAGTGGATTATGAAAACTTGCAGATAACTCCAACAAGTTAGGATTCTATTCTAACCTTTGCTTAAACACCATTAAGTGTCCTTTCTGTCACTACTGGTCCACGACTGTTCAGTGCCCTTCTCCTCAGTAGCAAATGGCAACACGCAAATTCTATGACTGTGGTGATAAACTTCAGAGATGCGAATTGCATATGCAGTTTCCCTACGTAATCTCCACAGAGACAGTAAATTTTAATTATATTTCATTTTTCACCTTGCACTGGAAGTCTGAACCTTCATACTTCATGCAGCCAGAAGCAAGTGTGGGTTCTCCATGTTCATCTTCCTCAATGATAGCAAAGCAATGCCCATTAGTTCTGAAATAAACATAACAATTGTGCTTTACCAGCATGCTGTTGTTGAATGAACCCATGAATAATACTAGAATAGCAATATCTAGAAATATTTTCTTTAGCAGTAGTTTCCATATAGCTTGAGAACAAAAGAATCCCCACAGTATTGTCAAATAAAACACTGCAAGTACATTTTCTCCTCAATATTCTGCCTTCTGCTTCCTCATCCTCCCACAAGATTGCTTATATACCACTGCACACAGGCAGTTGTTCAGAAAAAAACAGAGGGTGTGGAAGAGTGGACTGCAATTCTATAGATTAAATAAATGTAATTCACTTGTGTCTGTTCTTGATACCACAATGAAACTCTTGCAGAGGAGTCCTAGTACATGAAAGGCAGCTATTTCAAGGTTGAAAGCTCAGCTACACTCTTTCCTCATAAGATCTCTCAAATATCCAGCTTTTAGGACAAACCATAACAACCAGCTCCCAAGCCTACTTTCTGAAGTCGACAGTAACATATAGATTACGTTCTTCCAAAAAACCCACCACATCTCATTATCTTTTTATACAACTGTTTTCATTTCTTTATGACATGAAACATCAATAATATTTGTAAAGAAGCACAAACCATTTGGTAATGGTAGGTCTGTGCTTTCAATACCTGTAAAATGAAGATTTTATTAAGTAAATCAAAATCCATTAATTCCCTCAAAACAGATACTAAGGAAAACAAATTCAGAAATATTTTTGTTTGCTAATATTTTTTTATGTAAACAAATGTATAGAAATGCAGATTGGGGAAGCATAATGCTAGAAAGTACCCTGCACATAAGCACAAGTGTTATTAACTCTCTAACAGCTTTATTATCAGGCTAATGACCGACAGAGCCATTAGTTCAGAAAAAAAAATCAGTAAAGCCTATACTGCCTGCATACACTGGAGGGCGATAAAAGACAAAAAAATAAACGGCAAAGGAATGTAAGACAAAATACTGGATCATAACTGAACATTTCCTAGGTGCAAAACTACATTTGTAAAGTACTATCTGTGCTTACATTTTAAAAGACAATGTTTATTCCATCTCCTTGGGATCCACAAAAACTGCGTTATCTGGCAAGTGACATCTTTAGGAAGGTATAATATTATATGTGAAAGTGAAGGTTCAAATCACAGTAGCAAATAATATGTTTTCTATTGTGTAACTTTATATTAATTCTTAAGGGAGAAAAAAGAAGGACCTTAGACGTGGAATGGTAAATGAAGAGAAAAAAGGAAGATCAGTGACATTTCATAACTTGAAAAAACATCTGAAGCGAGCACATAATCAGCGCATTAGTCCACTAAGATTCTTATGCCTATTAAAGATAAAACCACCCTCTTTGTCTCTACATGTTCAAAGGATTTTCTCTTCCCCTTGCCTTTCCCTCATACTCTGCAACTAATGAATGTGTAATTAGAACAATCCTCAAGTCAATGGCTACATTGCTAACATTACCTTTTTTACTACTAGGAGAAGAAACATTAGACGAAGCAAGCAGGCAGTCATATCAGAAGTTTTAGATTTGGCTCATTTAATACTTACTGAGTTATAAAATGCTACAGGTTATTTAAAACCTCAGTCTAAGCAGCTGCTGGGTACAAAGTGCCTGGTTGCACGATGGTTGTAAGGTATGGTGAAAGCAGTACTGTTTACACACAGAGGGACCAGGGGTTTTACTGCTCAGCTCTCCAGAGTCAGAGTTTCTAATCAAGCAAAACGGAGCCTCTTCAAAGAGCTTCTTCTATCCTGTACGCAATACTTACATGCACGTGTTATTAATAGCATCATCTGGACAATGTCCTGAGCAGTAGCACTTAAGGAAAGGTAAAGTGTCCTCTGGAGCGAGTGTTACGCCATTTGCTTGTTTCTTTTGGTCAGGGTTTGTCTTCATTCCTGTGCCTTGAAGCATGCTGTCTAGATTTTGACCTGGACATGGACATTAAAAAAAAAAAAACAATAAAAAAATTGAAGAAAATATTTTTGCATTTCTCCTTTATAGGCAAAATGAGCCAACAGAATGCTTACATAACAAAGTAAAGAATTACACAAGACATAAGAACTTCCTTTTCAAGATTATATCAGAAATCAAAGTTAGTAATTTTGCTCTATAAATACCTAGCTCAAATATTTTGTATCTTAACAGCAGATCTTCCAATTGTAATAAATATAAACAGACAGAGGATATTTTTTGAGGTGGGGCAGAAAAGTAGCGACATGACTGGTAAGAATTCTCTGAAGAAAGCCTTTCTCATTCACGTGTCCAGAAAAAAACAACAAAATGTTGACCTCTTGATAACCACAACAGTATAATTTTATGCATGACTGAACGTACTTAATATGCAATTTTCTAATTTTCTGAACTGAAGTTATTCTTTATGGATCCAGTCTCATAGAACAGCAGTAAGAAGTCCTAGATCTCTTGGGTGTTTTGATCTCTGTATGCATTAGTACTTCAAAACAGAGCTAAAGTAAATCTTGTTTGCAAACTAAATTTCAGTAAATGAGATGAACATCCACACAAACGAGCTTTTGCAGAATAAAAATAGGACTAAATTACATTCCAAGTAGCCCTCAATTTCTCAGCAGCAGGAGAGCTAAGTATCATTTGTTCTTCAAGTTATTAAAGTACTTCTGTGACTGTAGGCATTCAGAAGAAAAATTCCATGTATTTTCTTCTTAGTGAAGAATACCCTCTTCCCCCTCCCGCCCCCAATATGTAGGAACATTATCTTCCTCATTTGGAATATGCTTTGTGACCACCATATGAAATGAGAACATCTTCATCCATCTCCTCCAGCTTAATTTTACCTACAGAAAAACTCTTTCTGTCCGTCACCTAAAAGTAGCCTTGGCTCTAAGTCCTCAAGGTGTGCATCAAATAAAGCTATAAGAGTTGGGAACAGACTATCCCAAAATTTAGAGCAATTCTCTGTTTGGGGGAGGCTCAGTGCGTAAGGTAAGAGAACAAGCAGTTATGAACTGTAGGAGCTTTTACAAATTCAGTTACTATTAAAAAAGTGGAGGTACCTCAGTATTCCATAAACAGATTTTAGTCATAATAAAAAAATCAATTTATCTAAGAATAAAAAAAAAAAATTCTGATGAGGAAACTCAGTCTCTTAAGTCTCTTAAAACTTAAAAGACTTAAGTCTCTTAAAACTTGTAGCTTCCTGACAAACCCACCAAAAGCAAGGAGAACATTACTCTTATGTTGTACCTTGCTTGAAGGATGTGCAGAAAAACTTGATTAAAGCCCTATGCAGCTCCCACCCTCTGTATCACACTGTTGTAACACCCACTACATCATACAGCCAAATGTGCAAATAAGCATTTGTGAAACTTGATCTTATTGTTCTGAAAACAAGCAGACTTGCAGATTTCCTTATCTAATTAATACAGCACACCCAGTGCATCGCCCCAGTTCAGCCATTTCCCTGAAAGGAATGAAAGTGCCTTTTTCAGATACAGTTAAGAGCACATCCTAAGGAATTACAGCACCATTGGCCTAGACCCTCAAATCATTTAGCCATCTTCTGTTTGAAATGTAGCTTTCCAAAAGTAGTTCAGTAACACGGAGTTAAATATTCCCGATAGATACAGACAGGTAACAAGAAGGAAGGTCCAGTGCTAGAATAACACAGTTTACCTGTGCAATAGGTATTTCTGATTTAACCAAAAGGAATTCTGCACCAACAAATAGCAGCTTTTCCACCTGTCCTCTCTCTCTTTCTACATCTTTCTTCCTGGCATAAACTGAAAGCTCATTTTAATAGTGTACCACAGATGTTACACAACATTCTGTAAGCACATTTAAGAGATACTTACCTGCTCAGAGAACAGGTAATTCTACTTAATACTTAAAGGAAAAGCCACTGCATATGTACAAATCTTGTCTTTCCTTCTAATTTTGTTGAACTACTAAGGTATCTTTCCTAATTAATGCTACAAAATCCCCTTTATCTTCAGAGACATTCCACGTGTTAGAAGTCTGAACACTTTATGATCTATGTCTCGCAGTCACTCATCCATCTTCCTATCCCAAGCACTGAACACACTATTTTTTCAATTCATTAGACGACAAATCAAGGAACGCTGAAAGCACAGCTTCTCCTAGCTCAGAAGAGGAAGAATAAAATTTCCATGCAGGTCTGCAATCTTTTAAAGTGCTATTATTTTTTGTAAACTAATACTGAAAAAGCATGGCTACACATATACCAATCTTTTATACTAAACTGAGATGAAATACGTTTTTCCTCTTATTATGATGGACTGTATAACGAGTTATAAAAAACACATACCAAATAAAATCTGAAATAGGTAACTATTTTCAAAGAACAAGAGTCTCTGACTTTTCTACAGTTCAGAGAGGCAACGATTTTTATTCAAAGCAAACCCAGACTACAATTTTGTTATTTTTGTAACGTGAAAAAAGAAACAATACTCCATGGTAGCCTTCATTCAGTATTTTTACTTTTTAAGATCATAAAGAGAACTCTTATTAAACAGAAATTTAATTGAGAATCAAGGGAAGGAAGAAAAAGGAAGGTACTGAGACTGTTAGGGAACACAGCCCCCATCTAGACTGTAACCCCCCAACTGTAACCTTTACTGCCGTACTACAACTCATCCTTGGCTTGACAAGAGAGAAAGATTAGTGTCTATCTTAAAGATAATACGTATGGGGAAGGGAGTTGAATGGGGGAAATGATTTGGTTTCCATTCACCTGACATAGGGCAGATCAAGAACTGAATGGGGTCACAGGATGTTTCATTGCTGTTTTTCCTCATTAACAGGTAAACGAACAAGAGCGAATGAAGAATATGCCTAAAAGACATTTTGCTTTAGGAGCCACCTGATCTTCTTGCAACAGTGCTCTGACTGTCTCCCACCCTCCGAACGTCACCTCTCAAACATTCATATGCTTCATCTTTTCCAATCTTGATGATTCTATGATTGATTCTATCTTCCTTCTGGGAGTGGACAGAGAAAGGGAGGATCACATTTTAGGGGTCTTGTGACACTGCACTACTTGATGAAATAATTAATGGCTTCTTTTCCATGACGCATACAGTTGTCAGCTCTGCTGTGCAGCTAAGAAATACAGATACACAAATCTTACGTAACCTTCAAAGGTGTAAACGCTATGCATTAATACACACAGCTTCAAACCAAAAAAAAGTCTGCATCAAAATACAGCACCCAGAGATTTAAGGCAGAGCAAAGCTCCTTTTGCCATTATTTCCTACCCTCTCCATATAAACTGCACAGGGCTGGCGCGGCAAAATGATACACATCAGCAGCAAGGGAACTGTTAGACACTGATAAGTAGGCATTAAAATGGCTTTCTGTTTAAAATGAAACCTTTCTTAATAAAAAAGAGCAATCAGCAATGTATGATACCCAGCCCTTGACTGAAAATATAATCAAGCTAAATAATTAAATTATTTAATTCAAATGACTACTTCTTCCAATCATAAAAAATAAGTTAGGCTACATGACATAAAGGACAGGTGTATATTAAAAATCCCACCATGTTAAAAAACTAAGTCTACTCGAAAGCACGGCTTCAAAAAATATGGAGAGTCTCTAAAGGGTACCGTGTGTGACACTGAAGTGTTATTAATCACTAAAAACTGAGCTAACTTGGTTGCAACTCAATGCAACATATATGATTGTAGTTTATTGTCAAACCCACTGAACACTAGCAGTAAAGTAATGAGAACACTACTCTCATGCAATATATATATAATTTCATTAAGTCTTCTGATATAAGAAAAGATTTGTATAACCCATAATAAAAAAAGCTCAACTGAGAAATGCAGAGACAGAGTGCAGTGAGTGAAAGAAGAGAAATATAAAATCAAACGATGCCTATAGTTTCTTACTTAACTTTATTCCCCTGCCTCCACAAATAGAGCGGCAATGCTAGAACTGGTAGCTTACAGCATTCAAGCTGTTAAATAGCTTTATGAATTCATGATACAATTAATATAGATGTTTAACATAAAGCCATTTTGATTCCAGACTAAATTATCCATAAAAGGGATTTATCCTAGCAGAACTACAGTACTCACAATGTTTCTTTGTAGCTATTCTGATCTAAGAAAGTGTTACAGTTTTTTCTCCTTGAGCTGAAGGGCTGGAAATTAAAACAGAAAATCTTGTTTCAAGATAACTATTACCGTGTTCTTGAAAAACTTTCTCAACTGTTGATTAAAATCATAACATTTTCAGGAATGATGGAGGTGCTAATGGCCTACGAACGAGTCGCAGGACTTGTGGTGGCCACGTTACACATCACGTATGGACTAAGCATGAGCTATACGTTAATACCCATAGTAGCCAATTTCCCTGCAAATGGGGGGCATAAAATAGCATATAACGCCTTTGTGAAATTCCGTTTACAGCTATGTGGCATGTGAGACAGATGGTATGTTACAGCTTACTTGCTCTCTGCATCATTCTGGCAGTTAGCAATTTATTTTAAAGGCTGGATGAAAGTGATACTTCCCACCTGTGGCCTCACTGTAATATACCTTGCAATACATGTGGCTGTGTCCTTACTTGAGAATCTTGGGCATCACTTAGCAGACTCTTATTTTCAATTATGCTTTTGGCCTTATCTGGGATAAGGAGGACACTCAGTTTGCCAGCCAGAGAAGCTAAACTCAGGGAACTTCACTTCCTTGAATTGTATCAAGCTGGTTCTACCAGATTTTGATCTAATCAGAGTAATTTTATTAGACTCTACATGGCACCTGGAAATAATGGTCCTACCTGGAGCCTTTGGCAGAAGGCCCCAGGGGAGACATCAGGCTGACCCCTAGGATTCTGGAGTTGAGGATATAAGGGCTCTGAGGCCAGCTATACTCCAACTGAAAATTAAATCTTAGCAGCATATGAAGGAGTTAGAGCTGCTTCAGCAGTGACTGGTACTGAAGCACAGCTCCTGCTAGTGCCTCAATTATCAGTACTAGGCTGGATAGTCAAGGGTCAAGTTTCTTCTACTCATCATGCCATTGATGCTACATGGAGTAAGTGGACAGCATTAGTAACTCGACAAGCCTGCATAGGAAGCTCTAATCATCCAGGAATCTTAGAATTGATCATGAGCTGGCTGGAAGGCAAAGACTTTGGAATGCCACCAGAGGAGGTGGTAACAAGCAGTGAAGAAACCCTACCATATAATAAGCTATCAGAGTATGAGCAACAGTACGGTCTGTTCACTGATGGATCTCGCAGTCTTGTAGGAAATCGCTGAAGATGGAAAGCTGCTGTATGGAGTCCTACATGATGAGTTGGAGACGTGACTGAAGGAAAAGGTGAATCAAACCAATCTGCAGAAGTAAAAGCTAAACGACTTTGCAGAATGACATTGCAGAATGAGAAGAGTGGCCAGTACTTTATGTCTATACTGACTCCTGGATGATATCAAATGCTTTATGGGTATGGTTAAAGCAATGGAAATGGAACAACTGGCAGCGAAGAGGCAAAACCATCTTGCTTGCCACATTGTGGTAAGATATTGTGGCCAGACTAGAAAAACTAGTTGTAAAGGTATGTCATGTAGATGCTCATGTACCCAAGAGTCAAGCCACTGAGGAACATCTAAACAACCAGCAAGTGGATAAGAGAGCTAAGGCATTCCAAACAGATTTGGATTGGCAACGTAAAGGTGAATTATTTCTAGCTTGGTGGGCCCATGACACTTCAGGTCATCAAGGAAGGGACACAACATACATACAGGCCTGTAACTGAGGGGTGGATTTAACCGCGGTGCTATTGCTCAGGTTATCCACGACTGTGAAACACTCGCCACAATAAAACAAGCTAAACAGTTAAAACCTTTGCGGTGTGGGCGACGATGGCTGAAATACAAATATGGGGAGGCCTGGCAAATTGACTAATCATGCTTTCTCAAACCTGCCAGGGTAAGCACGACGCGCTTACAATGGTGGGAACAACCACAGGATGGCTGGAAACACATCCTGTGCCTCGTGTCACTGCCCGGAACACTATCCTGAGCCTTGAAAAGCAAGTCTTGTGGAGGCATGGTACTCCAGAAAGAACAGAGTCAGACAATGGTACTCATTAAAAAACCAGTCTTACAAATACCAGGACCAAAGAATATAATATTGAATGGCTATATCATATTCCTGATCATGCACCAGCCTCAGGGAGCCTGCTTTAGGATGCAGCTACTGTACAATAATTCACTCCAACAAGGACATTTCACCCTTCTGCTTATCACAAGCTTTTAGAATGATTTAACAAATACTGCCATGTGAATTAAATCTTGGTACAACTCATACTGCTGGAGAAAAATATCAGTACTTTTCTTTATACACAAAATAATTTAAAAATCAGGAAAAAAGGGGTTTTTGAGTGCAAAGAAAGATCTTAAATGCTTCTCTGAGCTCTGTGTCTGGCATTTTAAACATGATTCTCCCCATACTGCTTTTTTATATATATCAAGCCTGTGATCTCCACAGACCAGGCATGTCAGAGGTAGCTCTATCTAGCAGAACTGGTTCCTAAAAATCAGTGTGTTCCCAGACTACTTGTTTAAAATCTCTCTCTCTCTCTCGCCTACCCTCCAGCTCTCCCAGAAGCTACACCAGTGCTCACCACAGACACTAAGTCTCTGCCCCCCTGCCTTCCCAACCAGCAATCCCTTCCCCCCTCGAAGTCATTTCTGAAGAAGACTACTCTCTGTCTGTATGTATTCAGAACAAATGCCATATACAAGAAAATTGTACGTGTATTCCACAAAAAGCACATTGTATTCTAATTTAAATTAAACGGACTTTAAAAGAATAAATTTAATGAAAACTAAACTTGAACTTATAATAAATACATAACCTTTTAATAATGCATTGAAATCATTTTAGTCAGACAAAAATTTAGCAGTACATATTATACACATGTTAACAATAAAATATTTTAAAGACAGATGCAGCCATTGCAGAAATTACTGGCAAACAAAACTACAATTCCTCAAGTGACAGATCACCTTCTGAGAACTCCTAAGTTATTCCTGCAGATTTTAAATATTTACTTTATTTCAGATTGTTTTTTATGTTTAAATTCAGTAACTATTTCACCTGAAGGAAAAAAGCAAAAAAAAAAAAAAAAAGACTATTACATTTTTCTATACCAAATCTTTGAATAAAAGTATGATGGTGAAATCAAATCTCAAGAGATTTTTTTCGGTTCACTAATGGCCAACATTAACTTCAATAAGTCTGTTGCAATACTGAATATTAACACTAATTATTTTAAAACTTATGTTTTAATAAACCTTTCTTTATACATATTCAATGCTATTAATAAATTTTCAGCCAACTAATTTACAAGGATTAAAATACTGTTCTTCTGTGGTGTCTCTGAAGAACACAAGGTGTGATGAACCACATTTTGACCATTACATCATACAGTAAACTGACAGCAAAGAAGCATAAAATTTAGGAGAACACGTTTAAGTACACATTAACTTACTAACTACTCCATTATGTATATTGATTCATTATGCTCATCAATGCATTATAAAAACAAAGGAAGAACTCTACTCGGAAGTAAAACTGGTTATCTGAAATGAAAACCTGCACTTATGGAAAGAGAAAAGTGTGTTTACCACAGTCCTCAATTGCAACAGAAGCTGTTGAACTCTTGCCTTAGATGAGCAGAAGTATGTGGATGAAGATACAGAACAAGTCATAGACCTACAGACATTTCAAAGGCCTTCCACAGCCAGAAACTAAATACAAAAATGCTTCTCCTGCTATGAAATCTAGCCACCTGCACCCTGGATTATTTTCCACTGTATCCCAAAGTAAGTGAAAAAATTCCCACAGGCTATAAAGAAGATACAGTCCCAAGGGTGACCACTGAGTCCCCCTGCTCAGCAGCTGTTCCCCAATAATTTAATGGAATTGCCTCTGCTGCTGCTGTTGCAAGAATATTTTCATAATCATCAAGGAATGCAGCCACTTGTTTTTTTAAAGTTACCTATTAAACACCTGTTGTGTATATATACACGCACGTATACAGACACACTTGCTGCTTATCAGTCTCTCAGTTCTTGGTAAGTCCCAGCATTCCTATCATTTTGAAGAAGTCTCCAAAATAAGCGAGGGAGGAAACCGTTAAGCTGGATACCAGTCACTGAAAGCAGACACACTGGGTTGTTCTCTCTCTGCTTCTTCCTCCTTTTTCTGTAAATCACATAAACTCTCTTCAATTACTCATGTGTCTCCTCCACCTCTATTGCTTCCTTAATGATGCATTTTTCTAATATCCAGCATATATTTTCTTTATTGAAACTATTCTTTTCACTTTCAGTTTCCACTTTTTAGACCTTTCACTTTAGATTTCCACTTTCCTATAAAAATTTCAAATCATTGACGATTATCAACTTTATTTTCCTCCCCCAATACAACACAACTCCATGAATTTAGGGACAAGCAGAAGACTTGACTGTTACTTACTCACCACCTCTAGAAACCAAGCATATTTCATAGCTTTGAAGACAAGCCCTTAGGCAACCTGCATCAAAGAAGCAACAACATCTCAGCAACCTCAACTTTCCCATGGCTTTCAGAACTTGCTCAGTATTGATTTGGAAGCCAGAAATATTCTTAAGACCTTTTCTTCAGAACCTGAAAAAAACCCTGCAGGGTCTTCAAACGTAATTTAGCTATAATATTTATTAGAACTTTATTGAAGCATTATGAAAAAAAAAGTGACCATGGAAAGAGTTAATGTCATTTAATTTTAAGGCACTATAAGGACGGTGTATTTGTATTATTATTTCTATTTGTACCTGGAGAGAAAAATAATTGTTCCTTCTGTTGCTATCGCCTTTGAGTAAAACGTTGAATACTGACTAAAGCAAAGGGTTTACTGAAACCATGGTTTCAGTAAAAAGAACACAGCGTTATCACTCCCACCCTCTTCCCATCTTCAAGGGAAAAAGCTGGTATCTTCTGTGAGATGTAGCAAAACTGCTTGAAGACAAGCAGAACAAGCACCACTGCAAGCTGCTATATCTGAGAGTATTTTAGGGTGGAAAAGAACTCTAGAATTCACCTGGTACCACTATCCCATTCAAAGCAGGATCAACTTCTAAGTTAGATCAGGTTTCAAAGTAATTCTGACAGTTGTATGTCTAGAAATGAATATTGCACAATGTCTCCAGGCAGCCCATTCTAATGCTTAATCACGCCCACAGTGAAAATTTCTTTCCTAATTTCTCACCAAAATTTCCTTTATTGCGATTCGTGCCCATCACCAATCTATTCACCTTAGAGCAACCAATAAATATTTGTAAATCCATGCTATGAACTTAAGCTATACTAAAACTAGGCCATTTCTGTCTAAATAGGTTAAGCTATTTCTTTCCAATTAAAAACTGCATGCTCACAACAGGAAGAGGGAGTAGTGTTGAGAATTTCTCTCGCTCAACCTAAATAATGGAAGAATCCTGGATTTATGTCTGTTTTTTTGTTTTCGATCTTGAAATCTTTGCTTCAATGGAAAAGCTTCAAACCCAGACCCATACTCTTCCTCGCTACCGAAATATGTGTGCGCACTCCTACGTACACTCACACAGTGAATTAAGTCAAACATCAGCACTTAAAGCACATACCTAGAGGTCAAGAGACATTGTTCTGAGCCCTTGCAGGCTGAAAAGATGAAAACATTCAAATTACTCAGCAATTATACAGGAACACTTGTCCAGTTGTGGAAGAAAAAAACGTTTACCATTCTGTAGTCTGTACTCAATGGTACAGAAGCCTTCAGTGAGCTCGAGGTAACTCCCTGGACTGAACCCCACAGGAAACTCCAAAGAAGAAGAGCAGCTCTAAATATCTTTATCAAACTGCAGCTCTGCACAGCCCCAGAGACAGGACTTCTGTTCCACAAAACCTTAGCTGTGAGCGTGTGTGGGATGCTATCTGAAAGAGCTTAAAGATGATCCTCCTTGTACTGGGGCACTATTCATTTAATTTAGGTCTTAGTGTAGTTGACAGCTCAACTCTGGCCATTTCTAGGTGAATATATTCAGTGTCATTTATATTTATGGCTTAATAAAGGTTTGAGTTATATTTCAAGATACAGTCTTGTGCTTTAAGTGCTTACCCTTACCCAGTAAGTTTCTTACCCCTTAACCTGGGTAAGAAACTGCAGCAGTTCCCAAACATACCTTGGTACTTGTTTACGAGGGGATAAGTACCAGCACGCGGGGAGAGGCAGAATCAAGTGGCTTGGAAGGGGCAGGGCCGTTACATATTTGCTGCAAGTCTGTTCTTGAAATCAGTTGTCAAGCTATGTATCAAACGTAGTCCTGACAGACATAGCTCCACTAAATCCTTTAACATAACATTGCGGGTACACACCAGAAACAGAACAGCAAGATTGTCATTTGGGTACTTACAAGACTTCTTCCTTTCCCCATTTTAACAGGTTCATTGAGTTGTTATTCTTGAAAGTAAACAGCTCAAAAAATATGTCAAAACAAAATCAAACACTAAGCAGTAACTGATATAAGTATGAAAAGAGAATATAAAATCTTTTGTATTCAAGTATTAAAATAGCAGTACCAAGTTAGTCTGGTCTAAATTTCCCTCAAAACATACAGAAAGCTCTGTGTACTCAACTCAAACACCTGAGAGGTGCACAGTTGGAATAACCAGAAATCTTACACAGAGACCAACTACTGATGTACATGTTTGATGGACAGGCAGAGCACTACTGCTCACTTCCCTAACGTGAGAATGTGATACCACTAACAGCTCGGACACTGCTAGTCTGACACTTCTCTGAACTGCAAGCCATTGTGGAATTTTATCTGCCATACACAGCTGCTAATAGGGAGTACAGACATAATGAATTGGATTTTCCACAAACTAGTTATAATCTTTATATTTAAGCTTCAGTTCCTGGTAGAGCACAGGATGGTCACATTGGTCAGTTCCCAATACTTTTAAATGCAACTCAATTTGAGAGGAGTCAAAATCCTAGTGATAATGGGATTTCCAGTAGTTTTTCATAACTAGTGGCTGGAAAGTCATACAAACTAGTATCCTCACTAATTGTAAACACCAGATAGCCTCACCTCAGCCTGTTGAGTAGGCATAACAAGTTTATTTAGGTTAGTTATGCCACACCATCTCTTGGCTGCTGGGAGCATCAGAAGGCATGGGGAACTGCAAGTATGCAAGTTCAAAGAGATCAAAGACACACATGTATGGGAAACTGAAACTCAGAAAGTCAAACCTTAAGTTCTGCTGTTCATGTACTTTGCTCCAAAGCATACTATACATTTCTGGTGGTGTCCTCTATTTATACACTTGCTAAAATAGACATAATCTATAATCTATACTACAACAAGACATGACCAGTATAAGGTCCTTTTTAGGGAAGTGTCTGCATGGTGTATCAGGCAGATAAGCCATTTGCCTGCCAAAGAACAAGAAAAACCCCAAACCAAAAAAACCCTACCCCAACTACTGGAATATGTGTCTCAGTTACTAATGAAAAATATGAACTTATTTCAACTAGTACATATTTACCTTGAACATGGAGAATGATTAGCAGGAAGGCTCCAAGCAATTGCTCACAAACTCTCAGTCGAGTCATTGTTCACTTTTAATCCTTTCTGTGCAAGGCAACTGGCCCTTCTGCTTGACAAATGTTAAGCTTAGTATGTTCAGTGAAGCCTAATACCAGATTTGGTGCTCGAGTGCAAAGATGATTTTGTTAACTTTTCCAACTTCCTTTCCTGAAAGATAAAATAAAACAAAGTGTTAAGAAACTCTATGCATTTCTGAAACAAGAAAGAAACTCTCAAGAGTTGCTGATGTTTATTAGGACTAATAATTGAAAATATTAGCCATATTTACTATCCAACTGAACAGCAGGGTTCTTCTGAAATATACACTTTCAGTATTGACTCACAGGAATGTTTTTACATTCCTATCAAAAATACCAGCTATGTTAACTCACTAGTCAAAGTCATATATTTTAGACTCACATACAGCTACCGTACGTAATAGTCGACAGATTAACAAGTAAAAGCAAATCTGTTCAAAACCTATTTTCTTAACAGAAATTCAATTTTTTACATATTATTTTTCTTCAAAAAGAAACTCAGTGGTGACTTCCCGTAATATTGCAGGAAAAAAGCAACAGCATGTTAAGCTGCCAGTTGAAAAATGCTTGCAGAGCAGCTTTACTGCAATAAAACCTCAGCCTTTCTGCTGGACCAAAGCTAAACCTGTACTAAAACAGTTATTTTAGTTACATAGTTTTCTTATAATGTTACTTCTGTCTTCTAAAACAGTATTGTCTTTAAGGAAGAAAAAACCCCAACCCCACACAATCTCATTTAACGCTGGAAAGATTACATTAACTTCTTATTTAGCACTAATTATATCCTAGCCCTCCTTCCCCTAGACTACTACGCTATGCATTTTTTTCTGGAGAAAAGAAAGTTAGCTCAGTCCACCACAACAATAAACATGTATTATTAATCTTTGTTAACTCCAATTCAAAATCCTTGTGGATTGCCACGTTTTATATAAATTAACCCCCCTTGAAAAATTACACTACTATATGCACGCACCATTTGCTCCAAAAATAACACATAGTTCTAACCATCTAGTGGATGAGCTCGCAGCCAAGACAGCCGAATCGAATAAGTAGTCACTTTTCCGGACTGGAGTAGTTGTGGTCACGTTCTGCTCAACGACCTTTCTACAGTGATTCACAAGGGAAGCATAATTGGGCCTCAAAGACTAAAATGTAGCTCAAACACCTAAATAGTTAATTGCAACAAAAGAAACTTTACACAAAGATGAACAGAGGAGCAATTTTGCCTTTCCTCGGCCTCTTGTTATGGTGGGTTTGACCCCCCTGACCCCTGTCAGCCTGGCGCTGCTCATGAATGCCGAAGCCAGCGCTCGCTCAGGGACGGGCTGCAATTACGGCTGGTGGCTGATTCCACCACCAATAACTCAATCTGTCCGTCGGCGAGACCCAAGAACTTTTCATTTTAATTAGTGCTTCAGAGGCATTTAACATGGAGGCAAATTATTGGCTGAGCCGGGAGGTGTCCGTCACTTTCCATTTCTGCGGGCGCGGGGCTGCCCCGACCCCTGTCCTACTTTTCACACGTCTCCGACTTCTCCCTGCGGAAGGGACACGGTGCCTCCTGGCCAGAGGGAGCCAGGGGCAAGCTGTCGGCCGGGCCCTCCCAGCTATGAGCCACGCTCCCTCAACGACGCGGTGGCCCTGACGTCTACCATGTTACACAGGATGGACTTGGAAGAGCCGGCTTTGCAGACATCCCAAGAACTAAGTAACTTCAAAATAAACCTCCTGGCGAGGCAGAGGTACGAAAGCATTCACTCTCTTCAGTGTTTCCTGAGCACAAGGGGCACAACCAAGTTCGACAGCTGATGGGGAACGTCCTTGTAGCTATAAAAACCTAAGATCAGCCACACAAGCCTGTAGCATTATTGCCGTATCCCACGTTGCAACTGCAATGAACTTCAGTCCTCAACAAAACAGACAGAAGACAAAAATTGCCAACAGCTCATGTGTAGTAAAACAAGAAAGGCTTTATCGATAGTATTATTTTCGCAGTTCATCAATGAAAAAATCCCACTAATGGTTAGTTTAACGTTTATTTTAAAATCATTTCTCTCTGTCTGCTCCATGCAATCAGTAAGGAGTTCACGTTCTCACTTGTGCACATTTCAAGGAGTACGTCAGACTTTCAGAAAATGGATAATGTTGCTCTGCTTAGAACCAGTATTTTATACCCGAATCTTCCTTTTGTTAATATTTAATTTTTCAGATACGTAAATATCAAATGTTAGTATACATAAAAATTCATATAGAACATGTAGTAAAATGACACTGAGAACAAGTTCTGTTATAATTCCCCATTTACAAATCATTCTGATTTGAGAATACTTATCAGCATTTAAAAAAATACCTTAAAAACAGAAAGCAAAACCCAGCAGGCCTGCAATTCCCTTCTCTTCCTACGGAATGCACATATGATGCCTTAATATTTTCACTTGAGTTACCTTTCTGTGCTGCTCCTCAGTGTCACGTTCAGCCTTAGCCAGGAAAGCTCCACCCTTTATGCATCCTTTGAACTGTTCTTCCTTTTTTTCCATGTTTCTGAGCTAAACCAACTCAGACAATGAGTTCTCTAATCACCTGTGTCACTCTTGCACAGAAAGGGAAACTGTCTGAAAGCATTTTGTTCTTAAAAACACCTGGCACTCCAACAGAGCTACGCAGCTTAACAGCTCAAAAAGAGAGTTTTAAAAAACAGACTAGTTGTTCAAGGGCTTCTAGAAATGGCAGAGGCAGCACTGACACCTTTTTTGAGCCACATCTGGATTTCCATGACAGAAGCAGACTGGCAGCCCCACTAAGGCACACCACCTCAAGTTGGCTGGACTGTCTCCAAAACCTGCCTGATCTTAACAGTGAAGAATGACACAACTAAATGACCACTTCAAATGTGTTAAAGCACCAATTAACCCCCGGAATGCTACTCTGCCTGAGTGATGCTGAAAAAGTTCAAACCCATAAGCTAACGACAATTTCAAAGTCCTCAAGCTCTCTCTTCTTTCCTATGGTAGCCATGAAGTAGTGTTCAACAGTAAAAAGTTCTTTATTCATCAGTTGTAACACCCGATTTGTCTACAGTGTAATTTATCCTTCCTAAAAATAGTTTATTGAAGAAAATGCTTTTGTTATTAAAACTGCGTGTTTGTTTTTTTTCTGAACTGGAACTCAGCAGTGAATTCATGGCACTATCACAACAGTCTAGCCCTGCGCTCCACACGACTCTAAATACACAACACTAAAGTGTGCAAGATTTGTTATGTGGTCCAAAACAATTCTGAAAGTAAGGGGTCGAGTCGTAACTATTCTTTAGATGTGGCTCTGTTACATTTTTAACAGCATGATTCCCAAACCAAATGAGCTGCACTGTCCCAAATTTCAATAAAGAACGATAGTGCTGAACATAACAACAAAGACAGTATTGTAAAAAGGGAACACACGAAAAAAGAAATTTCAGTCTCAGACTTCACTGCATTAGAACATTAAATCCATTTCAACAGTCAAGATGTTTCAAAACATTTCTACCAGTACATAAAACACCAAGTAAATGCACTTGCCAAAGAAAAACTAAAAAATATTAAATGTTTCTCCTATGTGTAGAGAGGCAAAATGCAACTTAGGTAACCGTAAGCAGATTACCTCAATCACGTGTACTGTTTTGAACACAACTTCCAGGTGGAACAGAATACCAGAGATAAATTGGACTGTCAGTCTAACCCAGTATGCAACAACTACTTTTCTATTAGAGCTTAAAAAACCTGATACGGTGCCACAAAGAAAATTATTAATTTGGATGAAGAAAAGAAGGATTGTAAGAACAGTAAAGAACTCACTACAGGGCAGACAAGTAGTTTCAAGAACAGAGATCGCTAGTATAGTTCAAATGACATTCAAAGACCTTGACTCATTCTTCTGTCAGCTTGGCTGAAGTATACTTACCCTTTTCATTAATGGACTAAGCACAAAAACTTTGATAAACCTTGCTGACAAACATGAATTGTGAATTCAGCTGAGCGCTATTTTTACACAGGAAGACTTGGATCACATGAAGAACTGAAGTAACAGTAATGGAACAAAACTCAACAGCACGGAATTGGGTAAAACACTGGCTGGATACAAAGGTTTGTGGTGAATGGATTTAAATCCAGCTGGCGGGCAGTCACAAGCGGTGTTCCCCAGGGCTCAGTACTGGGGCCAGTTCTGTTTAGTATCAACAACATCAACAAGGGAATCGAGTGCTCCCTCAGTAAGTTCGCAGATGATACTAAGTTGAGTGGGAGTGTTGACCTGCCTGAGGGTACACAGGCTCTACAGAGGGACCTCAAGAGGCTGGATCAGCGGGCTGAGGCTAAATGCATGAGGTTCCACAACACCAAGTACCAGGTCCTGCACTTGGGTCACAACAATCCCCTGCAATGCTACAGGCTTGGAGAAGAGTGGCTGGAGAGCTGCCTAGAGAAGGACCTGGGTGTGTTGATTGATAGCTGGCTGAGTATGAACCAGCAGTGAGCCCAGGTGGCCAAGAAGGCCAACGGCATCCTGGCCTGCAGCACTAGAGAAGTGGTCCTTCCCGTGTACTCTGTGCTGGTGAGGCCCCTCCTCAAATACTGTGTTCAGTTTTGGGCCCCTCACTACAAGAAGGACGTAGAGATGCTGGAGTATGTCCAGAGAAGGGTAACAAAGCTGATGAAGGGTTTTGAGCACAAGCTTTATGAGGGGCTGGCTGAGGGAGCTGGGGTTGTTTAGTTTGGAAAAAAGGAGACTGAGGGGAAACCTTATCGCTCTCTACTACTGCTTAAAAGGAGGCTGAAGCAAGGTGGGGGTTAGTCTTTTCTCCCTCGTAGCCAGTAGCCAGTGACAGGACACGGGGAAATGGCTTCAAGATGCCCCAGGGGAGATTTAGGTTGGCTACTAGAAAGAATTTCTTTACTTAAAGGGTTGCCAATCATTGGCTGCTCAGGGAGATGGTCGAGTTACCATCCCTGGAGGTGTTTAAAACATGAGTAGATGTCCTACTTGGGGACATGGTTAGGGATATTGCTTAGGAATATGATTCAGTAGTGCACAGGTAGGGTTGGACTTGATCATCTCAAAGGTCTTTTCCAACTTAGAGATTCTGTGTCTAGTGGCAGACTTAGTAGTGCTGGATCAATGGCTGGATTCGATCTTAAGGGTTTTTTCCAACTGAAACCATTCTATGATTCTATGAGAACGCTGAAGAATTTCTGCTCAGAAGAAGAGTTTACTCATAGGGTCCAAGGACTCCAGTATCCTAACGCACTACAAAATATCAGACGAATCCATGGGGTGCTGCTGGGAGAGAGAGGCAAATGCAACCTCAGGATTTTCTAAAGAAATTTCCCAGGAAAAATGGTAAAGAATGAATAGGGCAGAGACAATATGATTGATAAATTCAACATATGCCTAGAAGGACTGATAATACAGTGAAAGTTGGCAGGGAGATGATTACTCTTTGAAAATGCAACATAGGAATAAACACAAGGAGCAAAAGACAGCTATTCAACCAGAAGAAAATTGCTGGTTCAACAACCACTTGGTATGGCGTAGCCATGAACATTTATTTAGATCAGAAATTAGAAGACAATTCCTAACCACTGGACTGAAAATCTGCCCTAGAACCTTCTAACTAAATAGAGGCCAAAATTTAATTAGTCCCTAGTTTACAAAAGTCACCATCTCATGTAGCTGCAGGTGACAGGATGGGAACAGACACGGATCCAGGAGAGCCATTACAACTCCATTTTGTTATGCATAATACAAACCCAGCCATAGTTAAATTTAGCTTAATCAAAGTCAAGCAGTCAAATTTAACCAATTAATTGCATAACAAGAAGAAAGTTGAAATAAAAGTTTCAGATGCTGTACTGTGTAATTTTGTCAAATACTTGTAAATGTCTATTTTTAAAAAGTTTTCTGTTGTTTTATTGAAAGGCAGGCCTACACAAATTGCAGAGAAGTGTCACACTGGAACAGCCCAACTAGCTACGCTTAAGTGCTGACAAATACATCCAGTTAAAACTGCCAGTAAATACACTACACAAAATCTAGGAAGGTATCATACAGCTGATGGAGAACACTGCTGGCTATTACAAGCTGCATGGACATCAAAATCTACTCCCAAGGAGGCTCTGTTTGTTGAGGCAGCAATCTGCGCAAGCTCACAAAAATAATTCCATTAAACTGCAGATTGTTTTAGAATTACTTAGTACTAGTGACTACATCAATATTAAAGCCAAAATATTGTGTAAATTATTTCAGTGTTCTTTGTCTACAAACTGCTACAAAATCAAAAATGTTAAATGAAGCATCTATGTGTGTGTATTATACACTTCTCAAAAGACTGAAATGAAAAAATATATCTGAGTTCTATTTGTAGGACATCTATAACCACATTTATAATGCACGTACTGCAGCAGTGAGTTTATTACTGAAAAAACCACAAGCCCCTAACAACTGCTTTCTGCGAGATGGCTGACATACTTAGAAAAGGACTTATTTTTGAGCAGCTGGAAGAAAAGTCACCAAAACCCACTGTGGGTACTCTAACAGAAATGTTATGAAAGGAAGACTACACACTGCTTGCAAATATCAAATGTGTATACTGCAGAGTTAAGAAGCCAAACTATGAAATTACGATGTACCTGCCTGCTTCATAAACAAAGTTGTTAGCCATGGAGAAATTAAAGCCTAGCTGCTTTTTACCACGGCCAGCACAATTAGATAATTGGGGACGCCAGCCACTGGGCTTCTGAATGCCCATCTTACTGTTACTCTGGAATTCCAATTAACTAACTGCTACAAAGTTTCTGTCATTAAATTAACAGTAATGAAATTCAGTAAACTTATTTTCCCAGTGCCATCAAGTATTCAAGACGTATTCCAGTGTGTTACAAACATAGTGCAGTGTGTTAAGCTCTCTTACTTGAGCATATTCAAGTCATATTTTGCTACACAATTTTTATTTGTCTTGACCTGTTTCCCCTCTTCATCTCCATCATGTTGGCGATTAGCTGGCTGAGAGCTTTTGCCCTTAAGACAATTGGCAAACGAACACCCATACTCTTCTACCACAAATGACATCCACTTCTACTATTCTACCCAGAAGCTATCCTTCTTAAATGTTTTTATTACCTATTTATCATTTTTGCTAGTTCCTTACTGTCATACCAGTCAATGTGAACGATGAGAAAAGTCTTCACATGTAACACATTCCATCCCTAAATCTAACAGACCCAAACTGGGAATGTAACTTAAACCTTTTCAGAGTCGTTCACAAAAAGAATTTACTTAAATAAAGCCTTTTGTTTACTAAACATAAGCAGCAAGAGAAAAAGTCATTACAATTGTTACAAATTTCACGTGTCACTCTAAGAAATATTATGGTCATACTATGCCGCCTACATGACCTATCACATATTTTGGCTCTGAATTACAATTATTTCATACACCGTACTTAGGCTAAGGAAGGGAAAATGCTGGGCTTTAATCCTGAATGGATATTTACTCACTTTTTTTAGAGTGAACAATGGATCCTAAAATCAGGGCCAGTGCCTTTATGAGTACAAATGCTTTCATAGGAGGGGTTTCTGCAGTGCAACATCCCTTTCAGCACTATAATGACTG
Source organism: Clamator glandarius (assembly GCA_033459285.1). NCBI lineage: Eukaryota > Metazoa > Chordata > Aves > Cuculiformes > Cuculidae > Clamator > Clamator glandarius. The sequence goes on along the minus strand of JAUNZM010000165.1, from coordinate 1,073,582 downwards.
TTTTCACAACGCCACAGTAATTTTTTCCACAATTTAAGGACAATTGTTCATTAATCTATGTCAACCTCCCCCCTCCCAATCAAAACACAGACAGGGGTAAGCTCTTATTACACTTCGATCCTATGGTCTTAGCTTGTGTCTGTGACACCCGTCACCACTGCCCAACCTAGAAGCAGAATTCCAAAACTATTTTTTTTTCACTATGTGCAGGTGATTGTGCAAGTTCTGGGAGTTCTCCAAAATGGGGGGTTTGTGTGGCGGTTACAGAGCGCGTTTTCCATGTCACAGTGCTCAGGCAGGACAGCCCGTGTGGTGCTGGTTGCAGGATCTGACCGACAGCGAAGATTGCTGTAGGAATCATGCTTTCCCCAAGTCAGGAACTCGTGTGTCCCCCACAGGGGTAGGGAAAGGACAGAACACCAGCAGCCCCACGCCCTCCTCTGCCCACTGCACCACTCCTGCTCCCCATGCCCTTTCCCAAGTGAAGGCTCTACCTGCAGGTGGGAAGCATCCAAGGCCAAGTGCAAGGTCCTACATCTGGGTCGGGGCAATGCATAGTTTCAATGCAGGCTGAGGGAACAGAACTGATTGAGAGCAGCCCACTGGAGAAGGACTTGGTAGCACTGCAGGACGACAAACTCAACACGATCCAGCAATGTGCGCTCGCAGCCCAGAAGGTCAGCTGTGTCCTGGGCTGCATTAAAAGAAGCGTGGCCAGGAGGGCAAGGGAGGGTATTCTGTCCCCCCACTCTGCTATCGTGAGACCCTCACATGAAGTCCCATGTCCAGTTCTGGAATCCCCAACAGAAGGAAGATATGGAACTGTTGGAATGGGTCCAGAGGAGATCATGAAAATGATCCCAGGGCTGGAGCACCTCTGCTATGAGCACAGGCTGAGAGAGCTGGGGTTGTTCAGTCTGGAGAAGAGAAGGTTCTGGGGAGACTTTAGAGCAGCTTCCAGTATCCAAAGGGGCTTCAAGAAGACTGGGGAAGGGCTGTTCACAAAGGCTCATAGTGACAGGACTAGGGGCAACAGGTATAAACCGGAGAGGGGCGGATTTAGATCAGATATTGGGAAGAAATTCTTCACGATGAGGGTGGTGGCACAGGTTGCGGAGGGAAGGTGTGGATGCCCCAGCCCTGGAGGTGTTTGAGTCCAGGTTGGATGGAGCCTGGTCTGGTGGGAGGTATCCCTGCCCATGGCTGGGGGCTGGAACTGGATGGGTTCTGAGGTCCCTTCCAACCCAAACCATCCTAGGTTCCCGAGCAGGAGCACCTCGTCCCTGTTTCCAAGGCAGCCCGGTGGGCAGCAGGGCTGAGCTGGGCTGTAACCCGGAGCCAGCCCCAGCCCACCCCCCTCCAGTCTCTTCCAGGAGGGATCGGGTGCACAGCAGACTTTCTGGCTCCACTTCCATTGTTTGCACGGCCGCTCTGCTCCCTATCCAGAGGGAGGATTAGCATAAGAATACCTTGCTGCCCCTCTGCCAGGCAGCTCCCCTCTAGAAGACCTCTGCTTCTTCGGAATAAAGACCAGGCTGGGTTTCTTGTTTTCAGATTTTCTCTTTAAATCCTCCTTTCCTATTCAGGACTTGTAAAAAAAGAAAAAAACCCAAAACCACAAAAAAACGAACCACTAAAATAAATAAAATGCTAAACAAGCACGGCTGAGCAGGCTCAGAAACACCCGAGTGCACAGATCAGTGATTCCCAAGGTCAAGAGAGTCAATTTGATAATACGCTCACGGAGCCTTCGCTCCTCACACACTGCGGGTATGATTTTCGTTATTAAAGGATGTATTTCCAAACAGAGCAGACAATAAATAAGTGCTAGCAAAGAGGAACAGAAACGAGACCTTAAATTGTGAGAGACGTCCTCGGAGCCAATGGAAACGGGCTCAGATCGACTCCTTAGAGAAGCAAACTTTATGATTTTTGTTATTAAAGGATGTATTTCCAAACAGAACAGACAATAAACAAGTTCCAGGAAAGACTAATAACAGAAAGGAGGCCTTATACGCTCCCCCTTCTTCCTTGTCTTATTTTATTTACCCGCGAAGACAGAGTTTCAGATTAGAATCACAGAATAGTTTGGAAGGGACTTTAAAAGATGACTTAGTTCCAACCCCCCCACAATGGGCAGGGACACCTCCCACTGGATCAGGCTGTCCAAGGCTCCATCCAACCTGGCCTTGGATACCTCCAGGGTCAGAACAGAGAGGAAGCACCACTTATCAACGCAGCCCTCAGCCAAAAATACATCTCACCCCATCCAAACTGCTGGCGATGACTTGATCGCAGGAATTGCTGCTGCCTACTCGGACGCCTAACTGCAAACCCTGTCCCTCTGGGACCTGACCAAGGCAGCACAGTGTCCCTTGCAAAGCAAGTGACGTGTGACCTCATATTAAGAAAGGCCAACAGAAGAGCATTTCACAAGAAGCTAACTGCTTGCCCTCCAAACACTTAAAACCATCAATATTGACATATTTTTTTGCTCTGCTACCCATAAGGTAACTGCTGTCCAAATTAATTTATACATCATTTTGTGAATGAAATAAAAAAAAAACCCACTTAGAAATGTTACTTCATAAGCAAACCACATTATTTTTACATCATCAAATTCAGCACTCCTCACTGCAATGGCAGGATAAGGGCTTTCTTTACCAGTATTTCTCAATACACAGAAACAGCAGAGACAATACTGGCACTTTCAACATCATCCCAATGTGGTAATTCAAAACGCTGCTGGCAAGGGAAGCCTTAATCCTTGGTTTTCTCACCTGTTGCTATGCCCACGGAAGCACCATAGTCTGCTGACAGGGAAACTGTCCAGCTGTTCTCACAAATCACTGCAAAGAACACAGATATTCTCCAAGGAGCTGCCTCCATCGCTCTTCTGACGAGGCCTTTTAATGGCTGGATGGGCTAAATGAGGTGTCCCTGATCATGGCAGAGGGGTTGGAATCTTTAAGCTCCCTTTCAACCCAAACCATTCTATGATTCTGTGATGATTCTATGCTATTGCCTTACACTCCTCTGAAACACAGACGTGGCAGGGAGAAATTATTCTTTAAGCATTCTTATTACAGAAAGAAAATTTTAGATATGTACTTTGCAAACTACATTTAACAGTGAAGTTTGTTCTTTGTATTAGTTATATTGCCCTTCTAACTTTAAATTGCTGAAACGCGCCCTTTCAACCTCTCTTGTAATTCTTCTGAATCATACAAACCGTCAGCTAATAGCTCTTCTGCCATCTGTGAGCCTCAACACTCACCCTTAAAACTCACATTGGGGTATTTTTATGAGGTTACAGCTGCCAGACAGAAAACAAGAGGAGGTTACCATCTCCACAGCAAGGGCAAGAGAAGTGAGTGAGTATTGTTGGTGGTAAGTCTAGCATAGCCTAAATCAGACTCGGTGGCAGTTTAAATTAATGCGCTGGGCTCTGAGCGGCTGTGGCTGATGAGCTGCTGTTTACTTGATACTGCCAGGGAGGCACAGACCTCCAGAAGAGCAAGGTGGGCAGCCAGGGGAGTCATCTCCCCAGCAGTCTCACTAGCAGCTCCCAGGGCTTGCAACGAGAACCCTGGTACATACAAGGAGGTTAACAAAGCTTCAATAGGCATAAGCAGGGAAAAAGAAAAAAAACAAGAAAGGAAAAAACTATGTAAAACCTCAAATCCATCTGAAAGAAAATGCAACTACAACATTATCTTACATAAAACCTGTAAAGTATTTGGTTATCCACAGTATCACAGAGTGATGAATGCCTATGTATAAAGAATGATACACTCATGCACAGCTACTTCACAAACACTGGAGATATTACATTAGATGGCTATGTAAAGAAAAATACTTCCACAATCTTAAATTAATTCTACACTCCATTCAGTTTCTACTTCCATCTGCAATAATTATTTTTTAGTTGTGATGTATGTAAGAAAGAATTATTGCCCTGAGGAAAAACTGGACTCTGGATGTGTGTGCCTGTTAGTGTTCTCTTGAGTTTTGCTGAGATGAAAACACATTTTAATGCAAAATAAAGTTAAACCTGAAGTGCATTGTAGACGCGCCTGGTTAAATAACTACAGAAAAAATGTGGCATGCACTTGCCCACAAACTACTCTTAAGTTTAAACAATGTACTTTATCAAATATACCTTCAAAGCCATTTCTAAATCCAAACACAGTAATCTTTCAATAAGTCGACAGAGTTCAAAGGTAATGTTTTTACTTCAACAGTTCTAGTCCTCTATTTCCCTGCACTGAAGTGCTAAAGCAATACTACTAATTATTTTTTTCACACAAAATTTAAACATACACACAAGAAGCATGACTAGAAAGCATGATGCAATTAAAGTACTCATAGTTTAGTAGTTTTAGTAGTGTCTCTCCTGTTAGCGTTTGGGCAATTACACCTCTTTTCTTACTGCAAAAACGTTATTTTAAACACCCTAAGAAAGAAAAGCGCTTCAACAACTGTTGCACAGTAGAGCAAAGAATTACAAAACCTAAACACATACCATAGCAGTTGGTTTAGGTTGGTTTGTTTTGGTTTTAGATTAAATGAAACTTAACATTCAGCTAATAAAACCCTCATTTTTTTTTCATTTGCATCTTTGCTTTCCTCTCCATACTGAAAGAAAGCAATTAGACTAGGACCTAAGGAAACTAAAAAGGTACAAAAATTCTAGTATATACTACTCCTCTTATCAATTTCACTTGCTTTGCTACTTGTTATCTTTGACCTTTGTGTGTGTGACTTCAACTGCCTGTCGTCAGTACTACAGGAATGATTTGCATACTATTTTTCATTGCAAACACTTCGTTCCATCATCTGTGAACTTGAAAAGTATCCTCTCTGATGTCTCAACAGTTCCACAGCTAAAAATCCTAAAAACATATCCATCTGCCTCCTAAGCCACCTCTTCATTAGCTTTGGTAATGCAATTATTCCTCAATCATTCAAGAACACATTCTTATAACAATCTCTTAGGTTACTTCTGTCAAGGCTGTTATTGCATCTAGAAGTAATTCATTCCTTCCACACTTCCACCATCAAAACCTTCTTTCTTTCATGATTCTCTAGCCTATGCTAATCACCTCCAATGTGACAGAATTAAGACTCAACAAAATTAAGTCTGTGAAGGAAAAAATGAGGGTTACAGGAAAACCACAGGTTCTATAAAGAGAAGAAATTTTTGTTGTGACTTGAGAACAAAAAATTATTTTTGGCAGAAAGAAAGGAGACAAAAAAAGTCATTGTTATTTAACCTTCTCCATCAAATGCCATGCAGTATCTTGTAAAGAGCAATACTACATCAGTTCCCCACGTATCATTTCATTTTTTTTCCTTTGAGATTTTTCACGCATTTGAGTTAAGAACTGTACTGAAACAAATCCAGCAGATTGAGACACTGTGCATAAACACAGCTTTACTGAAGAGTTAGATTGGTCCATCCTTCCTATGTCCTGACTAAGAGGAGTCAGAAGGAAGCATTTAGGGCAAAAGTTTAAAATCCAGAGAATGCTTCAGATGCTCTTTCTTCTGATACCCCACTACATTCACTTCCTTTGATGAAAAATTTATTCATATCGCCAATACCCAGAGAGGATCTACTCACCATGAGTATACCCACCTAACCTCTTTAAATTCATTTAAAATGTTGGTCTCTACAATAGTTGCAATAACTGAATATGACTGTGTAACTCCACCTTATGTTAAAAAAAGCCTGACAGATCTGGAAAAGGATACATTAACACTGATAATGCTTTTAAAAAACTTTCTTGATAAGGTAACAATTGGCTGCCACAGGGCACGTGTACACTCTTTATCCAAATTCCAGTTTTAGAAGAGAACTGTAAAGCTTCATCATCCCTAGAAGCATTTTGCTACTCCCATCCCCCACGATGGTGTAAGCTATTTGGGTTAATCTACTCTGTCTGAAGCGCCGTTTTGATATTCTTGAATATTGTGGCACAGAGGAGGAGCAGAAACTGCAGCAGACTGCAGAGAACAGACTTCTCCCAGACCACCAATCTGCAAGTGTGTTATATGCTCAGTTAAAAAACTGCTCCCCTTGTAGTAAGAGCTGCTTAAAACTCAACTTTAAGCATTTCTACATAAGTATGCGTGATTATTTAAGATTTTTTCCCCTCTTCCTTCAGTTACAGTTCGACTTACATAATTAGTTTTTTTTTCTTTGGGGGTGTGGGTTGTTGGTGAATAGTTGAATGAAATATCTACCACACAGAAGAATGTTTTCGTTTTCCGAGGAATTCTTAGCAGCTTATCATTTTACCAGCTCCAAAATTCTGAGGCACTAACACATTTAAAAGTTAGACTTACAAGACCAAGGAATTAGGAGACTGACTTGCTCTCAGGGATGCAGTACATTTCATACTGGATTTTGAATTCCTAGTAAGCCCAACTGACAAATGCCAGCAAGCCTCTCTCCCTGGTTCAAATCTTCCAAAAGAGCTTTTCAGATGCTTTTTAAGTCTTCTTCCCAGTCACAGGAATAGCAACAGTATGGGTTTTTTCCATTAGATTGAATGATCACATAAAGACTCAGCTACTGCTCAGGGGGAAAGGTACCATCTACTGATGCAGGGAGGCATTAAGAGAAACGCAACTGTCAATGCTAATTTTATAAGACAGATAAAGAAACCTTTTTTTTTTTCTTAATTAAAAAAGGTCTTTTAATTTAAAGACTGGGGCTATCGCTAAACAACAAATTTAGTCAGAGGAAAAAATGAGTAATTGCAACTGTACATTTCCAAATTCTATGATAAAGTGCAAAGAACACCTGTACAAACATCACTTCTCATATACTGCCATCTCAAAGACTTCAGGAAGTCTCCTTTGTACAGGCAGACCCCCCATCCCTTTAATTCCATTGAAAGCCCAGAACCAAACCATTCCTGTAAAATTCATGTGCTTTACCTGATGACTGAAATAAATTAATTGTTTTTCAAAAACCAACCACATGATTTTTTTTTCTTTTTTAATACATATTAAGCAATGCTCCAGACAAGTTTTCACTGCAAGGCAAGAACTCAGGACTGTGTAAACTAAACATGTTGTCAGATTTGTGCATTCCCAGAGTAGTAGAAGATGGAGACATCCATTCTGTTCCCTTTATGCTTGTACTGTAGGTGCTAATAACTGGGTTCACGACAACAGACAAGTTCTAGCAGATCTCTTGTTTTTTAAGATGACACACTCACTCACAGCTTTCCAGACACACATGTGCCACCATGTTTCTAAAACGTTACAGTAAGGTCTACTTCTCCCACTTCTGACACAACTTGGAGGCTGAGGGGAGACCTCATTGCTCTCTACAACTACCTGAAAGGAGGTTGTAGAGAGGAGGGAGCTGGGCTCTTCTCCCAAGTGACAGGGGACAGGACAAGAGGGAATGGCCTCAAGCTCCACCAGGGGAGGTTTAGGCTGGACATTAGGAAAAAATTTTTCACAGAAAGGGTCACTGGGCACTGGCAGAGGCTGCCCAGGGAGATGGTTGATTCACCTTCCCTGGAGGTGTTTAAGACACGGGTGGACGAGGTGCTAAGGGGCATGGGTTAGTGTTTGATAGGAATGGTTGGACTCGATGATCTGGTGGGTCTCTTCCAACCTCATTATTCTATGATTCTCCACCTTTTATCTCTTGTAATGTTTTAGTATTTTACAACTACATGCCTTACTACTTTAACTAACTAAAGAACTGTCTATTGCGGCAATACCAAAATGCTTGTTGTGGTAGAGGTAGCTTGAAGGCTCCCCTTTCCTCCCCTAAAGCAAACATTTGACCACAGCTCATCCTTCCTAAATAGTTACATTTTCCTTACCCTAAATTCATACTAGACTTCTACTAAAGTAACTTTTGCCTTCATCATCCTTGCTTCCTCAGATATTTGAAAGTTGTAGAATTCCTTTATTTTTGCCCAAGCTATATCTTCCCTTTTTTCCTGCTAGATTGCTCTTCAGATTACTACTATATACAACTGAAGTATTACTATTTTTTTCGCATACAGCCACCTTGCTTGTCTTTCCCTCTACCCCCACCCATTCCATTGTGAAATCAGAATATCGTTATCCTATTACTGATTTTATAAGCAAATTCTGCTTGTTTCTAACAATAACTAGCAAACTTAATAGCAGCCTAAGTCTTTAAATGCTGCATACCCTTAAAGACTTTGTGCACTTCACAAAGGAGCAGAACAAGTGTTTTACATCTGTTCTTCCCTATACATATAAAGCACATCATCCTAATATTATGTTATTAGAAATAACTGCTGTCGTTATCACAGCAAGTCAGTTCATGGCAAAGCACACTGAAGAAAAAGAAAACAATTGTTTTTTTTAAAATTAGCCTGTACCATCAAAAAGTTGTCTTCCATTCTACAGTGTTAATAGATTTCCCTTTTTCAAAAAAAAGGGCAAAATATTTACATTAACTGTCATATGACTAACCAATCCATGAATATTTACTTCCTAATTATTCAGGTGATTTTTCACTACAGGTATTTTAACAAAGAAAAGTTTCGGAACAGAATATTTAATTTTTAACAGATTCTAATTGTTGTTCAAGATCCTGAAAGTCCTGTACTGTGTTGTAAACACAAACCATACATATTTTAAGGACATGATAAATGTACACCTTCTTCACCTAAACTTGGCTATGGAACACATTTAATTTTTTTTAAGGATATTACATACATGGATTAGAAATAAGAAAACTAGCAAGTTTCTATCACATTGTTTTTATGAAGATTAAGGACATTATACAAGGACCCTTCTCTAAATCGGTCTTTGATTTTGGTAGGTTAACAAGTAGCCATTTAATATCCTAAAATACATTTTAACTGGACCTTTAGGTTTATTTCCATGCAATTATGTATTAACTACAGCACTTCAGAAACATTTCTCCTAACATTTAATGAAACTTGTTCTAACATCATAATCTTGGAACCTCTAGAGAAGAACATTCTTGACTTTTCAAGCCAGATCAGAGGAACCTACTCCATAACTGACTTATTTTTAGGACTGCTTCAAAATAGTAGGAGCATAGTACCAGGCTTGGTTTGGCCTCCAAGTGGGTGGGGTTGGGGAAGAAAAGCAATTCTTGAAAACAAAAACAGTCCCTAGATGCATGTTTCCTACATAACGACATTTTACCATTCTTAAGCTAAACATTAAGTCAACAAATAAGCAAATAAAGAAAATCTGTTATGTTTCTAATTACATATCCACATTACAACAATCTGATTGTAAAATACATTCCTATCAACACAAACATCTTCAGGCAGTACTGTGAATGCTTTTCTCACCCTAGATTCTTTAATTAGTTCTCTATCCCACCCCATACAATTTCCATTCTCAGATATAGAAGTAAGAAAAAAAAATTTAGTCTCTTCTTGCTACACAGAAACATGTCTGGATTTTTTTTTTTTTGAGATATTACCCACTACCCTTTCAACAGGAGCTTCTGAGCCGAACACAGCCAACAAAAAACCTGTAGAGTGAAGCGGTTCATGGACATCTTAACTCAGCCTTCCTGAACCTGACAGTCTTGTTTTACACTGAGATCGAGACGGCCACATAACAACAGACCAACCTGGGCTAAGTCATGGCAAATGGAGGTAAGGAACACACCACTGGGAGGACAAAGGACCAGGAAAACGCGTGACGACAGAGCAGAGAAAGAGCAGCTCTGGACTGGAATCACCAGCACTTCCTGTTCTGATCAAGTGATTCAAAAGACAACACGGGCTTCTGGTTACTCCACTTGTGGAAAATGCTTTAAGCACAAGTGACCGGTATTTCCCATTTCATAGTTTGAACCTGAAGTGGCTCAGCCTGTTTGTTATGGAATTAACTACTGGCAAATAGTTTGCCACCAAGGAAATTCAGTAGCAGCTAACCCAACCTTACAGAATAATTGCTTCTCAACTGAACAGAGGAGACCTTATGTAGTCTCAAAGGTTAATACAAAAACCATTGCAGGAACATCATCTTGTCATGGGCAGATTTCATTCTGAAACCCTTGGAATGTGTTCCTGGCTACTGAATGAACATGCTCCATCACAGGAGAAAAGATTGTTTTACCACCACCGGTTTGGGAGGAGACAGAAAGATGACAACTACGGATACCAGAAGCTGAGACGCAGGATGTTACTCCTAAACTGTCAACTCAAGTTATTGGTTCAGTAGCTGTACATTAAAAGTCTTCAATCTCCTCCTAGTTGATGCCTTGCTGCAGGCAAGTTAAACTAAGGGAGAATTTTACATTTTAATGCAAGTGAGGAGGGAGCGGAGTCACTCAAGCCCAATAGTACAAAGAAAACCAAGTAATAATACAACCAAAATTTGTATATTAGATAGAGACCAGTTGCAGAAGGTAATTGGGCAACCATATCATGCACTGATCGGGGTAATATACTAAGCTGTATTTCTTCAGTTATATCATGCTAGAAATGTTCAAGACTTGCACAAATTCACCATTGCAATTAAAAGAAAGACATTTGCCTTACTAAGATGTAAGAAAATCTTATAACACCTCAAAAAATAGAGAACTAGCAAAAATACAATGGAGGGCTGCATTACAGAGACTTCACGCTAAGGAAAGATTAAAGTAAACAATCTTGAGAATTGTCTGAGAGACGCATGATAATTTTAATGGAACTTCAACATGGAAGAGACAAAAAGAGATTTAATCACAATTTCTCTGTGTTCACCAGCTAAATACTAAGAAATAAATTATCAGGCAGCAGTTCTGGATGCAAAGAAATGCATCCTTTGCAAACATTTAAAACTAACACATTCACTCTCGCACGGTTTTGTGGATGTCAAGTCATAAAAGGGCTCAAAAAACACACCTGAAAGGAGTTCAGGGTATGAAATACAATACCACCAATCTCTCACTCAGTAAGTACTTAAAATGTCAGATCAACACCTGGGACGATGCGCTGTGTCCACATCTGGTACTGATAGGTTTTCCCTCTTTTGGCCTTGGTAACCTTATCTCTCATCTTTGTCACCTTGCTATTGAAATTCAAGTATAAAGTATGAAAACAGTAGGTAGAACATACCTAGGAACAGAAAAGATTAGCAAAAGGACTTGTTTTTATATGGTTCTGATAAGTTCCCTTCTTGCCATTTGTGTGCTTGTTGACTTACAAGCTCATAATACTTAGTAAAATCAGGACAAGATGCGTCAAAATAGGGAAATTTTGTTGGGGAGTGGTGTTGCCATTTAATTTTTTTGCCAGATCAGCTGTTTACATACTAGGAAAGCATAAAAAACACTCCCCTCCTCAGCTGTTGCTAATACTATGACTATTTAAAAAGACAGTGGATAAGAAGGGAAAAAAGGTAACTTGTGAAGGTGGTTGGGGGAATTAAATCATGGGGATGGGTTTGGTTTTCTCTTTTTAAAAAAATAATATTGCATCCAGGGTTTTCAACCCAACTATATCTGCTTATGCCCTGCCACTTGACACCAGAAAGCTTTTGCCTAGCTGTATCAGCAAAAGAGTAAGTATCAGTAAATAAAGCCCTTCTCTTTTTCCCTCTGCAGAATGGAAGGGCATCCACCCATTTTTTTTCAGATCTCTTCAATTCAGGATAGCATAAGACAGACACTTAAAAGAGAGAAATACAGATAGTATCTCCAAGACATACTAATTAGCATTTACTAGTACTCTTTATTCAGGCAGAAGTATTGCCCTTCCCTCAAATCTCTTCTGACAGAAGTGAGATTTTTCATCACTGAAGTTTACAGCACTATTTCTCTAAACACTGCGTGTCCCTAAATACTAAATGCTTTGGGAGTGGCATCACTGAGAACAGAGGGCAGAGTGATTAAAGAACTGGCTTATGATGAGCCATTCCCTACTCTCTACCTTTCTCTAATCCTATAAAACCCTTGAGATTTACCCAAACACAGATTATCCTTTCACTTCAGCACATCGATCACTCTTCTAAATGACTGATATGGTTTTAGTGTCCACAGCAGACCATCATGGTCTCAATGAAGCTATTTAATGCTACAAATAACTCTCGAAGTACACAGTCTTCTATTAGTATGCACATGTTCCCCAAACACTTAATCTCAATTTTCAAATTTGCTTGTGCTTACAAGGCTGAGAAAGAAGCTGTTCTTTCTGGTAGACAAAAAGAGCGATCTTTCAAGTTGGTGCCTCATCTGTTGAGTCCTCTATTGATAAACAATTTGAGAACTGTTATTTATTACTGAACAGCTTTTCTCATTGAAGGAGAAATTATCCTCTCCCATCCTCAGGAAGAAAAAGGAAGGACATTAGCCCTTTGGTTTTTGTCAGTGCAAATTCCATAATTTTCAGCACTAACTCCAAGTACTTTAGTTTTCAGCAGTAGGCGAGTATGTTAAAGCTATGCCAGCCATTACTTTCTTCATAAGATGTGCACTACAACTGGGCTTCCAATAATCCAACATCTTTTTAGAAATAAGTCATTTAGAAGAAACAGTTCTTGCCTGATATCTTGTGTTGTCAGGCATAAAGTAACCCGAGTACAATAGAAAGGTGAAAAAAGCAAACACACATCATCAAGACAAACATACAGCATGTAGAACAGATTAGCATGTAGAACAGATTACAATCTTACTCATCTGAAGTGCTGTAGATTGACTACAAATTTTACACTTGTCAATGTGATTTCCAACTTTATAGCTTTGTGAATTGGCTTACAGCACGCAGAAAGTTACAGGTTTTGAGCAGTAATTCTGCCACAGATAAAATATGAGTTAGCTGAATTCAATGCTGATCTTTCCCTGGGAGCTGTTTTTCTGAAGTCTGACCTCCAAAAGAGGATACATGCTGTTTCTCTCTGCCAGTAAGATGTATGAATGTCAAATGTATGTTAAGATTCCTTGGCTGAACTCCACAACTGAAAGAGGCGCCGTCCTGTTGCGACTAAAGTTTCTGTTTTCTTGAAAAGGGGTTCAACATCTGTTCCTAACAGCAGCCAAAATCTGCAAACGTAATCTGAGATGCAAACTTCCTTTGAGAACAAGCAGATGATGACTGGTGAAATGTCCAGGTCTAAGTTTCTGAAGCTGACCCACCTGCATTCCTACCCAAATGAGAAAAAGTGAAAAGGGCCAACAGCATCACAGCTTAAAAACAAATGTATGTGGGCACTGCCTCAACTCCAGTTAAGCAAAACTGAGAAAAAATGAGAAGCTTGATGTGGAGGGCCAGTGCACACTACATCTGTTTAAAAACCAGATAATGTTGCAAGAAAGAATTCTGAAATATGTAAGGAAACTGACATTTCAGGATTATTCTACTTAGCCTTTTATTTACAAAAAAGAAAAAGGCTTTAGACACCACAGAACAGCAAACTATGAACCAAACAACCCAATCACTCATAATTAATCACAGGCATGGCTTTAAGATAGACGCAGTGGAATTAAGTATGAATAAAAAACCCCATAACATTAATAGCAATAATAATAAAAAAACAGTGTAGTAACATTTTGTAACAATTGCACACTGTGCCAGAAGACAAGATGCCCAACAGGCATCTTATTTGTGTCACCAGTCCTTTATTTCAACAAAAGCATGAGTAATAACTATGACTGGATAGACTGTACCAAATAAAATTTGTCTGATATTGTAACTTCTTTTTAATGCATTTTTCTACAACAGATGTATCTGTAGTTGATGCTGTTTTGCCTCTTTTCGTAACTGAAATACAGACAGAGGGTAGATCAAACAGTGGTTTCAGTATGGTATCAGAGACCGTCACTACGATTAAAAAAAGAAGGCTCAGAAATTTTTATGAGAAAGATATGGTGGCTGCTCATCATATGCTTTTTATCCCTCAAATATCTGAATAGAAGTCTGCATGCATTAACCTTACCTCAGAATTAGGAAACTGAATGAAACTGTACTGTACTTCAAGCTTCCTCCAGACTGTTTTCATCTGTACTTCCACTTCATTAGTTCAAAGGTGATATTGTGGAAATGCATATTTCTATTAATCTGTAAAACAGGAAGAGAATTCGAGTTGAGAGTCTTCCAAAGAAACTGTATTGACAGTTTAGAGTACATAATGTGAACTGCACATTGCACATATTGGTCCTTGGAATTATGGGAGCCATCTGCTATTATCAGCTGCTTCGAGCTACGAAATACTTCTTAGTCTCCCACAGTTCTAATAGTCTTGTGGATGCACATATTTGTAAAATATTGACACAAAAAAGAATTTCAAATTATTTTAATTTATATTAGTTCACTAAATTATTCACTCTTTTTTTTTTTATAAAGTTAAGATTTCTACCCTTTAGTTTAAGTACAGGCATGCCTTAGATGCATGGTGATTATGAGCGAGAAAGGAACTTAAACATCTCTAGACAGTTTTCCTATGACAATAAGACTTAACTGATCTCTCCCAATAACTCTTGGATTCAACTAGCCTATGCCAGCCAGATTTGCAGGCCTCCAGATGCCAGGTTTCCCCAATTTTATTCCTATTTTTAAACAGTCAGCAGAGCAGAAGAAGGAGGCATAGTTGGTGACATCAGTGGAGAAAACAAACAAACAAGGCACGAGTGAATCTTTATTAAACACTGGAGGATCTGTACGACTGCAGCTTCACAAAAATCCACTGGTGTTTCCCCAAGAGTTCCAGTACAGAAGGAACTGCAATATACCAATATCTCAGAAATAATCAATATGCTTACTGTAGCTGCACACAGGCATGATTACTCCTAGCCAAAAAAGAAAGCCAAGAACTTGGAAGAAAGTGCTGGAAATGGAGTGGGGTTGATTTTGTGTTTGTGTTTTTGTACTGGCATGCAACCAGCCGTTAGAGGAAAGCACAGCACAGGCTCTTACCCTGCACTTCAACAACCGTAAGCAAAACCTACAACTCATATAAGAATTTTATCATTTAGAAGTCCCAGTCTATGACTGAAAATGTCACCTTGAATGTAACAAAAAGGCATTAGCACCACTAACCCAGCCATAGTGTTAAAAATAATAGACCAAATCTTACAGTGTAGGGATGTTATGACTTATTTTTGAATGTCAAGGCCAACAGTACTGGGAATAGGGATGGACAAACCACATGCCTGCATGACTTCCACCAGAGGAAGAGCTTCAGCATCCACTTTGCTTCTCTTTTCCTTCCTAAGCACCACAAAGACCTTTACTATTACAAGAAGGTCAGATACTTCTGTCTCCATGTCCATTTGTAAGCAGTGTTCCTCACACACTGCGGTTTAATAGTCTTGGTAATAAATAATAAATTTGTGTAAAATGGTAACCTGAAACCATCCTGAATATCCGATAGCACCGGTTCTTAAAGACAACTGTCTCCACTGAGCAGACAGGCTGACACTTGGCTGTTATGTGTTCTATGGTAAATCTGAAAAAACATTCTTGCCATGCGAAAGTGTTTGTGGAGACTGTTTTAGCTTTTTTAAAGTAAAGAATCTCAAAAAGATATCCATCTCTATCTCTATAAGCAAGGAATTTGAGTTCATCTTCTGTTGAACTCTAAAAGAAACAGCCAGAAACACAAAAAAGTTGCTGTGCTTTCTGGTTTTATACCACCTCCAGCACCCCTATATGTAAGTATCCCATTTATACAAAGGCCAATTTATATTATCTAGAGGCTGCTTTACAAGGGTAAAGACATTTCTGAACAATGCTGGTCTTTCATTTTGTTTTGTTTAAAACAACGTCCTGGTATTTTGTCCAAACTCCCAAACTGATAAAACTCCTAGTAACTGTTAATTTCTGTAAGCATTCATTACATTTCCTGATCCCACTCCCAAATACCAGATACCTGAGCTGTCTTACCACGCAGAATGATTGCAGTGAACCCCCAGATATGCACCCCTCGGCGTGTATCAACATCAGCGTTTTAATTCACATCAGGACTGCACTTTTGAAGTCAATCTCCCAAACAACCCTATTTTCCTTGCTTGGCTTTGCATTGCAAAGTCGTCTCAAAGTGTGTGAACCAGATTCCTTTTGAATAAAACTCAGAGAATGAGCTTCAGGTGTGCATTGTACACACTCCAACCGCTAACAGGAATTCCACCACAGAACTAGATGAGGACCAGCTTGAAATAAAACTATCACAACCTGGAGAGTGTGGGCACCAGATTCTCAGCACCTGACAGATGGGATCCTATTGCACTGCACTGCTTGGTAACATGGATAAAGCCTCGCTGATGCCTTATTGAATTTTTGTGTCCGTTCCAAATTCATCTTTTCCTTTGTTAAAAGGGAAACTACAAAACCTCTCTCAAGGATGGGATGAAGTTAATGATAATTAGTGACCTCAGTGTGTTACTATTTCTTACATTTCTTCAGTGGTATGAGATGCTATTTTAGAGCACACTTAATTTTATAGAAATCAATTGACATAAATATTTATTGTATACAGTTATCCAAAATGCTTAATTATTAATGGATTAGTGTTTCAAAATGTTTAGTGCCATTCTCAATGGCATCTTCCAAACAATTGCTATCAAGAACAAAATAAAACTCCAACTAAATTATTTGCATAACTCCACCTTCATTTTATCAGAACTCGGTCTACTACAACGATTACAAACAAATTCAAAAGTACAGAGCCTCACAGTGCTTGTCACTACTTTCATATTAAATATTGATTCATCTGGATTTTTTTCTAAGTGCTAAGATTAAATTTGGGATCTTCATATACTACTCAGTCAGAAATATCAGCACCCAACTGCAGAAAAGAAAAATCTGAGTTATGTGAATACATTAATTACCAAGCTAACCCAGAGAACTGCAGATTTTCTGCCACTGGCAGGTCCCAGGAACAGTCAGAAGAGCTAAACTGAGCTGGTTTAAGCCTCACTCTGTGTGCATAGGGAGAAAGGGCTGCCTGAGCACAGGGCAGAGGGCAGGAACCAACAACCACGAGCAGGACAGACAGACAGGAAGGACTTGCAGAGGCAAAGCTCACCTCAGACTGACTCATCTCCAGGAGAACACTGCGCCCAGGCTGGGGAATTCCTTTTTCTTGTCTTCCCACTCTATCTCAAGATCCTGCTTCCCTTCTCAGTAGCTCCCTGCAGTGCCTCCAGCTCCAGGGCCACATCCAACTCCTTTCCACACCTGCCTCTTCTTTCAAATTCCTCCAGTTCATACCCCCTTTGCCCTAACTGCCTCACCAATTGTCATCTGAATTTCTTTATTCATCTTAAATTACCTCTTCCTCCTGAAAGGACCTTGCTCCTTGTTGCAGTTGCGGAAACACGCCAAAATTTGAGAACTGCTCTTCTTCTGGGAGGCGGGTGGCATACATCATATCAATTCCTTCAGCAGAATAACACACCAGAGGTAGGTGAAGGGCGTTCATGATGTGGCTATAAACATCCAGTACCCCAACACATCTATAATGAGTAAGCACCATGGCCCAGAAACAGACAGGAAAGGTGGGCAGGTGGGAAATCTGCAATTGCAGGAAGACAGGATGCTCTGCCTTTAAATGAAAATTCACTTACCACAGTTTTAAGAAACAGAAGGATGCAAATGGCAAATCTGGGTGCTATTAGGCATTTCTAACTCAGGTGTGCATTTTAAATGCAAAATTATATGTATTTAAGGAACATAAGTTTGGAGAGTAACTTTAATTAAAGTAACATAACAGTTACTCAATTGCAATTAAGTACATGATCATGCAAGGACTCAGTGGTACATGAGTATATACGTATATACTCAAATCGGTTAAATACTTCTCTATTTACTCCAGCTTCCAGTTACTTCTCTCCTACTCTTTACTGCCTCCATCTACCAGTGCTTCACTTCTGCAGTTTATCCCAATTTATGAAACAGAAGTGTAAATTCAGAGCATATCACCTTAGCCCACCCTGTGACATCAGATGAAAGGTTAAATCCGAAAATCTCCAGAAGCAGTACCCTTCAGCACCTGAGATTTGGGGTGGGAGCAAAGGGTAGAGGGAGTAAAGTAGGCGGTGCTAGCAACGTGTCTCTGTATGCAGTTCCAAGTTCATGGCCAATTGATAGGCTCTGTTGACCATAGACGGGAGAGGTTTCAGAAGCAGAATTGTTAATTTTGAAGTAAATTATAGTCCTAAGCAAAGGCTTTTTGTAAGAATCTACACACAAAGAAAATGCAGTGCAGGCTTAGATGGCTGCCTAGAACATGCTTCAGTTACCAGTTGCATGACAGCCACTAGGAAATTTAGCCAGAACGCTACTTTTAGAAGTCTACTACAGCTGTGACGTTTGAGTGGAATTTAAAGGGAAAGCAGCCATACCAAGTTTCCAAACCCCGCTTCAAATTTCACATCCTAGGATATGAATTTCTTGGTCCTATCACCACAAGCCTTTATGAGTAGTACTTCTCCAGCTTTCCTGTAGCCCTTTCAGGTACTGGAAGTTCGCTATAAGATTTTGGAGCCTTCTCCAGCCTGAACAATCCCAACTCTCTCAGCCTGTGCTCATTTGGAAGGTACTTCAGCCCTCTGATCATCTTTGTAGCCTCCTCCGGACATGTTCCAACAGCTCCATCTCCTTCTTGTGCTGAAGATTCCAGAACTGGACACAGGACTCCAGATGAGATCTCACAAGAGAGGAACAGAGGGGCAGAATCACTTTCCTCGACCTGCTGGCCACGCTTCTTTTGATGCGGCCCAGGATACATTTGGCCTTCTGGGCTGTGGGCACACATTGCCGGCTCACATCAAGTTTCTCATTGACCAGCACCCCCAAGTCCTTCTCTGCAGGGCAGCTCTCAATCATGTCATCCCCCACTGGGTACTCAAAAACAGGGTTTGTCCCAACCCAGGTGTGGGACCTTGCACCTGGCCTTGTTGAACCTCATGAGGTTCTCACAGCCCCACTTCTCCCACCTGTCCAGGTTCCTCTGGGTGACACCCTGTCCTTCCAGTGTGGCAGCTGCACCACTCAGCTTGGTGTCATCTGCAAATTTGCTGAGGGTGCACTTGATCTCATTGTCAATATCACTGATGAAGATATTAAACAGCACTGGTCCCAGTACAGACCCCTGAGGGACACCACTTGTCACAGATCTCCATGTGGACTTTAAGCCATTGACCACTACTTTCTGAATACGACCATCCAACCAGTTTCTTATCCACCATACTGTCTACCCATCAAATCCATCTCTCTCCAATTTAGAGAGAAGGCTGTTGTGGGGGACTGTGTCAAAGGCCTTACAGAAGTCTAGATAGATCACATCCATCAGTTTACCCGTGTCCACTGCTGCAGTTACTGCATTACAAAAAGCCACTAAGTTGGTCATACAGGGTTTGTCCCTGGTGAAGCCATGCCGGCTCCCATTAATCACTTCCATGTCCTCCATGTGCTTTAGCACAGCTTCTAGAAGGATCTGTTGTTCCATGATCTTCCCAGGCACAGAGATAAGGCTGACAGGTTGGTAGTTCCCAGGGTCATCTTTTCTCCCCTTTTTAAAAATAGGCACAATGTTACCCTTCTTCCAGTCACCAGGGACCTCTCCTGATTGCCATGACTTTTCAAATATCATGGAGAGGGGCTTGGCAACCACATCTGCCAATTCCCCCAGAAGTCTGGGATGCATCTCATCAGGTCCCATAGACTTATAAATGTTCAGGCAAGCTAGCTGAAAATTGTTCAAAATCGCTTACAAAAATATACTTACATGAAAGCTA
Organism: Clamator glandarius; assembly: GCA_033459285.1. Taxonomy (NCBI): domain Eukaryota; kingdom Metazoa; phylum Chordata; class Aves; order Cuculiformes; family Cuculidae; genus Clamator; species Clamator glandarius. Next base: position 1,053,871 of record JAUNZM010000165.1, on the reverse strand, counting down.
ATTTTAAAAATTAAATTTATGCCTACATTCCCTTGAATTCTAATAAACAATCACCAAGTTATTTATGCAAAGCATTAAAAATGCAAGGAATAATACAATATTCCAGCACTTCATGTCATACTACCCTTCACATCTGTATCGACCTGCTACACTACCTAGAGACAAACAAGTCTACGGTGCCAGAGGAGACCCATGCAAAGGTACTAAAAGAACTCGCTTAAGTGCTCCTGGTGGCACTCTCATCATTTATCAACAGTCCTGGCTAACTGGAGAAGTCCTAATTGACTGGAGATACCAAACACGACGCATATGTACAAGAAAGGCAAGAGGATCTGGGGAGCTACAGGCCTGTCAGTCTGACCCTGGTGCCAGGGAAGGTTGTGGAGCAGATGATCTTGAGTGCCACCACAGAGCATGCACAGGACAACCAGGGGATCAGGTCCAGTCAGCGCAGGTTCATGAAAGGCAGGTCCTACCAAACTAACCCCATCGCCTTCTATGACAAGGTGACCCACTTAGTGGAAGAGGGAAAGGCTGTGGATGTTGTCTACCTAGACTTTAGTAAAGCCTTTGACACCATTTCCCAAAGCTTTCTCCTAGAGGAACTGGTTGCTCATGGCTTGGATGGGAGTACTCTTCACTGGGTAAAAAACGATGTCTGGATGGCTGAGGCCAGAGAGTTATAGTGAATGGAATTACATCCAGTTGGCAGCTGGTCACAAGTGGGGCTCAGTGTTGGTACTGGTTCTGTTTAATATGTTAATCAATAATCTGGACGAGGGGATCAAGTGTAACCTCAGTAAGTTCACAGATGACACCATGTTGTGTGGGAGTGTTATTCTGCTTGAGGGCAGGACGGCGCTACAGAGGGACCTGGCCGGGCTGGATCAATGACCTGAGGCCCATGGGATGGGGTTCAATGAGGCTCAGTGCCAGGTCCTGCACCTGGGACACAACAACCCAATGTAATGATGAAGCTGGAAAGCTGCCTGGTGGAAAAAGGATCTGGGGTACTGGTTGACAGCTGCCTGAACACAAGCCAGCAGCGTGCTCACATGGCCAAGAAGGCCAACGGCATCCCGACCTGTTTCAGAAATGGTGTGGCCAGCAGGAGCAGGCCCTGTATTTGGCGCTGGTGAGGCTGCACCTCCAATCTTGTGCTCAGTTTTCGGCCCCCACCTTGGTACGAGAAGGACATTGAGGGGCTGGAGTGTGTCCAGAGAAGGGCAATAAAGCTGGTGAAGGGTCTGGAGCTCATGGGTTACGAGGAGCAGCTTTGGGAACTGGGGCTGTTTAGGCTGGAGAAAAGGATGCTGAGGGGGAGACCTCATCGCTCTGTGCAGCTCCCTGAAAGGAGGGTTTGGTGAGATGGGTGCTGGTCTCTTCTCCCAAGTTACAAGCGATAGGATGAGAGGAAATGGCCTCCAGATGTGCCAGAAGAGGTTTAGAGTGGATATTAGGAAATATTACTTCACTGAAAGGGCTGTCAAGCCCTGGCAGAGGCTGCCCAGGGAAGTGGTGGAGTCACCATCCCTGGTGGTACTTAGAAGAATATGCATGTGGTGCTTAGGGACACGGTTTAGTGGTGGACTTGACAGTAGTAGGTTTGTGGTTGGACTTGACAATTTTAAAGGCTTCTTCCCACCTAAACAATTCAATGACTAGGTCTAGTACATTGACATTTACTTTTTGCAGAATGGAGACAGGTACCCTGCCAGGTCCTTAAAGAACTTGTCTGCTCAGGAGGTATCAGAGGTCTCTCCACATACCACACTATTTGGTCCCTTTATATAGGAAGAAAGACCCAGCACCCTGGAACAACCCAAGCTTTTCTTTCTGAGTCTTTACAACCGTGCAAGCTCATGCAGACAGAAGACACTCTGAACAGGCCATATCTGAAGGACTGACACCGCTTCACAGCTAGGCACTCTCCCTGCCCTTGCTACACATTTCCGTGTTCATTATTCGAGTTTCCTGCTGAGATAGAAGACAAAACATTCTACACAATCAAGTTCCTGAAAAATCTTTGCCCCAGGACATATCTAGAACACAAATTCCTGAGTAAGGCGGGACTGCACAGTACCAGACAGACAGAACGCGCATTTTCTAGAATGACATTAATCTGCACAATGAACTGCACTCTCCACAACATCTGGTGACACAAGGAATTCATTACTGAGGCCATGAGAATCCAGACATAAACCTCCTTAGACCCCTAATGAAAGTCTGCCTCGGCTTTTACTTTGTCCTGGCAGATGTAATTTCCTATAGTAGAAAGAGTTTAAGCCTTCTGATTTCTCAGAGGATATCTGGAATATTTTATTTTGGCATACATCATCTAGAGTCATCTGAAGGGCTCCACAGCCTGCTGAGCTGTTAGAGCAGGCTTTGTGCTCCCAGTGAAGCCACAGTATTCCTCTCAGTTGCCTTCAAATGTTCTTCGGTCCAGTGAGCCAGAGGAAGCTGAATTATCACTTGACTCTCCATGCTGTGGGGCTAAAAGGAATCTGACAACAGTCCACTGTTACAACAAAAGCGGTTATATAGTAGGCCACCCTCAAAGGCAACGCCATCAGCCTGCAGCACTGGTGACGCAACAAAGCCAGACAGTTCATTCAGCATGGAGAGGTCAAGTCAGAATCTGACTTGCCAAGCTTTGTAAAAAAGCAACTGGGCTAAAGCCTTTGCTGTGCAACTCTCTCTTTCATCATATTCCACAGCTCCCCGAGCATCCAAAACAGATCTCTAACAAGTGCTTTTGCTTTTCAAAAGAAATCTAAAACTCAAGGATCCGGGTCAAACTTCTACAAATGGTGGTGGTGGGAATTCAAATCACATTTCTGATGGGGGAGGCGAGAAGACAGCTTGAGGAGGGGTGGAATTGTGGAAGTGCTGTCAGTTCTGGATGGGATGGGAGGTGTGTGGTACCTCAGCTTTGGAGATACCAAACCTAAAGCTTTTCCGTCCGCAGTCTGAACATCCTCTCAGGATCCTGAAGACAGACTGGCCCCATAGTTAACACTGTTCTGCTGCATTGACAACCCTGAAAACTTAAGGCCAGTTGTGATACCATGGACTCCACAAACCTTGTTGCAAAAATTTATCAAAACCCAACTGGGCTCCGTGCTGTGGAGCCATCAGACAAATTTCATAGTCAACTTTCCCCATGTGCTTCAGACCCTTGCTGGGCACTGCTTGCCACCAGGCTAATAGTTTGTCTTGTGTGGGTAGAACCAACAATAAAATTTGATCACTTGGCACACAGACTCGGAGGCGCGCATTCTTATCATAATACTGGTCCTGGGAATCTGCCCAGACTTCAATTTCTCTCTGATAATAATAAAAAAAAAATAAGTCAGTGAAATTCAGCTTCTGCCTGTGCCACAAGACATATTAGACCACATTTTGATAGGTGATCCTCTTCTCCCTCCTACTAAGATCCCTGCAAAAGGTCAAGTATTTCTTCCATTTGTCTTTTTACAGAGTAATTCAAATGATCGGAAACATTTTCAGGGACCCCTTGACTTAAAAAAGAAAAACAAAAAAGTTCTGTCATAGCTTTACAATCCCTTGTCTTGGGCACCATCAAAATACCACAGAGCAAACAAGACCCCCAGAACTCCACTGATGTTCTGTCACATTGGTTTCTACCTCTCATGTATGTGTAACATTTATGTTTGGTTTCTTCCATTTTTAAATTTAACCATAGCCAGGCAGAACTGCATTAAACAGCTTGTGGGGCTGGTGACTTCTGACAAAGAACACAGCGGACAGGAACACATAGTTGGGAATGAGAAAACCTTTCCAAGGAAATCACTGCCTTCAGCAGACCAGTAAGTCAGAGCCATCATCTCAACAGCTCTGAACACATGGAAGCATGACAGCGTCTTTAAGGAAATCAGGAGACACCCCAGACACCCTCGTCCTGATGGTTGAAGGCCTTCACCATGAGCAGACTTATCAGGTACATAATTCTTCCTACAGAAAATGACGTGGATTATGCTCTAACAGTCAAGACAGTAGAAAAATGCTCCCTGGGGGAACTGACACATTTACCGGAGCTCAAAAATATGACTGCTTTTTCATTGAGATATGAGAATATAAACATATCTAGATATTTTTGGCAGCTTAAACAGATTTTAAGTACAAAGAGTCCTCGCAATTAATGTTCTTCTAAAAATCTTAAACCCACTCCTTTATAGCTCAAAAGTATTGATGCTCAAACCCGAAATAAACACATACGTCTATGTCGTAACTCAGTCTTTCGCAACAGAACACTCCCAGTCAGAATATTTCTACCTACTCGCACTGACACAGAAAACAATTGAAGGTTGGTCAGTTATACATTTTATTTATTGGTGAGGGGAACTATTTAAGAAGAATATGAAAATCTTAAGATCCAGAAGTTAGCAGCTGGCACAGAGACAGAGTTGAACATTTCATTTTTCCCCTGAAGCTATAAAAACATACATATTCTATTAAATGGTCTGTAATGAAATCAAAATCCTATTGGCCTTAGAGCCACAAAAGCAGAGAATTCTTTCCTTGCTCAGTAAAATCTGTTTAAGTTCTGTTATAACATATAAACCTTAAAATTTGCATTTGTTTCCACCATTGTAAAGTAAAATGAAAGAATCGGCTATCATCAAATACTAAAATTGGCAGTGAAAACAAATGCAAAGGAAGTACAGTTAGATGAAATTCATGCAGTGTGTACCATACTAAGAACACAGAGAAAAGGGTTCATATTTATACACTAAACACTACATTTACGCTCCTAATTCTTGGTGATAAAATCCACAATACATATTTTATTTGCTATAACTGATTAATCATACTTTAATCAACACTAAAATAGTATTAAAAAGCATTGCAAAGTGTTTTCCTTCAGACTACTTATGACTTCTCAGTACTGCTTTGGGAAAAATTGACTACAATAAAGATGCTCAAATAAGAAGCAGATGAGGTAGCTTAGAATGAAGCAAAACATCTCTCCATCCTTTGGCAGTGGAGCTGTTGACAGTCATTTATATAAGGATATAAAAATATGTATATAGTTTGGTTCCCAGTAGACCCATCAATATTGCCAAGAACACAACCTCATTTTACTGAAATCGTGATAGGACACTTGGAGAATAGCCAAACTGCCCCCCTCCAAATGTCTTTAGAGGAGACAAACAAGCACAGGAGCCTTTTGCAGACAACAGCTTTCAGCTAAAGATGAAAGACACGACATCCAGTCTCCCACTCTCTTTAAAGTCACAAACTGTACAACTCTATAACAAAACAAAATGAAAGGCATATCAAAATATTTCTATTATTCCAGACAACTTCAGCATTCATTTGGTCCAAGTGTGGTATCTAAAATTTAGGAATTTCCAGTTGATCCTTTTGGATAAAACTTCAGAAAGCCATAATTTGGTATTTTCCTAACATAAAAAAATCCACATGATTATCTAAAGGGATGTTCTGGCTTTCCACAATTAACTGATGTTACAGAAACGAGTGTAAGCCTTTGGCAGAGAAGATACAGAAAGTTTCGCCATTTTTCATAATTCAATGGTACCAAAACCACCTATATATATTACCTTGGTAGCATTTGATTGCATCTGATCTCAAAAGAACTGAACTTTCCTTCATATGTTTAAAAAAAAAGAATGGTACTCTTCCGAATACAACTCTTCCTGTTTTGTTATTCCGACAACTATTCGTCCCATCCCAGAAAACATTAGTTGTCGTCTTTTTTTTCCGAAGAGAAACACTGAAAAAACAACATCCCAACAAAAAAAGAAAGCTATAACTATGTAATCAGAAGCATTTGATTAAGAAGTTTGCACTAGGGACTTATTCTTGCACACTTGATCCCTGAAATGTCGTCAAACATTATTATTGCAGGAAAAAAAATCAATTAGGGGAATTACAAGAAAAATCCTAAGCATTAAAACAAACTGGATACCGCTAATATGTTCTTTTAGTCATTGGGATCTTAGAAGAGATGGCCATAACAAGAATTTCCAGCCTTATCACTTGCATGATGACAGGGAATTTGATCTGCAAGTCTAAAATTAGGCCAACGTGGCCCCAACTTCTTCTGCAGCTGACCGGAACAGGTTCGACTAAGGCAATAACGTAGGTAGGAACACACACAGGGAACTCAGTCAAGAGACTAAGCTGCTCAAAAATCCTTGGCCATTTCAGTTATGAAGTCAAAGAATTATACGTTCAGAATGGTGGAAGGTTGCAGTACCAGTAGTTCTATGGCTACCAAATCATGGACCCTTTCAAATCGACCTAACATTTCTAATGACAGAGCTGCAAATAACTTAACACACAGAACAGACCTGAAGGGCACAGACAAATACAGGGAGGAAAACTCAACACAAAGTTCTTGGATATGCTATATTGTTACCTGAATACCTAAACTGACCTCTCACATTTCCTATAATTTTATATATCCAGAAGTAGCAGCAAAGAATTTCAGTTCACCTCATCTCAAATTCTGTTGTCCAAATGCACTGGTGCCCTCATCAAGGGTCTGAAAGAGCATCTGAAAAAACCAAAGCTTTTTGGTGAAAAAAACAAAGCTTTTTTAAAGACTAGTGACAGGTTGTTTACAGAGAACTGTACAGATTTCCTCCAGTTAACTGCCTGGGAACAGGTTCATTTTATAAAGCAAACCCAGCTTCCGTGAACCAACACTGAAAGATGGGCTGTATCCTGCAAAGAAGGACTTTACGAAGAATAGCAAATTAAATCCATAGCTTCTTCAGCCAGGGAGAGGCTTTTGTCAACAACAAAGCTCTGCAGACAGCAGAGGAGTGCTACCACTCGAGCTGAAATGCACCCATGAGCTTAAGCCTGCTGAGAACACTGCCACACGTGGTACTCTGCATGTACCTTCTGCCACTCAGGCCTAACAAGAAGTTGTTAGAAAAGGAAAAAAAAAAAAAAAAAAAAGGAAAAAAACCCCCTCAAATCCTCTGACACTAGCAGCTTTTCCTATTTAGTGAAGGCACAAGAGCCAGCAGCTGACATTTGAATCTCATCCAAATTCAGACAGGACATACACTTTAAAGAATTATCAATTCTAGACTGACTCATTCATGACTGCAGTGGATTCTTCACTGTGAGAAGACTGCTAAAGCCATACTGGATATATTCCAGTTAAGTCCATTTATGACACACTGGGGCAGGCATTTATCTGGGTTTCCTCTTGCCCTAAAGTCCATGAATAGAGAACAATCTCAAGTGAAATTCCCCAGATTTGAAAATACCACACACCCCTCCATTAAGCCTAAACCAAGCAGTGCTCCCCATGGACAGTGTCATTTGGAGTTCAGCGGGCAACAGCTTCACGGCACAGAACATGGACCATGACAGGAAGATTTTTCACTTTTCCAGCACTGTCCTATTTGTTGCTAATTAATAATATTTAAACCGGAAAAAAAAACCTTTGAAAAAAGATGGAAACAGAGCTATTTCAGACATGTAATTATTACACCCCCTAATGTATATCTTTTAACAAAAAGCTAAAATACATTTCACAGTTAAGATTTTAAATTATTAACTACCCTATGTAATTGCTGCCCCATTATTATTTTGGGAGATATTCAACAGAAAGGAAAACAGAGCATCTCGGCATGTTCCCTTAACTTCAGTATTTAGTTTCCTACCCAAATAAACAAACAAAATTCTTATTTTAACCAGGAAAAAAATGCAAGAAGGAGTTCAAATACAGAGGTAACCTCTGTCCCTCTCTGCACTGAGAATCATCTGGATTGTGTTAAATTGCCAAGCAGGAACCAGGGTTAATAAAAAGAGAAATAAAAGAATCAGCAAAATGTTTAATATTGGCAGCTTTTTATAGGCTATGATGAAGCTGCAGATGAACATCCAGCTGATTTAACACTTTCAATACATGACATCTATTTTACAAAAGGACCCAGGGAAAACTGCAGCTAAAGATTTTACCTGCTATCCTCATCTATTGAGCAGCTGCCTCCTCTTCCTAAGCAGCTTATGGAACTATTTACAAAATAGCAATCGATACTGTGAAATTTAGGGGAAGGCAAGGGCTTCTGTATCAGACCATCAGATTATTTCTCTCTTATGTTTCTGCATTTTAATCTCCTGCAACACAGAATACAAACTGCACTTTGCACTACTCAAAGATTCAGCAAGAAAAGGGCCTGGCTGCAGCCAAATACCTCCGGAGCTTTAAAGGGATTTGTCCCAGCCAGGTGCATGTTCAGGTGACAAACCTGCATATGACTTACAGACCACCAGGACCATTCCTTAGTACACTCTCCTTCTTGAAACCAGATCATATCAATGCAACTGAAGTGTCACTCTTCAGGTAGACCTTTTAAGCACAATGTCATTCCCATCAAACCAGAAGGCCACTGAATTTCCTTACTTCTTGTAGAAACACATTTCAGCCCCCTACTGCCTTACTGGAACTTCAGCATTCCCTGTTTGATAGGAAAGCAAGACACTTGCGAGTGCTGATAGACTTCAAGACCAGATCATTTCCAACAGAAACGATCATTGAAAATCGAAAAGAATCCCAGTTCAGGGAAGCAGCTTCTTTATTCAAGTGCAGAAAGGTGAAAGGCTGTCCAATAGCACACTGAAAGCAAATAACAGAAAGAAGTCAGGTTTTCCTGAACCGTTTTAGAAAGGATTGGTTATTTACAATTTGCCTCTCTTTTAGTTTTGCATCAATTTCCACTACTACACATACACCATATAACTAAACAAGATTATAAAAGGAAGAGATATATACACACTATCATGACCACTTCTGCTTGTTCAAATTTGAAATGCAATTGTCAGAACAAACAATTGTGGGAAAAATGTACATGGAATGGTTTGGGTTAGAAGGGACCTCAAAGATCATCCAAGTTCACACATCCCTGCCATGGGCAGGGACATCTTTCATGGGTTCACACTGCTCAAAGGATACACTGCACGACAGGATACAACACCCCATCCAACCTGGCCTTGAACTCCCAGGGATGGGGCTCTCTTAGCCTGTCCTCATACGGAAGGTGCTCCAGATCTCTGATGATCTTCATGGCCCTCCCCCATGTTATGGATTTAAAATTTATACAATTACATGTCTTAAAGCCAAGAAGGAACAAGTTTATAAACCAACATTTTTAAAATGTAAAAGAAAAATGAAGAAATGTTATTTCTATAGCCCCTTCCTCAGAAACCACCGAATGTTAGGAAGGATAAAACAATCTTCTACCTTTTTATTAACTGGGTTACTTTTCTGGCATTGCACCAACGGTGGAGGATTCTGCAAAAGAAAGTTTGTACCCTAGGTATGCCCCTGCATTTACTGCAAGCGACTTAGCCAACTGCAAGTCAGCAAACAGCTTTCAAGCACATGAGGAATATTAGAAAGCCTGACTTGGTTCTGCTGGCTATACAAGTCATAAGATAAAATAATAAAAGATGCTGAAGTGAGCAGAAAAAAATGAATACGTTCAAACTGAAGTTCTGCTGAACAGAAGCAGTACTCCTGCACATTCCTTCTCAAATTAGTACATTCTCAAAACTAAAATAGAACAAATAATTTGAGTATATTTAAACAGAACCACACAACAACTCAATAACAAGCATACAAACTTTTTATATTTAAAAAGAAAACAGAAGTTGAAAGATCTAAGCAATACAACTAAATCTTGATCAAAGCAGCATGCAATCATCCTGGCAGTCACTAGAGCAGATGCCTGCCATTAGCGTAACATAAGCATCTCCATAACCTAACTCATCCTTATTTAGAAAGGAAAAGAATATCTGGGGCAAGAACAAAAATTAAAGTTTGAAGTTACAGAAAACCCAGGAAACGGTGAGTTCAAGATGCCATAATGTATTTTGCTTGTGCACGTATGTCTGGAAGTCAGGTGAGACAGAGAAATTCTCCAGTTCTTTAAAGTACAGGATGTCTGTCTCTAATAAGCCAGAATGTTATGGGATAACGCAGTGATCTGATTAAATGAGTTTTAGACCGTCAAAGCACCAAAATGCCATGTAGATCGGACTACACGGGTCTTGGCCTTTCCCAAAACAGGCGAAGGAGGTGAGGAACGTAAGGAGAAAACAAAGATGACGTGGGACACAGATCTGTATGACACAACCCAAAACCATCTCATAGTGTCCTTAGAACAGGACTGCTGACTCTTGCCAAGGCCTGCAAAGTCATAAACCAGCCCCGGGTTATTTTGTGTTTACTGAGCCAACTTGGGAGGCAGAGGGTCCTCCTCCCTGCCCCCTATCCCCCCCAAGATACAGCTCAAAAACCTTGAAGGTTGCAGCATTCAAGAATAATTCCAATGAATGAAGAGCTTTGGGCTTTACTTGTCTACATACTCAGGGGTAATGTTTATCTCTTTTTCAACAAAGCATAATGTGCTGTGATTTGCATAATGACAATATCAGTTCTTCTATGGATGTCCAGCAAAGTGGTTTGGGGGAGGTGGGGTCTTCTTGGCTGGTTGGGAGTGGAGGAGTGTTTACTTCTGTGAAATAAGCTGAGACCTGCCCATAGTTCCTCCTTACTAAAAGCAGCAGAATATTTATAAATTGTCTTAAGAGGAACATTCTTAGATACTGAAAAATAGCAGCAGTTCAGATATGTAAATCTTATTACACCACTTGTAACTCGAAAGGAGAACTGACAAGCTGAAAGGCAGCTTCAGAACCTCATTACCTGCCTCAGGGGTTGGGAATAATCAAAAAAAGACACCCGATCTTTTGAAAACTGCACAATCAAGATGCTCTTAAAGATAGAGAATATGTTAAGCCAACTACAGGAAAACCACTAGCAGGATGAAGCAAGACTCTTCTGTTCAAGCTGAAGGATGAGCCTTTCTAAGGTGTATCAATAGGAGGAGAAAGAACAAGATTTCACCTTCAAAGGTTGTTAAGAAAAAAAATTTATCAGCAAAGTATATAGAATAGAATCATAGAATAGAAACATACAATAACCAGGTTGTAAGAGACCCACAGGATCATTGAGTCCAACCATTCCTATCAAACACTAAACCAGGCCCCTTAGCACCTCATCCGCCCATGCCTTAAACCCCTCCAGGGAAGGTGAATCAACCACCTCCCTGGGCAGCCTCTGCCAGTGCCCAATGACCCTTTCTGTGAAAATTTTTTTCCTAATATCCAGCCTAAACCTCCCCTGGTGGAGCTTGTGGCCATTCCCTCTCGTCCTGTCTCCTGTCACTTGGCAGAAGAGCCCAGCTCCCTCCTCTCCACAACCTCCTTTCAGGTAGTTACAGAGAACAATGAGGTCTCCCCTCAGCCTCCTCTTCTCCAGGCTGAACAACCCCAGCTCTCTCAGCCGCTCCTCATAAGGCCTGTTCTCCAGCCCCTTCACCAGCTTCGTTGCTCTTCTCTGGACTCGCTCCAGAGCCTCAACATCCTTCTTGTGGTGAGGGGCCCAGAACTGAACACAGTATATAGAAAGGTATCTTAAAATAACTGAAAATTTGTACTTTGAATTGCATGAAGAAAAGGAAGACTGTTTAGGATAATGAAATAGGTAAGGAAAAGAAGTGGAGAGAGCACAGCTTCATTTCAGCTACTGCTGCTCTCCAGACCAAAGTGTAAGTCCTCCAAACTTCAGCCTTGGGTGCAGCGAGGGAAATGCTGGTCCCAGAGCTCCTCAACGCAGCCACACTGCTCCGGGTGCACTGACTCTGCAGAGCTGCGGCTGAAAAAGCAAATTCTCTACTGCACATGAAGCAACAGCAAACAACTTTTCTACCAATGCACGCTAAGAGTAGGCTATTTGTCTACAGGTCTTTCAGCACACAAAGTTGTTTATACACTATTTTCTGTATTTTAAAAAAGAATAACTTTGGATGTTTACAATTACCCTTCAGTCAATGGCTCTTTCTTTCTTGTGGTTGAGAATTTTAGAAGTTTTCACAGGTTAAGCTCTAACTGCACATATAATGTTGGATGTATTTTGATTAGATACAAAGGCTTCTTTCTGCAAAAAACGCACGACAGGATACAACACAAAACAAACCACAAAGTCCCATTTAACACTACAGCCTGTTCTGATGTGATGTTTTTAGGACAAATAATTGTGTGAAACACCAGTCAGAGCACCACCAGGATATGGAGCCACTAAAAAAGCAGATAAAGAGCTTTCCAAGGCCACTGTCTGCAAGAGCAGAACTAACATAGTTTACGAGGAATCTCAGAACTACTGAAATCATGATTTCTGGTACTGCAGCACTAAGAAACACTACATAACAATTCCAATAGGAAGCCGCCTATAATCTGGTCTTATCTTTATTACATTTATCTTCTGTTTCGTTTATGCTCCTCAAAAAGGCTTTCTCTGATGCTATTCAGTTTTGTGTTACGAAAAAGTAATCAAAAAGGCCACTTTTTTATGTGAGAAAATTTTCAAATACAGCTGTTGCAAAGAAGTTATGAGAGGAAGAACAATTTTCACTTCTCTCATCAGCTAACTCTGTACAAAAGCATCTCTGCTTTCAGACAGTAATGACATTAAAATTGATTGTTCAAATTTAAATGATAAACACACACAAAAAGAAAACAAAAAGACAAGGAAGAAAGCCTCAAATCCCAAGGAATTCCAAAGAAATGGACTAATGGACTGTTTTTTAAAGCCTGATGTAATGTAAGAGGAAAACAAAACAAACCCACCTAATTTTGCTTGACATTTTCTTGAGTCTTCTTTGACCAAATTACAGTTATATTTGAGAAAGCTTTCCAGTTCAGATCCATTCTATTTCTTATTGATGTTGCAATAAATTTTAATTAAAACCAGTAATGAAAAGGAAAACATCAAATAGACAGTTTCAAATAAAAGGTAAGAAAGAAACTAAATGTTTATATTTCCACCTTCTAGTGATGTTTAGGGGAAAAAGAACAGGCTATAGAAAGGAACAGTTGCACAACTGCTATAAATGCAAAATATTAAAAAATAAAGGAATATTCTGTTTTCGGGCTTAATTCATACAAACCATGTAAACATGACTTACAAGCTAACACTGATCCTTCAAAGTTATCTTCCTGCATTTATATGTGCAGTATAGAAATTGTCATTTTCCAAACAGTCAAAATTGACAAAGTAGTAACATGAGGATAGGCTATAAGAACATGCTTAATGCCAGCACACAGTTAGTATCTGGAAAAAGATTCTTGCCTCTAGTTTTGGGGGAATTTTCTCTAGCTTAGTAATCTGCCTTAAGGTTTCTGGTCCTCCACCAAGTTCCTACATGGTTTCTTTAGCAATTTGATTTAAACATTTAAAATAAAGAGGATTTTGTGGAGTTGAGCGATAACATTGCCAAGAAAAATCCAACTGGATAAAGAACATAATGATTTACTTGTGCAAGCCTTGCAGATAACCAGAACACCAACTCAAAACCTGTCAGCATTTATTACGTGTTATCACAGAAATTATACTGTTGTCCTTTCTTGAGTTTGAAAACCCAATGTGCATAAACTTATGCCAAAAAAATTTTGCTGTTAGTTTTCAATTATATCTATTTAAAAATAAATGCTTACAGATCAACAGTTCCACTTGCAGCCATTTCATATTCTACCTCACAAAAGGAAGGAAGAAAATTTCACTTTAAAGTAAACTCCTCCATTCCAAGTCCTACCATAGAAAAATTGTGGGACCCACAAGAAGGACGTTAAGAGTTACTCCTTTCCTGGCAATTTGTTCATGTTTGTGAACTGCTGCCAAATCTAACACTGACAGAAGAAACACTTCAGAACTTCAGCATTTTTAAAAGTCTTTCCATGGTTTCAAATATGCTCTTTGAAACAAACAACATTTAACATCCATCGTATTATGTTCTCTTTTTCCCAGGTCACAAACACCCATAATTCTAAAAAACAGAAGTAGTGAATATCGTAGCACAGGACTATGTGAAGTTAGTTTTGCTAATACAAATGCTAAGATTTAAAATAAAATAGAAGTCTAAATCTATTTAGACAACTAAGTGGTCAGACTGGAAAAAAATGCTAGGCATCCATCCAATAGCTCCCACTGACAAAATATTCAGATTGAGATTTTCAGATAGCCTGTAGCACTAAACCACTTGGCAGCTCTCCTGCCTCAGTTCTCTGTCTAAAGCCAGACTTAAATCAGGGAATGGAAGATTACCACAAATGGGGGATAAGCAGAAAAAATAGTCACATAGTCTTTCATGCCTCTACCTAGATCTTTTAAAAGCTAGAACTCAGTCCATCTGAAATAAATAAACCTCAGTTACAAGGAGCTAATATTAGAAGTAAATTGAAAAAAGCAATACATGAAGTCTCCTTCTAAAGAAAGTGCTACAGGAAAAGCCCACCACTATGACTCCCAAAAAACACGACCATCACTCAGCGCCACATCTATTAGCTGGGTTCTTTGTCCAGGTATGAAATGAAAGGTAGGTGGTGACATACCTGACAACTATACACTGAAGTTCTAGTTTTCATTTTAAACCTCCTGATTCCCAATACAAATCAATTTTAACCACTGCAGCCAGATAAGCTAAGATGACTGGTGTCAAACAAGGTCAATCGATTTTTGTTCTTGTCCTCCATTCGTGAACACAGTCTAGTAAAAGTAAGTCAATTCAAAATGGGGCAACCAAGCAACTACTAGACCAGGTGAGAAATCAGATGAGAGATGAACTTTCAGAGCTCCTAACCGGTAAGCCTACATATCCGAGTTGCTGTCAGACAGAACTAGCAACTCTCAGAGGTTGGAAGAGACCTCCAGAAGTTGCTTGTCAATCCCCCTGCCCACCAAAAAGCAAACTCAAATTTAGATTAAGTTGCTTAGACCTTGTCCAGTAATGCCTTGGACATGTCCAAGACTGGCAGTTCTGCAGCCTTCTCTGTAACATGCCCCAGTACCTCACTGTCCTAATTGTTTTTTTTCTAATCCAGTAAGAAATTACCTTGCTGTAACTTGTAACCACTAATTTATCATCCTTTCAACATGCACTTCAGGGAATGCTCTAGCTCCACCTTCTCCAAAACATCCACTGGGCAGCTGAAGACAACAAACAGATCATTCCTCAGCCTTTTGCAGGCTGAACACACACACGCATCACACGGCTAAGCCGCTGCGTCAGTCTCTCTCCTGTACTGGGGGACTCGGACCTGGAAGACCATGCAAGCAGCCCACTGTCTATGATTTCCATTCTAATTCAGTGAGCCAAAACCAACAAGTTTAGTCTCAATCCCACTACTCTCCCCAAGATACAGACCAGAGCCAGTACTCCCTGCAATCAAAGGACGAGGTTCCTCAAGTAACTGATGCGACTGGTTTGGTCTTGATCTTTTCTGGTTGGGTTTGGTTTTTGATAGGTTGGATTTCTGACAGATCAGGACAATGAAATTACCTAACCTGGTCACCACAATCGCTAGATGGAATACACAAAAGAAGCCAAGTCGCTGAACTCGCTGCTCTAGCAGATAGGTGAGCAAATCCCCGGTTCTTACAGCAAAAGCAGTACTGGAAACATTCAGCACATTCTCCACTTGCAAGGTCGTTAGCTCAAATAGCATGTTATTTCAGTGCCAAAATAATTTTGTTGCTTGCCACGGCAGATTAAGGGAGGTGTTTTTATGAAGACCTATGCAAACATTTTGCAAGGTAAGCGTGCGTGGGCAGAAGCAGCACAATCCAGATAGGTGCATTGCTAACTCGGAGCGTAGCTGCTGCAGCCACGCTGTATTTCAGCTATGGCAGAAGGTGGGTGTTGGTGATAAAATTTCACTCAGAGCTCAGCATCTATTATTTCACTCTGGATCTCAGCACAGGGGCTTTACTGTCACAGTTCAACTGCTTTAAGATTCTAAAACAGCACAAGTACCTAATCAAAATACATTATGTGTGCATTTATAGTCCTTTTGTCACTTCTACGCACTACATACACCAAAATTTCAGCTTGAAAATGATGCAACTACCTGCACTGAAACCCATCATAAATGTATACATTTGAAAAGAAACAAAATGGTTTTGTGGTTCAGGTTTTTTTTTTTAAAATATCAGTTACCATCTTGTATTCTTAACGGCAGCTGCATCCACTGTATACCACTTTTTGGGAATAAACATATTTTTTAACCAGCACTACACACATTTTGAATTACAGCATGGGATACAATGAGTCAAGAACACACAGAAGAATTTGGCTGTGGAACAGATGAGGTGATCAAGTAATTTATTTTTACTATATATAGTCTTACTAAGAAAATGAGATACAGTGCCATGCATTTTCATTTTTGTTCTTAAGGTCAAGTTCTAGTCACCTTACGGTAAAGTCAATCTTCCCATAAGGTTTATGTCAGATTTTAAACTTGTGGAGCCGACAGTAATGAGGTGAACTTGGACTTCTAATGTTCAGGCTGAGGAGAAGAAAATTCTCCAACAGGTATGTAAGACACTTCTGCCCAGAGCAGTAAAAGACACAAAAGATTCCCTTGCAGTGAAACAGAAAACACCAGTTTGATCCCTCTGGTTCAGGGGAGCTCAGGGATAAAGCAAAAGCAACTTCTAGAAAGAATTTGCATCAGAACAAGATACTCTGTGACTGCTTCACGCTAACTAAAACAATTGCAGAATTTTGACACAGCACTCCCTGTATCAGTGGGTGATTGCTTTTATTTAGGGGAGGGGTGAGGAGAATAAAAGGAATTCCTTTAGCAGGAGAGCTGCTTTGCTAACCACAACCAGGATCATTTTACCTCTTAGCCACAAAGAGGTTATGTGCCATGAACAAAAATCCTATGACGTAACAGCTTCATATTATTTTACAAATAATACAACCCCAACCAATCGCTAGAGAACGTTTTTGAATTGATTGGCTCTATACATTTCATAGCACTTAATATAAGTATTCCTAATTTAGGCTCCAACAAATGTGGTATCTCATGCTGTTACCGAGTTTTCCCAGGATCGAACCTGTTAGCTCTTGAAGGAAAACTAGAGTCATTACTTAACAAATTTTTGTGATATCATACAAAAGGCAGAGAAAAAAAAAAGTCAATAGCTACGGACTGGCAGAATGATTTATAACCTGAATTAAAAGGTGGGGGAGACACACCAAAGTTCACAAAACAACATGATTTCTTCTCCCGTTTCTTCCACCTGAACATATTTATGCAGCCCCAGAGAAGCATCCAAGATGCGTTAAGGACCCTACGGGAAGAGCAGACACAACCTGACACTGCAAACTGACATCTTTGCACAACTACCATAAATACTCCACAGAACATTCTGTTCCAAAGTCAACTTGAAACTTTAAATACAGACTCAATTCTATTCTAAAAAGCCTTAACGATACTCTCCTGCAGTGTTTTTTTAATGGCGAAGGCTTTAAAAAGTGTGCGCTAAGTACACAGCCATTGTTCTGCCCAGATACAACCAGTGCTGCTGCAGTGAAATGGAAAAGTCATACAACCCTTAAAACACATGACTTTAGATGGCTGGTTTTATATTCATGGGGAGAGATGGGAAAAAAGAAAAATACACAAACTGACATCTCCATGAAAAAGATAAAGAATTTACATGATACTGTAAACGCAGGCAGCAACTTGAACAATGAGAAGAAAAGAAATAATTCACTTTCTATCAGCAGGCTGAGGGACGCAATACTGCCCCTCTACTCAGCTCTTGTGAGATCACACCTGGAGTCCTGTGTTCAGTTCTGGAGTTTCCAACACAGGAAAGACATAGATCTGTTGGAGCCAATCCAGAGTTGGCCAGATCCGAGGGCTGGAGCACCTCCTGTATGAGGACAGGCTGAGAGACCTGGGGTAGTTCAGCCTGGAGAAGGCTCTGGGGAGACCTTATAGCAGCCTCTCAGCACTTTAAGGGGCTAGAAAGCTGGAAAGGGGCTCTTGGTCAGGGAATACAAGGATAGTATGAGAGGGGATGGTTTTAAGAGGAGAGATTTAGGTGAGCTAATAGAAAGAAATGTTTTCCTATGAGGGTGGTGAGGCACTGGCCCAGGTTGCCCAGAGATGTTGTGGATGCCGCATCTCTGGAGGTGTTCAAGGCCAGGCTGAAGGGGGCTATAAGCCCCTGAACCACTGGGAGGTGTCCCTGCCCGTGGGACAATACCTGAAAGAGGCTACAAGAAAGCTGAGGAAGGGCTGTTCACAAAAGCTTGTAGTGACACTACTAGGTGCAGAGGGCATAAACTGGAGAGGGGCAGATATAGGCTAGAAATTAAGAAGAATTTCTTCACCATGGGAGTGGTGAGGCCTTGGCACAGGTTGCCCAGAGAAGCTGTGGCTGCCCCATCCCTGGAGGTGTTCAAGGCTGGGTTGGATGGGCCTGGAGAACAAATCTTATCTGGAGAACAAATCCTATGAGGAGCGACTGAGAGAGCTGGGGTTGTTTAGCCTGGAGAAGAGGAGGCTGAGGGGAGACCTTATTACTCTCTACAACTACCTGAAGGGAGGTTGTGGAGAGGAGGGAGCTGGCCTCTTCTCCCAAGTGACAGGGGACAGGACGAGAGGGAATGGCCTCAAGCTCCGCCAGGGGAGATTTAGGCTTGAGATTAGGAAAAAGTTCTTCAAGGAGAGGGTGGTTAGGCATTGGAACGGTCTGCCAAGGGAGGTGGTTGAGTCACCGTCCCTGGAGGTGTTTAAGGTGAGGGTGGATGAGGTACTTAGGGGCATGATTTAGGGATTGGTGGGAATGGTTGGACTCAACGATCCGGTGGATCTCTTCCAACCTGGTTATTCTGTGATTCTGTGATTGGGCAGCCTGATCCAGTGAGAGGTGTTCCTGCCCATGGCAGGGGGTTGGAAATGGAGGTCCCCTCTAACCCAAACTATTTTATTATTCTATGATTCTATGGCCTGGAGGTGGAACTGGTTGGGCTTTAAGGTCCCTTCCAACCCAACCCATTCTGCGATTCAGCGAGTCTCATAGAAATATTATAAGCACAATGCTTTTTTTCCAGAAAGCCTTTATAGATAGAACAAGTCGAGTTGGAAGGGACCTTAAAGCCCGTCGAGTTCCACCCCATGCCAGGGGCAGCGACACCTCCCGCTGGATCAGGTTGCTCAAAGCCCCATCCAACCTGGCCTTGAACACCTCCAGGGATGGGGCAGCCACAGCTTCCCTGGGCCAGGGCCTCACCACTCTCATTGTGAAGAAATTCTTCCTTACATCAAGTCTAAATCTGACCCTCTCCAGTTTATACCCGTTCTCCTTCATCCTATCACTACAAATCTTTGTGAACAGTTCCTCCCCAGCTTTCCTACAGCCCCCTTCAGCTACTGGAAGGTTGCTATACGATCTCCTCTGAGCCTTCTCTTCTCCAGGTTGAACAAGCCCAACTCTCTCAGCCTGTGCTCATTTGGAAGGTGCTCCTCGGATCATCTTTCTAGCCCTCTTTTGGACCCATTCCAACAGCTCCATCTCCTTCTTGCGTTGAGGATTACAGAACTGGACACAGGACTCCAGATAGGGTCTCACAAGAGAGGAACAGAGGGGCAGAGTCACTACCCACGACCTGCTGACCATGCTGCTTTTGATGCAACCCAGGATACGGTTGCCCTTCTGGGCTGCAAGCACATATTGCTGGATCATGTCAAGCTTCTCATCGAGCAACACTCCTGAGTCCTTCTCTGCAGGGCAGCTCTCAATCATGTCATCCCCCATTGTGTACTGAAAACGGGGATTGTTCCAACCCAGGTGTAGGACCTTGCACCTCATGAGGTTCTCGCAGCCCCACTTCTCCAGCCTGTCCAGGTCCCTCTGGATGACATGCTGTCCTTCCAGTGAGGCACAACTACATCCAGAACACCACCTCATAAACCCAAAAGGACAATTTCATTAAGAATTTGCTTAGTTTTTCAAACCACACATGTACAGTTTCATTAAGGATACAGTGACTGCAAGTGTTAGGTTTGGGGGTCAGTTACACAAACAGAAATGGCACTAAATACAAGCCACCCCTCAAGATAATACATGAGCTGATCTTAGAAGGACATCCCCTGTCTCCATCTGTTTTCTCTAAAAGATGGTATTTCTGTAGCATGAAAAAAGCTGTTGCAATTCAGAGTAGCTAAGTAGCCTGCTGTAAACAGAGTAGCAAACATTTTTACCATTCTGAACATACTGAAATGACTAAGATGCCATTATCCTACTAGATAAGAGACAAAGAATAGGAAAAAAATTAAGTCATCAATCATTCTGTTAATAGCCCAGTGTAAGAACAGAGAAAGAATAACCTGAAAAACATTTTTCCGGCAATAGTAATTTTTCCTCACTAAACACACTCCCAAACTTCTCTACCAGGATGAGAAGAAAAGCCCTCAGGGTTATCTTGGGAGGGCACAAGTCTTTAGGGGACCGGTATGGCGATGGAGGTGACACTAACTCTTTCTAGTATGGTTTCTAGAGGAGATGGTCTATGCTTTTGCTGGCTTAACTAAATCTGACACTGCGAATCATTGTTAAAGGTGGCAATTCTTCCGCAACTCTGCTAGGAAGAGACCTTTGGCCAGCGTACACGGTACATGTGGAACCACCCCGTGTGAAAAATATCTGCTAGCAACTCATAACTGTCATCACGTTTTGGGCCTCTATTTTAAAAAAATATTTAAGAATTCAACCACAAAAATTCAGAGCTGAGGGATCTTTAGATACAGGATCCTTCATTCACAGTTTCTCCTATATTTGTTCCCAACTACAAAACAGGAACTGAATGCTGAGCTGAAGCACTCTTCTAAGGCTAAAACCCCAGAACCCAGGGAGGAAGGTCAAATGCCACTATGATGGGGGCTTCCATAAGACTTTAAATCTGGAGAACAAAAAACCTAGAGTAGGCAGGATTATTAAAATAATCACTTTTATCAACCTCCTAATACACGTACAAAAAAAACCTACTATGAACATTTCTTACCCCTGGTTATTGAAGGTCAAGGATCAGCAGCACTACCACTTGCTGACTTTAGCTTTACATTCTAAGTAAAGTAAATGCAGGGCTGTGTTATTTTGTTATGTATTAGAACAAAAATCCTACTCAGAAGCCTTTGTTATTTACAGAATACAAGCACTTTAAACAAATATTTTTATTTACTGTAAATATTGACCTATATTTTCAAGGCCTCTTGTTACTTTACAGAAGGCAAAATACTATCATTTTGCTTGTAGGCATCATATACAACATGTTTTGTCTTTCAGATTCGGCAAAATTCTAGTTGTTTTAAACCTTTCCCTGAAACAACCTCTCTCATCTGTTACTCATCTGCAAAATTTATTTCTGGATCACTTATTTTCAATTTAAAATTTCTATCAAATAACCAAAAATTCAAAATAGGATCACAATTCCAAACTGACTGTATTTTCTGCCTTACTCAGCATTTCTATATTACCCTTAAGGTAACAGAAAATGCTCCAAATATTATAACAAAACATCAGTTATTTTTCTCTTAAAACATATTTAATGATGCTTAGTCAGGTGGAATAAAATTTATTCAAATTGTTGGTTAGAAGTGGAAGAGCAAGTACGTTTACACATTAAAACTGAAGCTCAAAACATCATAATATGATTGCCTGACAGCTATTAAATGCTTGCTTGTGTCTCTTTCAGAAGGCTTCTAACAGTTCCACCCTTGACATCGTCCCTGTAGTTGGAACTTTGTTGTTTTTAAGGTAAACTTTCCCCTCACTCCCATAGCTTGTGTTTCTCTCTCAAGACATATTATCGGGGTATTTCATACAAGCACTCTATAGAAGGAAAAATTAAGACAGCCCTAAAAGTACAAAGTAATCCCAAAGGCTTCAGCAAGGGTCAAACCCACGGCACTAAAAAATAAAAGAACATATATGACTTTCACTGCAAATTCCCTGCTAACACACTGTTTTTCTGAAAGAGGAGATAGAAAACATGAATATGGTGTTTTATGAGAACACTCAGAAATGCCTTTACTACTTCTACTCCGCACAAGCGCCATGCCAGCAAAGATTACAACCAGCCACTGGGGCGGGGGAGAAACAAATCCACTAATAAAAACCCCAAACCAAACCTAATCCAATCAAAAAATCCAACAATCCTAAATGCACATTAACTGTACCAAATGAAAAGTAGCATCAGGAAACATACTTGCGATTTTATGTTTTCACAATCACAAGCTGCTTCAAAAGCTATACGCAACATATTACAGACAAATACTTACATGGTGAAACTATGGTTATTTGCAGAAGAGACACAAAATAGATTACATAAAGTCCTGTTAAAAAGGAGTACTGAAATGGAAGATCTGTTCTAACTTATTTCAATTGCACTACTTTTGCATGCAAGAGCAATACAGAGACTGACAGCTGTCCTTCTAAATGTACTGTCCTTTTGAACACCCTCCATTTCATACCAGAAATGCAGCTGTGAACATTATTGTTTCAGCAAATGCCACTTTAGACGCTGATCTCTAACATAACTGTGCACAAGCAGTCCCTCTGAGCTGTAACTGAACTCTGAACCTAGCCAAATGAAGCTATGCTTACGTGTTACTACTTTCAGAGCAGAGAAACAACCTTCTGAAAGACGAATCAAAATTACTGGTTTAAATGAAGTTATTTTTAAAGTATATTTTTAGAAACTTGCATTCTAAATCAAAATTAAAATCTCGACAGGACTGGCAAATCTGCTTGCATGAAGGTAAAATATTTCCTAATACGCCTTCCAAATGCACAAGTTCTGGGTGACAATGTTTCCTGCTACAAAGAAAATTCAGTGCAGAAGAGCAGCATTTGGCAAAATCAGCATTTTCTAAACCAAGGAAATTAGCAATAAGCAATAAGTTCATACAGATTCTGCTTCTGTTACAGTCGATGGTGGAGCATGGACTGCGTGCATACTAACACATAAACACGGGGCTGCCTCGGTATTCCTGTGACCTTGTCAGACACTTCAACACTGTATTTTTAGATTATTCTCTCATACCAACTGCACTGTTAAGATGGCATTTAATTCCATTATATCCATTGTAAAAAAGCTAGTCTTCTGCTTCAATCGTTGCAGTTATTTGAAAAATGATTTTTAAAGGACTGGATATAATTCTTAAATATACTTCCCCACTCATAGCTATGAGCCAGGTTTGTGTAGCGCACAAAAAGCAGCATCTTCTTTACTTTCTGGATGTCACGTCACTTTAAGCTCCTTTTGACTGACTCTGTAAAAGTCCTTGGATATGGGAACAGCACGCACATTGTTATATCTGTCCCTGCTATATAAAGATTTTATTGTGCCTCTCCTGTGTTCTACTAAAGCCTAGGTTACACAAGGAAAACAGAAGAAATAACTTAGCTGAACTGATCCCTCTGCCCAGGCAGCGATGCCAAACACACACCTATGGTATTTCTGGTTCCTGTACCCCAAGTGATTCTTTTTCCCAGCGTAACTGCCCCAGCTCTCCACCCTGTATGATTTCACTCTCCCCGTCCCTTGCAATGTATCTGTTTCCCCACTCATGCACACATTCCTCTAACCACAGTTCTCTCTCCCTTTCCCTCCCACGTCCTCTGGTGCCAAACAACATGTCTCACCAGCTGGAGAGTCCGTGCATATTGACTTGCCCTCATCAGGCGTAGCAAGTTTACGGAACACTTCTGATCATAACATCCTTCCCCTCTGGGGACATTAACACAGCCCAAGACCTTTGAAACCAAAACGTGACATCCACTCCATAATCTTACCAAACGTCTAATATTCAAGCCTGCTGATACATGCAGCTTGTCTTTGAAGTTTTAGGTATGAGGAATTTGCCAAAATCCAAAAACTTTACATACATCAGACAGAAACCCTTGACAAAACTACAAAACAAAGGGCACATCTGTAAAAGGAGAAGAGCAAAGAATGTGGGGGTGGGAAGCTTCTGTTCAACCCATTTTGGCTTTGGGAAGGAGGGATATACTCAATCTACATTAAAAAGTTAGATGGGATCACCATTATTCAAGCTAATGAAAAAAAAGTGTTCCAAAGTGGGTAACACTCCCAAACAGCAGCCTTATTCACAAGGACACGACACTACAGCTAAGCTGTGTCTGGAAGGGGCACTCATGTTCTGCACGCCCACAGGGGCACCTGGTTTGCCCCCACAACCACAGCTTAAAACATAGCAAAAAGTGAAGCCTATAAAATAAATAAAAAGAAAAGAAAGGTAATTGCCTTTCAGCCAGTTTAAATTCCTACAGCATCAGAGGAGTGCCCCTGCTACTGTAAAGAAAAAGGCAAGGGAGCACATGGGTGGCGTTAACAGGGAGCAGAACTGGCCTTTCGAGTGCACCCGGCTCCTAGGCTTGCTTATCTGCAGCACAGAGCTGCCCTCTTCATCTGCTTGTTAGTTACTCAGCTAGCAGATTTTCATTGCAGACATCAATCGAAGTCTACCTGGCTGTACAGCTCCACTCCTCAGGAAACTATATTACCTGTCTTTCCACACTAAGCAAAATAAAGTGCCTGAACAAAACCCGCTCAAGTTAAGGTAAACACTAAAACCGTGTTACTTCATGTTTCACAGCAGGATCATTAAACTGAACCCAACCAACGTGCCCGCGAAGGCAGCTAGATGCCAGCGCAATATTAAAAAAAAAAAAAGCTGTAGGCGTACAGACACTACTGAACGCAAGAGCAGAGGAGCTGATGTGCCGGGGGGTGCGTGGGTGTGATAAAAGGCATACAGATTAGCCTACTGCACTGTAGCAGATGTCTAGCTGAGCACTCTTGTTTGTGACACTGCCTGCTAGCAGACTGGTTGGGAAAGAAGGAAGGAGAGAGTCCTCCCTTGCTCTGTGTAGTTCCTGACCTACAGCCAGACACAAGTCACTGCTTTGTTGCCATCAGTGGACGCATTCTTCAACAAATCTGTGTAATCGCAAACCTGCACAATACTTTCATCCCCAGTCACATATTCTGGTAGTGACACTTCAGCTAAATTGTTTGTGCTGTGGAAGGAAAGAAACACCACATTTTACTGTGCTTCTGACCTCTCATTCCCTTAGACAGTGGAGAAAAAAAACAGTGGTGAAAATTTATTCTCCATCAGTTTCTTAATTTCATTTAAGGTTTGATAGATTACCATCACATTTCCTTCTCTACTGTTTTTCCTTCCCTGTCTCAAGAAGCCCAAATCTATTTAGTACTGCATCCCATTTGTACTGCTGGAGGAAGAACAACAAAACAAAACAGAATTCCTTCTAGTTTTTATGGCACTGTTGAAATTTTGTTAGTGTAACTACTTAACATGCACATCCATATGTAATTAATGTGTACAGCTGCATAATCACATTCTTAAAAAACTTATAATTACTTTAGAGAACCCTTCTTCAAAATTGACTTAAACTTATCTAAGACTCTGCTGATTGCAGGAAGGGAAGTGCTGGCCCTCTCTCCCCTTACTCCTCATATGGTCTTGCAGTGAGCTGGAGCTGCTGAAAACCCAAGGGTATTTATGGGGTTAGTTTTCAGACAGATTAGCAAAGATCTTATCCAACCTTCTACCTGGCCAATTACACAAATACAAAAGTGACAGTGGAAACACACAGCCAAAAGGAAAAGAGAGGGGAAAAAAGAGTTTTAAACACCCTCAGCGGATAAGTGCAATCTAAGGTTGGAGCTTCACACAGCAAAGACCTGTTTGAAAACTATCCAAGATCACCCCACATGTTAATACCCAATTTAGAACCTATTACTGGTTTTCCTCTGTCTGAATTAAATTACACTGCACTTACTGTACCTCATCTGATATTTTATCATCCAGGCATTCAGTACAGCTATAGCCAGTTCACATCATCTGTATCAGCTGCAAGTTTCATCACCTCACCTTGCACTCCCTCTTTCCACACCACCCCTAAACACATGGAGCAGGCCCTGTCACTCACTTCCAGAAAGGCTGTTAGTACCTCTCTGCTGCAGGGGTACCTCCTGATTTCTTCCTGGGAGCCCAGAACCCATCAGGGCTTCCCAGCTGTGTCTCACTAGTTCTGAGCAGAATGCATCATCACCTTCCTCAGCCTGCCTGCAACACTGCCCCTAACACAGCCCAGGAGGCTGCTGGCCTTCTTTATGGCAAGGGCAAGCTTGCTGGCTCATGTTCAACTTGTCCGGTGTGACCTCCAGATCCTTTTCCACAAAGCTGCTTTCCAGTCAGTCAGTCCTCAGTCTGTACCAGTTCATGAGGTTATTCCTCCCCAGGTGCAGGGCTTTGGATTTCCCCTTGTTGAGCTTCATGAGGTTCCTTCCTCTTCGTTCACTTCTCCAGCCCATCCAGGTCCCAGGGGGCAGCTGCACCTGGGACTATTAAAAATTCCTCAGAGTTCTGTATCACTTACTAACTTGCTGAGGGTGCCCATCAATCAGGTCCTTTATGATGATGCTTTGCTGTACTGGAACCCAAGCAGTGACCCCTTGGCCATGCTGCCAGTGACCGGACTCCAGCTGGACTGCATGCTGCTAATCACTCTCTCAAACCTGGAGCTCATCCAGTTTTCAGTCTATCTCACTGTCCATTTGTCTACACTGAACTTCCACCAGTTTGTTGATGAGAACATTACGAGAGGCACTGTCAAAAGCCTTAGGTAAGTCAAGATTAACAACACCCACCTTTCTCCAGTTATTCACTGAGCTAGTCATTTCACCACAGAAGGTTATCGGACACCCACCAACATCACCCATGCTGACCTGCTGCTGAATCCTGACCCATCCACTTTCAATGGACTGTTCATCCACCCAAAAGGCAGAGCTCCACACATTCCTGTGGCTCTCCCAACACCCTGCACTCCCTGCCTCCCAGCCCGTCCTTCCTCAAGAGCCTGTAGCCAGTCCTTGCAGCGCTCCAGCCGTCAGCCACCTCTCATCTCAACACCGCTGCCACGCAACTGCACAGACCTCTGATCTCTCCTGTTCCTGCCCAGTCTGTTCCACAATGTATGGCAAACAGAGTCAAATCCAAATAAACACATAATTTCATCTGCGCGCAGGGAAACTTCGTATTGGTGGCCCTTTAATAGCTGGAAACCTCATTTCACACTGTGATGAAGTCACAGATGCTGGAGGGAAAATCAAAAGAGACAATGAAAGAATAACTACTTGCAGAAAGGAAATGTATGGATAGCGATGGAAAGAGGTGCTATACAGTTATACAGACAGAAAGGAGACATAGCTCTCTAGCTTCGACCCCAGGTAAGAAACTCAGTGCAGGGCTCTGATGAAGGACAAATCCCACCTCTGCCCTCCCTGCTGCGCTCCAGGGCTCAGGCCCAGCAAGCCATCCCCACCACACTGCTGCTCCTCCACCCATGGTCCTCGGTACCTCAGACCACTCACTACCCTGCCCTGAGCCCCATTTCAGATCCTTGGGAGAGTTTAACAGCTGTCTTTGTAGCACATCTAAGCTTCTCTTCTCACTGAAAGTAACCTGAATGTGAATAATTTTACCTTCAGTTGTTCCAAGCACACACACCAAAAAAATATGTTCCTGTAAATAATTACTTCTTCCCAAACCAGATATGCTTTAAAAGCAATATTCAATATTTCTGAAAGCCATGACATTTATCTTACACTACCTCAAAGTTTAAAATTTTGGCTAGAATTCTTGG
This sequence comes from Clamator glandarius, assembly GCA_033459285.1. Lineage (NCBI taxonomy): Eukaryota > Metazoa > Chordata > Aves > Cuculiformes > Cuculidae > Clamator > Clamator glandarius. The sequence goes on along the minus strand of JAUNZM010000165.1, from coordinate 1,026,246 downwards.
AAGCACGAGTCACCTTGGTTGCTATCTTTTTACAGAGCAAATGTCACCATAGAACGTTACACTAACCAAATCACCATTTACATCAGCCCTTAAACCAACTCCTGCTCCAGCATATGGAAATCTCAGTACCAACTGATATAACTGATGAAAAACATCATCATCCAAAAAGTACAAAGAATAAGGAAAAAAAAACACAAAGGAAGATGTAAAATAGCACATTTTTATAACTTGCTTAATAGCTTATAGTCCTTTTCTAACTAAAATGGTTTAACATTTCAAAATACTATATAAAAGCATGCTGTGGATATATTTAATATGCATGACATTACTACTCAACCAGCTCCTGGTTATTGGGGTGTAGGAAGAAGCATCCACAGAGTGGTGTAATTCCACAGTTGCCTGCTGCAGACTCCCTTGTGCTTTCCTCAGGAGCGATACAGCTGGCCATCACCAGGAGCCGGTTTCTTCATTTGCAACATTCTTTTTTCACCAGTGCATTCCCTCAATTTTTATTTGGCTATTTTTCCTGTAATCCACCTCACCTCTGAAGGTAAGTCAGCAGAAATTAAGCTAATCACAAAGAACCACCACGAAAGAAAATCACAGAATTTCACTGCTGCTAACAACCATACAGGCTGCAGGCACTAAAGAGAAGGAAATTCTTACATCAGCTAAGCAACTCTCCCTTCCACTTCTATTCTCTCACCCATCCTAGGACTACTACAGAGTATTACCCAGAGATGTAAATAATATACAACAGCATTTGAAACGTTGAGAAAAAGTTGACTAATGCCACTTCTGCAGCAGAACCTCTGGCTAAGGAATGCACAGCTGTCGAGCAGATGTATAATTTCAGCATTTAGATTCCATTATTTCAAGGGTGACTTTTTTTTTTTTTTACTAGATATTCTATTCCCATCTGTCTTTTGACCTCCCTCAGCTTAGTCCCCTCCTTTCTGTTTAAATTCATTATGCCAAAATAATTTTCTAAATTAGAAACATCTCTACATTTAAAAACTTGTGAATTTGAAGAGAGGTGGGGGAGTAAAGCAGGGCCGGGGTGGAACAAAAACAGACAGTTCAACAGAGACTCGGGTTGGAGTAAAAACTGCCCTGTCTGGGTTGGGTTTTATTTCACAGTTCATGGTTTAACCCAAATTGGCAAGTCTCTCACTGCATTCCTTCCATGAAATTTTAAGAACAGGGAAATGAAGAATATCAGCTACATAGGAATATTCCTGCACTTCACTCCACCCTAACTTCCGAGTAGGACAACGCTTCAGGTTTTGATTCTTCTTTTTTAGAGTCATGTTAAATTATAGTTGCAAGATTAAAAATACCCCAAAATTAACTCACCATGTACCAAAAGAGCTTTGCAAAACAAATAAAGATTGGTATAAACCAGTATCAGTGGCTGTCAACTGAAATCAATTCAATAAAAAAATCAAGGCAAAAGTAATTAAAAAATAAATTAAATGGAGTTAGCATTGTTCAAAAACATTTCTCTTCATTTAACCAAGGCAGAAGACTAGGTCATACAACACTGTCTGTCTTATATGTCAGCCTACCCTATGACTTTTAAAAAGAATTATCACTAGCAGGTTCACTAGTTAAGTTCAGCAAATGTGACAGATCTGCTGCAACACCTATCCAACTTTTATTTTAATTTTAAGCTTATAATAATAATAGTTTGCCTGTGTGAGGAAGGGCAAATCTTGAATCCTAGTGAATGGCAGGCACTTCAGAATACTCCTGTGACAAATTTTCAATAGGATATTTTCACAAAAAAACATTCAGTGGCTGTGAACTAGTAAATACAGAAGAAAACTAGAAAAACACGTCAATACATAAGCACAAAAAAGCATCTTTTCATTCTGGAAGATTTATTGTATGGTTTCTCACTTAGAGAGGAGACATTCAAAACAAGTATAAAAAATACTTCAAAGCAATACAAATAACGTGCCTAATAAAACTTCCCATATCCTCTATCATTAGGGACATTTCTGCAAAGCACTCGAATACGACTACTGAATTTTTGATCACTACTAAAATATCTTCAATCACCTGAACAGTCCGTGTTTTGGGTGCCGAGCCCAAGAAGAATGGCTGCACCTCATTAGCTGGCAGGGCCTTCCCTGACAACTCCCAGTTGTCCAGACCAGTGTCTGACAACGGCAAGGCTTGTCCCTCGGCCAGCATACAGAAGGACAGAGGACGGTTTCTGAAATAGTCTTCAAGACATTCTGTAAAAAACTAATTTATCTTCCATGAAGGAGGATATGCAGCAATTGGAAACACATTTTACGCAGCTTTCTGGTTTTCTTATTCACATTTCCAGCCAAAGGTTCGCTCTGCCTTCTCCTGATAAGCCATTCTTCTTCTCATTCCTATCTCCAACTTCTTTCATTCCCAAGCACAGGGGACAAGGAGACGATACATCATTTCCTATTTCCAGCAACCATTCTTCCCGGTTGATTCCTCACAACTTACCTGTTCATGCTTCCTTTTCAAACCCCTCTATGCCCCCGCACAACAACATGGGACAGTGCCTACGCCTCTGCATCACCACTGCACTGTGGATTTCCTACCGAACAAAGAACTGGAAAAAGGATTAATTTGGAAAATTATACTTGTGCCTGTTCATCCCTTCTGTGTCCCTGAAATTCTGACTCTGAGCACATAATGTACTCTCATTTGCGCAACAGATCTTTCATGAGCACAACATTAATTCTTTGCAGAAGTGAAATCTCTGATGACTTCACTCCTGCAGAAGTCATTTGGGTTCTGCCCACCGACTTCCAGGCAGGTTTGGGATCAGGCTCTCACAGTGGAAGCGCCAAGGCCTCTGAACACTTCAAGGGTTTTTTTCAAATCAAGGAAGAGTTGTTAATTATTAACACCATAAAGGCAAGAGACTGAAGGAGAAGCCAATTTAGACCATTTCAACAGCTGCCGTAGTGAAAGGGAAATCGCTTCCATGAACCAGGTCTGTATCCGGGTACGTGTCTTCTGACAGTTCCGTAGTTCTCCGACTTGTCCCTGCTACATCTGCTTGTATTTTTAGGGGCCAAAACACAGCAAGAATGAGTTTTCTCTTTAAGATGGTGAACTGATGGAATACAGACACAAAGCATTGCTAGTTGCTTACACATTTTATGCTAATAAAGTTGACTGAAGCCACCATGGAAAGCAATGAGGAGACACTGAGAAAATTTAAGTGATTTCCAGTTTTTCTAAAAAGCATTGCTGCATATGATGCAAATTAAGCTACAGTACTGCAGAGACAGGTTAGTAATACTGATGTTTTTTCCCCTTTTTAATGCACAGCCAACTCATCACATGCTAAAATTACATTTAAACCTACTATATTCTGGGAAATTCTACTTTGAGGAAAAAATGAGTGTCAGAGCATTCAGCCACATGCTGCAGGTATGTGCCCTACGAACAACTACTTGATAGATTTTTGTCTTATCAGAACTTTAAAAACCATGTAAATACAGTTCATACCCTTAATGCTACTCAAAGGCTCCCTCTACCACCAGTGAATTCCGTAGGGGTGTGCTCAGCCTGGCTCGCAGGAAGAGCTCCATCAAGCCAGTGGCTTTCACAGTAACAGAAATCTATGTCACTGCAGAAATTCTGAGATGGTAACACACTGGACCACAGGTAAGGTTTTGCTGTTGGTTCTCCTTTCATACGTGTGATTCATAACTTTATTAATATTATCACAACCGTGAGCTGAAGTTTATTTTCATACTTTAATACTCATTTCAACTTTCATTAACCAGACCACCATAAAACTGAAAACCTAACTGAAATGCACAGGATTCAAATGAAACAGGAAGGCAACTACAACAAACCCATTAGAACAATGGCAAGAAATAAAACTCTCTGGATTATAAATCTGAAACAGCATGACCATATTTTTCATACCGTTTGTGTACAGCTGAAACAACAGGGTCATAACCAGAAACTCAGAGTCCTGAGCAGATGTTTCTGGACTGAATCCCTCACAAAAATCACTATTCCATACATCTTCTCAGAAAGAGCACTCAGAATGACAAAATGATGGTTTCTGTATAATGAAGACAAATGACGGGACTATTTCAACTTTTTATCCAATTTCAAGGATCATGTATTCCAGCCTCCATATTATTTTTAAAGGACACAATATAGCAGGTTAAATTTTATGGTTATTTTCAATTTTAATTTTTTCTCAGAATAACTAAAACTACTTTGTGTCTGAGAATATTAAATCCTCAACAGACTTCACAGCAACTTTTAAGAGATTACAAGAAAAACTGACAGAAATTCCTTGCTTTTCCTTTAGAGCGCTATCCATTGTGGAAGGCACAGAAGACATTGTTGTTGACTGGAGATCATCAGCACCAGCACGGTAGGGTGGCTGCTGCAGAGGGTTCTGCAGGTCTTGTCCAAGTAAGGAAAAAGTTGAACCACCACATGAGCAGCAGAAAAAGGAAAACTCTGCTGTCAGGCCACCAAGCACATCCACTCTGCGCCCACATACTGTGATGCGATGTATCTTTCCATTAGTGAGTTGCTTCTGTCATTTATTTACAGATGACCGTAAGGTGAGTGAAGAAAATCCCAGGCACTGAAGATATGTCCTCTTTTTAGTGAGGAACCAAGAAACAGCAGGCATTTTCCCAGATATCCAGGTACTGTCTGGTCTCCTTTATCCATTGACACTTTTCAGCAACTTACTGCAGCTCCTTTACCTGCTCTTGGAAGGAGAGACTGTCCTCCTCATAAAAATTACCACCACAGCGATGAACAAAAGAAAGAAGGAGAGGTGGTTTTATTCTTTGGTTTGTTTGCTTTCGAGGGCTTTAGGGAAGCTCGGTTTCTTCCTCTTGGAAATCCTGGCTATACCAAAATTAGTGTGAACACCAATATCTGTTCTTTGATCCCTTCTGTGAAGGGGAGGTACTCCGATCCTCCCGTCTACACTGGTGTGCCCCACTTGGAAAGCTGCAGAGTTCTCACAGTGACTGATACACAATTTATGAAACATTCTATTAAATAGCTCTGAATTAATATCATTTTCTTGTCTGTTAAGATATCAACATAGCCTGCACTGAATTGTAATCGTAAAGATACAATTTAATGAATATTTAGCAAGTCCTTCCTTACATTTTTTTCAGTATTACATAGTCACAGAATCCATACACTGCTTCACAAACAAAACATTACCATCATTCCTAATTTTACACCTAAGACAAAATAGTAAGACAACACATAAGTTTTTTTTTTAAAAAAAAAATCAATTTATCCATCAACTGCTTGCCTTTCAGGACTCTGGGAAGTAGACAGAGCTATCTATTGTTCTTCAAAATAATTTTCTCTTTGCAATGCATTACTCTGACATTTCATACAGCAGTAATGCTCATCCATGGCCAACACATGTCCATTTTCAAAGAAGTCAGCAGACATTGTTTACTGCGCATCTAAGCAAGCACCATATTCAATTCCAAACGTGACCAAATCATTAGCCCTGACTTGAAGTATTCAACAAATATACCAACTGTTATAAAGTTGATTTCTTTGGTTACATCTCTTACGCTTAAGATCTTCAATTCCTGAATGCTGGTATCCAGAAAAAAGCACGTATCGTTTACACACTCTACACAGTCAGCATTTTTAATTCTCATAACGAAGCTCACCATTCTCACCGCAAGGATCTTGTATCTTCTCGGTGCAAAGAACTCTGCTCACTGCAGAGCAGCGTCAAAAACATTATGATCTGGGTCCCATTCACCGACTTTAAGAAACTCTATGCACTAGCTATGTACTGTTTCACTAAACACATATTTGACCAGTGAATTCCCAGTAACCTGCTATTGCAGGCTTGCAATATACCAACAGCTTTCTTCTCTAATCTGAACAGGAGCTAAGCCAGGTAATGGACAGAGGTCCCTTTCAAAACGAAATAACTTCACAAATTAAAAAAAACCAAACAAAACATTAAAATATTCCAATCCAGTCACATATAGTCATTGTCCCTGGAAAAGAGCAGCCAGTGGGACATCCTAAGAACTGGCAGCTGAATCTTGCAACTGTGCAAGAAGATACTCCACAAGATTTCAGACCAGAACTCAAACCTACCATGCTGTTTGTCTGTATATAAATACATACAAAATCCACACACACTCACAGAACAAACTAAACATGTGAGTAACCTAAGAAAAAGTTACAGAAAGAACAAAAGTACAAGAACAAAGGAGAAACACGTTGCCAGCAAGAATTTTATCCAGACGGCTACGAACTCCACAACATGGGGTACTTCTGGCTATGGACTCAGTAAAGTGCCTGAATATAAACTGCTCTCATGTAACTTTTATATTCCAGGACTAGGTTTTACTAAAAAAGAGGCAACTTTTTTAACCCAGCAGAGTCTTCATCTACAAAAGGAACTCCTCCATTCCTACAGATAACAGTTCTGAGCAGTCCTTGGGACACTAATGGGATAAAAGAACTCAACAATAATTACCTATCCACAGAGAACAAAACACGTAAATGAGAACCACAACCAGTTTACATTGGGGAAAACCATCACACAATCTTTGACACAAAGTGACAGGTGACTGTTGAATGGAAAACCTGCAACTCACTCCCACTCCCTGTTGCTGAATTCACTCTTAATTTCACAAACAGAAAACTCAGAGGGTGGATGATTGCTGGGTACAATCACCTATTCATGTATTTAAACATTCTTCACTAGGTTTTGTAGTCAGTTATGGAAACGTGGCACTCAATCGCTGCCCAACAGCACAATCTTCGCTGCGAAGGTGTGTGCAGTGATCCGGATTTGTTCTTTCCCACAACTCATTCCCATTCCCTGCTCCCGGATTAACCCTCAATTTTACAAAAAAGAAAACCTAGAGGGTAGTTGGTTGCAGGGTGTTAACAGCCATTTATTGTTTTAATAGATTTCAATAGATTTTGTAGTCAGTTATGGAAACATCAAGCTCAATCGGTACCAAACAGCACGATGCTTTGCTGGTGAATTGGGTTTGTTGTTTCCCACAACTCACACACATTCCCTGCTGCTGAATTCACTCTTAATTACACCAAAAAAGAAACAGGGTATAAGCAGTCATTCTTGATTTAAAACTCTCTTCAACTGATTTTGTATCAATTATGGAAACCCTGTACTCAACGGGTGCCCAACAGCACAATTTTCACTGGGAAGGTGCATGTGTGGTGATTTGGGTCGTTCCCCACAATTCTCTCATTCCCTGCTCTTGGATTCACTCTCAATTCTACAAAAAGAAAACCCAGAAGGTGGCTGGTTGCGGGGTGAAAACAGCCACTGACGTTTTAAAACCCTTTTCACTAGATTTTGTAGTCAAGTTATGAGAACATGGTACACAATCAGTGCCCAACATCACAGATCTTTGCTGCGAAGGTGTGTGCGGCGATTTGGGTTTGTTTCCCACAACTCACTCCCATCCCCTGCTGCTGGATTCACTCTTAATTTTACAAATAAGAAAACTGCAGGGTGTAAACAGCCTCTCGTGTTTCTAAATCCTCTTCAATAGATTTTGAATCGGTTCCGAGAACGTGGTACTCAACTGGTATCCAACAGCACCGGCTTTGGTTGCAAAGGCGTGTGCAGTGATTTGGGTTTGTTGCTTCCCACAACTCACTCCCATTCCCTGTTGCTGGATTCACTCTGATTTTAACAACAACAACAAAAAAATCCTAGAGGATATAAGCATCCATCCGTGTTTCAAAACCCTCTTCAGCAAGATACCGTATTGGTTCTGAGAACATTGTACTCAGTCGGTGCCCAACAGCACCAGCTTTTGCTGCGAAGGTGCGTGCAGCGATTTGGGTCGTTTCCCACAACTCTCTGCCATTCCCTGCTGCCGGATTCACTCTGAATTCCACAAGAAAGAAACCCCAGAGGGTGTAGACAGCCACTAGTGTTTCTAAACCCTCTTCAATAGATTTTCTATGGGTTCTGAGAACATCAAACTCAACTGGTGCCCAAGAGCACCGGCTTTTGCTGCGAAGGAGGCGATTTGGGTCGTTTCCCACAACTCACTCCCATTCCCTGCCGCCGGATTCACTCCGAATTCCACAAGAAAGAAACCCCAGAGAGTGTAAAAAAGCCAGTGGTGTTTCTAAACCCTCTTCGACAGATTTCGTACTGGTTCCGAGAACGCTCTACTCAACTGGTGCCCAACAGCACCGGCTTTTGCTGAGAAGGCGGCGATTTGGGTCGTTTTCCACAACTCACTCCCATTCCCTGCTGCCGGATTCACTTCGAATTCCACAAAAAAGAACCCCCAAGAGGGTGGGGGCCGCCCCTCGTGCTCCAACCACCCCCCCCCCCCCCCAGTTCGGCGGGGTGAAGCCGCGGCTCGTTGTTCGCCCCGCCGCGGCCTCCCGGGCCGGGGCCGCAGCACCCGCGGCGCGGAGGGGAGGAACAGAGGAAGGAGGGAAGGCGAAGGGAACCGGGCGGGACCCCCGGGGCGGGTGGAGGGGGATCCCGGGGGGGGGGGGGGGGGGTACACGGAAGGAGAAGGCGAGGTGCGACCCCCCGGGGGGAATCCGGTGGCGGAGGGAGACGGCGGGCAGCCGAAGCGCGGATCCCGGCGGCGGAGGGAGACGGCGGGAGGGTGAGGCGCGGAGTGAGATGGCGCGAGGCGGTCGGCACTCACCGGCGCTGGGGGCTCCTCATACTCGGCGGCGGCGTGTGAGGCGAGGGGTGGAGGAGAGGGAGAGGGAGGAGGTGGGGGGACACGCACCCCCCCCCCCGCTTCTCGCCGTTCCCCCGACGCCGTTCGACGAGAGCGAAGGCGGGTGCGTGTACGGGCGGAGGGCGGGACAGCTCGGCGCAGGCTCCGTCGTCCCGGCGGGCGCTCCCGCGCGGGCGGGGCGGGGCGGGAGGAGAAGGAGCCCGGATTCCAATCCCCGCGGCCGACGGGAGCGCGCGGGGGCGGGAGAGCGCGGGGCCGGGCCCGCCCCGCCGGGGGTCCTTGGCAGCAATGCAGCGGTGGGGGGAAGGCAATTGCTTGGGGTTTGGGCGCCCATCGCAGCCGGGGGCCGCGGCACAGACCCGCCGGCAGCGACTCCGGAGCGGGGTCTGCGTCCCCCGTCCTCCCGCTAGAGCGGGGTCTGAGTCCCCCGAGGGGTCTGCATCCCTCATTCTCCCTCTGGAGCTGGGTCCGTATTCCCCATCTTCCCCCTCAAAGAGGTCTGAGTCTCCCGAGGCGTCTGCATCCCGCATCCTCCCCCCGGAGCGGGGTCCGAATCCTGCATCCTCCCCTCAGAGTGGGGTCTGAGTCCCCCCCGAGCGGGATCTGCATCCCGCATCCTCCCCCCAGAGTGGGGTCTGCGTCCCTCGGGGGTGTCCGCATCCCGCACCGTCCCCCTGGAGCGGGGTCTGCATCCCGCATCCTCCCCCCGGAGCAGGGTCTGCGTCCCTCGAGGGGTCCGTGCCCTGCGTCCTCCCCCCGCAGCCTCGCCCCGCGCGGGGTCTGCGTCCCCCGAGGGGTCGCACCCGCCGCCTCCTTCCATCAACACGTGCCGCGGGCGGGAGGGCTGGCGGGGCGCCCCGGGAGAAAGTTGGCCGCGAGGAACTGGCCGGGCCTGCTTCTCCTCCCCCGTCGTTCCTCCCCGGGCCGCAGCGAAGGCCGCAGCCAGCAGCCGCCTGAGCTGGCTTGTCGCTGGGCCCCCAGCCCCGAGACGTGCCCTTACCCCGCTGCCGAGAAGGGCTTTCCCGGTAAAAAGGGTGCAGCAGCGCTTCTAGGGGGAAGGCCAGGAAGGTGCGAGGGCAAAAAGTGGCCGACTAGACGTCGTGGAGGCACTGAGAAGCAGGGCTGGGAAGCTCTATCCGTAAGCTGGTGGTGTTGGCACCATGGAAAATGGACAAGCTGCCAGGATTCACAGAGTAGGTGGGGAGGGGGATTACTGTAGCAGCTTTGATGTGAATTAAAGGGGGCCTGTGCTTGCACCAAGTGGGCAACGAGCAGGCAGCAGTGGTGGCGGCATACGGAAAAACAAGATCCTCAAATGGGCCTTTTGGCTTTTGGAAAAACAGTGAAAAGGCTGGCGTTGCCGTGCCGTATGAAGGATGGAGTTCCATTGCAAAGGACAGAATTGTTTGTTTGCTCTTTTCCTGTATGTCTAAATAAGCCTGGTTAGATTGGAACACATTATAACTTGTGCAATGAGCTATTTTGCTCACTGATAAGGTTGCTGAAGGCCACAATTTGCATTGCATTTCCAAGCTCCTCATCATTAGGACAAATTAGCAAAGTAATAATTTGTCTGTCTGTCTTCAAGTGATGTCTCCTAGCAGCAGCGTAGAAGGAGCTTTAATAACAGTATGTCATGTGACAAGGAGACCGCAGAGTTCCCACCTGGCCTGCTGTTCTTAAATCCTTCACTCAACAAAGTGGCAGCATTTCTGCTGGTCTTGCCTTTCACTTATCCCACCACACAGTTATTCTGCGTCAAGAACTTTTTACACAAAACCAGCTGCGGGAGGGAAATGAAGATCACGCAGATCATATAAACCTACACTGTTTCCCTTTGTTGCAGACCAAAACAGCCTTTAGGCCTTAAGGACATCCCAGCAACTGCTAGTGCTGAGATGTTGGCCCAGATAAAGTCTTTCTAGAGAATATCCGATTGGGAAGCAATCTGACTTATCAGTGCCAAGCAGCCCCATGTGCATATATTGTGGGAAACACTGCCTTGCTTGTGTTGTTGCCCTCGCTGCAGTCTAGCTCCATTTTTGCGTGCTGGTAGCAGACAAGACTTATAAACGTCGTGTGCTCCACTCCACTCTAGAGCTGTCACCTCTGAGTGTAAGATGAGAGTGCTGGCTGTGCAACATTGATCACGTGTTGTGTGCATGGATTGTTGGGTGAGCGCTTAGCTCGCATACTATCCTGTACCGCAAAATAAAAGAGGAAGGGTACTTTCAAACCTGTCAACCTCACAGGCTCCTTTAAATGTAGGCAGTTACAAGGCACACCTAGTAAGTGTAGGTGGCTAGATACTAGGGTGACAAACATTTAAAAATACAGGTCTTGTCTTACTAGAGTTTTAGAGATGTTTTTCCAATGACCATCATCCAGAAAAGTCTGTCAGTGTCCAAAACAAAGACAGCCTGCAAGAAAGACAAAATCACAGCTTTCATGCCAACCAATACAGAACTTGTATGCTTATGTTTATAATCTCAAAGGAAAATATGAGTCTGCTGTTCTTCCACTCTGTCTGCTATCAGATTATAGCAACAGAATAGACACTCAATATGGAAGAAGAATGCACCATGCGTGTGTGTGCTTTCAACCAGAACCAAAGCTGTTAGAGCTTGCATCCCTGTAAGTCATAAACTGTGTGGTAATACAGTCCTGTGCATTTCAGATGTCGGATATTGATTTAAATTCAGTGTGCATGAATTTAGCAAAAGCCACTAGCCTTGAAATTTATTTGATCCCTTGTGTGAAATGGAGCAGCTATTTTCATCTAGTTCCTGGCAAGTAAATTTGCATACAAGCTGCCATCTCAGTATGTGCTTTTCATGGCACTTGGGCACTGGGGATACCACAAGTGATGGTCCCTGTCAGGTCAGAAATCCCATTGCTGAGGTTGCTATGGCCAGTGTGTCTATTCTGTGCATAAATGAGCACTGTGTAAATGCTCATCTTAATCACCAAATAAAGTCAGTGGAAGTGCACCACATTATTAGGAATACGAGAGCTGGAGGAGATGGAACTGAATCTTGGTCTAAAATGGTGATTCATAACAGCCTTAGAAAGTATTGGATTGTGGTGGATGTCTGATGAAACAGCACGTGGAAAGCACAGTGCAGCACTTACGGTATGTTTCCAGTTTCATACAGGTATAAACTGTCATTTTTAAAACATATGCATTTCCAACAAAAGTATGAAACTAATGCGAGTAGACTGGAATTCCTTATTCACAGTCGTACAGTGGTGTGTGTGTGAGAAGGGGATTGGGTACCAATCCTAACATGTAAGATGTTCAACCTGGTGATGGAAAAGTTTTCTTTGTGTGCTGCCTGAAGAACCCGATTGTATTTTCCCAAATTAAAGTAACTGTGGAAATGTAAGCTGAGATTTTTGCCAAGTAACCATGAAAAAGCAAACCTGATTTGTTTTGCTTTGCTTTGTTTACATTTCAGGATAGGTAGCAATACTTATTTAAACAAAAAGATGAATACTTTAGGTGATAGTCACTCAGAAAGACGCAGGATTCCAGTCAGTTTGTTATCAGTAACAGACATCTCCCCTGGTAAAGATTTTAGGAATCTGCAGAAACTCAGACACATCAGGTTTTGGTAACATGAAGTATTTATTTTGTTAATCATGGAATACTCAAAAATGCTGTCATCTCAAAATGAACATACGCTCATTTGACATCTGGCCAGAATGGGATGTGGAAGCCTTACATGAAATATAGAAGCAGCAGTTCAAGACTGACTGTCATGATGAAGAGAGCTGTATATAAAAAATAATTAAATCATGAACTGGGTAGCCTTCCAGCTGCTTTCTCTGTCATTTCCTCTCCAGGAATTTCTTAATAGTTTTTGGAATCAGTCAGGAACGGCAAATCTTAAATATCAAAAGACTTTTAAGAACAAAGAGGTGTATGTAGGGAGAAGGTCATCCATGTGATAGGGCTTTTTAGATCCTTCTTCACTTCCATCTCTGGAATTCATATGTTTTAAATCTGTGGTCCAAATATGTTTTTGAAAACTGCTTGCAATTAGTTGAGTACTTCTCTGTTACTGAGACCAAAATAAATATTCCATGTTGCATATTAAAAGAATATTACCCTTCAGCCAGGGACACGATTTTTTTCACTTAAAATGACATGAATTTGGCTTTGTCTTTTTTTTTCCAGAATTATTTTACTTGAAGGCACGTTCTTTTGACTATAAATTTATTCAGCTGTTTGTTTCTTAGGAATGTTGTGGATTTCATTAAGAATTTTAAATGTAAGTGTAATTAATTCATAAGCCAGAATCAAAATCTGTGAAGAAAGGTGTTTTTTTTTAAAAAAAAGTCTGCTAGTGAAGCGTTGATAGTAAGAAGGCAAAAGCATTCATCATGACCACAAGCCTGGGCCAACCTTCAGTCCAGCAAGTGTGATGTGGAACTGAGCATAGAGCAGCACTGAAGAGCACTGTGAGATACTCCAGAGAATAACAGCTCCATGTGCAGAGCACAGGCACAAGGAAACAGGAAATTATTCTCATAGCTTAAGCACCTGGTGTGTTTTGGGGCTAATTCTGGGTCTCTGCAGACTGGATTCTTCTTCAGCCTTGTGCAGGTGGACAGGGAGTAAAGAGGGCAGAGTGGCTATACCTGTAATGGCCTCAGGCAACTGCTGCGGGATGTGAACCCATTTCTTACTGAGCTGCATAGTAGGGAACTCAGCTGGGTCCTGCAAAGGTCTGTCATAATGGGAGCGCTCTGCGTGGTGTTACATGTTCTCTAGGAGACATTTTACCAGTCAGGAAACAAACTTTCTGTTGCTTTTTCTGTTTCTTCTTTCTGTGCTCAGCTGAGCTGTATGTTTCTGTTTTATGAACCCCCAGGTACAAACCCCATATTCCAATCTTCTCACTAGGACATAATAAACCCTGATACGACTGTCCTTAGAAATACAAATAAACATTTCAAGTTATTTGGTTTTTCTTAAAGCCAGTGTTGGTAATAAGAGCATTAAAAGTCTTACACAGAAAAGGAAAACATTTGTAGGCTCAGCAGAGGCTTCACTTGGGTGCTTCACTCACAGCAGTTTGTTTGAAGAATTACTAATGTGTTTTCCTCTGGATGCATGCAAATAGAATCCTTAAAGTCTTCATTTGCTCTGAGAATATCAAGTATTTAGAGTTAGATTGCAGTGCTGATTTTAAAATTGATATTCTGAATTAACTGTCAGTTTACAGTGCTGAATAACCTACAAGGAAGTTTTAATTATTAACTTCTCTCTGAGAATGAGTATATTTAAAATACATTTGTGTTCCACCACTTGTTATTATTAGAGGTATTTCTTAGTTTCTTTGCAAGTTTGAATAATCCTTACATCCAAAACCACACTGAATCAATATTTCTTCTGTTGATGCTAAGGGTTCATCCCCCCAAGGCTATGTAACCAAAAATTCACTTCTTGATAGCAATTCTTTTCAGCAACAGAAACTGAACCAATGATAAAAAAGGCAATGTTTCTTAAACCTCCTGTTAAAACGAGGAGAAATCTTTTCAATATAGAAAATTTCTGTAACAGCTTTGTCCTCAAGAGGCGTGGATTCAAACAGATGCGTTTCTGGCAGCTATAGCGGGTAGTGTAAAAATTTACACAGATGGACATTTCTGAGACTAAAAATGCTGTATTCTTCCCAGCTTGCTAGAATGAACTGAACTGATCTGAATTCCTATGCAAAACAAATGAACCAAATAATTACAATTAAATCTTTAATTTTTTTTCTCAGTCTAAACGTATCTTTAACCACCAATGCATTGCTGGTAAATAAGAACAAATACAGCAAAATACTCTGGTTTTCTTTTCCGTATTCTAGCAAACCCAAAATAATACAAATTACTAAATTAATAATAAGAAAAGATATGCTTGTATATCAGTCACGGAAACTGCAAATATGTAATGAAGTCAAAGTTACAGCTATAAAGCATTTCTCCTTTAGCCTGTAAGTTACTTGAATATCTACTGGAACAAGTTAAAGAAATGCACACAACTTAAAGCAAATCTTGACAAATAGTCTATAGCTTCCTTTGCATCTAGTGAAATTTGCCCATGTCTGCAAATCTCTGGATTTGGCAGCTCTACGTAATTCAGTTTAAACTCCCACTGGCATCAGCAAAAATTACCTGATTAGGGATGCAGGATTGAACCTAAGATAATGGCATATTAAAATTCCACTATAAATTCAAAAAACTATTAGTGGAAATTAAATCCCCAGAATATAAAGTGTTCAAAGTAGTTGAACAGTTTTGAGTGTACATACTCAAATGCTAAACAGTAGTAGCTATTGCACGTGTGACTATCAGGAAACACAGCTGTGCTTCTTTGTGTTACAATTAATTACTTCCGTTGTATATAAAATTGAAAGTATTGGTGCTCTGGGGCGGAAAAAGGATATCCTGATACACTGCTTCTGTTTCCTTACTAAGGCCTATTACTGAATGTTTCACCATTAATTCAGTTACAATGCATTATTCTATGATGAATAAAGGAAGGCTGATTAATTGTCATGCTAAAAGCTACTTTGGCATTTTCGCTATTCTAATTTTTTATCTTAATTTACAACTTTCATGTGTGCTCTCTTTGATAGCAATTGTTCTCTTTTAAGTAGTTGCATTTAATAATGAGAGTGTAAAATAAACATTTACCTAACTCTCCTTTGACTTAAAGATTGTTCTATGATTTTCTTTTTTTTAATTCTATGAGATCAGAGAAAGCAGAAGATTTGTCACTGTCCTTTAAAGGAATGAATAAAAACTTCTCAGCTTAAGTATTTACAGCCAAGTTCTCTGAAGCTGGAACACAGATGTAATTTGTACCTTTCTGTGCCAGTGAGTTTCCCTAAGCTGGAGGAGGATGAGGATTCTTACCCAGTGTTAGGAAGGTGGAGTTACCCCCCAGCATTTCTATTATGCATGCTCTAATTTTTTTGGTAGGAATTGCATAGGAACAAAAACTGTTCTACTAAAAAGTGCAAACCTAAGGGCATACTCTGCCCCCAGACTTTAATATTGACTTTTTTAATAACACTGACTCTTTGTTTTTAGACAAATTCTGAACAGAGAGCTGCTGCTGTGACTGCTTAGGAAATTGATGAAATCTCCAGCAGCCATGTAAGTTTATAAAAGGTGGATAATGTGTTATCTATTTGCTACTAAGAATTTAATCTCTCGGGATGCTCCTTGTAAGCTAAAAGTCTATGGTTGTGTGCCTGGGTGTAATTAACACCACCAGACTCTTTCCCATCCATTATAATATGTGTAACACAAAGCTGACGAAGTGACATGGGGACAAGGTGGTGTCCTTCAGTGTGAGCCTGCATTCTCCCAAATGAACTGAAAGCTTTGCAAGTTTGAATTCAGGCTAGTTGGCATCACAACAAGGAACAGAAGAATAGTGACTCAGAAAAGCTCCCATTCCATGAGAATACAACATTCTAGGAGAACAGCACCGTTTCCTAGCTTTCTTGTAGCAAGCAGTATTCATTCCACAAGCACTGGAAGGACTGTCATCCTTTATAAATTCAAAGTTGTCTTTTTATCTGGATGTTCTAATTAAAAGAAAAATAAGTAAATAAATCAGTTTCAGAAATACTTTGACACTTCTGCAGTAATGCTATGCAAGGTATAACTAAGTGAAAGCAGAAGAATTTCCATAACATCTTTGTCATTAAAGAAAATAATCTGAATTCTAAAGTAGTAAGATTAGAAAATACTTCTGTAGTGGAGGCAGGTTTATTAATGATACTTTACACATTCTAATATACTATTCTGTAACAGTTCAAGTCTGGAAACATTTCAAGGAAAACCACATTTTGTTGAAAAGTTTAGCTTCATTTGAAAAAAATTGATTCTGCATGTCAAATTCTTGTGACTCAGACTGACAGTCCTTATTAGTGCAACACACACTTGTTACTGTTTTTCTTTCATGTAATCTTCCTAAGAGGAGCAGGAACCGTACTTTTAACAGCTATCTAAGGGCATGTTTTATAGGCATACAGCACAGAGTTTATGCCTGAATATTATCTGAATCTCATCCATAACTCTTTGATTTGGCTGGGAGAACAAAGCAGTTCATTGTGTATTCAGTATGGTTTCAGCAATCTTATTCACACATTCCTTCCTTCCTTAATCAACAGAAACTGGCTGAATTTAAGATTCATGATTGAGAGGTGGGGGCGAAACATGCCAAAGCCTATAGTTTTTAAATCACCATTTTATTCAGAGCAAATCATAACCTTTCTTCTGTTAATAATCTCTTAATGCAACACTTGTCAAGCCATTTTGCACCACGTCCTTTTCTAACGAACTTTGCTCTACTCACTTAATGCACCCCATTAACTAGCACAGTGCTATGCTTGTGCCTCTCTTGCTTCCACTTCCAACAGCTGAACTCTCCAGGGACCACAGTGCACAGTTTAGGAACCACTGTTTTGTGCAAAGATTAAAGGCCAGCACAGACAATCTGAAAACCAGCACTTTTGCCCATGTTCTGCTCATTCATTTGAGTTGTGTCACATTGTAGACAGAAATTAGGGCTGTAGAACAAAAGCAAAGGGCACAATATTGTGATTCCTGCTGCTCTGCTTTGTAACACCGTCTAAAACCAAGCCTGTCCATTTATCACACAATTTCTTAATTAGGTTTAACATAATTAGTCGTATCTTTAAAATGCCTGCATTCCTGAGGGGTGTGGATTAGGAATGTTCAAAATGGCTGTTTTTCTAAGCCACGTTGTTACATGAAGAAATCCTTTCACTTAGAAGTATTTCTTGGCACTAGAGCTCAATGAGGGCATTTAAAACATTTTGTATATTATTTAAAGTCACTCCTGCTAAGGAACGGAAGAACACCCACCTGAACTTATGCAATTGAACTTTGTTCTTAGATGCATTGATGTAGCCTCAGACAGAATTTACCCATTCCTTATAAAGTTACTATAAACACTGTTTGTTGACACAAGAAGGTCTGTGACTATACAAGTCTTGCCAAGTTACAACACGTACTGTTAGTGCACTACATCTTTTAAACATATTAAGATTTGTTTATTTAAAACAGCATTATTTGGTTAATAAAATATTCGAGACTGATATACAATAAGGTTGAAACCAATGCTTTAAAAATTTTTATTTTCAGGTCTGAAGTAGAGAGTACAAGCTTTTGTGTGCTTTCTTATCAGTATTACATGGCTGAAAGCTGTCAGCTGTTCGCATGCCTTATTAATAAATATGCCCAGATCATAAAGCTTTAACTGTATTTGCACATTGCTTTTATTACTAGCCTGTTTTATTCATGTTGGCACAGGTAATCCATGCAAGGTAGTTACTCACACCTCATAAACCACACTACATTCTCTTTCTGAAATAACTAGGAACTTAGGAAAAAAATATATATCTAAAAGCAAGGGCACTTGTGGCATCAACTCAACATGTCCATATATTATAAAACCTAGACTTCTAATATGACCACTGCAGGCAAGAAATCACTCTGTTTCAAATTCTGATGTTTATAAATACTAAAAAGAAATTAATATCTGCTACGAGGAGACAAGTATTGCAAATACACATTAGCGTACCCAGCATTAGACACTAATGAGTGTGTTCAGTGCTGTGGGCATTCACATTATTAAACATAAATACATATAATCTTTAACAAGACATTTCACCCAAAGTGCTGACCACTGAAGGACCAAGTAAAATATTCTTCCTGGTTTTGAATTTCTTTTAGAAGTGTGTAATATGTAAATCCAATATAGTAAATGCTAAATTCTAAAAAAAGAAGGCTTGAGAGTGTTTTTTTTCCAGATAATAAACACAGTTGCATTTGGAAATTTAATTTACTGTGTTCTACAAAAAAAAGAGAAAAAGCCTTAAGATTTTGAAGCCTTTGACTAAAAAGTTATTGAACACTTTTGAATCAGGTAAAAGACTGGTCTTTTGTTGGTCATTCAGAGGTACAGTATCTTTGTTTTATTATGTAAAACTCCACCTTAATTAAAATGAAAAGAAATACTTAGAGGAACTTAGGACTTGTCCTAGGCATCTGTTACAAGACATAAAACAAACAGGTTTCCATACAAACAGCATTCATCTTGCATAGTTTTATACAGCATTGATGTTCAGTGATAGTTAAAGGGCCCTATTCTCAATTTTATATATCTATCTATGCATCTTTCCCCCTTCATATCTCAAAGGTAACATGTGGCAGCAGAGTATCAGCAGTTGTGGTATTCTACCCCTGTGAAAGTTACAATGCTACATAATTATTCACAAATTTCTGGTTCAGATATGTGCAAAAATTATACCTTAATATAGATATCAAGGGCGGGTAAGTGGATTCCCTATTATTGGACCACATTATGAAGCAGCACAAGTCAAAACAGGAAATTTATTACATGATAATCCTCAGGGTATCTCTGTTCTTCATTCAGAGATATCACTGTACCTCATATAGCGATATGTAAACTAGTTTTAATCTCACTTGCTCAGACACCAGCTGGAGTCAGGGCATGTGTTACAGTGCAGGTTATCTGGCCAAGGAAGTTTTCAGGACTCTAAAGCTAGTCCGGCTCCTGCTGAAAAGGAAATTTTCAGGACTCTCTCTCTAGCTAATACGGAGCCTGCTGAAGTCTGTGCTGCTGCATTTTCACACTTGCCACTGCACACGCGAGCTCAGCTACGCTTACACACACTGCATTCACCTTTCTGCAGCACTGACTTCAGATTTACTACATTGGATCCAATCTCCCCCTTGCTCACTCCTTCTATGCATATTCATACTATCTCTCTGGGCTACTGTGATCTTCTCATACCCTAATTTACTGCTTCAAGCCCTTTCCCTGACTGGAGTGAGTCATTCTGCCTATTCCCCTTCCCTTCCCTGCCCCACCCTAACTATCTCTCATGTCAGTTGGTGAAACTGGCTTTCCCTAGCTATTCCCCCTCCCTCCAGCCCCAGCTGCAGTGTGAGCTTCCCATCTCCTCAATGCCTCATCTTTTCACACTTCACCAGATGCCCCCAAGGTGGCTGCAAATGCTCTCCCTTCTCTGATCCAAGCCTCCCTTCCCCCATTCCTAGCTTTTCACAGGCTAACCTGGGCCACTTCAGCTGGCAATCTGGGCTCCCCTGTGAGTGTGAAGAGGAGATAGCCCCAGCTGTGCTGCCTCCCAGCATCTGCACAGACTGCAGCCCTGCCTAAGCTCTGACCATCTCCCAAAATGCTGTGCCCTTCACATTGCCAGTGAAGAGGGAGCTTTTAGGGATGTTGAGGGGGAAGGTGGAGAGGGAGACACACACATAGACACCTGCAGATTAGAGGTGAAAGACCTCATGAAATTCTGAGGCATCGCAAGCCCTAGCATTTTGCATCCTCCCAAGGAGTCCAACTCCCTGTTCTGATGTCGACACTAAGAGACCAGTCCCAGTCAGTGGTAACACAGAAATCTTCTTAAAGAATATCTTCAATGCAGTCTTAATATATAATATACTGATATGAATTCTCTTAAATAACAGAGAATAATGAACACCGTTTTGTTGAATGACTTTGAAAAATCCAAAGGAAATCTAGAATTGTACTTAAAAAGTCAAATATGAGTGAAAAAATATAAGACTTCCATGATTATAATTTATTCCTCAGGAGAATATTATCAGCCAGATCTTTGGATTTTGTAATCAATGAAACCATATTTAAACCAGCCCAGAATCAACCAAAAACAAAAATCTGTTTGCTATAGAAAAAAAAAAGGCTCTGCATATAAAGTACTAGTATTTTAGAATAATTCATGCATACAAAAATCTGACCCTGTAGCACTCTCACAAGATCACAGGTAAGATCAGTGAGAACAGGGATACCTACTGAATAAATAGAGGTCATACATGGCAAAACTGCTACAGGCAGGGCAGGTTGTTACTGTTCAAGATGCGGACTGCCTGCAGCTAACTTAACTCTCATCTACAAGTTTCTTTTATTCCCCCCCACCCTGCAAGTTTTGGATAGTTTTTCATCCATGAAAAGACTTCTTAAAATGGCCATTACCCATAGGAGGGAGAAGGCAGAAAATGCTATGTCATTCATTCTAACTCAAAACACAAGGTTAAACAAGGTACAGGTGGCACTAGAATGTGGCCCACAAGATGCATCCTCAACCTCAGAAACGCTACTTCAAAACTGTCAGTGCTGCAAGCTGTCAGCACACTGATCATAATTCTCACTTAAACAACTTACTATTAATAAAACTTGAATAGTGATCGCTTTTCATTTTAACTCTATTTTCTGTCAGACAAAAGTGCTGTCTCCAATAAAAAAGTCAGTGATACTTAAAAATTAAATATTATCAGCGCTACAAGGATTGCTCTTTTGCAAAATAAAAGGTTTATAAATAACTGTCTGAACAACTTGAAAGTTGTTCTTAAAAAATTAGAAAAGATCACTATGATCTTTTGTTGGAGCCCTTCAACTGTTTTTCAGTGGGAAATGCTACTAAAATTCAGGACGTGTTGCATTTACATTAACAAAAGGAATAAAGATTACACGCCTGTGGTGTTATGCTGCCTTATGAATTTAAAAAAAAAGAATGTTAATTTACTATAGGTGGTAAAAAAAAAGATGTGCTTTTCCTAAATAGGTGGGATAGAGTAGGGAACTTTTGCAAGGTGTCTCCCACTTCTAGCTGTGCTGGATGGATGCGTGTCCTTTGTGTTCATCAACATGAAGGTCCAGATGTAGATTCCTACATCCCACTGATACTGATGGGAATTAAAAACCAAGACAACTTTGAGTATTTTTTTCTGGTAGAGGAATGGAAAACTGGTTTTGAATTAAAAGCTGGCCTTACCAGCCATCTCCATTCCATTAAATGTGAGAGCAGCTTATAGCTAGTTGTCATTTTCCATCATGATTTGAGAATAAAGTCACCTACTGTGCATGTGTAAGCCAAGTGCACTAGTAAGGTTGACCCAATGTGCTTTCCTCAGTCTTACTGGGTTAAGGAAGGAGTTAATTCTCTTCCCACTTTGTTTTCAAGTTATGGATTATCTCCTAGGCTTCCCCAGCTACATATGGATTCAAGGCAGACTATTTATTTGGAAAGATTCTAAAATATTTGATGCTATGAGGTAGCACCACAAGGTAATGGAAAAGCAAGCCACTTTTCATGGAAGAAACACTGATCTATTTATTTCCCTTTGAAAGCTATGGCCTTTGGTTCTACAAATTATTGTTTGTGTGGCACATTCATTCTTGTTATGAAGGCAAATTACTTGTTCCAAAGGACTTTTCCAGTTGTTCTTAGACACTGTTGTGTAGTCTAAGCAGTAAAACTGCTGTGGGTAGTTCAATTGAAACTGTATTTGTGCGTTACTTTTTACATTACAGATTTTAGTTAATTTAAGTATTTCCCTAACTGTTGCCTGGTTCATTTGGTTTGGGTGTTCACTTAGTAGGTTATTGTATGAACTTTGCAAAAGCATGTTCTGCATTTACAAAAGACGTTAAACTTCAGAAGTATCAACTTCCTAGCTTTTACCAAGAGAAGTGCTAGTCATGGTTATCAACTTTGTAATTGCCCACTTCGTCATCTGTTTTCCCTCAGCATTACTGACTACCAACTCTTCTTTAAACATTGATGGCATGGGCATGCTTCTTGCACAGTGGTTTATCCTTCTTGGAGTAGAATGGCTGACCTTCCAAATTCACATGGCATACCTAGAATTAATAATAACTACAATCAGGAATCATTAAAAAAAGAGAGAGAAAGAGAGAAAGATGTGATTATCAGTTTGAACTGTGTTTATCTTTAGCCCCCGCATCTCTTTGGAGAAGTGCATCTGATTTTCTGGATCAAAGTGCACACCTTGGTAGTTTGCCTACTTAGTGTTGAAGTTAGACTCTTGTTTGCCATTAGCTCTCCTCTGTGTATCTTCCTACCACAACTCCTCACTAAGTTCATTAATTTCCATTAAAATGAAGTCTGGTACGCGGTCCCCTTGGCAGCTTCAGCATGTCCAAGCAGTGCTGGTATAGACCATCAAAGGACAGTGGCACGCTCGAGCACACACAGCCAGCTCAGACTTCAAGACCTACATTTGGATCCTTGTAATGTATGATTTTACACAAGCTCTGGTTAGGTGCCATGGTCCCAGGGGTCCCATCCTGCCATTGTACCACCACTCATTCCTACTTGGTCTTTATATGAACGCTTATGTCATCAAGGAGCTGTTCAGACAGCTGGTATAATTGGAAACTAATTACTTATTCTTAACTAGGTTATTCTTCAACCCATACTGTTCTCTGCCTGGCTGCGTAAGTGCCAGTGTTGACATAACAAAGCATGTGAGAACGCATGGCCAAGGCACAGCAGCCCAGGTTTAGATCAGCTTAAACTGCCCTGGAATTGCACAGATATCCTGGGTAGATACACACAGGGTAGTGCAACACCACTTGCAAGGGCAGAGTTGACTGGAACCCCTTAAGGAAGTCAGCAGATCAGAATCTAGGAAGAAGAATAAATGGTGTTCTTAATGCTTATGGCCAGCTTAAGACCAGTGAGTGATAACATCAGTGATGGGCTACTGAAAAAGAAAGGAAAATCACATGAAAGGATATAAGGATTGCATATTAGAAATTCAGAGTCATGTGTTTATTTGCATTTGACTTAACCTACCAGAAGAACTAAAGTTAGCTCCTAACAAAAAATGCTGTGAGAACTGCATTAACAAACTGCCACCTCCACAGAAAATTGGGTTGCTAATTTAAATAAATACATAAGAATGCAGTTAAGAGAACAAGCAAAAAAGAACATCAACTATTCAGAGAGAGTCTCTTTTGCAAGTGATGAATAGCTGTTAGTTTGTGAAGGCAACTCACTGTCTTTAGTATTCCTTTCTATGTTGGAATTTCAAAAATACTTCAGTTTTCACGGGATACATTTGGGTCCCTCACTTTCATGTACCCTTGAAAGACCGGTAGCTAGTTTAGCTTTAAATATTTATACACTTTTCTATACTTCTTATGCTCCCATCTAAATTTTCAACAAATATTGGAAATTGTTGCTGTCATTTTTTGTGTGGCCAACATACTATTTGTAGCTAATTAGATGTTCTACTTATTATTTCTTGAGGAATAATATGTTGTGGAGTAGCACAGCTTTATTGGAACCATATGAAAAGTACTGTTTATCATGTAGATTTTACTCTTTGTACGGAGAATGTGGGAATAGGCAACACTATATAGCTGTGGCATGCATGCCACAGATAGATGAGTAGTTCGACCCATTTCTATGCTAATTACTATTCATTCTCTCTCTAAATAGACCCCTTTTTCCAAGTTTCAACAAGCATTCTGCACAGCAATACAAACTGCACCGCTCTGCAAGTAAGATTATGGCCATACTGTTCAGTATGGTGTTAATTTATTTTAAATCCTGCTTTATCTTTAGTTGGTAAACATTAGAAAGAATAATAGCAATAGTACTATGTATTACTGTATGCACTGTCTAGAACTAGAGATTTTATTAGAAAGTGCTCACTTGTGATGGTCAAATTCAATAATTCTAGGTAAAGTTTACAGACGAGAAGAGAAATTACTCCCATCCTTCTCCAGCTGCAAGTGAAAAGTGAAATTCAGTCCTTCTGCATCCTTAGGCATATGTTAGTCATTCCTGCTTTCAGGTCTTCTGATGTTACTTGACAATTTATGAGTATAAAAGAAATGAGACAATATTTGGTATAGCACTTACAGCACAAATGAAGCAGGTATCGTGCCAAGTGTGTCCAAGAGCTTCAATGAACTTATCTCCAGCTTCAACAGGAAAATCACAGCCATGGCATTTTGTGCTGAACAAAGCAATATAATCTAAAATAAAACAAAAAGCAAACTTAGATCAAACTCTTAACCTACTTGTATTAAATCCAAGAGAAATAGAAAGTTTCCAGAGGACGAATTTTTGGATTAGTGTTGTTCAGTTTCCAACTACATTCACTGAAATGCTTACACGGAAATTTGCTTCTTTTCTTTCAGTATTTACATACAAACTCAGTGTAAAACCCCATGTCAGCATGGCAGTTATCATCACAAACATAGAAAATTAATAAAAAATGAATGAAATTTGAACTTATGTTTCTCACATTAGTTTTGAATTAGCTTTAATGTATGCGGAAGCTATTCATAAGGACAAGTACGGTTACGGTCACACAAAACACAACACAATGGCCAGTGAGTGTCACCTTAGGGGTGGTATAGAGCATAGTTTAAGTTTGCTTGACTGGATTTATGTTCTCTCTGCACTAAGAGAGTTTGGAAGCCTCATACTGGCTGGTTAACATTTGTTTACTTTGAATATCAAGTGCAGTTTGCAAAGACGTGACATTGAGAAAGGTTAGCAGAAATTCTAAAGGTGTATGGAATTCATGAGAGTCATTAGAGGTAATGGCAAAACCTCTAATTTTAAAGGGTGCTAGGTCAGTCATGCCGTTTGATTTTCATTCTTCGCAGATTTGTAAAATTTGATTTACGCAATGGTAAAGAAGGAATCTCCAGAGCGAAGTAGGGCCAAAGCTCATTAAATGGACAAGGTGGAGCTTACAGAGGGAATACCACTTCAGCCTTAACCTGCTTCTGGACTGTTGCAGGCAACTCATTTGCATGGCAAACAACATTTATTAAACCTTTTTATTATCCTTTCCGTAGTTTGGGAAAACCTGGCCTTTTCCTTCGTCAGTTAGCAAGAAGCAGTTCATGTGTTGCAGCACTCTGAAAACAAAATGTGCACTACCATATGCTGCACATCTGTAAAGAGCTATCCTTTCATATATGTTGGCTGATGAGTTTTAGGGTGAGGTAGTAGTATCAGAGGTCATAATTCAAGCAACTTAGTGGAGAGAATGCGGGCAGCAACCCACACATATTGTACAGAGGCACTACCAGAACCCTAAAGGAAGAACTTTTTAGCCCATAACGTGTATATTTCTAGTGAGCAGAACCTACCAGGGAAGGGAGGGGTACAGGGAAGAAAACGTAGGGAGGGGAATACAAGTGAATTATAATACGTAAGGGAGAGAAATGAGGTAAGCCATTCTAGGACAGAGGCAAAAGACCAGTAAAATAGAGAGGGAAAGATTTGTATATGCAGAGAATGGAATCCATGCTGGATGGGGAACTGATTTTATTTTGTTCTTCAGCTTCTTTATTCTTACCTTGCTTCCATACAATGTGACACACATGGTTACTGAGCAGAACTGTTCAGTTTGCCATACCTTTCTCACAGTAAGGTTCCCCGTCCTCCATGTGAAAGAGGCTATTTCCAAACGGCTTCTTACAAGCAGCACAGACAAAGCAACTTGTGTGCCAGGTCTGTCTTAGGGCGTGCATCACTTCCTGAAAAACAAACAAACAAAAACCTCCAGTGGAACAGCATGCCCTCCAAATACCTAGTGGTGACAAACACAAGGCAGAGATGTTTGTAATTTTTCCCATCTCTATCAACCCACTCCCCTCCTCAAAAGAAAGCTGTATGACGGAAATCGGGCTCCTTTAGAAAGGAAGAGGAAATAGGACTGCAAACTTTCTAGTATTTGCCAAAATGAAACAACAGACAGCTGTTTGTATCAACATGCCCAGTTGCTGTTGCAGGAGAGATTCTGCACAAAGATTCTGATTATTTTCTCCTTTGTTATGACATGACTAGTATGAACTCTTTAGTGTAAGAGTATGATTTGTTAAATAAATTTTAAAGAGTAAATGATTAAAATCTGATGTTTCAAAGCAACTTAGATTATGTACTAATTTCTTTAAGCTTCTCACAAGAATGCTTCAGAAACTACTGTGAAAATCTACAAAAATATAATTAAAAATAAGTCCTTAGATTTTAACTTATGTGATTTTTGAAAACGAGTCTGCATGTCTGCTCCTCAGCCACGTGTTCATCACAAAACCCAAATTCCATGCAACTCATGTTCTCTTGAACCCAGTATCCAGATTTTATCAGCTTCTTTCTTCTATCCAGTGTGGAGCAATCTTTACTACTGGTCCATTCTTAGCTTGTCATACAGATGTCCTCCAAGTCCAAAAACTGCTGTACTGAGCCCTGATACATGGTTACCGGCTAATTTGTCAATCTTACTTGTGCCCAAAAGGATGATGTTTGATAGTTTATTTCTGTCAAACAGTACAGATTTCAATGGCCAGCTGCACATAACTGGTGTGAATTAATTTTCATTAACTCAGTGAAACAGCATTGATTTACACCAGCTGAGAATCTAAATCCTATTTTATGTTGCTTCCAATTATATATGTAGACTCTGATTCTCTTTTAAAGATTATTTTTAATCTCTATTGACTATGACAAAAGAGATTGAAGTCCTCTTCCATGCTTTCAATCTGATGAGTAGACAAAGTAGTCTAATTTATGTTTGCCATATCTCTCATTAGAGAATGACCATTTGAGATTCATTAACTTCTGTTACTATTTGCAAAACAGCTATTATTGATAAATAGGTTTGGATGCATTTATGAACCTCGCTGAGCTAAGAAGCAAAAAAACAGATTGAGAATCTTATTAATATAAATAGGGGCAGCTGGCATCTTTGCTATTTTCCTGATGAAAATCTGTAATGGGGAACTGATTTGTGCCAGCATTAATTAGGTAAGTTAAGTCAGTACTCTGCTATAAAATTACTCCTACTGCTGTAGCAGCAAACTTGGTTGGAGCCAGAGCTTCACTGTAAATGTCTGATGCTGCCATCCTTAACTGGCAGTTGGAAAGAAAAGCATCTAGTCTGTCAATGCCGGCATTTAGACAGATGTCAAAAGGTGACAGCTAAGCAGTGAGAAGCCAGTATGGTACTCCTTACTTCCTCATTGAAGAGGATCGTCGTGTATTTGCTGTAACGGCATAAATACACTGCTAAAATTATCTTGCAGTATTTCAACCTCCTCACCATCTAAGGTATATGTAAAGCAAATTGATTTGTACCTAAACATGAGTACATTAAGACAAAAATAGCATCTATTTTTGCCTTTTTGTAATTCAGATCTTTGTATTTACTCTGTATTTTCCTAACAATAAGAAGTTAGCAGAATTCCTCTTGGCAGCTGTGTTGCTAGCTAACAGTGATGTGCAGCAAAAGCAATGGGCTTCTTCCCAAGACCTCTGGCTTTTTTGAGATTTAGACTAAGTTCTGTATAAGAAGAAAAACCTCAGTTCAAGTCTCTTAGTATAAATTTCAGGAAAAGATACATAAAAGTAACATAGCATGTATCAGATAGCAATGAACTATTCAGAAAGTGTTACTTATTTTACATGGTGAGATGGTAATTGGATTACATATTTGGTCTTTGAGTTGAAGAGGGTACAGAAATATCCAAGATTTTGGTAAAAATGCTCATACAATAATATGCTACTCATTCTGAAACAGTCATCAGGCTGGAAAATCATTATGAAAAAGGGAGGAATAATTAAATATCTACATTCATTGCTTATAGTCTAAACTATTTCACTATTTCAGTGGACCACAGAGTTGGAGAAGGTTAAGCTTGTTCTCTTACCCCCATGATCTTAGTGTGACACCTGGCACAGGTTGGTGCAAAGAACTGTTCATAACAGCGCTCACAGTACACACTATTCTGCTCTTCCACAAAGCACATATCAGCCAAGGATGTCTTGCAGTAAGCACAATTGAATTCTTCTGGGTGCCAAGAGCGACCCATGGCTACCAGGAAAGGACCCCTGCAAACAATTGTAATGATCTTATTTGTATTGCAGAGATTGAATAACCGTGATTACAAATGCACTTTGTTAAGACATCACATACATGTATAACAAGCACTCTACCTGAACTGTGAAGGTGCATATTAAAATAAGATACAGAAGCCTGAATAGAAATTGGTCTTTTTCAAGGTCATTACTCAATCACGTTGGCAGTTGTTTAAAATATTTCATTGTCGTTTAGTCACATACATTGGATTTACAGACAACTTTTGGAAAAATCAGCAATTGTTTTCATAACTGCATATCTGTAAGTGGCCTTTATAAATAGCTGCAAAGACACCAGGAAAAGGTCAAGATTTGTAACACAGAAGATAATGCTGCTATTTGAAAGGCAAATTTCGAAACCTACACCTCCACATTTCACAATAGCTCCTAAAGTCTCCTGCCTTCTTTTCATCTGAGGGAGCACTGCACATGGCATGTTCTAGAAATGTCACACTACCAGGTGACAATTTGCTGTTTGATTATATGGAAGACGTTAAATTTGTTTTAGTGATTTACTCTTAATTAGGTAGGGATTATTACTGGAGTTGTTCCATTTCAGTATATATAAAGGACAATAATCAGCAGCTCTACATCACCAAACTGGCTCCTTTTAGTGAAGGAGACTGTTGTTAAATGTGGATAACTTAAAGCTGGTTAGCAGTCCACAAGGTAACAAGGGGCACCCATCCAGCAGAATGAACTGGGAGGGAAGAAGGGAGAGGCATGCTATGAATCACTGGCAGAGTGTAGGCATTATCTCTTCCTTAGACACAAAAGCAACAGTTACATTTGGCTGATGTTCCAAGATATTGTCTCATTCTTTTTTTCTCCATAATCCTCCCCTCTGCCCCCCAACTCTCCTGATGAAGCTGTATGTGCTCCTTCAAGGGGTACCTTAGGACCAGAAACTTGTTTAAAAAACAAACAGTGATTTGCCACAGCATCCAAGAAACAAACAATTAACATGTATAACTTTGCAGTGATAAAAAGTGAACCACACAATAGCAAAATGAGCTCTGGAAATGTTAGATGTTAATGAAGCAGACAACAGACAGCCCTGCTGGGTAATTTAACCAAGTCTTAGGCTCTGGTACTGTATATTAATGTACAATAACCAGTCTCTCTGCTTCATCCCGCTTCAAAACCTCATGACCTTACCGAATTATGCTGTTACAATGCCCGCAGAGAGGAGTTCGGCTGCTGGCTGGAAAACGCTCAGCCCTCTGAAATGTTCCTCGGGCTACTGCAGGAGCCTGGGAAGAAGTTGAAACTGGAGATGGGTAAGCAGGAGTTGAGGCAGGAGACGGTACTGGAGCTCCCCTTGGCAGGATGTGCTTTGTGACAGTGGTGGTAGTTTTTCCAGGTGCAAATTTCTGGGAAAAGGAGTCATCTGTAACCCAGGGAGGGCGGCTTGCAGGCTCAGCGTTGGCAGGGGTGTAGGAATGAACTGGTGCTGGTGCTGTTTTAAGTATCCCAAAAGAAACCAAGAAGTATTTTAAAGTCTTTTCTTCTGATGGCAAGACAGCAACACTTACCAAAGGGTACTCCACAACACAAAAAAAATAAAAGCTTCAGATGACATTTAATTATAGCCTGTCCCATTGTTGCTCATTAATTCTGGGCTGAAGCCAACGATATCAGCAGAGTCACTGACTTTTAATTCACATGCATTACAGAAGTCATTGCCTCCTGGCTTTTACAGATTTTATGGAGACCATTTTCAGGGGCCTCTCTTCATTTTCTAGTAGGAACGGACATGATAATTCTGTGATAATTTCAGACTGCTGTATAATATGTTTAAGACAGGTTAAAAATAGAAAGGCCAGATCATTTAATAAAATTTTAGGCCGAATTCCTCATAATTGCTGTAAGAAGTTATGCTTAAATTCTGATCTTATTATATTCATTAAAATGCAGCCACTTCCACAGATGTCGCTGTTATCATTTTTAGGTTTTATTCCTAGGTTTCTGAAGAAGAACAGGCTCACACAGAGAGCACTGGAAGCAATATTGAGGGAGCCAGTTCAGCTCACGTGACCAGCAAGACAAAGCCAACAGCATTTAGAGGAAGACCAGATTTGCTGTTACGACTGATCTTAGTTCAGTTCTTGGCTCAGCCGCAGACTTCCTGTTATAACTTCAAGCAAAGCATCTCTCTGCCCGAGTTCTCATGTATGAAATAGAAATATTACACTTCCTTTCTTCCACCCTCTGGCTATCACAGAAGATCTTCAGTCACTGAGTTTGTCTGCACCAGGCTCTGACCCTGGGTGGAGCTTTATCACAAAAATAAGCAGAAACTAGAGCCTGTGCATACTGACAGGCTTTCCCACTGCTCTGCTCTTTATTGAATCTCGCATTGTGTAGGACTGAAGTCACTGCCCAAGAAACTGCCTCACTCATGCCAAGTACAGAAGCACTAAAAGCAGTTTTTCCTTCGCAAGGAAAACAAAGAAATGAATAATTGTTGGTTTGTGTGAGGAGGCACAGAAGCTTGGAAAGCTGAAGTGCTTTGCCCAAATGAAAGTGCACAGACCTGGAAACCTAAGCCAGTTCTCCTGCCGTCTAGGCAAACACTCTGGGTAGATCCCAGTGCCAATAAAACGATGACCAAATACAACATTTACAGTTTTAAGGGGCTGGCAGGTAGAAAAGTGTTAAAACCAAGAAGACGGTTCAGAAAATAACATAGATCTTTCTGGATAATTAAGTGTTGAGAAGATTATGTTCTACCTAACACTCCCTAAGCCCACACCCTGCCACGTAGATTAACATACACTGATTATTGGCAATGGCAGGTGCTTAAATCACATATATATCGATCTGCTGTGACTGCTCAGTGATCTCCAATTTTCTTCTTTTTATTGACTTCAGAACTGAATCTAGTGCATCTTCTTGATAAAACTTTCTTCTGCTACAGTATCAGAGTTTCCAATTCACAAAACTCTATCCCACCTTAGCTCAAGGCTTCTCTTTTTTTTTTAACTTGGGAATGGTAAACAGTGTTTAAAGATTTCAGAACAGAGAGTTTATATGCAATCTCTTTAAACCCTGGGGCTGTTGCTATTTATGTATTATGGTATTAAGTTAGGCAAAATTAGAAGGCGATATTTCATCTCTAATTGGTGAGTTCAAAAGGCTCCCCATATGAGGCTCTCTAATTAAATAAGGTGACTTCCAGCTCACTCAGTTCTGTGAAAGGATTCCCCACCCCCAAGAGCCAATTATTGTTCATGCAGAGTACAGCAGTATATCCCACAGAGGGCCTAACACAAGTCAGATATTCAAACCCAGAGTTCTAGAAATGAAGAACAAATACAGTCAGGTACCATTTTCAGGATGTCTTTAGCAAATTCAGCTTACAACCCCTGAATTTTTCACTTTCTTCCTTACTCCCTCCAGTTAGTTTATTCCAACCCATGTAGACAGCATATGATTTATCTGAGTTCAGATTATCTGGACTCCTTTAAAGGATAAACACTGGGTAAAGGTCTTTCTTTCATTCTATTTTCTATTACTTTTTACTCTGTCTTTGCTACTTGCCATGGTAAAATGAAGCAGCAAAGTAATTTTTTTCTCCGGTTGCTGAAAGAAGATACCAGGGGAATTATTGCAAAATGACAAATGTTGGGCGTTTGCAACTGCTCCAAGTTCTCTGTTCAGTCATTATAATTTAATTTTACAGGCTGGATTTATTGTAACATATTTTCCCCTTGTGAACAGGCTGGAATTACTATTGATTTAAAATAGTGACATTGCCATGTATTAGAAAGGTTTCAGTAAATCTGAGATTTTAGCTGTTGTTATTAAGAGGGAATTATTATCTTGTCTGATAGTTACATCCCTAAGCTTATATGAAAAACTCTTTTGTCTTAGTAGCTACGGCCATTCAAATTCAGCTTGCACGCTTATGCATTTTGAAGTCTTCAAACATACACGCAACAGATAAAAGGTTGTGTTTGCTGCTAAAAAGTACTAAGATGCAGTATATCAGAGAATAGATTCCCAAGATGTTGGTATTGTATGAGCTGACCCTTAACTGTTCAAAAGTTAATACTTAAAATAATTCAGTAACGCAGCCTCTATCACATTGTTTCTCTCAGCCCTCAGACCCTTTTAGGGTAGGAAA
The DNA here is from genome assembly GCA_033459285.1 of Clamator glandarius. Taxonomy (NCBI): domain Eukaryota; kingdom Metazoa; phylum Chordata; class Aves; order Cuculiformes; family Cuculidae; genus Clamator; species Clamator glandarius. Next base: position 993,598 of record JAUNZM010000165.1, on the reverse strand, counting down.
GAAAGAATGGGACTGCTGTTATCTCTCTCAACAGCCTCAGGAACAAGCCAATTCCTTGCTTCTGGGGAATTTGGAAGTCTCCTTTTCATCTCGTCATTTATGGTCAATGGATATTTTACCCCCAGGAAAAAAGAAAAGGCCTGTTACCAAAGATTAATTTAGTGAAGTAAAGATTCATATAGTTTTAAATGCTCTAGTCTTACCTACTAGCCCACATTGACAGGGTAATTTTGTTTTTAATTTGTTAGTAAAACATGTAACTGTTACTTTTAGTGATAATTTTCCAGTATCAAAGCTGATTTGGTTTGTTCTACACTTACTGACTGCATCACTGAAGTCCCAGATTTTCCTATATCCTCCAGTATGAAGCAGATGACAAAGATAACGAAACAAGTCCTTTATAAGATGCACCATTCTTTTATGTAGAAGAATTTAAAATGAAAGATGGTACATAGTCCTCTGCTTCAGTCTGGAAGAAGCTTAGGATTCAGTGAAATGTTCATGGGGATCTGCAGGAATCTTTCTAACAGTTTCTAAAAGAGCAGATCAGGCCTCCAACCAGCAGCACTTCTACAGGCATGACTAGCCCTACTTGGACTTGGAGATTTAAAAGCAAAGATCTGTTTTCTTACTTTGAGGTGTCATGTTAATTCATGGTACAGAACTGGCATTTAGGTTGCTTGGAATGTATGAAGGCACCAGTCTAGCCTGGTAAAACGTACAAGAAAGGAATACACAAGTATTTTCCGCCACCTAGTGGATCTTTTTTGGAAAAGAAATCCATGCTCCTTTTAAAAACAGGCTATAAAATTTATGGGACAGAGAAGGGAAGAGATTATGGAGTTCACAGCTTTCTCTACACGAAGAAAACAAAGCAGCAGAAAATTCCTGCCAGAATTAGGTTACTCAAAGCTGTACTCTCTTTGAGGTGTAGAGTTACTGCTTACACCTATCTGAGCCAGAAACTCAACCTTGCATTTTGAGATTAATTTCAGTTCAATCACATTTTGCCCCATTATTCTTTTCAAACTGAGACAGATTAAAATAGTCCTGTAAAACCTCTTAGTGACTGATTCAAGTTTCTGGTTATTGCATAAATAAGGTTGTTGGTGGGTCTTTCAAACTGGAAGTTGCTGGCCCACATTTTTGAGGGAAGCAAGTCATCTTATATCCATTCCCACTGAGGGATAACATAAAGGCATTCCTCTCCTATTAACGGATTCTAAATTGCAAACCCTTACAGTAATCTCCCCTATTCAGACCTTTTCACACAGTGTATTTACAAAAATAGAAGTCAAAGAAATTGTTTGCTAAAGCGAGAGTGCAGTTATTGCAACAGCCTGAGGTTGCAGTTATAATGGGAGAAAGAGATGGATTTTTTTTGACCTCGTACATCATCATTTGGGAACAGCTGGTCCTCTCATATTGAGGCTGCATTTTACACTGCAGGACAGAATCTAAGTGCATTGACAGAGTTGGGTGAGGAAGGTTTGAAACAAACCATCGAGACAGTTAGAAAGTTCTACTGAACTTTCCCATCTGTCACAGGAAATGCAGTTTCCTCCATTACTTCCCAAGTGACAGTTTCCCCTTTGCTTGGGAATGCAACTGCAACTGTATTTAGGGCCAGCTCATGTTCTGAAACTGGTATAAAGTGCTAATGCATCAAATATACAAAACTTCTGAAAGGCACCAAAACAAACCCCAGATATCTTCAGTGAAATATCTTTTTAAAGCCTCTTTTGTGCCTGAGTCACTTGGAGGTTCAATTCTGGAGGTATTTTAGAATCATTTATTGTATATCTCAAACTCTTAAGCAACACAGGGAGAACTGACCATTTCTTTCTCTGCCAACCTTGGTGCTATTTGAATTTTGTCTTTGTAATATATCACATTACATATTATTCTGAATGTTCTCCTATCCTCTAGAGTGCATTATGTCATTGCAGTGCCTGCAAAATAAGAATTTTCCACATGCAGACAGAAAACATACACAAGTTTAATTAAGTTTGTTGCATATGTAGTGGTATAGGACGTAGTTTCCATACTGTGTATTTTAAGCCTCTATTGCAAGGCAATAGGGTGCAACCAGCAAAATAAGGAATTGAAAAGATGCCCACCATGGGAGAAAAGAAAAGCATGCGCTCTTATTCTGAGTCTAATTCGACAGCCAGCAAATTCTTTAATAGATACAGCCACTAATTGAATATAGCTTCAATTTATTTCTGTGGCAGGTTTGCATATTGAGAACTAGAGTTTGTATGTCCCTGAAATGAGCATGAGGCTTAATACTAAGTAGTGAATTTAGGAGATATGCTGACTTATCACAGTTTTCTCTGTTCTGCATTATGGAAATAAATCTTCTGTCTTCATCTTCCCTTTTTTTTGCAAGACAAAAATAACATTTGTCTTCAGTGAGAACATGGTGTATGCTGACACACTTAATCAAAAGCAAATGAGGAAAAGCTGGAACCTTTTATTGGCTTTGAGGCCCTTAAATAGCTCAGGATATTTCTGAACTGGTTTATTCCACCTTTATATCTCAGATACAAAGGTCGATCAACCTATTTGTCTCTTTATGTCTGAGTTGCACTGGTTTCATCTCAGTAGATCCAGAGGTAGAGCCTTACAGAAGACAGTTTAAGATTGTTAGAATTCTTGGCCTTTTCATATTTACTTGACTGTCAAGATATAAATTAACATTTAATTCTCTTGCTAAGCTCAGAACAAGCTTAATTTGAAGCAGAACTGCTCTTAGACTGCCTCATTTACTTTGTTCATTTTGAAGGTTCACATTTTGGTCACCAATGGTTTTAGAAGTTCATTCCATTTGTAACATATTAGCATAAAGGGAATTTAAATAACATCAAGGAGCATATTTTCCACAAGAATGAATCAAATATATTCCTTCAGTAACTGGAGATGTGGTAAATGGAAGCATAGCATTATGAAGTCATTCTTTTCTTCAAATGTAAGCATGAGTTTGAGAAGTTCAATAAATAGCCTATCAATTTTGCAAATATATCCCACTCAAGTTACCTACACTTATTTATCTCCTTCCCCACTTCTACATTTGTAAGCTATTTTATCAATTCTGAACTGTCATTGGAATGCTATCTGGGAGCACTGGCTTATCTTCCAAATTTATTTCTTTTGAAAAGTCTGGCTACACATTTTTAGTAGTTTTTTTCCCTTGCTTTTATTCTCCTTCCTCCTTTTGTTCCACATTTCCACTCTACAGCAGAATACAAGTACAACATAATCCTTGATCTTCAGATAATCTGATGCAGAATTAGCAACAAGCAGCATTTAGTTTCATGTTTATAAATCTCTCCTGATATGCATGTATCCTATTGCAAAATGTGCATTTTTTGCTTTCTCTTTTCCTAAAAGAAACGTGTGCGTTTCCTCTGTGAATATTTTCAGTACTTTATCCTGAACCCTTCCAGTACTCTAAAGTCACCTTACCTGGCTGGTAGACAGAGGGCTTTATGCTGGCAGTAGTAACAACTCTTGGTTTTGAGGCAGCAGGACTCTCACCATAGCTTCCAGAAACCGGCACTGGTGTATACGACTGGCTGATGTTTCTAAAAGCAACACAAAGTAATGAGCAACTTCACAAACAGAACCAGTTACTGATAATGAAGCAAGAGATATAGCAGCTGCCAATCCACTCCAAGAGGAATGGTCCTTGAAAGCTAGAGAGAGAATATTGCAAGATTCATTAGCCTTTATCGTTGCTAAGAAAGGCTTGGACAAGTCTTTAAAAAGATAAAATAGCCAAATAAGGATTTCAAATAATCCCAAGTTGCTCTTGTTGTCACAGAAAATAGTTTACTGAAGGAAAACGAAAAACTTATTAAAGGAACTCTCAGTTTACCAAAGGATCAGACTCTGTGAACATGCGTATGAAGTTTGGGTTTTCTGTCTGTCTACAAATAGGCCTGTTTTGTCTAAAAGAAATCAATGAGGACTATCTCACTGACTTAAGAAGATACTGACTCATCACAATTAGTACTACTACAAATACTAGCTACTATACGTACGCATTTACTCTTTTAAAAAAGATTGTAGTGACCTTTAAAAACACTTCTGAAACTAACTCTTTTCCCTATTTAGATAGGAACCACTATTTATGTCTTTTTCTAATGTTCAGATTCGCATAACACTTTCATGATGCCTTCTGCTAAATACACACTATCAAAAGACTTCTGCTTGTTTAAAACCAGCTATTCAAAGTAAACTAGACAGAAAAACAGTAAAACATACTTACCTTTACCTTTATTGATCAGTGATCAATAATTACCATATGGATTAAAAGATTTTAAATCATGTGTCATACAACCTTAATCTGAAAGTGATGCTCAAAAAAGTCTGCTCCTAGATGTGCAGGTCTGTAGGTAGAAAGACTCATTTGAAGCAACCTTAATGCACAAAACACATAAAGAAGTTCCGAGCCAGACCAGCGATACTTAGGCTGTTACAAAGAAAAATTGTTATTCAAAATTCAAGTGTTTCCCAAAGTTAATAGCATGATAAACTCATGCTAATAGACTTATTTGTATGTTCAAGGAAATAAGGTTAAAAACTAAAAACAGCGCACACACAAAATTTTATTCATAGTACCAAAATCATGGCAAAACTAAAAGACGTCAACTACTGAACTCTTACAAATGTATGATGCATATTAAATACAGCAAGGAATACAGAGAAGAGAAACAGTGTGCTACATCATTAGGGGGTTTAGTGAAGTTAAAAGATTTATCAGCATTTCTGCTGAAGAAAAGGAAATAGCGTGTGATTTAAAAAAAAAAAAAAAAAGAAAGAGAGAATAAAAAGATATCCAAAAGATCAAAGAGGTTGTAATGGAACAAGAAGCAATCTCAAAATGCAGTGAAAGCATCTTTACTGAATTTTTCTGTAGCAGCCAATGACACGTGACAGGCAGCAAATTAAATACTGGCTCTGAAAACTATTAGTTGTCAGAAAGAGTAAATATTTCTAGGCAAATCATTTCAGTGTTAATACTTCATTTGTTGCCTAATAGCAGCAATAAACTGGTTTGTTAAGTGTTTCTAGGGTAGAGTAGCTGCACAAAACTTTTTTATACCTCTGCTTTGACTGGTAGCTGATGGAGGTAGAAGAATGCCGGTTGAAACTAAAATGAGACAAAAGTTGTATTTGAAAAAAATATACCAAGAGAATTAGGATGTCTTGTCCTACAGTGAATTCTTATAAGAGGTGCTTTTAAGTGCTAAACAACCCATATGTATTTATAATCGTATAAGATCAGTACTATGTTACATTGCTTATCTTATTTTAGCTAGAAAACATAGTGAAACCTGAATAGCGGTAACAAAAACAAATGAGCCGAATATATTACTCCATAAATTACTCTCATCCAGTTTTGTTTGTTCTTCAGTTGTAGAATCATAATTCAACCACTGGACTGTTTTCTTTGACATTCACCATTTATTTGTATTAATCCAGAAAAATAAGTACAAGTTTCATTTTGCCAATGTCATGGGCTTAAGCTGCATCAAATCCTAAAAGCAAACCTTGAGTCAACCAAAGTCCAAGGATGAGCTAAATTTCCCAGCTCATAAGGCAACTACAACAACCTCACAGAAAAGACAGGCTGGAAGTAGTTGAAGCAACAACGTCAAGCCATCATGTTCAGCTTTCCCCTTGCAGTACCACTCTACTGATTTACTAAACAGGTAGATTTTTCTTTTCTTGGGGAAGCAGCATTATTTCAGCATATTAAATAATTCATTTATGTAAATACAGAAAGTACTTAAAAGCCTGCACAATGCCTGAGCTGACAAGAAAAAAAGAGGGTTCAGAAGGAATGCAAATTCCATCTAAATGCAGAGCAGCACAGGGCTGCATGGCAACAATCACATCCCACGGGAGCACAGCCCACATTTGCCAGAATTACCAGCAACCTACTACAAGCCAGTTATTTTCCAGCTTCTGGAAGAGAGTTTCTTCTCTTTACCACAGACACAGACCTTGGATTAAAATCCTAGTATCACAGAAGGTACACCTTCCTTTTATAATTATAACTCTTTCCATTGTTTCTCCTGGTTTTGTATTCCCAGAGTGCTGTCTCACTGGCTGCCTTGATTTTACCCTCTAGATGGCATAACCAATGGCATAAAGAGCTTTGTAGATTATTTCACGCACTCCTGATAAACTTTCTTCTTTGTAAGTAAGGTTAAGTGAGAAAAGTAAGATTAACATTGCAGATTTAAAAGAAAGAGTACCATGATCAGTTAAGGATTAATAACAACTTCAAACATCCCTCATTTGGAACATCACAAAGATTTTATTCGTGTTAGGTGTTACACAGATGGCCTTTGCTCGCAAAAGCAAAATCACTATAGAACTGGTCAGATTTAAATAGTTAAGGAAATTCTCTTGCATTTTCTGTGTGAACCTTTTTAAGGTATCTAGAAGGAAGAAAACCCAACAAACACTGGAGCAATTGTGGTAAAATCTCAGCCTGGTTCTACCTAAGGATGTTTTACAGGATGGGGATGCTGTTTTAATTTCATCCATACTTTATTTTGAACTAAAGTTCCCTGAATTGCTGCAATGCTCCAGTGGTACGTGTCAAGCTGAAACTGGATTTTCAAGTCCACATTTTGGCATGCTAACGCATTGCTTGATTTCTAAATGAAAACCATCAGGTGTTAAAATATGTGAATTATAAATTTGAAACTAGTTTTAGTCCCTTATGTTTGAATATACTTGACAGCTTTTAAAACAAACATGGCAGTAGTACACAAAGAACCTCTTTCAGCTGCCACACGACCTTCCAAAAAAAGCTGATACCCCCCAAACTTAGTTTGCTTTCTTCACCCAATTATCAGGGAACCAATTTTTTACAGCTCTTAAAAGTTTCTGATTTGCCTTCATGTCCCCAGGCTCACTGAATTACTGGACTTCTAAGAGAGGTATTAGATAAGACAATAACATTTCCCTGCTGATAACAGCTTGAAGTGTATGTCAGCATAATACTTGTTGTCATCTGTTGGCAAGTAAGATTTTAAAGTAGTAGCATATAAAGCTGATACGCTGGAGATCTTGGACTTAAATAATTGTCAGATACGAGCAATAGATTTTCACAGCCTGATGAGAGCACTGCTTTCTGAAATGGACAGTAGTTTTTTTGTAAGTTCACAGAGTCTTTAAATTTGGAAGAGACCTCAGGAGGTCTCTCAGCTAACCTCCTGCTTAAAGATGGGTCAGACAAGGTTGCTCTGTGTTTTATCAAATGGATAAACCTTGAAGAATGAAGAAGCATAACCTGCCTCCCCAGATAATCTGCTGCTTTTCAGAGGGGCAGAAAAGGGTAAAATGGTCCATGCCAATCCAGTGCAGGAGATAAAAGACATTTGAATTGGAAGTAAATTTTAGTATTTCAAGGTGGCATTTTTATCCTTGTTACGCATTAATGCAAGTAGCATCAGCAAATAATGGCTATCTTTAAACTTATTTATTAGCTCCTTATATGGAAATTATAATTAATTGTTCCTTAACTGTCATTTTCAAGACAACAAGGAAAATAGGGCTTTTTAATGGAAGAGCAGATTCATCCTAGAAAATAACAAAAGATATCTGTGTCTCATTCTTACACCAACAGCTTCAACATGAAGAGTGCTTGTCTGTGTTTCAGGAAGTCCATCCATGGTTCCATGATTAACACAAACAAACTACAGCTTCTTAAATGAGTAGCCTTCATTAAAAATGTACACATTCATTAACCATATTGTGAAAACATGCCTTCTGCCTGCTTGAGCAGCCTAATTATAAGAATTTTCTGTGATAAACGATCTGTCTCTGGAAGGCTTCCAGAGATCTCCCACCTTCAAAAGTGATTTAAAAGCTCACAGTGAACATATGTGACTCACACATTCATAAAGGTTTCTGAAGTTTTTAGGCAACTCCCAATATGGCCTTATAACTCAATAGCCCAATTCTAGAATGGCTCATCTGACTGGCAGCATTCTCAGCGTTCAAATCTCCATCTGTCTTCACCTGATCAGACAGCTTCACAGGATAACAAGAACAAAAACCAAAGGAAATTTTATTTCTGAAATAGAGCCATTTCTTAAAATTGGAAAATTCATACCTTTGACATGTAAAAACTGGGATGTATTCTTTAGTGCTCCCCTTCTGTCATCCTATTCCAGGTACTCAGAAATTATCAAAGAACAGAATTTTTTCACTCAAATGTAAAAATACCCTTCTGATCTTGGGCAGGCAATAAAGTAAACATGATTAAGATTTTACCAATGGAGTTCTAGAAGTGATATATGCAACACATCTGTGACTTTATCTTTCTGCATTCCTCCAGAATAAAAGAGCACTATATCCAGTACTACTTCTACACCCAGGCTTCAGAGACCTATTATTAGCTATTATGTACAACATTACATACAATTATGCAATACAGCATATACAAGTCTCACTGAAGCCAGCAGAATGCCTCTTACACAGGTGTGTAAAAATATACCTCTCACAGCAAGATTTGTATCGGTCCTGAGACATAGACCGATGAAACATGAATAGATGTCCTCTGCCTGGCCAGAGTAGTCACCAAGGCTACAATTTAATTTCCCCGTTCTGACTAATGGATGCATTTTGGTCCTCAACTGAGAGGAACACTAAAACCAAGTCTACTGAATTTATACACTAAAACAGTGTATAAACAAGCTCAAACATGCACAGTCATTGTTGCTTAGGAAACAAAGGACTTCCCTTGGTTACAAGAGGCTTTTAACTGCCTACTAAAACAACTATGTAGGGCCCTTATCTCAGAGATACGTGATCATTCCAACTAAGATATTTGTAAGTAAAACAAAGAGGGGCCAAAATAGTACCGATGACATTTAAGATCCTAACCATATCACAGGACTGAATGGAAAAGCAGTGTAAGAATTACTTCTTAAATGCTCCGAGTACTCCTAATGTGAAAATTAGATCTTCTTAAGGTATTTTGATCCAGTAGGAGGTGTCCCTGCCCATGGCAGGAGGATTGGAACTGGATGATCTTTAAGGTCCCTTCCAACCCAAACCACTGCATGATTCTATGATTCTGTGATGGGTACCCACGAATAATGAATTGCTTCAATCACTCATCACTTTAGGATTCTGAAAGTTCATATATAAAACTAGATGTCAACAGCAGTAAACACCCTTGCGTCTGTTCTTGCCTTCTGTTCCTGGTAGTATTCTGGTGACAATTACCAAATTCATAGTTTAATAGAAACTAAAGCTATGATTAGTGTACTTCCACTCAAAGAAGTAGATTTAGATCAGCATTTAATTTTACTTATTATGTTTTATCATCTCCATATGGGAATTATTTCCCCTATGTGATGCTGATAGCTGTGAACAGACATGTTTACATCCTAAAACTCAGAATTCTGATCTGCCATTCTGTAATGATTCCAATTTTGCATTGATTTCAATTATGTGAAGCCACCCAAAATGCTTTCAAGTCTGTACTTGTGCGCAGCATTTAACTGCAGTTTGCTGTGACGCTCTTGAGAAAGGCTGTTATACTTTTTGATGTGTCGTCTCCAAACTTGTGCACCTTAGTAATTTTAAATGGCACTTATGGGTGACTCCTAACTACCCTTAGGTAAGAGAGAGATTGATAATTATAATCTCAAATCTTTTCACTCTTTCTGAAGATGATGTTCAAATAATGACTCTTAAAATCTACTGCTTTCTCCTCCATTAGTCTTGACAAAGTGTTAATGAAAGCAATGAAAAGGCACAGCAGTGAGGCAGTACAGCAGCATTCTCTCTTTCTAGTGATGTTACATTTCCCTATCAGTGGTCTTTCATTAGTCATGATTAAGAGACTAATAACAGAGGGTCTGTGATTCTTGTGATCCTGTGTTTTCACCAAGAAAAAAAGTTTGTCAATGTCACTAGACAAATGTTTTCATTTTAAGATAACAAAACCAGGACAAACCAGCCAGCTGAAATACCTTTGTTCAAAAGGATCTTTTGGTCACGTATCCTAAATCTAAAACTCGGGTGTTTCCTAGCTTGATTTTAATGTGAAAGATGAACAAGAAGGCTATTCCTTTAAACACATCATGCTTTTCAGGAGTCTCTGCGAAGCTGAAAATCTTAAATCAGAGAGAGTAATACAGATTGAAAACACGTTAAGTTAAAAGAAAAAGAAGAGAGCTTTGCAGATATACCTAGACTGAGATGAGATAGCAGATGAAATAGTGGAAGCTGCTAACGACATATTCCTGGATCCATGGAAAGGCTTAGGCTGTGAAAGAGAGCTGGGGACTGCAGGCACTCTGCAGAAGACACATGAAAGCACGTACAAAATAATTTAACAGGGACAAAAATAGTGGCATCAGAATCAAGCTTTGTCGGAGTTCAGATAGAAGGGCACTGCTGCATAGTTACCAGGAACAGGTTTCCTTAGTGAACAGCTGCAGAGTTACAGATGAGCACAACCAAGCACACTCCTTCAGGATGTAAGACAACACACACATATTATGTCAAACCTTAATTCCAGAGTCTTTCAGTGACTAAGACAGACAGTATTTCAGGACAGGACTTCTGTTAATGATACATGTTTTTATGTGTGAGATCTGAAGATGTTTGAGTCTGAGCTAAACTTCTTAATATGCAACCAGTAGTAGGCAAAAGTTTTATTTAAACACAAATCATTGGCACAATTACTTTAGTAGAGGCATTTAATTTTTGAAGCATATATTAGATAATCCATTTTCTTCATGTTACAGCTTCAGCTGAGGGATAAAAATCACTTAAACCATATCATTATTTCATGTGATGATGCCTTACAGCAGTTTGAAATTCCAGAACAATACCTTATTTAAACCTCCTTTGTGCTGGCTGGATGATTGATTTTCTTGTATTGCAATAACGACACTAGGGTCCAGTATGTCACAGTTAGGTAAAAGCTGATTAAAGAAAGAAACTCAGTAGTTGGTATATATAAATAATTTAAGTCAACTAGCAAAAATTAAACAAGAAATGGAGCCAAGAGAACATTTCCAGTTCCATTTGCACACATCTAAGGTATGACAGACTACACCTTAGTTCTCAATTATTTAAAGCAGTTTACATTACTGGAGGTCTGTTTTTCTTTGGATTGTTCAAGCACACTAAAATATACATCTTTAGGAATATTCATGTAGAAGAAAAACCTAAGAGAAAAGAATTATATGCACCAAAGGAATTCACTCCTACTAGCCCCAGAATTACTATAATCTAAGTGACAGCAGTATAAATCCCATGCGTTTCTTCACAGACCGTCTGACAACTTTTAATATACAACCAACTCCTGCTGCATCACACAGGTTACAAACATGTTTCCTCCTTGAAACTCATTTTAGCTCTAGAGCCAGCCCTCGGAGAAAAGAGAGTGGAGACATCTACTAGAAATTAATTGACTTAACACCTTACGGAGCACGTCAATCATCACGTGCACGGGTTTATTGACATATACTCATTGTCTGCCACGTTCACTGACATCTACGATATTGGTAAGCTCAATCCTATGAGGAAATGACATTTTCTAATTTTCCATTTCATGTCATGCTGCAGAAACACTGTTGAAAGAACCTTCATTCAACTCCGACTGCAAGGATTGGATTGATAAGTGGTGAAAAAACATTTCTAGTTTTAACCCTAGACCAAATTTTTTAAAATGTTAACTGTATTGCAGACTTAAAGCTACTTTTTGTTATTTTATAGGCCAGTTTTATTTTTTAAATTCTTTGCAAATGTGAAAAAATACTTCAAACTAAGAAAACATACCAAAATACATAAAAGCATGTAAAACAGGCTTGATACTACATTCTTAAGTCAAGAATGAGTATGCAGCATGTCCAGAGCCACACAGGGGTATCTGCAAAGGACAAAGCAATGAAGCATTACCTTTGGAAGGAGGATGAGAAAGACTCTTGCACTACCGAGGTGGTTGCTGGCGGTGTCATCAGACCGGCTGTATTTGGAGCAGCGGTAGCAGGCTGATGTGCTGAAGCATGTGGTGCAGGAGCAGAGGCAGAACTGGTAGACACCGGAGCATGCTCGACAGGGGTACTAATTAGAGTTAAATTAAATAAAACAAGAAGCATCTTAAGAAGGTGATTATTTAAATGTAGAGCATAAAACCTACTATGTTTGAACCTGCAAACATAGTAGCAGGCTGTGTTACTGAGGGAATAGCACAATTATACAAAGAGAAAAATACATTTGTTAGGCCTTCAGATGTGTAGTTAAGACCAAAATGTTTTTGTTAATTTGGTTAATTGAAATGAATAGTAAGAATAATGAAAATCTCTTATCCTATGGCCATTTAAGTAACCTACTGAACTACTAGTGTCTTTCATCACCTGCTGTCAGAGCACCCACTGCTCATTAATATATTTCAGCCTTGCAGCCTCGCTCAGATTTGTAAAGAACTACTTATCTCTTACAGGCAGACAAACAAATGGGGCAGTTATCTATTAGACAGCTTTGACTTATAGTGTAGTCAAAATCAGCCACTGCTGAGAAATATAATCATCTTTCAGGAGGTTCAGTTGGTTGTTTTCCATGAGGTTTTACATCAAATGGGGGAAAAAACCCAAAAGCCCAACACTAAGTGGACTTACAAGATGCTCATTCTTTGCTGACTACTACAATTTCTTTATCTTAAGTTCACTGAAACAATGTGTACATTCTTTATTCACTTCTCAATAAACCTAACAAAAATCACTAGACCATTTAAAATTAAAAGGGTGTTAAAAAAGAAAAAGAGAGAAACAAGAAAAGACAAAAGCTTAATTTTGGTTTTAGGCAGATTTTGCTCGGGACTTAATGAAGTACTACCCACAGAACAAATAACCCACTGAAAACCACCTAATTGCAACTTGATTTTTCAGATCACTATACTATTTTGGGGCACACAGTTCAGTGATAATACAAGCCTATGTTCCCCAAGCTTAAGGGATATTTTTCTTAATGCCATATTGTTGTGCTGTAGACTCATTTTCTCTAGTAGTTACCCTAATACATCTTTTTTTTTTAAAAAATCAGAGCACTGTTGTGCATTACATCACTGCCTTGTCCATGTGCAGTGGCATAAGAAACTTAATGAATATATTTTTACTTTTGACCCAGCTCATAAGTATATTGCCATATCTCTGGGTTCTTACAAATGACCCCTAACAAGGTGATGGAATTCAGCAATCCTCTTCTCCCGTGTACACAGAACACCCAAAATATTCTTTTCTGATTACAGTAAGCATGAAATAACAAAAGAAACCTTACAGTTCCATGACTGGTTTTCAGGCAAACCTTAGTCCTCAAACATTCTTTCTCTCAGCTTTTCTTCCTATGTGAATTCGTCATTGTGCAAATATTTTCTGTCTTTCAGCCATTCTATCCACTATTCTCTTCTGCTTCTCTCAGAAGCACCAATTCAACAAGATCCTCCTCAGGATCTAGACTGAGTACTTGGTGCCTCAGAACTCATCATACCCCTTGCTCTGCAAGGGACTATCCCATTTCCCCTCTCCTCCTCCCCTTCTCCACCTTCTTGTACTGTTTAGAGGTCTAAAAGATGGTACCTTATTTCAGCTGGATATTTTACAGTGTGATTAGCTGAAAGGGAAGAATGGTTGTTATGCCTACCAATTTCAAAGCTGAACACAACCCACAGCAAAAGCAGAACATAAAGATTTGCTCCTTTCTTCGTTACATACTTAACAAGTGAGCTCCTGAAAACACTCACCTTGTTTGCAGTTCTGGTTTTCAAATCATTACACCAAAACTTTTGCAATAGTTTTGCAACAGTTTATCCATCATAACGTGTATTTGAAATTCAGCTCAGTTCTTCCATCTTGATGCATTTGCGTTAGGATGTAAATTCTCCTGCTTAGCTGATCCAGTACAGTATCAGTTACGCAGCCAATGCAGCAGAGCAGCTGTGTTGTACGTCACAGCTGTGGATCGTGGGCTGGACTGGGACCAGGTTTTAATATTTGCAGGATTGTTTCTGCTCTGTGCAGCAGTGAGCACTGGAATTGTTACATTAAAAGGGTTAAGTCTCAATTCAATGCTTACACCTTTTTGATGTGGCAAGTGGGAAAGGACTGAAACTATACAGCACAAAAATGAAAGGTAATGCATATCCCAAAACTAGGGTTTCATCTATTTTATCCTTCTCTTTTCACTGAAGTGAAAGGGAATTTGTTATAGATTTAAAAAGAATTAAGACTTCAATACCTTGAATGGAAGAAAACCGTGAAGTAAATTGTTGTAAAGATCTCCAAACTGTTAACCATAACACATACTTTATGAAAAATACTTAAAAGAAAGAACAAAGGTAAGAATGTATGTGGACACGGACCTGCACAGAGACAGATTTGAAAGGGACAAACATATAAATAAAATAAATGCAAATATACTAGAATACCTTTTAAAACTGAAAAGAAAACAAATCTTATCTTGCATGCTGTTCGTAAGAGTATCTTTATGTTATTAAAATGTTAGAGGCTTGATCACCTTCCTGTAGGGTAAAATATGTTAATTAAAAGAACAAGGAATTGGAATAAATACAAATGAACCTTCAAAATTAGGGTGATCTGGTTACATTCAATGTATGCAGTTGGTAACTAATTCTCTACACAGTTTTTAGAAACAACTCAGACTAACTTGACTGTATTTTAACCACTAAAAATTTTCAATAATTTTATTTAGATATTAAAATAAAATAACATGACTTATTTTTCCTCAAGATTGCCTCCTTCCTAGATTTCTCAGTCTGAAAGAGTGCAGATAAGTGTCAATGCTGCTTTATAAAACAGATCACCTATTATAACAGCTTCGTTATTATGTACACTACAGAGCTTTTTGTTGTTAGGTTTTTTTCTAATACAGTCATTCTGTACACTTTTAATTTTGACAGTATTTTGATTTTTAAGAAAAACCAAAGAAAATGGATGTTCTCAAACATCTCCATATTTGTGGAAACAAACATAAAATGTGAGTACATTACACGGATGAAAACACACATATCTCTTCTCAGCTGATTGTCACTCATGAAAAGGAACACAGATCAGTAGAGGTTAAGAGAATAATATGGTTAACAACCATAATGAGAAAACACAGCAACAAATGCACTCTAACATTTAAAAAATAAGTGCAGATGACACCTTTTCCTCTCAGTAAAGTCCTGTGTTCTGACACTCTGTCCAGATAACAACTGAGTAGATTATTAAAGCAGTACTTGGTCCCCTTTATGTAATGCATGAAGTTATATTTGTTTCAAATCCTCCAACAGATTTCTTGTAAAGAATTCAAAAAGTAGGGAGCAAGAATAAAAACTAATAGGAAAACATTGTCTCTCATTCTGTCATTTGTAGGGGAAAAAAGTGCAGGAGAAGCTGTTTAGAGGAAGACACAACACAGAAAAGTTTTACACTTGCTTATGGGCATGTGTGTAAAAATGAATAATATCAAGTGCTGTTTCTCTGCAGAAGGTGCTTAGTGACTGCTGTCTTTATGTTGTAGGCAAGATCCTTGCGAGTGCCACTTAAAACTCAGAACTCACATGAACGAGAAGTTGCTGGAATTTGTAGAACTTGGGACATTGGCCTTTTATGCAGTGGGCATTTCTGTCTGAAGGAGTTAGAGGCTGTTATCACCAAACCATTCCAAAGCTCCAAGCCAGGTCAGTTATGCAGTTACACGTCACAGTGTACCTTGGGTTACTGGATGAAGTAAGAGGGACTTTCTGGCCAGGAGGGATGAAACTGGCCCCCCTCTGACTTGTACCCGCTCCAAGCCTCTCAGAGCCCTTGGAGGCCACTGGCCGAGCACTGTCAGTGTTGGCATCCAAGGTGCCTGATTTAGGAGGCTGCCAAGTACTGGAGGTCACATACTGTGGCGCACGCGCAGTAGCTGTAGGCCTGGATAATGAAGATGACAAGGGGGTTTGTAAATGAGGTATTTATTACCATGTCACCCATTTCCTAGTTAACATCAGGTTTTTCAGGAGAGACAGAATTCCAGGCACAGAAGTAACTGGTGGTTTTATTTAAAAAAAAAAAAAAAAAAAAAAAAGGGGGCATTTTACTTCTAAGTTTTCAGAGATACATGTGCTTAATGCCTACCATACAAAAAGCAGCATTTTAGAATGCTGATACCTGGCCCTTCTAGATAGCAATAACCACTTATATGCAGTAAAGCCTTCAGAGAGGAAAAAAATCCAAACCATTGAACCTCATAACTGAAAAATCACTTTAACTCTAGGTTTAATAATCAAGACTATTTATCTGTCTTTCCTTTTTTCCTGGAAAAATATTTTACTCTGTAAATTCTCAGTGCCCTCTTTGTGTTTCCCCAAATTCCTTTTCCCATAGGAGATAACCTGCTATTGCAGATGAAGTCAGGACAAATCATACAATTGTTTGGGTTGGAAGAGACCTTAAAGGCCATCCAGTTCCAACCCCCTGCCGTGGGCAGGGACACATCCCACTGGACGAGGCTGCTGATAACTAATAAACTATCAAGACTATCACCACTTAAGATCAGAAAAGGCTTTAAGAACTTAAAAAGGTACCTTGTGTTAAATCTAGAAACCATATTGCTAGGAATATGAAAATAAGACACTTAGCAGAGGTGTGATGATAGTGGTGGTGGAGAGAAGCTATGGTATACAAACCATGCAATGTGAATGCTATGTGGTATGACACTAACACCAGGCATACAGCAGAAATTGTTCCTGGTACAATACAATCAAATAATAATTTAAAAAAAAGATATTTCAGTGGAGCAGCTGCACGGTTATGTAGACAACTTCACACAAATGAAACTGCTCATGAAATGCTAACATGTGTTACTTGTTTTTTCAATTTAATTTAAATATAGAGTTGCTATATTGCAGTCAAGGCATTTACTTCATTCTTTTTGACATAATTAATTTAAAAATAAAAATGTTTCCCTCCTGCACCAAGTGCAATTTTCCATTGCTTGTCTCATTAGTAATGATAATGCTTGCACTTGGATTTTAACTATGCAACCTTTGTTCTTTGTTCAGTGAGCAGTCTTATGAAAAAAACAAAAATAAAAAGTGGTTGCACATTGCTTCAACAGGAATCAACAAAACAGAGGAAAGCAGTGAGACAGGGTTCTTTTCATGACAAACTAATAAGAGGCATTTTTTTTTTTTTGCTCCATTAAACAACTGGTTGGAGTCACCGATTAAGTACCTGTGCGTTTTAATATATGAACTACTATAAAACAATTATTTTGTCATATGTAACTGCAAAATGTGCTGAGATTCTTTGGGAGGAAATGTCTGAAATTAAAGAACTTAGAAAGATACTATCTCATCAAGGAGCAAGCAAGGTATGCAAGAATCTGGTATTCTTAAAATATCACAAAGGTAATTTTATTTATATTTTAAAAACATCTTGAACAATCTAGACAAAGTTTAAAATGGAATTGTTCTTAGAACTTGATCACAAACTGATAATACTTAATTCCAAGAACATTTGGTAAAAGCTTCTTATTTTTCAGGTTTATAAGTTCTGACAAACAAGATCCCCACCAGTCCCATCTCAGAGTCTTTTGAAGTCTACGTTAGAAAAAAACGCCTAACAAACCCACTTAGCTGAAACTTCTACATTCATCATCTGCTCAAACAGTGTACAGATTTTATGGTTTTGAGGCAAGAAGAATATGGGAAAAGAGAACTCTCAGTAGGAGGTAAGAGAGACACAAAAAGCAAATATTACCTACCTGTTTTCTGATGCTGCAGCAACATTTTCCTTGTCTCTGTGAAAGGAGGGGATACAGTGTGAATAAAGTAAATGCAATTACCAGTGATGGCAAAAAACCCAACCAAACAAAAAAACAACAGAAAAAGCAAGGAGAAAGATGATGGGTTGGGGAGAAATGTTTGGTTGCAAAAAGCATCCTAGAGTGGTTGCTCATAAACATAGTTGCGAGAAATCTCATCAGCTCTCCAAGTGACACCCACTAAACATGTAAGTTTACTGTATGCTGCTTCTCAGTTGCAAACAACTTTGTTTCAGTATTAAAGTAAAAAGAAAGAAAATTAAAAGTTACAAATCAGACATGGTATGCACATATATAATTTCAGGCATAGTTTTGGCTTTAGAAAGCTCCTTCTTAAAAGAAAATGTTAAGAATATTCCAGCAGAACATATTCAGATGCCAACTAAATGGTTAAAAAAAAAAAAAAGATTTGGGCAGTTCTTAAGGATCCAGTATTTTGAAGAGATGAGCAGCAAAAGGGTGAACAAAGACTCATCGAGATAGATTCTATGTATCTGGCATCCCTTAAAAAGTCTCTGCTCTATCCAAGAACGTACTAGTTTCCTCTAAGTCTGATTAGAGGCAAGTGAAATCACTCCTTCACTAAGATAAGAAGTAATTCAGCCTCAACTTCAGTGACAGAGAATTAGGCAGTTATTGTGTAAACACACATACATGCTTACAAAAATAACTGATCCATTTAAGTGCAAGCAATTTTGTATCTGTAACAAGTTAAGACATAGGTATTTTCATAATAACCTGCCCTGATGGTGTTCAGGGCCAGGCTGGATGAGGCTCTGAGCAACCTGAGCAAGTGTCCCTACCCATGGCAGAGGAGTTGGAACTGGATCTTTAAGGTCCCTTCCAAGCCAAACCATTCCATAAAGGATGTAATCCTTTAGCCTTAGACTCCTAAATTTGAAATCTAATTAAGTTATTGAGAAAGTCTCAACATTTAGCAATTTAGTGGGTGGTTGTGACCTTCCCTACTGAAGGAATTTTGCTGGAATTTCAACATGTTTAATGAGAACATTTTTCTTAACTGGGATCTAGAACTACAGAAGACAATGCAAATGCCCTCATTTACCCAACTGAACTTTCTCTCTGAAGAGTCCTTTGAGAAAAAGGAACACATCTATTTGCCTATGTGGATTTGTTGTGCGCCAGTCATTATCTTGTGTTATAATTGGATGGCTAGTCTTAGTTTTCCACGTTATTGGTATTATTTCATATATTTCTGTGTTTATGTATGCACACGTATGTGTAGATGTACAGTCACATGCTCTTTCCTTAGTTTAGCTCCGATAAAGTTACAAAAAAGCCAGTCCAGTTTATATAAGCAAAATTTGGGTAAAGGTGTTCTCTAGCAATTTTTAAAACATCTAACTAAAACATAACCCCCAAAATACATGAATTGAAGCCAGATTTTCAAATGCAGACGTAGATCTGAAATGATCCTCAGATGTGGCTGGCTGACTGTTATTATGGTCGGAATGGAAGAACCTGCCTTGAAAGGAAATACCCCAATAACCACTCTAAAGCAATGAGAAACCAAACACTATCTTTATGGTAATCAAGCCATGAGTTCACTGGAATGCCAGGTACAGGAAAACCACAATGAAACCAAGTAGAAGTATGGATTAGGAGCTGTGTTTGTGTGCGGGGGCAGTGTTAGTACACCGAGAACCATAATCATGCGAGAATGTTAAAAAACACTGTCACAGCCTGAAAAGAATAAAGCTTTGTTTATTGCCAGTGTTACCAAGTACTCTATGAGAAATTATAGTCAAGACCAAAAGCAGGCAGCTGGGTCAAGCAGAAGCAGCACTAGGCCTCTGTTGTTACTATTAATCTGATCCAAACTTTTCTGCCTCACTCGCTGTGGCTCTACTGAAGAATGAAAAATGTCACTTGGCTTTCAGGTCAGGATTTCACAAAAGCTTTTCCCATAAGTGTACAAGTACAGGATACGTTGAGTGATGATGTCAGGGGAGTTGTGAAGGTTAAAAGGGAAGTAGAGTAAAAATACTTCCACAGAATAAAGCAAAGGAAAAGGCAGAAAGTAAAGGGAAAGACAAGTTCAAAGGCACACAATACTGCTTCCCAGTTTTGATTCCAGGAATTCTTTCTCTTCCCAGTCAACAGGAATAATTCCCGTTTGGCTAATGGTGAGAAAAGCTCAAGATCAGATCTACCTCTTATTGGCAATTCTTGCATTTGAAGGAACAGACTATTGGGTTCCCAGACTTTACAATCAAATATTTTTTTGGCTGACTAAATATAGAATTGTTACTTTTGAGTCAAATACATACCTGGGGCAGGCTCAGTGAAGCCGATGCTTTCATAATATCAAAAAATTTGGCTCAGAATATTATCAGCAGTTCATATCTCTGTGGCTACACAGGCTGCTGAGATAACTGACAGTAGTGGATAGTAGTTTTGAGCTGTCTAGGTGAGATTTAATATTAATTTTTTTTATGTCTGCAGCCCTTTCGGTCCCCAGCTGAAGTGGCTTTTGAGAGAAGGGCCTTTGTCAACAACTGTTCTGAAAGAGCAGTGCAACTCTCACAGATTTTATTACATATCGGACATGTATCTCAAACAAGATTTATTTATGCAATTTACTGTCTTCTCTATTACACAGTGTATTACACAATGTAAATTATTAAATGTGTCCTTACAGAAATACACTACATGATATGGTCATAAGGCCTAAGTGAATGAGATTATAGGAAGAGTGTCTTCCACTCCCACGCAGTAGCAAAAATTGTTATACTTCGAGTAATTAAATGTAAAATTCATTTGCAAGCCAAGCTTGTGTCTGCTACTGGATCATAGAAAGAGCCTGAAGGAACCTCAGAGCGTTTCCAGTACATGAAGCTGTTGAATCTGAACTGTAGGTAGTGGACATTGAAATGTTTTCCCATTCTATTTTATTTTTGGAAACCAAATATATGAGATTCCCAAACAAACACATATGTGTAACAAGACGTGACATAACATGTGGAGCTCAAGCACCTTCCAGCTAACTTCTCCTTAGGGAATAACAGAGCTAGACTCTCTCTCTTCCATACTCTTTGTTCTGCTAAAATGTTGTAGATTCAGAATCATTTGATGTGTAATGAAGATCTGATGACATAAGGAACATGAGGCATCCCGACTACATGGTCCTTCAATTCTTCTGGCTTTCAGTACTAAAGCAATAAGGGAACACTATGATTGTGGGGGTTTTCTCCATATTCTCATGGAGCAAGACTATTTTCTCATTTTACAAATGAGAAAATAATAGAATTACTTAAGGTCAAAAAAGAAGGTCCATGGCAAGGCAAAGAACTGAAATAAGCTCTTCTGAATCCCAACTGGGTATTTAAAATATCAGCTCAACCTCTTTAATAAGAGATTGTGATAGTTTTATAGATGTCACTATTCTCTTTATCAGTATTTTCCTGTATTGATCACCCAATAGTCTTCTATAGAACCCAATAGATATATACTGGCCTTTTTTTCAAAGGGGAAATAAAGACTTGCAGATTATTAGGGTCTATATTTATTGAAATTAAAAAAGGCTGGTTTTTTAATAGTATGTTGTGGATTTGCAGAATTTATCCTTGTTAGACTTATAATAGCTAACATGAACTTATATTTACATAAACATATTTCCCAACAAATAAAATTTCCTTTTAAGATGTGGAAGTGACAAAATACTTCTTAGAAAATTCTTATAGGGTGTCTGGGAGTAAAGTCTTGTCACAGCTTTCACAGAACTGCCTTCTACACACTTTTGTCTCAAATGCATGAGATACCAACACTGTTGGAAACTTGACTCTGAGCTGGATTCACTGCCGTGTTGATCCAGTGAGCCTATTTCTACCTTTCTGTGGTTGCAGCTGAGAATTTTTTCATGGTCAGTTGAATATAAAACTATTGAGATTACTTTTTTTATCTCCAAGCTATATTATTTTTATCTTAAAGACACCACAAGACATACATAGAAATAACAGGCAGTTAACTGGAGAGGACAGAAGACAACTGTCATGCTGTTTTAGTTAAAACTTTAGTTTGTAATCAGGAAAAACTGGAGAAGAGCTAAATCTCTCTTTTTCAGCCACTGTCATTAAGAATGTGAGCAGCCCACGCTGAAATAATTGCAATATGTCCTACTAGTGCATCTGCTTTCCAAAACAGGGAAATACATTTCTCCCAGAAGGTATCCTGGTATGTGCAGACAGCGCCACAGAATAAGAAAGGCATTATCATATATTCAGTGGAAGGAAAAAACCAACCAGCAACTCATTCTCAACAGGTAGAGAATGCAATCAAAGCAGCTTGCTAGAAAACCAAAGCAAGTACTTCCTATGAATGCATTTTAGTGGCATCTGCTGGTAATGCTGTTACATTTAGCAGTCAAATAACAAATGCAGCTGAAAATACAGCAGCATTAGTGTTGGTGAAAGTTAACTTTTTTCCCAAGATTTACATAGTGATGTTTGCCATGCAATATATATTCCAATTTATCTTACTAGTAAATGCATCACTTCAATAAGGACAAAGGCCACAAAATTCCAAGTCTGTGGAGCAATTTGAGCTGGGAGATATTTCAGATAGTTATTCCCTATCTTGGCCTTCAGTGAGCAATTGGATTTAACTGAATGGCTCCTTCTAGGTTTTCATAGCTGTGCTGGCAAAGTGCAGGTATCTGCCACTGGGCACATGAACAAAGGACCAGGGCTTCCAGCTTGTATCTGTGACCATTCTAGATAAAACGAACGCACAGCAAGCTGAGAGGTACAATACACCAGGAAATTCCCCATTCACTGAAGTGTTCTTTCATATCATGACTTCACTTTTCCCTGGGAAGCTGAGAGAAGAACCAGAACCCATAGGTCTCAATTTAGGATGGGAATTTTTTAGAGCTACTTTTTAATTAATTGATAAGAAAATTCATACTTTCTCTACACAGTATTACCCAAAGTTTGAAGCTACATCTGAAGGAGTGATGAGTCTTTTCTATTCAGTTTCTGAACCAAATAAGTAAGCGGAATGAATTAGAGCAATTATCTATCTTTCAGAATGTGGATTATGTTTTATTTCATAAATACTCCTAAGGATTTTCTTACTTTCCCTCTCTCTCACTTGTAATCAGATAACATTCTGGGTCAACTACAGCAAACACTTACATGGAAATGAACTCTGAGGAAGTTATTAGTATTTAGGGTAATTTTGCTGACATTAATATAATTTAGAAGCAGAATGAAAGACAGCTGTGCCAGTGCTATGCTATCAGCTGGTTCTCCAGCTCACCCTAAACAAAGCTCTGAACCAATCTAATGATACTCAGAGCACAATCGAGCACGTCTGTGCCACACATGCTTGTTAAAAAGCCTGCTACATGCAAGAATCGTGTCTTCATTGGCCTGAAGGCAATGGTAGGGAGTAGCCAGAGAGGAAGGTAGCACTGGTACCTTGGTTAGCCATCTACATGAGCGCAAGAACGCGTATGAGAATCTTAAAGGTCAGTAGGGATCAAAGTGATGTTAATTTCTGCCCATGCATTTATTAAGTGCTAGACAGGAACATGCATAAGATTGAGATGGTAGAGATGAGACATCATACAGGTCAGTACACACAGCCACACTCAAAATTGACTCTGGAGTTTTAACAAGCTCTGTTAACTTATGCATTACTTTCTCTGTGAACTGTTTTGAGAAAAGCTTAGTGGTATTTGCCAATTTCATTTGGAGGCCTCGCTCTTTCAATTTTAAGTGAGCACATTCAAGTGGATACACCATGCCTTACAGCCACCGTCTTTGATCAATTGGTTCTACAGAGATCTGGCTTGAAAAGAAGAAATTAATGATCTCTACATTACTTTTTCCTCACAGAACTTCCTTGGAGTATTTTGGAGAAGACAGACATCATATGATCAATTCTCCATTCACGTTTTACTATGAATTCCATAGATATAATTGAGTTACCTCACTCCTATGTTTTTGTCACTATTTACGTTCTAAAAGGTAAGCAGGGATCAGAATATATTAAACTGATGTGTTTATTAATCTTTATTGCAGTCAGGTTCCTTAAATGAAAGGGCTACCCTACAGGAGTCTGTTTTATTCATGGGCTGTTGTGGAAAAAGAAGATATCTTTTAAGAGGATTTAGCCAATCTGATTAGTGAATAGATAGGAAGTTTTTGGCAATTGGGTAGGTCATCATTGCTCAGTTCTGGCAAATGAAGGATGGGGATTCAGCTGCTTTGTCTTGTTTTGGTGGTGTCAGATGGGTTTGATAAGCAGTGGTACAACAAAGAAAGTTATTATGCTTGAGAGCAAGTTTTAGTCAGTTTTTTGTGTATATTGCAGAAAGGAATTATCTGGTACTACCATGTACTCTATCTTTTTAATGTCACAAACTAAAATTTGTGCAAGTATTGACACATCTTCTGATAGTCCCAGTCACCAACACTCACAAAGAAGCCACAAAATCAACTTGGTCCCTGTGGGAACCTGAGTGCACAAGTGAAAAAATGGTATCCCCTCACCTACCCCTGAAGGCGGCTCCAGAGAGCTCTGGAATACGCAAGCATTAGGCTTTTCAAAAGTGATAAAGTCATCCTTAAAATACTTGTTCCTTGCTATCCACTCAGTTGCGCTTAACAAGAGAGAAACCATAATGAGAAGTATGCTACCTCTATATTTTTTACAAAGCAGAAACTTATTCTCCTTCCCACTTGGGCAGGCGTGAAAAAAGGGAGCAAAGGAAAGAGCCACAGAAATTTCCTTCCTTTGCAATTCCTTCATGCATGAAAGCAAGAAAGGTCAAGTTCTCATGCCTACTTTCCTAAAGCCACACTCTAGCCACGTTTCATCAGCACACGCTTCATGCGGTCAATATTCCTGCAGCAAACTAAGCACTGTAGGAGGTGAGAAGGAGAGTATTTGAGTAGAAGGCAAGGCAGCAGTATTCAGGGAACAGGTTAGTTTAGATCAAACCGTCTTATATCACAGCAGAAAAGGAGCATTTCCCTGTGTCATAACCAGACAAGCAGATTTACCTGGAAGGCCTTTTGGGTTTGATTTCTTACTGGCATCAGCTTTGCTGCATCTTCATAAAATGCTTATAACCCTATGCTTTACTGGCAATATTTGGGAGGGCATGAGTTAATATCACTATTGTCATCCTGTATTTACTTCATTTTTGGCATGGAGGCTCTTTAGAAGACAGGATTATTACCAACCATTGTCCTCTGCTCAGCAGAACAGTCACAGCAAAATACATTCAGCACTGGATTGGTATACCCACCTATCACTACTCTTATATTAAAAGCATTACAGGACTCGTTGAGTCTCCAATCAAGAACCTATCATAAGCCTTGCTGTCATTAACTGAGACTAATTCTCCTGGGCAAAAGAGCAGACTTCTGAAAATGGGCAAGAAGCCCTGCAAGATGACGTCAGTCAATCAGAAGCAACACACAATGAGATATGCCTGGATATTTTAAAAACAGGGCATAACCAGGCCAGATGAGCTTTAGCTAGAACAAAGCAAGTGGTTTCCAACAGCTATTCATGATTTCTTATCAGGCCTGAGTGCGTTACAGTCTATAGCAATGAGATGCAGTAGAATGAAAAATCCAGCCCAATTTCTCCACCTTACAGGAAAAGTCTGTCTCCTGCTCAGGAGGAAAAACTAAGGCCTCTTGATAGTTACATAAAGAAAGATCTGCAACATTCATGTTCTGGGCTTGAAGATCGCCATGAAAACATAAAGGCAGATTTTGGAGGAGTAAGAGTTAAGGAATTACTAGTCTAGATATAAATAAGAAACTGGATAGAAAAATTTAACTGACAATTTAGTAAACAAAGCCCATAACTTGAGTGATTTTTTGAGAGGGACTGGACTAAGCAGTAGAAAAATGCAGTAGTAAAATCCCTTGCCTTACTGACAGCACCTCCAGAAAAGGTCTTTATCATTGCAAAAGTTCCACAAGTTATCAACTACTGAACATTTTTTCTATTATTTTTCTGTAATTATATAAAGAATTTAAATACTACAAGCTTGGAGAGTGTTTAGATTCCATTTTGTATCCTCCAGGACAAAGGATTACAGCTGTTTTTCTATCCAATTACATGGTTTACATGCAAGGAATTTTTATCATTAAATCCACTGAAGCAGAACTGCAGGGAAGGGGTCCCTTAATTACATGGGCATTACTTTCATATCTGAACAAACTATGCTTTTCTGATTATTAAAGAATATCTTTAAAAATAACATTAAGTGTAAGCATTGAGATACAATCTAGACGTTTTCTTTTCCATTATTGTACATGTACCAGGACTATTTGAAACAAATATATCTATGTTATGTTTATAAAACATTGAGGATACACAATTACTAAGTAAGTGAAAATACTGTATTACTTATTCAGAAAACTTACTTGAAAATTGGAACTGGAATATTTTTTATGTAGGTATATTTGACATTTATGAAAACTCTAAAATATCACTAGGTAATGAAGATTCTATCAAAATGTCCTATATATAAATTAAATTCACTCACTCTGAATCAAAGTTTGATCTTAGCAACATTTAGGAAAAGTTAAAATGTTGCTTTTATTTCATGCAGTTATGCCAGTTTTCTGCAGGCACCGTTAAAATGCTACGATCAGAATCAGTGTTCCCTCAAGGAAAATATAAACAAATGTTGTGTATTGAGTGGCATGCTTACTGAGTTACGATGGTACCTTAATAAGCCAAGAGAAAGGCATTTTAAAATGAACCAGTGCTTGTGTACTCTTAATATTAAAAAAAGACTCTTTGTTTCAAGTAGGATAGCTAGATTCCTTTTCCTTTAAACACTCCAGTATTGGGTTGATCCAAAAACAATGCCCCATGAACAGAAGTGTTTCCTTCCTTCTGTAAGGCAGAAAACCAGCAGGAGTTTGAATTAACTTAGTTCTTGTATGGGCAGCCGATACAAATTCCGTATGTTTGGAAGCAGCAAAAAGTGCAAGAGTTTCGATCTAATCTCTTCGATCAGAATCACTGCTACCAGATTGACAGAGGTTAATGAAAAAAAGCATTCTAGGGGTTGCAGGCAGGGCTGCAGCAGAGTCAACCTTCCATTACAAGGCCAGTGTTTTATGGCCACTAACTTGTGCATCAGTCAGTGCTAAGACTCCTACTGCAGGTTTGTGCAGGCTAACATCAACTGCTTCTATGGAATCCACAGTTCAATTCAGTTGGAATTTTTGATTCATTTAATGGTCAGAGCTTAAACTAGAAAGGGAAGTGACTGCTGTTGGTGTCCATTGAACAAATATTTGTGGGACCTGGGAATAGGTTTGCCGTATCTCACCTGGGACGGCTTAAAAGCAAAGCATTGGTATAATGCCAAAATAAAAAGATCCCGTTCTATGCACCAGCAACATTCCAGGTGCCTTTGCCACGAGCATCAGTTAACACATTATTGCCAGAGACTGCATATTATACAGTGATAAATGATAGTATCAATAGGCTGTCATCTAACATCTATTAATGACGCTTTGTATACACCTAATGCAATATTCTTTAATTTCTGTTGGTGTCCTTTCAACTGCTTTATCAGGTTTACTCTAATTCAGAGAGCTTAAAGGTCAGCAAGAATTACAGGTAATAGGGGAAATCTTTTTGACCAATTTTTTTATTGCGGAAAGAAAAGTTCTTTCAATTATCACTTGAAGTGGTTATTTTTTTTTAAAACAGAGTGAAGGACTGTGTAAAACAGGCACATATTTTTTAGTTTTAAAACCTTTTATTTCAGATAGAGCATGCTGCTATATACAGAAAAAATGTAATGCAAAAGCTATACAGAATGGGCAACATATTCCTTAAAACTTACAAGATGCTTTTCAAAACTCAGTGCACCAGCAGTACTGTGTATTCTTCTCACTCCTAAATCACTTCTAGCAAAAGGCTATTCCCTCCCAGGTCCTGAGCAGCCCCAGCTATCTCTAGCTTTCATATAATGACAAATTCAATTTCCCAACAGAAAACTTAGAGCAATGGTTTCAGCAAATGACTTCTACCAGTATAATATATTGAAGAAA
The DNA here is from genome assembly GCA_033459285.1 of Clamator glandarius. Taxonomy (NCBI): domain Eukaryota; kingdom Metazoa; phylum Chordata; class Aves; order Cuculiformes; family Cuculidae; genus Clamator; species Clamator glandarius. The sequence goes on along the minus strand of JAUNZM010000165.1, from coordinate 965,672 downwards.
TACAACTCCGCATTGCTAATATCTCATTTTGAACAGCATCATTTAACTATGTAACCTAAGGATGTTGTACATTTAGCAAAGTCTAGCACAGGCTCAGTCTGTTTTCCTTTTCATCTTTCTTTCTCTTACTTAAATATCTTTACAGCAATAAAACTCGGTAAAAGTCTCATTCCTCTTCCCTCTAAAGAAGTGCTGTCAATAACTTCCCTCTTATTTTCTTCTAGAACTGAAGTCAAGAGTGTACAAGAGTGATTTTCCTGTATACTGAAGTTACATCTGATACAGTAAAGGACAAAGCTAATCTACTCTACAATGAAGAACATGAACCAGGTTATATCACTATTTTTACTGTTGGTTGCAGCGAGTGGATACCATGCTAACAGTGGAAATCTGCAGAAGGCAGGCGCTCAGAGAAAGCCCTAGTGGTAAGTCTTTCCTGTGTGTGTGATGCTCTTAGGCTCTAACTCAGGACAGCAGTTAATTTTTTTGACTGTAATTGTCTGTCTCCTGTATTTGCCTGCTAAATGCAGGCTTTTAACTTTTAACATTAAGGAGCTGCGCTGAAAGGCCATGATGCCAGTTGCGCAATTTGGCAAAGCGTGGGCTGTTACGTTCCGTTTCAAACCTTTCCCTGTGGCATGAAGAAAGAGAGAGAGAAAGACAGAGACAGAGAGAGACACACAGAGAAGAAAGAAAGGAGGGAGAAAGAAAGGGGTTAGGGACCATGGCTACCACTCCCCTGCCTTATAACTAGGGCAGTGGCAATTTATTTGGATTTTTGTCTCAGCTTTCAAATCAGCGCAAAGAAGACTGGGTAATCCCTTTTGGATCAGGTACGAAAGGGTTTGCAGTTGTTCATTTCTGAGAAGTAACTTGATATGACTTCATATTCTTTGACTCGTGCTTGGTATTACAGGGCTGCTTTTGCTAGAGATGCAGTATAATCCCATTGTTTTCCTTTTCCTGCCAGCAGATTCTCTTGGCTTTTCCCTCCTTGCCCCTCAACTGAACAGTCAGTGAAAGTTAACTCCGTACAAGGAAAAAAGTAATGCAAATATTTTCCATTCTGTAGTCTTAGGTCAGCTTATACATAAGTATATATGTACATATGTGTGTATATACACACACACACACGTATATATATGTGTATATCTCCTGTTGTCCTTCCTGTAAGGACCATCAGCCACAGGTTTCAGCAGCACTTTTCCACAGCTTTTCTCAGCATAAGTGAGTATAAGTGTTGATATTTGCATAAATCTTTCTGCTCATTTGTGTCAAAACCAGAATAACATGGGATTTTCAAAGCACGGCCCTGTGAGGCATCAGCCTCCTGCAAACACACCCCTGGTTACCTCTGACTGCAGTCCAAGGTGCTCAAACAAGTTGTAAGCAATATTCAGCACCTCTCAGGAGTTAATCTTGTCTAGATATTCTCTAGTTTAAATTCGCGTTTTGTAAATAAAAAGGAGGAGGAGAAGGATGTGGAATGAGAGCAGTTACGAGAAGTACATCAAACAGAATGGAAAATAAAATATTCTTGTTATTTGCAAATCGTATTTGATTCATTACAAACAAGGTAGCTTTCCTCACATTACTTACAACCAAAATGCAAGACAATTGTGTTAATGCAGCAAAACTTGAGAGTGAAACCAGCCAAACAGAAATGAACAAACTGGGCTGGTTTCACTCCTGAGGCTGAAGAAAGCACAAAACAATAAACAAAGTAAAAGCTATCAAATCCACTGATATTTCCAAGTCTTCTGTTCCCAATAACACAGTCATGCAAGTAGCACTTCTAAAGGAGCCTTGATGTATGAACTCTCAAACTCTCTCTTATGCTTTTAAGTAATGAAAAGATATAAAGTATTCCCAGCTGAAATATTTTTTCAAATTACAGTGGAGCACAATGGCTACAGCGAGCTTAGACAAAATGTAAGAATTCCCTTACTGCTTTAAAGATACACCCCTCCATTCAAGGAAAAGGTATTCAGAAACATCTGTTTGGCTTGAAATAGATACCAACCTTCCAGAAAATATTCTATAACAATCATAACAACAGCAATGGAAAGTTTTCATAGCAACTTTTAATCTTACATGTGCCTTCAAAATAGCAGCAGCATGAGCAAAGGACAGTCATGCAATGCGCTCATTAATGTGACCTGAAAGGAATATTTTACCACCTGAAAGTACCCAAGCTTTCCGGGCTCTGCTCAGACCATATGTTATCAAGTTAAAACAGCTATCTAGATGTAAAACAGATCAGCCAAAAATAAGCTATAAACTTTGGGGCTTTCCCCCTCCCTAATTTCTGCCCGCCCCCCCCCCCCCAAATGTTTGGAAGAAACCTGATCACCATTTCACACAGTTCTCGCTGACTGCCCCTTAGAGCTGACACAGAGACAAGAGAAAGCAGCAGAGAGTGATTGCTCACAGTGGGCCCCAAGACCAAAACTCCCCCACGCTGTGAAGCCTCTAACAGTTTTGGAACATGAAGGATTTTTCCAGAATGCCAGCACAGCAGGGGATTAATGCAATAGTGAATCTGGCAAGACAGACTATACAGTTCCATGGAAACTTTTGCTTTCAGGAGCTCAGGAAGCCTTCCAGGTGATCCCAAACTGGGCATGGAGAAAGATGTGGCTGCCTGGAGTAAATACTGAAGAGGAGTTTCTACTCCATTATTGTGCTGTAAGAGTGGTATTAAAGCATGGATTCCATGCATCTGACCTAGGTCCTTTAATCCTTTATGAGATCCAAAGTGGCAGGGGCCTTGCTAGGAGATTAAACAGAAGTGGTCCAATAGGCTCAGAAGAGAAGCGTATGATGGATGAGTGCATAATCAGGGCTGCTGCAACCAGATCTGCAAAGTCTGAGGGAGTTACTAGGCCACCAAGATGGGGCAAGCATCATCGGTTAGTTCAGAAAGAGACCTCATTTCATCTTACACCAGTTGCACCGTACCCATATAACTACCTGGCACTTATTCCCTTCAGCCTCTGCTACCAGTGAATGGCCTTAAACATCTTTAGGTAATACAGCTCTGCCTAAATATACTCGTAACCATAACTGTCCTCAGGGAAAAGAGGGATAGGAGAGTTACCTGAAAACTACAGGAAGATGTGCAAAGCACTATGGATACAGTCACGTACCTGAATTTACACCAAACAGAACGTGCAATGTACATATGATGGCATGTTCCTAGGTAACATGGTATCAGCTGTGTTGAAAACAGTCAGGTTTCCAATAGCTGGTGTTTTCCACAGCAACAGACAGACTACAGGTAGAAGGATTATTTCTTTAGGACAACATATTACTCTCAGATGTGGATAAGGGACTATTAAGCTCAGCACAACGCTTTAAATCACATCATAACAAGGATTTGGATGTGTGCTATTACATCAAAACAGATAATGCACAATACTTTAAATAAGAATTAGGCTTGCACATTTGAGGGAAGAAATAAACCCTTGAAGGATATAATGTCAAGCCTGATGTTTGGGCACCTTGCCATGAGCCTAGGTGAACTGCAATGGAAGGCTTATACCAAACACAAACAGGATGCGTACCTGCTGTATTTTCACAGCTAAGACAACAGACATCTTTCTCACTGATTCAACAATTGTTACTCGCACTGTGATCAAAAGCTCAAAACCTTTGTAGAAGCCACACGACAGTAAAAAGAAAAAAAAAAGAAAAAGGAGAGAAAAAGGATTGAGAATCAAACACATCATAAACCCAGCCAGCAGCTTCAAGTGGGTAATGTGATATGGGGATCTGAAGTCTGCAAACAGAAAATGAGGCTTGCATGCAGGATGCTCCGATTCAACTGCAGTTTTTAAGCTCAACATAAGAATCCCTAATAAATCTATATCCTAGCTGTGTAAGACAACATAATGTGATGATAAGTCTTTACTTCCTTATTATAACCCTGAACATATCCACTTGTTCAGTGTTTTTGGTAGATGATACGAAACAAACACACTTATCCACTAGCAAAAGCAGTCCTGTGCTCCCATATTCTATAGATTTTGGTTGCATTTACTCCAGACAAAAAATATAAGCAAATGATCACAAATATGGATGGAAACAACTCCTTTACTGTATCACTTTAGGAGAATCATATACCAATCAAATCATCCAAATAAATTGCTCACCAGTTCCAGTGCTATCACAACATTATGTATTTTTTTCCAGTTACATATCAAGCAGTTACCCAGGTCTCAGTCTTGGGAACTCACTGCATTCACACACCCAGTAAAGGACACAGAGCTGCATGTGCAGAGAGCTTTCAGAGTCAAACACACACTCCGGGAATTTTGCACTATCTTTCCTAATAACATGCTAATTTGTTATCCTTTTCATTCAAATGCCTCTCACTGATAGCATTTAAATTTTAGTGATTTTTTTTAAGTAAATGTATTAGAATACATCAAGACCAAAAGATATTAATGCTGTTTTAAAACATTATTTGGTATCAGTAAGGAGAAAACTATTTTTCAAAGGAAATCGCCTACCTTGACCTCCGCAGGGCTTCTTCATCTGGGTCTTGCACTGCAGGCAAAAAAAGTTTTCAGTTAAAAAAAGAAAGGAATTGGCTTTACAATGAAATTACAGGTTCTTTAGAAACATATCACACGCCCATCTGAAGGTGCATTCATGCTGACTTTGTAGTTGTGGATTTCACACAAACAGCACAAAGGAGAGCTGTTCCCTAAAGCTAGGAAGAAGAACATCAGTAGGAAAGTAGCTATTTCAACTACTTTCTCTTTCCTTTATCTGCAGTGTTTCATAGGTGTAGGCAATGATTCTACGATGAGGGCCTGCTGCTTTTGTAGGAAACCACAAGAGGCAGCAGCTGATTCATATGAGGGGGGAATGCTAAGTATCCCACTGACATGCAAAAGGTCCCTGAGCCACCTTCTCTCTAGATCAGAAACAAGCTCCGAGGTTGGTACTAGTTGACCAGAAAAACAGCAGTAAAGCTGACACTCTGCTGACATTCAAAGCAGATCTAGGTTTAGATAATAGGGCTGACAGAGAACCAGAGCTTCAATACAAGTGGTGATCCATGAGTTTTCTTGAGCTTTGGATGTCACTTCTATAAAAGACTGTTCGAAAAGACACATGTTGTTTATCTTTTTTCTATTGAACGGGCAGCATTGTATGTTGAGGCTGCTGGAAAATGAAAGATTACACTGCAGGAACTGGTGTGTAAGAGGAACTATTGGGTCCCAAATGCTCTTTTGCTGTACAGTCTGTTATACTTTTATGGTGAGACCCCTGGCAGATCAAAGGATTTTATTCATAAGGCGTAAGGTGAGGTGGAAGACTTTGATTTCCTGGTTCCCTCAAGTTACAGCCAGGGCTCTCTGATCTTAGCCCTATGACTACAAGCTGTGAATCAGCCTTCCTTGAGCATCAGGTGCTAACACTGGGGTGACAAAATAAAGGCATGAATCTAAAATCAGGGTGTGGGGGACGTTTTGTAATTGACTTACTGTACTCCGTTCCAGTCATCTGGGCAAGGATGCGAAAAGACTTGGACTGCAGATTGGCAGAACGGCGACTCCAGTCCTCGGTCTCATCTTCAGGCTTGTTCTGAGTTTTAAGCACAGCCTGGTACACCGGAGAGGCACTGTCTACGTGAGGATCTTTAAGAGGAAGGCTACTGCAATTCAGAAAGTGAAACGTTGTGAAACGGCACATGGTAGCTTTCATCCCAACCTCTCTCTCTGGTCATATAGCTCCTTATCCAGAGTAACAGCAATCCAGCTTTGAAAATACCACTTAAAAAAAATACGTAGATGAATTTTATGTAAATGGAGAATGTCATGGCTCATACTGTCTTTGAAATGGCCTGTTAGCATTCAAATCTGCATGTTCAAACCAGCATGAAAACGCTTGGGAATGTGTGTTCATGGTTCCTCAGCCAATGCAGCCACAAGCTTACGGTAGTTAAAGCATGGTGATAAAAGAGAGCACACCAGGCCAAAACATTTAGTTCTCTCAGCATGCTTGTTCTGTATTATTTCTTATAAAAATGGCCTCATGTTCATAGTGTTTTATGTTATGTCTTATTACAGTTTAGGTCTAGTGTATTTTAAGGCTGCAATTAAAAAAAAAACATATTTCATTATAAAAAATAATGTGATAGGCTTTTATAGCTTTTTCTAGAGATGATTATTCTTTGCCAAGCACTAAATTAAATTTCCAGCTGCTGTAACTCTGGATTCATTGTCTACTAAACTTGTGAGGCATAAGAACATCTTGTACTCAAGACTTGCATACGTACTTTGTATCTGTAATCTTTAACAGCAGATTGTATCTCAGAGTCTTGTGATATCTCTAATCACCTTGCAAAGTGATATATCCAGAAACTTCCAATTTTGCACACCTAAAGTAAAAACTATGAAGCTCTGTAGCACAAGTGAGGTAACCTTTCTTTGATTTATGAGGCAAGCTTGAAACAGACTTAGTAACTTAATAGCTTTTTTTTTTCCTTCCTGCAAAAATAACTTCTGCATGGTGTACAGTTAAAATTAAATATTAACAGAGCTGCAGAAATGTATGCTGAGGGCATGATGTGTGCTTGGAGTAACTTGGCTCCATGACTTCTCTAACTACAAGGTCTATTTTTGAAGCAAGTGATTTATTGTAACAGCTTTTACATGCTATTCCATATAGAGCTTTGCAAGCAGCATGCTCAACTTCATGAAAACTGAGAAATGGCTCTGTTAAAAGTTAAGGGCCATTTGGTCCAGTTAAATCACTGCTATAAAGTTCCAGGAGCAGCCACCTGCTATAATCTTGCTTCATTGGTTGAGGCTCAAAGGTAGTGTTCTCTAAGATAGCGCTGTGCAGAGGAAGCCTACAGAGAAGCTGAGTTTGTGATTTGAAAGCCCGAGAGGAATCATGAAAAAGCCAAGCAGCGTGTCTGGTGTCCTACACAGAGCAAGAACATACAGTGCAATAAAAACCAGTACCAGGTAGTCCCTTAACTGTCAGTATTTTCTAGCTGACACGCTCCTCTTCTCCAGCACTGCGTAATATACACTGTTCTAATGATTTGCACCTCAACATAGCATGGGGGGTGTGCTTCAAGTAAGACTGCAAGGGGCTCAGAAACATGATGTGTGTTTATATATGTTAAGGACTCGACTCCACCCCTTTGGTACCAAGACCAATAGACACAGAAGCAGTTTAAATGTGTGTGTGTAGATATATCATTACCTCAAAGGCAATTTAAAAACGCTGGAGGCTGGACCGCAGATTTCACGGTAGCAATGTGTGGCATTAATATGACCTATTAATATCCTCATGGTACGTGATTAAGGGAGGAAATGGACGTTGGTGAATTAACCTTCCCTAGCAGAGTGAAACACGCTCTTATAAACTGAACTAAATTAATGCAGTACACTGGAATATCTCCAACCCTGTCTTTAATGCAACAGGCCTTGTTCTTTTTTAAAAATCATAATTATATTGTAGATGAGTAACCAGGACATACGAGCCACTCAGTGTAGATGTGTAAAGTATATCGCATCGCTGATTATGAGCATTTCATAAATGTAAACGTGATGGTTGATTCTTCCAGGCAGCCTACAGATCCACATAATCATGTTAATGCCTCTGCTGTACCTCTTCTTAATTTAATTTTTTTCCATCTGGGTGTGTATATGCAGAAATAGCGTGCATCTTCAAGCACGTTACTTTACCTTGATATTACTGAAAAGAAACTTACCAAATGTGTTTGAGCTTTTGAGGGTTTTTCATATTACAGCCTAAGGTATTTTAGCAGGGTTCAATAAAAAGTTGTCCCCCCCCTTTTTCATATCAACACATATCACTCATTGTTATTATTAAAACAAGCTTTAGAGACAGTCAAACCTCTCTGAATAAGCAGCAATGCAATATTTTTCTTGGAGCTAATTTTAAACTGTGGCTTACCATGTGAATCACTCCCTAGAGTCATTATTCAAATTTAATTTAGGTAGGTAATAAGTAAAAAGTAAGGAATGCTGCAGTGTTCGAACTTAGTGTATACATACAACAAAATACTGTGACTTTGGATATTCAGCTGATTCCAACTGTTAAAAAGATGCTTTAAGCAGTAAAAAAACCCAACCCAATTAACAGAAAGGTCATGCAGACTGGTAAATTCTCCAGCCAAGCTGACTTACTGTAGAGGATACATGAGACTTTAGTTTGTACAATCACATTATTAATTTGTTGCTAGAAATGTTAGATCTTAACCCTCACGAAGTTGTTGGATTTATGTATAATTAGATGACTTGTGAATTTGGCTAAAACTGTACAACGGAATTTAGAAGAGGTTCAACAGAAATATACTTGAAATGTAGTGACCGCATGGTTTTACTGCAACCAACTCTTGGTTCTTGGTATAGCAAAATCAATTAAAACAAAGCAACATAATGTGAGAAAAGAGATAAAATCAAGGCATTCAAATTTTTCTACCTTTAACTTCCAGCATGAGGTCTGAATAACTGCAATAGAAATAATTTATTTGCCTGCCTTTGCTTTTCCAGTACCTGTGAGTTATTTTCTAAGTAAGTGACATGAGCCTGATTCTGATCTCACTGTTAAAACATTGCTGGTTTCAAACAGTTGAACACAAAAATGAATTCTTATCTTAAGCCTGTCTATTCCTCATCACGAGTAAAAGGATTAAGAGTTTCCAGGTCCTGTCTGCCAAAAACAACCAAAGCCCTTCAGATCTGCAGTCTGAGGATGTTCCCCATCTTACACACACCTTGTGGCCTCACGCCTTAGATCTCACGTAAAATAAGTAGCCGTAAGAAGAGTGATTACGTGCTGAGACCAAATTATGAGCAGAGAATTGAGACAAAATTAATCAGTACTGCTTTTATATGACAAACTTCTCACACAAATATTTCTGTATTAAACATAATCTTATCTCAGACATGATCAACTAAGCAAACAAAAGAACATCCTCAGTTTCCACTGCAAACTAAGGTTCCGAATATCATAGAGGTCAAAGCAACCTCTTAAGGAAAGGAGTTACCAGTTTAATCAAGTGAATATCACAACAGGTAGGCTGTTGTTATATCAGAACAAACTCTGCCTCTACATCTAGATTTAAAATGCTGTCTTAGTTGTAATAAAACAAGCTGCTGAGAAGATTGTTCAGTCACTAAGTGTTACAAATTTAAAAGAAAAGAGGTTGCAAACCAGGCTGCAGCTCCCAGCACAGGAGATTCAGTGCCCAGCGCCTGACTCCACATCGGATTAGGAACAGCAGTTTCTTCTGGGGCTTGGCAATTGTTAGGCTTAGGAGTCATATTCCAGAAAAACATTTTTTAATAGAGCGGATCTTGCAGAAAACCTTTTTTTTTTTGCACCATTAGAAGGGAGAAGATGGAGTTGTCCACACAGAATAATGTTCCACTAGAACTGTCTGATACAAAAGGATTAATGGAAATAACCATAGCATTTCAAAATGACCCATGTGATAGGTGGATTCCACGTTCAAAATAAGAAAAAGAGTTAGAACAGAGCTTTTGCTAGTGGTGTGTAACAGCTCTTGCTGCTGCTGGTGCAGCAACTCAGCAGTCCATGAAAATCTGTCTATTTTTTATCTGTGTTTACAGCCATTCATCTGTTTTCAAGATGCACGTATATGCTGATACAATTCATTCCCACCTTATGATTTATGATTCAAGCCTCTCTGGTTAATCTTTAGTTCACATTTCTAAACGTTAAGACAAATCCCTAACCCCCTGCAAGATGTGTTGATCTTCCAGTTTGAGTTGCACTCTTTGCACTTCCCTCACCCTGCCTGGGACCTTCTAGAAAGGGCATTTCCTTCTCCCCACATCACAGCAAGGTTTGATCTCTTCCACAGGTGAGAAAACATGATGAGGTTTTCCAGCAGAGCAGCTCTTGTGTCTAAAACTGCATTTCAGAGATTCTTCTAATGTGCTGTTTATAACCTGAAAAGGATCCACGTGCTCAGCAGTGAAACTTTATAATCATCTGCTCAGCTAAACAGGTAAAAATTTTTAAACAGTGCTAGGTGAATTATATCATGTTACAGCATTTAGTAGAAAATGCCAATACATCATAAAAATGTCTCCTAATCCATGACTAAGAAAGATGTGAACTATTATAAAGAACACAAATAGAATGAATGTAAGGTGTCCCTTCCCATGGCAGGGGGATTGGAACTGGATGACCTTTAAGGTCCCTTCCAACCCAAACCCTTCTGTGATTCTGTCTCTGCTTGCACATGTGGAGATTCACCGTGTCAAAACAATAAAGGTTTTGCTTGCGATCCATCCTTGGGGAGAGTTGTGGTAACAACAGAGTAATATGAGTGCAAAAAACCAGCAGGGCAAAAAAAGAATTAAAAAACAAATAGAGAAGAAAAAGCCAGTAAAAGGGAGCCCAAGCAAATACATAAGCCATTGCATTTTGAATAAGCCTGCAGCTAACGTACCCAGCAGGCTGCTACACCTGTACTTTGGTGTCACATAAAAAGAAGGTAAGTTACATTTTGGGTGGAAAGATGCCCAATAAAGAGAAACCCGGCTGCGTTCATTGCACATGTAACTCCAGTTAAGTGATAACAATCGTAGATAAGCTTATCAGATAAGATTACGAGAAACATGCACTGGAAAAGCACAATTATTAAAGATCAATGGATTCTGCTGTAGTCCAAAGGATACGCATATGACACGCGTACAGCATGTAATCTAGGGAGAGGGATAATGCAGCACAGCACTCCATTCTGAAGAATAAAACAGTAGCCGGTACTAAATAAATATTTTGCATTCTTCAAAAATTCCACCCCCCCTTTATTGCATGTAACTCAGTGGTTATTGCAAAGCATGATCATCAGAAATGCAAAGCCACCCAGTGGATAGATTTGTTGGGAGTTTACCAATTCTAGGAAGAATATCAAAAAAGAAATACTATATTTCCTAGCTCTTCATTCTTTTAACTTCAAAACGATGAAGTGCTTTCAAAAAGAGGATCCAGGATTGATTTGTAGTGTTCACATGTAAGATACCGCAGAAAAAAAAGCACCCAGGAAGAGCTGCCGTGTCATGCATATAGAGACTGTTAGATGTACCATGCAGAGAAGGAGCATTCCACACGAGGAAATAACCTTACCTAGCAAATTCTCCACCCTGGGCTTGTGCCTGGCCTGCAATAGCATCCATGATAGCATCTTGGGAATACATGCTGATCGGGGTGTTATACTGGGCATGAATTATGGTAGCCTTGCCGCCGAGGCCCTTCACCTCGATGGGTTTGTGTGTAGACAGGGCAGAGTCTTTCAGGACATTGGGGTTGAAACGCTCTGTGAACTCCGGGCTGGGTTATGCAAGAGTGAGGTTCGATGGGGAGAGGAGGGGAAGAAAGGAGAAAGGTGTGACAGTCAAGTGAGAGAGAAAAAGCACCAACAGAGGAGCGTGCATCTCTGTTCACGGCATCTCACCACAAAAGCTTCCAGTCAGAGAAGAGACAATATCAGCATAACAAGTAACAGTTAAAAGCTGGTTGTACCTAGGGATGGCATTTTCGTATTGGCTTACAGATGTGTAAAGAGAAAAAAGGGGAAACTCTTGTCATTGTGTAAAAATTCATGACAAATCCTTAAGTATTTATGACCCTTGCATCTATTAAATACTATTCTTATGTGCATGCAGACCTGCAAGTGTGTGCACATACACACACCCCTATCTGTGCATGCCCGTGGACATACTGCAGCGAATACCCAGCTCATTCACTGCATCCGCTCCTCCGTTCAGAAGAGTCTTACAAAATGTTAGCAAGTGCAGTGGGGTGAAGAGATAGCAGGTCCTTCATTATTTAGAAGGTCCCAGCACTTTCTGTCTGGATTATTAATCACAGTGACATATAGTACTTGAAGTTTTTAATCTTCAACACTTTCTTTACAAAAAATAAATTCATCTTCCCCACATCTCTCTACAGCATGATAAACATTCAGTCTTGGATCAAAGCATCCAACTTCCAGTCAGTGGGACAACAGCAGTTAGAAGAGCAGCCACCATGGCTCCATTATTAAGGAAGGATTTTAATTTGAGAAATTGAGCCACGAGCAAGTTAACTGCGGCTCCCATTGCAACACTACGAGTCAGTTTAATGTCAGACATCAGCTAAGGAGCAGTTGGCTTCCTTGTAGTGCCTGGCCGTACAGTGTTGTGGTCCTAGAGTAAGGGCCAGTATTGCCTGGAGTTTCAGTGAGTAAGTTGAGCTCGGCTGAAGTGGCTGCTCTTCTCCAGCCTTTGGGAGAGCAGGTGAATCGCCCACCTGCTCTTCCTGCCAGCAGCAGCAGGTGGAGGCCAGCGGTGTAGATTCCAAATGGTAACCAAACTGATGATTCTGTCCTTTGGGAAATAATCGATATTTCACAAAGGTTTCATTTTGAACTGAGCCCCAAAGCTGGAAGCAGATATACCTCCCCTCCAAAAGAAATTCTGAAAAACGTAACCCCGCTTGATTGGAACAATTTTCTTTTTGCAGTTTAAAACCATTACACCATAAGTTTATCAGCTAATATTAAGTCTTCCACTGATTTTTTTGATGTGAGTGAATGACAGCTTCTCTGGGTGGCAAGGGGAGAACACTGTGCCTGTCTGCCCCAGAGGGTGGGTGTTAAAACTGAACCCTCGACGCAGCACAGAAGAAAAAGGAAAATCCAGTAAAGGTGGCAGCCATCCGACAGTATTCCAGGAATTATCAAAGGCAGTGGGCCAGCTCTGAACCCAGAGGATGGAATCCACTTTGTTTTCAGCCTTTTGTTTGGTGGGATGCCCTGACTGAAGATGGACAGTGAGAGATACAGTCACACGTCACTCATGATACTCGATGGAACATTAACAGCCACACGCTCGAGGAACAGACATAAAGATGCACGTGCTGTGTTACAGCCATAGCCTTTAGCTACGTAAATCGACATTCATGGGAGGAAACCGGGAGTCTCTATTATGAATTCAAAAAATGAAAATCATCTTTTTACAAAGACATTTTCACATTTAAGATATCTCTCCATTAACTACTCATCATCCGTGACGATTTTATTATCATGCTAACAGCATCTGTGGAACAGTAATGTGCAGAGACGTGCAGGCTGTTATAGCGTTGACTCCTCAGCATGCACATGCCTTACTTTAACAACGGTGTCTCTTTTCTTTCTCATGCCCTAAAGGACCACACGATAATTAACAACACACAGGTCCTTGAGATCTTGAATTTAGTGTTCCCTTTCCCTTGCACTGTTAGGAGTGTTGAAGAGGTTCTAAATCCAAGATCTAAGACTGTGTGAATGAAAAGACAGAGGTTAAATGTGCCACTTCTAAAGAATAAAACTCTTTTTAAGGAACAAAGTTCAAAGCAATTGGTTTCCTCAATCAATTACAAAAACAAAAGCTAATGATCTTAGAACAGCTTACACTTCCCTTCTGGTAGCAGCAGTAGTGATTTAGGCTTTCACTTGTGGCATCTAAACAGTTTCAGTGACCTCTTTCAAGAGGTCATAGTCACAGTTACACACACCATGGCAAAACTTGACAGAAGTTAACAGTTTTCTCATAAAGTAAGACAGAATGGTACAGATTTTCAACTGCAGTTTTCTGTGTAGCTCTGGAGGTAAAATAAGATCTTAGTGCTTGGAATGGGTGCCGTGCTCTATGGCAAAGAGGCAGAGGAAAGGCCCTAGAGACAGGCAAAGCACCTCTGCAAGATGAATGGGATTTTTCTGCGAGGCTGGAGCTGGAAAGGGATCAGGAAATATAAATCCCACACCAAGTAAGATTAAAAACACCCCTATAATGTGACTTCTGCCTTCAAAGACAACTGTAATAGAATAATTATCAATGTAAGTTGGATAGAGTTCCATCACTCCAACATCTGTGGCATCACATCCACGTCTCATTAAAATCAACAGAGAACTCCAGATCAGTGTAAATTCTATGCATTAATTATTATTTCAGCTTCATGTGTTCTACTTCTGACCTTTTCTTGTCAGTTTAAATTTGACATTTAGCTAATATAATTATTTATTTGTGTCAGTCTCAGGTGATTTCTGGAAAACACTCAGTTCAGAGACAGAGTGGGAATTTAGAGACAATCCTCTGCCCTTAGAAAACTAAAGGTCAAAGCTGAGGACTCTGTGAACTCTCCCAAATGAAGGCCAACAAGAACATTTTTAAATCAAGTGTTGTTTCTTGTTTGGGCAATGTGTTTACTATGGTAAATTACATTTTAGATCATTTGGATGGGGCTTTCCAGAACAGGACCCAGTAGAATGTTTCTCTGCCTTTGGCAGAGGGCTTGGAACTGGATGATCCTTAAGGTCCCTTCCAACCCAAACCATTCTATGATTCTATGATTTTATCATTTCCATATCAGTAATTCATACCAATCTAAACTTGAATTTTAGTGGAGTGGGGCTTGGGAAATTAATTTTAAAACCCATCACTAATAAGACACCAAAAAAGGCTCCCCAAATCCTGAAGGCATGAAGACAAAGAGTTAGGAGCAATTAAACCTGGACTGCAGAGACAAACCCATTTTAAAGTATTTACAAGAACTGAGCAAGCACAGCTGCTGACTCCACTTGCAGCACTCGGACATCACCAAGAAATGCGGAACACGTGGTGTGCTGCGAAGGGAGCACCACTGGACACCAGGGGCAGGGACACGGAGCTTGCCAGATACGTCACATTTCAATAAAATACTTCCATTTGCAAGCAGCCACAGCAGGAACACAGGGAATCATGCTGCCCCAGAAAACAAATCTCCACACACAGAGCGTAACACAAGTACTTGGCACTATAGAGCAGTGATACTAACTTGGCAGGGCTGTTGGTTATGACCTAAAAGAAGAGAAAAAGAACAAACAACATCAAAACCAACCAAACAGAAAAAGTCAATAGTTTTAGAGTGCAAAGGGCAAAAGGTATTTACAAAAGCTTGCTAAAACATTTTTCAGACCATCTACAAGTAAGAACAAAATGTAAATGCGTGCCTGAAAACACCAACGTGATTAAGAAAGGAAAAACCAGGGATTACGCTGATCCACTACGACTTAGCAGGGTAACGTGGCATTTTTATTGCTGTGCATCTCTAAAAGCACTATTAGCACAGTGTATGGGGGGAGGCAGCGGAGGGGAGAAAGAAGCATTTGCGGAGGATATTCTCAACTGAAAACAGCAAATGAGTAGTAGGGATGATATTCTTCCCTCAGATCCTCAACATTCAGGGATGAAGTCAGTTCTCCTCAGGCCGCCCTCAGAGTTGGTATTGCAAGATTGAATTTTTGGTCTCTTGTGGGCTGGAGGACGTCCAAAGAATATACTGGGAGATGTTTTTAATCTAAGACTACGGAAAATGCCTTTATATTTAACAAACTATTGGCCCAAATCTGACTGCATCTATACTATGCCAACAGTGGAGCAAACCAGTTAATTTCAGGACAGACATTCCTAATTTATTCCACGTGAAATGAAGCAAGTCCATGCAGTATGGGGGGCTCTTTTGATATCCATATCCAGATATTTTATTCATTCTGGTATGTACACAGCATGAAAAAAAACATATGTTCATGCTGCATCCTGCTTCAGTGCATAAACAAGAAGCGACGGTGGCTCGCACTGCAATTCCGAAGAAACCCAAACTCCTCGTAAGCCTTTTGTAGCTGGGAGCGAGGCACAGGTCGTGTGCTGGGACTATACTGTCACAGGATTTGCTAATAACACCTCCTGTTGGTTACACAAAAAGCACCAGTGGGCTAAGACACGTATTTTTATTTTTTTTCCCAAACTTAGAATACCCGTATTTTGCTTTTATATTCTTGGGTGACGAGTAATTCATCATATTGTGCACAAAGTAAGAAGGAAGAGAGTCCAGGATCAGTTAACAAACGTTTCTTATTTAGTTGCACAGAATGCTGTTGACAGAACTGGGCACAGATCCCTCCCCAGCTGGCTGCTGTAACATTCCTGGATCTGGGATCGATGTGAAATACTGGACAGCAAGGTTACACCATCAGAGTGACATTCTAACTGCTTTTGCCTTGCAGAACCTTTGATATTACTGCTGCGTTTTACATACATTGGCACTGGTTCATCCAGCTGCCTCTTTCACGATCAAAAATCTCCAGTAAGCCAAAGCTGCAGTAAAGGCTTCACACTTCTCCATTTCCACGGAAAAGCAATCCCAGATCATCTTCTGCAGGTACTGTTCTTCAGGCTCTTGGATTAAAGACTATTTTTTCTAACTATAAACCCTACATTAAGCCAAATCTATCAGCCCGTTGCAGGAACCAGTAGAGATATATTAGGAATAAGCTGTCGCCTGCAAGCACATCAGTGCTTGCACATCCTCTATCCATTTTAGGTATGGGCAGGACAGCTGGGCGCTCATTTACAACGAAACACACTGTAATGGAATCATTTTCTGAAATGGACTCCGATGCCTGCTTTAATCTTCTAATTCAGGCTTCTGCTTTACACATAAAATAATACTTTAAAGGCAGAACCACAGTCCCTAAAATACACATTAATAAGAGGAACCCTTTATTTGCATATAAAAATACATTCAGAGATAAAATCCATGACGTGCACTCCCTAAGAACAGCTCAACGGCCACATGTCTTGGTGAAGATTTTTTAGACACAAG
The DNA here is from genome assembly GCA_033459285.1 of Clamator glandarius. Lineage (NCBI taxonomy): Eukaryota > Metazoa > Chordata > Aves > Cuculiformes > Cuculidae > Clamator > Clamator glandarius. The sequence goes on along the minus strand of JAUNZM010000165.1, from coordinate 948,983 downwards.
AGGCTATTATAGCTTCTGTCAAAAAGGGCAAAGCTTTACTTCTCCTTACATGATGAGAAAATTCTCTCCAGTTCAAACCCACACATGATTTTAGCTGGAGTCTAAATACGGACACGTATGGAACACCCGACTTGCTGCTCAGAGGTCACATAGCAAGAAACTGGTAACCCAAGCCACCTGGCATGTACTGTGGGACAGGTATTTACTGCCCTTGACCTACAATGTGAAAAATAACTCACGCAGGAATGAAAAAGAACCACGTGTTACAAGCTATGACTCACTCCTTATATTTATTAATACTCCCCTTTCCAGAGCTTTCAGCACATCTAGTTCCATACTCCTAACAGGGCACCACTCTTCTTCACCCTGGGCCAGGGTGATCAAACTTTAATATAAAAGTGTATCTGAGAAACAGATGCTCTGTTATTCTTCGCAGATCAAGGAAATAACCTCAAAATTAATTTTAGCTTTCTGATAGGATTTTCAAAAGGTTTTAACTAAACCTCTGACAGCTATTCACACTATTAAGTCTAAATGATGTGGAGAAGAGGACACCAAATAGAAATATGAAATATACTTTAAGATCACCCCTCACACCTGAATTTTCTTATTGCTTCTACAATACTGCTAAGTGCGTGTTCATGAATGCGTAGTAACTTCACAGTTTTGGAACATCATAATTACACAATCTTTATGCAGCATCTCATGTTGTACTGTATGTGACTGTTGTCATACTATATGACAAGAACAGCTACAACAAAGCTCAGAGCTGACTTTGCAGAGCTCGCAGGCCTTCCTTGTGCAGCCTTCACATACATCCACAATGACACCAAGTCCCCAGGCAGTTACAGGTTCCATGTTACTCTCCATAGAGCAGGAGAATTCGTGGCTGCCCCATCCCTGGAGGTGTTCAAGGCCAGGTTGGATGAGGCTCTGAACAGCCTGATCCAGCAGGAGGCATCCCTGCCCATAGCAGGGAGACTGGAACTGGATGGGCTTTAAGGTCCCTTCCAACCCAAACCATCTTATAATTCACGGATAACACTCAACTGGGAGATGGAATGACAGGATTATTGAACTCTGAATTTTCTCTGCATGTAAGCAGAAGCATACAACTCTCAATCTCAGAGGAATTACCTGAAAAGATACATGCATTTAGTAGCTCTAGGCTCATTCATCTTTTCAGATTGTTTCTCTGCTGCAGGAAAAAGGCTGATTTTTTTTAACAGAACATTCATATGATTACTCTTCAATTTTCTTATTTATTCATTAGTACTACATGTATTACGGGCAGATAGACAGAAATTCCCTAAAATTTCGTTCAAACTGAACTAAAATAAATCTCATGTGGTTGTTCTAAGGTAGAAGCTCGCTCTGTAGTTCAGAGCACGGCCACAGGTATGCACTAACACGTGCCCAAAAACGAGACACAACACGGAAAAGCAGCGGAAGGGAGACAGTGAAGTATTTCCTACAGGTACATCTATTTTGCACCCCAGCAATCCCTGTCACATTACATAGTCTTATCCCAGCACGCTCTGGAAGGAACAGAAGGGTTCACAGTGACTTCAGTGAGCGACTGATGCTGCTGTGTTGTAATCCTGATAACAAAGCAAGAGCTGAGCCATCCCAGACAGCCCCTCACCCTCACCGATGGTAAGCAGGGCTGCGGAGATGGTGGGAGAAAGACAGCGAGATACGCTCCTGGGAAACTGCCTATTGAAATAAGACAAGGAAAAATTTTGCTCAAGAAAACTGTATATGAAGAGAGAAGCATTCTGAGGTTTATTTTGCTGATCTTGCTTACTAACTGATATTATTTTCTTTTAAACACTAATTGCTTTTCCTAATTATCATCCAGGATGAGAAGGGAGGATAGGATTTTTTCAGATAAGCTAATTAGGATTGTTAATGCCAAGTGCTCAAGAGAGTATAATGAATCATCTAAAATGCTCAAATCATCTAGAGCACACATACACGCCCTTTTATAAGGATAAAATATCATTACTTTGCTACAATTTAAAACCCCCTTGGTTTTATTCCTGCAAAAAGCTTTTGCAATGGGATATAAAATACTTGATAATCTGCATTTGCTATCAGACCTCAAGAGGATCGTCTGAATTTTCTGTTTTTCCTCACACTGCCAGGTCCCTTATGCTGAAAGTAGACTTTTCCCCCTTTTCATAAGAAATTTATCTTCATTTTAAATAAACAAACACTTTAGAGATTCATTTGCAAATTAATACACAAAGGCAGAAAAATTAGGAAAACCTGTTTCTCTCTGCATTTTCTCATGTACTGTAGTCCAAGCTCCTCACTTCACAAGCCTGCTAATAACACAGCTGATCTGCCACACAGCAACACCGAAAACCTTGACAGCAACTGTCTGGGATCAAATTGGATAGAAATAGAGATCATTCCTTGTCATATACAAATTAACAGCAAAGCTAACAGATGCAAGGCAGGCAGCATTCAAACCAGAGGATTCAAAGTGTTGCAATTTGACTTATTTTGCATAGGAAAGCCAATACATTAAGGAAGGAATTGCAGCGGGATGCTCCAGTCAACGAGCGTGTCAGATTTGCTGGTCAAAGCAACTTCTCCAGATCAGTTCTGTTTTCTAGCAGCTTTTATAACAGCCAACAACGATGCTGGGTTCTGTAAGACCACACACATTAGTTTAAAACGTTAAGTGCCAGAACCTTGAGATGATGGCAGTTACTGCAGTTGCAATGTTCCTCCTCATGCTCTGGTGACTATTACCAATATTGCAATTCAGATACCAAAGACCAAGAGTTATTCTGTAGTGGACTGTGTGTATATTCTGAGGGATACTGGAATATGTATGATTGTTCCAGACCTTAATCACGATTACCAGACAGATGCACAACAGGGTAGGTACTAATATATTAATTTTTCAGCAAATTCATTATTTATTGATATATGAAATATTTTACCCCGTTACCTACCCTCTAGGAAGTCCACCTTCCGAAGCCCTTCGGTTGAGACTTAATTTATGCATCTCAGCCATTTCCCTTAGAGTCTCTGCTGAGTAAAGCCCAATGGGGTTGTTATACTGCCTCGCAGGGCTCAGCTGGTGCAAAAGACTATTGCCATCGGTCAACACAGGGCTTAGCTTTGAACCTAGATTACTCTTTGCAGGTGAAATGTCAGGAGTCACAGACTGAGAGGACATGGAAGATCTAACTGCAGTAGTCTTTAAGTAGGAAGAACTATTTGAAAAGCTGATCTCTTGCTTGTTGAGGTAGCCTGAAAACGTTCCATTGGTTGCTAAAACACTACCCACAGGCCCGGTCGCCGTGTTAGTTAGAGGACCGAAGGTGGTTCTGTTGCCATTCATTTCCCAAGCAGGTTCCTGTAGTAGCAAACATGCAGGCCAAGAAAAGAAAAAAAGAAAAGAGCAATCATAGAACACATGCAAAAATAATGTATCTGCAATTACTGCTTTCTAAACATTCATAGACTGGCAATAAATAGATCAGGGTGGAGCATCCAACCTTTTCAGGGAAGACTTTCAACAAAGCAGCGCATTGTTTCAAAATAAGGGAAGCAAACCATACTCAGTCAGGCATCTTTATGTTGCTTTTTAGTTGAAATCAACAGATAAAACTTAATGTTAAAAGACCATTTGCTTCTAGTCAACCCCACAGTAAGAATTTTCTATAAAGACAACACTACCCATTAGTTTCTAGGATAATCAAGAAATCTTAAAAATACCTTGAGGTGAGAATTGTTTGAGATAACAAACAAACATTAATTCAATGCTATTATTATAAAAACATAATGATTCTAAGGCATTCTGTTTTCCATGAGCACACTTCAATTTCCGTTGCTTTCAGAGGCTCTGGGTCATGCTCATCAGGCCATGCAGCACAGTTAGCAAAGAGACCAACAGAACTCGCAAACAGGTTCTGCTCAACAGATAATAGGCTTCTATTCTGATCATTTGCACATCATTTCCACCTGAAGGAATGTGTACCTGAGCACGCAGGTGATGGGGGTATCTGGGATATGACTGTAGGATCATAATATTCCCAACTAGGACAGGAGGATATGTTGTTGTCTTAGTCGAAGTCATGGGAACCTCTCCTACCACAGAAGTCTGTGCTGGTGCTCAAATTAGAAGCATTCAACCCGAATCCCATCATGGAAAAATGCAGCAACATGCTTCAGGTTCATAAATGATTTGCTACTAATGTGGCTTAGTGGAAGCACAATAAAAGGTAGCGTCAAAAAAGAAAAATACTGCTTTTCAGCAACATAATGCAGGCAGCAAGTTGTCGCAGGAGCTCTGAGGAAGCTTCCTGTAAAACTTATGCTCATCTTGGCTTAAACACTTTATCACTGCTTCTGCCCTTCAGTTCAAGGCTACTCGGCACTGTGTGTGGGAAGCACAGAGCACAATTTGGGTTAAATTCCCTCATTTCCTGCCAGCTGCTGGCAGCACGTAGTGACCACAGTTCTATGGCTTTTTGGAATCTGCCTAACTGCAGTAAGGACAGTTTTATCAGAGAGGAATACAAACTTCTCTTTCAGCTGAGAATTTTATTCCTTTACTCTCAGGTTTTTTATTCTCGAGCCTCTAAAGGCTCAGAGACCAAAAAAAGAAATAAAAAGATTCTAACATTATTTTTAACATTGCTTTACTGAGTGCTGGAACTCATCAGCACATGTGGCTATTTTATTGTTCACTTTTCTTTGTGTGTAATTTTGCACTCCGGATAAAACAATCGATAGGTGAAGTACCAAATAAACTGCCAGAAAGGTTGGAAATTTGTAGGTTTCTCTCGAGGCGTGGTATCAATTTGTAGTTTATCTCAGCAGTTTAAAATCCCGGCTCCAGCCTAGCTTGGGCTACGTGTCCTTTGCCACCAGAGAAGGGTCACTCCCACCTCTCTCTAGATACAAGCGGTTGTCATCGGTACCCAGAGGCTGTGATGCTCGCAGTTAAAAGACCCATCAGTGACGCTGCCAGCAGGATGCAGTCCAGCTCTTGGGGACAGGGACAGGCAGGGGACATTATCCTGAAGAGATGGAGCCCAGAGGCTGCTCGCAATGAGCCAGCAAAGAGGGGATGGTGGCCTGCAGTGACATTTTCTCTCTTTTGGGTTGGCAATGCTCCGACTGCTCTATTTAAGACCTTACAGGTATGTCCCCCATGGCCTTGCACCAACCACAGCCCTGAGAAGAATGTGGCCTCCAAGTTTCTACTTTTGCTAGTACTGGTTATCATTAGTGTCATTTACTGATTTTGATGCTAAGGTTCACAAGATAAATATAAAATATTTTCTTGCTGGATTTTCCATATTGCGTATTTAAGTTCAGGAAGATAACATTTGAAAAATCAAGATAATACGGCCTGATTACTTAAAATTAATTGCAAAAATAACCCCTAAAGTCTGAGGGTATAATTAATCATAGCATTAAATACATTTTAGAAGTTCTGAATCAAAAATATGAATCAGACTAAAATGAACTAAGAACATTTTTCTTAGTAACAAACAGGAAGAGATTTTAGCTGGCATTAATAGCTGCCTGAGGCTGTAGAAATAGATAATCCTAAAAGCATTTTTCAGAGTATTACTTTTTTAATTAATACATTTGAATTAGACTTCAGGCATTATACTCTGTCATCGAAAACAGCAAATAACCACCTTCTAAGTGGCCAGCTGCAAGCTCCCATGTATCATTAAACAAGGGAAAAACAGAGATTTCTCTCAAAAAATGTGTTTTAAGAAAGGCATAAATGCACAAGGCCGCATCAATAAATTAATTCACCAGTTTTGCAAATGAATTTTGCATGCTCGTGGAGAGGGATGAAACAAATATTAGAGAAAAGCCACTGACACAGAGGCAGCAGAGAAGAAAATGGATATTCCAGAGTTATATTTGTTACCTTGAAAACCCTGGCTTTTATCTAAAGTTCCTATGGGTTTTCTTTCTGTGCCTTGTAAGAAAGGAATGTGCAAGATCTGATTATAAAGTAGCAATTTCAACTGCTATTGAGAGAAATGCCAGGTATTTCCGTAATGAAAATGCATTGTCATCAGTTTTGTGTTACTGGACACTAAGAGCAGGCAAAGGGAAAATTATAGGACCTGCATGGAAAATGGTGATTGGTGATTTTGCTCCCCTTTAGGACATGAACAGAGTTTTGGTTTCAATCCTCAAACAGTTTCTCGTTGGAATACTAGCACACTGGTCACTCAGCACTAGAGTCCCTTGAACCTGCAGTGCCAGGTTAGCATTTCCATTTGAGTTAATATTCGTGGCAGTTTTAAGGGAGGAGCTTCCCCTGTGGATGGGGAGAAAGGGATGAAACAAGAAGCAGCTAGGAGAGCAGCTGTGTCACTTCTTCGAAAGAACTACTGCCCAATAATCAGCTTACTTAGCTCTTTCCTGTTGTGACTGACAAAGAATCCCTCACTCAGTTTATTCCCAGTAGGATATTTTGGATTTTTTTCTCCAGTTCAACGCAAAAACCAGACCAACGCAACATTTCTGAAAACATTTCTTCCATGGGGAGAGGTCTCATTTCTAATATGAAGCAGCAGCACAGCTCTCCGTGTTGCATCACGTGAAACGCAGCCAACGGTAACAAACGTTCCCGTTTTCCATCTCTCTCATCCCACTCTGTCTCTCAGTCTCTGTGGCTGGAAAAGAAAGCTAACAGTTCAAAGGATGCAAGCCTGATGCTACCCTTCAGCCGACCAGAAGAGGAGGCTCTGGTACCGAGCAGCAGGCTCTTCCCTCCAGGAAGATGCTGTGATCCTGCAGCAATCCCTTACTACAAGGCAAAAATTGCCGTTTAGTTTCCCAGCGTAACCTCAGTGAATGAGCTTAAAACTGATAAATGCAGAGGAGTCTCAAACATTCGAGAATAGAAGGAAGCTATGAATCAGCTTAAATTTCATTCTGAAAATTTGTTATTCTTTTCTTTATAAATATTCCATTTCTATGAAAGGCAAATGCTCTTTCTGTATTGGAGAAGTGAAAAGCAAATTTATATTGGAAGATATAATACCAGCTTCCCAGGTTCCGTTCCTTTGATAGTCCATGTTTTGTTTAGCTATCGCTAAGAACATACAGTCTTTATCCACCTTTTGCACTTCTCAGAGAACAATTTGAACACTATACTAATGAATTTGATCTCTCGACAAGCCCAAGAAGCAGCTGCTACTTTAAACTGCTTAAAGAGGAAAGGAAATGGAGGCACGATGGCTTTAAAATGACTCTGCACAAAGACAGCCAACAACTCATGAGGCAGCCAACAAACTGTGTTTGGCTCAGCCAGCCCTTCCATCCTGTGCTTTACTTAAAAGGTCAATCATCCCTTCATCTATTTTCTCTTCACCGCATAGGTTCCCAAATTTGGCAGGAAACAAATTGTAAGCAAGATGAGATCCGCACTGGGACTCTGAAATAAGTGTGTTCAGTACAGTTTCATGAAAACACTGAAACCAAAGAGCCTGTCTTAATACCTTTATGCAAATGGACAAATGTTAATGCTTAGCCTTATAGCTTCAGCTTAAACATTTTGAACGGCACAAAGTTAAATCTTCACCTGTGCTATGCCTCTTTCTGAAAAGCTGTAGGGATTCACTGACTGATAACTCCTTAGTTACAGTCCTTGGATTCATGCTTACTCTCCCTGTTATCTGAATGTTTTCAGCATTAGCTATGCCCTTTCTTCCAGCCATGACAGACCTGTGCAAAAGAGTCGACTAAATCTTTTGACTAAATCAAAAAGGTTTGACTACACTAAATCAAAATTGTTTCAAGTTTGAGACTAATGCCAGGTAAGGAAATGGTGAAACTGCAAAGCAGTCGAACTTTTATTATAGTAAAACTATTTATTACAGCTCTGCAGCTCAGCTGATGCCATACTTAGGGTTGCAGAACCTGTATAACATAACATCTATCAGCTCAAGAATGTAAAGAGAGATAGACTGTGTGTTACTTGTGGAAGTTGTACAAGTTTTTATCATTGGGAAGAACTCTGAGGTTTTTATACCTTCTTTACATGTTTGTAAAAGAATGTATTTTTATTTTTCTAAAACAGAAAAAAACATGACCAGAGCAGTCAGAGAAGAAATACATGCCTGAAAATTAGTGAAAGCTGCAATCAGATCATACAAGAGAATTTATGGTTTATATTGGACACTGAACTAGGACATGCAGATTTGCCAAGCAAACATTGCCATGCCTTAACCCTGACTCAGAAAAAGGTAAGAAAAACTTTTCCTGATGTTTGAGGACAACACTGTCACGATTGTCTTGTAACATAGTTTTTTTGCTGTTTTTTTGAAATGCAATTGAATTTGTTCATATGAAACATCCAAGTATAAACACTGTCAAGCAGTGATCCAGAGGTGACATCAGCTGCCTATATGCCATAGAACTCACTGTTACTAGAAATAATAAAGGGGCAAGCAAAGGAACCTGGGTTTTTAAAGTATATTTACTATAACATACCTTATTGCAACAACCCTGTACCACCGTTCATATTAGTAAAGACGTTTTATTCTGGATTTTGAGATTTTCCAACAGCTCAATGCCTTCATTCCCTTCCAAACCACCCTCAGAGAAGAATTATCTTCAGTTAAAATTACTGTTGTCTGTGAGTGTATCCGAGTGACAAATGTCACTCCTGAGCCGCAAAGGGCCTCTCACTCCAGCATCCAACTGGTGCCCATTCCCCCAGGCCAAACACCCTACACCAAACAGGCCTTTCTGAACGCTGCTACGTACCCCGTTCCTCACCAAACCTTCTCTTAGATGCCACCATTTTCTCCCAAAAAGGTTCTGATAAAACTTTTTTCTGTCTGCAAGTACTTTCTGTAGCCCATTCAGAAGAGGCTGCCTCCAACAGCTCCTAGAAACCTCTCCCAAGCACCGATGCACAGAATGCTCAAGTGCAAGACAAGATGCTCCTGAAAAAGGGCTGAATCCTTTGATCTTCATCTCTGTGAAGAGTTAAAATAAGGAATTTAAACTGACTTTATAGTTTTTCATGTCAAAGGCACTTTCAGGACCTTGAAAGAAAACCTACGGTACATGCAGTTAACTTTTCTATAGGATAGATGGGAGGAAAATGGTTTGTGTAGTAAACAGCTTTGAATGCCTACGGCAGAAACTTTAAAATGGACATTTGCTAGGAGGAAATGCACCTAGTACAGAGCAACAAGAATCTAATATTTAAAAGCTTTTATGTGCCTGTGGTTGAAGTAGGCAAATTTGTCATACCCACACAGCTGCTGCTGAGGGTCCCAGAAGGCAGTTATCAGTCCCATGTCGGCGAGTAGCTCTAAAGAGACACATCTACTACTTGGTGCCTGGAAAACTAATGACATTCTGTGTAGTTCTTGAGGGAAAATAAGTACTCTCTCCCCGATCCTGTCCTTATGACTTTGCTGGTGCAGTCAAACACCAGCCTAACTGAAAGACTGATCCATTGTTTTTGTTCTAGAAAATCCACAGTGCTGGTTGATGACTCTTCCAATAACTTTCTCTAAGATAACTTCTATAAAATTATGATATCAACTGAAACAACTCCCAAGTGAGATAAATCCTCAATTTAATTTTCCCTTGCCAAAAAGTTTACAAGATCCTCAGCATAATAACATTATTTCTGTCTCAATTAATAAATACCAAATTTCAAATTTGACAAAATAAACTTAAATCAAATTATCCTCCCCAAGTGCATTCTCCTCTGTTACTCTGAACATGTTTGCTGTGGCTACAGGGTCAATGTTACCTTCTGAGCTCTGAATTGGAAAGCATGGTCTTTACAAAAACTACTTAAAATTGATATATGCAAGTCAGAACTACCCAAACCAGTAGAACACAATCTAATTGTCCACTTATTTTCATCTTCAATGTTTCTTACTTATACCGCATGCTAGGGAATAAAACTGGCAGTCACAGAGAGGTAAAGTTGCAACAATGGACATTTATCTCCTCTCCATTTATCTAATTAAATGCGTCAGCAGTACTAATGTCCTACCCAGTGCTCGAGCTGAAGGATATACACCATCTTTCAGGTATCCTTGCTCTTTAGTGCCTTCAAAGATACACATGAGTTGCCAGGCACAGTCAATGAATGCCGGTTATTCTAACATGAACATTTATCTTATGGAAAATGACGAGCTTTGACAACAGAAACCAAACCATCCATTTCCTCTGCCACTTGCTGTTGTTCATTAAATTGACTTATCCTCTTTAGTTTTTACTCTCATGTCATTTGAATAATCTGACAGGAACGTGATATGACACAAGTTTTCAAATGCCCCAATGTCCTCTTCATAAATCAGTGTTTTTTCAGTTATAGTCAGGATTTGGATACATTGAGGCGCAGCCTAATGGCTCTTCCTCAAGAATCTTAAAAGGCAAATGCGTATTTGAGAAGCTTTGGCAACCTAGATGAAAACAAAATGCTCAGAATGGGTCAGGCCAGATCACATCAGAGGACAGCTGGATGCTTTGGTTCTGCTAATCAGAAATTAGCCAGATAAACATCACTAATATCTTGCGTTGTGCCAGTTTTGCTGCCTGTACATTCATTCAGTGTTTACTTACTTGAGGTGGGCAAACCCAGTTTCCTGTAGTAGATATTTACCTTCACTGCCGTAGATAGAAATGATATTAACTTTGGCTGAGGAGAAATGTGCCACATACCTTCTGGTGGGGAATTACAGCCCTGGGAGAATCAATTCTGGGCGCTGTGGTTGAAACTGGCACCGGACGTTTAGATCTGGGGACCAAAAAAAAAAAAAAGAAATGAATAAAAGAGTAGCAATCTGGATTCCTGTTTTTCAGTTCTAATTTCATGCAAAAATGCTGCTTCCTCAGGATGAAAGCTAAGCATAGCCTAGATCTTTTCTAGTCATCATCATGCTTCTTCTACATCTTCATTTACAACGGTCTTAAGTGTGAGAGAAGGTTTGATATGGCTCCCCTGAATGATGAAAAGCCACCAGTTACGCAAGCAGCCTCTGATGTGGGGTAATATCTGTTTTCCAGTTGCTTGTGACAAATAGCATTCTCCTAGATGCCAATCAGCCACACTGAGATAATTCAGGTTTGGGCAGCACTCTGAAAAAGGGTCTTAGTGTCTGAAAATGCAGAAACTAAACTTTAGTACTGAAGCATCTCAAGAGCAGCTCTGCAAAAGATTATTACTTAGTAGCTTAAACTCTATAGTAACTGCCATAGTTTAAAACTCTCAGCAAGAAGAGATTACGGTTTCATTTCAGACAATTTAGGTTCAAAAGGAACAGATCACTACCAAATTAACCACACTGCACTCCAAATGATTGCCTTTCACCTGCATTTCACAGAATCACAGAATCATAGAAAGGTTTGGGTTGGAAGGGACCTTGAAGCCCATCCAGTTCCAGACCCCTGCCACAGGCAGGGACACCTCCCAGTGGATCAGGGGCTCCAAGCCCCATCCAACCTGGCCTTGAACATCTCCAGGAATGGGGCAGCCACAGTTTCTCTGGGCTTCAACCTGTGCCAGTGCCTCACCACAATCACAGTAAGCAATTTCTTCCTAACATCTCATCTAAATCTCCCCTCTTTCAGCCTAAAACCATTATCCCTCAATCTTATGCCCCCACTCCCTGATAAAAAGCCCCTCCCGAGCTTTCTTGTAGGCCCCTGTATTTGACAAATATTTACAAGATCATTCAAAAATAAACACCGCTATTATTCTTTCAAAACACACAATCTGCCTGGGTGACAGGGGACAGGACGAGAGGGAATGGCCTCAAGCTCCACCAGGGGAGATTTAGGCTTGAGATTAGGAAAAAATTCTTCACGGAGAGGGTGGTTAGGCATTGGAACAGTCTGCCCAGGGAGGTGGTTGAGTCACCGTCCCTGGAGGTGTTTAAGGTGAGGGTGGATGAGGTGCTTAGGAGCATGATTTAGGGATTGGTGGGAATGGTTGGACTCGACCATCCAATGGGTCTCTTCCAACCTGGTTATTCTGTGATTCTGCCCTTTCATTGGAATGTAGCGAAGAAAGCATAGTGACAAATGCTAACTGAGGCACTCTGGGATACTCAGGTAAATGAAAAAGTATTTGTTGCAGCATTGCAAGAAACTGCATCGCACCAAACATCCCCCTGAAATCTTTCTAGTACACACGGGAACACCAGAGAATAAAATGAAAAATGTAAAAATAGTCAAAATAATCAGAATTACACAAGTAATACCCGTTTGCCAAGCTACAGGTCAGGATTATGCCTGGAATTCTCATCTTTTAAGAGTACATTTCAAAAATAGGGCAGGTTTAAAAAGGAAATAAAAATACTTAAAAGCACAGAAAAAAAGCAGAAGTGAGTGAGGCATTTGGAATTGTTTGCTTTAGAAGGGGAATGAATAAGGGAAGACATCACAGAGGCTTAGAAAGTAATGAACAGTAGAAAAAGGGAAATACAGTTACGGTCCTGGACGCTAAGTGAAATAATTGAATAGGCAATGCATATAAAATTGGTAAAGGCAAGCATTTTTTTCCTAGAGTACTCGATTAACCTGAGATGAAACCCATTGTTACAAGGCATCAAGACTGTGAGAACAGCAGGACATCAAAAAGGATTAGATATTTATACCTGCAACAATAAAAACCCCAACAGCTGCTTTCAGCTGGGTAGAAGTAAGTTGCCATACTGACTCTCAATTTTCATGACACAACTTAAAAGACCGATAGTGTAAAATCTTCTGTCTTAGGTTCATTATTTCCTTACCGGGGTCTGTGCTGCTTTCCTCTGAAACATTTACCTGTGCGCCTCTCGGAGACAGAAAGCTGAGCTAGACAAAAACTAGGCTCACCCTTAGCATCAATCTCTGCATGAACACAGAGCTTCACACTGAGCTGGGTATGGGTGGCAACTAAAACCAAACACAATATCCCCTTAAGCAGAAGCAAACATACAAAAAAGGAAAATTAGGAAAAGAGAAAAATCCTTACAAGAATTGGAAGATTTCCATATAGAAGGTATAGAAATTATGGTGCTTTGAGAGATGAAAGCAATGCTGGTATAACAGTTGCCTACCTCATGAGATAATATGAAAATGAATCCAGTTTGAGCAGACAGTGAAAACTGGCATTTTGTTAAATAATAGGCAATTAACCTGTGAAATTCACTCACAAAGTATTCATGAAACAAGGGGCTAGAAAATTGTGAGAGGCACCAACATTGATACTCACAGTTGGAATATATCACAATATACACCCTAAGACATAATTATCTCAGAAATACACACCTTCGAGTGCTACAAACAAGAGCTAATCATTGACTGCTTACAACAAACTTTCCTCAGGGGCGTTAGGAACCGATTTTCCCTCAGAAGTGAGTGCTGTACCCTTCTCCCGACATTTTAGTTTGGAGAAACAATAAATCATATTCATGAGACGTGCAAATATATCATGAAAGACAGCAGAAAGAGAAAGAAAAAAGATCAGCCGCAGCTCTGAGCACAGACTTGCTGAAAACTGACTGCGACGATTTATGAACAGTCAAGGATTTATGGGGAGACTCTGGCCCCTGTTGTGCTGGTGCCATTTCTGGGCACACCCAGATATTTCCTTGAAGTTATGTGGGGGACCTGGGCACACTTGAACCCCCAGCAGGGCAGACTCCGTGTCCCCTCTGCTCTGCCCAGGGATCGTTTCCCAGCACCGTAAGCATCGTTTGTCACATACAGAGGTACCACAAACAGCCACATACTGCGTTGTTGAGTCACGACTAGAAAACATTTGTATTGCTGCAAAGAAATTTATTTAGCAGAGTTCTGTTTCCACATCACTTCTGTTGTTTATTGCCTGTCGGTTTTCTCTCACTCATTACCTGTCCCCAGAAGCTGATCTTAAAAAGCTGTATTTCTTTCACGTTACCAATAACCTACATCTGTCATTCGCACTGCTATCCAATCAAGATCTTTATTTCATGCCAACTTTGAGGTTTGGAGATGTTATTTAGGAACGTCACTGTTACAAAGTAACTCTGCTCGGGTTGTTTATAGCTTTGATATTCAAAAACAGAATGGGGAGGCTTGCTAAGGTTGAGCAGAAACTTGCACCAGAGAAAAGGGCAGAAGAGGTGAAGTCAGCTGGTGGAAAAGAAGGGTATGCACTTACAGAACGAAGTGTTTATTTACATAAAAGCCATTACTCCTCTGGGAAAAACATCTGCAAGTTCAGGACATTTTTTTTTTTCCTCCCTCTTTTGCTGAATGAGTCAAATCCTGCAGTAACACAAATTTGCTTCTCAAGTGAGGATGGTGCTGTTGGAAACACGTGTGTCCACGTTTTAATCCACTGATTGCAAAATGATTTTATTCCAAACACCACGTGACTGTACTTGCTTAGTAGGGGTATAAAGGGGACTAAAGTCCAGATTTCACAAGTGACTGTGATAATTTTAGATTTCATGTTGGAATATTCCATCAAGATTGTTTTTCTGAAGAAATTAATTTGATTTTGACTTTCAGACATTTTCTTCTACATTTTCAAAGTTAAAAATGGAAACAAAAACCTCATTTTGACATGAAAACTCAAACAGTTGTAACGATGACCAAATACATCATTCTTGTGGGTTTTTTCATACTCTTCCTTTCCACAGACACCTCCTCTCTCCCTCAGTATTGGGTCTTTTTCTTCATGAAGTTCAAAACCAAGAGGGATGTAGTTTTGCAAAGCAGTTCAATTTTGATAGCACTGCTGATACACTGTCCAAATTTGTTCCTACCTACCTAAATATATCTTTAATTGAAGAGCGCTTGATTTCAATCCTGCAATCTTTGCACTCACAACAAAGGTTCACTGGGAGTCAACTGCATTAGGAGGAGCTGCCTGTCTGAGGAAGGGCTGCAAGAGAGTTGTGTAATGCACTCTCAGTTTAACTTGTGTCCTCAGGGGAGCATGATGCTGTACTTGCAGACAGATGATGTGATCTAAGAGATAATAGCTCTTTTTCATCTTCATATGGCTTTTTTATATTTCCTATCTTCACCAGTCAGTGCATATCTTCTCTTTTCTAATTTTCAGGACAGCTAAAATCAGCATTTCTTTTCTCACAATAAGCTTTTGCTTTCATTTCATTACACAGGAGCACCTATTTATAGTTTGACGAGCATCTTAATTATATCTTAATATGTCAACCACTAGAAAATGAAAAGGGGTCAAGTGCACGGGAAGGTAATAAACCAGATTAGATTAGGGTTAGAAATGCTTACAAAACATTTTACATACTTTACTTATCACCTAATTGAAACGGAATCATTCTGGATTGGAGTGGGTGTGCACGTAGCAGGATGCAGAACAACAGAGCGGATAATGAGGCTTCTGATGACACAGCTGCTGTAAAGCAAGGATATTCCTGACAGTTTGGCAGGGAAATGGGGTGTGGGCAAGAGACATAAAAGGGCCAGACTAAACATCACCCATGGCTCCCACTTTGAGGCATCCATATAATAAGTGCTAAAATCAGTTAAGTCACTTAGAAGTCAGTTAAATCTTCAGCAAAACAGTGAGTTAAATGGCCAAACAGAGGCTGCCTCTTGTGTCCAAGTCTTGCACAGAAGATGATCTTAAGCTTTGTGACACCGTAGTATAATTCTCCAAGCCCTGATCGGGACATCAGCAAACAGTGGCTCCAGAGAATCACAAAGGCAAAACCTGGACCGTTTCACAGTGCTTCCAATATAACCGAGGTCATTCCAGGACTAGGAAGGATCCCTTCAGATCACCTCAGGACTAGGAAGGATCCCTTCAGATCACCTCAGGACTAGGAAGGATCCCTTCAGATCACCTCAGGACTAGGAAGGATCCCTTCAGATCACCTCAGGACTAGGAAGGATCCCTTCAGATCACCTCAGGACTAGGAAGGATCCCTTCAGATCACCTCAGGACTAGGAAGGATCCCTTCAGATCACCTCAGGACTAGGAAGGATCCCTTCAGATCACCTCAGGACTAGGAAGAGACCTACAATATTTGTGCTTGCAATAAAACAGAAAAGGATTTCCATCAGCAGTTTTGCTCTCTATCTATCAATGGCAAACACAAATGTTAGCATTTGGCCAGATAACTGATCTGTTAATTATTTCCCTGTGTTGTGCTGCAGTCGGATTGCAGGAGCTCTGCTTGCCAGACCTAATGTTCACACCCCCCATACAAAACCATCTTACGCATAAATGATACCAACTAAAAGGAAGCCACCATCCAAACAAAAGACATGGATTCTTTTACCTTTCTACTTTTTGTTTACATGCGTTCTATAGCTGCTACAGATAAAAGCATCAGATGTTCCTCTCAAAGCTTGCTCTAAAATAAGAGCAGAAATATTAAGATGAGTAGAAGTAGAAGTTCAGCACAGTGCAGGTAACATCATAATACTTCAAATAATCAGAAAGATAGAAACAGGTATCAATTGGAAATAGGAAGCCGCTATCCTCACTTCAATAATAAACTGGCTAAATGCAGAATTTGGATTGCCTAGCTATAGAGAGTTAAAAGCAAAAGTCTGAAATACAATCATGTTATTAGATAGGGGTCAAAGCTCAATGGTATATAACCTTCAGATATAGTCTCTCACTTGAAATCTCCAGGTTCAGCATACTGATGTATTAATGATTTCATGACTATAACAATTATTTATAATTACCGAGAGATGTTAAAAAGAAATCTAAGGCAAACATAGAAATAATAAAATAATTTTTTAGTTTAAGAAGGGCATAAAAAATAGGGGTCATAAAAGAATCTAACAGTGTAAAGCAAAGAATAAGCTAGTATTCAGAAAGAGCAGAAGAGGCACTGAATAAACATTCCATGCTTGTATTCAGCCTACCATACCCTGGTCTTGAGATATGACTCGACTCTCCCCAGTAAACATAATAAATAACAGTTTTAAGGAATCAGGTACCCAAAATATTTATATAAGTTTGGTAGCTGAAAAATACCTGGAGTGAATCACAGAGGTATCTCCCTCATTGAATTCTCTCCTACCATGCAGCCAGCTTGGCTTCTTAACAGCTACCTTAAGGGGGAAAGATGTTCTGCTGAAGATTTCGGAGCAGCCCTGGTCACTGTCACAGAGCATCACCCTAAAGGGCCAATTCCAGAATCAGGGAATCACAGCCACACTTCCAAGACACAATGACTCACAAAAGGATAACAAAGCTTTGTAACTGCCTTCTGTTCATACAGAGGAGTTCAAGTATTGTCTAAATCCAAACAGATGTCTACTACTATGCCAATGAAGCCTATTTATCCCCTTGCCACTCAACATTTTCTAAAAGCAAAAGCCTAACTCAGGATACTTTGAGCATCCTGAACAAAAATCACTTTCTTCATTTTCCTGAAGCTAAAAAAGAAATATATTTATGTAGCTGATTTTCCTGTAATCCCTCTTACTCAGGATGTGGACCTTGCTGCGTACCACATGGCTTTTAGAAGACTTCTAATTGACATACATGGCAGAAACAGAAGTTAGTGAACATAGATAATTAGTTCTTAACTACATTCCACCTCATTTAGGCCTTCACCTCTTAATTTTTCCATGCTAAAATTCTTCAATGAGTTTTCTATTAATGCCTGTATCTGAGAGACTTTTTGACTGGAAACATAACTCTATATCCTATGACTGCTACGACAAAAAAGTTACCCAGGCCTTGTAATCATCGAATCATAAAGGTTGGAAAAGACCTCTAAGATCAAGTCCAGCCATCAGCGTAATACATCATGCCTAGTAAACTAGGTCCCAAAGCACTATGTCTACATGGTTTTTTTGAACACCTCCAGGGACAGCAACTCCACCACTTCCCTCAGCAGCCTCTTACAATGCTTCACCAGTCTTTTAGTAACGAATTTTTTTCCTACTAGCCAGTCAGAACTTGAGGTCATTTCCTCTCATCCTATCATTTGTTACTGGGGAGAAGAGACCAACAACTGCCTCACTACATCCTCCTTTCAGGTAGTTGTAGAGAGCAGTAAAGTCCCCTCTCTCTGTCTCCTCTTCTCCAGACTAAACAGCCCTAGTTGCCAAAAGAATTTGTTTCCCTTTGAGGTACTCGAGTATGGTTTGAAATTGTTGTTACAGTAATGCAGAAACACGGCAGGACCAGCCTGTACACAGTGCTCGGCATTGCTACACTCCAACAGACGCTAGCCAGTGAAAGCACAGACATGAAGAGCTGGATAAGCCCTGGAGATGCCTGAAAGGACCTTGACATATCTCTGTACTCACTGGAAGAAACAATGGGGCCAGATTTTGTGAAAAAACAATGAGGTTTGACATCTTTAACAGTGGCTGCTGTGCGAGAAACACCACAGTAAAAAGGATCCAAAGGAAACCATGAGCTTCACATTTCACATGCACAAATAACACGTTACAAGATCGATCTAGTAAAGCCTTAGTATTTTACCAGATTGAATGATTCCTCACTCCACTTCTTAATAGGCTATACAATCCATTCCAATTAGCTTCAAGTGTGTAATTTACATTTTGACATGACCATGCTTAATCTAATCAATGTTAATCAATAGGAAAAGTTCCCAGCCCTGATACATTACGGCCTTCCAGTCTACGGTAACATTTTGGATGTATTAACTTCCTCATAGCAGAACGCAACCAGTAACTGAATGATTACATCCATCACGTGCATTTAGTGAGTTGTGCCAGCTCACTGGCTCTGGTGAGATGTGCCCCTGAAGCTCATCCTGACCCTTTCACAGGGAGTGCAATACAATAATGTGAAAGGACTCGCATGCAGATTGCCTTTAGCCCATCTAGAGAATATTTCTTGGATAAATAAAATGTTGATTTTAACCTCACCTTATGCTGGTATCTTGGGGCGGTGTGGTGAAAAGCGATGTGCACTCTGAGAACAGTCTTAATCCCTATGGAGAATCCTGTTGTAATGAAAACTTTGCCCTTTAAAACCTTGGCATATATCCACAGTTTCCAGGCTCTTTTCTAAAACTAACAAGGACGCTCTATGCAGTGAGTGTAAATAGCAGCCCACTCAGTTAAACTGCTCATGTAAGGAATATGTTCATATTTATTGCAGTAACTGACATTGATATTTTATTTTCTTTTCCATGGAGAAAGTTGCTTGTTAATTTTAACAACATTAAATGTGACTACTCAAAGACAGTAACTCGCAGCCCTGACATCTGTTAACAGATCCTACTGTCCTCTCACACCTGTGTTCAGAGACAACTGGGCATGCAATGGGATTCACCTCTATTTCCCATAAGGAGGGAGGACACCTCACTGAGGTCACAGTAATGCAGGAACTTCCCTGTCCACTAGGAAGGTATTTCTTTCTTAATGCTTTGAGCACAGAGCACCATCAGAAGTGTGGGGAGGAGACCTTGGTTCTTGGAGGCAGATGGCAGTCAAGAAGCTCTAGAATCACATGTCAATAGCAAACAACCTACCTAGCATCACATGTCACATCCACCTCCCTGTTCCTCTCCTTTTTCTTCTCTTCTGCTTAAAATTTTGAATTTATACAGTGTTATTCAGTAAAGCATGTAAGCAGCTGTTTGACTATTCTGCTTTTCCTACCTTTCCAAAGGTGGGGTTTGTAACACCTCTCCCGAGTACAGGCAGACACAGTCACCTACAGATTAAGACACTCGCCCAGTTACGTGTTGAGGGCTCCAACGCAGACTGCCCACTCAATCATAGGTCTCAGTACTTGGTCCAGTCTACATCATAATTATTCCAGTTAACATCACACAGAATATCTAACATTGCACCAGCTTTGAGGTTTTTTTATTGCTCATATTTAGTCAGTATTTTCTTAATTTAACCTTTTAATCCCTCCAAGAATCATACTGGCAGAAATTATTTAAACATAATTTCTGTAAAACTCAAGGGAATGGATTAAAGTACAAGGTTTCACTGTTTATTTTTTTATACTTTTGATTTTTTAAAGTGTCATCTAATTTCAGGCTATATTTCTATGTCATTCTGAACATATTTGTACTTGAAAATATGATAAGAGTCTATCATTTCTAGCAAAATGTTATCAAATGCCAGTGGCACATCTTTGTCAACACTGAAGGCTGAGTTGTCAAGTACCGTGTGCTGATAGGAGGCGGGTATTCGTACACTTAATCCAGTCCAACATGGTTACAATCATCTCACTTCTGGATCCATAAATTCAGAGCTCCCTAACAGAGTCTTGATGCAGTCCTTGTTCCTTAAGCTTTTAGGTGCTCCTATGCTAACTGCTGGGTCCCAGGTGGGACTCCTGAGTGCAGGAATGTTGCTGCAGCCTCATCCAAGGAGCAGTCATTCAGGATCAGGCATTCAGTTTCCATTATTTTAAGGCTGGAGTCGGAAAGGGTGGAAACAACCAGGGAAACCTTAGTCACTCCAAGAATAGATTTCAGGAGATCTGTTAACAATGCTGAACAGAAACACTAGCAAATTAGCATTAGTTTCTTTTAAAAAAAAATAAAAGGTCACATGTCCCATTCATATGGGCTCTGACTCTACCTCCAATATATAAGCAGTCCTGGAATGAAAATACCACAAGTCTGATGACTGTAATGAGATCATTCAAAGAAAGGAAAAATAATTTCCAAATCACTATTTTCATTTTCTGTTTGTTTTTACTAATCATCTCCTACAATGCTTTTAGGCTACAGAATAGTCTGAGTACCACAGTTTTAGATTGTGCTGTCATCTATATTGTTTATACAGTTTCAATTTCCACTTAAACTGGGGTAGATGCCCTCTTCTAATTCTTCTGAGCACAAATTCAGCCTGAATCTGGCTCTGATTTAAAATGTGCCCATCATCAGACCTAAAACGCACAGAACTGATTAGTACTCACAGCTTCATACAACAGAAAGCAGTTTACAATAACCACTGAATTCCCCGTGTTCGCAGTTTGCTGTCACCACATGCTTTATTTATAGTAGGCCTGAAATAAATACTGCGGGATCAGCCATCTTTTGGTGCTGCACAAAAAAGGAAAGCTATTAAATATTTACCATATGTCTCTCATAGCTTTGCCTCTGACACCTTTCTCTTTCACTAGAAAAAAGGATTATTTAGCTTATGATTCTCCAGCAAAAGACAGTTAGTTGGCACTATCTGGAAGTGAATGGTAGCATCATTGGCATGGAAAAGGCCCAGAAAGGCTGTACCTTCCCTGCTCCTCTCCAGCAGCACAGGGTGACGCTGAGTAGGAGCCGTGAGAGTGTCACAGGAATGTTTGTGCCAGCAGAATGAGGTGCACTCAAGTTACAGCACTTTCCAAAACTAAGTCAGTACATTTGGTGAATCCTTCCAAGGAGGCTGATCAGATTCCTTGAGGTAAGATCAAATGAATGTTGTGGATGCTCCAGTGAATCGTGTTGACAAATACTGCACTCCCGTGCACTGCATTTACCGTAAATTTTAAAAAAGAAACCCATTTTTGTGAAATAAAACTAGATTCTGCATGTATTTTGTTTTCCACCTGTGAAGTGAATGCTGCAGGACGATAGTGATGGCCCAGTCTCTGTGGGACAGCCAGACAGTTAAAGATGAACTTTGCCTGGCCCAGAACTAAAATGCCTCAGGGCAGCTGTGGAGCTCAAGTAACTGCTTTGAAACTGATACTGAAAAATAACTGAGAACTGAACTCCAGTAGGTCACAAAGAGATTAAACACAAAGCAACATCTTCAACCACAACCGAGGTCATTGTAGAGTATGATAATAGCCTTCATAGCATCGTCCAGCAGAACTAGCACCAATCCCTTCTCAGAACTAGAGTAATGTAGGTTTCTAAGGAACAAATTGCCTTTGTTGAAGTATCTAACGTTTCAGAGTATCAGCCTTGCTTACCTAAGTATTGTCATGCCTCATGGAATTCTACTGGGCAATAGCGCACGGTGCCCATTTCTTTCCTGCTCCCCTAACTGCTGCTCGCTTTTCTTCAGCAAAAGAGAATTCACATCCTGTTTGTACTTTTTTGTCTTCCAAAGTGAAGAAAGCAGAGCAGGTCCTGGAAGGTCCCATACCTTCCCGCACCACTGGATCACAGGTCTCTCTCTCTAGGAACAGTCCAATACTTCAACTCCCTGCCACGTGCCTGTCTGCATCCTTTAACTCCCCCAGAGCAGCACAGGGAAGCACACTGCAGGCTCTGGAGAACTGGGCAGCCAGAAACTGGAAGTGAGCAGCGTTTCACTTTAAGCTAGTAATGAGACAAGTTTTGGCTGCCTGATCAAACCTCTGGCATAGCTGGTGAGACCTCCATCCCAGTTTTGTGGCATCATGCGAAGGCACAGCACAAGTGAGGTGATAAGAACAAATTTAACAGAGACTGGGGAAGGAAGCCATCAAAAAAACTTGACATCCACAAATTCCTGAACCGATAACGGGATATATACATGACTAAAACATGGAAAATTCCACTCAGGCCAGCACTGTGCACTAAGCTCTCACTGAAGAGCTGCATTAATGTACCTTGAGCAGCATGGATTGATGGTACTTGAATTAAAACTAGGTTTGTGCAGCCAGAGAAGTGCAGACTCTCATTGTTTAGGCAGGTGAGTATGAATGGACATTCCTAATGCTTTTCTGCTACATTTGATGTTTTGCAATTTGATGTCCTGCAGAAGTGCTGACACCACATTCAGTTTTTCTTGACTGCCAAATAAAATATAATCAGTTCCCCACCCTGAAAAAGAAACCCCACAGGGAACTTAAGCGTGATAATAAAAGTGAGTAGCAGCAAACACTGTCTGAACTGTCAGGTTATAAACAACACTCATGAAACCTTCATGGCCAGAATCAATAAAAGGAAAGGCCATTGCTCCTCAGAGCCAAGAGCCATCAGAAAAATAAAAAGCTTTCTGTCTCAAAGCCTTTATGTCTAGATTTCACATTCTGCTGCTTCTTATACAGCCTGAACAAGCAAGTTCACTTCTACTTCCAGTGCTGCAACAGCGAAACCGACTCACAGATTGTCTGTTAAGGCGTTCCATGACCTTGAAACATCTTCCACAGTGTCTCACAACTACTTCACATAAATGCCCGAGACCATCAAAAGATAATGCTTAAGTGTTCCCATCAACAATCCATTTCCTAATGCACATCTATGCCTCTGCCATTTGAGACGATTTCCAATGTTTCCACTCATTTATGCAAATTACATAACTGAAAGCACTCATCTCTATGATCTTGATGGAAACTAGTTTTGATTTTCTATAGGAGTAAGAGACTCCACTCCAGTTTCATTTCTGCAAGCCATGTCTAAAAAAGTAAAAATGGTCTCTTAGCAGTCACTTTCCTGGTATCCAAGTCCCAGGAGATTTTGCCTTTCTCCTGTTTTGTTCTTATTTGGTTGAAAATTACTATCACTAGTAACTGTTTCTATAATTTTCACGTTAACTGTTCTCATTCTCAGCAATACAATCTTCATAAAATTATTTTTGTTGAAAAAAATATATATTTCATTGTAAATTTTTGGCAGGTGACTGAAGTGCCACAACCTTTTTGTACTTAGGCAAATTAACCAATTTATGCCTAGGAAAAATTATTCTTCAAGGTGAGATTAATCTAACTTCCTGAATATTGCAGAGATGCCTTTTGTTCAAGACAGTGGGATACTGGATCTTTAATAGGTTTACATGTACGTACTAGTTGGCTAGGATCGCGTGCTGATAGGGTTTAGTTTATATAAATATTGAATTTTGCAAAGTAGAAGCCAGCTTAATGCCTCTGAGTATAACTTTTTTGAATAGCCCTTAATGATCTAAGAAATAACACTAGTGAATTAAAAAAATACTTTTCATTCTTTGTCATTTGTTTTTCCAAAAAAAACTCTAGGGAGGCTGAATGGGTCACAAACATGAACTAAAAGCTCACATCAAACAGCAGCTGTCATACTGAAGAGGAGACTGCATGAATTGTATAAGCTTGGAGCAAAAGCATCATCTTTTTAAGCTTTCACATGCTAATCAAAAGCTGTCCAATCTATTTGTGCTTAATCATAGAACGGTTTGGATTGGAAAGAACCTTAAAGCCCATCCAGTTCCAATTCCCCTGCCACCGGCAGGGACACCTCCCACTGGATCACGCTGCTCAAAGCCTCATCCAACCTGACCTTGAGCACCCTCAGAGAGGGGGCAGCCACGACTTCCCTGGGCAACCTGTGCCAGTGCCTCACCACCCTCACAGGAAATAATATTGCAATTCATTTTACTCAATTTTCTTCTTTTTTAAATGGATCTTGACTCATCTACATTTATTATCTATGCAAGAATATTTCACTCTCTGTAGCACTCCATTGCTACCCATTTTGGCTGTTCATTATCCACATAAGACAATTACCTCAATCACATACTATTTTTTAGGAAAAAGAGAAAAGGCAAACCTTTAAACAATAAATAGAGCAAGAAAGAAATAAATAATAATAGTTCCACTAGAATTATCTGCACAAAGAATAATGTATATCACAATAAATAAAGCTTTAGCAGTCTGAGAATACTTTAAGAAAAAACGACAACTACTTCAATCATCAAACAATAAATAAATTGACCTGGATGCTGTAAAACACTTTGGGTTTTTAATACTGTGGCCACTAGAGTTGCTAGTGGTATAATTTAGAGGTCAGCATGAACAAAAGCACAACAATTACCCACATGAGATCCCTGTCAACACTTCATCAAAATTGTTTTCAGTGACTTGCACCTCTCTCCATATAAAACCACAACAATACAATAGAAAAGTAGACAGAAGGTTTAAAGTAAATGATCAAGAAGAATTTTCCATAATTTCAAATACAAAATAATTCAGAATGATGAAAATATTCTTTGCAAAGATATCATGCACATATTCATAATCACTAGCAGTCATTAGAATGGAACAAAAAGAATCTGAAGTGGGTCACAGGGTGAGAATTCAACAAGGTGCATCAAGATAGTGCCCCATGTCCCCTCACCAATTTCGGAAAACCACTTCCTTCTGACTTCTGATATAAAGCCCATTTCAGTACCTTTCCAATTAGGCTCCTACTCTTTCTTTAATTTTAGCTTAAAGTATTGCCGAGGCACACTAGAGGCACACACATTATATGAGGTGGCAGAAATTACTCCCTGTGTTCACTGAAATATCTAGACCATACCCTTTGAGAAAAAGCTCAAAAGTTTTTCTTTGAGAAAACCAGGAACATCTGAAAATCTGAACAGCATCAATTGTCCAAGAAGGCAAATGGCATCCCGGCTTGCATCAGAAACGGCATGACCAGCAGGTCCATTTTCCCTTAGGTGCTACCTGTTCCTCATACCTGTCCTGCATATCCACATATGAAATTTACTGGTATATTCTCAGAAATTCCACATTACATCCTACTTTCTGTACCAGTCTCTGCTTACATAAAAATTATCTTCTCCACAGTGCAGTAAAAATAGCAGTTACTTTGCTTTATGTAATTATGGAGCTTTAAATATTAATGCAAGTATTACAGGAAAATCTCTGTGCAAGGTTATCTGACTTAAGAACAAGTTTCCTTGGAAGCAACATTAACAGCTCTCTCAATTTTTCCTGGTCATGTGAAGAGATTCTGCTTTCTCATTGGCAAGACAACTTTTGCCACACCTCTATGAGAAAATCTGCCCTCTCCATGTTCTACTGACTTCCCTTCCTGCACCCAGGCTGCACCTTTCTTGTTCTGTCAGAGGCCACCTGCAAACTCACAGGTATCCAGACCATTAGCACACATTCTGAGCCTGCTGTGATTGTTCACCCTGTGAATGACAGGTTCCTCCCACACCCTCATCACACTTGTTACAATGGGCAGTGCTAGAATAGTCCTTCAAAAACTAATCCAACAAAACTGTGTGTTGTTCATGTGGGAATAAGCAAAAGAAACATCACTGTTGGATTTATTTTTTAACGGAAGCTTGAATGGATGTGGGATTACACCTGTACTCGATAGGCTAAATTGGACACAGATACACTCAACAGATGAGCCACACTGAATTCTGTAAGAATTCATCCTTATTTCTACAAGAAGCAGAGCAGATTTTGGCTTTCCACCTCATATCTGTGCCATGAACACTTCCAATAAATCTAACAGAGATGGAACACTTAAATCCCTCAGTCACAAGTTCCATAGGATGTCCTTAGGAAGACAAAGAGCTGAACTTCTATCAACATACTTTTGTAGAGTGAGGCTCAAGTTGTGGCTAGCTGACTTGATCTTGTTCTGGGCCTCCAAGTGGGTCATGCTGTCAGTGTTGACTCCATCAATGGCCACCACGAGGTCCCCTTGGTTCATCTGCGACTGTGCTGCCTTGCTGCCAGGGGTGATCTGCATAGAAAAAGAAGAAAAAGCCATATCAGGACAAGTCATTCTGTACACAAAGCACTTGGAGAACTCATCCAGAATCATAATGAGGAATTTAATACCACTATAAATACAGAAATAGACACAACACTGGCCGTATTTATTGCTGTATGGGTGGAAAAGCAGAATTTATGGAAATTAAACTCAACATTAACTCACATTTATGCAAAGGTCCAGGACAACATTTACTTGTCATTTCTTCCATTTTGAGACCTTAAGCCCAGTGTAGTGGTTCCCTTACCTTATATTATCTCCTCCTCAAGGGGATAATTATCATTATGCACACTGCAGTAGTGTATAGAGGCATTACTCAGAAGTGGAAAACTAATGAACCACTATATACTATGTAATTTTATTGTATTTTTCTCCTAAAAGCCATATACCCCCAATTAATTCATTATATTGAGCAGACAGAAAATGACTGTGCGTGAAGGGTCTTGGACATGCTTTGCTTCTTTTATAGCAAGCTTTATAGCAAATCATTCTGCTTAACCTTACACACAGACAAGTACAGCTCCATTACCAAGACAGATTATTACATACCCATCAACCTTTTGGGCCTGACAGTCCATTGAGAGACCAGCACTTTTAGAAATACAGAGCCACAACACTGCAACTACAAATCCAACTGAGACAATAGTTCAGAAAATTTGGTCGCTCACTCTGGCGTCACATTTTGTTAGCTCCAGAAGCCTTGTGAACTGCATGTTCTCTGGATGGATGGTATCCTCTTCTCTTTCACACAGCCCTCTCATCTTGCATCTGGATGACATGGGTACAGTTTGGCTACTTATGAAACTTGACTTCATTAAGGAATTCCAACCAAAACAGAAGAGCCTTCACATACCATCAGCCAGACAAATCTTACTGAGCACCTCAGTCTTCTTCTGTTTTCAGCAATCAGTACTAAAAAGTATGGACGTAAGATCCAAGTCTTTGCTAGTTTTAACACACTCTTCCTTATATTCCTCACCTCTAAAAAAACTCCCAAGGATAATCTAAAATACTACAACAAAGGCTGCAGTCAAAGACTGCTTCTTCAGCACAGGTAATACAAGATAGCTATGTCCAATTATAAACCAAAATTCCCCTGTGAATTCAGGAGGCCTAAACTGTTAATTCCTAAAGAACCCAAAACCCAATGCAAATCCAAATGCTTTCCTCATCAAGTGTGAGGTGAAATTCCTTAACCTATCTTCCCTACTATGACTTCAAAACACTTAAAAATACTTACACGCACTCAATACAATGAAGTCCTTTCTTAACAACTTCCTAGACTGCTTCTTTTGTTCTATACTGCTGGCAAAGCCAAAGAAGAAAAAAAGGAAAACCACTCCTTTCTTAACACCCCTTTAAAGATGCTCAATATGGAATCTGACAATGGGAGCTGTCAATTTACTAGAATAGATGGTCTAGTATCAGGGTGCTAGAACCCAGCATCGTGAATACTCGGATACTCTACTTACAAACAGCGATTACGTTGGAACTGGGCAAGGTAAGTAACTCCCCAGAACCAATCTGACTGAAGAGACAGCTTTCCTTTGCTTTCCATTAACGATAAAACCAGTAAGAGTTCCATGTTTTCCAAATTAAGGATAGCCACAGACAGAATGTTCTCATACAAAGTACAGTTGACTGATAATGGCAATGCCATTCCCTCAAGTATTTTTCTGGTGTGAATGAGTTGAGGGGTGGGGCAAATACTTTGTGGTAGTTGCAGTGACAGTTTTATTCTGCAGCCTAATGCACCCTCATAGAAAGAGATTAGTAGAAACTAGAATTTCATATTACAAGCACAGCTTTTTTAACCTATTATACAAACATTAGCTTCCATGCATTTAATTGACTTCCACTGTGTGAAGTTCACAGTATTTAGAAACCTATAAGGAATATGGATTATTTGCATACCCACATGAAGGAGGTTCAGGCTCAACATAAGGAAAAAATTCTTCACTGAAAGGGTCATTAGGCAATGGAACAGTCTGCCCAGGGAGGTGGTTGACTCGCCTTCCCTGGAGGTGTTTAACGTGCAGGTGGATGAGATACTGAGGGGCATAGTTTAGAGATTGGTGGGAATGGTTGGACTTGATCATCCAGTGGGTCTCTTCCAATCTGGTGATTCTATGAACATGTAGAGTTACTGAAGGATGCTACCCTGCTCAGTTTTCCAGATATGTCAAGAAACTGAATCCGCAATAAAATAGAGGCAAAATGTGAAGAAAAGCCAAACTCAGATAAATCAGTCTGCAAGGCTTGAATTCATCAAGTAGGACACTGCAGTCTTTCTCAATTTATCTCCCCCCCCCCATATTAACATAAACTACCAATCCGGTAGCAACCCAGGCTTGAGCCTTGTTGGTAATGATTTTTCAAGAAATAATCTACACACATCACATTTTTAAGACACCACTTTTTACCTCCCTGTGAAACACCAAGTTCTTGCCACTAGACATTAACACTATGTTGCCAATACATCCATTCTCTAGATAATTGGTTTCAAATGCTGGGAACTCCCCCTTTTGCTCATCAGGAACAATGACTGCTTACATCAACCCAATTGCTGAAAGTCAAATGTCTGCCCTAATTTGGGAAGCTCTTTTAACAGATACATTTCTCCTTCCAGTCCCCAGTGATGCTTCAAACAAAATAAACCCAAAGAAGAAGACCTACCACAGAAAGGATAAATTAGAGGACTAGATCTGGGCGTAGTTTAAGATAGCTGTAAAATACTAGCTTCCTCTCAGGTCTTCCCATTTGTACTTTTTGCAGACCCAGATTTAAATGTTATACCTTAAAATAAAGATACAGCTTTAACTACAACTGTCCTGGAATTAGAGTGAAATTTAGAGGGAGGGGATGGTTACAACTGGTGACCTGATTTCACTTACTCTAGTGGGATATTTTCTGTCTAACACTTTCAGAAAACACTACCATAAAAAAAAAAACATTATCATCAGAAGAATCCAGTAGACAAGAAGTCCTGGGTAACTCTGAATTTATTATTTATATGAATTTATAACTATGGCCATTGCAACACCCTTTGTGAAGCAAAGGGCTAACGGAAAACCATACTGTGAAAAACAAGGAAATGGTCCCAATCACTGCTTACCAGCCAGTGTTCCTTTATTTGAAAAGGAAATGAAAAGGATTAGTAGTCATCTCCTGAGCTAAGTGCAGTGATAACAAATTCTGGGCTGGATTCCTTCACACAGCTTTACTTTTCCAGTTCCCATTTCAGGGGCCAGCACTCCACTGATGTCACTTCACCTCTAAGATGCAGCTTATCCTAGCTTCATAGACAGCGAGACTCACAAGTGTAAGAGATAAATCTAGTTTATTTTATATAATTCAGAAACACAGTTAAGTGTCACGAAAGACTTGCTTCTTCCCTTAGTCTTCCCCTGCCCCAGAGCACGCTATGTAGATTATTTGGTTCTGCAGAGCTTTCTATTAAGGCATTATTAAAATCTAGATATATAATATGTATAAAATATAAAAATCAAGGTACAAACATCGACCTATTCTAGTCTAGGGCTCTCAGAGACTTTCAAGCAAACCCACAGTGTGCATTTACATCAGGCAGCAAGAACAGTCAGTAATTGTTGGGGGCAAAATACCAGTGTGCAGATGGAGACATAGGGCAGCCAGATCTGAAGTGCCAAGGCACATTCAAGACTATCTTGTTCCCATTTTTAAAGATCCAGCAGAAAGGAATGGAATGCAAAGTGTTTACACTTATCTGTTGGTATTTTCCTTTTGAAAATTCAACTCTGTTCTAATAAAAATTTACTAAATATAAGCACAAACAGAAGAACTCACTGTGGTTTTGTGAAATCCTTGCAAATTATTTTCTATTTAAAAGGGGTTTTAAAAATAATTTTCTAAATGAAGAGCGAATGTGAATGAACGAACCCTTGGAATTAGGCTGCAAATCCAGATCTGTCTACACAGTAAATTCTAGTTGGCTCTCATTTCAGCCTCTCTTTTATTAGAAGTAACAAAAGTACAGAAATACAGGTCT
This sequence comes from Clamator glandarius, assembly GCA_033459285.1. Taxonomy (NCBI): domain Eukaryota; kingdom Metazoa; phylum Chordata; class Aves; order Cuculiformes; family Cuculidae; genus Clamator; species Clamator glandarius. Next base: position 918,578 of record JAUNZM010000165.1, on the reverse strand, counting down.
GTCTAGACCAAATATGCAACTTTCAATTTGATCGCCAACTTTTTTTCTTAAAATGTCTCTGGGCAAGATCTGTACAGAACTATTTAACAAAACCTTTTTAACAGTCTTTACTTGCTTGCTCTGGATTACAACAGAGCTTTCCAGATGCAAGGTACTGCAAATGCCTCTATTTAGAGCTACAACAAAACATTTACTAGAGATTCAAGGTACAGCTATTTCTGTCAACTACTTACAAAACCCAAGCCAAGGTGCCACTAACAGATCTAATTTTTATAGTACTCCTTTAGCATCTCAAGCACAGAGCTCATCTTGAAAAGCCAGGCATCTTTCATCTCTCAGAAAAGTAAAGGAACACTTGCTGCTTCAGAGATATAAATTTTCAGCCCTCACAGATTTCCTGCAAGGCAGACATCTGACTTTCAATACCCACAGCTTAAAGCAAATGGGCAGGCTGGAATTATCACATGTTGCTTTCAATAAACTACAGAGAATTCTTACTGCGCTCTGTTGTGAGCATATCCTTATACTGGGTAGATATATAGTACACTATTGACAGCTGTGCCCTAAAAAATAAGCCTGTGCTGGGTTCTGGATAAATACTGCTTAGCTGGAGCTCTGGGAGGTGCTGGATGAAGCGCACCTGTCGTACCACCTTGCGAACAGCACCAGACCCCTCCAGCTCCTCCCCTAAGGGGAGAGATGGGGATCAGCCAGCAATGGAGTGGCTGAGTGTTACAATTCCAAAGGAGAATGCTTGTATAAACAGATGGATGGACACTGCCTTCCTACCCCAAGGAACAACTAGGCAGACAAAAATACGTGTGGAGACCCATACAACCAAGAAGGTGGCAATATGGTAGCTTGCAGCATTAGCCAGGGCCTCTTCAGACACTAAGGATCAACAGAAAATAAAATGTGTTTCCTTCATGGAGAAAACAGCATTTAAATCTCCCTTTATTAAATTTTTGCAAGTAGGTTTTTGTATAGATGCTTCCAACAAACCTTCAAAGGCTTTCTCCGCACTAAGGCTTGCAACATCTAGGAGAAGCAGCACAACCTACCAAAAAGAGCAGACATCCTTTGAAATCTCACCCTGGTGCAGCTGTGCTGAACTGGTGAATAACCATATAAATCCAAATAGTTATCTTCTGACTGGAGACAGTTCCTCCCCCATTGTGAACAAGTTTATTGAGGAAATTTATACTATTATTTCCTAAATCAGTCACTTTCCATTGCTGTCCCTACAATAAACACGTAAGAGCTCCAAAAGGATAATCATGGGTGTTCTTAAAAAAATAGAAGATAATACTAGACAGGAAAAAAAAAACCAAACCAAAACAGCAGAAATTCACCACTTCATTCAACACATTGCCAGAAGTCACAAAACAGTAATAAAAGAAGAAAAAGCCTTGATAAGCTGCCCCATAGAGCAACCATCCCATTGTCTTTAATGACAGCTTTTACAGCTTTCAGTGTCAGATAGGAGAGCTAAGTAAGACCAATGAAATGTAAAGACAGAGGGCTGTAAAACACTGGAAATTAAAGTCCTTGCACTATCAGTAACCAAAACTACAGAAAATTTCTCTTTTGAGGCTACCATTTTCCTGAAGAAAGCATTTCACTGTTCTCTATTTACTGCCAGGTTTTACTTGTTGTACGTTCCCCCCCTCCCCTTTCTGTTTTTCTTGTTCTTAACGAGACAACAAAGCCTGCCTTAAATGAACACCCAGGGCACCTGCAAAATGTGCCACTGACACCTTGAAGAGTTCCCATTTATATTAAACAGAACTGAGCTGTTAGCTGCAGAGACACACTGAAGTGCCTCTCAGGCTATGCTTCATCTGTAGTTAGGAAGGGAGATTACAATACACGTGAGAACACCTAAAATAGCTTTAATCTATCTCTCTTGGGTACCAGGAGCCACGATGCTGCAGCAGCAGAGATTCTGTGAAACAGCCAGTCAAGCACTAACTGTTCAGGACACTCTGTGCTGAAATCTGTACAGCAAGAGCAGAAGGGCTGTTGGCACTCAAGCGATCCAGCTTACCTCAGCCTCAGGTGCACCAGCCCACGTTGGAATGATACCTCCTCAATTAACACCAAACACTTTCCTTCTGCTTAGTGCCTTCACAAGACTGCTGTTCATGCACAATATACAGACTCTTCAAGGAAGGAGACACACCACGAGACCTTCTTGCCAAGCTAAATAGACCCAGGTGATGAAAATAAGCCAAATGTAACAGATTTTCAGCTGGGAAATGAAAGGGAGGGTATGGGCAATGCTTATGGAATTGCCCTAGGCAAGGCTTTGAGGGATTTTTAAAGAGTGAGTGTGAATGCTCCTGACCCTGGTTGGAAGGAAAACCATTTCATTTCCTGCCTCAGTTCCACATTATCAGACTGAAAAATTGTCAGTCCTTTGCTAAAAAAATAAATACCAAAGGAAATATTTTGGAGTTTGCCTGTTAAAAGCATGACTGGTCTACATATACCAACTATTCAGGTGATAGTTAAAATGTTGGTGTGTCTTTAATAGGAAGCACTGGCATAGAATCATAGAATTATTAAAATTGGAAAAGTCCTCTAAGCTCATCAAGTCCAGCTGTCAGCCTAAAACCACCAAAGCTAGGAGACCATGCAGCTCTAAATCTTGTATGATATGACTAATAGTAATCTCTCTTCTCCCAGTTTTCATCCAAAAACAAATGTTAGATCTGTTCAGTCTATGCTCAGTCAGCACCGCATACTGTGCCAAGAGGGTGCGTGTGCCTTCCAGAAATGAAAGGGAAGCAGAGAGGTGAGTCACATAATAATAAATGATATTAGCTTGCTATGACAATAGTTTTTAAGGAACAAGTGAGTAAATTCTTCCTCAGTGTCCAAGAGTTTAATAACCTGAATGCAAATCAAAACTGAGAACATAACTGAGGTACTGACCTTAGTATTCTTGCTGCCCCGTGTTTGTGAGCAGCTCTGCTCACTTCCACAGGACAACTCCCTACAACAAAGGGACACTTGGCTAGTACCTGCTTGCAAGATCAGAACTGCCAAGTTTCTTCAGAGGTCCCCTCTCCTCTTCCCTACTTCTCTCTTTCAATTCTGAATTCATTTTAGGGCTCTCTTACAAGGTGGGATGTTTCTTTGCGTTTCAAGTAGACAGATCTCAGTTATCAAGATGGCTTTTCGCATTTTCACAGCTACTGGCTTCTTGAATTCTACATTCTGTGCAGTTTTTTTACCTTCTCAATCAAACACAATTTGTCTTGTATTCCTCTACAAGCATTGGCAATAAATGGGGGGGGGGGGGGTTACATCCTTTGCTATGGGCCACTACAGTAAAATTCTCTTTTTTCACGTTCATTCTGCGTAATGCATTTCATTGTATATAACTAAGGCTACAAGCTGTATAATTTTGAAAGGCTTTTGACTGGTCTAGCAACAATAAACCCTGACTAAAAGGGCATTTGAGAGTTTTAGTCTGTCAGTTGGTAGCCTGCAGCCACTTCTGATATGAAGCAGCTTAAAATAGCTTTGACTGCGAGTAAGTCCTGAGGTTCCAGCACAGACCTGACTGATGTTCCAGTGACTCCCCTGCTCCTGTGCGTTTGTACATTAGTGTGCTTATTCAATTAATGCAGGCTTACATTTAACTGCATTTGTTTATTGAGTTCTTTTTGTTTCTGGCCACCAGAATACCAAGGGAGCAATCCTTCCTCTGATCACCAAAACATGAGTTGCCACAGCATAGCAGTTCTGTGTCTAACCCAGAAATATGTAGTATTCAACTCCCTTCTTTTGCCTACTGATGTTAAAATAGTATAGTACATGCAGAAAGGCAACTCTATGAGAGATGAAATGTAGCACATCTCCCCACTGACACAGATGTGGAATCAGAACTAAGTTTGCAGGAACTACACTCACTATCATGTTATTACTTTTGTGTTTAAGGTTTTATGAGGTCACGTTGCCCAATGTGGATCTGTTTCAATTGGTTGGCCCAGCACTAAGCATCAATTACTCATTAAACACGTTCCTTTCCACAAGACTAACTGTTTTATACCTGTAGCATTCATGCATGCTCTGTGAGAGAATATACAAAAGCACAGTCTTCAAACTTCAGAGGGGGATAAATTCCTTTCAAGATCCAAGTGAATAAAAAATAACAGACGCAGTTCCCCTGAGAAAGGGCAAAGCAAATTTCATCTGTAATATGCTGTATCATGTTTAGAGCATAACATGACATCCTGCCAGGTATTCCAGCAGGATCCTTGGAAATTCAAAGATGTAGCAGGTAAAATACAATCCTGACACATTTAACAGGTACCTAAACTGCTTGATGTTTCAGGAAGCAAGGGAAGCTGCAGACACTGAGAATGTTTCTAGCTTAAGCTTTTTACCTTTTCCATGGAACAGACAGATGCCACTTCCCTAGTGAAGCCACAGGAACCACATTCATTTAACAGGTGATAATTTGAACATATTGATATGATCTCAAATATAAAAGGGAAAAATTGTTATACTGAAGACTGTGAAGACTGACAAAGTAATAACTAAAAGCAACACAATCTGAATTTTAAAAAAGGAAGTATCTTATTTTACTGCTTCTTTACCTTGAATGAGGTGGGAGGTGGCTACTGCTAAGGACAAGGACTGAACTTTATTTATAGAGTGACGATGCTAATGTTGGGTTTGGCTGTTTTATTAAAGTGGTGACTACACCAGTCTTCAGAAAATTCCCACTTAAAGCTTGCAGGGTATAATTAAAAAACCCACATATATGACCAAGTACAAGCCAGTGAGATACATGGTTTTCTCAAGGTAAAAGCATCCCTCTGAGTGAATTCTACGTCCATCAGGTTTATAATCCTCCATTGCACACATATAGCTGAGTACATTCCCACACATCTCACAGTGGCTTCAGGGCATGTTAAGCTGAAAAGGTTTCAAAATCTCAGGGGGGCGGGGATTGTCTTTTTTTCTACATACTTGAGTATTTTCCATATACTCACAAGGTTTTATGTGACTTTAGAATGGCTTCCTGCTTACAGACAAAACGAAATAACAGAAATCAAATGTTTAAACACACTGGTACTGTCTGTAGCTAAAGGCTATTTCTGACTCAAAAAATATCAAATGAGCAAGATGGAGAAAGTATTATTGCTTGATACAGTGATTTTTGCTCAACTACTGATGCAATATTGGTAGATTTGGTAACCATAACAGTTTACCTACTTCACTTCTCTCCCATATGAACCATCAAGCTTGTGATGAAACAGGAGACCAAGTAAACCCTGGCAGAGTGGCTCCTACATTAATCCATGGCTCACACACTTGTTTAATTTCTGGTCAGAAAGGAGATCAGCTAGGTGTGCTATACCTAACCTACACCGTTTCCTAAGGAGAATCAGAAGTAAACATGTTTTCCAAAACATTACACAAAAGACAATTATACTCTGAAAATTTATAGGAAGCCTTCATTAAACATCAGTATTGTTTATGAGCCAACACATGCTGCAATGTACAACTGAAAATATGACATCAAGAAGGGTGCACTGAAACAAGATTTTAACAAGAAAGTCCCATCAATTTAGAAACCATAAGCTGATTTGGAAGCAGGTTATTTAGAAAGAGCTTTAAGAAATGAATGACTTCCAATAGTTAGTATTAATTTGTCTGTGTTTGAAGATACAAACAATGCCACTCACCTTCTTTACACCACGTCTCCTATTTTCATGCCCAAGTTTTGGGCTGAAACTTGGCTCAAAAATTTCCACTACAGCCAACACAAGGAAAGCTGTTCTTGGGGAATTTCCATTCCAGATAAAGGCAGGAGTCTGTGATCTCCTGATTCCTAATTCAGCAGTGTGCAGGCAGCCTCAATTATCTTTGGATAAGCTACTAGGGATTCATTTTTCCTGCAGAGGGAAAATGACTTATTAACACTCCTCATCCCTCTAGAGTCCTCTAAAATGGTGAAGCGTGTTTACTTGGCCATTCCACTCAGCAGCATATTCCCAATACTGACTGTAAATAGAACTACTTCCACAAAAGGAAAACCAGAAACTTTTTGACATTCACAGAAGAACTTACTTAGTTATTGTTGTGACAAGATGACAGTCAGACCCCTTACCAGCAGTAATACCAGGTGTATTATTTACTTTGCCAACATTCATCCACCAGTCTTTCAGGTGCTCAGAGAAGCTCTCCATGTGGGCAAGCTGATCTGTTGTCTCTGATGATAGGTTTTTAATTCCTCAAGGAGTTATTCAGCATATGTGTGTGTGGAGGGAGACTTCAACGTTCAAAGGCTGTGACAAGTAACTGACACTTGAAAGAAGGTACTACAGCAGAAAGAGAAGTCTGATCAGTATTTCCTATCCAGCTTATGCTTTACTGTGGATGACCTTTCACCTTCTGAACTGCTCACCATGGTGAGGGTTAGAGAGCTTTCAGCTTGACTTGGGAATGCTAAATAAGATGTATGTCCATCCTAATAAATTCTTCAACTTTATTTTGTACTATATTCCAGAGAGCCCAATGAAAAATCTCCATTGTTTCAATTACAGATACCAAAATGGGCAACCATCAGTTGTGAACGAACACTTTCTGTCCAACTGAAAGGACCCTGCAAAATCCAGCCTGCAGATTTGCCTCTGATACTGATATTACTGGTTAGTGATACTTCAACCTCTTAACCTGGGGAGCAGTGTTTCTGCTAATTCCTTTTCGGGTACTCTGCTTCTCTGTTTTACCTCGTCTAAATTTAGTGTTAACCATTTGGTGGAGTAAACAGCACCAAGCTAAAGCAGGGTTATACTTCCAGAGCACACAGGTGCTTCATGTCTTGAAGCATGAAGAGCAATCCCACAGGAGGCCATAGAGATGATCAGAGGGCTGAAGCACCTTCCATACAAGGGCAGGCTGAGAGGTTTGGGCTTGTTTAGCCTGGAGAAGAGAAGGCTCCAGGGAGACCTTACAGCAGCCTTCCAGTGCGTAATGGGGCTACAGGAAAGCTAGGGAGAAACTCTTGAACAGGGAGGGCAGGGATAGGATGAGGGGTAATGGTTTGAAGCTGAAGGAGGGGAGATTTAGATTAGACACTAGTAAGATTTATTTCCCCATGAGGGTGGTGAGGCACAGGTTGCCTGGATAAGTCATGGATTCCCCATCCCTGGAGGTGTTCGAGGCCAGGCTGGATGAGGCTTTGAGTGTCCAGATCCAGTGGGAAGTGTCCCTGCCTGTGACAGAGGGGTTGGAACTGTACGATCTTTAAGGTTCCTTCAACCCAAACTATGATTCTATGATAAAGATTTCTACCAGTTTGGCAGTGCAATCTGTGGTTTAGGAGCTTAAGGTAGATATTAAAACATGGCTTACATGTTTGTATCTAATAAGCATTCTTAAGTGACAAAATTAGGTGCATAAATTATGTGTGAAAATCATCCTTAGCCTGTCTGGTGTATTCAGCTAGGCTTTATGTAGACGAATGTGGTTCTGATTCTTAGTTTAAGATATTCATTCATCCTTGAGACAGAGCATGGCTCCTTATGGATCATCAAGCTGTGTAACTTCCACACAGCTTGGGCATAACAGAATTATTCTACAGCGTGCTTCACTTAAATTTCAAATCTGTACTTTTATCTTTCATAGCTTCCTTGATAACTACAGAGATTTTTCTGACACACTGGGAGCAGAGGTCGTAATGAGTTACACACCTAGCCACAATGAGGTTCCAAATTCTGCATGTCCAAATTAGGAATTTTCCTCTCCTGGTCCAGTGTAAATACACTAATTATGATAATCTGAGTGCACATTTTGTTATGGAATAAATGTTCACAGGGCATCTATTTAAGTCCATGGAAGGAATGCAATCAAGTTCAGAATTTGGGCTAACAGTGTTTTCCTTGGCTGCATTAGACACTGTAACTTCTGCAGTGAAGCATGTCAAAATAATTGGTTTGGAAGAAGCAGCAGGAGAGTTGCTGTTTGAACAAATTTCAGAAAGTCTAAGGTGGTCTGCTTTTCTGTGCCCTGTTTGTCTTCTTTCCTCCTCACGCACCAAATGAATTGCCAGACAATGAATTGTGCAGATGGCAAAATATGACAGTTACTTTAATAGGGATTCCTGCTGCTAGTAAAACCGTTAGTTGTCTGATTCAAATGAGAAATGAAAGGAACATGTAGAAAAAAGCTAACCCTCAGCTTTGATCTTAAATGAGGACTTAGCTGAACTGCAGGACAATGCGCTTCATCACAATTTTGCCACCAAGCAAACAACTGAATGGCTAAATTAAAGTGACATTTAAGACTGTATAAAGCAAAAATGTCTTTAAAGAAGACTGGTGTATTCCCTAATATCAACATGCAAATCTCGGATCCAGCCAGAATTATGACTGATGGAATTGTGGAAGTTCTTTGTTCTAGGCAGGATTATACTTACAGTAATGTTTTTCAGAGCTTTACACACACGTGCAAACAAAATCTGTAGGTGTTTTGGAGTTTTACTGTGTTGTCAGAGTTTGACCTTGGCCAGGTTTCTCTAAAGCCTCTTAAATCAGGAGATTACTTAATGGATGAGTGGCTCCCACCCTCCCTGGTTTTTATTTGTCATCTGGTTCCTTCCTTCTCTCACAGCATCTTGCTCAATAACATTTCTTAGTCTCATGAATCAGGTTTGCAGAGAAAATATGTAAGAACTGTCAGTGATGGAACTTTGATGTGCTTCACACCAAAACTATGCCAACTGCAATGCCAGAAGAAAACATTTCTCAAAGGGAATATGCACCTATTAAACAACAAGAGGCTTTTACTTCAAATACCAAGAAGGAAATAAACGAACACTAAGAATGCTTGGATGGTTACTGGGCAGCTGGGGAGATTCCTGGGGCAGACAGAAGTGCCAAATGGAGCTGTAGTAGTAATCTCTCTTTATCCTAGGATGGATCTTCTATTTATAGAATTATACAGCCCTTCAAGCAACCGTAAGTTTACATACGCATATGATAAGGGAACAACACATGCATTTTATATGTTAACTGCCTAATAAAGTCTGAAGAGGCTACCAAACTTTTACTAGACATATTTTAAATAGTACCACAGGTTATGTCCATCTGGTTCTCTCAGCTGGTGACAGGCATTTTCTTCTGAATAGCCTTCCCCTCTGTGTTTTTGTATCCTTGCCAGGATTGAAAGAAATTTTTCCTCCACCTTCTGCTTCCATTTCCTATGTATTTCGTACATAAAATCCTCAGAAAAGAGCTCCTTCACAATTCCAGATCATAGCAATGAGTCTTCTCTCTACTCTGTTATACTCTGTCCAGCATACATTCAATTAAAAGTCATTTATATTCCACACAGTGACATTAACTTCCTATTCTATATCTAGAAAGCAACAGTTTCATAATGATCCTATTCTTCAACAACTACCCACAGCCAGAATTAGAAAAAACCTCTATTATTCAGTCTTAACATTGAATCACTACTGGAATTGGCAATCTATCAGCAAAAATTTGTTATCAGATTAGAGAGATGCCTGAGATTGCAGGGAGAAATATTAAGCATAAACAGAAGTAGCTATTAAAGCTATAAGCATCAACCACACAGAGAAAATGTAAATGTAAGTTTAGATTAACCTAGCTAATTGTGTTCTCTGATGAAGATACACACAAGAAATTTGAGGAAATTCTCTGGTTTTAAACAGTGAGGCATTGATTTGATGGTTAGACCTGATGATCTTAAGAGATCTTTTCCAGCCTCAAGGATTCTGTCTCCCTTCCATGTATGTACAGTCCCCAGCGTAACAGGGCCCAGACTGTCCCTGGCCCTGGCCCTCAGGGTAATCCAAGCACTGCAAATAAAGAATTAGCAGCGAACAGGACATCAAGCAGTACTTTGGGCAAGTGACACAGAAGACTGGTATAAGGAAATTGTCCAGGTACTAAAATGAGTTCCTAATAAAAGTACAAATAGAAAAAAAAGGAGTAACAGACATAAGAAAAAGTTAAAACTTTACAAGATTCTGGCTATGTCAGAGAAGAACAAGACACTATCTTAAGTTTCCACTTTGAAATGTCTAACATCATCTCATCTAAATCCGGTGCTCTGTCTGAATATCACAGATCAACAGAATTGACATGAAAGTGTGGATTTCAAGTTCTACGCTTCTCTGCCCTGCAGTCTAGGCAATAATTCTAGCATCTGTTGCAGCCTCTGAAGAGATCTGCAGTGGTAGTGCAGAGGTAAAAGCTCTGTAGACAATAAGGTACCATTGGTCACGTCTCTTTGCAGGCCCCTTATCCTTTTTTATCATGCATGACCCTGTAAGAATGTGCAATGTGATAGTCCTGAGGGGAAAGGCACCAAGGTGTCAAACTGAGCCTTTGCTGGCTGCAACTCAGATATGACACAAAGTCATGCCATCTTATGTAAAGACTGATAAGAGGGACGTGTGCTGTTCATGCTGTATCAGTGCATAATTAGAAAGTCTTGTGCTTGTATTAGTAGGTACACTGATAATCAGCCCTTAGGAAAAAAGAACCCAACAGAATGGAGAACTTAAAGTCTGAATATCAAAAGTAGCTAAATCCTTCTAAAGAAGGAAATGCAAAAACCAGAATTGCTCTAAGATAAACAGCTTTTCAAACAGCACGCTTACAAGTACCTTTTCCAACTAAGGTGTGAATCAAGCTGTTGTGGAAGTTAGTGAATCAAGGAATCTCATGCAGGAAATTAATTCCATTGCACATATTCCTCCTGTGACCCCAGCCTGTTTGCTTGGAGGATAGAGAACTTCTGTCTGTCAGGATTTTATTTTTCTGTCTTGTCTGTCAACACATTTGAAATAAAGCTTTAGCACAACACAAATATCATGGTCCCAATTCCCAAGTTATTCTCTTCAGTGCAAATGCCAGTATTTCAGTTTGACTGTTAACTACTTTGTAGCAATACAAATGAGGGCAAACCTGCCTGCAATGTTAAACCAGAGTGTGTATTTTCACCTCACGCAAAATATCATGATTTCTCCTCAGATGACGTTTGGAAAACATACCTTTAATTTACAACAGGGTTCTAAAAGCTCTTCCATTCCCTCAACAGTTTCATGTTAATGTTTGTAGATTTTATGAGTATGGAAGTAAAACTATGGATTGCAGGCAGCCCGGTGGTCTTGTCCCTATTTCCTTCCATCCTGAAGCGCAAACTCCCTGCTCTTTTTATCAAAAATAACAGCTTGCAAGTCCATCTCACCTTTACATTTGAGAACCCCTCCGTAATGAATATGGCTGGAGCCAGCAAACACTTCACAACCGAGACAGCTGGAAGGACTCAAACATAACTTGCTATCTTGCAAAGTCTGTGTGTAGCACATCATTCTCTTTGTACCAGACAGTCCTTTTCTGCTATATGTAAACTCCAATGCAGTATTTTGAACGGCATATAAGCTTAAATCACAGAAATTAAAGTTTGAAGATGTCTGTGGTGGCAGAATAGAGATAACAAGCCCATGTTAGTGGCAGAAAGTCAGAAGAATGATCCACAGGATCAAAAGGATCCACCTACGTTTATCTATAGTTTACTTAAGCAATTCCTTGTCCTGACAAACCTATGAAACATGGAGATCCATTACAGAAACCCCCACAAACATATAATGGATTTAGAAGAGACTGGCCTTTGAATTTCAGAGCTGTACACTTATTTCAGTGGGAAGAGAGGATGACTACAAAAACATCTGAGGTAAACACCAGCTAATACCAAGAAATTACCTTTCCCCTCCCCTTAAAACATCTTCTGTTTCCCGTTCTAGCTTTATGTAATAGATACAACAATCAACTGGGAAACACTACCCACATGTAGATGGTGCACACTCTCAAATTCAGTCATAATATGTAACAAGCCGAACAGGTAGAGGGTTTTTGCATGAGTTGAGTTAGAGACAAAGTATTTGTCAGTCCATAGCACAAGTACTTCCATAGTGGACTGTAATATTACAATACACAATTTTGTGAACCCATCATTTGAACTGATATTAGTAAAGGAAAGAAGTTTAATCTATTTTTGTCATACACTTGTAATTTGAGTTATGACAGTATTTTCAGTATTTAGTAACACAGGCTGATGTTTCCAAAGCCTGACTTACGATCATTAAGTGCAATGGCACTTGCTGATACATTGGCTGTCATAGGTATTTTTTCCAAAGTGGAACTTACTTGTAACAGAAATTGTTTTGTCTTGTTAAAAATGAAGTACTCCTATTCTGCATGAGGCCTATTACATCCATGGCCTTTTTTCATGAAGGGCACTAATCCAATTACAAGTACTAAATGCCAATTAATTCTCCTTTATGAGTTATGATAAATGATTATTTTAGGGTGAAGCTATACATTTTCCAAAGGGTCTTTATCACTGCTATGTTGACAGGACTTTAAGTATGGTGGTATGCTTAGTACTACCCTAAAGTAGCTGAAGTATGTGCCACAGCAGGTGCCACAAGTAGAACATAGATTCGCTTTGACATTAGAACTTAGAGTATAGAGTGAGCGCAGGACTGCTTGACGGATTTAAAAAGAGCATATGCTGTGAATGATTTGGAAAAGCAGAGCCTTTGGGGTATAGCACTAGAGTCAAAGCTGACTGAATTTAAAGAAATCCTGCCTCGTCATGGCAACAACTGTCTGTACTTTACGGTCATCAGGGTATCTGTCATTAAAGAAATATTTTGCCACTTCTAAGGGAAAAGCTCACTGAAGTGTAACCTCTTGGTGAAAGTGAGACCAAAATATTAAAATATGTTGTTTGAGCTTTACAGGATGCATTTCTGCCACAGAACTGTGAAAATTATTTTTGTTTCTGTTTTACAAAAGGCAAAACATAACCCACATTTATTTCGCATTCTCGGTAATGCGCTCTTTGAAAAAATAATTCCCGGGCTTTCAGGCATAAACAGAATCGTAGAATTGTTAGGGACATAAAGACCTTTAAGATCATCAAGTCCAACCATCAGCCCAACAACACTGTGACTACTAAACAATGTCCCGAAGTGCCATGCCTACACATTTTTTGAACACCTTCAGGGAAGGAAACGTCACAAAGTGGCAGACAAGATGACAGCTATTACCAGCCAAAGGATCTCTCTGCAGCCATGAGTTTATATGTGCCCAGCCTAGATGGATAAATTCACTCTAAAAAAGCAGGCAATCACAAGCCCCTCCCTGTTAGCCACAGCCGTACCTCCCTGCTGATACCCACACACTTCTTGCATCCACAAGCATGCACCTGGCTCCCCCACTTTTCACAAGGATTTGGGAACAGTCGATATAGTCGTGACCAGTAAAACAAAGTTTCTTCTATGAGGTATGTTTTGAAGCTTCTAGAAGTTTTTGCCTTTGCAATGTCATCCTACAAAGAAGTTGACCGTTCACTTCCTAACGCCTGAGCAATGGTATAACAGTATCAAGAGCTCACTTTCACAAATTACTACTTACTTTTCTTGATCCATCTGCAAAATCAATTTATTGCTTTGTATATGAATTAAGGTCATGGATAACTTGTAAAAATGAAGTGAAATATCTAACCAGTCTGCCTGATCGCCATTTTATAGACTTGAGGTATGCCAAAAACTGCAGCTAAAATTGAAAATCTGTGAAAAATAATGGTATTATCTCAAATGCCACTAGGAAGGCAGCATATATGTTTTCCTAGATTAACCCTGAGATATATACACAGCCAGAAAACCTCAACCTCATCTCTGATTAAAAAAGTAGAGCCAGATTCTCAGATGTTAAAAAAAAAAACAAACCACATTCTATTGTGTTCAGTCTCCTTAACGGAGTTACACTGTTTCATACCAAGTAAAAATATCATGCTTATCTCTGTGAGTGTAGCATTTCTCTTATAGAAAGAATTTTAACTTTACATTAAATGACATTTTTTCCAGCCTCTCTTTATACACAAGTGATTGAGACCAGCAGTGTTATCCTTCAGTTCCTAAGGCTCTCTTGACAAACATATTTCCCCTGTAACTTCATAGAACCAGTGGAATTGTACCAGGAATAAATCTGCTGTAGTATCTTCAGTTACCCTATTTGGAAGCCAGTCATTTGCCTGACCTTCAGTGCAATGCTAAAAACAGAGTTTGTCTGTCATCAAGAGCCAGTGAGATTTCAGATAAAGCAGAAGTCATGGCTCCTGCAATGAAATTCCAGGAGCGTCCATCAAAGGCTTGCCAACAATAGCATCTCACTCGGGCAATACTTTCATACTTTGATAAAAGTAAAGAAGGAAAGAGAAAAGAGATTTGACATTTGGAATTGAGCGTGTCAGAGACTTAGTACTCTGTCCAAAGTATGTGAAACCAAAAGAAGTCTTTAACTATAGTCTACTTAAACTTTTATGACTTGAATAGCTTCAGTTCTTTAGAGGCCTAATAATTTCTCACACTACTGAGAATTTAAGTTGTTTGGTTTTTTTGCTCCTATTGGGAAAATTGCTTCTTGTTACCCACACCAGAATGTATTTAGAATAACACAGATCAAAACAAAATAAATCATCTTTGTTCTAAACTCCAACATAAATACTGTGAGCAAGCAATGAAGTGGAAGCAGGACTATTCATTCTCCAAGTTTCCAGCTTCCTTGTTTAACTTAAAGTAGATCAATCTTGTGTTCATTAAAATAGGAGGATCGTTATAGAAGGACAGTTGCCAAGCAAGATTTCCAACTTCTTCCTTATGGTCCTGTGTCAGTACCTTGCACTCCCTCTTCTTTCAGACTTTACCCTGGGATTACTCTTGACATTACTCAATCCAAACTTAAAGTTCAATATACTATCCCAGCCCTAGCAGGATATTGCCAAATGCTTTGGTAGTGAAAGACAGAGATAGCAAAATTTACCAGTAATTTCCATGTGTATCCTTGATATCCATTAAAATATACAGTTTGCTCAAAACTTCACTGTCTTGGAATATATGCTGACACTTCATGCAGTATTCATGCAGTTTGTCCAGTCTTGTAGTTGGTTCTTACCTGAGTTTTTACTTAGAGGAGACAAACAGGTGTGTTTATGGCAAGACTAAAGACAAGAGTGGCTTGGATTGAAGCTAGCAAAAAGGATAACACACTGTCTTTAATGTGATGTTCTCATATCACAAAATAGACAATGTATATTTTAATCAGAAAATAAAGATGAATCCTAGTCTTTCTTTCACTAGTCTCTGCAATGAAAATTAGCCATAAAAAGCAGAAGATGGAGGTGTCAGAGCTAAGAACAGAAGGGAAAAAGTCAATAAATTTCAAGAATATGTCAGGCATTGTGAAAGTTGTGTTTCAAGGGTAAGTAGATGTTAAGTTTCATACTATTAGTTTTTAAGTGCAGCTTATAGGCACCTCTCCTTAAACATGCAGGCATGTTACACTGTTATGTTATCTAATTAAATGAAGAATTGTCACAGTGCAATCTATTTGCAATACAAAGTGATATAAGTCTCCCAAAGGAGAGAGGGAAATGTCAAGAGGCAATTTGTCTTTGGTGCTGCAGTTGTGCTCAGAAGTTCAGTCTGAGATGCTGAACCTGCTGGGCAAGTTTTGCAAATTAACCCAAGAAAAAAACATCCATGGCCATGAAAACCGTTGTCTAACTAGGCAAGGCACGCAAAAAGATTAGCAAAAAGAAATACAGCACTACACTTAGTATAAAAATCCAAGTCACCATGTTCTTAAATACTAAAGGACAAAAGTAAAGAGAAACCATCAAAATAGCATAGACTTTTACTTTTTCTGGTAGCAAAGCAAGATAAACTGGCCAAAATGTAAGTTATAGTATGAAAAATGACAGAGAAAGGATATATATCTCTCTCTAAACATTATATATATCTTATGACTCCAGGGAGACCTTATAGCAGCCTTCCAATATTTAAAGGGGGACTACAAGGAAAGACAGGGAGCAATTCTTCATCAGGGAATGCAATGACAGGGCAAAGGCTAACAGTTTGAAGCTGAAAGAGGGGAGATTTAGATGAGATACTAGGAGGAAATGTTTTTCCTATGAGGGTGGGTGAGGCGCTGGCACAGGTTGCCCAGAGAAGTTGTGGCTGCCCCATCCCTGGAGGTGTTAAGGCAAGGCTGGATGGGGCTTTGAACAACCTGATCCAGTGGCAGGGGAGTTGGAACTGAATGATCTTTAAGGTCCATTCTAATCCAAACAATTCTATAATTCTATTTTATGTCGCTATATATCTACATGAAACTATAATTATGTCATTGTATATATATAGTTATATATATCAGGAGTCCCTGTTCATCAGAGGCATATGAAAAAAGGAGGGAATTTTCTATAGGCCACTTGCATACAAAGGTAAACACACAGGTCTCAGGCCGTGTACAATCAGGAGGGAAAATGGGGAGAACAATTCTTGTATACCAACCAAAAATGGAAAACTAAGCTCAACTAAAAATGTACTAAGGTCAAAGCAAGTCACTGCCTTTTTCAACTGTCCTCAGGTCTTGATTTCTTTCTAAACCAACATGCTTTTACTTGATTTCATATTCCCTATCTTTCCGTTTATTTACGCTTTTCAGAAATAAGCATAGAGATTCAGAGCTTTTAATATTATAGCTGTACTAAATAAATATATGAAAATATTCAAATAAATACTAAGAAAAAATGAGATGTTTCAACTTCACCTCTTCAGAGTGTTCACCATGAGCTTTTGTGGGGTGGTACAATACAGCCAGAAAAAAAGCTTTTCTCTTGTGACATGTAGAGAAAACTAGTTTTTACCTAGTGTCACATTAATGTAATTGTAGCAATGGTGGGAAGTTTGGAAGACAGTGCACTCTCCTTTTTTCAGAGAGACTTTGTCAGTTTGGGGGCTTTTCTTGCTAGTTCCCAATCCCTATTGTGTTATTGTAAAATTGGGTTGTACTGAGTGGAAAAAAACCACTACAGAAGTTATTTTCAACGTATTTCTCTTTACAGCATTAGTAACCGCAGGACAGCCTCATACTAGTGTGAATATATGGGCTAGATGGACACTACTCAGACAGTAGCTGAGAGCAGGGGAAGATTAACACTAAACTGAAAGAGGGGAGATTTAGATTAGATATTAGGAAGAATTTTTTTACAGCAAGATGGTGAGGCACTGGCCCAGGTCGCCCACAAAAGTCATGGATTCCCTATCCCTGGAGGTTTTCAAGGCCAGGCTGGTTGAGGCTTTGAGCAACCTGATCCAGCAGAAGGTACCTATGTCCATGGCAGGGGGGTTGAAACTATGGTATTTAAGGCCTCTTCCAACCCAAACTATTCTATGATTCTATGATAAGTTTTTCTGGCATCCACGTCAGACCATTCACTGCAGGTGCTCTAAAATTCAAAGCCAACAAGGCAAGTTTCTTCCTAAACCTTTTATCTACACATTGAACAAAGAGGCTTAACAATCAGCTACACAGCAAGAGCTCTTCCTTGAATCCCAAGCTTGGAGACGCATTTAATATTAGGATCCAAACAAATTTCTGCCAAACAAGTGGTGGCGGATCAAGACTTAATGTAGACAAAAGAGCAGTAGTGTTTACAAGTCCTCTTAGTGATGCTTTCCTCAGATATAAATAATTAAATGTTATACCTCAAGTGTATGTATATAAATGCATGCAGCACGGTGAACAAACAGGAGGAACTGGAGCTCCATGCCAGTCAGAAAGTTATGGTATCATAGGAGTTACTGAAGGATGGTGGGACAACTCGCATGACTGGAGGATCACAATGTATGGCTATATAGGCTGTTTCACAAAGATAGAAAGAAGCAAAGAAGAGGAGAAGGCAGGGAAGAAGAGAAAAAGGAGTCACCCTTTATGTTAAGGAGAACCTTGGAGGTACAGAAGTCAACTACAGCAATTGTGGAAGTCCTAACAAATGTCTCTGGGCAATATCAGAAGGGTTGTCTTCAAGATCTTACAGTAGGCATCCACTACTGACCATCAAACCAAGATGATAAAGCTAATGAAACAATATTTGGGTTGTGTTAGCAAGCTTTGGGTCAACAGAACTTGGTTCTTATGGGTGACTTCAACTACCCAGACAGTTGCTAGAACAACTGAAACAGCAGCTCAGGTGTCATCCCTCAAGTTCCTGGAATGCAGACAGGACTGCTTCCTCATACAAATCTTAGATGTGCCAACCAGGAATGAGGCACTGCTAGGCGCTACTCACAAAATAAGGAAACCTGCTTTGTAATATCTCAGTTAGTGATAGCCTTGGCTGCAGTGATCACAATATTGTGGGCACGCTGAAGGTTAATAATAAGACAGAGGTTTTAGATTATAGAAGAGCAAACTTCAGCTCACTCAGAGCTCTGCTGGGAGGGAAGCTTCCACAGACGATAAAGAAGCGAGTGAGTGCTGGCAGTTTTTCAAGAACGCTCTCCTGGAAGCACAAAAACACTTTATCCCCTTTAAAGGTAAGGGAAGTTGGTGGAGTGAGAGACCCCCTTTGTTTAACTCTGAGCTTCTAAGCCTGCTCAAAACCCAAATAGGAGTGTAGCAGAGAGGGAAAAGTGAGCAATTACTCACTGACAACTACAAGGGCTTTGCCAGGACACATCCAGTTAATAAGGCAAGTAATTGTAAGCGTTAAATTATATCAAGACTACTCCTTTGTGCTGCTCCTGGCCTATAAAGAGTTTTAATAAAACAAAAAAGTCACATATCAAATTAAGTAACTGAGCTAAACACTCAGAGTGGCAAGAGAAAATAACATCTACCCGTATTACCAAATGGCACGACACTCAGATCCCGCTGTTAATTCCTTCCCCTTGGGAAGGATCAGCATCTCACACTGTACTTATAAAATATAATACTGTACAAGAGAGTGTCCAGTCCACTGCCTCCTTTCCAGGTTGTCTTTAGGACACATGAACTCCAGGGAATTGTGGGTGGAATGTATAAAAGATCTTATTGCAGCTGCTTGTGCTGCACCTGTTCAAGGGATAAATTAAGCAGCTAAGTTCTAGTTTTGGTTTCACTCACTGCCAGTGCCTTGATGTGCAAAGAAATGATATACCACCTCCTCATCCTGTCAATCATACTGCAAATATGTCTTCAATATTGTGGAAGTGATGATCACTACTTTTTTTCACCAGGAATGTTCCCACAAGCTGGGATAACCTCTATGACACGTAATACACACTGGGAAAAACCAAAACCACTTCAGATTCTTCCAAAGAGCAACTCTGTTCATGTAAATTATTGGCCCATAGGCTTCCTACCATCCTCACTAGGAAAGCAATTAGAATTTGGTCTAGATTAAACTGATCTGAAATTAAAACTGAATTAATTCACCAATTCTCTGGAGCTTACAGAAGGTTTATTTTGCTTTGTTTTTCCCCATACACATTTTTCACCTGTGACTCCCAAAACTACAAACATACTATCCTATTGTAAAGAAGAAATATTAGATCTGTGTGAATTGAAACTCTGTATCTTATTGATGGGAATCTGATATGGTCTCTCCGTTGCCATCTAGAACACACATCTACATCTTCCACACCCTCCCTGGGCAGCCTGTTCCAGTGTTCCATCACCCTCACAGTAAAGAATTTTTTCCTCATGTTGAGGCAGAATTTCCTGGGCTCCCATTTGTTCCTGTTGCCTCTTGTCCTGTCACTGGGCACCACTAAAAAGGGGTTTGCCCCATCCTCCTGACACCCACTCTTTCCTTTAGTTATTTATACTCATTGATAAGATCCTTTCAATCTTCTCTCCTTCAGGCTAAACAGACCCAAGTGTCTCAGCCTTTCCTCATAAAAGAGATGCTCCAGTTCCCTCATCATCTTTGTAGATCTCCACAGGATTCTCTCCAGTAGCTCCTTCTCTTTAACTATTCTCAGCACAGAAGTTATATTGGTATTAGTTGCACCTTGGGTTCCCAGCACAGGGTAAAGATGACTATTTAATACAGCAACACATGTAGCCAGGGAAACAGGAAACCTCACAGCTACGCAGAGGCCAGCTGCGAACCTCCATAAGGTACCCCGTTCAGCCAGCTCCTGTATATTCTTTCTCTTCCACCTTGCATATTCTTTCTTTCTCTTCACTGTTTTATAAGAAATTATAACACCTTGTGGAAGGGTCTGTAACTTTCACTTTCCAAGCGCAGTCTTCATCTCTTTTTTCAGCACCCTTTATCTGAACATGATTGAAATCTGGGAGTAAAGAAAGGATGGCTGCCTCTGCTGAGGGTGAATGTGTTGGGCAGGGCAGGGAGAGGCAAGCAGGGGAGGAAGCCCACATCAGCATCCCAGGCACACAGAAGGAGGAGACAGCAGAGTACCATGCCACACAGAGCAAGGATGAATGCCAAGAGCCAATGTTAGGAGTCTCCCACAGGACCACAGACAATAGGAATCAGTATTCATCCTTGCAGCCAACTTCTACCACCATGGCATACGGTCCTCAAGCGTGGGATAGTTCTTCTCTCAAAAGAGAGGAGTGTTTTGCTGTGCCTCAGGGATGAAACAGCCAGCCATCCTGGCACTCTAATACTCTGTCCTCTTTCTGTCAGGAACTTATGTCCAACAGCCTGCTACCCACCACACTGCACACTCATCCTGAGCCACTGACAGCAACATGGCAACACAGCACATACTTAAATTTCAGAAGTGTTACACTGAAAAGAAGCAATATTGAGCAGCAGGCAATCAAACTGAGAAGAGACTGCTGTTCAGGGAGGCTTGCTTTGTTGTTGTTCAAACAAGTCATGGCACGTAACAGACTTTTGACCACTTCTTGTCATAAAGAAAGCCAGCCAGACACATAATAGAGAGATCCTCATCCACCCCAACTCATACAGTTGACAAAAGGATTTATTCTTCAATAATTTGTTAGACAATTTAAGTAAAGAAGTGAGATAAGTGTCTTCTAGACAGAAAGGCAATTTTGACAATAGGTCAGGAGGGTACTTTGTAACTCCTGTCAAAAAATTAGCAGAAAGACTATCCATTTATTTCCTAGGGTAGTTAATATTAGCCAGCTCTGATGAAAGAGAACATCTTGTTTTGGCTGCCTATTTCTTTTTTAAATACCTGCCATGGTACCAAGTGCCCTTGGCCATTTTTGAACCAGCTATGACTAGGTAAGGAGAGAATGCTGACATTCTCAAATAGAGCAGGATGGTCCCAGTGACCCGCAGGATCAAGAAAAGGCAGCCCAAATTCACCCTAATACCAGAGCATTCTGATTTGGCACTATGTACCAGAATCTGGGGTTACACGTAGTATTTTTGGAATTTTGGATACCATGTCCCATTCCAGAAGCTTGAGGTAAATGTAGCATTTGTTCCAATTCAAAATAGCTTCCTAAGTTACAGGATACTTTAAATATAGCATGAGAGTCCCACAGAGGCTTCTGAAGAGTGTGCATGGCACCATAACCAGGTAAAATAAGTACTACAATGCCTTACAATTATTTTTCTTCATGCCACAAAGACTCATTGTCACTAATGCTGGCTTCAAACTCAAGAGCCACAAATTTTTGCAAGTAACTGCCTTAAGCCTGTTACCTTGAATGAGAGTAAGGGTTTATGTGTGTATTAACAAGTATGGCTAACCAAGAGAAGCAAGTAAGGGAGCCAAAACAGCCCAGCAGCTGGAGTCTGGACTCTGAGCAAGGGAAAGCAGGGGATATGGTGCAAGCGTATGAAAGGCTGTGTTCCTCCTAATCCTCAGCTGCCATTGCTACAAATCAAGTGTATTTGGAAGGATTTTGGGGAAAGGTTAAAACCTATTTATGCACAGTGTCTAGGCACTGAACACCTGTGGCACAGATGATCACAACACCAGCCACGCATGTGGGAGGTGCAGAAAGTAACTCTACCCTTGCCAGGGGATTTGCACGCCTTGAAGACATTTGACCCATTACACCTTCCTAAAAGAAGAGCAATAACTCATTGACTTTTTGGAAAAATGGCTGCTAGCCACTACTAACAAAAAAGAGGAGTCACCTTGTATGATGCATGTCCAAGATGTCATCTGGAGCCATTGTAAGCTGGAAATGAATTATTTTCAGCATACTTAATTCCAGAAACAGAGTGCTTATACTCACAGTCAGTGGGTGAAAAAAAATCCTCTTTCTTCCCCTTAGAAATAAGACCTGTGTACGCTTCTTCGTGAATATTTCACAGAAGAACACAGAAACCACTTCACATTTGGGAGGGGGAAATTATACCCTTCATGGATCTAAAAATGAAAGTTTTAGAACTGTTCCCAAAGGATACATAACAGTAGGGCTGGACTAAGCTTTACAGAAACCTTTGTATGATGGAGCTTTTATTTCATTTAGGACCTTAAGTTATGATAGCAGCTTAGTAAAATACATCTGCATCACCTATGCAGCACATTTTGTCAGGCAATACCCATTTGCTTTTAAATATATGATATTATGTAAACCATGGATCAATACAATGTGATTGAGCAGCACATTTGTTGACATCTTTGTCCTCACTGTGTACAGGCAAGAATTAAATTCTTTATAAACTGCCATTTATTAAGTATTATAGCATATTTTATCAAATTAGCATTTAAGAATTGAGACAATCGTAACAAAAAGCTTATTCTGAGATTTTTGCTCTCAGGTAGCCCTTTTTTAAGGTTTAAATCACACTAGTACAAATTTAAAATGCTGTATATAAGTCATTCTTTTTCAATTAGCATAATTTATTTCAAAGCATACCATAGTTGACACTGCCATGTTTTAAATTCATTCCTTTCCTCATGACTTGCAAGTACGGATTTTTACCATGTTCTTCAAAAATTTCCCTCCTTCTTCTCCCCTTTTCATGATCTTTCAATGGGGATAATAACTTACCTGTACCTTGAGCATCTGGCCATTCCTGCAACAAAACCCAGCGAAAAAACAAGAGCCGTATCTCATATTATCTTAGACACTATTTAACATTATGTCATGCATGAAATGGGTGGCATCTCAAGTAACTATGGGCAGAAGCTCCTAGTCACCCACAAATGAACTACATCAAATTGTGTTCTCAGCTAGCTCCAGCCCACTGCGAATGGTACATTATAGTGAAGATCATTGCATTTTGTACACCATGTTGATGCTTTCACAGTACTACTAAAGGTTTGTGGGTTTTCTTAAGTATCAACATTTTATAGATTTATAAAATAACATATGCTTTATGCTACTAATTAGGCAACACAAGTGACCAGATGGGAACTGCTGTTGCTGGTAAAGAAAGTTAATGCTAATGTATCTGCAGAACTAATTTCCCTCTGTATTCTGGCTGGGGAACATTTTGCAATAATGTATTCAGAATGGAGCTAATGACAGGGTTATCTGCTGTGTTACAAAGACAGCCATTTAGAGACTTCAGACATCAGACGCTAATAAAGAGTTCCACCTGAAAAAAGCTTATTGTGCATTTTAATTATAAAGCACTAACAGTTCAGCAGCTTTAAATTAATAAGGCAATGGTTACCTCATCCTATGTTTACTAGTTCTAAAGAATCTGCACAATTATTAACTTCAATAATAACTAAGTAAATCTGAGGACTCCGTGAAATACTACACAAACTATATTGTCAAATAAATAAACTCCAAGTCAAAGACTGGGCAATTTGTCAGGCTAGAATATGCAGCTGGCAGGGAACATCGTTAAATGTTAAAACAAGATAAAAAGAAACATAACTCATTTGAGTTGCAGATCTATTTCGTTAGATTAAGAAAATGTCTCCTCCTCCTCCATAAAGACAAAAGATAGATGCTTATCTCCACTTATGAACTTTGCAGTTTCTCACGTTTCTTGAGCCCATGTTTCTCACAATCAACACTATGCCAGGGTTATGTTTCCCTCCCTTTTGCAGGAAAGAAAGCTGCAAAGTCACTGTAGAGTGTTTTTTTGGCAGGAGTAGTAAGCTACCACCAATAAATACTGACCACATTTATAACCGAGTTGGTAATTGCAGACATGTTGTTCAGCCCAGTTATTTAATACACTAAGCATTTTTCACACATAACACTACACAAGCATTGATGATTCAGATACAATCACACACCAAAGAGAAAAGCTGCATTTAGCAGGTGAAATAAAGAAAGGGCTTCAAACCCACGGATTAAGTATTATGTGTCAGAATAGCCAGAGCAGCAGGTTTGATGATGTAACATCCTTTAAGCCGGTACCTCAGCCACTACAGGCCATTATTCCTACTAATCTGTCCTACATTGTAACAGGGCTGAATGTTTCTCCTGAAATTCAAAATGTGGCTACAACTGTGAAGCAGAACCCTAAATAGAGCTGTGCATTATGTCTCTACAGATACTGTGCAGAACACATAATACCCTTTAGATTGCCCCGGCCTTCTGCAGTGAGCTTAGTATTTAGTGATTTATTTATTCAAACAAAGAGATAAGAGGCACTGCCTTTCAGTTCCAAGCACATACTTGATTTAAAAGAGAAATCATTCGATCAAGAGTTCTAGTTAGCTTCTTCCTGGAATTTATTTGGTCGAGTACAGTACACGCGTTCAAATTCCACTGCATGATGGTATTAAGATTTATATAAAAATTATAATAAAAAGACTCTTCCCACCAAAATCTCGAGTTTAAAGACAAAACAACATGATTTTTCAGAATGTTTACTGCAAGGTACGAAACCCAAAGCTTCTTACTTGTATCATGACTGCTTAGCCAGCAGGGAAAAAACAGTACATCTTGGGCTGGAACTGCATTGTATTACATAAATTGGTTATTTGTTCTTCCACCTTCTCTTAAAGTCTTAGCAGCTCAGGTGAAACATCCATTGGGATTGCTCCTCAGACCTGGTACAGTGCTTTTGATCAAGACAAGGAACACTGTCTATCTCAAAATAACTAATACTTTACATTTTAGAGCATGTTCACAGCCAAGTTTAAACCTCTGTTCAGATTTTTTAGAGCAGAGACTTAGATTAAGTCCCCAGAATCCAGCAATTTTCTTATCCCTCGATGCCAGAACCCATCACTTTTTCTAGTCCAAATAGATACTGTTTAAACAAAAAGCAACTAGAGAATTTGCTCCCTTCCTATTTGTCCAACAAACTCATGACACTTGTGTTCAATGAGAGATGCAACTGTATCATGCCTTATATGCTGAACTGTCATGTATAGCATAAATACTGGATCATCTCAAACAAACAGTACTGAATCAGGAGTATTAGGAGCTACTTGTAGGGTCCACACTCACTGCAATACAATAATTTCTGATAACTATGGCTGTAAAGATATCAGAATTAGCTTGCAAGTTAGTTTGAAAGCAAACATACCATCTAAAGTAACTGGCATTCTCTCATGATACTCACACGTTTGTACAAACAACTTCATGTAATAAAATTCAGAATGCTATCACTT
Organism: Clamator glandarius; assembly: GCA_033459285.1. Lineage (NCBI taxonomy): Eukaryota > Metazoa > Chordata > Aves > Cuculiformes > Cuculidae > Clamator > Clamator glandarius. The sequence goes on along the minus strand of JAUNZM010000165.1, from coordinate 893,200 downwards.
TGGATGAGATGCGTCTTTTGCTATATATATACAGTGGAAGTATTTTATTTTCCTCATGTGGAACTACTAACTATGTTAAGTTAAATTGCAGAAGAATGGAAGAACGTGAAACCACTCACACATAAGAAATCGCTACAGCTTATCTAGACATAAGACAGTCACTACATTAAATGGCTCAGTCTCCCTCTGACTCACAGTCATTTGAGTTACGGGGGAAACACCTCTATTGAATAATAGTATAAAAGGAAGGCTCTTAGAGGACACAAGACTTGTCTGTTAGTTTTGTAGAATATCAACTATCATAAATTGTGAAGGACTTCACATTTGGAGACAAACAAACCTCTTGAAGTTACAGTTGCAGCTGTGGAACAACTCCTCAGCAGTTTGATTCACCAGAGATGGACGCTTAAAAGATAATGTGCGATCAGTATTTCAACTGAACTTGTTAAATGTCTTCAGTTCAGTCAATAGAGGTAAACTGCACTCTTCTCATCCCAATCTATGTGCAACATATCCAAACAGTCGCAGAACACATAGTGTCTGACCCAAATAATCTGAGGGTTCCTTGTACTTAAGCATAGAAGACAAAAAAGCGAAGGGGAACTCCCTTCACCCATCACTTGCCTGCTGTAAGACACTGATACGCCACACGCAATAGGCCCGCAGGAAATTAATACTCTCACACAGCTCCCCGAAAGGAAACACAGTTACTGAGAGAGGCTGACATACGTGTGCTAGGGAGCAGAGGAGTGACAGGAAGCAATCAGGAAAAGATGCTGATTACACGGAAGAGCCCAATAAAAGTGAGAAAAGCCTTCCTGCTCCTCCAGAAGCAAGGACTACAAAATGCTAGAGTAGGGCTTCTCCCCTACTCCCTCTCTGAGAGCTGTTTCAGGCTGCTTGTATCAGAATAAGTATACAGACCAGCTAATTTCATTTTTTTCCTATTACTGTTTGCCATTTCCCCTCATTATGCTTACCTCATCACCAGATTTCAACTTCTTCCTCACTTAATAGAACAAAGCCAAAACAGTTCTCTGACAACTTTTGTTTTCTTTAAACACTGTCTCCTTCAGCTTCAGGCTCTGGCTTTTGATGTGAAACCCAGGCAACTTTAAAAAAATCTCTCTAAAATACAAAACTGCATGGATAAAAACACCAATCATGATTTCTGGATAGTATTGCTGCTATCTCAGATGATGGATGCCTTTTGGCTCAGTGCATCACCTGCAAGCCAGTCTTTCTCACGAGACAAACTTCCTGTTCAGCCATTCATGAATCAATCATGAAGAGGGTCTGCTATTGCGTCCATCCATGTAAAATTGTACCATCTTAGGTAACATGGCAACACAGCACTCAGATAATTAACTATGCCTAAAAGCCTTCCTACAGAGGATTAGGTCTATAAAATTAATGAATTCTGCCTGCTTCCAGACAGTTCATGCAAGCAGTAGGAGAAAATAACCTGATTTGCTGCCCACGTCAACTTGCAAAGACCAGATTTATGCATACGATCACGCCACTGGTGACAGCTCTTAGCACTGCCAACAACCTGCAAGTCTCATTCGTTTCAGGTGACAGATGCTCAGCTTCACTAAGAAGCTGTCAATACTGTTCTCCTACCTCTGCTGCCTGCCCATGACATCTCAATAACAGAATCTGTGCTAGATGGTAGGATAGCCTGCAGGGTGGGGACTAGAAAAATATTATTTTAAATATTTCCCAGATTATTTTCTAATGTCACTGTTAAAGGAATGCGAAAGCTGCAGAGTGACCTTAACTATTCTTTACTTGTTCTTGTCCCCACCCTCCTACATTAGTCAGGGAATTATTTTTAGATAAAGAACAGATAAGTAGAACAATCCATTTCAGGGGAACACATCTTCACCTGTCACCCAGCCGACTGACTGTGATTCCTGTGTCTTACGCTGCAGACTATTCAGCACACTGAGCTTATCACCTGGACCTACCTGAAGGGAAGATACAGCATCTCAGTCAGTATTTTAAAGAATCCTTTAAAACTGAACTGTTGGGCCAAATAGCTCTGAGTAATTCCCTTCCTTGCCCACTGTTTTAAGAGCATTTTCCTGAACAGAAGCATAAGCGATGCCACAATCTTGTATTGTGCTTTTGTCAGTAGTCTTTGAAGATATTCAGGCTTTTTTTTCCCCCCGCTTCTCAGGTGAAGTGAAAGCTGAGTGGGAATTGTATGAAGCTGGCTAACACAGTGCAAGGTGCCCACTTTACATCTAGGCGTGGGCAGTCTTCATATTGCCACAATGCTGGCTTCCCCTTTCAGGAAGGTCCTTGGAAACTCACAGGCATCAACTACAGCTGGGATGAACAATCCCAGTGCAGTAGACTGTTGCTGTCATTTTTCTCCAGAGCTCAGAGGGAACTCATGGCATGAGTTGGCAGAAGAGCACAGAGCTTCCATGAGGAAAGATGAATCTTTTTGTTCTCTGTGGCCCACCCGCAGACAGTCTTATTGCTTGGGGGCAGTTAGAGTGTAATGAGAATGCCCACGTGTAAGCCCTGTCTGCCTGCATAAAGGGTGCCTGCGCATGTGTAGGCAAAAGGGCACATGGTATTTAAAGCAACTATAAGACCCTTTAAGTTGAACTGTTTAGGACTTCTCTTGCACGTAGAAAGTCTTAATTCCATCTCAGGGCAGCTGTGGATGAAAAACATAAGTGTATGGCATCCACTGGCAAAATTTAGAGCTGTGTGCCCTTCCCAGGAAGGGGATTTTCCTCATAGTTATCTTCCTTCCCCTACTACCCCTCAAGAATATTTTGAGAATATAAGCATAACTTTCCTTTTCTGCCCCTGTAAGATTGCAATTATGGCTAAATTAATGGCTCAACTCGCTTACGACTGGGAATTGTTCATCAAGGGAAATATCTGACCTGTTTGGAGACACATTTATGTAAGAGGTGCTAAAGTAAACACAGACTTCAAGAATATTATAATCAAAAGCCATGTATTACACTCAGTTCCAGTTAAAAAATATCACGACCAGCAGGCATTCCTACTCCAGCTCCCTCTGAAAGAGGTTACGTTCATTTCTGCATGCCTGCTTTTCTTCCCTAAAGCAGACAACAAAATTCAATCCCATCCTAAAGCAATGCTTCCAACTAAAAACTGGGAAAGAGTTCAAAACATTTAACAGTGTTTTCTGACACTTCTGCTGGAAATGCAGCCAGCTGTGTGAAGAGGCAATTCCTTCACACCTCTGGGAATCCAGACATTGAAGTTTCACTCCTGCTTATCATACTCTCTCAAAATCCCCATGAGAATCATACAGTCTTTGGGCACAGCGAGTATACTTTGAGAGATTATAGCCTGAGACAATGTGGGTTTTTTGGGGAAACAACTGTTTTTTAATTTCTGATTGTGTCATAGACAATGCAAGTCCCCCAGTCCCTGACTGACAGCCTCTCTTTATTCACTGATGACTCTGAATCATGATTGTTGGAGAGATATCGATTTGGTACCCACAATGCAACAGACTGTATTTTTTCATTATGAAAAAACAGTTTTCAAAGTAGCATAGATAGCTCTTTATTGCGGTGGAGCAGACCTTTTGTTTGCACTCTATTTGTTTGTCTGATTAAATCATTCTGGTATTCCTTTCAAACACTGTTATGTAAGTAACCTCTCTTGTCTTCACACTGCAAAATAAGCCTTCTGCAGGCGATTTGTGGAAGAACCAAGACATTTCTAAAAAAGATCTGAACAGATTTGAGGCTATCAGAATGGGAAAAAAAGCAAAAAAAAGGAAAAAAAAAAAGGAAGAGGGAGCTGCAAGAGGCAGTAGAAAGCAGAATTCCCAAACCATAAGTTACACAGAACTATCTGGTTTGATAAGAGAAGCATAGGTAAGGGAAATGCTTACAAACTTCCTGAAAACTATCTAGTGTTAAATACTTCTAAGGAACTGAGCTTATTCAGTTGATAAGAGCACTCCACTGTAACAACTTAAAATATTGCTCTTAGGAAAAAAAAAAAGACAGCTAGGAAATAAATTTATTAATCTGTAATCAACAGATAGACCAGGTTATTAATTATTAAATCACATGCTGTTTGTCAGTTGCAAATGGAAGGCTTCTGCATAATTTAAGACTGTGTTTTAAGTCCCATCGAGTCTTCTGCTTGACATGTCTAGTTTTCATCCAATTATTGCCCCCAACTCCGGCCCCAAAAGAGGGGACATGTATTCCTGTCTTTCTCCAGCTTTAACACCCGGACTTGACATATTTACAAGCAGTCACATGCTTATATTCTAGAAATAAAATTCTATATTGCCATTCATAGTTGTTCTCCTCCCTTCCCCCAAAACAGACACCACCAGTAAGGCCTGTATCAGCAGCAGAAGAGACAACACTGCACAGAAAGGGACCGGATCATCGTTCTTAAAAATACACTAACCAGAACTGTCTTCCTGAGGCATCATCAATGACAGGTTGTGCCTTGAACTGGTATATTTAAAGCCCACGTTACTTTTTCTTTATTCAGATCTAGCTGCAAAGATGTTCTATATTGCTAAGGCAGAGTGTACATATGATTCATTCACTGCTGTTTTCCAACCTAAACAAATTCAAGGAGGCTTTTTTTTTTTGCTCACTTACTCTGGAGATGGTCAAGGGCATGTTGAAGTCCTTGCCCCCTTGCAGCCGGAAACCCCACGGTCCAGGTCCATTCAGAGTCACGCTGTAAGCCATTCTGCACCTCTTTCACAAGGCAACAACAAGGCACTGCAGAAGAGAAGGATGGGGTAGACAGAGAAAGCGTGAAAAAAATGCACAATAAGAAAAGGGAAGAGTTTTATATAACGGAAACAATTCTCTTCCTGCCTTGCCTGTTCAGTCGTGCTCTGATATCACCTAAGAATAGATGGGAGCTATAATGCAGATGCTGATATCCCAGCTGAATAGGGCCCATAAAAGGTTTGTAACCAGACACCTACTATGCAAAGACTTCATGACTCAGAGGTCTAATATAGCCCCCAGGGAAGGGGACAGATCTTTCTAGGCTTCTAAAACCCCTCTTTATAATCAGTTACTTTATGGGCAAAACACATTTTGTAATAAAACAAGCAAGCAAAATCTCATGCTTAAGTCCCAAACACCCCAACCTCTTTACTAACCTGTTAACAGCTGTATAGCCACATGTAACTTGGGCTTCAGAACATGTTTCTCACACTGTGACATATAACATACTACAAGCAAGTTATTTTTACACAGAACTTTCCATATGTAGCAGGAAAGCCCCCCCAAGTGTCTACCTTCTTTTGCACTGATCAGTTAAACTGAAGATAAGGTATATACTACAAGCAGTTTGCATCACAAAAAAACCCTCACAACTTCACATTTGGCCCCCAGTTCCACAGACCTTGCTTTCTCAAGGGAAAACTAAAATTTATCCTCCTTGAATGCAGAAAGAGGTATTATGAGTTATTTCTAATCAGCATTTAATTTCCATGGCAAAAGCATAGTTTCAATATATACCTGCCTCATTATTTTGACACAGGTCTTCTAAAAGCATGACACTTCAGTGGAAGGCTAAGAATACAAATAGCTAGCTAACTGCTTCCATAATTCACTCCTTGATATTTCATAATTTATATTCCATTTGTGGTAGGTGTTCCATAAAATTTTATAAACCTTGCTCAGTAACACGTGATAGCATTTCTGCCTTAGATTTGCAATAGCTAAAATACAGAGAACAAGAGGGAAAGGGAAAAGCTGTTGGTAAAACTACAGATGCAAACAAAAAGCTTCTGCTGTCGGTAAAGCTATAAATATTAAATAACGCTTACCCCTTCCAAGTCATTAACATGTGCAAGACCTCCAGAACCACTTTCCTGTATCTCCACAGCATCCCTGCTTTTATCCTCTGATTAGAATGCAATTCTTATTATGTTAAGGTGAAAACAAAAAGGCCGGGTTCTACTGTGATAATCAGAAGGCAACCAAAACCACATAGTGCACTGGGGCGAGGTAGCTCAATTTGAACGTTGATAATGGGTCACTCTGCCCATTCGCCTACCTAAAACCATGATAGAAAACCTGAGAGTGAAATGGCAGAGAGAAAACATTACCAGGGCCTCAGTCTTTATCAGAGGAGACAGTCAATAATTTTTCAAAACCATGAGGTAATATAACTGTTTATTATTTGCAGTGACAGAACAGCCATTTGTATAAGGGAATAATTAAGCTCCACACAGACACTAGACTAAACCACATAACTCTGTATTTTAGTCAGAGGTCCAAACTGAACCACAGCAATCCGGGTAAATTTGAATATAAGTTGCACTAAGCCAGTAGAACTGCCCAAACTAAAACCAAAGCATATAGCAAGGCACGGCTTGAAAAGAAAATGGTTTTCTGATGTCTCACAAATACCTCCAGGGGACATCTACATTAGCAGCATTTGTAACCTGCTCTACAGGAGTCCAGAACCAGTGATGTTTGGATAGTGACTTCGAGGGGAGACAAAACTGATTTGTTGCACTTCAAATGGTAGAGTTTTCAGGCCCGTCAGTTTATCTCATGGGTCTCTTCCTAAACACTAGCATGCAATTTATTTTTTTGTCCAAAGGTCACATGCACACATAAAACATTGAAGGTAAATTCTCATTATATTATTCCTTTCCTTTTCCTACTGATTCACTGCTATTTTGCAGTGCCCTTTCTTGGCTCCTTTTCAAGGGTTTAGGAGAACGGGATAAAACCAGAAGCAAGATAACCATTGCGAGTCATCGCTTCACTGGTGAAGACAGTATCACAGAAAAAAGTATTAGAAGAGATGTTAATTTTTTCTGGACTGCAAATTCTGGGCATGTTACCTTCCTACACCTAAATCTTCAGCTATTTATGTTAAAAAAAAAAAAGGGAGGGGGTAGAGGGGAGAGAAACAGGGAGGGGAAAAGCAAAACCCACAACAGACTATAACTGCACAGCAAGCTGAACAAAGCTAAGCATTAAGAAACAGAGATGCTGTTTAATCAGACACTATGTGCTTCTATCCTGCTTTCACATGTGTAACATGCCATCTACTTATCAGTTTAGGACATCTGAAAGGATCTGTGAGATCCTTCAGGCTGGGCAATGTGCTAGGAAACTGGAGTGGTAACCTCATGAAGGGGGCTGCCATCTGAACGAAATGCTAAACTGAGATCACTTGCTCCTACTCCTCTCGTTTCTGTCAGTACCTGTGTGAATATTCAGCATAGCTTGGCACTTTCAAAAAGAAAGCATAGAGGAGGTCATTATCCCACTCTATTCAGCCCTTGCTAGGCCACACCTGGAATGCTATGTTCAGTTTTGGTCCTTGCTATACAAAAAAAGATGTGGACACGCTGGCTGCGGTCCAGAGTAGGGCCACAAAGATGATCAAAGGACTGGGAGGCCTGCCATATGAGGAAAGGCCAAAATAACTGTGCTTGTTCAACCTTGAGAAAAGAAGGCTTAGGGGAGACCTTGTCACCGTGTTCCAGTCTTTAAATGGTAGCTACAAAGAAGAGAGACTCCCTTTTTACAAGGAGTCACATGGAAAAGATGAGGGGTAACAGGTACAAGTTACTCCTGGGGAGACTGGACACAAGAGGAAAGTTTTCCATGAGAACAGGCAGCCATTGGAATAATCTCCCCAGGGAAGTTGTAGATTACCCAACACCTGGCAGATTTGGCTGGACAGGCTGCTGGGCCATCATGTCCAGACCATGCTTTGGCCTAGAAAGATTGGACCGGATGATCCTTGAGGTTCCTTCCAACCTGGCATTCTATAATTCTGCAATTCAGGATATGGCAACATTCCCCTTCAATACAACAGGAACACAGCTCTTTCATGGGCCTGCACTATACTAGGTGAATTTTGGAGCAAAAATATTCCACAGTTTTCCTTCTTCAGACTGATTAATGTCCTTTTCTTCCTGAATCTGTTAACACTCTGCCTGCGTGGAGAAAGCTCTGTCCCTAATAATTAAGTGCAAACAGTAAAGCAGCTCACCGTGTAGTCACAACTTCATTTGCTGGGAATACTTTTAGCATAGGTCTCACTTTTCTAGAAACTTTTAATGCAATCAGCTTCTACATAAGAAAGCTGGTGATCCACCTAGAAGGCTATTTCAACCCTGCCCTGTTTTAAAAGGTGAGAGACACAGGAGTTTTCACTGTGTCAAACATCCAGAGCAAACCCAGGAACTGGATTGGTACAGCAGTGCCATCAAGGCTACCAGCATAAATGCCCTCTGGGAAACCTGAGGATGAAGTAGCCTGTGTGTATATAAAAACAATCCCCTCGTTTTCAGAAGCTTGTGATATTTAATTAGGTTTTAGCTGCTTTACCTAACTGCCTGTCAGACTGTTCCAAAAATTATTTTCCTTTTGCCGAAATAACAGTACGTTGTTTCTCTTGGTGTGCCTTCTTCCCTACGTCATCTGGCTATCTCAAAAATCTATGACTCACTTATAATTCCCTCCCTTCAGACAGAAGCTGTGCTGAGTCAGACGAGGTCACTGGTTTAAGGAGAGACATTTAAAAGAACAAAAACATATTCCAGGGGCAGAGTGACATTTTCTCTACAGATATCAAACCACAGAATTGCCCGGAGCACCCTGCAAGCCATCGCAGCTGACTGATGGGAACAGTTGTGAGGAACCTGGATGGGTACCAGGCTCCACAGCAGAGGAGAGTGCTGCCACCTCCAGTAAATGCCCCGAAGCCTGAGCAGAGCAGTCCTTCCACAGCTGCATCAGAGACGTTACACTAGCGGAAACAATTCACATATGCTAGGACACCACGTTGTGTTACAATGAACTGGCTTTAGGAAAGCTCCAGCCACATGCTTGGGAGAGCACAGCCATTACTTGATTGAAATAAAAACCACTAGTGTCAATGCTAAATAAAGGTGGAAGGAAACAAGTAATGGAAATTCCAATTGTTTAAGTTGCTACTACTTCATTAAGCTGGCCACGTAACTCATGAGTTATATTTTAGCTGCAGTGGTAGATGCATTCATAGAAGAGCCTTGAATTACTGTTACTGCAGGAACAAGGTTGTATCATCTAAGCACTTTAGAAGTAGATTGCTTCAGAGTTTAACTTCTGCTCTGCAACAGACTATGCATTTTAGGCATGTAAAGACACATAGAAAGTCACGGTTTCAATAACCTTTTATGTTTTCCTTTAGGTAAGTGAAGGACTTGCCCCACAGAGGAATAAACTATCATTTCTTCTCTGACAGAAAGATCGGCAACAAGCTGGACAGACATTCCTTTAAAAAGTAAAGCTGCCTTTCTTTCAGTCTCCCTTACCTGAGGGAGTAGCAGTATGAGAAGGCAGGACTCAGCTTTATGACAAACATATCTTTTTTGTCCCATGGATTCCTGCACTGTCCCCAGTAAGATTATCCACATCTTTTCAACAGTGCAGAAAGGTGAGGAGAATGGATTGGAAGCATGTGAAACTGCTCACCTAGATGCATGCATGAAGAAAACCCAAGCTTAAAACCAGATGTCTGACATATGCAATCCTAGGGTCTTCCAACATTTTGAATTAACCCAATGCTAATTATATTCCACATGGAATAATGATGAAGCAATGGCTGTATTTGGGGACAGGTCTTCATTGCAATCCACAGGACAAAACAGCATATAGTTATTATAAATTGGTTAATCACTGCAAAAGGATTTTCAACTGACACATTAGAGATATATAAGCTTTTTAGCCCTGAATTTCTACCTTGCCAATGTAAAACTGAATTTAAAGTAATTACCGAGAAGATTTTTCCCACAAGTTCAATACTCTTTCCAAAGCAAGACCAATTTTTACAATGCAGAAGAGCTCATTGCCATCCCTTTTCCTTCCCTGATGAGCTCTAGTCCCTTTATCAAGTTGTCCTAAGTCCTGGTTTTGATCTTTCTTAATAAGTTAATTTTCTGCCACACTTTTGCTTCTCTCAATTCTGCTTTGTCAGCTCCTTTCTAGTGATGTGGTTTGTGGGTCCCAACATAACATAATATTCCTGGGGAGATATGCTAAAGGAATATAATGATGGGATATTATCTCCTTTCTCTGTAACACAATGCTTTCAGAAATGTAGCTCTAACTGCTTTCGATCTAGCTGTTTGCTGCTGCCAGTATCACCTTACTGATCGTTAAATTTGCTGCTTACTGTCACCTCTAGATCCTTCACTGTAACTTCTTTCCCCATTACCAAATAAAATCTTTTCACGTATTTTTCCCTGCTAGGTGGCCTTTTCTTTTTTCTGCCATGAACTCTTTACACCACCACAAAAAACCAAGTTATACACCATGGTGTAATCAGACTTGATCTTTGAAAGATTTGAAGGGTTTTGGTAACTATGTTAAAGTAGAAACTACCTGTGGAGAGACAGATATCAAGGGGAGAGGAAAAGATACCTGTCCAGACTGTTCACAGAGTCTTTTTTGCCCCTGCATTACAAAAAGAGTTAAGTGTGTTACTAAGTTCTCACGAGCATTTCAATCTTTGTTTTTAAAGGCACCCACTACGGTGCCTAACACTTAACACTTCCATGGCAGTAATCTCACCAAGATATCAAATTTCTCTTTTTAAGGTAAAGAACGAACACCTGCTGCTGTTACCACCACCTCTTTTTTTTTTACTCAGGTAGCCACAGTGCTTAAGTTACAGCTTTAGGTCACAGAATGAGTTGATAGCAGCAACTGGATTAAAACGCAGGGCTCAGTTTCTGATGCAGGTACTTGAACCAGAAAGAGAAGGTTGACAAACGCATTCTGTCCTGGTTTTTATCATTCGTCTCCAACTCTGTCCTGAAAGGAGGGAAGTTTACAGTGGTCCTGCGACCAGTGATCCTGCGGCTACTGTAATTTGTGCCTTGCTACAGGGGGCCCAGGAGAAACCAGCAAAAGAAAAAAAATCCAAAGAAGCCTGAACACACACAAGTGGCTGAAGGAACCATGTGCAGATCAGTGTTAGCTCCCCACAGAGCAGGGACTGAGCCGTGACACCCGTGTCACAGGCCGTCTCCAGTGCTGGCTGGCCTCCCGAGGTCTGGCACAGCACGATGAACACCCAGCAAGGCTCGGGGAGAGGGATCCCGTGCCGCAGATGTGATTTCTGATTCTTCAAGGCTCGCTACACCACGCACGGACCCAGACGTGCAAGGAGCACGGAATTATTAGGTTGGAAAAGACCTATGAGACCACTGAGCCTGGGTGTCCTCACCCACCACCAAACCACAGCCCTAAGCCCCTCATCCACCCGCCCTCAAACACCTCCAGCCCCCAGAACCCTCTCTGGGCAGAGAAGGCGTGGAGGGTGCCTATCCCCACGTCTTCGAGGCTCGACACCTGCCACAGTTAGAAATGCCGTTTCCAAGCGGCTTTATCGCGGACCCCCGGGGGGAGGCGAGCTCGGCGGCGGCGCCCGAGCGGGGCCAAGAGCCGCGGTTTGAAAAATTAAGCGAGCGGCTTTAGAAGCGGGTGATCACATCTCCTCAAGGCAAGATTTCCTCTCGGATCGGACTCCCCGAAGCTAGATTCCAGCCGGGAATTCCGCTCCCCTCCTCCTTCCTGCCTCCCCAGTCAAGCCTTTTCTCCCAACGCTTCCCGCTCTTTAAAGCTGCGGGGACGCTTCCCTAAGCGGCTCCCGCCCGCTCTCCCCCCACCCCACTACCCCCGCCCGCTGCCACAAACCGTGCACGCCCGCCGCCCCGCAGCCGCCGGCACCGCGCGCCGCGCCCTCAGGGGCGGGACCCGCACCGCCACCGGCAATGGGACTCGGGGCGGGGGGGGGGCGGCAACGCGCGCACCCGCGGGGCCGGGGCCAGGTGGCGCGCGCCGTTGGGGGCACGCGCGTCGAGGGGCTCCCGTGTCTGGGGGCACAGGGGTTTGGGGTCACGCCGGTTTAGAATCACACGCGTTTGGGGTCACAAACAATTGGGATCGCACACACTTAGGATCACACGGTTTTAGGGTCACCCGTGTTTGCGGTCACACGCGTTTCGGGGCACACAGGTTTGGGGTCACACGGGTTTGGGGACACACGGGTTTGTAGAGAGGAGGGTGCTGGCCTTTTCTCCCAAGTGACAGGGGACAGGACGAGAGGGAATGGCCTCAAGCTCCACCAGGGGAGATTTAGGCTGGACATGAGGAAAAAATCTTTCACCGAAGGGTCATTGGGCACTGGCAGAGGCTGCCCAGGGAGGGGGTTGAGTCACCTTCCCTGGAGGTGTTTAAGGCACGGGTGGACGAGGTGCTGAGGGACATGGTTTAGTGTTTGATAGGAATGGTTGGACTCAATGATCCAGTGGGTCTCTTCCAACCTGGTTATTCTGTGATTCTATGATTCTATATTTCAGGTCACCTGCATTTGGCATCACACTTGTTTAGGATCAGACAGGTTTAAGATCACTCATGTTTGGGGTCACATGCGTTTGGGGACACACAGGTTTAGGATCGCACGTGTTTGGGGTCACCCGTATTTGGGGGCACACAGGTTTGGGATAACACGGGTTTAGGATCACACACAATTGGGATCACACGTGTCTAGGGTCACACGTGTTTGGGATTACACTTGTTTGGAGTCACACAAGACTGGGATCACACGTATCTGGGGTCACACACATTTGAGGTCACATGCATTTAGCATCACACTTGTTTGGGGTCACACACGCTTGGGATCACACAGTTTAGGATCACATGCATTTGGGGTCACACACAATTGGGATCACATGGGTTTAGCATCACCCATGTTTGGGGTCACATGCATTTAGGGTCACACGTGATTGGGATCACACATGTTTGGGATCACACATGTTTGGGGTGACATGCATTGGGAACACGTTTAGGGTCACACGTTTGGGATGACACGTGTTTGGGGTGACATGCATTTGGTATCAGAAGTGTCTGGGGTCACACCTGTTTAGGGTCACATGCAATTGGGATCATGCATGTTTGGGGTCACACGTGTTGAGGGTCACACGTGTTCACAGTCACACCTGTTTAGGGTCACATACAATTGGGATCATGCATGTTTGGGGTCACACGTGTTGAGGATCACACGCGTTCACAGTCACACGCGTTTGGGGTTACGTGCATTTGCAGTCATGCATTTGGGGTCACACGTTTAGGATCTCACGCGTTTGGGGTCACATGCGTTTAGGATCACACATGACTGGGATCGCGCGTGTTTGAGGTCACGTGTGTTTAGAATCACATGCATTTGCAGTCACATGCATTTGGGGTCAGACGTGTTCCAGTAAGCAGCACAATGGAGGGAAGCTGCAAGATGCAGTTCTGTAACGTGTGCTGTGGCCTCCTTAGCCCTGGCTCTGAAATCACTATGATCTGGCTCCTGTATGTGAGAAGAAAGTCAAGGAGGGCTGAGTCCGTCAGTGAAAGAAACAAGGAGAAATCTGACACAGGATGGTAGCTCTTAAGTTCCTTCTTTGAGAGAGGCCCACCAGAGGAAGGAGAAGAGGCATGTTTCGTATGAAGTCATGATGTTTTGCAGCCCTTCAGGATTCTATAGCTTATTTATAGTTACTTTATTTTGATGCAGTGCTAGTGGTCACAGTGAATTGTGCTTTCTCATTTGCTTCCTTTGCTCCTGGCCACCCTATGCTGTAAGAATTTGGAGTAAAGCAAGAATTAACGTGGGTGTGAATGACTGAAATGAGGTTTCACATTATGTTCAATGGAGTTTTCATGTTTCTAATTCCTTCAGTCAATATAAATGGTCATTGCAGTGCCCAAAGAGAACAGGTTTTACTACATGAAACTTATTTCCCATCTGACTGAACCTAATGATGCAGGGCCTGAAAGATTGATGTGGTTTTTTCTTTTTCAGAGGAATGATTTTCAGAAGGAATCTATGCAGTGAATCTGATCAGCCACTGAGCTCTCTGATGCTCCTACCTCAACCTTGGCCTTCATCAGATTAAGTTCACTACGCACTTCACCGAGGAGCAGCAGAAAGTGAGTTTTAACCAGTGCATCTGGAAAGCAGCACTTCAAATAAGTTGTATCAATATGCATTAAGGGTTCTGCCACGTGCTTCTGTTAGTCGGAGACTTCAGCTGAGGACAGCAGCATCAAAAGGATTCATATTTTTAAATAACAGTTGGAGGATTATTATAAACCCAGATTCCATCTGTTTACATGCTAAGGTGGAAGCATGCATGTTTTTTTAAAAAACTAGGAGGGGGCTGTATATGATTAATGCTCGTTTTGGCACCTGAGTGTATTGGGAACTGCTTGAAAAGGAGTACTAGAAGGATGAACTAGTGAGAACTGGAAGAAGATGGTGATATGCTGTGAGGGCTTGAAAGCTGAACTGCTCCAGGATTGTCTCCGAGGTGAGTGACAAGGAATTTTTTGACCACAGGATCTACCTGGTAGAAGGGAGCTGAGACCTGGCTTACAAACACTCAGGACATTAAGGTCACAAAGAGGAGTAAGGGAAGAAAGAGCTGTTTCATACCAGGTTCTTGGAAAAGGTAAGTGGAGGCCTGCCTTCTGGCCCTATGGATTATCTAGCAAACTTGTTGGTTCAGTTTTGTGTGTTTCATCGTGTTAGTGCTGCCCTTGTTCCCTGGATGACTCCCTTCTTCAATGGATGACTTTTGTCCCATTAGAGCAGAAAACCCTAAAAATGATTTTACTATCTGTTTGACTTTGTGGACTTTGAGGGGCAAACCTTGTCTATGAGGCCTTAGCTTTCTTTTAAGGATCTCTCTTGAATCATCTGATAATTAGTGGCTTCTCCCCATAGATCTGTTTCAGTACTTTCTCCACAGATAGCTTGCCTTCTTATTTATGTAGTATAGCAGAAAATTTGAACCAATGGTTTTTAAGGTTCAGCTTCCTCAAGGGAATACATTATTACATATCAGCTTCTTTGACTGAAGAACGTACACTGTTGCATGATAGATTTTGTTATTAGTTAAATTTTACCATTAAAGTGCTTGCTTCTACTTGACTTATGTTACAAAATAAAATATACCTGTAAGTGGTAACTGAAGGTCAGTTTGATGGGTCTCTATAACTTACTATATCTCTGTTGAGTAACTGCTGTGGAGAAAATTAATTACTCAGCATTCCTGCTCCACATCATTACATTCTCTGACTGTAAGAGTATAGTTTAGACTTTTTGATAACCATACAGCAAAGCAAGATAATGTGACCAGTGGAAAAAAAAAAATATATTTCCAGTTGTGAATCTTGTAACAAACTGCAAAAACCAGTTGCGAGTCATCTCACAACGATGAAGAGCATATTATCTTTATTTTACTGGTAGGAATACTGAGATAGGGGAAGATTAAATAATTTTACCAAGGTCATAGAGAAATCATGGAAGAAAAAAACCCAAGCAGAACCTTTGATTTCTGTTTCCAACTTTTGTGCATTTTCCTCAGGGCTGTCCTTCCTTCTTTTTGTAAGAGTTTGCTGTACCAGAATTCTGCTTTCTACATCAAATCACAGGAGGGCGAATAATAATACAGTTTGCAGCTCAGCTCATCTGTCAGTACTAACCTTGGCTTTAAAATATGTGAGACTTAAGAGATTAATGAATGTACAATTCCATGGAGTTACAAGCAAACATTAGATTGGAAAAATATTTTTAAATTTCATTAACTTTTAGTAGTGACCTGGCTTACTCTTAACTCCTTCATTTCAGTTGTATATCCTGAGTAAATGCTTATGCAAGTCACTAACTTTACACCTCTGAAAATCTTTATGAAAATCAATTATACCAATTGAAAGGGTGCACCAGGGCAAGTGTTGTACATTTTTTAAAGTACTGCTGCTTTTGAAGGAACTGCATTAGAGGTGCGGTTTCCCTTTGTGTGACCCTTCAGGTATGGCAGTGTGTGGAAGGATATGGATTTTCCATTCTGTTTTTCGAATAGGTGGAA
The DNA here is from genome assembly GCA_033459285.1 of Clamator glandarius. NCBI lineage: Eukaryota > Metazoa > Chordata > Aves > Cuculiformes > Cuculidae > Clamator > Clamator glandarius. Next base: position 877,272 of record JAUNZM010000165.1, on the reverse strand, counting down.
AACATGTAACTGTCCCACGGTCTATGCAGGAAATGTCCATTATGGAACTGTACATGGGAGAGCTTGTGCTATCCAATGATGTAGTCTCAGGTTTTTTGAATCATCGTCTTGTACACACACGGAAGTCATGGTGAAGTCTAAAAGTTGAGGGAAATTAATTGTTTTTACATTGTGGGTAAACCATGTTTTGCCTAAGTTCCTCTTGGCAACTTCCTTTGCATACATGTCATGTTCATTTTCTTAGTGTCTGAAGGTAATGATTAATAACAAGGTAGAATGCTCAGGCTGGCTGATAATGCTGAGAGCAGATTCTTCATGGGAGGGAAGAAACACAAAGTCATATAATCGAACACATACTGCAACTGTGCTATCATAACATTTCCTATTACTGATGTAGGTGATAATTGTCTCCAGGACAAACTAACAGTAGAAAATCACATATGATTCCATAAATGAAAATACCAAACAACAAACGATAATGGACTCAGAGGTACCCAATGAGCTTTCCTTTCAGGTTTTAACTCTCTTTGTGTTGTGAGACAGTTTAACCTGAGCTGCAGTCACACTGTTCTAGAGCATACCTAAGACAAGCATGATGAAGTTAAAAAGGGTGTTTGTACAGATCTACTTATCGTCCAAGTTAGTCAGCCACACAGAACTGACTTAGGCTGGTGTTGCTGTGAATTTCTGTGCTTTTCAGTCAGAGGTCTGATGGATTATGACTGAGTATGTATTGTAGTAGCCCAAATGAAAGTGGGTCTGAAAGTTTCCTTGGCAGGAGTTGGTTAAAATTTTTCTGGAAGTAGTCAAAAAAATCCTTGGTACTAAATCTCCATCTGCTCTTTGTGTAAGCTTAAAATAAAAAAACCCAAACAAACCCAGAAGGACTGGGAGGAAAAGGTCATTATAAAGAGGGATGAATCCCTTTCCATTCTTCCCAGCCACTGGTCCTACTATTTACGCCCAGTTTCAGGTGAATCATAATCTTGAGAGCCAATGTCTTTGGCAAAAAGTTTTTGTTGGTAATGTGCCAACCAGCCACTGTGTGAGGCCAGCTTTGTAGTCCAGTATCACAAGATCCCGACATCTCTATACACAGTGAGGTGATATCAGTGCTTGGAAAATATATTAGCTTTTTGCTATGCTGACGTGACTCTTGCAGCATTTGCTTTGATTTGCGAGCCAGGTACGTAGAATTCCTGTGGTGTGGCTCCAGCAGAACCTTGCTGCTGCCAGGACTGTGATAATTAAAGACGTGTTTCCCTACAAACCCCCCCACTTTTTACTGCTATTTGTGCTTTATATTAGACTGTTGAGGCTGGATTAGCTCTAGAGAAACTCTTCTCGCTTTATTAAACTTACACTGATGATCTCTTCAGCCTACTGTTATAGAATCACTAGATTGGAAAAGACCTTGGTGATCATTGACTGCAGCTGTACCTGTCTACTACTAAATCATGCCCCCAAGTGCCTCCTCCACTTGCCTTTTAAACACCTCCAGGGATGGTGACTCAACGACCTCCCTGGGCAGCCTCTGCCAGTACTTGATAACCCTTTCTGTGAAGAATTTTTCCCCAATGTCCAATCTAAGCTTCCCCTGATGCAGCGTAAGGCCATTCCCTCTTGACCTGTCACTTGGGAGAAGAGACCAACAACCATCTCTCTGCAATCTCTTTTTCTTTTTTTTTGAATACATTTCTGTCAGCAGTACAACAAAAAGCCACACTTGGCAACCCTCTACAGTCGGAAGGATAAAATCCCTCTTTATCCAGCTTCTAAATATTCAAAGCCAGCTCAAAACGAGAAGAACTTAGAAGGGATGCAAATAGGACGACTTATAAATCCTGATAACTGCAAACTTTGAGTTTGAAAGTGAGCTTTTAGACAGTAAACTTGATGGGGTAAGGAAGGTATATTACTTTTATGTTCTACATGAAACATGCGGTGTTTGGGATTGTGAGCCATGTCTTAGGTTGCTAGGGATGATACCTATGATGGTATCAACTTCAAGGCTACAAGCTCAAGTATTTGAACTGAGAAACCTGTTGCTCAGCTACTGAAATACTGTTTTCTGACACTAACATTGCTTTGCAGTTAAGGGTGCTCTCTCTGTTGAGCCCTGTGGAAATGGTGGTTTCAGAATCAGAGAGAAATGGATGTCCTGTCAGAGTTATTGAGATGGCAGTACCTTTCACTATGGGATCAGAGGATGAGAGCTACGTTGCAGCATTTCTTGGAATGGCCTAAGTAAAAAAACGTTGAATTATAGAATGGTTTGGGTTGGAAGGGAGCTTAAAGCCCATCAAATTCCAGCTCCCTGCTATGGGCAGGGACACCTCCAACTGGATCAGGTTGCTCAAAGCCTCATCCAGCCTGGCCTTGAACACTTCTAGAGGTGGGGCATCCACAACTTCTCTGGGCAATCTGGGTGCCTCGCCACCCTCACGGGAAAAAAACTCCTTCTTAATATCTCATATAAAGCTCCCCTCTTTCAGCTTAAAACCATTCCCTCTCATCCTATCCCTGCACTCTGTGATAAAGAGCCCTTCCCCAGCTTTCCTGTAGGCCCCTTGAAGTACTTGAAGGCTGCTTTAAGATCTCCTCAGAGCCGCCTCTTCTCTTCTCATGGATGAACAACCTCAACTCTCTCAGCCTGTCCTTGTATGGTCGGTGCATCTTAGTGGCCACTGAGGAGAATGGGGACACGTGCAGCTTACTCATGTTAGTCCCTAAAGAGCTGTAGAAATGCCTCAAGGCATTGGAGGTGCCTTTGTTTTTTTTCTGAAAATCAAGCTCTCTGTTTTGCATATGACTTCCAGAAAAATACTCTTTGGTGTTCTATCTTACCTGAGAATATGTGACAAATTACTCCATGTCACACACTGTGGTGATATGTTTTAGTCCAGTAGTGGATGTAAAACAGTTTCCAAAAGTGTGGAAAATGAGGCTGTAACCTACAAACTGTAAGGACTAAGATCCATGGCCGAATGTGAAAACTCGAAATTTGTGACGGCTGCCTTGTGCAGTGCCTCAGCCTTGGCTTGCAATGGCCCCAAAATTACCTTGGCTCCTGGCACCTCCTTTGCAGGACCACCAACAGTGACCAATTTCTTGGATTTCGCTTGTGACCCAAGTCTGAATTTGAGCTCAGGCCCACAGAGGTGAAGAGCTTGTCCGTGAACTCACGGCACTGCTTGCTGCTGCCCTTGCCAGGAGGCTGCTCTGTCAGCAGCGGCTGCAGCACCAAAGGCCAAAGGGAAGCGCCTCTGTTTTGCCCCAGTCCTTTCACACCTCCAAGTCGCTGGAACATCCCCAAGTGCATGCTGAGCTACAGGCAGTCTCTCCAGTGCAGAACAGACTGTGCAGCTGACTTTAACTGAAGCATGAATCATCTCAGTCCTAAATTATTTTAATCCAATCAGTCATCTGTACTAAAGGGTGTAAAGAGACAGCAAAGCGGAAAGAATGGCTGCCAAGTAGGGGATATGGGACACAAATAAAGCTGCTAGGATGAGATGAAATAGGGACTATTAATGATTTATCCCAAATGCTGCTGGGGTTACAATGTGAATCAATTAGATATTCAGGTGAAATGGGGTTTTGTAGGCTTCCCTGTTAATGATTTTTATAGTCTCAGTAGAGGTGTAGGAAAGGCAAAGCTGTTAGTTACACAGGGAGTACACATAAGAGTTTTGAAGTGCTCCCAAACAAATTCTCCCTAATTAATATGTGGTGTTCAAGCCTCTTGTAAGTAGACAAGCACAAACAGCTGTACTTCTTTTTATAGATACAAACTAATCTCTAGTATATGTTGGAGTTGAAGGATATAGGGAACAACATGCTGTGGATGCGTAAGGCTTTTCTAACCATGGAAGTATTCTTTTGCACCCTCTAAAAGTGGAAGGGAATGCAGAAGAGTGCAGAATATAATCTTCAAAAATACTATTTGGGAACAAAATCATGGCAGAAGCAAAGGCCATAGCCCTTAAGGACACATACCATGTACTTCTTATTAACACGTGGAACAGTATGTGCCAGTTTTGACCCGTTATCTTGACAGGTTCAGCCTTTTGTGACCTGTATGAAATGGGCAGCATTCTCTAGTATTTGATCCCAGTTTTTGCTAGTGTGAATGAATGGCCTTTATGACAAACGATGGGAAGAATGACATGCTTTGTGTTTTTAAATTATTTTAAAAGCTTAAGCAATAAGTCATAATAAAATTCCTTAGATCTGATGAATATCTTTGAACATACTTCCCGTTTGAAGATGGTATGTTTGCTCCTTACTTTCTCCTTATTGTGAACTGTATATATTATCAGTTTAATATTGTCCTTTGCCCGGAGGCAATATCCGGTTGCAGTAGGTGAATGCAATAACTGTAACAGCTCCTTTCCATCTCCTTTCTATTAAAATGCTAAAATGGAGATGATGTAACTTTGACACATCTCTTGAACAACTGTGTTTTTGAGAAATAACACTTCTCCTCCAAGATTTACTTCAGAAAATCAAATCTAAAGGTAAAATCCTTTGAAGTAATAGAAGACAGATGTATTGACTTACCCATAAGACATTTCGGTATAAACAGTGTGTTGAATTCTGCATTCTTCTCATGAAACCTGCTAAAGGAAAGATGGAAGGGTCTCCCAATACTTTCCTGTTGGAAAAAGAGGCTAAGTGTGAAAAGGACCATAGCCTCATCCTCAGTGTTATTCCTTTGTCTCCCCCAGAACCTCAGAAATTAAAGATTTGAGACTTGAAATTACTGCTCATGTGCAGAAGAACAGGAGGGAAAGTGCATCATGAATGAGAGAAGGGAGTGCTGACTGTGTGACTAAATTTTCATTTGATTGAGGAATTTCACTATAATTAAGAAACCATGTTCAGGAAGCGATGTATGTTTTCCCCCAAATCCCTCCAGTTTAGTTCTGTAATATCTTTGAAGTTAAACCACGCTAAGTGAACAAACACATTTTTAATCTCATAGTTCCCCTTCCTCTCCAGTTAATCCTAGGAGGCTTGTAGGTAAGATCCATGCAGTGGTGGAATATACCTGAGCATAGTAAAATCCAAGTGGAAGGAACTTTTTTCGTGAGCTGCATAAAGAGGAGACAATAAAATTACAAGGTGACTCAGATCAGGAAGGGAATCACTAGATAGAGTTCTGATGCTGAAAAGCTTGCTCTCCTTGCTTTTGTCCCTGCTTGTCTTGTGTTGTGTCCTCGTAGGAGCATTTCAGAACAGTTAAGGAAGGTATTCTGGATTCAGCTGGTCCATAGTTGTTCCTGAGATATTGGCTAAGGTGACATTTTAGCTTACACCATTCAGCTGTTGGACTTCTTGATCTGCTTGTGGCTGTTGATCTTGGGGTACAGGAAACCAGAGTTGTATCCAGAAGGCAGCTCTACTCCTTGAACATTGCTGTATGTTACTGTAATGCTGGGAATCTGGGCTGCAGATGGCCTGTGGTGAGACTGTCCTTTTCTTGGTCCAATACCATTCAGACTCTCACCTTTCTAAAGGGTAGAAGGGTTTAAGAGAAATGGAAAGCACAAACATCTGCAAGGAGATCAAGCTGCATCACCTATGAAAATGTGGCATATATCTAAATAAGCACTTTGCCGATCCCCATGACCAACTCAAACCCAAACTTAAACGATGGAGGAAAAAGTAGATCTGCACATTTTTTTTTGAATGTTTCATTAATGTCATGACAAAAAAACTGTTAAACAAATTGGTTTACTAAAGCACAGGCTTTGCATTTGCTACTTAAGAGCTGGTCTGCTTTGAAGAAAGACCAGGCTAATGGCAGCATGTTGGACTATGAACAAAAGTGCTGTAAGCTCAGGCAGTCTATGAAGTCCTTGAAGTAAGGGGTCCCTCCTTAAAGAGAGACTATTTGGATTCAGTGGGGCAGGAGGTGACATAAAATAAAGTGATAACAACCTGTATAGTTTGAAGGGGGGAGCAAACTAGAGAATTAAGTGAAAAGGATTGAGGGAAAGATCAATTAGCAGGTTTTGACAAGAGCGATGTTAGTTGTCACTCACACAGAACCAAAAAATTAAGAGTGTTAGGATGAGGCTAGCAATAGATCACAGGATCACTACTAACAATAAAGAGATAATATAAGATGCTTATATTACTTTGGGGTTAATACTGCAAAGATAAAACAGTTTTCTCCTAACTGCTCTTTTCTCTTGTTTCTCTGTCTATCAAGAATTATGGCAAGTTGACTCACTTGTGGCAGATGTCAAAATGCTGTAGCTTTGTTACAAGGAAGCAGAAATAGACACTAGCACACCATCTTGCTGAATAGGTGATAAGATGTGTTTCAAGAGCTTACCTTGATTTCCTCCAAGTTGCATGTTTTAGATGTTTCCTGCCCAAAACAGAGGATGTTGTATGGTTAACAATGTCACTTTGTACAGCAGTACTTGCTACAAGACTGTGGCTGCCTTGGAGGTATGGCCATCAAAATGGCTTTCCCAGCTTACAGTGTATATTCATATTAAGATGGCACAAAAGTAATGCTTTCGTGCTCCACTGAGGACATCAGGGGACCTACTGAATTCAACAACATTTTCAAGTTCCTGGAAGAAGCTAGACTTTAAGGAGAACCCCATAGTACACATGTTCTCCTTCTACTTAGTTTCAGCAATGATCCACCCTTTGGGATTATGTTTTCTATATTCTGCTGGGAGTATTGTGTGATTTTTGCATCTCAAAAAAACCCCTTTACTTGTGCTCAGAAATTGGGATTGTCATTAGTTTTTTTTCCCTTGGTTAATTAGACCCATGCCAAATATTAAAATAATTCTTACACTAAGTGTAGCAATATGCTCTCTAGCATTCAGTTCCACCATGGATATGTCATCAATGTCTACAGCTGTCTGAAAAATGAACAGAGATAAGAAAGACATAAATGGCATGTAGGTATTTTACATACGTGAAATGCAAAGTACAGGAAAAAGAACAAAGGAGGACAGCAGACAACTGACTGAAAAGTAGTGATATGCTAAAAAGCACCTTGTTTTTTACCTCTCGCCATACATGTCATTAATCACACAAAGTTTAACAATAGCAAGTGTCAGGTTTTGCACCTGGGACACTGCAACCCTGCATATGCAAACAGTCTGAGGAGTGACAGGCTGGAAGAGCAGCCCTGCGGAAAGGGATCTGGGGTTTCTGGTCAACAGCAAGTTGAATGTGAGCCAAAAGGGTGCCCTGGCAGCCAAGAGGGTCAGCTGTGTCCTGGGGTGCCACAAGCACTGCAGTGCCAGTCAGGTGAGGAAGGTGATTGTCCCACTCTACTCCACACTGGTACAGCCCTACCTCAAGTGACGTGTGCAGTTTTCATAGAATCACCAGTTTGGAAGAGACCCACCGGATCATTGAGTCCAACCATTCCTATCAAACACTAAAATGTGTCCCTTAGCACCTCATCCACCCGTTTCTCAAACACCTCCAGGGAAGGTGAATCAACCACCTCCCTAGGTAGCCCGTTCCAGTGCCCAATGACCCTTTCTGTGAAAAATTTTTTCCTAATGTCCAGCCTAAATCTCCCCTGGCGGAGCTTGAGGCCATTCCCTCTTGTCCTGGCTCCTGTCACTTGGGAGAAGAGGCCAGCTCTCTCCTTTCCACAACCTCCTTTCAGGTAGTTGTAGAGAGCAATAAGGTCTCCTCTCAGTCTTCTCTTCTCCAGGCTAAACAACCCCAGCTCTGTCAGCCGCTCCTCATAAGGCCTGTTCTCCAGCCCCTTCACCAGCTTCGTTGCTCTTCTCTGGACTCGCTCCAGAGCCTCAACATCCTTCTTGTGGTGAGGGGCCCAGAACTGAACACAGGATTCGAGGTGCGGTCTCACCAGTGCCAAGTACAGAGGGAGAATAACCTCTCAAGACCTGCTGGTCACGCCGTTTCTGATACACGCCAAGATGCCATTGATTGGCCTCAGTGTAAAAATGATCTAAAGCTACCAGAAAGTGTCCAGAGGAGGCCACAAAATTGGTGGAGGATTCAGAGGGGAAGCTGTATGAGGAGTAGCTAAAGTCACTTGGTCTGTTCAGCCTGGAGGAGACTGTGGGGAGACCTCACTGTGATCTACAGCTTCCTCACAAAGGAAAGAAGAAGCAGGTGCTGATCTCCTCCCTCTGAAAACCAATGATAAGACCCGAAGGAAGATGCACCAGGGGAGGTTTAAGTTGGGTATTGGGAAAAGATTCTCCACTCAGAGGGTGGTGGAGCACTGGAGCAGCTTCGTAGGGAAGCATTTACAGTGCCAAACCTGACAATGTTCAAGAAGCATGTGGACAACACCCTCAGACACACAGTGTGAATGTTGTGTTTGTCCTGTGCAGGGGAAGGAGTTGGACTCAATGATCCTTGTGTGTCCCTTCCAACTCGGGACATTCTATGATTCTGTGAATTGAGAGCAAATGGCGAAACAACAGAGGATTGACCTCATAATTTGGACAATTGCATATAAATATTGCTGGATACACACTTAAAACTATGCATAAGGCAACATAACATTCATAGAATCATAGAATAACCAGGTTGGAAGAGACCCACCGGATCATCGAGTCCAACCATTCCCACCAATCTAAGTTCACTAAAACAGCACCATTGCTTGTCATAAATGCAAGAATGCCAGCTGAATAATCAACCAGGGTGGAAATAAAAAGTTGACAACCTTTTAGAGTCTAGAAGTCATTTGTTACTTGTTGTGTTGACTCATAAGTTATTGTCATCTTCTTGGCAGGAAACCTCATGAGTGATTATGGTAAAATTTGCAGATTTGTTAACCTACCAGTTGTCAGAGAATTCAGATGTTACACAATTAGTTACCTTCTCACAATTCTTAGAGTCGTAGCTCTTCCGTTTAGGTTTGGCTCTTATGTTATTCGTTTGAGTTGTGTCTTTGACCGTTTCATAGGAAATCTGCCTGCTCGCAAGTCTGGAGAACATAGTGGGAGTATCGGTTTCTGTGTCAGTACAGCCCTAAAATGAATACAGCAAAACCAATCACTCTGTTTTCCTTAGACTTTCATCCAGTTTGCCCCATAGGAGTCAGCTTTAACTAGACAGAAATTGCAAAAGAGACTTGAGACCTTTTTTCTGCTCTGTACTTTAGCTAATGTGATGTTACTAATAAATCAGTGGTCTATGTTCAAACCAAATGGTTAAGGGACACACATATTCTTGTCAGGAATTCTCAGCTCTTATCATTGTTCTGAACATTATCCAGACTTACTCAAGGCTTACAGAAAATTCCAGACTGAAGCATGCCAATTGCTTGGAGTATTTTACTTTGGATAGTTTTCATTCTCTATTCCACTGTTTTGCCTCAAGTATTAAAAGTTTCTCTTCTAAGGAGAAAGAGTTGTTGAAGTGTTTATATGGTTCCCCTTCCCCAGCACTGATAGTAATATGAAACTCCGTAGTGTTGGAACTGAATGATCTTCAAGGTCTCTTCCAACTCAAACCATTCTGTGATTGTATGGCACTCTTGTTTGTTCTTTTTTTTTAAGAATTGGGATTCACAATCTAGAAGATATAGTATAAAACTGTTTCTTTTTTTTATTAGCCTGTTTTAAAGCATTTCACCTGAATGGTGGCTACCAGCCAAAAGAATTTCATTTTGATTGGACCAGAAAGTCAAAAGAATATAGAGTGCAAAGAAACTGAAATGTTACCGTTGTTTTTACAAAGGTCAGAATTGTCTGCGTACAGCAATTATCTTGACTATAAAAAAGAATCACTGAGAAAATGATAGGTTTTAATGTAGATGGAAATTTCATTTAAAACAATTACAAAGAACAAACTCTTGTGCTTAGTTACTTAGAAATGAACCTTTGGGTTGCAAGGAAGAGCCTGGGGCGTCAGGTATTTGCCCTGTTTCCAACTGCTGTGCAAAACGTTTGGTTTCACTTAGACTGGCAGCAGCAAGCTGTTGAGTTCTTTTGTGAGAATGATTCTGTAATAGATCTACTGATTTGTCTAAATCTGGTGATCAATATTTTCCCAATTGCAGCCTACTACACATACAGAAAGCATTGGCTGTTTCACTGCAACCTTGCTTTCACTAGAGAACTATTACATGGCTAGCAGTTTCTTTTTCTGTGTGTCCTGACTCCAAATGTGTGGTTGGACAAGCAGATGTAGAAGTATGATCAGACATTCAAGGGCATTCTGAATCTAAGCTTTCCTTACTTTCTGAAATTCCTGTTGTCCCATCTTTCTGCTCTTCCTTCAGTGTCACACACCATCAAGAATACAAACATCTACAATCTACTCTTACTCTTCAGCCTTGTGTCTTTCACTTTGCTTTCTCCCTCTGCGTTCTTTGGAGCTCTTGTAATGAGCACCATAATGCATTTCTTTTAAGGGTGCTATATGAAAATTAATTACTTTGCAATTAAAAATGGATGTATGGGAAGTATCTCGCTTACTGATTCACTGTCGGAGAGAGAAGACAGTCGCCTTTTTCCTTTTGGCAGCCCACTTATCTCAGATGACTGGCTGGTTACAGTTGCTCGTCTGGAGGAGGGATAACTGCTGAAAGACCGCGAGTCTTCAGGAGAAACTCTCAGCAGGAATCCAAGGCAAGGAACGTATGTTGCAATGGCTGCTCTAATAGATGAGAGGGAGAATCAGTCAGATCTTTTCTGTTGGCACAGAAATTCAGCCATCATAAACAATGCATTTATTCAGAGAAATGAACTAATGCTGCGTGGACTGGAAAATTACTGGGTACAAGAGTTTTTTCAGATATGCAGTATCTCTTGTACAATCACTCTGCAAGATTGCTCACTTAGTATTCTGCAGAATTCAAATTTATTGCTTGGCAGGAATAGGAGCATTAAAAGTATAACTATTCAAACTGAAGGGAGCTACTAAAGTGATGTTTTATCTGCTTTCTGCTTAATCAGGGCAAAAATAGAATTCTGTCCCTTTAAACTGAACCTTGCAGAAGGACGACATAATGAATTACTTTAATCTCCCTCTAAGCAGCTATTCCGTCTTCCTCTTACACATCTGTTTGCCTGGTATCTAGAGTTGTACAAAGTGTGCAGCTATATTACAGTATTTCTTTCCTCATATGAAACAAGGAAACTCTTTTCCTCTTCCTCTTAGCCTTTGCCGCTTAGATGTTCCACCCCTTCTCCATCCAATTCCCTGGTAGGTCTTGGTAAGAGGTGAAACAGCAGCATCTATATGGTTTTGCTGCCACCCTTCAGATCTCACAGCCTGCTTCTGAGCTTGATACAGGAATGTCCCTAGATGTTTACAGCTCAGAAGGAATACTACCTGAAACATGAAAACTTGAAGGCAGATGGGGAAGACACACGGAATAGGGAAGAGGTGGATTGACTTCCTGAATTGCATCTCTCACTGGCCTGGCCTCTCACAAACTGTTATTTGCTGCAATGATAAATGTCTGCAGCTCTCATGAAGATAGTTAAAAATTTATGGTCCTTTCCTTTGAGATAGGAAAGTCTCTGTCTTTTATCTTGTAATCTGCAAGTGCAGATCAGTATCCATAAACATCTCTAACTCCCATCTGCATAGTAATTTGTTCCAAGTACAAATTCCACTGACATTTATGGCTTTGAGAAGTTTTCTTGGGGAAGGCTAGGCTGTCTTGCAGAGATAAAATGAGCAGGTGAAGCAGAGTTCAGGTACAAAGTTACTGTCTAATTTCCTTTGCTATAGTAAACATACCTTATAAGAGTGAACTTACCTGTATTTGGGGTGGGTGATGGCATAAATGATGGGGTTATGGATGACAGAAGCTTTGGCAATCACAGCTGGTATGGAGTTCATGAAGGGTGTTAGGATGTGGGCATACCTAGAATAATACAAATGCTTTATATATTTAGTACTGAGGTCTATTTAGTCTATGCAGTTATACATTGACAAGACAATGCTTTATTAACATACCAGAGAGTGTAAAAGGGGCAGTTCTGTACCCAGGCAGTGGGAAAATATATTTTACATTCGTTCCCTGTAAAAAGCAACACCAGCCCAACTGCACCTCAGAGAAACATGGTTTACCTGGGGCTTCTCTTGCAACATTTTGCTACTGTGACTCAGGATGGGGGTAATTCCCCTGTTTTTTACCTTGGGGACAAAGTCAACCTTCAGTACGGGAGTGTGCATTTGTCATATCATCTTTCTGTTGCAAACTCAGAACATATAATTGCTGAGTAGTATGTAGCTAAATAGGCGTACAAAAGAGAAGGAGAACTAATAACTCAGTTTTCCTATTTGAAATTTATCTTTTGCCTGATCTAAAGTAAAAAAATTAAGTATTTTTCTGAAGTAAACAATGAAAGGAAAGTATTTTTGTGTATCGTGTTACACTTGTGTTACTGTGGCCATGCATATATGCAGGTGATGTGACTCTAACAGATAAATGAATTGTGATTGATGTCTGCCTGCCATGCTGCTATCAGCCAGTTAAGTTTTGGAGGTAGCTTGAAGTAGCCCATGAGGTCTTGGTCAGAAGAAAGTCAACAGAATAGCTCAGACAGAAATAGCGATAACATTTCATAGGCAGTTCCTACCCAAAACATTCTCCATGGACCTGCTTAGAGGCTATGAAGACCCCTTCCTGCATATCCCTAGTAAGTCAGTCCTTCCTTCCCAGGGTAATATCCCTTCCTTACCACTGCTCTTCTTCCTGAGAAGACAGTCTGAGCTCCATCTTTCAATTAGACTTGTATTCCTATAATATGGGGGAAACAAGATTTTCCTCTCACTCCTTTCTCAGAATAAGGTATCTCATATGAGTTTTTCAAACATATAGTGAGGGGGATTGTGTAAGTATGTGGCGGCTTCCTGGTGAATAAATTTATCGTCATACTATGGGAATATTTATGCTCTGTGATGAGGCAGAAATGGTTTGCTAATGCTGACACAAGAATCATTTGGCAGCTGCCTGAACATTGAGATGCTGTTTCACCTCTAATTTAAGCCTTTTCTCTGATAAGAATTGTCAAACAGGCGTGTTCTCCATATGTATTTTTTAACATGGTTTCTCCTAATCATACTTCTAAAGCATTAGTTAGAGGTGTAATTTTTCACAGGGTCTGGAGGACACACAATATTATGACCTTGCTGGAATGGAGTTTTTGACTGTGAGGTGAGAGAGGGAGTACTTTGATAAGACTGATGGGGAGTTCAGCTAAGAGAAACACACAGTGACAAAGGCTTTTGTTTAAGCAAACCACTCCCAGAAAACACAACCTGCAGACCAGTAATGTTAGTGAGCACGACTGTGTGCTAACTCAGTATTCCCCATTGAAAATATTTTCTAAAGGAACTAGGGTTCTTCCTTCATTTTCGGTATGTTTTTGCTGTCGGATGAGTTGTGTTTAGTCCAAGGCTATAGCCATAGACTCCAGGCCGGCCTCCCATGTATGGCATGCAGTGATTTTATCTGAGTTCATTGTAACACAAGTCCACAGAAGGCATCCAGCCTTGGCCTTTTAATCTCTGAAACATCCCAGTAGGATTGCCGAAAAGGTGTAGTTCGGAAATGGAGAAACAGCTGAATGAAGCTGTGTTGCTCTTCATAAGCGAAGTTTGTGAATGCTCCCTTGTCACATATGACATAAAAGGGTGATAAAATTGTCCATTTGTTCAGATTTTTGTCAGTGCGAGACATGAGTAGAAGTCAAGTTCAGCAGACTCTTAGTCATCCTAAAGTAGATGATGAGTACTATGGGACAGCCTGACAGTTATAAATAGCTAAAACGCTTTCTTTAGAGCATCTCCTAATATTTTTTTTAAGGTATTTTCAAGCAAGTAGTGCTGCAATTTAGCTGTGCTGTACCTCTTTGTCTCCTTGCTCCTCCTTTGTCTCTAGCTGGTCACCTGTCATCAGTGGTGGGTGCCTAGTACCCACGTTGTCTTGTGACAGGAAACTGCTGGCATACACCCTAAGGATTCACATTTCTGAGTGAGGAACCTGTTTATCTTCATAGAGAAAAAGTTTGCAGCTGCTTGGAATTGCCCCTTCGGAGACAAGGGGAGAGAAACCTCTTAGCTCTTGTTCTTCTTAAGCTCAAGATTTCAGGCATGCGATGTTTAGGAAGCTGCCTTCCTAAGCTGTGTTTGAGGGAAGACCCTGCAGTGACCTCTCCCTTAGGTGTCTAAGAGCAATCACTCGTGCCTCCCAAAAATGCTCCACCATAACTAAATTTATCCTGTGTGTCAATTTTAGGGACACCTACATTTTACTGCTGACTTGAAAAATACAAATGTAAGTGGTTTGTACTCTCATAGGATTCTTCCACTATAGGATTTGCTGGTGACAACTCTCTAAAACAGATAATTACATCCATTTTACAAAGGATAAATGGAAGTACAGGAAAATTCATGTGATAAAATGGGAGAAATATCCACACAGAGCCAAGGCATTCAGACTCCCAGTCTGTTACTTGTACCTGCATTGTATCAACCATAGTCTGGTCTCAAGCTGTGTACACATACTGTACTACCACTATCTTGCTTTTGTTGAAGTTACTGTGTAAAATGCTGGCAATTAAAGAGAGGAGGAAAATGCTTAGATGATTTCTACTTACAATCTTTTTTATACCCAGCATCAAAAACCAACCCAATGCAAGTATGTACTAATTTTGACCTTGCTTATGCATGTAAGGACTTGCCACAGTTTCATGTAACCCAAGAAAATGAATTGTCTTTTGTAAGTGAAAGAAGTGGAGAAAGAAAAGAGAATCAAGCCTGGGTGGATCTTTTTGGGCCCCTTATTTAGCATTTTAGTGCAAAATGAAGTTCAGCTGGTTCAAATATCCTAGCATAGAGTATCTGCATTCAGGAATCATCAGCACTGTTGTGTTATGTTGCTAGTAATAACCCTCCTGTTTTCCTTTTCTTTTTATTTTTAAAAGCCAAACTAAGAAAATATCACAGTCAGCATGTGCTCATTTGTTAAATGTCACTCCTAAATATGTAAATGTTTTGGATGCACTTCAGGCATTAAATCTGACAGGTAGCTTTGACTTCCATCTGTCTTTTACAATTTCACACCTTTTGATTTCACTGAATATTCCTTTGCTGATACATTCATAATTACCCAGCAAAAGCTACTAGAGCAACAACAGAGTATGGTGACCAGGAAATGACATAAAGCAAGATGACAATCAGAGCAATTTTGGCCATCTTCCACTCATTTTTCATCCTCTGATACTGTTTCTGGAACTCTTTATTTCCATGTTTGCATCCAAATGTCTGAATAGACCTAGGGGAAATAAACATACAACAGCAAAAAGGAGGTAGGACATTGAGCAAATAGCTTCATAAAGTGGGGCAATAATTACTCTTATGTTAGTGTATGCTAAAAGTCACATTTAATGTGTTAGCGTATGTATGTGACCATTCCTTCACAATTCAATGCACTTTCTTGCAGTAATCAATGGCAAAATTCACATGTGCTTCAGTGAAGAATAGAGTCCTGTACCAGCAAAATTTCCACATAAAGCAGGTATTCAAGGCAATCAAACAATGTGAAATACAGATAGAGAAGTTTTTATTTCCCTGGTCTGATTTTGGTACTTCACTCTCTGTACTTCCAAGCTATGTGAGGAGATTGGCTGGTACCTACAGGAAAGGCAGCTGGAGATCAAAAATGTAGTGGCAGGCATTGGCTTTTAGTTTTACAGCTGTAGATTTTATTTCCATTAAATGCATTACTTTTTTCACCCTTTTCAAACATGTCATTTGGAGTTCAATGCCGTGTATATTTCTGTGAAATAGTAATTGATACTGTCGTTAGGGGTGTCTGGTGTCCCTTTAGTATTTCTTTTGGTTGGTTCATTTCTGTATCATCCTTCAGATTTCTCTTGCTGCTAGTCCTACCCTTTTTTGCATCATTAGACAATTTAATGAACAGCTCTGGTTTGAATTCAGGAATGGCCCATGAATTCTGAGGATCATGCCTCTTACCGTGTTGACTATTGACAGAATTCTTGTTTAGTTTCCTCAGTCATGCATACAAATCAAAAGTGAAAATCTTCCCAATTTTCTCCTGTTAGCTTTTGTTTTAAGAAAATAAGCAGCCACTTAACCAGAAAGATAAAAACTTCAGACTGTTGGCTACTGACCTGTTGGCCTTCTTGACAGCCTGAAATATAAAAACGTAGCTGTATATGATAGCAATCAAAGGAATGAAAAAGACGAAGCAGAAAAGCAGCATCGTGTAGGCACGGACTGATGGTGTGAAAGTCATGTAGTCCCAGGAGCAGGAAGTCAGCAGACCCTCGGGAACATACGCACCTGGAAAGAAAGGCAGAGCCAGGAAGGGATTCTTATTCTCAGTGCACAAGTTAGAGGAAGATACTCAGAATAATGTGTGATGTAGTCCTAGTCCCTGGGGGGGGAGGGTGCAAAGAACTTAAAAAGATACACAATCCTTCATTTAAAGCACCTCTTTTTATTCTCCTTTACTCTGTTGCCAGATTGTATTTATGTTTAGCAGTCTAAGGCTTCAGATTGGAAAGCTGAATGACTTTATTCTTGAATTTTGTTTAAAGCTCAACAGAGTCAAAGGCCAGCTCTCCAGATACTTCAGGGATCTTGGATCAGACCTGTAGTATTTTGAAATATCTCCATTTCCTGAAAAATTGCTGGCTTCCCAAGGAATAAAACAAAACTGCTACAGCTACCACTTTTTTTAAGCTTATGCAGATAAGAGATATGTACTGTGCAAAGGAGAGAGATGTCTTGTGCAGATGAAATTAATTGTGTTGTAAAGTAAAGCTGGGTACGAGTAAAAAAAAAAATCATACATACATAACGTTCTGCCTGAAATAAAATACCATCTCCTTAAAGGAGCTGTGTCAAACTGTTAAGTAAAGAAATTGTCAGCAGCAGTGTATTTTTATCTTTGTCTTTCAAACAGTGATGTTTTCTCTTGAACTGTTAAAAATATTGCACCAGGTGTGCTCAGCTGCATCTTTTTACCACAGGAGAGGTAGTACTGTGGATACTACTAGAATCTAATTAGAAGATAACAATACTCTTCAAGCAATTATTCTACCTTCTTCAATTAAGAATCTAAGCTCCTCATTCAACTGAAAGCTGCTTCTCCCATTATTGCAGTGTCCCTGCTTAAACACGCTTCATGTTTACGGGGGACCAGAATGACAGTAACAAGACAATAACAAAAACCTGCTAAAATCCTACTCAGTAACTGAGTTGGTTGCAGCATCCTTTGGGAAAATCAAACATCGCTGTATTCTCACTTCAGCTGAGCTGACACGCTGTCTTCTGGAATTAGGGAGCACAATAATGGGTTGGGGTTTTGAACAATGATTTCATTTTAACCTAGTGACTGAAACCAGTGACTCATAGGAAACAAATTAATGGTAATGAGGTGGCTTCAGCTGAGGAAGAATAACGTGACAAATTGCAAGGATCAAGGTGCTGTATGTTTGTCCCAATCTGCAGGTGCAAAATTCATATTTACGAAAGCCAATTAGTTAGTTATTACTAAATGCCTTGCTGAATAGGGAATGTGACCAACACCTATGCAATCTGCCCATCTAGAACATGGTTGAAGATGGACCTGCATAAAACACTCAGATTTTACTTCTCTTTTATACGAACAAAGACATTTCAATTTGCACAGCTATGTGTGACAGCACCTTTGGGGAGGAAAAAAAAAGCAATCAGAAAAAAACCACAAATACATATATTTTGCTTTCATAGCATTGAGTTTGGCTCAACAGAAGTGGGTGTGTGATAATACTAGGCAGGCATATCCTTCATACATTTTGGCCTTGATTTTTATCTATTGTTCTTTATTCAGTCAGTAATATGCTTAAGGAAAAGTACTGTTGTCATGTAATATGCTGTAATGCACCCTGGATTTTTATTTTCTATTGATTAGAGATTTCAATATGTATTCTATCAATTTTCTTCAAATTGATTTATTCAAGCCTAATACATAAGCCATTAATTCACCTCTCTTCTAAACCTGTAACCAGTCTTTAATCCAATGCTATGAGGGGGAAAAAACTTATTCCATTTCACTTACTCCATCCAAAGAAGGGTGGGAGGCTCCAAGCCAAGGAGTACAACCAGACTCCTACCAGGATTATTAGGGCCTTCTTCTTAGATGTCACTCCAACAGAAGCCAGAGGTTTTGTGATGACAAAATATCTGTCCAAGGCAATCACCATCAAAGTGATCATAGATGTAATGCCAAAAAGAGCTCCGCAGAAGGCATACAGCTCACAGCCTTTCAATGAAGATGACAGAAGTAGCAGTGAAATTAATTTACCCATGCTAATTAATTTCTGGGAGAGTTCAAGTGGGTTTCTTATGAACTAATGTCTTCTGAATATGTAAAGCAGTGGAACTTCAGTTTTCCTGCAGCTGTAATGCTATTTCAAAGCTGCTGTCTTCCTTGCTAATTACATTATCCATTGGGATAAACGTCAACGATTTTGTTTGCTCTAATTGCTAGAGACAGTGATACTTAACATACTTTCACTCATTGATTCCTGGTGTTTCTAGTAGGATCATTTCATCAGTCATTAATATCTTCTTTAACTCCAGTTTTACTGTAGCTCCCATAGAAACAGCTGTTTTGCCAGTTATAGCTACTTTGATGTCATGGAGCCATTTATATATCAAGGTCAGCATAACTGAAGTAAATATGCAGACTATGAATATATTAATGAGTGATTTTAATTATTCAAACAACTTAATGTTGAAAAGCAGGGGTTTGTTTTGTTTTTCTGTTTTAACATGGATGCAATTGAACACTTCATGGAAGTGAAAAAAATTGTGCTTATTAGAGATCTAAATAGCAATACTACTTCTTTGACCTTCCTTCTGTCAATACCCATTCAGGAGGCAAGGACTACACTTAACATAGGAAGAGTGAAAGCACCTTCACTCCACATTTTATTACTGCACAGGAAATGTTAATATTTCTGTTGTGAAAACTTACTTTTGCCAGGCTTTCTTGCCCCAGGTTCAAGTCCCAAGCAGGTTATTTAGAATCATAGAATCACAGAATCATTTAGATTGGAAAAGACCTCTAAGATCATCAAGTCCAGCTGTCAGCCCAAGTCCACTGTGCTTACTAAACCATACGTCTATACATTTTTAAACACCTCCTGGCATGGTGATTCCACCACTTACCTGGGCAGCCTGTTTCAATGCTTCACCACTTTCTCAGTAAAGAATTTTTCTCTAACACCCAATTTAAACCCTGGTGCAACTTGAGGCCATTTCCTTTCATCCTTTCACTTGTTACTTGGGAGAAGAAACCAACACTCACTTTGCTACAACTTCCTTTCAGGGAGCTGCAGAGAGTGATGAGGTCTCTCTTCAGCTTCCTCTTCTCCAGCCTATGCACAGTTACAAGAGGTGAAGTGCACCCTGTCCTAGACTGTCCTGGCAGGTCT
Source organism: Clamator glandarius (assembly GCA_033459285.1). NCBI lineage: Eukaryota > Metazoa > Chordata > Aves > Cuculiformes > Cuculidae > Clamator > Clamator glandarius. The sequence goes on along the minus strand of JAUNZM010000165.1, from coordinate 857,827 downwards.
TTTCTGGAGCTTTTAAGCTGCTGTATTGGGGGTGATGCTTCTTTGTCATCGGACTCTGCTAATAACTAAGTTGTGAGTTGACTTGGGAAGAGTACTGGTAACAAGATCAGTCCTGTGCCTTACGTTGCCAGTGTCGCCTTTGTATCTGTCCCATATATGGAATTTTCCTCTCCACCGTGGGAATGTATTTCATGTACACAGACAAAAATGTTCAAAGGAACACTCGTGTCAACACTGAAACATGGTTGAGAAATGTTCTCAACATTGCAAGGGTATCTGAGGATAGGGAAATAGTAGATCAGCTGCCAATGTGGTAAGAACGTACTAAGTAATATCTTAGAAAGAACGTATACAAACCTTTCTCACCAAAGATCCAGCGTTTGTGGAGGCTGTTGGTGAAAAAAACTGGAGACTGTGTAATGGACATCAGGAAGTCACTAATAGCTAAATTAATGATGAACACGTTGGCTGGAGTCTGGAGGCTTCTACTCCTACAAAGATCAGAAGGAACGATGCTGAGCACTGCTGCACTGTTAATCATACTGTAACTCTTTCCTGTGAGCCTTGGCAGCTCCATAAATACCCAGGCACACTGCACAGCAAGCTGGAGCAGAGCGCTGCTCATTTCCCTCACAAGAGAATATAGGCAAGCCTCCGTTTTACACCCCTGTGCACTTTAGAGGGTTGTTTCAATAGCCAGTTCAATGAGGGGGGTAAATCATGCGGTTCTTTAAGTATTCTGACCCACTGTGCTGCATGTCCATGATTAACAGGAAATTAAAGTTGATGTGCTCTATGGATTTGCTGGATCTGGGTCGTGTTAAGCAGGGGGAGGGGAGCGCATTTTCCACTGCTGATAAGATGTGACTTTCAAATACAAGGATTAAGCAAACTCACTATGTACCACATCAAGTATTTTGATTTACATCAGTTCTTCTCTATGACACTCATTTACTGGCCTAGACACTGACTTTAATGAGAGGAATAGCAGGCCTTCAGTGTATCCTGCCTGTATATGTCATTTGTAGTATGATAGTACAGCATTTTAAAGGGTGCAGTTTTATGTGTACCCTTTAAACTGGGAGTTCCTCAGTTTGGGGCTTGGTGTAACTTTTTAGCTCCTTTCTCAGACTTTCAGTCTTAGACACAGTTGGAAAACACCAGAATAAACGATCGGACCTTTGCACTGATCCAGAATCGATCACTAGGACTACTACCCAGTCTGTCAATTTAGGAGCAAGGAGGTGTTATTAAAAGATGCTTAGGGGCAGCTTGTATTTGTTCAGTAGTCTGCAAAGTTGCTGAACCTCTTTCTGTTTCAGGTAGCTGTCTGCCTTACCATTTGCCATTACTTGAGACTGCTTTGTAGGCATCTGGTGTGTTTTGTATTGATGTACTTAATACTTTGCTATCAGTATCCCTTTCTGTCTTCATAACAACTTCAAATGAAGACAAGCTGTGTGCTCCAGAGGAACTGCAACTGCCAGGACTGGATTTCCCGTATGGGACCAGTCAAAGAGCTAAGCTAGCTCATGTACTTGATCCTTATTTATCTGGTCTGCATGCCAACACCTTTTCTGCTCTTAGGGCCATGTCATTCACACTTAAGTGTTCATGTCCACTCTGCATGCACATACTGAAACCTATCGTTTAATGCACCACAGAAATAACAGGCCGGAGACCCAGCCTGCTTTCATCCACACTCAGCTAATTTATGTTAACACAGGCAAATTCTCATATAACTGCTATTATTTTTGTAGTGCCTAAAGAGCAGTCGTGAAGTAGAAGCTTACTGGCCTGTACATCATGCCCACTCTCTGCCCCAGTGTAGCAAAACAGAAACAAGATGAGTGAACAGGATTGGTGAAAATACCACATTGTCATCAGGGATGTAATTTCCTTTGGATATAACAGTTGGAATGGGGCTTTAGTTAAAATAAGCCAAGTGTTAGAAAATGTGAGAACAAGAGGCATGGCAAGTAAGGCTCAGAAGGGGGAAAGAAACCAAGTAACAACCAGTAGGAGGAAGGAAACATGTGAAGTAGAGAAGATATGTGGGAAACGTGGGTGCAAAACTTTGCATCAGTCCAGTGCAGACACAGAGTAGCCAGCAGAAAAAACATCACTGGAAGGTTTTTGCTTCGGCTACTTTTCTGTTGCTTGTCATAGCTGTAATTCTTTGCAATTTAGCTAACGGTTTTGCTATGGCTGTGGTTGATGGGAAGAAGAAAATGGTAGGTTGCCACTTTCTTTTGCCTACAGCAATGTCTCTTGGTGCATTTTACTGTGTCTGCATAGGAGTCTGATAGTACACCTGCACTGCATTTGCAGAGCACAGTCAAGGTACTGTTACAGTTCATATACTGAGTATTGAAAAAAGCACCTGAAAGAAAGATACCTGCAGAAAGCATAGATGACCAGGAAATTACCCAGAGTTCCTGTGATCCCCACTATAAGAATGACCACTCCGATTGTATAATGAGCATGGTCTGGGACATCCACTGTAGGAAAGGCACCAGGAACATCTTGCACTGGCATCTTCTGTGGAGTAAACAAGAGGTCATAGGTGTATTGTCAGACTTCACTGAATCAGCTGCCATGTGCTTCTCTAGAAGAGGAAATGGTCAAGAATGCAGGATGACAGCAAGCAAAAGTAGTTGGAATAAGCCATTTTCAAATTACATTTACTGTTGTTGCCATTAGCAGTGCAAAGGCCAAATGGACAGCTATATCTTTAACTGTTGATTTAGAATTTTAGTAAAGAAAAACAATCTAGTCTCTCCCAAAAGAAAGATAAGGGTATAGAGGAGAAAAGGAGAGAAAAGATGGGAACCTTTTCATTGCATCTGATATCAAGTGAGGCAGTACTTAACCACAAGTAAGTTTCCTGTAGTTTTCATTTCAGAGAGGTTTCTGTACCTGTGAAATATGATTTCTGTTGTCCTCTGACATCACTGGCTAGACTTCTCTAAGTAAGTAGAAAAGATCTTCTATGGATGAACATGCATTTATGCCTTCAATAATATGGCTATTTCATTTCTTCCACTGAATAATGATGAATTGCAAGCTGCCCTCAAGATGTGGTTCCCAGAAGCCTGACAGCATTGAACAAGAGTAATTTGAAAATTAAATTAAGTATCAGGAAAAAAACCCCACAAACCCTTTATACGTTGTGCTTGGTTTCCATACCAGTTCTGTTTTCCTTCTGCACTAAATGAAGGTATTTTGCTGTCTGTGAAGTATGTGATAAAGCACTTGATGAAAGCATTTGTGTCTTAATGTATGGTAAAATTTAGTAGCCAAGTCTGGAGACTGCAGCATTTTAAATAATAATTTTAAGATTTTTTTTTTTTTTTAGTTAATATTAGGAGCCACAAACATTTTAGTCCAAGTAACCCCAGATTAGTAATGAAGCAAACAATAAGGCTGCAGTCGGAAAGCAGGATGACCTGATAGAAATTGAAGAGGAGAGAACAACAGCTGTCCAAAGCTGCCTTTTGATATAAGGTCAAACAAGGAGACTTACATATCGACCTCTGTGCAACTACCACTGTCCTAAACATGTCTTGGCATCAGCTCCGACCAGCTAATGTAGGCATGAAAAATCCCAAGCCCTGTCTTCACGCATGTGCATGGACAGATCCCGTCTCTTCTTCATAGCTGAGGTGGCACTTGCTCTGGAATGGCATGCCATGACCACTGCTGGTAGCTCAAGCCTGCAAACTGCAGTCACGGCATTCCTCACCTACTAGAATCACACCAGGGTTGCGAAGGGACCAGGAGATACTTTGAATTGTTTGTAGCCTGCCTACTGTGAATACTGTCAACTTGGCTGTGGCCTAGGATCCAGGACAAGGGATTTGCCTGTACCCTGGTCTGTGCCTCTACCAACCGTAAACAGTGCTATGAGGCTGGATATGTTCTTTCCAATCACAAGTACTGACAGGTGGCAGTACAGCTGTCATACACAGTCATTCCTTCCCAGGAAAAGGAAGGTTGCTAGGAGAAAAGCTCGCAGAGGTAGATGCCATGTTCCCCATTTTGTGCTACCATCATGTTAATCGCTGGCGTTTGCTATTAGTGCGCGACTCGGAAATGCCTTTGACAACACTCAGTTATCAAAGGAAATGGGTATTTTCAGACAATAGAGACAGATGTTATTTCTGAATATATCTGTGAAATTGGGCTGAAGTTGTTAGAGACGGTGTGTGTTTAAAACCAATGTGCCATCAGCAAGAGGTGAACCCCAGGAGTGTCTGGAATTCTGGAAGAGACTTTCTTCACTCGTGTGCAAAAGATCTGCCTGCAGCAATCCTCAGTGACTAGAGTGGACTCCCTGTGTTTCCACATTACCAGCAATGAAATGCTAGACAAATATTCTGGTCTTGGAGAGAGAAAATGTGGCTCTGGCTGTTATAATTGGAGCAAAATGTTAAGGTTAACACACTAATTGAATGATGGTAGCATGACATTTATTGTTCAGGTTCCTGCAGCAAAGTGTTAAGTTGGCATCACAACATCAACATCGATGGGCATCTTGCCTAGGTAGAAATTGCTGTGCTTAACACACTGCCCAAAAAATCCTGTGCTAATAGCAAGTAGAGAGGGAGAATCTGAGATAAAATTATTTTAAATAAATGAGATCAGGTGTTCATTGGTTTGGGATTTATTTTTACTCCTTAGCCTTGTGGCTAGAACAGTTTTTAACTGCTGTCTTACAGGGAGTTAATGATGATTATTAATGGAATGGAGATTTCTGATGTTTTTCCCTGTAGCTATCCATTTAATCAGAACCGGATCAAGGTAACAGAAATGACTAAACTAAAGGAGCTTGTTTTGGCTAGAAAGAACAGATTAAAGTGGCTTTAATTTGAATTAAATTTGTGGAAGACTGAAGACAGGGAAAAATTTAAAAGGTAAATGTAAACACATAGAGGAATCACAGGAGAAGAAAGGTTATTTAAAGGACAGAAGACTAAAATTACTTATTCAGGAATTAACAAGTTCGAGGTCAATAAGAATGTCAAGTGTGAAAAAATAAAGCAATAATATTTATATTGGTGCAGCAATAGGACATACATAATTCTAAATATATGGGCAAAGAAGAGGTCTGTGACGAAGAGGAATAAATTTACATTTTAGTGTGGACTTTCTGTACACGTGGGATTTTTACCACTCTGGCTGTTCACTAGGAAGAAAAACTCAATTATTAAAGTCAATTTCACTGATTTTATTGGAAGTACAAGTCTGATGTAAAGCTTCTTTAAGTCAAAGAAAAGTGCTAGTTGACAAGGCATTAGATCAGGCCTAGGCACTTAAAATTCATCAGAGCTGCCTACATACAGCTTCCTTACTAGGAGATGAAAACGCATGCCTATATCAACTTCAGCTCTAGATCTTCTAAGGGAATTGTATGTCAAAAGACAGGACAGGGAGAAAAAAAAATGCTTGAGGAAATCAGGTCAGCGGGATAATCAAGAAATCAGACAATTCCCAAAGCTTTTTCCTATTCAGTCTTTCCAGCAGATTAGCCCTGCTTAGTCTGTCTTCTGTTGTCATCCCATGGTATGAGTACTTGGTTGGCAGGAGAGAATCAAAATCCCACTCTTGCAGTTCCCACTGTATCGACAGTCCTTTCAGAATACTCTGAATAGCTATTTAAATTCCATTGATAAGACAGTGTTGTTGCTTTGCATGTTTTCCTGTTCAGCCTTCTGTCTATAAACACCTCGTAATGAACATAATAAGAAAAATTAACAGGCAAACCCAGCACTTCATTATTTCTCTTCCATGTGATAAAACAACACAGTTTATTTAACATAATATGATTCAAAACATCACCAAATGCACAAAGAACTTGAACTGGCAGCCAAAAGGCTGGAGATTTTTCAGTTGGTGGACTCGGCTTTCCTGAGTCAAAAAATAAAAGGTGCTTGTGGCTGAGACTCTGGACCACTGGGTGCCAGTATCCCCACAGGCCTACAGTGCTCTAGGTGGTTGAGATCAATATTAATTCTGTAGGAAACAGTTCATTGGGAAGCACCAGCTTGTGACAGTCGACAGAAATACTGCACATTCCTCAAGCAAGGAAACAGAATAGTGATAGAAACTGTGAAGAATGTCAAGGTACTAACTGTAATGTAACACAATTTCTTTATAGTAAGTACCAAGAGTCGGCTGGAGGATGTATGTTCTAGCCAAGGATGATATTTTAGTCAACCTTAAAAGCAGCCTTATAGTATTGCTTGGCCTTGTGTTTGAATGTGTGTTTGTAATCTCTCATAGACATGTAATTTATGCTTTCTTATTAAATTACACTATCGTTCTGTGGAATCTGATAGATAATTCTGGTGTGGTCAGGAACTTGGGAAGTGCCGTCGTGATTTCGACCAGTATTCCTACCAGAACATTAGCCTGCCTATATCAACGACTGGGTGTTTCACAGAGCTGCAAAATGTGCATAATGAACAGCGATGTAGGAATTTCATTTTCCATATAGAGTCTTAGCGGTTGGTTTGTACCATAAAACACGGTTTAAGGATAATCTTAGTGGAGGATATTTTTATCCTCTGTATATTGGTGTAATCCTTTTCTAAGTCCTACTCTCATTTGCCTTAATAGAGTCAAGGGGAAAGAAGTTAGGAAGCTACTCTAAGTTAGTATATTTCCTTCCAGCAGGTTTATGGAATCATTGAATTATAGAATGGTTTGGATTGGAAGGGACCTTAAAGATCATCCAGTTCCAACACCCCTGCCATGGGTAGGGACATTTCCCAGTGGATCAGGTTGGTCAAAGCCTCATCAAACTTGACCCTGAACATCTCCAGGGATGGGGCATCCATGACTTCTCTGCTTTAATGCACTCTGCCTCCTTAAAATACTTGTTGTTCTTCCCAAAGAAAAGCTTGTCTACTGCCTGCAACAAACAGCTAAGCTGGAACTGACAATGTTTTCAGTTATTATTCAGTAAACTTGACTGAGACTTACAAACTTGAGATGCATATTGTGAGTTTGGAGAAAAGGAAATATTTGATAGATAATTAAGTCTCAATCCTTGTTGTTCTGGCCTCATCTGTGGAGGCTGCAGCACAACACGGAGACTTGTTATTCTGTATTTATGGACCACTGCCACCACTGGTTATAAGGGAGGCAGAATTCTTCCAGGAGGGCCAATGCCAAGAACCAGCTTGCTTCTCTGGGAAGAGAGCCCTGCACAGGTCTTTCTGCTAAGGCTTAGTGCAAACAGAGAAAGGGTAAAAGTGAATCAGCCACAGAGAACATCAATGTAAAGTAGTGCTTGTATTTTACCTCGGAATTTGTCAAGACCTTCTAAGACACTGGTCTAAAGAGATTTATAAGGATAAAGGAATTTCTTTGCGCTCCAGGACAAAACCATGATTCCTAAGTGATCTGCCCAGGTTAGAAGGAAGTCCAAATCAGATATGAAATTCGGGAAAATTTGATGGCTGCATCTATTCTGTCTTGGGAATCTGTTTATTACACGCATTTCCCTAAAGTGATTTTCTAAAAAAAAATTTGAAAATATTTGAAAAGTCAAGGCAATCAGGAGAAGTCCCTGGTGACTGGAAGAAGGGTAACATTGTGTCCATTTTTTAAAAGGGCAGAAATAACGACCCTGAGAACTATGGACCTGTCAGCCTCACTTGGGAAGATCATGGAACAGATCCTTCTAGAAGCCATGCTAAAGCACATGGAGGACATGAAGGTGATTGATGGGAGCCAGCACAGCTTCACCAGGGGCAAATCCTGTATGACCAACTTAGTGGCTTTTTATGATGGGGTAACCACAGCAGTGGACATGGGTAAACCAATGGATGTGATCCATCTGTACTTATGCCTTTGACATGGCCACCACAACAGCCTACTCTCTAAATTGGAGAGAGATAGATTTGATGGGTGATAAGAAACTGGTTGAATGGTCATATTCAGAGAGTAGTGGCCAATGGCTCAAAGTCCAGATGGAGATCTGTGACAAGTGGTGTCCCTCAGGGGTCCATACTGGGACCAGTGCTATTTAATATCTCCATCAATGATATTGACAGTGAGGTTGAGTGCACCCTCAGCAGGTTTGCAGATGACACCAAGCTGAGTGGTGCAGCTGCCACACCATAAGGATGGGATGTCATCCAGAGGGACCTGGACAGGCTGGAGAAGTGGGCCTGCAAGAATCGCGTGAGGTTCAATAAGGCCAAGTGCAAGTTCCTACACCTGGGTCAAGGCAATCCCTGTTTTCAGTACATGATGGAGGATGATGTGATTGAGAGCTGCCCTGCAGAGAAGGACTTGGGGGTGCTGCTCAGTGAGAAGCTCAACATGATCCAGCAATATGCGCTCGCAGCCCAGAAGGCCAACCATATCCTGGGCTGCATCAAAAGCAGCGTGCCCAGCAGGTTGTGAGAAGTGATTCTGCTCCTGTGTTCCTCTCTTGTGAGACCTCATCTGGAATCCTGTGTCCATTTCTGGAACCCTCAACATAAGAAGGAGATGGAGCTGTTGGATTGTGTCCAGAGGAGGCTACAAAGATGATCAGAGGGCTGGAGCTACCTTCCATACGAGGACAGGCTGAGAGAGTTGGCCTTGTTCAGCCTGGAGAAAAGAAGGCTCCGAGGAGATCTGATAGCAACCTTCCAGTACCTGAAAAGGGCTACAAGAAAGCTGGAGAGAGACTATTCAGAAAGGCTTGGGGTGATAGGACAAGGGGGAACAGGTATAAACTGGAGAAGGGTAGGTTTATGCTAGACATTAGGCAGAATTTCTTCACAATGAGAGCGGTGAGACACTGGCACAGGTTGCCAAGGAAAGTTGTGGCTGCCTCTTCCCTGGAGGTGTTCAAGGCCAAGTTGGATGGGGCCTTAGGTAACCTGTGGGAGGTGTCCCTGCCCATGGCATGTGAGTTAGAACTAGATGACCTTTAAGGTCCCTTCCAATCCCAGTTATTCTATGATTCTATGAAACCAGCTTATCTCTAGACAGACCATTTTTGAAAGTACGACCCTCCCCACCCTGCCCATAGCATGAGAAAAATATTTGTGTATAAGTGATAAAAGGCCAAAAAGCAAAGAACAGAGTTCAGCTAGTACCGGGGGAAAAAAAAAAATCTGTCCCTTTTCAAGGTAAGAAAAATATCATCTCACCTAATTACTGCTCACTTGGAGATGTTGATTGCTGCAGTCCTACTAAAGCTGACAGCAATGATAGAAACAAGGTCATGCATGCACATAGTTTTATGGAGAATAAGTCATATTTGATATAGCCCACTCCTCATGTTCTCCCAATAGCAAGAGGACAAAGCAATATTTAGTTTATTCTTGTAGGGGAAAAAGAAATCCTTGTAAGGCCGTTCCAGGGTTTCAACAATCTCATATTGACTTTGGCAATGTATCAGGTTTCTTTGTTCTTTATTTTCCTACAAACAGAGGTAACGAAGCCACTTATTTACACAGTGTGACTTACACAGCCAGTGGTGTCGTGAGGCCTTTTACAATACAATAGATCACAGAGTTTAGAATAATTATCAGAACAGAAATACTGTAATTTCTTAGGGTTTTGCGTGCAGTGTTTGTACTGCATACCTGCAAGAGGCCTCAGACAACTGGTAGCACTTTACAGTTCCTTGCTCTGATTTCTGAGATTGCCTCTGTGGGCACTTGCACTGTGATGACAGGCAGCACAAAGAGGAGTGTAATCCCACCACAATTACGGTTTCAGCAGGGTGACGGCAACTGCTAAGCCCTCTTTCCAGTAGGCAGCGGGGCTTTCCATAGATGATGTTTGTCCTGTTGAGCAATTTTGATAGCAGATTTTGTATCCTGCCTTGCGGATTTAATCTCAACCACAAGCAGCACATATTGCTTTCAGTCCTGAAACTCTCTTAAACCAATCGTTGTGTCAAATTAAAGTGCAAGAAGTTTGAAAATACAGTCACTTGACATAGGGAGAGTAAAGGGATAGCTAATTACCTCCTTCAGCAGAATAAGAAAAAATCCATTTTTAATTTTCCAGTGTAAATCACTCTGTCCCCAGCATCCTTTTTCCTTTCGCCACACACTCTCCAGTCCCCCTTCTCCCTCCCTGTTATGTTCTGCTATCCTCTTTCATATGTTATCTGTCTAATTTAGTTTTGTAAGCGCCTTGGCTCAGCTTTGTTTATTTTCCTGTAATACACCGCGCATATCCCAATTTTATTTAAAAGAAATAAGTGGACTGCATTTTTACTAAGCAAATAATAAAATATTTACTGGTCCTTGGTTATAAACTAGGATCAAGATGAAACACCCAGTCCAATATGCTATGTGCAGAAAAACTTTTGGAGTGCTTGAAACTTGCACACAATTTTCAAGTGCCTGCTGTGTTATGTGGACCATGCCAAAATACCTGGTGTGACCATATCAAGATTTTAAGTTGAATTTCAGATTTTGAAAGCCTTAAAATTAGCTTGGGTAATTTTTTTTCTTTACTTTTAAATGGGAATTTGTATAAACAGCAGACAAACAAAACTGTGTAGTTCTAATCGTATGCTGTGATACACAAGTGGGAAGAGGACTTGAGACTCCTTTGGTTTGGGCTTGTGGGGTAGGATGGACAGTAGTTTTAGTGTGCCCAAAGAAATTCTATCCTGAAGTGTCACCACAATGGATTCTCACCTTCGCACTCCCAAGGAAGTTTTCTTTTAGGTTAGTGTTTAACAACTGAGAAAGAGCTTTGGTAGAACTTACCTGGGAAAACCTTCTGAACAGCTTTCTTGGGGAACTGCAAATATCAACACCTTAACATTTACATAAGCACTCCACTGCATTACGAACTATTACAGAAATGACAAGGATTTCCATCTTGAATAGCAGGACAAGAATGCATTGTGTTTGAACAGCTAAGCAGCTGTTTAATGCAAAGAACCTATTATTTTGATACTTTGCAACATTCTTGGGGTACTGTGCCATTAGACATTCCTTCCTGTCTTTTGCCCATGTAACTGCTGAAAAACATGGCTCTTACAGTCCTTTCCACAGTAAATAAACAGTCAAAAGGAATAAAAAGAAGCTTTAAAAGAAGCTTTTTTTGTTGATTATTAAATTACAACATTGAATGTGTACATGCATCTTAAATGTCCATTCACAGTTCTATAAATGCCAGTTTTGCTAGCAGAACTACTTGCTACTGCTTTTAATGACAAAAACCACTTACAGCTGGGGCTCTATGAAGCAGGTCCATCAGTGTGTAGGCGTTGGCTTCTGAATCATTCCATGCATTGAAGGACTCCACAGTGTTGGTGCTGTTGAATCCCCAGAGGGACAAGAGACACCCCCCCCCCTCCCCCAAACAGGTGGATTATTCAGGTGAACAAAATCTAAGCAATTACAATGAAAGAACAGCTTTCCTCAGAATTTAAGTCAGTTTACCTTTGTGGGTGTAAAGCAGATTGTCAGATTCTCTGGAATAATGTGAGATCTCACCAGAGCTCCAGGTTGCTTCACTCCATCCTCAGCTCAGCAAAGGGCAGCAGCAGTGGCTTCCATTTAAATACAGGAGACGGCAGGGTCTGCACATGCCCAGTTTGAAGCTTGTTCCATCCAGATCCCAGCTTCACTTTAATGGCAGTATAAAACTGATCCTCACTTAAAAGTGCTGTTATCTTTTTTGCCCTTGACAGATTTATGTCTGAATTTTAATTCTATGTCCCCGTTATCGCTGTATGAAGATGAAATTAAAATGTTGACTTTACTATCTGTCTCAACTATTAGAATTTGCTATTAATTTTCACTGTATTGGAGGTTGTTTTTTTGTAACCTGCTTTTAAAGAAGATGCATGTGTACAGTTCTGCTGAAGCTGTCTGAATGCAAATAGATTCTGATATTTAACAATGTGCTCGTGTGCACTTCTGTCTTGTAGAATTTAGGTCATGGTTATTTGTTGGTCCACTTCTAAAAATATACAAAGAAATAGGGATAAAACCCTCTGACATCATCCTTTTCCACTCTTCAGTAACAAAATAAAAGCACACAAATACTTCAGGCAGAGAACAGCAAATACCCACTTGTTTCAAGGACTGCCTGCTTTCTTTTTCAGTTTTATTTAGTTCGGGTGTACATGAGCAGATTCTTGCACAAATCTTCCTTTATATTGCCCTATGCAAAGAGATGGGAATTGCTGTATTCCCAGTTGAAGGCCCATTACTGTGTTAGAATGAAGTGTAATTGCAACAGAGAATGAGTCACAGAGTGTGAAAAAGCTGTGCTAGCAGATACTGCAGCCTGAACGTCGCAGAGTTCAGGCCTTCCACCCACTGTCAAAATGACCCTAAATCAGGCTATTAGCTTCATTGCAGTGGATAATAAAAATAGATGGTGCAAACTGTTTCTGGAAAACCTTTTTGAGAAGGCTCTGGTAGTAACAGAGGCAACAGTAGTCTCTCAGCTCTGTGCAGATTCCCCTTCTTGCTTACCTTTCCTTAAATTAGCACTTGCAGTAACTTACTTTAAAGTGAGGGAGAAGGGATTGCATTTCTTCGCATGAATAGGAGCTGTGCCTTGAATGCACTCACCTATAGTGCTGCAGATCCCCTTCCTCGATAGTCATTTAAGGAAGGTAGCCTTTCCCTTGTGTACCCAGGCCACTGGACGTTAACCAGAAGAGATGCTTAAACTCTACACGCTCTCAAACTGTGAAACTTTAAAAAATAATGATTAGTGCACATCTTGTGAAAGGCAGAGAGATTTCAATGAGTATCCCAGCCCTGCAGCATTTGGTGGGCACAACCTAGCCAGATTTAAACTCGCCATGACAGAACTGAGCTCAGAGGTGGCCAGTCATTCTCTGGTTATCTTCTAGGGTGTGCTCTTCACATCTTCTGTGAGTGTGACAGCAGACACGTGAATATCAGGGTAAGAGTAGCTGTGTCAATAATGGTATGAGCTTCAAAAGGCATTCGCTTGAACTCCAGAACCATGGCTGTATTTTTGCATTCACAGTGCTGGCATGCAGCTCACTGTAGGTATGAGATACCAAACAACGGTGTTGGACATTTTGAAGGACAGGGCCTTTTGGGAAGATAATTTTGCATTTTACTACTAAAAACGCAGGAGATGTCATTACAGAAAGCCACAATGTGAAACTGGCTGCAGTTTATACCGTCTTCACATAAAGCTTATCAAGGGAGTAGAGCAGAAAAGACATTTTAATGATTGAAGTGGAGAGAAAGGAGGGAATGAGAGATCTCATGTTTGTGTGAACTTCATGTTCAAAGAAGTTGTGTGCAGTTACATCTTGCTCTTATCAAACTGACAAGACATAAAGTTGGAGACACGTAATCCTTAGAGATGGGCATAAATACTAGATCAGAAGTGTTCTTTTTGTGTGCCGATTGTACATTAAGTTTTCCTTCTCCTTGGGTCACAGATTACATTTTTCTTCCTTCTTATTTCCTCTTCTTGTAATAACAAGTCAATCCACTGAAAAAATTTCATTTACATTTAGCCTGGAAGCATCCAATTCTTTTGTATTTTTAGGAAAGCCCATAATATATCTGTCAGAGTAGTCAAATAATGGAATAAATGTAATCTCTCTTAAAGTAAATCAGACATTTTAAAAGTTACGTGTCTTCTCGCTTCTTTAGATGTGGTGGTGTTGTACATGCCTTTCCAGATAGATTAATTTTATTATTGAGCTTTTGTGAATGATAAGCACTTGCAAGCTAGGTAAATTATTTCTGAAACTTGGACCCTAACACTAAGGCTCATGTCCAATGGAAATGTTCACATACAATTACAGTTGCCTGTTCCTGTGTTATAGCCAAATGCTAGAGGCGATTCAGCTGACCTATTTTGCGTGCAATGCCTCAGCTTCTGTGGAAAGAGAGGAGCCACGTCCTATAACTGCATGAGATGTGGACTGAGCCTTGTCCCTAAGCACCAAATCCACTAAGACATATAACAGCAAACCCCTCACAAAACTTTTTTCTCTCAGACTTGCTTCTGTTTGAGGTTTAGTATTTAATCAGCGAGAACAAGTCCAAGTATTTTACTGAGTGATAATTGGTTTTCATTATAGTTAAGGTTGTTTCACTGAAAGTCATCAGAACGCTAGACTTAAGGGCCTGGAGGGAAATTTGTCCTGTCTCTCCCGTATCCGCCAAAAGCTTATGTTTGATCCATCTTTGGGAAGCTTAATGGAGAAAATGTATCAGTTCATAACTCCAGGTACTTTCTAAAGCCATCCTGATCATTCTGAAGTTTTCAATATTTTTGCCACAGTTTTGTATTTGAAACATGCCAGCAGCCCAGCTGACTTGTGGCCCAGGTCTGAATTGCCCTCCAGTCACTTCTGGAGAAAGGAAACTAGCCCATAATTCATCTCTCTGAATTCTGTTACTTCGAGGTATGGTGAGAACGTCCTTCTCAGTTTGAAAGTCCTGACTTTCACCTGCACCTCTTGCTACTGATAATTATCTTCTGTTCATCGCTTTTTATAAAGTACAGGCAGAAATGGCAGAAAGACCTGGGGCCCTTCGATGAAACTAAGAAAATTGTCTAACAGGACAAGGGAAAGACAATGCATGGGTAAAATTTAATTGAAATCCCAATGATCACAGGAGTTCTTTCACAACGAGTGAGAGGGAACGATGTCCTCTTCTTTGGCTGGGAGCTCTGTGGAATTAGGTTTTTGCTCAGCTGCAGGAATACAGAATGGACTGAAGGAACAGGTAATCTGCTGCTTAGGGCATAAACAGACTGCTGTTGGGAAACACCAGGAGTTGGAGTTAGAAGACCAGGGGCATGGTCAGCCAAGCATTAATGTCCCTGAGATGTATTAGTGAAAGCCTACCTGGGCTTCCTTAAGCTTTACAAAATACCGCCTAGGTTTCCAAAGTCAGCATGAGGAGAGAGGAATAAACTACTCGGTAATGGTAAACTCCCACTCTTCTTTGAGCGCAGATACAGTTCTGGTATCTAAGTTACTACAAATGAAGAATGCACAAAGCAGGGAAATTGGTTAATTTGTTTTCCCCAGGTTATAATGGGGAGAATGATAGTGTTTACCCCTGTAAGACATCTTGGGGATAACAAAGCTACCCTTGAAATAATACCGTGCTTGCCTTCTACATACGCTAGTTTCTTTCTGTAAGTGACAGGGATAGAGGAAGGACTTACTGATTATTCACTTGAAAGTATATCTGTTTTCAATACCTGTCTTTCCAAAGGCGATGCCACACGATAAAATCTGAGTTTACAGGAGCTTTCCTTACATCATTTCTGCTACACAGAAGTTGTGAGTCCTGAGTATTTGGTGTGGTATTGCTTGCTAGTGGTTGTAACATCTGAAAACAGGTTTCTCTCAGAAGATTTTTCAGAGGCCCACTTTCCTACTAGTACCTGCAACCAACTTATCTGCTTAGATACGTAGGTGAAAACTGGTTGCTCATTTTATACAGAAATCTGGTTTCAACCATCTGTGTTCTTTTTGCCTCTTAACGGCTGAGATCTGTCAGGTGGGAATTCTCCCACTTCCTAGCTGTTCCCAGACAGCATACTGCGATTTTGGCACCACAAACGACAAAGCAGGGAGAGAGTTGTGTAATATATATCTTCTTTGTGCTCTATCAATCATAGATATTCGCTTTAGTTCTTCATGCCTGGAGTAACTTGGCAAGGGGACATGGATGTGAGAACGCCCTTTGTAAATAGAATTGTTAAACAGAGTACAAAGTTCTGTATGGCCTTTTATAGGAGCGCGCTGCTGGGACTACCCAAAAATCAATGGACAAAATAGAAAACAGCAAATCAAATCAACATGGTTACTGCTCAGCAGAAACTGTAGAAGTGAATGATTCATCTCACAGGTAGTTGTAATTTTATAGCCAAGATCTATAGTGAACAGCAGAAGCATAAATGGCTCGGTGCAGCCAGCAAGTGTGTAGTGCTGCAGAGCTGTTTAGCCCTGCAGTAGGAGGGTGGGAATCACAGGGCTGGACTGAGTACAAACAGAAGGGCCAGATCAGGACGGATGGTTCAGGGAAGTCCATTCAAACACAAAGATTTTTTTTCTAAGACTTACCAAAAGGAAAAAAAAATCTTCTCTACGGAGATGAAAATATTGTATCAATGATCTCTTTCTTGCTGAATTTAGCTTTCTAACATGGCATTAGGCTGCTTCTTTACAGCAGGATGCAACCCAGCAGGTGGTCTGCCTTAGTTTCCCCAGTAGTATTTCCAGCTTCCCCTAGTGGCTACTGGCTTCAAGGCCAGATAGCTTGAAAGGTCAACCCACCTCTGTGCCTCTTGTCCTTCCTCACACCGTCTGAAGGCAGAGTAGTTACACAAAATGCTCTCCAGCGCAGCCAAATTGGATTTGCATTGTCTCCAAAAAAAGCTTGTTACCTTGTGTTGTAGGCTGAACTCTCAGATTCATCCTTACCTGTGTCCTGTGGCTTAACCAGTGTACAAAGCCTCCAGGAATTCTGGTTAACCAAACTCTGTAAGCTTCTCTACTTCCAGTTTCCAAATACAAGTTCTGACCTTCCCAGCCCTTCTTGCATGTGTGAAACAAAACTGATGGTGCTGGTGCAGTTTAGTGCCTTCTGTAGGTAGGGACAAATATTATTTTCAAAGCCATAGAGTAGTTGTTGTATCAATGCAGATAGGTAATAATTAGATACAGAACTTAAAGGAAACTTCTCTTGCTATTCTCTTGCCAATAATAAATCAGGTTTGTGCCACAGGCAGCTCATTCTGCAGTGGGCTGAAAGGTGGGGTCAGCACATGGTGGTTTCCAGGCTGCCTTGTTGCCTCTGCTGCAGGGATACATTATGAAAGATTATGAAAGAACTGTGAGTTTCCCAGCTAGGATAGGACTCAGTGAAAAAAAGGATTATTGGTACAGAAGAAGTGAGATAAAATGGAAAAGAAATTCTATTTTTGAAGCGTTTTCTCTGTATTGACTGCCAGTAGAGGTGTGCACAGTGGCGACTGCCAGACAGCAGTGCCAGGTTGGGGTCAGGATGACTAGAGAGCTGGTACTGCTTGCAACAAGAACAGTTTGTACCATTTGGTTTTTGTTCGTTTGTTTTTTAATCTCACCTGCTTATGTAGTTGTTACTTCTGAAACAGAGAACTCAATGAGTAGAGCCTATCACAGGGAGGAGCTGCACATATGACAGGTCAGGTAGGGGACAGTAACGGAGACAGCCAGGTCTCTGATGAAACGGCTGAGGGAAGAGGAACAATAAGAAGCAATTTGTACCCACACACAGCAATCAAAATGAAAACCCTAGAGCTTGAGAAATAATAGTTCGGGATAACCAGAAGGTAAACAAAGTGCAATGTCATTTGATATTAGAGAATTATCATCTTTCTCCTTGCATAATAGCACCTTTGTTTTCAAATGATTTGCAGAAAATACACGTACTGCCCTGATGATTACAAAGCTATTTTTCCTGGCACATATTGTCTTGTCTTACATCCCTGTGAAAGAAATTCTGTCCTTTCTAGAAATTCCATCAGTGATTCTGTAAAAAAAACTGAACAAAATGGTTGTTAGTCTAATGGTGAGAAAATTCTGTTACTGCAGTAATAAGCAGACAGGTTTATCAGTGATTGCAGCTTGAGTTGCGGCCGCTCATAGCTATTGCAGGCGCCCTGTGCTTTGCCGTTCTCGTCTGCGCTGTGCCGGTGCTTTCAGGAATTTGGGCAGGATGAGGAGGGAGAAACAGACCACTCACTAACATCACTGAATTGTCAAAGTTTTGTATTCAAATAGTCTCCGAAAACAGTCTGAAGAGTGAGTGCAAATTAAAAATGCCAGGGGATATTTTAGATGGGTCTGTAAAAGATTTCAGTGACAGGTGTCCCGCCCAAGACCAAGCAGACGCAGCAGCTGAAGCAGAAGCAGGATTTAGCTCAGATTACAACAGTGTTCAAGATTTTGGCAAGATTCAGTCATGACCATTGAGATCAGAGACATTATAAAGAGTTTTTCCCTGCTGCAACTTGAAACCTTTCACACAAAGTCCAAAATCAAACAGACGTAGAGAAGAGAATCCACTGCAATTCTATAAACAGAGCTTCTCAGTCTACAGAAGTGTAGAGCCATGTGCCCATTTCTTCATGAACTCTTCTGCTAGGGCTCTCGTCCAGCCTGTCATCACTTTGGATTTTGATTTCCCAAGCGCTCATGTGAGGCCTCTGAATGAAGAGACATTCTTCTTTATTTAACTCTGCAGTGTGGCCTTTATTATTACCTATGCTGCTAACTGCCTTCTCTGGATCCTCACTGACTTCTCTTTCAGTTGCTATGACATCCTTCTTCCCAGCCTTAATTAATGGAAGGGACAGGGCAATTATCACAAGTCTGTAGACAGCATACAAGTGTGCCATTACGGCTGTGTCCAGCTCAGTCTGAGCCCTTTTCATCTTCATCCTGTCCTCTCTCAGCCCATTGCTTTGACTGTTATTGCCATGCAACTCCTCCTTGAATACATGCGTCCTTGAATATGGACATAATATCTGGGCTGGATTTCCCAGTCATTCTCTCCTTGCTCCTCCCCCAAAAGCCCCTCTACTCACCCAAAAAGTTAAGCCTCTGCTCTTATACATAAAGAATATTTTACTGAACAAACACATTGTTGTTGCCTTTGACACCAGAGGCAAAAATGCTATTTTTTTTCAGTGTACATTGTCAGGGAGAGAAGGCAATCAGAAATACAGTCTCTTCTGTCTGCTCAAATTTCAGCAAAGGTAAGTTCAAAAAATCCTAGCTGTGCAATCTGTAAAGACTGTTGCTGATGTATTGCTGGCTGTGGACATATTTAACAGCCCACTCGGTCTTTTTGTTTTCAAATCCATTGGCTTATGGTAGAGTTACTATCTTGGATTTTTTTTTCAGTGAGAGAAGAGGGCTGTTTATTTTGCTGTTCACCGAAAAAGGTCCTGTACAGCAATCGGAACTAGTTACCATCATCGAACAACTGCAATGATTTCAATGTGCTCTAGTGCCTTGCAGACAGTGAGTCAACAACAATCACATTGATTACTCAGTAAAAGCAATAGAAAAATAACCTCTTGGCTGAATTCTGAAGTTGGATACCAGAGAAACTGAAACCTATTTTCTTAGCATAACCATTTCACTTTTAAGGACCAGCATACCTGTTAGGACTCAGTTTCATAACGCACTCAAATTGATATTCCACAGTATCAAAAATCTTGCACATCTAATGCTTACAGAATTAAGCAGTTTGGTACTTCTGTCATGGATCTCCAGTATTCCACTGGGGCTGAGTTCCTAGGGTTTGGTAACCAGCAGAGTTACCCAAACTGGAAGGTATTTTGCAAATTTTGCCTTATGTTCAGTATTGACAGATCATATTAGTGATCATTCTGTGAGAAATATTCACCCACAGGGAGCTGGGCGTTTTACTCTTTTAATGATCATCTCTGCAAGTGCACTTTGGAGCCCTGGTTCTGGAATTTCCCTTGGACGCTTGTGAGCTCATTTGATGCATTTTCTGAAGGTCCTTATGTAGGGCTCAAAGATGTTGCTGGTCTTTCATACAGGGCACTTGTCTAACTAAACTCTGAAGATTTATTTGCAATTTCTTCTTTTCCTTTTGAAAGCTGCTGCTTTTACCTGGCCTGCCAGCTTGTTACCACACATGTGTCTGAAAAACTGTCTGATTTTTCCAATTCTGCTAGTTCATCTGATGAAAGATATTTACCTACAGAGCTTGCACAGCTCATCATTACACCTTGATGATTACAGTAAAGTATCAACACAAAGACTGGCATGCTTCCCTGACTTTAAAGCATCCCTCCCCAAAATTCATGAAACAGCAGCATAAGACACAGGAGAATCACCCTGAAAAACAAAGTGTGTGTCATGCAGAGAAAAAAAGGAGAGGGGCAGCTGTAATCCAGCACACAAATATGATTTGCAGCTGATTTTCCAGTGCAATAATGAATTGTCTCTTCATTGAAATTAGGTCAGCAGGGAACATGCATGACAAAGGGTAAAGCACAAACTATTTGGCCCTCTATGAGAATAAAGGTTTGTGGAATTGGAGAGCAGGGGCTTTAGGAGACTTGAGCAAAAAGTTTGAAAAAGGAAAATCCTAGTTTTACTGCAGAATGACAGATACTCCATGTCCTAGGGATTACTTACTTTGCTGTCTGTCAACACTTCTAGGTTTTTACAAACGCAAAAGTACTTTGTTTCAGTGGAGCCTTACAAATTGTATCTGAAATTCAGCAACTGAACTGGATTATTTAAGGTTCTTCCATTTCTCTAGGAATTAGCTTTCAGTCCCATATAGCTAGCAACTTTATGATGATGCGTTAGCCAAAATAAAACTTAGCAGTTTTCCTTGATCATGTTGACTCTGTGCTGTTAAAAGGACTTCAAATATCAGTATTCCTGTTAGCAATTTACATTATGAAATGTAATGATAACTGTGGCATGAAAATGCTCTTTTAACAAAGTTTTTTTCTTCTTTTTCCTAGCTGTAAATTGGTTTGAAAAGTGTTTTAAAAGACTTGCCTTATCACATACCAGTAACTGGGCAGGACCAAGTATCAAAAAAGACTGTAACTCATATTTCAAGCTGCTGCTTGGAACCAAAGGAACAGACACCTTTACTATATCTGATTAAATATGCTGTTTCCCAACAAGATTTCACCAAAATATTTGTGTTAGTAGTCACATTATTATAAAACTGTTCTAACCTAAAGCTTATGAGGAGTGAGATTTAACTTAATTGAAGTCATTTGATTGTTCAGTGCAGCCTTTATTGAGGTAGTCCATATCAGAACAAAATATTGTACAATGAAAATCTTGTTTCAGACTTTTTGCTGAATGAGACAGGGCAAGAGGCAAAGGGCACAAATTTAAAACCAGTAATTTCCATCTGAACAGAAGAAAACACTTTTTTACTATAAAGGTGGTCAAATGCAGAGACAGGTTGCCCCCAAAGGTTATGGAATCTCCAACTACAGAGTACTCAGAAGCTGACTGGACGCAGCCCTAAGCAATCTGCTGTAGATGACCTCACTTGAGCAGAGGGTGGATTAGATGATCTAAAGCAGCGCTGTCAAGACTCAGCTATTCTGTGACTGACTGTGGGAAGGAAAGTGAATTCTTTCTTGTTAACTGCAGTCGACCAGCCAGAACAACAGTAAGAACATAACAGGGGTCAAAAGTCTAACATGGATATAAGATGAAAACAATGGTTTCGCACTCTGACCAGCTGAGATTGCGGCTTCAGAGAAAACAAAACATATCTTAGGGAGATGAAAGTCTAAACAAATCTCTCTCCTATCACAAAGAATGTAACCCAAGAGTGAATGCTGACACGAAGCGTTAACCATGTAGCTATCCATTTAGAGACTGTGAACTCATACTTTTAGAGTCATAGAACTCAGAATTTAATAAGATTTGGCTGTAACCTGTCAACTTTGAAGACATGAGCAAAAGGTCACCAAAGTATATATTTTCCCAAAAAAGATTTCCATATACTAATACCTCCTGAAATAAAAATATACTAAATATAATAAAATATACTAAAAGTCAAATTAAATAGGTTAAATTTTGTCCAGTAATTTTTCCTGTTGTGATACTTCAGAAATCACAATGGAAGTGCTTTTTTTTCACCACACCTATTAATAAAATCCAATTTAAAACTCGATTTTGTCCATGTGACGCAAGTAAGATTTCACTAGTTAAATGCTAATTGATAAAATTAATATTGCATGTTATGAGTAGTCTTTATTGATGCTCTCTGGTCAATAGCAATTCCCTTCTTCTGTATAAAGAACAATATATGCATTTATTTTTATGGCTCTTATTACAAAGCAGTTCTAGTAAATTTATTTGATTGATGTTAGCAAAAATGTACGTGATGGCTGTGGTGTGTTATTTCAGCACAGGAGCATTGTTGGCTGTGCAAGGAAACTCCTTCAGTGCTCAGGAGGTAGCCCAAGGGCTTTCAGGGCACACAGGGCTTATTCACATTGCTTCATCAAAATAACTGTCTGCTTGAGCCTTTTGCAGTTGATGCAACGTGCAGATGTTCTTGGGAGTGTGGGTGTCCCTCTTCAGCTGAAGACAATACAATAATTATAGCATGATAGTGATTTAAGATTTACTATTTTAAGACACAAAGAGCAAGAGAACCCATATAATGAACTGGCATAGCAAGAAGCATAAAGTGAGAGCAGTGCAGTTATTGTAGCAATTTATGTGCAGATCAGCACTTCGTGTTCACTGTCAAACTGAACCTGAATTTCAGGTGGGTGGTCCTCCCCACATCTCCTGGAATCCTGCAGGGGAGGCCTAACGGTCTGGACTCCTCCAAAGTAGGTCCAAGCAGCCCTGGCTGTGAAAGAAAGCAATTACCTTCCCAGCTTCTCTCTGAACTATTCTCCTCTTCAGCATCTGATTCTTTTGTCTTGATTGATCAGGACAATGAAGCCAAGTTCCCTTTGTCTTTCCTTTCTTCAGTAAAGGGTCACAGATCTTCAATTACACGAAAGTCCAACTGTTCAGAACGTTTTCTGCACTGGAAGGTTAAAGGAGAAACCTCTCTTCAGGCTAGGCTGCAGCATCTAAAGTTCTGCTAAGGATTTGTTTACAACAGATGCTTGCCGTGTTCTGCCAGAGGCTTGAACAGTTCACAGCTTCTCCTAAACATCAATTGTTAGCACAGAAAGCAGATACAGAAAAGCTGACATTTCAGCTCTCACTTTTCAACAAATTGGAGTAAAGAACATTGTCATCTATAATGTGAATTTCTCATTTCCTCTGTACTGAATTTCAGAAGCAAAGTACTGTCGAGCTGAAGTGGTCTCAGATAAAGGATCTCTGGCAAAAATGGTGGCACTCTAAATACAAATTTGGAATGCTGCTCGGGGGTTTCAGCTCTAACTTGGGCAATTTCTCACCAAGCCTGGATGATCGTTTACTTCTTTGCGATATATTAAGCAGTTTGGATTAAACAAAATAAAAGTGACAGGGCAAGTAATATATATTACACAAGATAGTGCTTTCTCAAGCTCAAGTTGTTGTGGCCAAAGATTTTTTTCCTTCTGTCCCATTTTATTTTTCTATTATCATCAGCAAATGTGAAGTCTTCCGCAAATTAAGTCATTCAAGTCCTTTTGACATAACTGACCTCTGTATTTTAAAAAAGTATTGTCTGCCAAATACAGCTCATTCACTTTTAAACTTCTCTGCAAGCTGTAAAGAGGTAAGTATTTACCTATCTCATGTGAAGCTTTCACTCAGCTTCATTTTTGTCTGTCTTATTTCATGGAAGAGTCCTAGGGACAGCACAAATGCTGGAGGAGCATACCCACTGGAAATTCCATACAAATCAGCTCTCAGGCCAAATTAACCTGCATCCACATGAAGAGAAATGTTTTGTCATCTCCTTGGGCTCCTCTAACAGCTTCCTGACACTGTGAAAAGAATTATAATCACAAGGAATAAAATCAGCCACTGAAAACTTAGTTGTCTCTTCTGAACTAGCTGCGCACTCTCCTTAAAAACCTCCATCCCAGCTCATCCCACTCTGAGCTGTGCTTAAAATGAGACAGAGATTACTTTCTCTGTTCACCAATACTAGTGGATGCAAGAAACAAGACTTGGAATTAGTCTCAAGCTTTCCATTAGTATATATGGAAATATATGCGCTATATTTCCATATATGACTTCAACAGTGGCCTGTGTTACTTCATTGTGCATTCAAGCCATACAGGAAACTGTGCTCTGTGTATTGAAAGGGATTCTGTTTTAGGAAACAGTGTATTAGAATGCTATGTTAAAAAAACAAATAGCTCCTTAAATACCCAAACACCTCCTCCAAGTCCTCATGATTGGATAGCACCAGCAAAAATAAATTGTAAGGGACTTAACCACTGTAGTGGAAGTGAATGCAGGAGAATTATTGCATCCATTCCTGAAGTAATCTTAAAGAACCTTAAAAAACTCCTAAAAATCAGCAGTACTGGAGTAGTGAATAATTCCCAAACTATTGCAGTGAATAGCCATATTAATGTGGACACAGAGCCATTGCATTGGGTCATCTGAAAACATCTTGTGCTTTCACTCCTCTTTTCGTGTTTCTGTGATGCCTTATTTCAGTTGTTTATCTATAGGAATGTGGTGCTACTGTGCCTAAAAACAAGGGCTTCTGCTGTTGGAGTTAAAGAATGAGGTACAAAATGACCTGTACCTTAACATGCAGCACAGTTCTGACATGGTGCATGTTATTAGTAAACAAGCATGCAAACAGATGATTTGTCAGTAATACATTAATGCCTCTGCCTTAAACTGGCAGAGATATTCCCAATTTAACTTGTGTCTCCCATTCACAGGCAAAATCACTCTCTTTAATAGGAGACAGGGAGGGCAGTGTCATACTTGAGTTTCCCAGAGGCCGGCAGAGGCACCGGGGTACAGCTTTCCTGTTGTGGGAAAGGACAGCTCACCACGTGCTCTTCAAGGCAGTATTGCAGCCCAGCAATTAAATTTCAATTTGCCTGAGAGTCTGACATTCATTTACAGTGTCACTGTCTGGTCATACAAGCAGAGTAGGAATGGGAACAGTTCCTTGCATTCTGCCATACCACAGAACCTCTGTTCTTGACCAATGAGGAATAAAATGTGATGGGGAGAAAATCAGGAATATTTCAAGTGGCATTTTCTTTATGGTTGCAAGAAGAGTGATATAAGAAAACAGGAACTTTTGACTGGTTTCTTTGGGTTGCTAGTAAGCTGGCAACTAGATCTCCTAAAGCTTAGGACATTTTTCTTTACATATTTACATTTTTCTCTAGTTATTTACCTAGGAGCAAATACATATTTCCAAGTTAATATTGTAGATGTATTCATATTAATGTAAATTAATAGACTCTGTATGTGTCTCTTGATATCAAAAGCTTGTTCTCATAGTTCTCATACTGGGGAACAAGGTGCTTAAATGTCCTCCTGTGTATTCTGAAGACTCTAGTAAGGTCCAGAAGCTGGGGAGATAACCCGGCTGGGGAGAAGTTAATGCTGGCAGAAATCTGATTCTAGCCATGCTTGCCCTCCTGTTCCATAATGTACTGTCACTGCGTGATGAGTGAGAGGAGAAGATATTAGTGCCAAGGAAAGAGTGAATTAGCATTGCATGAAGCAGGAGATTGACACTTCAGGATGCAACTTTACTCTAACTGATTTATTTACCAAAAGATAGACATTACTGAGTTGATTTAATTTTGGTGTTCTGCCTTCACAGACACCACCAAGAAAACCTGTTTATCAACCTGTCCCCACCTGAGGAACCTTCTGCTCCACTTCATATGGACTGCTTGTTTCTGTGTCTCCTTGCAGAAAAATAATGGCTATTGGGTCACAAGGTCTAACAGAAAACCACCACCCAGACACGTGGAACCAAGTACATTTAGAATGTCAACTCTTTTACATCCACTGCACATTCTCATTTTGAGAATTAACTTAGGTGACTTAATCTTATAGGCTTATGATAACCTGGCATTAAGTAAGATTTTCCCCAAAATACTACTTAAGTGCTTAAAAAACTGGCTTTGAAATATGGTGCAAGTTATCAGTGCTGACAGCCTAATACGAAGTCATTAACAGAGCCGTGCAACAAATTGTGAGGGACTTAAAAGTGCAGGTAATGGGTTAAATACTATATCGAGTAAAAAGTCTGTATTTTATGAAAGGTGTAAACTACCAGACACCTGTAGAATGACATGCAGAAAATAACCAAAGATACATAGTCTATTCTGAACAGGGGTGCTAATGACTAAAGGAAGCATATGTATTCAACACAGAAAGTCATTCTAAAGAGGAGGGCAGGAGGTAATTCACAGGAAGGACGTGGATCTGTTAGTCCAGAGGAGGCCACAAAGATGATCAGAGGGCTGGAGAACCTCCCATACAAGGACAGGCTGAGAGATTTGGGCTTGTTCAGTCCAGAGAAGAGAAGGCTCCAGGGAGATCCTACAGCAGCCTGCCAGTACTTCAAGGGGTCTACAGGAAAGCTGGGGAAGGGCTCTTCATCAGGGAGTACAGGGGCAGGACAAGGAGGAATAGTTTTAAGGTGAAAGAGGGGAGATTTAGATGAGATATCAGGATGACATTTCCTGTGAGGGTGGTGACGCACTGGCACAGGTTGCCCAGGAAAGCCATGGATGCCCCATCCCTGGAGGTGTTCAAGGTCAGGCTAGGTGAGGCTTTGAGCAACCTGAGCCAGTGGGAGGTGTCCCTGCCCATAGCAGGAACTGGATGATCTTTAATGTCCCTTCCAACCCAAACCAGTTTATGATTCTACATTAGCTAGAGGAAGAAGTACCATGTGTCAATGACTAGTTAAAGGTAAAAGGAGCTAGAGTTTGTAGCCGTTGAATTCAAGAGACTGAAGAGCTGTACTGCCCTGAATGGAACTAGATAAATACAGTTCTAGGTAAACTCACACACCTGAGCACTGCAAAGAATCTGGAAGCTGGAGGCGGTGGCATGAGGATCTTTACAGTGACTGAGGAGCCTCCAAAGGGCCAGCAGCAGATTGTGGTCCCTGGAGAGCAGTAGCAAGGGACAAATTAACTCATGGCCAGTGGCAGAGTCAGGAGCCACGAACATGAAGCACCACCCTGTTACCTTTGAAAAAAACACAGCTGCACATACAGGAGTTAAGGTTTTAAGCTGCCTTATACCTTCCAAAGTTTAGTACAAATTCCTTTTACAAAAAAGGTGGATGGAAGGCACCTAACATTTATCCAAGTATTACAAAAGCATAGTAAGGGGGAGAACAGTACAGCAGCACAGGACAGACAACGGCCGAGGTAGGGAAGGTGAAAAGCTGACTACAACAAGCAGTAACACTATTCATGTAAGAGTAGCAAGAGATGCCAGTTCTCTACTATTTAGGAACAGTAATAGATCTACTTACCGCATTAATTAGTAATGCTTGAAATCAATAATACATAACAGAATAATGGATCTGAGAAGCCGGTGGTGCATAGGAAGCTTACTTCTAAAAGTAATTTGCATGAACATTAGCATTACAGCTAGTCAGAGAATGGATAATCTTGCCTTTGCAAAAACTGATATTATATCTTCAAGTGATATGAAAATTATCTTTCTGATTCCCACTGCTCATGACGGGGAAAAACTTCTAAGACAGTTTTCTAAAAAAAAAAGAAAATATCTGAAATTCTGCATGAAATATATTTAAAAGCAACCTGCAAACATTTAAGACCTCAAAAGTTAACACAAAGGCTGACCATATTACTTCCCTCCTCAAGTCTAAAGGAGGTTTGGTAGGTTCAGGCCCCACTACTCGTTCACTTTCTTTTGTTTTATCTCTTTGGTCCCTTTCTTTTCTTTCTATTTGTGCATTAGAAGTTGCTGTTTCCACAGATTAAAACTTCTGTGTGAGCTCTAACTGGAAATAACAAATGAGGTCAAATTTCTAAAGCAAATTCTATTAATAAAACTGTTTTTTCTTTTTTAACCTGGGCACATTTCCAGAAGTGTTCATAGATAAAGCATAAAATAATGTTACAGAAGGTCTGTAAGAATCTATGTGATAACTTAATATAACTGGTATCACTTAACGTCTATCAAACCTGATAAGGACACGAAGCTTATGGTAACTAAAGTTAACGCACATGCCAAGTTAATTGATTTTAATGGTGGTAGTCTGGTAGATCAAGGCATGGTTATCTTTAACAGGCCCTTGTGTGGTTGCAACTCGGGAAGCCAACTGTATCCTGTGCTGCAGCAAACGAAGCCTGACCAGCAGGAAGACAGAGGGAATTCTGCCCCTCTACTCTGCTCTCATGAGACCTCACCTGGAGTACTATCAGTGCCACAGACCTCAGCACAGGAAGGACATGAATCTGTTAGAGCAAGTCCAGAGGAGTCCATGAAGATGATCCAAGGTCTGGAGCACTTCCCATATGAGGACAGGCTGAGAGTTAGGCTTGTTCAGCCTGGAGAAGAGAAGGCTCCAAGGAGACTTCGTAGCAGCCTACAGGAAAGCTGGGGAGGGGCTCTTAATCAGGAGTGCAGGACGGGATGAGGGGGAACAGTTTTAAGCTGGAAAACGGGAGATTTAGATGAGGTATCAGGAAGAAATACTCCTGAGGATGGTGAGGCACTGGCACAGGTTACCAAGAGAAGTTGTAGATGCCTCATCCCTGGAGATGTTCAAGGCCAGGTTGGATGAGGCTTTGAGCAACCTGATACAGTGGGAGGTGTCCCTGCCCATGGCAGGGGATTTGGAACTGGGTGATTTTTACGGTTCCTTCTGACCCAAACTATTCTATGATTCTACTATATGCCCATTTCACTAACAAAGATCCTTGCTAAACAAGTAAATAAGTAAGAGCACTCAAACCCAAGAGGTCTGGCTATGGTCCGCTGAAGCGGACTAAAGCATGCTCTGGTAAAAGCAAAAAATCTCATGTGAGTTCAGTCATAAGAGTGCCGGCCATCCCTGAAAAGACACCTGTTAATCTTGGAACAGTAGGTGCCAGAGCAGGGTTGTGTTCTTTCAGGAGTCAGTATATGAAGAGAAGCATCACTTTATATAGTATTGTATGTACTAATCTACCAGTTCAGAGGTTGCCATCCTAAGGGCTGGAGCCAGTGCATATAACTGGAAGAAATTAACAGTAAGACGGCCTCAAAAAGTTACACTCTATTTAAGTAGTGTTCTGTGAAAGATTGAGAGTTCAAGCAGCAGTTCATTTACCCAACTTTTGCTGTCCTTGTTGCAATATAAATATTACATTAGTGATGAAGTAATTGCTTTTCTCACCCTACTCAGTTCTTACTCATCCCTCCCCCCCAACCCACTTTCCTCCTTTTCTTCCTTCCTTTCTCCCAACTGGGATCTCTTTTATTCCTTTTATTTCTCCTTTCTTCATTTGGATATGTTTCAGTCTCTGTAGAAGAATAAATACTTACTTCTGTAGGAAATTAGAAAAGCACAAAAGCAAGGTGTTTTTCTTAACAGGGAGGTGGTGGCCCACATCTGCAGCAAGCTGATCTCTGGAAGGCTAATTGTCATTGCTTGGAGTAATGCAGAGTTCTACATCTGTCAGTCCCAATCTAATTTTGCGTTCAAGAGTTCTTTGCACACACAGCAAAGTACACAAACTGTGTAACAAGACCTTTAAAAAGCTTTCACTGCAGGATTTACAACAGATTTAAAGACTTTGTTAAGTAATGAAGGAAGCCTCCCTTCTACAGGGTGACTTTACTTAATGGGGTGAAACCAAGGAAAGATGGTTTTCCTCCACAAAATAAAACCATATTCCTGCATGTTGCTGCATGTAATGCACTAGTTGTTTTCAAATCATTTGGAAAAGCCTACACTTACTCAAGCTTAAACAAGGTCCATACCCAGTGTTAGAAGAAAATAACTATATGGAAGCTATTTCATAGAGAAAGCTGTTTTGTTAAATAGATATTGACCAGGTTATTTGTAAAGTAGTTCTAAAATAGCATCGTTCCAGTTTTAGAAGCTAGATAAGGAGAATGGAGGTATTTTGTTTTAATAAATAGTTAAGGAGAGCTTTGGTGGTACTTAGCAAACCACAACAGAATCTGTTTTACAGTCTAATACAGTCCAGTGAACACTAAACATTGAAACTGGGTTTGTGTGTGTTCTCCCTTCATTTGATTACATCGTTCAAGCAAATGCAATCACAGCAAGATTAACTACCTTCTGCAATAAGACATAGGGCTCAGGCAGAGACAGCTGTTAAAGCTTCATCTCTTTCACGAGCAATTAACTGTTTTCAAGTAAGAAACACCCTGTAAGGAAGGGGTGGGGGACAGCTTGTTCTGCACAAAATAAGAGGGCAAATTCTGACTTCTTTGAATACAGTTTCATTTGAAAGCATTGACAAGGCACAATACCTTTATTTACCACCTATTTATCACTTGACAAAACTACAGTGCCTTTTCTCCATCTCTTCTGCAGCAGGATATCCAAGGTACATTTGTCATTTTATAGGAGGTATGCTCTAACTTAAAGAGAGCCTCAACTAAGAAAGACTTTCTGGTATAGTACAGCCAGAAGTATTTTAGCAGAGAGCCTAAGCTTTTCTAAAGACTTTTTGCCCATTCATTCTTTTATTCTAGTTCTCATTCTCTGCAGCCACCTTTCTCCTTACTTTGTCATCAGCTGCAATGAAAGACACACAAGAACATTCTGTATCTATAGAAGAACAATGTTCTCCTGTTGTACCTGTTCTTTCCCTTAATGCAACCTGGGGAAGCCCATGTTTCCCATTTTTCTTTACCTTGCTCCTACTTTGAAAGCAATGTCTGATATAATCGCAGTTGTAGACCTCTTTATGACTTAGTGTGAGCAATTCTCAGTGCTAGAAAAGCAAGTTACACCATGACTTACTGACCATTCACTAGTACAATTAGATTATCTGTTAGATTACGATTAATCACAAAGATCTCTAGGAAATCTAATTTTGAGAAGCACATGCTATTTCTGTTACTTCTCCAAGCCACCTGCTCTAGTGCAGCTGGAAATGGTTCAGCTATTTTGAAACAATCTCGTAATGTTTTTTCTAGCCAGCTTATCAGTTTGATTGTAGCAAGAGGAAAAAATGGCAGAAAATAATTCCTTAATTATCAGAGAAAAGATTGAATACCCTGGCAGTACTGATCAGGAGAGCTGGGAAACACAAACCATCAGTGAGGAAAACCATCTCATAATTACTCACCCTTTAAGGAAGTTCCTTTGTTTGGATTTGCAGCAAGATTTATGGCACCTTTATGGGCTGTCTGCTTTAGCAGAGAGGCCGAGAACCGCTGCTGTAATCCATAGTAAGCATCAACAATTGTTTCGACTCCTTCTCAAATTGGACAATACTGTAGAATGTTAAGCTGTAAATTTTAACTAGCAAAGAGCATGCCAGTTGGTCTTTTTGTTGAGGATCATGGGGCACTCTCACCAGATTCAAGACTAGTTAGTGAAGAAAAGTTTGACGTGAATAGCCTTTCCTAAGCAGGGCTTCGTTGTAAAGGCTCTGACTTTAACTCAAGCCACTTAAGATGACAAGTTGCAGAGACTTGTACATAGCGACCCCCATCACCTGAACCCTGAAATTCAGGGCCAGTGACCAATGCGGAGAGAGCTTACTTCTTCCAGCCTTTCAAAACACAAGGATCCCAGGGGAATACTGAGCATATTACTGTGATAGAATGACATGACTGCAAATCACAGAATGGTTTGGGTTGAAAGGGATATTTAAAGCCCATCCAGTCCAATCCTCCTGCAGTAAGAAGGAACACCTTCCACTTTTTCAGGCTGCTCACAGCCCCATCCAGCCTGACCTTGAATGCTTCCAGCAATGTGGCTTCTACCACCATTCAGGGCAGCCTATTTGATATAAGCAGGATACGTAACATTGTCTATTTACTCATCAAGTAATGTTTGATACAGAATTAATGTTTTATATACAGGAAAAGGGTTATCACCAATTTGGGTTTCATATATGAATCAAGTGTAGTTTATATTATACAACAGTGATTTCTAATCTGAATAAGAGCTTCACAAGATAAATAGATGAATTCTTTGCAAATATATTATTAATAGAATTTAATGTAAGTCTTTATATGACAATGGAGCCAGTATTTCTAACAAAACTCACTGCAATAATGTGAATTATTTTTCAAAGTCCCCTAGAAAGCCAGCAGAAAACCCCAGAAAAGGCCAGATCGACCTCTTTTCACATAGAATGTTTTTAGGCATGTATCACCAGTGGAAGTTTAACTGCACCAAGCTCATTCATAACCGTTTTAGCAAATTAGTGCTATTTGTTTGCAAATGTAAGAGAACAGGAAGAGAACTCAAAATACAATTCTCAGCAAATTAAATTGGTGCAAAAAGCTTTGTGCCAGGAAACAGCAAGAGCCAGCAGCTCCCCCAGGGACTGGGAGCCAGACACAGGAGCACAACCAGAAGAACAGGGACCTCCACCAGCCAGGGCCCAACCCCACTGGTGTCAAATTAAAAAGTCATATAAAGATCAGACATACTAAGGATAGCAGGTCAAATTACTTTAAGGAGCAGGTATAGAATTAAGCCAAGAAACCAGAGTCAAGACCAAAAAGACATAGGAAGACAAAACCTATAGAGTAACAGCATACTCGCAGAAAAGCTCCATAAGGAAGCAAGTACCCAGGGCTGGGCATAAATAGAGCTCATAGGTGGAAGGTGGAGGCAACGGTGATGCTGGTCTGGGCAGTTAATGCCTGTTACTTCCACAAGGCTCTGACACTTTGAAAACACTCTTGTTTCCCCTGGGAGCAGCTGATTTAGTGATATCTACATAGCTATTATTTTGGCTTTTCTTGACAGACTTATCAAGGTAAAAGTTAAAAAGAAAGCATCTCTTTCAAAGTTCCAATTTGGTCACACAAGCTTGAATTACATCCCCAAACATTCCTCATGTTGCATCTAAGTTCACTGTGGTTTCTCTTCATGTTCCTGATGTGAATGATATTTAAGTTATTTTCAGCTTCTTTTTTACTCTCTGTAAGCTGGACTTTAACAAGATGTCAGATCAAATAGGCATGAGGCTGTTCATGTTTCCATTCATTTTATCAACAAAGCAAGAGTGCTCTGAATCAGGGAGAGAACAGATGGAATGTCAACACCATACAATGAGCACCAAGCAGAGATGATAGTTTGGACTGTGGAAGCAGAATGAAGACGTTGGTACAACACTTCTTCCCAGCTCATTACTCCTGCTGAGCACTGCTTTTCAGTAATGCTAACTATTCTAACCATAGTGCTGTGCTTTGTTCTGTAACTTCTTTTGCTACTCCTAGCTTCTCTGCATAGCACAATAGCACACGGTATAGGCACACTAAAAATAAAACAGATAGGGATAATAGTCAAGAATCTGCACTACCTTGTGCTCTTGAATCTCCCTAGGTTGGACGCATAAAAATTCCAGCTCTGGGGAAGGGATATGAGTAGCATGTTCTGCCATGCCCTTTGGGATATTCTTTAAAATAGAAAGAGATCTGGCCCTGTTGATTTAAGGTTCGTACAGCAGGGCTACTGCCACTTCCCAGTCAATCGAATGGCTGCAACTGAGCACAGGCAGGGAAAAATGTTTTCAGCTGTCATAAGGTGTGAGGATTGGGATCACACGCTGTTCAGGCACAAGTCGTGTGCAGAGCCAGCTGTACCAATAATCACTTGAAAATTAAATTGCAAGAGCAGTGGGGCCTGTGTAGTCCTGCGAGACCTCCGTGAGACAGTGCAGTTTTTCCAAAATAACCTGGGTTTGTGCAAGTAGGATATTTGTGTAGCTGTGGATTCTCTGAAAAAAATTGTGTTGGGTTGTTTTTTTTTTTTTTCTTTTCTTAAGATAAATGAATCAAATGTCAGGGCACTGAGTGACTATGTTTTAACAGCACTAATCAACCTCATCTAGGACCCCAAACCACTCTCTGCCCATGGGCCCAGGGGCTCTATTTAAACTCAGTTCTCAGTCTATAGTATCTAAGCTACGCTGTAGAGGTGCTAGTCTCTGGCTTACTGCTGGCCTTAGGTGGCTATTGAGTCTTGTTCTGAGATGCAGGGTGCATTTTTAACTCCATTTTGGGTTGTTCTTGTCTCTGCAGGGTCTGCTGAGCACTCAGTGAGCTGTGTCTGACCCTAGCTGTTCATACTGAACCTGATCAATTTTCCGGTTTGACCTTGGACCTGCACCATCGCCACAACTTGCTGGATAACTTGGATAGTTGATCAAACCTGGCTGCTATCTGTAGGTCTGCCTTGCTCAGGTACTGCAGGTACTACCAGCCTTCTTACTGTGTCTGGCTCCTTGTCCATTAGGGAACAGCTGGTCCTTGCTGCATCCTGACAAAATAAAGCTTTGCAGCTGTAGAACTGATCTGCACAGCTTTTTGAGCATCTTCAGTGATTATATTTCCATTTAATGTAAACTTTCTTGTTAATACTGCTGTTAGCAGTGCCTTACAAGTCACAAAAATCCATTTGCTTGTTCTTCTTAACTGTCCTTCAGGCAATTTTTAGTTTGTTATTTATGTAATGTGCTTCCACATTGCTTCTCAAAGGTACGGTTTTCCCTGCCTGGAAAAGGAGCCAGTTCAGAGAACTGAAAATGCAGCTCAAGTGAGTACAGAAAGCTGATGGATGCTGAGTGTGAGGGATGATACAGCTCTATCCTGGCTTCTTTAGATATGCCTGTAATTACTTGTAGCCTTCTCCCTAGCTGTGCAGGAGTCAAACAGTGCCTTTGGGCACTTTAACTGCTTCTGAAAGTAATTACAGGGTAATTGTTTTAGTGAAGATCTCTAATTTATTTGAGGTAGCCCTTGTGGTCAAATCCCAGGAGTAAAATAATTACAGGACAATCCATATGGCATTGGATTACTATGTGAGTGTTTTGACTGTGTTTGTCTTGCCTTAAAAATGAGAGAAGGCAAAGGTTTGTCGTGGAGCACTGTGGGACAAACTGCAACTCTAATGTGACTGTTCCTGTTGTATCAGTTGGATCCTACCACACTTTATGAGGGAGGGCTGCCAGGCCAGATGCTGTTCTCATAAAGCAGGCTACTAAGGAAAGGGAAGTAATAACATTCCCTTCTCCTCAGTGCAACATTTCTCACTACAGAATGAACTCTTTTTAGTGAGAAGCTGTAAAAGTCTGCAAAGGTCAGCAGGTTTGCATTCTAAGAGTGTCAAAAAAGGAGGTTTCCTCCCACCCAAAACCATATAGAGGACAGACAAAAAAGTCAGGAAGGCAAAATCTTCATCTTGTAGTTAAAAAATGGGGCATGAAGTGAGTAAGAGCTGTGCAAAGCCATTTGGGAAGTCCATCACAAAAATACAGGCTGCCTGAGTCTCAGCCTGGTTCAGAAGACCTGCCTGTGCTTGCTTGCCCAGGAGGCCGTGTTCTTCTCGAAAGCAAAAAAGAAATTCTTTCTGCTTTGTGGGTGCTACCAGAGAGAACGTAGGCTGTTCAGTAGCAGAGGCTGTATTTGTGGTGTGAAATTTCTGAGGGATAAAAAAAATAAAAGCAGAACTCTAGCTGCTGGTTATAACTGCCTGGGAGCGCCTGATGCAGCGGTAGGTACAGCCCAGTCAGATGGGGACCACGGCAGCAGAAACTACAGCAGCATAATTATGCAAAATAAACCAGATGCTATTTACAGCATGTGGAAATAATCTGTTAGCCTTCAGAGATATTACTGGTAATTATCTCAGGTGCTGTTATAGGAAATATTTAAAGTGATTCAGTCAATGCTGTCTGACTCTACCAGATACCTGAGAAAGGGCAAGAAAGGAAAATTATAGAATAGGATCATAGAATGGTTTGGGTTGGAAGGGACCTTAAAGATCATTCAGTTCCAACTCCTCTGCCATGGGCAGGGACACGTCCCACCAGACCAGGCTGCTCAATGTCTCGTCCAACCTGGCACTGAACATCTCCAGGGATGGGGCAGCCACAACGTCCCTGGGCAACTTATGCCTGTGCCTCACCACCCTCATAGGAAAATATTTCTTCATAATATCTAATCTAAATCTCCCCTCTTTCAGCTTAAAGCTGTTACCCCTTGTCCTATCCCTGTACTCCCTGATAAAAAGTCCCTCCTCAGCTTTCCTGTAGCTCCTTTCTGTACTGGAAGGCTTATATAAGGTCTCTCCAGAGCCTTCTCTCCTCTAGACCGAACAACCTCAATTCTCTCAGCCTGTCCTCATATAGGAGGTGCTCCAGCCCTCTGATAATCTTTGTGGCCTCTTCTGGATTCACTCCAACATATTCTATTTTCCTCTTGCCTTCTGGGGATTCAAAAATTGGTTTTCAGTGTAGGACTGGTGTATCAAGTAAGCTTCTTTTGGATCAGTGTAAAGTAGAGTCCAACGACTAGGCAGGGAAATGGCTTTTTTAATTTCTCCCCTTGGTTCTGAAGTTCTTACAGCCTAAATGTTGTTCCACCTTCTTGGTATTTGGTTGTGAAACCACTTTGGCCACACAAGGAGCTGCTTTTTTTCACATTGTTTTGTATACTATTTACGTGATGAGTAATCTGTCCTGGAACCATGGTCATAGGAATTTATGTTTATTTTGAATCGCCAGTCTTTCTAGTGCATCAGGCTAGCGTATGTCAAAGGATTCTGCTTCAAACTTAGCCTTCATGCTGTTCTCTAGCTTCCTTAGAGCCTGTTTGTACCCTTGCATCCTTTAAAGGCAAGGGCCTCTGCGAGATAGGTGGCCTTTGGTGCTTCCATTTGGGAGGCAGTGCCACAGTTTGTACATGATTTGTTCACCTGCTCTCAGGAAGCTTTAAAGCCTTCTGCTCTGTGAGAAACACTTTCCAGGTCCATCTCCTATCACAACACCAACAGTCCTTGGCAGAACTGGTCCCTGGCTTCTCCTCTCGTGCTTTAAGGTCCCAGTGCCCTGTGTGCGGGATCCAGAGATAGAAGGAGGCTGTGCAGACCCCAAACGGTGCTTTGACATCGTAGAATCATAGAATGTTTTGGAATCATAGAATCATCATAGAATGACTACAGCTATGACTGTGCAGAAGGACTGACATTCTGCAAGGTGCCGTATGACCTGTCTTCTGTAGCTGCTGCTTGGAAAAAATACGTATTCCTGGCAGATCCAGGAGCCTGGAACCCATGTCTATAGCTGCTGTATAGACTGCTCCTGAGCCTGTGCAACTGTGAATGGACTTCGTCATGCAGCCTGAGGAATGTCTCTGCCAGCTGTACCCTGAGGCCTCAAGTGAGACCATCTAATGTCTCTGAACTGCTGTCCTAGTCCAGCACAAGTCCCCAGAGCCCCTGCTTGCCAGGTTCCAATTCCATCTTTTGTAGCAAAGAAATGACTATTAGACAGCCAGGTCTGACATATGGAAAAGTAGGATCTCTTTTTGTTAAAGAACAGGAGCAACAAAGCTGGTGAAGGGGCTGGAGAACAGGCCTTATGAGGAGCGGCTGAGAGAGCTGGGGGTGTTTAGCCTGGAGAAGAGGAGGCTGAGGGGAGACCTCATTGCTCTCTATAACTACCTGAGGGGAGGTTGTAGAGAGGAGGGAGCTGGCCTCTTCTCCCATGTGACAGGGGACAGGACGAGAGGGAATGGCCACAAGCTCCACCAGGGGAGATTTAGGCTGGACATTAGGAAAAAATCATTCACAGAAAGGGTAATTGGGCACTGGAACAGGCTGCCCAGGGAGGTGGTTGATTCACCTTCCCTGGAGGGGTTTAAAAGACGAGTGGATGAGGTGCTAAGGGCATGGTTTAGTGTTTGATAGGAATGGCTGGACTTGATGATCCAGTGGGTCTCTTCCAACCTGGTTATTCTATGATTCTATGATCTGCAGAATTGCAAGTAAGCAAAATCAGGAGTATGCCCTAAGTAGTTCTTTGCAGGACTACGTCACCTTTCTATCAAATCTTCAGAGTTTTGAAAAGACAAACTCTTGCGTGTTAAAAGTGAGCATAAGTTGCCGATCCTCGTGTATTGCTTTGGGCTTGCTGCTTTTACCAGTTTCCCTATCTCTGGCAGTCCTTGTGCTCTGTGTGAGTGCTGTGAGTTATTTTTGTGCTGTGTGGTGTTGTGTGTTGGCAAACTGCAGTGGAGTGGGACTGATGGTGCCAGTACAGCAGTTCCCAGTGAATCTCTATTTGCATTCCTTGTAAAGTGCTACTGCTGCCTCTGCAGGATTAAATTCCCTTTCTATTTTTATGTGATTTTCCAGGGCTGTAGTTAATATTAACTGACAGGGCCAGCTGAGAATCTTGGGATTTCCTATTACAGATAATTAAGGAAAATACTAATTCATGCACAGACAGATGCCTTGTAGTAAAACGCCCTGCATGAATATCATTGCCTTCACTGCTAATTCTGTTTCCCACCGATGAGCGACTCTGTCTTCTAGTATAAGATGCTAGAGCAGGTAGCAGGTTTTCTAGCAAGCAGACATGTAAAGAACGCTGCAGAGAAGCTCTGATTCTTATTTTTTTCTCTAGTGTTGCTTTTATCAGCCAGTTGTCCTAAATGGTTCTGTATCTGGAATACATGAGAGCTTACATTTTACGCTTTCTTAATGGAGCTTGGCGACAGATCTGGGAGGAGGACTGACATTCACCAAGAACTTTTCCAGTTCACCTTAGTTATTACCAAATTGGTGTATGGTTCCATATGAGATTAGAATCGAGCTTCTTGTTTTGTTCAAAAGAGATATTGGCATCAGGGAGCAGCAAGAGCAGGCTGCTCTGCAAAGCAGGCAAGCCAGCAGCTGAGGAGGATGGTGGGGCGGGCAGAGGAGGAGGAGGCCTCGCCAGTCCCACAAGATTTTTGCAGGAAGAGCAGAGCAAGGCCAGTGGCAGTAACCAGGCATGGCCATGGTCATGATAAGGCACGTCCAAAGTCTAATGAGAAGGAAGAGTCAAGATTCACATCAGTAAGGCAGGTTATACATAGCGAGGCTTGCCTACAACACAGCTCAAGATTAGAGGCTGCACTTCAGACCTGCTCAGCCAGCCCAATGTGAGAATCTGAACAGCTTGAAGTGGAGGAAGCCTTGATGAGCTTCTGATAGATCTTGCATGTGAGCCTGAGCAAAAGGCACTCAGACACGGGTGGCCGGCCACAGAGCCTGGTGGTGCACTCACACAGCAGTGGGAAACCGCTCTAGGCTTGCCCTGTTCTCGAGCGGCTTCCTAGATAGGAGGCAGGACGCTGGGTCAGATGAATCTACAGTCTGATATAGGGCAGCCATTGTTATGGTGATGTTTTAAACCCTTTTGGCCTCAGAAAAATCTGAATTTTGACAAAGATGAACAGGATTTCAAAATTCACCTGAATGAGCTGCCTCAGGTTGAGCAGGTTTGAAGCGTTAAGACTTCTGTAAAATAGTATTTCCTTATTAGTTGTCAGCATAAACATGTAACCAAGTCTTTGAAGAAGAAGGTAGCTGTGTTCAGAAGCACAAAGCTGGCCTCTTTAACTTCTTGTGGAATAGATCTGTTTCCTGGGAGACTGGCTGTTTATCTAGTCAATTGAAAGATCTGATAGCTTTATCTCTGTTCTCTAGGAAGGAATGAGCTGGAGTCTCCTGACTCATAACTTAACAACAAGCAAAAGGGTAAATGTTGGTTGTAACGTGTCTGAGTACAATGAAATGTGAATGGAGACGAAGATCTGTGCTTGGCTTTCACCTTCTCAAGTGTCTCCTGGCAGAGGGATATGAGAGCATCTTCACTGGAGTCACACCAGTTTGCTGTCACCTGACCGCACGAGGTACCACAGGGATGCTGTGGCAGGTCTGGCTTTTACTGCCCTCTAACCTGATGAGGAGCTGGTTTGAGTGTGCAGACCTGGGCCACCAACACCCTGCCTGCAGTGCACCAACTCAGCAGAGTTACTACTTTGAGGGAAAAAAAAGTCTTTTTGTTTGTAAACCTCAAGCCTCATCTGAGGTCAAGGAAACACAAAATTGTGGCCTGAAGCAGATCAGAGGTTACACTTCAAACTCACTTAACCTGAGGCAGTTTATCTGGTTGAATTTTGAAGTCCAGTTCTTTTGTGTCCAGGTATAAATTTGAGGGCATTTTGGATGAATCAAAGCTGCTAGCAGCTATGCCTAACAATAACTTTCTTGTGCTGTAGTGAAAAATACAGACTAGATTCCTGGACTTTAGCGTGAAAGACAGGAAATCAGTACAAATAAACAGTGTAAATTCAATATAGCTTGAATGTACTTGGTTGAGGTTGTTGAGTGCCCTTTAAAACAACAGACTCCATTGCAGCAACTTGCTTTTCTAGCCACGTTGTGCTTCTGCTTTTATCTAATTTTGTAAGTTCGTACCTCAGCACGGTTAACCCTGATCATAGTCTTCCTGATACCTATTAAATGAACTGTGTTTTACCAAGCTTTGTTTCCAAGACCCTTCAAAAACC
Source organism: Clamator glandarius (assembly GCA_033459285.1). Classification (NCBI taxonomy): domain Eukaryota; kingdom Metazoa; phylum Chordata; class Aves; order Cuculiformes; family Cuculidae; genus Clamator; species Clamator glandarius. The sequence goes on along the minus strand of JAUNZM010000165.1, from coordinate 817,830 downwards.
CCAAAATATATATTTTAATTTTTTTTGTCATTTGCAAAAATTTTTTGCTATTTGCAATTATTTTTTGCTATTAAGTAGTAGCAGAACAAAGGCAATCCATGCACCTCCAATTTGCTACTAATTCTTCATCTCTTCTCCCTTGGAATACTGCAAAAACAATGTCTAAACAAGCAGACTTTTTCTATTGATCTGAATAACACATTGAGTGTTGAGATTTGTATTTTCTGTTCACGCATCCCCACCTACAGTGTGGATGTTACAGAGAATGAGGTGTTGTGGGCTCTGATTTAACCAGCTAATATTATAGAGCTAATGTTAATATATTTTAATGTATAGGTGTTGCTGTGTGTATATATATTATGTCATTTTCAAAAAGTACATGGGTCACTTGGCACTTACTTGGATAGGTGGTTTATCACGGAATCATAAAATAGTCTTTGTGCAGACCCCCTCAAGAGGTCTCTCATCCAACCTCAAAGCAGCGTCAGCTCTAAAGTCAGACCTGATTGCTCAGGGCTTTATCCAGTTAGGTCTTGCAAACCTCCAAGAAGGGGACCGGACAGCCTTTCCGTGCAACGTGTTCTCCTGCCTGCCGAAAAGGTTTTTCTGTATTTGCAGCTTGAATTTCTCTTGTTATTACAACTGCTATCATATTTTAAAACAGGTATGTTGGACCGTAGTCCAGCTGTTGAATTGGGAGTAATGTCAGATGCAGGACACGACACTGAGAACCAGTGTGGGCCACTGGTGAGGCGCTGCTGACGGGGACAGAGGCTGATGTCTGCAAAATCCGTGCCCTGGTAGGGATACAGGAGGCCCTGCTCATGTGGTTCTTAATAGCAGGTGGAGCTCAATGTCTGTAACTCAGCCAAGGCAGAGGCTGTTACAGAAGCAGTGCTGTGATACCAAAGTACGCCAAAGTAAGAGATGCGTTTGTAAAAGTTGTACTGACTGGGTCTTCCATACTTAGTTTTCCTAACAAGTCTTGCACATCTTCCTCCCCTGCAGTCTAGGCATGATTCTTGTCTGTGTCTGCCGCTGCTCTTATCTTTGTGGAGGAGCAAACCCAGCATGAAATGGATGTGCTCTTCTTTCATTGCAGCCCAAAAGGTTCTGAATAGCAGTCTTGGAACAGAGCGGGCTTGTTGACTTCATTCTGCAGCTGCATGACAAATCTACCTCTAAGCATGCAGCTTCAAGAAGACAGCACAGCATCTGTTCGCATAAACGATAGCTTTTGGTGTGCCTTTTTTGGAAATAATAAGAAATCTAAACTGCTGGGTTTAAATGGGAACTTAGAAACAGGTGACTTGCACTCCCCTCATTTGCCAAGAAAAGCTTCCCACTTATCTTTGACAAAGGAATGGATGGATTATACTCAATTTCAATTAAATATTTTCACTCCACATGTGGATAAATTAACATCTAATTTACAAGAAGCTTTAATCCTGGTATAATAATTATATCCTATTATGTGAATCTCTGTTTAGTCAAGGTGTGAATACAAAGTCTCTGATTTTTATGGGCTGGTTCTTTCTGTATGCATCTCTTTCTATATGCATTTGCTTGTCACCATGACAACTTCCTATCAGTTTGTCTGACAGCGTGCACTTCAGAGAAGCTACAGTTAACCCTGGGCCTGAGTGCCGAATACCAAGGAGTAATATCTGAGCAGCTGATTTCCTTGGGCTCATGCAAAGTTCTGCGCTGCTGAAGCCTGATGAATCCATATGTGCAAGTTTAAGAACAAAGAACTACATTCTTTCACCGTATCGTCAAGCTGCGACATACTGCACCTTCTCCAATATCTTTGCATTGTAATTATATGCACAGGTTTGTAAAGCCAGTGTTATGAACATGTTTGTAAAATCAAGGTTTAACTATGACTTAACAGATTTATAGCCTGACTTATAAAAATGGATCTACATTTCCTTTAGAAATTATTCCCTTTATAGCCTAGCTTAGATGTTTTTATTATTGAGTACTGGGATCAGAACTTAATTGGCAAGTATTCTACTACAGAACTAAGCTGCCTTACACCTGTCTCTGTCTGCTCTCCAGTAACCTAGAAAATGCTCCTGCCTGTGCAAGTCTGCCTGATCTGCTCTGTCAGCAGCAATTATTTGACATAAACTTTGGACTCAAAAGTTCTGTGCATTCTTTGATCTGAGATGGCTGGGCTGATACCTTGAGCTGTGCTGTTTTGTGTTGCAGGGTGGATACTCATTGTCATGCTGCTTCTCCACATCACACAGCAGTTGGGTGTTTGCACTGGAACTTGGCAGACTTTACCAAAATAGGCTTCTGGAGAGGAAGCTTCAGTTCCTTGATTTACAGGATGAAGAGCTGAAATTTTTATTTGGGCCATGATTCTATGAGTCTTTGTTCAGCCATATCTGAAAGTGCATCAACATTAAGAGGTGAAACTGAGACAACTCTAAGCCTGCCTGAGATAGTAAAGGTAGTTTCCTAATGAAAGGGGAAGGGCTAGACCTCAGTCAGTGATATTTATTGCCAATTGTTTGGCAAGGCTGTGGTTTAAAAACCTTGCCTGTGTTATTTCCCTGTCGACCTCAGAAGAAAACCCTCGATCATGAATTGTCTTAAACAGAAATACTCACGCCCATGCCCTGAACTAGCTTACATAGGGGAGCTTGAAGGTAGATGGAGAGATTAGTCTGCACAGAGCAGTAGTACTGCTTTTACTTATTGCATTGATTCTGCGCATTCTAACTGGCAGCTGCTGTATCTCTAAATGTACATCATGCATATTACATCCATTCTCGGTGTGTAAAGCTTTGCATCACGTTTGGTTTTTTGAAGAGTTGTGGTTAACTTGCAGATGCACAGTAGTATTGTCTTTTCTTAAACAAAATATCTCAACTATCTTAAAAGCAAATTGTTTTCCCTTGGCTGCATTATCTGATCAGGAAGGCATGTAGAAATATCGTAACTACAAGTATTTTCACCAGAGAAAGAGCTGCTTGTTCCAGTTTTTGCTAAAAGGCCACTGGAAATATCTTATACGAATGATGGTCCTGCAGATGGGCTTATTGCTTCTGGTCTTGCCAATGAAATAAAGCCTTTAAGGAGGAGTTCTCTTGACCTCATCAACATAAAATCTCACAGTAATAGGGTAAGAAAGTTGAGTTTTGTATTGCCCACCAGAAAAAAAGAAGGCACAAAATACTTACCAGAGGGAGAAGAAAAAATACAAAAGAAGACTCCTAACTGTCTCTTACAGAGTTTATTGGCATTTATTCTTTTACAAGTGCTGGCTGAAGTTATGTTCAGAAATACCCATATGACTTACGAAACTGAGCTGGGACAAAACAGTTCAGCAGTACAAGCATCAGGGATTTGTCAGAGTAAACCCATCAGCCAGTTGTGCCACCGATGAGATTTTAACTTCTGGAATCCATGCTAAAATGCATGTGATTGAAAGCAAATGAAGATGTATTAAATTATTTACTTTCTGGCTATAGCTACATTAATGAAATGACTAAGAAAATCATTGGAGACATGTCCCAGAGTCCTCTAGTGAGCCAGAAGTCCAGTGAACCATTTTAATGCACTGCTGCCAACAACAGAATGTATGGCTTGACAATATCTTTAGAGTGATGAAAATGCAATTCCAAGTAGTTAATAATCAGATGGAGTCCTATTTTGAAAGATAAGCATGAAATGTTACATTAACCGTTACATCAAATTATAACACAGGTCTTAGCCTGAGCTGCCAAAAAAAAAAAGCGTTAGCAATGCTAAGGGTAGGTGCATTAATTAATGCTTTATGTGTTCACAAAATGTTTGGTAACTTCTCTATTTACCAGTAGATGTCACTGGAGCCCAGCAGAGAGTTGTCATTAGTTTAAAACATCTTTTCTGCCTAATCAAACCTTTATTTCATAAACAGACAGTATTTGTACTTGTTGTCGTACATCCAGTAAAAATGAAGAACTGCAATCAATGCTCTTTCAAATGTGTTTCTTCCTCTCTGGGCTGCTGAGAACTGTTTGTAGGTAATTCCATGGACTGAGATTTCTGATTTTTTTTTTTTTTTTTCTGTGTGGCATGCCTGACTCTAGCTGGTAATGACCAAAGGGATTATGCAATGCAAAGGTGAAACCAGTTAGCAGTGCCTGTATGATGACTCAGCCCTCGCTTAATCTTCCATTTGGGGGGGCAGAAGGATATAAGAAATCAAGCCAAAATCCCCAGATCTGCAATCTCTTTAGCATATGTTCTGAAAATTACAGAAAGTCTAGGAACCGAATGGGACAGGAAGGACCTGTCAGCCACAGAGCAGCTCTCTGCCAGACCACGATAGCGTTTAGGGAGGAAATCTAGTGGAAGCTATACTTTTAGTGTCTGTAGGTACCTGCCTCTGGAAATAAGCAGTATGGCCTTACTGATGTCAGATGTTTTTCCTACAGTCTTAAATTTCAGTTACTTCTAAATAATACAGAAAATCTATATAATAATGCATCATGAGTTTTATGTGCTCATCCTGTATTTTATGGATGTTCCTCTGAAGATCTGGACTTCCTGCACCTTGCGTTAGGAGAGACAGCAGTGTGCTGAGCAAGCACGGGGTTGTGCTGAAGTAGAGTATGGAAGGAGTTCTTCTGTCTTAATAAACTGTAGCTCTTGTCCGCTGTGTGTTTGCTAGACAGGTGATCAGCAGAGTGATTTTGATTGAAGTGAGCTTTCAGGTATTTGCCGTCTGGAAGGCACCAGAAGCACCAAGCAGACGCCTGTGGTTACCACATTATGTTCTAGCCGCTGTATATCAGATATCAAGAGATAAAAGGAGGGGTTAGGGTGGTTTTCTCCCAGCTAAGGTAAAAGGTTTATTTTTTTATGAAAACCAGCAGGGAGACATTTTAAGCAAGTTGAAGCTGTCTTAGTTTGAGATGAAGTTCAATGCATTCAATACTTTCCCTCAACTTCTTTCAAATGTTTACCAAGAAATGACTGTGCTGCACAGTAGGCATTTGTCTCAGCAATTCAAGGTCACACATCCAGTATAAAACAATAGCACAAGGAGGCTGCTGCAGGCTGATATATTATTAGGATAATAATGTCCTTTCGAACAGTGAATGCACTGTCTGTGCCATTGCCCTTAGGTGTGGCTACATCCAGTAACGAGTAGTTTGTTTGATATGTCTAAGGAACCTGTCAATACCCAGGTTAGTTTTAGCCTTTTGTTATCTCCTTTAGATACATTTCCGATGTGCTCTGCCACCCCTCGTTAACAGGCTCTCTGGAGCGTGCTGTAGGATGATCTTTGGCCATTTCACAGAACATGGTTACATTGCATTCAGCGAACTATGTTAAACACGGACAGGGTTGCTGGTGTAATGTACGGCCCTGGATGTGGCAGGGTCTTGTGCCACAGGCAGAAGATATTGCAGCCTTCTTCACGGCGCTGCACTTTAAGTTTAATAAAGGTGAAATTAATTTGTTCAGGGCTGTGTTCTGTCAGGAAAGTAATGAAATCACTAACTGATATTGTGTTACCTCCTCCCTCTCCAGGAGGAAATCTTAATTGAATTATTTTTTTTTAAAAAAAAATCTTTTTATGAGTGTGATTTGCTCACTAGGACATTCATTCTGCTATGATGTTCAGCGACAAGTCCATCCAGTTCTCACTAGTCCCACAAGTTTTAATTCTCTGTGGATTTTCTTTTCCAGTTGTAGATTACGTTGCTGTCATTAGTGTCCTCACACAACTCTCCGAGTACACACATACTGGTCTTAGTGCAGCGCTTTAGTTGGTTTTGATCCGGTATTGTTGTGCTTTATTGCTTTGTAACTGCTGTGGAAGTGCTTAGTTACTGGCCAAGTTTTAACCTTTCTACATGGTAGAAACAATTACTTGGGAAAAACAAGTCAAAACCAAAAATCTTGTAAATGAAAACTCAAAAGGGAACCGAGAGATTATAGCATCTGCATGTAAAAGAGACACACAAACCTAATAATCAAAAGTAAGAGGACAAAGGTACATAATGTGTAAGTGTTGGTCATGTACATGCCTTTTTTAACTGCTGAGGGAAGCAAGTGAGCAAAATAAGCAACAGAAATGGCTGCTACCCTATTGCCAGAGGAGGAATAGAAGAGGAAAACAAGTCTGACCAATGAAGTCTGTGTAAGAACAAGTTAACGCACCAGTTGCTTGTTGTTTTGTTTCCCCAACAAGCATTTTGGTAGCTTTCCTTAAGGGCTGCCACCATTAAGACAGACACACATTCAATAATAATGTAAAACAATAAGTTCTTAAAAGAAAATTCCAAAAGAAAATTCAGGGAGAGGATGAGGTTAGTTTTGAATGTGGTCCTCGAGTAAGGCTGCAACTGATCTCAGTCATTTGAGAGAGTCAGCCCCTTTTTACTTCATAACAAAACAATGGAAACTTTACCTGACCAAAGAACCTAGACTTTCCTTGCTGCCTTTAAAGTTAGGCTGCATCCTCACTGCAAATGGCTTTTTTCTTCCTGAAACACTTTGGTATGTTGTAAAATCTTCATGGGAAACAGCACAGGTGGTTACTTTCTCAGCAGAGCTTGCTGAGATAAATAGCATGGCAGAATAAAGTTCTGATCTTTACAATTATAACAAGGTGAAAGCTACTTTGCACTTTTCCCACTCCTATTTCACCACAGGTTTTTCCAGTAGACTTGCAGGGTAATCACCTAGGGAGAGAAACTGCACAGCCAACCACTGGGAATTTAGCCGTAGGTGAGCGACTACTGTTGGTTCGTCGAGTAAAACTAGACTTTCCAGAGGCTTTTACATTGCAGAGAGGATGCTGCCTCTCGCATGATTGCAACAGATGGGTGTGCAGGCCAGAGAGAAGGCAGAGGAGCACAACTATTTCTGCTGGCTGCCTGGGTCTGATTCAGTAGTGCCACGATCCACAAGCTCTATTTTTATCACCGAGAACTGGCTCTTTGCTGCACTCCTGTAAGCTTTCCTTGTTTCTGTTCACTGGTGCTTGTTTTAACCTTTCTGTTACTAAACTTGATGCCTTGGTTTCACCGCTTCATATGAGAAGGCAACTAGTCTGATGCAAATACTGAAAAACATGACTCAAAACTGAATAAAGATCCCTTATTTGAATGCCCTTCAGTCTTTCTTCTCAGGGTTCCACGTCAGAAATAAGCCGTACGCTATCCTTTGGGAATACCTCACTAAGAAAAGCCGTATTCTTGACACAAATCACACTTCCCTGTACACTGGGCTGCAGATTTCCCCTCCCTCCCAGCCCTGCACATTCTATTTCATGGTCCAGCCGCTGCAGCCACTCTCACCCACTCCCATGCTGCTGGCAGTGGTGTTGCTGAACTTCCTTGCAGCATGTATCAGTAGTGGTATTAGTGTATAAATCACTAATTTCAGAGCTGTTTCAGAGAGGTTGCCTGAAGCCTGGTAATTAGTTATTTGATGTGCCTCTTTACCCTCTCTTTGTCTTTGCTATGCAAATAGCAAGGGGGAAATTTTAGCCTGAGATGGCAAAGCCCTGAGCGCTCTCGCCCATGCGTGCCCTGTGACACCTGAAGGACAGGAACAGGAGGAGAATGACATTTTGGAAAGAAAAAGCAAAACAAACTGAAACGTTTAGCATTTTAATTGGCACTGATTAGGATGTGAAAGCACTGCAGCAGCTGAGAGTGCAGCAAGAGCAGCAGGGCATCCTCTTCTCCCCTATCCCTTCTCACCTGGAGAAAAGGCGAGCTAGGAAGTACTATAGGAAGCTGAAGAGAACTTGGAAGGTAATTAGTGACTTGGTGGAGACACAGGAGAAGAGGGAAGACGTGAAGGAGAAGATGCTGGGTGGACAGAGAGGCCACTGGCTCTCTTGGTTTTGAGGGGAGTGGTCCGGACATGAGAAGAGCTTTTCCATGAGCAGTGATTTGCTACCTGGCAGTGCTCTGCAGAAGAAGTGGGGCAGTGGGTTATTGTGGGGAAAAAGGAGCGAAGCGTGGATGCCTTATGCTGTTAAGTCTTGTACTTAGTATAAAGGATACCTAGTACTACAGTTCTCACTTCTCTTCATAGCCCCATTTTAACCTGAACTTACTGTCAAATGCTAGTTTTTGTCTGCAAGGCAGCACTAAAAAAACCTTCGTGCCACCTTCTGGAAGGATATGAGTGCATAGGAACTGAGTGGGAAACCTCCCATTTTCCTACTGCATTGCTTCTGTTTTCTGGTGGGAGAGGCAGAGGTTAAAATGTTTTAATGGCTGCCCCAGGACTGAATTGTGTGGAAGGCTCTGTGCTAGGCTACAGCTCATTTTGAAAAGTCTGTTTTGTTCCCCCTGCAGAGATCTTGGCGCAGAAGCTCCACAAGAGAACTGAGGGAGTTCTAGAGTGTATCCAAATAACTGTTCTTCTGTCCTTCTTGTATGTTCCTCCTACTGTTATACTTTTAGCTCCCTTATCTCCAGCTTTATATATTTCAGCTCTCTTTTCAGTACTTTCTGACTCTACTGTAAATAGTAAAGATGCTAGTTTCCCTTGCAGGGGAGATAGTAAAGGAATGCAATGGGAAAGCTGTAGGACTCCCTTTGGCTTTCCCAGAAAAGGTTTTAAGGTGGAAATGTTAAAGTTATGTGGCTGCTTAACTCCCACTGCCATTCTCATGGTGGCAAATACCTGATCAGAGTAAATTTTGTGTTGCTGTTTTGAGAAGTGTTTTGTGTGATTGGGTTCTGCTTTTTTTTTTTTTTTTCTGTGAAGGGAGGTGGCAACTACGAGTAACAGAATTCCAGAAAAGTTGCAGGGTGCCTGTTGAATTCCATCCTCTTTGAGAATTAAACTCACCTACTGCCTTTCAGCTGTTATATGCACTGTCTCAATACTTGCATATTTGAGGTAAACCAGATGAAAATGGAAATATCAAAGCTCAACATGTTAATTGCCAAGCTTATTAAGTTCCAAGGTGTGAAATTTTCAAAAGTATCTGAAGATGCAGAAAAATTGCCCCATCTCTGCTGTTCTTGAACCTAACAACATTTGTTTTCCATCATCATCTAGGTAAAAGGTTTTATTAGACTTACAGGCTTTTGCTGATACCCAGGATTAGATAGGCAGCACATAAATGAGTTTAATTTCTCTGCTGTTAGTCATGTGAAATGCCATCATGCCCATGAATCTGCAGTGGTTTAGGTGACTCTGCATGGAGACTCTACAAAGACTGAGAATACTGTGGGCAATAGGAAGCTAGCCCGGGGGGTGCAGGGCATGTAAGAGATTTGAAGTGACATCCAGTTACTACCACTGTACTGCAAAATTCTCCAGATTACTATCTCAGGGACTTACAGAGCCCAGGCTTTAAGTTAAAACCGTATTTAATTTAAACTCGTGACTTTATACCCAAGCAGAAACCATTTCCAAACAGTTTATTGGTGTCACGTCCTCACTCTGGTCATTTCATTCACTTTTTCTGGATATTGGGATAAACTTATTTTTATGTTATAAATAACTCCATGTAGCCTCACAGTGTTTTGAGCTCTATTAGTATTGTTTTATCCTCTTTGTCTAACAGATCAGTCACCAAATCAGACTTTCAGACACACTGTGCTATGCAAAACTCCAATTGGTTCAGCTATATGTTTTACTCTTGAAGTTTAAATAAACTCATTAGTAATTCTGGTACAAGAATACTCATGGGGGAGGTGGGGGTTGGAAATCTCTGGAGGGCTATGATAAGGTCTCCTCGGAGCCTTCTCCAGGCTGCACAACTCCAACTCTCTCAGCCTGTCCTCATATGGAAGGTGCTCCAGCCCTTAGATCATCTTTGTTGCCTCCTCTGGACCCGTTCCGACAGCTCCATATCCTTCCTATGTTGGGGATTCCAGAACTGAACATGGGACACCAAGTGGGGTCTCACAAAGCAGAAGGCGAGAATCGGGTGCTCTTGCGAGTCAACCACCTCCCTGAGCAGACTGTTCCAATGCCTAACGACCTTTGCCGTGAAGAATTTTTTCCTTATCTCAAGCCTGAATCTCCCCTGGCAGAGCTTGAGGCCATTCCCTCTCGTCCTCTCCCCTGTCACTTGGGAGAAGAGGCCAACACCCTCCTCTCCACAACCTCCCTTCAGGTAGTTGTAGAGTAACAGTCTGCCCAGGGAGGTGGTTGAGTCACCATCCCTGGAGGTGTTTAAGGTGAGGGTGGATGAGGTACTTAGGGGCATGATTTAGGGATAGGTGGGAATGGTTGGACTCGACGATACGGTGGGTCTCTTCCAACCTGGTTATTCTGTGATTCTGTGTGATTCTGTAATAAGGTCTCCCCTCAGCCTCCTCTTCTCCAGGCTGAACACCCCCAGCTCTCTCAGCCGCTCCTCATAAGGCCTGTTCTCCAGCCCCTTCACCAGCTTTGTCGCTCTTCTCTGGACTTGCTCCAGAGCCACAACATCCTTCTTGTGGTGAGGGGCCCAACAGTCCCTCCCCGGCTTTCTTGTAGCCCCTTCAGGTGCTGGAAGGTCGCTATAAGGTTTCCCCGGAGCCTTCTCTTCTCCAGGCTGCACAACCCCAACTCTTCCAGCCTGTCCTCATAGCAGAAGTGCTCCAGCCTTCTGATCATTCTCGTAGCCCTCCTCTGGACCCACTGCAAAAACTCTCTCTCCTTCTTATGTTGAGGATTCCAGAACTGGAGAAGAACACCCCGCCCCCTCAACTCCGCGCCACGTGCCGGGAACTACACCTCCCAGCATGCCCCGCGCGGGGCGCGCCGGAAGCGAGGGGCGGTGGAGCGCGCAGGCGCAGTGGCGGCGGCGCGGCTGGTTGAGTAAGGCGCGCGGCGATTGGCTGCGGGGCGGCGGCGGCGGCGCGGGACGCGCAGGGACGGAAGAAGGAGCGGGGGCAAATGGCGGAGAGATGGTCCCGGGCCCCGTCCCGAGAGCGGCGATAATCCCGGCGCGGAGGAAGCGGCGCCGGAGGAGGTGGCGCCGGGGGACCTAACATCCCCGCCCCGCGATTCGCCGCGGCCGAAGGGCGGAGCGCGAGCGCCGCCACCGATTCGACGCGGCCGGAGCCGTCGCGCCCGCAGCGCCCGGGCCCGCGCCCGCCGCCCGCCGCCCGCCGCACTGACCCGAGGTGGGTAACGGGCGGGGCGGCCTCGCCGGGGCCCGGGGGCCGCTGCCCTCGGCGTCCTCCGCGGCGGGGAGCGCGGGGAACGGGACCGTGCGTGGCCTGCGCGGCGGGCGGGGCCCGCGCCCTGCCGGTGGAGCGGGGCCCGGCCCAGGCTGCCCCGCTGCGGGGGGGAGCTTGGCCCCGTCCGCACCAGGGGCTCGGCCCCGCCGCGCTCCGCTGGGGGCTGCCCCGGGGCTCGGTCCCCCGTCCCAGAGTGCTGCCCCGTTTGCAGCGGGGCTCGGCCTCTCCGTGCACCGGGGCTTCGACTCTGCCTGTACCGGCGAGGGGGCTGCCCAGCTAGCACGGGGCCTCGTCTGTCCTACTGCTAGGGGGCTCGGCCCCTCCGTGCCCCGGGGATTTAGTCCCTCTGTACAGGCGCTTCGGCCTCTCTCCACCGGGGGCTCGGCTCCCCCGTGCACCGGGGCTTCGATTGCGCCTGTACTGGGGGTTTAAGGGGTGGGGGCTGCCCTGCCTGTACCGGGGGCTCTGCCCCTCCGTGCCCCGGGGCTCGGTCTTTGCCCCGGGAGCTCGGCTTCGCCTGCGGCTGCCCCGGGGCTCGGTGTCCCTGTACCGGGGGCTGTTCGCGCGGCGGGAGGGGGCCGGGGTGGGGAGGGAAGTGACATCAGGCCCGGCGGGCTGACCCGGTTCCGCCGCTCCCCCCGCCGCGGGCGGAGGGAGGGGGGGGAGCGGGGGAGAGGAGCTGTCACCGCGGGATTTCGTCAGCCGGCTCTGCCGCCGCGCCTCCCGCCCGCTTCCCCAGCCCCGCGTTATGTAAGGGAGCGGGGCCCGGGATGGCGGAGCGGCGGGCAGGGCTGCGGCCGGGCAGCGCCTCCCCGCTCCGGGCACCGCGATGCGGGAGAGAGCGGCGGGCAGCGCCGACCCCGGCACGTCGGCCGAGTTCTTCATTTCGCACTGAGTGCGAAGCGAGGGAGAGTTGTAAGTAAAGCGTAAAAATCCTGCTGGGTCGACGCTCTCACGCAAGGAAGCGCAGCCGTGCTTCCTGGTTTTCAATCTCGATCTAAGACAGGAGTTTGTAGCGCAACGTATTTTTTACGTATTACTTTCGTGATGTTTGTCTCAAGCTGCCCGGTCCAGCGGGAGGTGACCCTGCCCGTGGTGGTGGGTTTGGAACTCGGGGATCTTTACGGTCCCTTCCAACCCAAACCATTCCGTGGTTCTGTAATTACAACCTAATTCACATAATTTTGAGTATTTATTTGAGTTCATAGAACTCAAAGGGATCTTAAACATCATCCAGTTCCAAGCCGCCTTCCATGGGCAGGGACACCTCCCACTGGATCAAGATGCGCAAAGCCCCGTCCAACCTGGCCTTGAACATCTCCAGGGATGGGGCAGCCACCGCTGCTCTGGGTAACCTCTGCCAGTGCCTCACCACCCTCACAGTTTGATTCAAAACTTCTTAAGAGAAAATCTGAATTTTTAAACTTATGAATAGGAATGTGTCAACTGAGGAGTGGAAGTGAAGCCCACTTGACTATTGGAATCTTCTCCAAAACTGCAAATCACAAGTCACTGCTAAAATTTGCTGGGTTTTTTTGCAGGCATGGAAAATGTGATGTTGGAAACAGTTATTTGAGTCAGGGTTTAGGGGAGGGAAGTGTGTTGGTGGAAGTGAAGTAATTTTTTCTCAAAGGCTTGTATAGAATCTGGAATATTAGTATTTCATTTCAGTCTCTGTAGCTTTAAAAACTGGTCTTTCCGGTGCAAAAGGTTTGATTACTGCATATAAGTCTTCTTACGCATCATCAGCATGGAGGTAGTAAGTTGGATTTTTCTTGCTGTTTGTTTTCTAAACCATGATAGGAGATTTCCGCTCTCGGGTGGAAATTAGAGCTGCTTCAGAGGAGGGAAAAAATAAAGCAGTTTGGCAACTATGTGTTTGGAGCACCATGGAGTAGGCTAATGGTGCTCTGGGGAGAAAGAGGATGGGGATGGGGTTAGAGAGTGACATCTACCAGGAGCAGCCAGAAGCAGAACGGTGTTGTGCAGCACAGTTCTGGTCGGCAGATAAGCACTTGCCTTTGCCATCCATTTGCCAAACTGTTGGGGAGATACACGGTTCCCAAAGCAGTAGTTCTTCTGCATCTTTCGCAGTGTAACATCGTCTGTCGAGTAAGCTCCTAAAGTTCCAGTTGGACGCTTTGAAATCACTTAAAATTTAGCTCAAGAGTAGGTCACCTAGTTTGTATGGTAAGTGGTGGTTGGCCTGGTCTGATAAAAGGCAACTCTTCTTAGTGAAGCAGGGTCACTGCAGCAACGCCTCCGGAAGCCAGGGTGGCAGTTTAGGCAGAAGCTATAGCCTAGCACTTCATGTTGGGAAGCTGTGAGTGTCGAGGTGGAAACTAAATGATGGAAGGAAGTTTGCCACGTTCAGGGGTATAACAGTAAGAACAGTTGTCTCGAGCAAGTAGTTCATGTGCTAAGTTTAAAAACAATTATTTTAAGCCCTTTTTTCCCTATACTTTACTATATAGGAAAGTAATTGACACTTTAAAAGTTGAGTTTCTTTGATTTTGTAGCTTAAAAAACTAAATAAATTTCCCCCTGCTTTTTTTTTAACAGGCTTTTCTTCAGTATGGAGAGTAATTTCTGAGAGAAAGATGGCCTTGATTAGGTTTAGTGTGTGTAAAGAATTCCAGTTCCCTATTCATTCTTGGGCCAAAAAAAAAAATAGAGAGGAATGCTGATTTACAAAGCAGATATGATCTTTTTGTGTTATTATGTTGTCATTTGCACAGCAGTTGAAGAATTTTTTTGGGGAAAAAGAAACAAAGTGATCTGTCTTCCTTCTTGAGTTAAACAAAAGTAGGAATAGAACACACGTGGGGAACTGTTTAAATGTGTTCCTGTTTAATTTGTTCATTATTTAAACTTTATTCCTCTGAGCGAGCAGACTGTGAGTTGGGCTTCAGTTGTAACAGCTGGTAAAGGGTAATAGTTTGTGGTGGTCTGCCTGACGGGTCCTCCGTGTTCTTGGAGTTGGACTGAGGAGCGTCTTGCTGTTCTGTCCCAGCATCAGCCAGGTTTAGTTTGGACTGTGACCATGCAGATGGCATAAATACATTGGATTACCAAAAAATACACTCGCTAAGAAAGTCTGGGTGCAAGAAAAACATGGGACAAAGTAATCATGGTTATTTGTAATTCATCGGTATCTTAAATATCTATAGTAACTTGGAATATTCTGACAGTTTTCCTTTATTTAACTACAAAGAGTCTTTGAAAGCCGCACTGTGTTACTGGGCTCTGGCAGAGAGCTGCATGTTCAGATGTGGTGAAAATACAGTTTGGTTTTCTGCTGATGTTTCATGAAAGCAGTACCGTCTATACTCAAAAATATCAGATTAGAGCAAAGCAATACCAGAACCAAAGTATTCATAGCATATTTTTCTTAAGGCTCTGTTGTGCCATTGTTTTATAAATGCACAAATAACTGACTTTCGAGTGAATTTGGTAGATGTGTTACTGTAGGAACTTTTGGCATAATGATGTTCATATGTAAATAAGTTGGGCTGCAGGAAGTAGCAGATGATGTGCCTGTTGCTCACGTGAAATGTATGTGCCTGGTGCTTGTACACCCAATAAAGGATGGGAGTGTCATCATTTGCACTAAGAAGTCAGTGAATTTATGTTTCTTCTTTGTTTTCCAACAGAGAATATGAAACAGGAGCCAAAATGACATCCCGATTTGGAAAGACCTACAGCCGGAAAGGGGGAAATGGCAGTTCCAAGTTTGACGAAGTGTTTTCCAACAAACGGACCACCCTTAGTACAAAATGGGGAGAAACCACCTTTATGGCCAAATTAGGACAGAAGAGGCCCAGTGTCAAACCAGATATTTCCGAAGTTCCTAAAAAACCCAAAGTTGAAGATGAGGTAACAGAGGATCCATTTGGATTTGACAGTGATGAAGAATCTCTTCCCGTCTCTTCGAAGAACGTGTCACAGGCTAAAAGCTCTTCTCAGCTGGAACCTGGTGAAGCTGCTCAGTCTGAGGACTTCACGCCTCTACTTGAAGCTAACAGCAGAATTAATCAGCCAGACAGCGGAGAAAACATTGCATCTAGCAAGTGTATCTCTTTTGACAATACTGTTCCTCTCTTAAAAGAGAAGAGCACAAGCAAAGACGTGGAAGATGGAGAATGCAAAGGTGGCAGCGCTAAACTTTTAACTGCAGGTAAGTTTATTTAGCTGTCCAGGTAGTTCCATTCTCCTCTGGATTTTACTGATTTACATTTAGACTTTGTGTTTCCAGGAAGTGGCTAAGTGTTCTAATAAAACCATGGATCAATTAATTCTTAGTTGTAAGACATAATAAAGGATACACTGTGTAACAAAAACCACCAGGAAGCGTTCAGCATTTTGCACGCTGGTCTGAAATATTTGGCACTCTGATCCTTCCGTGTGCAAATTGAAATCCAGTGCTTGAGATTCATTGTGGTGTGTTAGTCCACCTCAAATAGAATGGGATAATAATCCTCTTTTAAATTTTGTTCTGATCTCAGTGCATTTGTGTTTTTTTAATGTAGTGTTTTGACAAATGATGAGTTGGTAATAAGAGAATGCTTTGTGAAGTTGCTGGCTTGAATTTAGCGTGGGTACATGATTGCTACCGTGCGGGTGCAGGCGCAGCTTACAACCTGCCTTGTTTAATTCCTTGGGAGGAAAAAGCAATCTTCTGAACTTCAGTTGCGCAAAGGGATATTATTTTTTTTTAATTAGCCCATCTTTATGAATTATGTAAAAAGCTTCACACCTATGAAACGAGATTCTGTCAAACTCTATTGAGGGGCTATTTCCAACCTTGGAAGCGTTAGTAAGGTATCTGAATATTTTTAAGAGGGAATTCACAAACCCCATGGAGCTGCACATCACTTACTTTGTTCAAGTCATTCTTACACAAGTTCAGATAGAAAAATATCTCCTTAGAAGTTCTCATATAACCGGCTGATAAAACCGCAGCTTCCAGAGTTGGGCAGAAGATCGCATTAGGTAAACCTTGGTGGAGAGGACGTCTACTGACTTGTTATGGGTTACCATAATCAGCTTTAATGAGATGAACTTAGGTAGCGTTGAATTCCCAGATAAAGTTAACTTAACCCTAGAAACAAACTTGAGCAGACCTGTTTGGTTGTAACACAGTTGACAAGAAGATACTGAGGAGCACAAGATATGCGTAGCTCAGTTATGTGCAAGATAAATTCATTAGTGTTATAATACAATAAAACTCAAGAAATGCTGATTTGAACTGTAGTTTGACAGATGCTTTGGTGGGACATGTAGTTGTCTTTTGATCTTACTCGTACTTCTGTGCTGAAATATTTCTCATTTGTATATGGTTTTCTGCAGTTTATATATGAGTCTGATCCACCTTCAGTCTGGATCTAAAATTTGTTTTGCTAAGGGTGAATATAGTTTTGGGTAGAAATTGGGCAGATTAATCTCTCAGTATTTACAAGAAGAAGAAATAGTGATGAGTTTTCTTGGTTGTTAGTGATTGTAGTAGAGCAGGCTTTACAGTGAAACTATTTCCACCTACAAAAGCTATGTTAGAACAGCATTTTTGAGGTTGGAAAAGAAAATGTGAGCTGTGGGGGAAAAGTGTGACAGAGCTCTGAAAATTCCTAGTTGCTTGAAAGATCAAGATGAAGAGACTTCTGCAGTTTCATTGATGCTTCCTGGTTCCGGTACTGTGGAAAATAATAAGATGCAATATTTAGCACAGAAGAACATTTTTTAATTTGATGCTTATTTATATTGTAGAACTCCTTATTACGTGATACTATATGTGCCATAAATATGTACAGCTCTGAAACAAAAGAAGCTGATGAATCTTGGTGGATTAGCCTGTCGGTGGCTGTTGAATGTGCTAGTGCTCTGGATGCAGAAGGGGAAGTTACTTAGACATCACTTTACTGGAGGAATTCCATTCCTGCATTCTTTCCTGAAGTGTTTGTCCCTGACTGCACTTCAGCCAGAAGTAGGGAAGGAGAAGGTGGATCTTCGCTTGATGTTTGTGTTCCTGCAGAATTTGCTATGCTCCATTTACACTCCAGTGAAGGTAAAATCCCATTTCATAACTTTTGTCAGAGTCAACTGAGATTGAATTTTTCCAGAACATCTTAAGAGGGTTTTGAAATAAGGGTAAGGAAACCTAGGCTGTAGTTTTTGTGGCATTATTTGTTTTGGCCAGTTAGTGTAAATGAAACTTGGATGGTTTAGACAGTTGTTATACTTGTGTGTAGGCAGATCCAGAATAAATAAAAATTGTCTCTGATAATGTTGCTCAGAACACTGAGCAACTGGAGGCAATGGTATAGTAGCCAGGGTAAATGTAAATACTTCAAAGGCTTCTTTGTTAGATAGACGATTAAGTGAAGTTTAATGGTATGAGACTGTCTGTCTTTCAGAACTCAAGTGAGTTAATTTTATTGATATGGAGGAAGAGGGGACCCAGGGGAGAAAAACTAGTTAACAATAAGATGATTGTTTCTTGTTGTGTGATTTCCTAAGATACAGTGTGTGTTCTGCTGCTGCTTACCACTTCCTCATCCACTCCGTAGTCTTTTTTTCCACTTCCTGGTGCCTTGAACTCCACCAGGTTTGATCAAAAGGCTTATAGGTCTCTGAGACAGCAAGCTCTGCTCTTCCTGAAGAGGAAAGGGATGGGATGGAGGAGGCGGGGAAAGGAAAGCAGATAGCACACATTATAATAATATTCCCAATGTGAGAGAGACTGGAAGGTGAGCTCAGCTTTCACCCGCACAGAGCGGTGTATTCCTGGCTGTAGGAAGCTAGGATATATTGGTGCTGGTATTCACAGAAGTGTTTGTTACCTTGTTGGAAGTGCAATTTATTGGTCCTTGTCTTGATACCAGCTTGACTTAAGGTCAGGCACGACTTAAAGTCTCAAACCCTCCTGATGGATGCCATCATTATATCTTAATTCTTAACCTAGGTGAAATAAGGTTCGGAATTAGAATAAGGTGAAAACTGTGACTTGACGTGGTGATGGGCAAGCAGAAAGCTACAGTTCAGCCTGCCAGGTCTGCTCCAAATGTTATCCTTCCTCAGTCTCCAGTTCTTTAGACCTTAAAATGAGAGTGATGCAATGTCAGTTAATTTTAACTAGTGTTTGGTATTAAAGCAATCTGCTTTTGGGGTTGTTTTAGCAGTTGTGCAACCACATAAATCATTTGAGGATCTATATCTTTCCAGATGGTGTGACTTGCTGGTCTCTTTTTTTTCTAAACAGACTTCAGCTAGTGCTTGTAACAATACTGTTTTAAAGGCTTTTAGAAGATATTAATGTGGAAAGTGTCTCATAATCTTACCCCAGTGTTCCTGATCAGGACTTAATATTGTTGGAAGAGTGTTCATGAGTTATCCTGTATGCAACAGGTAATTTACAGGTAGTAGAAGTTCAGGTGAATTGGAAAGAGCAAAAGAGTATTCAGGATTAATAGTTACTGTTGGGTTCCTTCTGTTGAGGTAGGAGGACTTGGTAGCTAGAAAGCAAGTAATGTCATTGGAAAAATATTATACTGGTAATTAAGAAATGCAGCAACTTGGAAGGTGAGCTTTTCTGTCAGTGTCTTACCTTAGGATAATGTGAAACCTGCAGAGCGATACTTACTTGGAAATGCCTTGATGGGTTTCTGTTTATTTGGGATTTTTTTAACTGTTAAGCTCATCCTTTGAGATGTAAACCCAACCACATTCAGTTGCGCATGAGCTTTAATGTAAAAACCGCTTATGGCCTTGCAGAGCAAATTGTGAGATGCTAGCTTTAAAAAATTTCTGACAGATTTGTTGGTAGATTTGTTGCTCACTTCTGTGTTGAAATTAGTGTGGTACAATTTTTCAAGTGAAGATTAATGTCAAAGCTTGATTGAATCATAAAAGATGGCATGACGTTTGATAATTATATTATTCGATGTGAAACTTATTCATACATTGTTTTCCTTACTCTGGCTGTTTCAGGTTAGGGAGATAATACCTGTGGCAAATCTTGCCTGTGATTTTGCGTTTTGGCTGTGGGTGTTGTGGCCGCTTGTTGGTTGTTGCGTGTGCGGCAGCGCTGAGCTCTGTAATACGAAGTGTGTTGGAGGGTCCAGTCCAGGATATTGGTGCTGTTTATCAGAGAAGGCTCATGCATCAAGAGGCATCTCAAGTGACTGGATGATGTCTCTCATCTTTTCACTTCTCATATTCCTGTTTTTGGACTATGAAATAACATTACTTATTTACATTAATTCCAAGTTAAAATATTAGGTGTTTAATGATGCTTTTAACCAAGAAGTATTGTAATTGGGCATGGATTAAGTCTGTTTTGTTTTAAAGCCTGTGCATTTATTTCTTGAAAATATATTTTGCTTGCTGTGGTGAAAGCAATGGTGCTGTTTTAGTGAACTTAGATTGGTGGGAATGGTTGGACTCGACGATCCAGTGGGTCTCTTCCAACCTGGTTATTCTGTGATTCTGTGGAATGGAACCATAGAATGATTTGGGTTGGAAGTGACCTTGAAGCCCAGTTCCAGCTGCCCTCCCATGGGCAGGGACACCTCCCACTGGTTCAGGGCGCTCAGAGCTTCATCCATCCTGGCCTTGAACACCGCCAAGGGTAGGGTAGCTAGCACTGCTCTGGGCGACCTGCTCCAGTAAGCAATTTTTTATTCTATAGGAAATAGAATGGATTAGAATGTCTTTTTCAGAATCCAGAGCAGTGTAGGAGGAGGATCCCTCTTCACTGCTTTGTGATGCTAAGTGCAGGTTTTGTGGTGGTCTCAGCAGTGCCCTCTGAGGTTGAAAGAACAAATTATTGCATGTAAAGTATCTGGCACTTATATTTTTTTTTCCTAACATTCGGAGAAGTCATGAATAGTTGTTCTGCATTTTGTCATTTGTTACTGTGTACCAGTACTCAAACAAGTCTCTATTTTGGAAAGAGTTTTGCCGTTGATGCTGTATGGAAACATTTGCCTCTCGCTTGCTATTCAGCTCTTTTCTCTATCAAGGTAGTTCTTAATGCCCTGTTTTTCACTTCAGGCTCACGCACATATTGGTATCAAGTATCAGACTGGTGAATGCCATCCTTCTTAGTAACTTGTGCTTATGCGGTGCGGGAGTGAAGGGAGACACATGACTTTGTGACCCCAACATGCAGCATCCAGTTGATTCTGGTTGCTGGAAAAGCAGATGGCGTGAATGGAGTAATTGGCAGAAAGTGACAAGAAGATCGTTCAAGTCATCGCGTCTGTTCCTGATGGGTGGCCCTGATAGTACCATGGTGAAGTGTCTGCGAAGCCCCCACGCCTTGATTACCTGGGTGGGGAGCCCTATCTATAGTGTGAAGTTACAGCTCCTCCAATGCAAGTTTGTTACGTGATCACACTGGGCAGCACACTTTGCTGGGATCTTCTTTTCAAGTTGTTTAAGAGCTTCTGTGTTGTGTTTATGGGTAGCATGGACAGTTAAGATAATAGTTAGGTCTGTGTAATCTTATCTTTCCTCCTCTGCAGAGTTACTGAGTGCAAATTATTTGCCTCCTGAGGGTGAATTTCAATTTAGTCATTTTCTGTCCAAAAAAGGAGCAAGAAATTGAGGGGAACTGACTGAGGTCTGAGCACTTGGCTCTTAGGAGGCAGCTGGCAGCAGTCACGGTGAACAAGAACTGCAGCAGTGCTGTGGCTGGCTCAGAATATCAATAAACTGATAGTATAGAAGGGGATGGGTCTGCCAGAAAATATGTATGCCTATAGAATTCCAGCGTTACAAACTTCATTTAGATGGCAGTGGTTCTGCTGGGTACACAGGTAACTGGGTTTTTTCTACAAGTCCCCTCTTCTTCCATTACTTTTGTTCTGTCTCCTCCCTCCCTTTTAAGATATCCTTTTTTTTTTTTTTTTTTTTTCTTTGCTTTGGTATTGCTCTGATACTTCTTGGCAGATTTGGTGTTTGGTTTTTTTGTTGGATGCTTTTCAATGACAGTGATTCTGTTTAACTTTCAGTACATATACCGTTTTTCTAAAATAGCGATACGGGAACAAGACCCCACTGTTCAGGAAGGAATATTCCTGTTTCTGCGGTATGTTTTTCCTAATGACAGGGAAATGCACACTATGTACAGAGCGTCCCAGCTATTTTTCTCTCCATCCTCTTTTCCAAACAACAGTCAGTTTCTCAATACCTTTTTTAAACCTATATATTTAAAATAATTCTTTCTTTATGGACTTGTACAACCAATGTTTTAAAGGTCAAACTTTTGAGTGTTTCTTCACTTCTTTCACGTTTTAAGAAGTTGAAATAACTTTGCATTCAAAACAGTTGGTCAGTGCTTGTAGAAGAAAAGAATCCTGTTTATGTGTCTACCTTTGAAGTGGGCCAAGGTGTGCAGGTAAGAAGACAGTTGGTAAGGAAACCATTGCAGGTTCAAACACCATAATCTTTCTAACCATGTGAAAAATGTTTTTGAAGTTCACATTAGCTTGCGTTTTCTTTTTGGCAACTGCTGCTGTATTGAGTGAAGAGTTTTGATGAATTTATGACTAGAGTCTGAATTTGGGCTGACTTAACCCAAAGATACATTTATGTTGACTGTTATTGGTGCTGCTGTGCTATAATACACCTTAATACTTTATTCATAAGGGCTCACGCTACAAATTTTGGTGAAAAAAAAAGCTTTTTTGTTATGTGCCCCTTGTGTTTGTCTTGTTGTCCCTCCCAGTAGATGGCTTTTTGGATTAGCTGCCTCTGCTGCTTGGAGTAAATGATGTTCTCTGAGCTATCCAAGAGCAGGAGTGTCTGTTGCACTGGTCTTTCCAGCAGAGGGGAACACATGATGCAGCTGTTTTAGGCTCTGACAGCTCTGATATTAGAGCTTCTCATCATTGGATTTGATGTTGCACAATTTCTCATCTCTTCAGCGCCATTTTATTTTTAGATTTTGAACCAAGTAGACTGGTTTGCGTGCTGTAGAGTTCTCCAAAGCTTAATTCTTTGCTGGAGGACAGAAGATAGTTTCCCTCCTGTAGGAAGGGGTTTTAGCATTGTTTACTAATACTGCAATTTGTCCTTCGTTTGGTAGAGTTGTGAACTTTGCATGCGATTTGGGTGTGGGCATCGATAACGTGCTGCTTGCCGTGTTGGGTTTTTACATAATATCAGTGTCTGCAGAGTCACATCGTAGTTTGTGTTGTTATGAATGTGGATAGGTGCAGGTGTGAGGCAGTGTTTAAAAAAAAAAGTCATGGTTTTCTTTTAAGTACATACTCAGAAGAAATAAAACAGCTTAAATGAGATTTTCAGAGAATAGGCTTGAGAGAGTTGAGGTAGCTTAACCTAGAGAAGAGAAGGCTCTAAAGAGCTTAGAGCAGCCTCCACTGCTTAAAGGGGCTACAGGAAAGCTGGGGAGGGGCTCTTCATCAGGAAGTGCAGGGAGAGAATGAGAGGGAGTAGTTTTAAGCTGGAAGAGGGGAAGATTTAAGTTAGATATTGAGAATAATTTCTTTTCCTGTGAGGGTAGTGAGGCACTGGCATAGATTGCTCAGAGAAGTCGTGAATGCCCCATCCCTGGGTTTGTTCAAGGCCTGGTTGGATGGGGCTTTGAGCAACCTGACCCAGAGGGAGATGTCCCTGCCCGTGATAGGGAGTTGGAACTGGATGGGCTTTAAGATCTCTTCCAACCCAAACCACGCTATGATTCGATGAATGCTGTTGAAGAGTTTTAAGCAACATTAGAAAGGAATGATAGTTACTCCAGCTGTGAAGAACTGTCTCTAAGACTATAGGTGCAGCTTGGACAAAAATACTTCCCTAGGAAAACAAAAAGCGTTGAGTGCAAGGGAAGTCACAGGACTTCAATCTGATAGAAACTGAGAGGCTGGAGACGAGCAACCTAGGTTAATATTTAGTGATATTTTAATTGGAAGAGGGAATGCCTTTAGTATTGAAGGGGTGACTTAGTCATTTTGAGGTTTGGTGTCTTCCCCCAGATGTTGGCAACGAAGGCAGTTGTGCTGAGCGCAGCGCTGTGCGTGGTTTGGCCAGGAAGATGTGCACAGGTCAGTATGAAGGTGGTATTGAGCAACAACTTGAGAGATAATGGCAGATCAAGGATCAGGCAGAACATCTAATGATTGCTGGCTGAAGAAGTAGAAGAAGAGGGGAAAAAGCAGCTAGATTGTTACTTCAACAGAAAATCTTCGCACACCGTTGAAAATTTTGACTGAGATAAAGGCAAGTGGTTGCATCTGAGTGTTTTGTACACAAGGGGGAAGGTGATTGTGTCAGCCTGCACCTCTTTGAAAGGCTTCCATTTCCATAGAAGTAAATTTACAAAAAAGCTGTACGCTGGCTGACAGGAGGTAGCATATTTGCACCACTGTAAGACAGGATTTCAGAATGCCCACTGGTAGCGTGTTTACCTAGTGGGAAAAAGTCTACAAGGAATTACTTCTTATGGCTGAAACGGGAGTCCAAGATGGTTAGGGTTCAGCCTCTCCCAGGGTGGGAACATCCCCCCCAGCGTGGTGGGGTGTTGGGCTGGCAGCAGCAGAACAGTTTGTGTTCTGAGAACCTGGAAATAGGTTGTGGAATGAGAGTAACAGCCTATCAGGGATGCTGAACACTGTTGCCAAACTGGAAGGCTGCCTTTAGGTTTGAGTAAAGAAAAGGTGTCTTCTCTCTCACAAGCTATATGTTTAGAAGTGCTACTCTGACTGAAATTAAGATGTAATGTGATTTGGAACTTGCTTTGTATGTAGTCTTAATAAACAATAAATTCAGACTTTTCATATAAACTGCTTTAGAATTTTGATAAGGTGCTGGAAAGGGAACAAGAAAAGCAAGCTGTTCTTAAGGAAAACAGTTCTGTGGCAGCAGCAAATTAAATCTCATCACTTTAGGGTTTTCTGTGAAATTCTGGAAGACAAAATGCTACTTAAAACATCTGTAGAGAGGGAAACCATGTCGATCCAACCTGCAGGCAAACTTGTTGAGAACTTATTTTGTTTCAAAGAAAGTAAAGAGGCAGAATTACTTAAGAATTTTTAATCACGGCTGTGGATGTTGGTAGTTCTATAATTTTAGCAATTTTAGTGATTGTCAACCATGAAACTTGCCTTGAGAATCTAATCTTCTCGGGATCTTATGCTTCTCATCTTCTGTTTCTGCCTGCTAACAGGCATTGCTTTTTGAGATCTTAAGGGCATCGATGGATAAATAGCTGTAATTGGAATTAATAAATGGTTTTAAATTTAATAGCTTTAAATTGGAAGGGGGAAGATTTAGATTAGACACTAGGAAGAAATTTCTCACGATGAGGGTGGTGAGGTACAGGCACAGGTTGCCCAGGGAAGTTGTGGCTGCCCCATCCCTGAAGGTGTTCAAGGCCGTGTCGGATGAGGTGGAAGCAGCCTGATCCAGTGGGAGGCGTCCCTGCCCATGGCAAAGGGTTGGAACTGGATGATCTTTAAGGTCTCTTCCAACCTAAACCATTCAATGAATCTATGAAAATGGTGCTTCCAAGTGGTAAATTTTTCCTCTTTCTTAGAACTGTGTATTTTATGTCCATAAGCTTTTTTCTGTGTTTCCCAGCTGTTCAATCATAGACAGAAAATGGATCAAAAGAATTTGGTCTGTAACCTTTTCTCCTTACCAACCTAAACATTTGATTTCCAGTGAAGAGAAGAAGTGAAAAACAGTAATGAAATTAATTTTCTTATGTGGAGGAAAACATGGCTTCTCTGCAGTCACTGGTTTTCTGTCCAAAACCAGAGAAGACATTGTGTGTCTGTCTTCTCTGGGCTCTATTCCCAGAAATGAGGAATGTGATACAAGCACCTGGTAAAGATTCATCTTTTCCTTCAGCTTGGTCAGCTTCAAGCTGTAAAGTGTTTTTGCTTTATGCTTGGGAACATGGGTGATAGTGTAATGAGTGCTGAGCCACATTAAATGTTTCCAAGTGTTCAGGAGCATCGGAGAGAGCTGTGGCTCATAATAAGTTTAACAGACTGTTTCCTGCATCCTGTGTCAGCGATCTGTTCATGAGCTGTTGCCTGTTCCTTTGTTGTTTTGGGTTTTTTTAATCTTACTGTCTTAGTTTCCTTGATGTTTTCATCCCTTGCTTTTCCATTTTGTCTTGGTAGCCAGGTATCTGTTTGAAAAGAAATAAAGAGGAATATAAAATTGGCATCCTGCCACGTGCCTGCCCGTTGAAGGATTTCATTGCTTCTGACTCACTTCAATATTGGCTGTACATTCACGATGAATTTGTGTGGCGAATACTAACAGAAGCCTAGTTTAAGTCTGTAGATTTGCTTCCTCTGTATAATAATTCAACTGTACTCCTTTTATTATTGGAATGGAGGCTTCTGCAGTGAGTTACACAGGAATGAAGGTGCACAAGGTCTCCTGCTATGAAAGCTGCAGAAGGCAATGTGTCTTTTGTTTGTAGCTTGGAGGATGCTCTGGGTAGTGTTCATCAAGAATTGCTGGAAGCGAAGGAAAAGTAACCTGAGGTTCAAGTTAGTAGGGCTAGTATTCAATACTGGCAACTCGTCTGGGAATAAATAGAAGAAATAAGCATTTAGTTTGCATATGTGATAATGTTTTGACATCTTCGCATGTTTTTGTAGCATTTCAAGGCTAGTATTGACTGTCCTTTTCTTTGATTTCTTAATAACACTTGTTAACCATTTTTGATCAAAAATTGAGCGGTAAGGAGAGATTTCAAAGACCCGGTGCTATTTCAAGTGTCATAAGAAATGGTGGAGTGAAAATTGGAGTTGAATTGATTCATCTGTTCCCTCCCCTCTTTTGCCTGTGTGCTGATAAGGGTCACGCAGTTATAACTGGGTCCCTAATCCGTTTCAGACAGCAGCAGGGAGCAGGCTGGCAAGCACGTGTTGCTGCACATGATCTGCAGGGCGGGCTGTCTCCTGCCTGGTCAAACCGGCTGGTGCTGAGGAGGCTGCGCAGCGGGGAAGGGGTAGGGTTGTGGGGCAACCAGCTTGGCTTGTTCTGGGAGCCTCAAATCTATACAAGGCAGAAATTTAGATTGAGGAGCATTATTCTCACAGCCTAAGACCAGCTCCGTGCTCAAAGTAACTTTAAAATAGGAGATAAGAAAATTATATTTTCAGGCTTAGAGCCTGGTAACTTAGTCTTATGAGTGAAATGGAGATTAAATGAAAATGGTGACTAGGCCAGAGGATACCTTCATTGATGTCTGCTTTGGATTATGCTATGTTTTAGCCAAGAAGAACATTTGGTTTCCTAGTGGACTTTTTCCCTTGACTTTGTTTTGGATTCCATCTTGGTGTGTGCTGTACCCTAAGGATCAGGCTAGGAAGTTAACTCTGGCAGCTTCAGTGGTTGGTGGTGAGAGTGTTGTCTTCAAACTTCAGTGGTTCTCCTTCAAGTAGGAGCACTCTGTGAAACGTTTAATCCCTGTGGGAAATTGCAAGAGTTGCTTTTGTGGCTTCACCTTTCCACATTAACCCGCTTACTGCTTTTAGGCCTTGCCCGGAGCAGGTTTGGAACCAATGTGAGTTAATGCAAGTGTAAATGCTGTTATGATGAACTTTGAGCGGGGATGAGGATGTGTGCCCAGATGCTGATTGTGTAGTGCTTAGGTGATCAACCAACCTTCTCAATGTAGTTTCATATACTGTAAATATTACAATATATCAGTGGGGATGATACAAGAAAATAACATCTCCCTAGAGGTGTTCAAGGCCAGGTTGGATGAGGCTTGGAGCAACCTGATCTGGTGGAAGGTGTCCCTTGGCAGGGGAGGTAGAACTTGATGAGCATTAAGGTCTTTTCCAACCCGAACCATTCTATGATTTTATGAAAGTACCAGTTTGAGCTGTCTAAAAAAATTCTCAGGGGAAAAAAAAATTATATAGCTGTGCAGGCAAAAAAATAGAAGCAGCTCTGGCAAGATGTATTGTGAATTCAGGAGAAGTACTTCAGGCTCCTGAGATCACTTGTGCAGCCTCTTAAGCCCCTGTTCTGCCCCAGACATTAACTTTCTCCTCCTTTCTCCCCTAGTGCTTTCAGGTAGTCTCTAGTATTCTCTACCTGAATCTCCTTTCAAAATCACCAGGAGGAATACTTTGTGTTAACTCCTGATTGAAGTGTTTCTCCTCCTGGGTGATTTTGCCTGACTGCTCTGGACTCTTGCTGGCCCGTGGCAGCTATAGGTAACACAGCTGGTTTTTGCCTTTTCCTTCTGGTCTCTCGATGCTCATTTCTAGGCCCTGGAATCATGCTTGCTTGTTTTTGAGTGGCTGTCACAGCTCTCCGTCACTCGTGGCAGTGACTTCCTATTCTGGGTGCTTGCCATTACCAGAGATGAGAAGGAAGCAGTGGATGTGTTCCACCTCACACCAAGCAGGGAGGACAGTCAAAGGTCAGGTTTAGAATTACTTTTGGTTTTGCATTTTTAAAACCTTTATGCGTTTGCCTCTGTCCTCCTTTGCCATTTTGTGTACAATATGAAGTGACCAGAGTCACGTGGCCTGTTGTGGAGATGAACTGCCACGTGGTCTCTCTCTACTGGTCCTTCTAGCAATTCTGTTTTCTTATTTCATGGTCAATCCAGAAGTGAAGTTTTTGAGCCAGGTGAATAGAGAGATTCCTGCATCCCCTTTTTAGGTTCACTGCCTGCACTGGAAGGCAGTAATTCTACTTGAATTAGAACCAGAGGTCCTGCTTGACTGGCCTACCGTGGCTTTTACTCTGGTAGAACTATTTGCCTTCACTTTTCAGTTCTTGGAGATAATATATAACTGATGGTTGATGCTAAGAAGCATATTGGAAGTTGTCTTTCTATCTTGAATTAGTAACTTACCTTGTTTTCTTTGTAACATTCAGTGTAAAATGCTTATTGTATGGATGGCATACATTTAAAAAAAGGTGAATCTTTTCACTGTGACAGTTCTAAAAGTCTTGCAGGTTTTTTTAGACCTTTCACCATCTCAAGTCTGTAATTATATGGTGTCTTATTATTACTGTGATTGAACTAAGTGTTTTGTGGGCGGGGAGATATTCCTTCTTTTTCTCATGTAGTAGAGTGAAGAGATAGTAGAGCTTCTGAGGGCTGTTAGGGAGTGTCTTTTCAGATAGACCCTAATTGCTTATGAAGAAAAACCTTCTAAAATAAGAGTGAGATGTTTTATGGGTACTTCATAAAAAAATAAAAGTTGAGATCTGAGATACAGAATCAAAGAATCATTAAGGTTAAAAAAGACCTCTAAGATTATGAAGTCCGACCATCAGCCTAACTCCGTTGTGCCTACTAAACCATGTCCTGAAATGACATGGATGCACTTTTTTTGACCGCATCCAGGGATGGTGACTCCACCACTTCCCGGGGCAGCCTGTGCCAATGCTTCGCTGCTCTTTCAGTATAGAAATTTTTCTAATATCCTATCGAAACCTTCTCTGGTGCAGTTTGAGGCCATTTCATCACATCCTATCGCTTGTTACTTGGGAGACATCTTAATGTCTAAATTATCTATGATATCCCAATGAAGGATGGAGGTGTCTTAGTGCTAAAGAGAATTAATCTCTTTTTTCTTCATTTATTTTTTAAAGACACTTCAAGTCTAGAATTGCATTCTTTCTTTTGCATGAGATCTTAAAAATGAAAAGGCAAGAAGTAGTTCCGCTGTAGCTTCTTGTGGTAGCCACAAGGCGTTTTCTGTTTTGTTCCATCTAGTATGTGAGTGCTTTATCATATATTTTTTTTTGAAAGAGATATGAACAGAATATTCTCTTGATACCCATCTGGCCTAAGTGATAGATGTCCAGATGCCCATTTGTTTATTGTTTAAAAAATTATTACTAAAAGGCAAAACTTTATTACTGAAAAAGCATTGGGATTTTGAGAACTGCTGTATGCCCACTATTTGAACGTTTTCATGCATCTAGAGCTGTTACCTTATAATTTGAATGTCTTGCAGTGTGTGAACTTAATTTTTTCTCTCTACTATTCATCTTACAAAGCTGACTTGGAGAGCATAATCATCATCATCATCGCTGAAATACAGCTTTGCAAAGTTTGGTTGCGTGCATCCCTGTGTGAAACATCTCAGTGGGTTTGGTGGGAAAGAGCAGATGTTTCACTGTTTTTCAGTTCATCAGCAATACTTAAGCCACCCCATGACTTGTACTAGAGCATAATGTAAAGCAAGAGGTACACATAAATATGTGACTGTTTATCAGTTAATGTTTGGTTTACACCTTCCAGTTGTTTAGGTTGGTTCTACCATCCTCTAGTGAATAACTTCTAGAGATTTAAACAGAAAATAAAACCATCTGCAGTAGTAATTGTGATATGGTTCTTGGGAATATTGTGCTACTACCTGCAAAAAGCCCAACTGTGGTGGATTTTACTGTTCTGTGCTACTGCTGATCTGAAATTACTGTGGAGACTTGTTCTGGTAATTGAGCCCGAGAAGAGCCTAATTGCAGTTAAAACGGGGAGGAGAAGTTATATGACTCTGTTGAACTACAGAATATTTAATCATTCAAAATTAGTTAATTTTGTCATGTTTTCTCCGTGCTTTCTGTATCTGTAAAAACAATTATGTGTTAGCGTGACTGTAGGAAACATCTACCTTCTGCTGTAATAATTACTGTGGATAAAAATTACTATATTTAAAATCAAGACTATTGAAATTGCAAGTATTGTCACCTTTGGGCAATTACCAAGTGATTTGCATTAATTTCTGGGAAAGAAGCTTCTGTTTGGTGTTGATCCACTAACAACTTGTGGAGTCTTTTCAGCAGCACGTCAAAATTCTGAGTTGGTTATGGATGTACTGAAGATGCCACTAAGCTTCTAGAAAGGCAGCAGAGTCCTGGTGTGGCGCACAGCGACCTGTCGGTGATGAGCACGTCCTGGAAGTGCAGTCAACCAGGTGCTAAGAAAGCTGTTTGACTGGGATAGGATGACTTTGTTATTTATTAGTTAGCTGGGGAAAGTGGTCTTAGTCGCATTTATGGATGAAGAGAATCAAGGACTTAAAGGCTGATGGGACTGTGGATGTGTGGCACCTCTGCCTTATCCCTGTCTGTTCAAATGTTGCTAATCTGCAGGTGTACTAATGCCTCAGAATTCAGTGAGTTTTTTAGAGCCTTTCTTAGAGGCAAGTGGTGAGGAATTAATAGTTAGGTCAGTTGCTCAGTTTTGTACTTGGGACTGTTGGGAACGAGCATGAGGAGAAGAGCATGCAGCTTGGGCAAGTTTGAAATTGGAGATGAGAATTCTGCTCTGGGAATTAAAAACAACCTCGCTGCAGCTAGTACAGATAAATTGAAATTGAGCAAATAAATATGAAGAAATATTTTTCTTGTCATGACGCATCTCTCAACTGATGCTTCAGTTTGTTCAAATGAGGCTGCTGCAATAGGAAAGTAGAAAGTCTTGTTCTCTTAATAGATCACTAGATGGGTCTGTGTTACTTGTTCAAAGTCCTACAAATATTAGGCTAATTTAAACCCATTCTAAAATATTCCAGAACAGTTTGTAGAATAGTTTTTCAGTGTACATAACTACATCATCAAAGTCGGCGTTTTCATTAAGAGTGAATTGTAGTTACCTCTTGGGACTTATTGTTACTTGGTGAAATATCTAATTCACGTTAGAAAAACTTCCTTAAATAGAAGCAGTGTTGTAGTTGATATCAAGATGTCTCGAGGATCATCTTCCTTACAAAGACCCAGCAGATGATGGCTTTAGCTCTTGGTTACAGAGTAACTTACTGCAAGGGACTGAAAAAGTGAAGTGATTTCAATTGTTGAACACCGTATCAGAACTGAAGAATGAACAGAAGAATTCAGTAGGTTCTAGATTAATCAGTCTTAAGGCAAAGACTTAAATATGCTCCTCTTGAATACTGTAGAGTTTTAAGAGAACATATGTGAAAGTATGCATTATAGGGTAGTTAAGATTTATGTGGTGTGCTAATAGCCACGTGCAAAAAAACCCACCTGAGCTTTTTCTCAGATGATAATGAGGCTAAGGCAGTGTAAAATTTAAATTTCAGCTTTGTGCATCTCAAAACAGATCCTCAAATTATTTGATTCACAGGTGCATACACCCACAAGATTCTCTTCTTTCCCTGGGAAGACTATATTTGATTTGGTCCTGGTATGAAATGCGACTTCTGAAAATCCCAAGACTTCCTTGGGATGGTAGAAGCATTTCCTTTCCAGATACTCAGGCCGAAACTTCTTCCTAGCAGTTCATTCCTGGTATTGTTTAGGAAGCCAGGACAGGCATATTTTTGAATGTGCTTTCTTTACCTGTTGGGTAGACTTGAATTCAAGTCAATACACATTCAGATATGAAACAGGTAGTGGCAAAACTTCAAAATAGTAGTTTAGTGAGGAAGTCTGAAAGTTGTTTGAGTTTAATTTACTGGTTTTCATGCCTGGATATTATGTCTTCAGTTGCACAATGATATTAGACACGCAGGGGGGAAGGAACACATTGTACCCTGTCAAACTCACTCTGATTACAGAAAGATTGATTTTGGTTGGGCCTCCTGGCTTGTCACAAGCGTGAGAGGGAAATGGGAATAACAAGGCTTCTTATATGATGTGTTGATAGTGAAAAAGAGTAAGCAGGATGCCCTTACTGAGATGGCTGGGACTGATGTTCTCTGGGGAATTTAGTTTTGCGTTTCATATATTCTGTGAAGAGCTGCTTTTATTTCTAGCCGAGAGTGTTAGCTCGTATGGAAGGCCTTGGCTGGACTCTCAGGAAACATGGATGCAGTTTGTGAGATATTACTAGTCCTGTCTCCCTGAGGAATTTCAGCTAGGATTAAACCCATTTCCTTCAAATCTTGACTTGGTGGTCATTTCTTTTACTACAATTTTCTGCTTGCATCTTGAAGTTCTTTTCTAAAACATACGTGCAAGGACGGAGTTTAGGTGATGTCATTTTAATTTGAAAATGCCTGGACCGAAGCCCTTGGAACAGCAGTCGTGCTCACTTTACTCATCAGGAAGGTTGTGGAAGCCTTTGGTCAGTGCTGCGGAGCTGCTGTGCCACCCGGGCAGATGGCAGCTGATGGAGATTAATGCAGTCAGGACAAAAGCCTTCATTTTACTGATGAGTTTAAGGAAGCATTTGCCATCAAATGCATTTGAACCTTAGAGGCTGCCTTCTGCCAGTGGAGCCGCTTTAGACTGTCGCGTTCTGCACCTCTATCTTCTGAACAGCTTCTCTTCTAGTATTTATTTTTCTACTTGTCCTCGTCCCAGTTACTTCTATTTCTGCAGTTTATCTCATCATGTGCTGCTCTTCTGTGTGTCAGGGTCTTCTGTGTTCCAGTCAGACTTCTTATCGTGCTGCTACTGGCCCCAGCAGAAAGCAGAGACAGTACCAAAACACCTCGGTTCCTGCATTCAGTTATACTGTCTCAGGAGTTCCAAAGAGATTTCTGCCTGTCTTGGTTCTAGGAAATGGCTCCCTTGTACTTTGGGGTGTCCTTGTGACTGAGAGGTGCAGTGATAGAGCATGGCAGAGGGAATCTTCATGATGCTGGGCTTTTATTGGTGTTCAACGAAACCAAATGGAATGGTTTCCCCTACCAGTTAAAGGGCAACAAGGGGAAGACTTAAATCTGTCTTTCCTGGCATTTCTGTTGTATAGGTGCTGGTTGACTGGAAATAAATCTCACAAAAACTGATTTCTTAGAGTGGAATTTGTTCTCTCTGGCAGCATAAGGTGCAAGTGTGGCTACAGGATGAAGAAGTGCAAGGCTTTTGCCAGCAGCTCTTTTTCAAATCTGTAGGAGTTCACTGTAAAAACCTGCATTTCAGAAGTGATTTAATTTAAAATTGTGTTAAGAATCACATTTCTCATATTTCTTTGGGAAGTCCAAATATTTTAATTTAAAGCGGCAAAATAAAATATGACCTGCTGAAGTTATCTGGTTCTGTTTACGTGCATTGATCAAGACTTCTGACTGTTCGTAACGGGGACTGTAGCATTTTTAGTACAAATAACATTGTCAGGTTGCTCTCACTGATTTCAGTAGCTGCAGTTACTGCACGAGGCAGTGAGTTATAGGATGATTTGCAGCATGAGTTCATTGGTAGGTTCTGTGGCCCATGCTGATTTTCACGTCTGTGGTGATGATGCCTCACTACTACGTAGTTCTTAGACCAGGAGTATCTGAAGGAGCGGCTGGAACCTGCCCTGTATCCCCTTTCCTGACTACAGCAGGCTGCTCTAATGCATCGTGTAGGATTAAAAATGAATGTATACAAACCTAGCCAATTCATTGACTCATATTTTGTTTCCAGTGGTATTACCTGTTCTTTTCAAGTGCTATGTAAAAGCAAAAAGCACTTAAAGTAGGGCATCTGAAGCGAAGTGGAACTAAAATCTGTATCACAAAACTTGCATTTGGAATGCTGGTGTTTGAAGCAACAACTTGATATGAACAAAGATTTTTGGGAGGATACTTTTACATAAAACCAAAATACAACACTTTACCTATGTACAGAAGGAAACTTTTTTCTTACATGATTAGAAAACATTTTTAAATGAGTGTTTCTTTCGTTATTCACTGGAAGTCACTGGGTGCAAAACTGAACGGTGATTGACCTCACTGAAAATTTCACTGCAGACTTTCTCCTTGGTGAAGGTTATGTAGATAAGTGCTTGTATCTAGCATTATTGTATTTTTCATGATGCTTATTTCAAGTTAGTGTATGTTTTTGCTAAAAATGGTGAGCCAGTTCTATGACAGCAGAAATTCTAAACTAGAAGGCTACTGTGGCAAGGTGAGATTTGACTTGCATCTTTTCTTGTGAAAATTGAAAGGCTCAAGTGAAGTTATTTTCCTTAAGTGTGTAAACCAGGAGGATAAGAGACCTCTTTAATGCTTTTTTGTCATTGAACACTGAATATATTCTGACTTTTCAAACTCATCTACAAGAATGATTTTTACTTATTTTTTTTAAAATAATGCTTCTTACTAATAAATCTGTGTTTTCTTATAGATAAAGTACAGAATTTAAATGAAGATAATGAGAAGAACAGTCATTTCACTTATGAGAATGCTGAAGACAATAACAAAACCAATGCTGAAACTTCAGACACTTCTGGACACAACATTGAAGCCAAGGACTTACCTGATTCTTGGGACTCCCACAGCGGAAAATCAGCAGAGGCGCCATCAGAAACATCTCAGATGAAGGGGCCATTAAGAACTCACTTGTATGAATGGGAGGATGAAAGTGAAGACACCAGAACTGGAGAGTATATATTGGATATTGACAATGAACATCTCTTGGAGATGAAGAGCAAGGATGAGGAGTGTGATAAAGAAGATACTGAAAATCCAAAGGAAGCCATTAGTGAGGACCTTGTGCAAACTATTCCTAGGCCAACCAACTGTAGGACATATTGTCGATCCAACAAAGCAAAACTGCAGGGGGCAACAAATTTTGACAAGCTAATGGATGGCACTAGTCAGTCTTTATCCAAAGCAAACAATGAGTCAAATAATGATGGTCTGAACCCAGCAAGAAAAGTTCCTTTAAGTAGTGGGACCAGTTTTAGAGGGACGGTTGGACGGACTAGAGACTACACTGTTCTACATCCATCTTGCTTGTCGGTTTGCAATGTTACCATACAGGATACCATGGAGCGGATCGATGAATTTACCACAGCAACCCCTACTGACCTGGGAGAAGCTGGGCGCCTAAGGAAAAAAGCAGACATTGCTACTACAAAAACTACAACCAGGTTTCGACCAAGCAATACCAAATCCAAAAAGGATGTCAAATTAGAGTTCTTTGGGTTTGATGATCAAGATGAGGGAGGGGGAGGTGAAGGTGCCTCTAGAAGCTCTGGGAGTTCCAATTACAAAATCAAATACTTTGGGTTTGATGACTTGAGTGAAAGTGAGGACGAAGATGAAGAGTGGCAGGTAGCAGAAAGGAAAGCTAACAAAAAACGAAGTAGAACCACACCATCTTCTTCGCTACAGTCGACCTCTGATGGCAATGAAAACTGTTCCCAGGACAGCCAGCTCAGTACTAATGCAGGTAAACAGCTCTTCTGGAATATGTGCTTAGTGCTTAAATTTAGTTGACCTTTTTATTTTATTCTTTTTGCTCTATACCTAGGAGTTTGTTGAGCAGCACTACCGATACACAAAAGCAAATGTTTAACTTTACTTAATTCTGCTGTGGTCCTGTCTGGTGTTTCACAGCTATAATGAAGTATGCCTTGTACCACTTGATCTGTTACCAGAGATAGTTGTGGGTTTTTTTTTCTTGTTTTGAGTGGAAGAGTCTTACCTTTTTGGTGCATTGACCGTATAGTGCCCCAGGTCTGGGTGGCAGACATCTTCCCACAGTAGCTCCGCATTAACCACAATTACAGGGCTGAGAGCAGAAACTTAAGTAGCTCTCAGAGATGTGAAATATCTTTTAATTTCTGTGCTTTTGAATGCATTTGTGAACAGTTTGGACCTCTCAAGTTCCGTCTTGTCCAGGGATGCATGGCCAGAGGGTGGAACAGGAGACCCATGGTGTGCCAGCCAGATGACTGGCTTTGGCTGTGTCTCTGCATAGTCACGTATTTTTGTGTTTACTTCCAGATTTCAGATATCTCCATCCTCTGCATGGGTGGTACCTGTGTGTACACACACACAGAGAAGTAAAACTGTTGACACAGAATTTGCTGAGCAAGTTCTGGTGTTTGAGTTGCTTTTAAAACGGTCCTGCATGATGAGTTTGCCCAGGGTTGAGGTGTCCTGATGAAGAAGAAAAGGAATAACTTTAGTGAAAGGGTTCTTCTATCTTTTTTTGTCTAATACCAAAAAATTATGCGTGTTGGAACATTCTTGTTCTCCCTTTTGGAGCCTGAAGCATGAGAAGTTTTTATCCATTCACTGAAGCTACTACACTTAAGGTTTTGGCAAGATGTATTTCATTGTGATAGGGAGGGAGGACGACTTGAGCCTAGCTCTGCAAGTATTGAAGAAGCTGTTTTTTCCTACAAATAGTTCCTGTTAAGGTAATCCAGAAAAAAAGTTTAATAGGAAAAGGTATTCAATTCTCTATTCTAATTGTAGTGGTCTCTAAAAACAGAATTGTCTGCAAGTCTTTTAATTGAAAGTCAAAGTAACTGCTAGGGTGTTTTGTAAATCCTAAAAGGGCCAAATTGACTCTGGTCTTATATGAGAAGGCTGTGTTTTCAAACAAAAAACCCTTGATTTGTTCTCATAAAATTTAATTACCATGAGACACTTGCATTTTGGCCTTTTTGGAAAATAAGTTTAATTTACAGGGCCTCTTAGGAAATACTCCATTCAAGTCCCTTTCTCTGACGAGCCTTGGTTCAGACATTTATTCCAAGGGAAAATATTGCTCGTACAATAAATGCAGGTGAGATGCTGAGCCATCTAGTAATCCTCCCACTGCTGTCCTCTGGGGACTCGAAACACCTCCAGGCTGCATTCAGCACTGCAGTCACCAGGGAGGCTCTTACGCGCCAAGTTATCACAGATTATTCCTCTGCAATATTTTCCAAAGAGATTCCCATGGCACCCACAGATGGGAATTTGTTTTGTTAGGTCCTTCATACAGTTCCTCACTTGCTGGGGACCAGCTACTTCTCAGTGCCTCCCCTGAGAGATGCTTCCCCCATTATTTTGCCTCTCCTTTGCTCACTTGACTCCTGTTCTGTGCTGCTCTGGGCAGCTGGGATTTGACCTGCATTTTTTCTTCTGAAAGGCTGACATAAAGTTAATTCTTAAAGACTCAGTGCATTCCCTAGTTCTATCCTGTAGCAGAGATTATAAAAATGTGGAGTCTGTTGTCCTAAAATTTGTAGGACTCCTTGGTATTTTTCATGCTGTCTTCTCTTGGACCTGTGAAAATTATGATGGCTCAGAACAGCCACGTTGAGGTCCTTAAACTTTGTGATGCTGAGTTGGAGAATTTATCAAGGACTTCTGCATATTAGTCTGAAATTAGAGTAAAATATGTGACATTGCTGTGAGGTATCAACCTTATATACTGGAAAAAAGTGACTTCTGCATCCATGGAAAATGCTGGTGTTGAAGCCAAGCCTTAGAAAAACCTTTCATAGGGTCTTGCACAGTAAAACTTCAGTTAAAAAAAGTACGGAGTGGTGCTAGCCAGAGTTCTGTGTGTGCTGTTTGGTACTAATGAATGAATTGGTGGATAAAATCCAGTGTTCCTGTTCCTGTATCTTTGGGATGCTGGTGTGCTGCTGGAAATAATTGTGCTGCTAGTTTGTTTCCTTCTTTTCCTAAAGATCCTGGTGTGGTTGTCAGTGGTTTGGGTCATCACTAAGATTTCTGATACATTTAACTTCTAAACTTCCAGTTTCACAATGCTTTATTCCCCACCTTTTCAGCTGGGACACCTGGGACTTTATTCATGCTTGTTTCACGGCATTTCATTTTGGCCAATGACCATAAAATTATTACAGAAAGTGACAGGCATTATATTAAAAAAAAAGGGGGGGGTGGATGCTGATTAAAATGGAACCATTCAGTATCTGTGTTGATTGGCACAAACAGGATAGAGCGTTGCCCTGAAACCTTCCACTAAAGAACAGTATGATTATCTATCCCATTTTCATTTGGTTCACTTCTGTCTTCACCACATATCTCATAAGTGCAGTAATGATGAAATACAGTATTCCTGATTTAAATTTCAGTAGCAGTTATGTGGTTATCATAGTGTGAGTATTACAGCTTAGCCTTCTGCTTTGTAAAGCGGTTCTGATACACAACTTAACCTGTGTGTCATGCATTCATTTTCTTTCCAGTGATCCAGATGAGATTCCTATAATCTCTTTGGATAATAAAATACCTTATATATATATCAGCATGTAGCACTCGGGTTGTTTCTGGTGAGCAGACCTGCCTTGGTTTGGTTTTTTCCTTCTTTTGCATCTCCTCAGACACTGAATCACCTTCCTTGGCTAAATATTTTCCACTGGGTAAGAGCACAGCAAAGTCCTCGAAGACCAAGTCCTGTTCAGACTTGAAAATCTTCTGTAGAATTGCCCTCAGGCACTGAAATACAACTGGGTTGTTTTTCCCTGGGAAATTTACTGCGGTGTTGCCTTATTTTTCGTCTTTAGTTTTAGCCGAGACATGCGAGTTATCTCAAAGGTAACACCTTGAAAGTGGTTGGATAGAGGAGAAAAGGGCCTTACGTGCTCTGATATTGAGAAGAACGTCAATATGCTCATCAGTTGTGTGATGGGGAGAGTAAAACCATTCATACAAGAGAAAGACATGGAAAACAAGCTTCATAAGCATCAGTGCTTGCTGAACCACTGGTGTCTTTGCATGGCTCAGTTATTGTTAATGGAAGATTTCTTTCCCATGCCCTGTGTAACTGAGGTTTGAAAGTGTGGTAATTCTTGTATACAGAGTGCTTTTGGGATAAGCGAATAGGCAAAAAATAAGAGCGTTCCAGAATCCTAGAATGATTTGGATTGGAAGGGACCATGAAGTTCACCTAGTCCTAGGAGGGACATCTTCAACTAGATCGGGTTGCTCAGATTTCATCCTATGAAATCTAATCATGGAAGTGTTTGATATGCTAGCAACATCAAAAGGTGCAAAATTACCCTATTGTAAATAGGAGCCGAGATGTTTTTATCAAAAAGTCTCTTTGAAT
Source organism: Clamator glandarius (assembly GCA_033459285.1). Classification (NCBI taxonomy): domain Eukaryota; kingdom Metazoa; phylum Chordata; class Aves; order Cuculiformes; family Cuculidae; genus Clamator; species Clamator glandarius. The sequence continues at coordinate 778,966 of JAUNZM010000165.1, read as the reverse complement.
CTAGAATTACCTAAGTTAAATGGAACAGTTTGGGATCACATAGGAGTAGAAAGAAACTTTAACGATTTTTGAATTGTGGCTTAGTTGATATAGAACATGGTTCTTCATTATTAACCACAATACTGACTCCAGGACTGGGCGCACGGCACAAATTACTGTGCTGATCTGATGGGGGAAAGCGCAGCTTACGTCTAGAGTGACTTGCACGAGTGCAGTTCCTGTAGTCGAGTGAGTGAGTTCTGGGCTTTTCATCTACGATGGGACAGTCCAGTTCTACTGGTCTGACTTTTGGAATTGCATTCAGGGCCTGGCTTCTTGGAAAGTGTTTCAGGATTTGTAAGAGTATGTATCAGAGCAATTTGATTTGATTCCTTTCATTGGTAGGTTCCAGCAAAGGACTGTGTTCACTTTTATATGGATGTGGAAGTAGTTTTGATTAATTTAAGTGACTGAGGATTGGTCTGTAATTTTCTTTTTTTCAAACCAGCTTTTAAAGTCAGTTATTTTCAGAGGGATTATTCGTGTGTTCTTAAGTTCTTGTGCTGGCATCGTGCAACTAAACTGCAAGCGGGGAGGCTGGGATGCAGGGGGCATTGTGCCTGCCTTGGTGCTGCCAAAGCTGTTGCAATTCACTAGACTTTAAGAACATTTTGAACCTTATTTTTAAAATACTGTTATCCCCAAGACTGGGTAAGTTTTGTGTCCTTGTAAGTGAGCAGTTAGAAACTTGCTGGCCTGATTTGCTTTTGATTGCCTCCTTACTGAGGCGCTTGGCCAGTTCTGTTTACTGGAGAGGGTGCACTTGGGATTAGAGTAACCGATCCAGCCTGCTTGTATTTTTGCAGTGCGGTGGTCAAATAGCAGCAGCTTCTCTGGACTAGATTTATTTTCTGAACTGCTTATCAGATGAAACAGCGCTGCTCTCTGCCTATTTCTGTCTGGAAATTTATGGTAACTTCTGGTTTCTGCCAAGTAGAAGAACATCAGCTGGGTTCCTAGGGATGATGCTTCAAACGCAACACAAGCTTAAAGAAAAGAAAGACAGGAGTAGAATTTAATTAGATCAGTGAATCACAGATTTACAGTCCAAAACCGAGTACTAGAACTACTGGTAAGGCAAATACTGAATACACTGAAAGGCCCTTTCCGTGGTTCTTTCTAGCTGACTTTCTGAGCTGATGATGCTATTTATTAACGCTGTTTATAGCAGAATAAGGAAATATAAACAAGCTGCCTTCATTACAAGTGTGATTAATTCTTCGTTTCTGTAACTGTAGTGGGACGTGGTCCTATAACTCTCTTGAAATCACACTTTTGAAGAACCCCATCTACTGTTTAATTCATCTGCAGCTCATAGTTGTAGCAGTAAGCCATGAGTAAGCACATAGAAAGGTAACTTGGAATTTATAAGAGTATAAAATGGGAAATAATGACCTGAAGCTTACACACTGGGCAAGAGGTGTTACAGTAATTGTGACAGTGTACCTTGTAATGTTGTGTATGGTGACAGTCCATTTTACTGGAACCTGAGCTTCATCCAGGACTGTTTGGCTTTTAAGCTGGTTTTTTTGGACGATGATTGTGTAATTTCAGAGGCTATAACTGAGGAGGGATCAGATTCAAGAAATACTCTAGCAGTTCATCAGCTTTCAGTATGGTTCTTTCACATCTGCGTTTACTTTTTACAGATCTTCTGGAGTTTTCAGAGGATGCATCTGGTGTGCCTGAGGGCAATAAGAAAACCACAAATAAACAAGGTGATAAAACGAAGGAAAACACCAGGAAGATTTTCAGTGGGCCAAAGCGGGTGAGTAACAACACTGAGACCAAAACAAAGTTCTTATTTTAATTAACTCTTCAGTATTGATGTTTCTTCCTGCATAGGTAACAGGACTTTAGGCCCAGGTTGTATCTGTGCTTGAGATAATTCAGTGGCTTTAAGATCATATCTGGAAAAAGTAAAACCTTGAAGAGTAAAACTTTCATATAGTTCACTGGCAATTTCACCTTTCAGACACGAGTCTGGGGCTGTACAATGGTAACGTGCAGCCTGGATGCTTCCTTTCTAGGTAATTGTTGAAGCAAAACATGTTTTTGCTGTGTAAGTTTTTTTTCCCCTTGTCTTTCTTCTCTCTCCCAATAACTATCTGCCCTATTATAGGACTGAATCTTTCCAAAAGCTTCAGATTTGGCATTGGTGTAGCCTTTATAAGGACGGGTGCCTTTATGGCATGTGGGAGAGTAGATTTGCTTTTTGTTAAAGAGAGAAAAGTAACCCCCAGTAACGCCCCTATGTACACAAACTGTGTAGTGTTGATGTGAATTTGCCCTGTCATACAGGGAACAGAGCTTATCAATTTGGTTGGTGCTAAGTGTGGTTTATCTTGCCTGTTACTATAGAGAACTGGGTATTTTGAGGCTTTTAAAAATGTACACACAGCAAAAGTTGTGTTTAGCTTCTAGGTGAAATTTGCATTAGTGGGATGTGTGTAATATCCATTAAATGAAGGTTTTATGACTGGATTCTCCAGGACGCCGATTTCAGATGCTTAGGGCCTTGTCACATGCCTTTTGTTGAACATCTTCCTGTCATCTGGGGAAGAGCCAAGCTGTCCTGCCATTCCTGCAACCCAGAGCTGGTGTGCGAAGAGGGAGCTGGAGAGGGAAGCACACTTGGGTTTTACCTTTCCCTTTGAGTTCCCTATGTTTTGCAAGACCTGTTAGCGGTCTGTTATAGTAGAAACTCTTGTACCTACTTGGAATGTGTTCAGCAGTCTCGAAGTTGTAAGAATTGCTAATGAAATTATTTTCCTTGTTATTTTTCCTGAAGAATTCTGATAATTAAATCACACTCTAAAAATTTCTCAGAAAGACAGCTAATTACTTGTGTTATATGTTAGTTTCACTTCAAGTAATTTTGTAAAGGTGATTTTTTTTTTGTTTGTTTTGTTTTGGTCTTCCAGAACCAGAAGATTTATTATCTCCCAGCTGTGTTTATCTATAATCATTTTCCATTTAAAAAATGTAGATTTGTGGGTGGAGGAAGGAAGGAATATTTGTTTTATTCCTCAAAACATGCAAGGGATTGTTTTCATTTGGGAGGATACGTGGCTACTCAGCACTGTCTGTCGTAGTGCCCTTTGGAAAAAGAGATTTGCTGCAGGTTCCTCAGTGCTGTTGGGCAGAACAGGGAGCTCTTGGCTCTGGAATTGAAAGTTAGAGCTTTCTCCAGTGAGGAGCATCTTAGTGAAACTGAAATAGTATTTCTTGAAGATCAGAGCTCCTCAGCTTCTGCTGATAAAATAATAATTTCTTAAAAATCAACTTCCTATCGGTGAATATGTTGCAGTAGGTGGAAAGGCAGAAGTATAGGGAATGGGAGTTTTACTGGGCCTGTTTTTCAGCAACATAAACCAGCTGTGGGTGTTCTGGCAAATATGGAATTCTTTAAAAGTACTTGTATGCTTCAAATACTATCCTATAATAGCATTTATATGTTTCTTGTTTAATTTTTATACTTCAAATACTTGAGGGTTTATATGAAAACTATTTTAATTAATTTTGAATGTCTATATCATGAAAGTACGTGAGGAAAGCCTTACAGCAATGTCATACTATGTATGAGAGAAAATGGTTTCAACTCTAGAAAATTCTCATTTGGGAATACACCTAATTCAAGTTGGAAAGGTGAGAATTAAACAGTCTTTTTGACCATGTAGTGATATAATGGACTTAGAAGTAGCTGTAATTGCGCTTCAGCTTTTAAACTTTAATGTCCTCTAATCATGCAGCTGTTAAGAGTTACTAAAAAAGCTTGTGAAGCTTATTCTGCTGTTAATTAGAGACACTGTAATTATCTTCCTAAACTACACATATGGATTCTTATTCTCAGTAGCATCTTAAGGGAATTTTCATCCGGGGGATGAAAAAAATGAACTTAAAAGTATTAACCTGACCAGAATTAAACAGTTTTAAAAATAAAAAAAGGTCTTCACTGTTTCATCATCATTTTTTTCTTGTATAAACTAGCAGATAAGAGTATTGATTATTTTCTGCTGGATAATGATGTTCGGGTTATGGCACTCTGCATTGTGCTGAGCTGAAAAACACATGGCTTAGTTACTCGGGAAGCCACAGCCGGGAGCATTAAACTGCACTCAGTTTAGAAAGCTGCAGGATTTTATCCAGCTTGTTGTCACCAGGACTCTTGCCACATTTGTGCTTGTGAACCCTGACCATTGTACTCTGATATTAAAGTTCAGTTCTTGAAACCTTGAGCATATGTGTGATGAAAGATGACAGACATTATTGGCTTAGCAAGTAACAGCATGTCTGAAAACTTCTTTTAACATGGGGAGTCTCACTGAAATCACTGACCATTAATGCACGTAATGAGCATAAAAGTTGCAGTCGTGTATATGTTATGATAGGTATGTAAAGTCTTAACCAGAATTATGTTTTTAAGTGAATTAAATATCTATCCAGAGGTTGAGTTACAGGGGGAGGAATATTATGTTTCGTAGCAACATAATTGTGTGCTTACAGTACATAAATATTGGCATTACTTGACTTGCAAATTATGGGTGTGAAGCATACATGAGTAACATCTGCAGAAGTTTGTTTGCAGCTGTTTACAACTTTAATTCAACCGATTCAGTAGCTTGTGCTCTAGCACGTAAGTTTGGGAACTCTGGAGGGGGCTGCAGTGTGTCCAGCTGCTCTGCCCACTGGGCTTAGTTCCACTTTTACAGATAAAACTAAGTTTCAATTATAAGGGAAATACGGCAAGGTCTACAAGGATGTTTTTGTTGCTGTGGTCCAAATCTACTCAGACTAAAAGCTTGAAATTAAGGACCATAACAATTCTTTCCTGAGATTTCTTGCTCCTGCTACTCTCGCTGCAGATTTGCGCTAGAGTTGGCACATGAGGAGAATCAGTTTTGGTAGGAACACTGTGGAACTGTTCCTAGTGGTCTTACGCAAACATATGTTTCTGAGTAGGAGCCTGGGAAACAAAACCAAAGGTTAAAGATAAGATCAAGAGGTCTATCCTCAAGCTTCTCTTTTTGATTCATTGGTCCTGGAAGTGATGACTATGCCTGGCATTTTGTGCCAGAGCTGTACTGTCAGTTCAGCATTTCTGTTGTCCAGCATGTCATTAAGGACCACCAAGTCCTCTGAACTGCAAATTTTCTGGGGTGACCCTCTGCTTTTCGACTCAAAATTTGTGATAGTGACCTGCAACTCTGTGCTGATCCCACTTCTGCCTGTGGCCTTCGGAAGCCAGCCTAGACAAGGTGAATACTGCCTGATTACCTTTGAATATTCCAAGGTAAGAATGTAAATAGAATTGCAAATCATAATTAAAAGGTATGGGAGCCTTTCAGGAGCCAGGGAGATGGGGGAAACTGTAATCCTCTGTGTTATTCAGTACTGCTGAGACACAGGGGAAGGTCTTAGATTTAGAAAACCTGTTTAGTGACTCTGTGTTTCCCCACATGTTCACAGGGAGTGGGAAGAAAATTACATCAGCCTGCTTCCTCCTCCCCCTGTTGTTGTGCATGCGCTGGGTTGTACAGGAGCAAGTATGGAAAAACCTCTTTGCCCCTAACTACTTGGCTATCATGGTGTTTCCTTCGGGCCACTCATTCAAGTACTGGACCATGGGATTTCCCATGCAGAGTGCTTTCCTTGTTTTAAATAGTGGTGTTACTTGTAAATTATTCTGCTAGTGTGGAATGCGTTTGTTGGGAAAAGCTGAGATCTTCTTGTATTATGCATTAAAAGTAGCAAAAACAATTACACCCTCCCGCCTAACAAAACCCAACCTGCTGTAGGAACTGGTTTTGCCTGAAAAAGGCAAAAAATGCTGACAGAAGTGTTTGGTGAAGCTGCCTTTGCTCTCCTTTTGCTCCACCTGCTCACTCCTGTTTCCTCGCTCCTCCAGTTTCCTGAGGCTGTGTATCAACTGTATTGAGAAACCCACCAGTGTTTAAAAAAATGAAGCACTTAAAGGAAACATTTAACATAAATCTCAGTCCAGTTCACTGGAAGACTGTAAACAATTGTATCCACTCAGTGGAGGGAGCTGAGGAAGAGAGATTAAGTCATCTTAACCTGGTTAAGTCAATATTGCAACTGAGAAATGCTCACTAAACACAGCCAGTGTTAGCAGGATTACACGCGTTACTTTGATCAAGTGACATTACCCGAGCTAGTCATGACAGTGGTGTTGAATACATGAATGAAATCATTGCTGAATTCAGACATAGCTCAGCCAGCAGACTGCTTCTGAGCTCTGAATCCAAGATAAAACTCCATCCAGTCATAACCTTGCAACTACTAACTGCTTTCCATGCGTTAAGTTTTAGAAGTACCTGCTGTGTTTTGTGCCCACCATGGTACAGAAGCGTGTGCAAGATTTCCAGGTGTGCTTTTAGGACAGATTGGTTGGAAGGCCACGTTGAATCACAACTGTTTGAAGAGCACCTATTTCCAGTTATCAAGTGCTGAACCATCAACAAGAAATATATTCTTTTCTTCAGCGTGACTTCAATTTCATGTGCAGCTAGGCCGTAGTTCAGTATTTAACTGCATCTTTCTTGTCTCGTGAGCAGTTTTTTTTCCCCAGGAGTAGGATATTTTCATTGAATTGCCATGTTCCTGTTCTAAATTTCAGGCACTGTGACAAACTGTCAACCCTTGAAGATAAAGCTTATGTGTGATCCTGTTCCTAACAGGATTTGGTGTGATACAAGTTTAAGCCTGTGAGATCTTTTACAGGTCAATGTATGCTTTTTCCATTGGCGTTTCATGTGGACTGGAAGGAGCTATGAATACCAGCTTGAAACAAATGCTGTGTCTATGTTTAAGTCCAAGATGGAAAACTTGTACCTGATCTTTGAAAGCGTGTTGAAACTGAAGTAGTGCGAAGCAGTGCACGGCTCTTGGTCTGGCTGAGTAATCTTCCAGCTAATACGACAGTGATGTGTGCGTGGGAGGGGAGAGAAATGAGGCTGTTGCACTGGGGTCTGTACTTTTCCACTTAGCTTGTGTTACGCTTTACAGTAGATGTTTATCAAAGACATCCTGCAAGTAGCATTTAGTTTTACTTGCCTGCAAGTGAATCTGCATTCCCCAGATTCAATGTTTAAAGACATTTGTATTTTTGTTTTAGATTTTAGATGTAACGTGTGTAAAGATTAATCTATTTAAGTGCACAGCTGCGGGGAGGGGGGATTGGTTAGTTATTTTTAAATAGCTTATTTTAAATAAATAGTCATGGAGAAGCAGCAGTGGAAGTGTAATTCTGAAGTCTTGGTATGTCAGTCATAGCCCTTTCCATACATTTAATGGTAGGGTTGGAGTAGATTGGTAGGAACTTATTCTAAAAAGAACTGCTTGTCTTTATCTTGCATAACCTTTAGGAAAACAGTCCAACAGGATGGTTGTTTTTAACAAAGCATGTTTTCAGTGTATTAAAAAGCTGACGCTACACACATTAAGCTGCTCTTAGCATCCTACTTCAGGATGTCAAAAATGCATATTTTTTTTTTTTTATAGGAAATAAAATAAGTTGACATTTGTTTTTTTGACACTGAGGAGTCAAACAGTGTTTTGACAGTCAAAATATTCTGTGAGATCTTTGGCTGGTCTCAGTTCAGTGCTAAGCCCACAGTCTGTTCCATCAGCAGTTTGATACCTGCAGTGGTCAGACCTGACAGCCAGGGCCATCACGCTGCTGCCTCGGCAGCTTTCATTTACTGCTTGGTGTTCTGGGCAGATGGTCTGCCCTGTCCTGAACTGGGTTTTGTGGGTGTTATTTCCAAAAAATATTTGTTGGAATGATGCACGAGAGATGAGCTGTTCTAAGTGCTAACCAGTTATAAACAGCGTGGGTGTTTTAAGCAACTTTTATGTTACTGGAATAAAAATGGATTTTAAAAAAAAAGATAAAAGGTAAGAATGTCTGTTACAAGAGTTGATTTGTTAAACAGCAAAGCTTCATGTTGATTCAATTATTTCACTTAACCTTTGCAGAACCAGTTTCTTCAGTAAGCACATTTGTTTAATATACTGGCTTCCTCATGCTTACCATTTAGGGAGGTTTTTTCTTACTGTGATTAATATAAATAGATGAAAACCAATTCTTAATTTTTTAAGTTATTAAACAGGATACTGATCAGGACTGGCAGGTTTTTAGATTAGTCACCGAATTTGAAGAGTGAAGTAGCACTGTGATTGTACTGAATTAAGTCAGGGCATAACAGCTTGAAGCCATCCTGGAGTGAGAGCAAATAGCAAGAGTTGGTCTGTTAACGTAAAGATAATCATTTGATGCTCATCAAGATTTTCTTCTTGCTTCTTCATGTTCAATTGTGATGAAGAAGGGTGTGTTCTGGTAGATGCTGAACTGAGATCCTCCCACCTGGTAAAACATCTTCCTCCTCTGTCCTCCATAGCAACTGTTAGGTAGAACTGTGGTAACTGTGTTATTTGAAGTGCGTTTCTTATCCTCTGCAGTGTCAAGGAAGGTGTTACCAGTTGAGATGTGGCTTTGTTCTGAGAAAGGCAGAGATGCAAAGTGCTATGCGAAGGTAACAGGCTGAGTCCTCATGGAGGCAAGAGGAACAAATGAAAAATAAGTGTGGAAATTCTTTTGCCCTTGTGCACATTTAGCAGAGGAATGCAAATGGAATGGAAGAAATTTAATGTTGCAGTAGAAACTGTTTTATATGTCCAGCTCTTACTGGTATTTAATTCCTAGACAAGAAGCAAAGATGCATTCAAACATTTTTGAAACCAGAATCTCTTGCATCCTCGCATTTCCCCCTCCCCCATTGTTTGCATAGTTCCCAGTAATTAACTCGGTGTTTTAGTAATTAGGCAGCACAGGATAACTGTGTGGGATAAATGTTAGATTGTACAAGGCCTCAGTCCTGTAGAAAGTTCTAAAACAAGAAAAATGCTCAAATTTAAATATACCAGTTTCATTTGCCAATAGCTTAATTTATTATAGAGCTTAATTTATATACAGATGAATATGCAAAATCATCTTCCCAGCTCCCGTGTGAGCATGGCTGGTTCGCTTGGCTCTGCTTGGGTCTTTGTGTGTGTTAGGTAACAGTGTGATGCAACGCAAGCACATCTTGAGTGGGACACCAGGTGTTGAGGGCCCAGCATCTCCGTTTTGCACATTGAGAAGTTTTTACAGTGAATGAGCTTTATGCTGCCCTGGTTTAGGGAATTCACAGTCATGGCCTGAGCTGGCTGCTCTCTGGAAGAGCCGTCTTCGAGCTTCCTTTCACGAGAAAGGAATGAGGTCAGCGTACTCAGAGACTCTGAGATGTTAACCACGGTGTTGGAACTGAACACAGCTGGGAGATTTGGTGTGAAAAATGCCGTACTGATCCCAAGGGAAGCGTGTCTCCAGCCAGAAGACCTCTGGGATTTCACTGGTGTTGTAGTTTCATAAGGCTTTCCAGTTAGTAGGTTGATACACTTTGAGTAGATTAGGATTAACGGGGCAGGGGATGATGCACTCACATGTGTCTGTGTCTGCCTTTCTGTAGCAACAAAGAGGGCAGGAATTTTGTCCAGCACTTTTTACAAGGATGTTTGGGCCAGTAGAGTTACTTGCAGGCAGATGCCGGTTTTTCTCTTGACTGAAGTGATAAGTTTCTAGCATTGTGGCGATACATGTAAATTATTGTGCCCTATCCCTTTTAATTAGGTTTAACATAGGTTTTAGGCCAAATTTGTAACCATAACCATATGGCTTCTGCTTCTGAGCTGATAGGGTTTGAGCATGCTCAGTGTAAGCAGCACACAGAACACCATAAGCTATTTCTGTTAAAGAAGGATCTCATGTTAACTACACTGTCTTGTTTCTTCAAGTTAAATTTTTGTATTTCACTAGGATGTGTGACCCATCCTTATGTTTTGCCCTGCAGGCCTCCTTTTGAGCTTTGGGGTGGAAAACTATTTTGCCGTTTTTCAGAAGTCTGATGCAAGAAAAGTTCAATGACATGGTTTCCCCCGCCTGTTGTATTGTCCTCTGCTGATAGTCCTCAGCCTTGCTGACTCACAACTTGTAGTTGTCTAGCTACGTGCATGCATCGTGGTTTTTGTGTACTGCATTAAATGGTATAGCAGCTCATGATTAAGTGGTCCATGGCACCCAGAAGCAATTTATTGGCACTAATCTTCTACTGTGATCCAAATAATGGAGACCCAGTTTACATTTTGAACACAGTGATGAATGACTGGGGTCTGGTTTTCTTCTGGTATTGAACTGCTCTTGGGAACCACTGTATTATTACATTTCCTGCTCAAAGTGAGACATGTAGAACAGAGTAGTACTCTTAATGATTCTATGAATCCCAAGTGGTAAATAATCATATAGTTAGATTTATTGGGTATTTTTGAACTTATTGTATTTTTGATAAGCATCTGATATAGGGTCTTACCCTTCAGGCATAAATAATTTATCAAAATAACTGTTCGTCAGCTTTGTTTTGCTAGTATCTTCTACATTGGAGAGAATTCTTGCCTGCAAATATCTGCTGGTTTTCTTGGTCTGCTAGTATTTTCAGCATGACTCCCATCCCTGGCTCTTACTTGCTGTTCTTCTTTTATCTATGAATGGCAGGCAGTGCTGCATCAGTAAGTGCAAAGTGCCTGCGCTTGAAAATGTCAGTGTGGAGGCTTTCAGGGATGGGAGGTTAAGCATGACCCGTAGTTTATGGCATTTGGAGATGATAGTATAAAACTGACAGCTCTGTGCATTTTGTGAAATCCCTGGTGTCGCTGTGGTTCTGCACCTCACTTCACCCCCCAGGCTCTCGTGCTGTGTCCCACGGTGCAGTACTCTGTAAAGCTTCACTGGTGTATTTGCACCTCTTCAGACATCTGTCTGTGTGTAAACAGCTGTCACTTCTCGGTGTGTGGAAAAAGGAGACTCTGCTTCTCAGCAGAACCTCTTACAGCTGATTAATATTGCAGAACTTGGTTGCCTTAAGAACACAGAAAGAACTCAAAGGAGTGTGATGTACTTCCCCTCGTATCTCTTCTGAGTAAATCTTGAGAGGAACAATTCTGAAAGCAGGGTCTGCAATATGTGCATAATTGCAAGGTTGTCTTTTCTGTAGGAGAAAGTAAGTCAGTTTCTTAAGCTACTGCTACTTAAATATCAGCCTTGCTTCTTTTGGGAAGCTGTTATCACAGGCATTTGTCCTGCCTTAAAAAACCCATCACCACACCAAACAAACCCCTTTGCTCTTGTGATCAAGCCCTTTTGAAAAGTCTTTGTTCGCTAGCATTCATTTGATCTTTGATGCTTGTTGTGGCCTCATTTCTGTCATGCAGCAATCTAAAGCAAGTCTGCACCGTGCTTACTGATTGACCAGTATTGGCACAGTTTCTTTACAGTTATTTTTGAAATTCATCTTTGTTTTGTGTTGCAAAGCAAAATGTGAAGGCTGCTTTAAAGAGATGGTTGTGAAGGAGGGATATATTTGCTATGTCCCTATCTGTGTGAGTAGTAGAAGAGGCTCCAAAGTCTCTGCGTGATGTGTTAGAGCTGATGAGAATGTTTCTTTGGAAAGTAGCATTGGATTTTTGCAGGTGTGTTTAGTGGTTGAGCTGTGGGAAATCAGCGTGAAGCAGGATGCTGGACTAGATGGCAGGGATGCTGGGAGGCAGTGTCTGCTGCCTAATGAAATATTGATGGGAAGGCATGGAATTGCAGGTGAAATTACTTTGATCTAAAAGTGGAAAGTACTACAAGGGATAGTGGCTAATACTAACCTTCCATAGGTGTTTGAGGTTTTAAGTAATTACCTCCTTCAGTTACAGTTTAGATTCTGCTACAAGAAAACTGTTGGATGCCCTCGTTTCTCAGAACAGGCATTTGTTGGTTTAATCACTTACAGAAGATGTGGCTTTCTCCTGTGTCACACTGGCAGTGTCTAAGCAAGCTGTGAAGTGCCTCGTCACAGAGCACTTTGGGATGCCCTAGCTTTTGGTTTAGAAAGGGTTTAAAGAAAATCAGGGAAGAAAAGTCTGTTTTCAACTGTTAAAGGGTGCCATCTTTGACTCGGGAAGCCTCTGAGCCCTGAGTATTTGGAGGGAGTTGTCTTTATCTGTTCGCCCTGTTGAACTCTTTCCTGTGTATCAGCTGTTGCTCGCTGCTGGAGGAAACACTAATGCTGTGTGGACCTTTTGATGATGCTGGCACAGCTGTTTGTGCGCTTTATTTTTATTCTGTACCAACGCACTGAACCTGATCTGTCATCTCTGCTTCCTGGCTGTGTGTGTGTGTTTGCAGCAGAGATGCAAAACTGCAGCAGCTCCTGTTGAATCGTCAGCCAGGGCCCATCCCAACTGCTGCCTCGCTGAGCAAGAGGAGCCTGCGTGCCAGTGTGACTCCGCTCCTCCTCCAAGGACCCGGTTTGGTTCCTCACAGAGCACATGGCCTGGAGAAAAGGGAATAGACAGAGGTTCTGTGTACCAGGGCAGTGAGTACAGGGTGTTCTTCCCTTGAACCCCATAAAACTAAGAATCCTGTAGCTGCAGAGCCTGCCTTGCTCTGTACCCCCGTTGTTTCGGCCTCAAGCTAGGAAAATGTTAGATATCTCAGATCTGAAAGGCTTCTGTGCGGCACAGAGCTCTCAGATAGGAGGTGCAGGAATATTAACAGGTTATTCTATCCCTGCTTCAAGGATACTACTGGCAACTCATAGCTAAGACTTTCGTTCTGCCAATAGTCTTCTATTAGTTCTATTAGTCAAGGTTTTCTTTTGCAATGAATGGAAGGATGCAATGCAGTAGAGTTCCAACAGTAGTACAGAATCTCTTTGCTTACCAAATCCACTTTGTGGCTTTTGGCATGCCAAAACCTTGTTGCACTTCATAGAACGGTATTCAGTCTGTAGCTGGAACTGCTAGGTTTGCTACACGTGGTCTCTCTTGAGGCTGTACTTGAGCTGGTATCCATTTTAAGTAGTTACTACGTTATATCTTGACAGAATTTTTTTTTTATCTTTAAAATGCCATATAAGTGTGTGTGAGGTGTTGTGGAATTGTAGTTATACAGTTTCCCACTATGCCATATATTGTGGAAATTGTGGAAATTGTAATGCAGTGTTAGTCTGGAATGTTACTGTGCAATGAGATTGGTACACTTGGATGCTAGAAAATGAATTCTCTCTTTATTCCTCTAAGAATTATATTGTAGTTCCCCCAAAAAATCAAGGGCAGTAAATTTTAATGTATTTTAGTGTATTTTGCTTTGCCTTGACACACTTTTGAGAAGGAATTTGAAAAAGGCTTTTTAATTTATTAATATGGTTGAAGGCATTTCATTTCAGTGTTTTCTGTTCCTCTAAGCATCAAAGTCTGTATCAGTTCTACATTTTTATTCTAAATTAGTCACATTTTCTACTGACACGGTGTTTGCCAGCATGTTTTTCACCATAGCTGTCTGGTTTTGTCTCTAGGAAGGCTGCAGACCTTTTTTCTTTGATCATTTATTATTGATTATTAATTATTTGTTATTGGTTATTAATTATTTGTCAATTATTAAAAGTGACAAAACTGAAAAAATCTTGGGATGTGTACAGGTAGTGTCTTTTGAATGGGTCTGTGTGTCTTTTAAACAGTCAGGTGCTCTAGACCTGGGGGTGTTGGTTGACAGCGACTGACCATGAGCCAGCAGTGGCCCAGGTGGCCAAGAAGGCCAATGGCATCTTGGCTTGTATCAGAAATGGTGTGACCAGCAGGTCCAGGGAGGTTATTCTCCCTCTGTACTCGGCACTGGTGAGACCGCACCTCGAGTCCTGTGTTCAGTTCTGGGCCCCTCACCACAAGAAGGATGTTGAGGCTCTGGAGCGAGTCCAGAGAAGAGCAACGAAGCTGGTGAAGGGGCTGGAGAACAGGCCTTGTGAGGAGCGGCTGAGAGAGCTGGGGGTGTTTAGCCTGGAGAAGAGGAGGCTGAGGGGAGACCTTATTGCTCTCTACAACTACCTGAGGGGAGGTTGTAGAGAGGAGGGTGCTGACCTCTTCTCCCAGTGACAGAGGACAAGATGAGAGGGAATGGCCACAAGCTCCACCAGGGGAGGTTTAGTCTGGACATTAGGAAAACATTTTTCACAGAAAGGGTGATTGGGCACTGGAACAGGCTGCCCAGGACGGTGGTTGATTCACCTTCCCTGGAGGGGTTTAAAAGACGAGTGGATGAGGTGCTAAGGGGCATGGTTTAGTGTTTGATAGGAATGGCTGGACTTGATGATCCAGTGGGTCTCTTCCAACCTGGTTATTCTATGATTCTATAATCTGCAGAATTGCAAGTAAGCAAAATCAGGAGTATGCCCTAAGTAGTTCTTTGCAGGACTACGTCACCTTTCTATCAAATCTTCAGAGTTTTGAAAAGACAAACTCTTGCGTGTTAAAAGTGAGCATAAGTTGCCGATCCTCGTGTATTGCTTTGGGCTTGCTGCTTTTACCAGTTTCCCTATCTCTGGCAGTCCTTGTGCTCTGTGTGAGTGCTGCGAGTTATTTTTGTGCTGTGTGGTGTTGTGTGTTGGCAAACTGCAGTGGAGTGGGACTGATGGTGCCAGTACAGCAGTTCCCAGTGAATCTCTATTTGCATTCCTTGTAAAGTGTTTGATAGGAATGGTTGGACTCAGTGATCCGGTGGGTCTCTTCCAAACTGGTTATTCTATGATTCTGTGATTCAGACTGACAGATTTTCTGTTATATTTGGTATTGAGAACTTGTGTTGCTGGTAATATGGGAGGGGAAAGAGTGAAGCTCATTTTATTTGTTCAATCACATTATTGCTACCGTAATTTTTGAAGTATATCATGACTACTTGTGGATTTGCTTAAAAAATAACTTGTGGTTTTTTTCTTTTAGTCTCCCACAAAAGCTGTATATAATGCTAGACATTGGAACCAGCCAGAATCAGAGGCTCTGCCAGCACCACCGGCTTTGAAAACTCCCAGTGTCCCAGTAAGTAGGCTGTTTGTTTTACCTCAAGTTTAGTAAATCTCTTTTAATAAGAGTCACTGATAGATTTGAAATACAAGTTCTTGATATCTGGTAATGTCACAGTAATTTGGAATGAAGTCCCCTTCATGATGTGAGCCATTGTGTATTTGATAAGAAATAAATTCCATGGACATACTCTAGAATGGGATCTTCCCTATCATTTCAATACACAGATACAAAAACCCACTTCAGTGGGTTGTTCTGAGAGAACCCACTTGCTAACTCATAGAATGGAAATTGGCAAGTTGTAGGTCACAAAGGAAAACTTAGAGATATTTGGTTTTTCCGTTCTAATGGAGTACAGTATTGTGAATTACTAACTTGTGTCTTTAAGTGCTATGAAAGAAACAGTTTTGTATCCAGCCAGAAATGCTACTATAAAGGTATTGGATATAGGCATGTCTGCGAAAAGTAGACAAGAGGTGAAAACAGTTCATAAAGCAACTTGTTTGTTCAAAAATCAGTGATTGTTCCCAGTGCATTTTGACACTTTTGAGACCATGAAAATCCAGGGTCTTGGGCTTACGTATGTGTAGAAGCTGTTACTGATGCTACTAAGAGAGCATTGTACGTTGTCAGTAAAATTCATTTCATTTGGTGCCTTGCTCGCAGCACTTGCCTGAGAACAAAAAGTTGGAAAGTAGATATCTTTCTAGTGAGGAGAATTCTTCAGGTTTGTTGCTGTCACCAGTTTGGGGTTTTTTGATTCTTTTGGGGGGTTTTGTGAAATTTTTTAATTCCCCTGTGCAGGAGGGGGTTCTGGTACTGGCTCATCTTTGATTTAGGGCTGGTTTTGGTTGCATCCTCGTGGTATTTCCAAGG
The DNA here is from genome assembly GCA_033459285.1 of Clamator glandarius. NCBI lineage: Eukaryota > Metazoa > Chordata > Aves > Cuculiformes > Cuculidae > Clamator > Clamator glandarius. Next base: position 763,093 of record JAUNZM010000165.1, on the reverse strand, counting down.
GCCTTCCTTCAGTGTTAACTGCACAGCCTGGGAAATGCAGATGACTCATTTTAAAATAACATTACCCCTAGGGTTTGAGGAGAGAGCAGACTTTCAGTCCTGGGTTTCTCTTAAACCCCTTTCTCAATATACGTTATGTGTATTTGAACTGAAGTTTTTGTTGCTTACTGAGCCTTTGCATTGACACTAATCTTTGTGAATAGGCCAATAACTGACTTAAAGGCAGATCTTTTGAACATATCCTCATCAGGCTTGGAAAACATCTGTGCCATTCATACTCAGACAAGTCATTTTGTCATCTGTCAAGCTTCCACTTTGTAACTGGCACCATCAGAATAGTAATTCAGGAACATGGCAGAGATTTGGCTGAACAAGCCTGTTAGGGGAATTTGTTCGTGTCTGCTCTTCCTGCCATGACGTCTGTCTGAAGTTACTGCAGTCTCATTTCTTTAACCTTGATATACGGGTGTATGATTAAGACCCTTGATCCAAATGGCCACCGGTAATCCCTGATGATCCTGCCTGTTCAGTTTCTTTAGGTATTTGTTATCTGACGATGTGGATAAATTTGTCCTGGATCGATGGTGACAAACCTGTAGCATTCTAACTGCTGATGCCAAGTTCTTTTCCTTATGGCCTCTCCAGGCTCCCTTGGAATTTGCTTTGGAGGGGAAGCCCTTAACCGAGGCTGGGAGGAGATACCTCAGTGGGTATCCTGTGCTCACAAACTGATAAGATCAGAGTCCTCCAGTGTGTGTTCCAAACCAGCTTCTCAGGGTGGTTTATAAGCATTATGCCACTGGATCCTAAGTGAGTGAGCGCTGAAGTGCCACACAGTGATAGGGGCAGCATGTAAAGAGTGCTCCCTTAACGCAGCAGGCTGTTGTGCCTTATTTTGATTTTGACTGTCAATGTACAATGCACAAGAAGGAGCTCTCTCAAAATACCCCCTGCACTGAGTAACAGTCTTTGCCCGCATATTAATTGGGTTTTTTCAATCGCACTTCAAAAAAAATCTCATTTTTCTGTGCAACAAATTGATAGTACTTAGAGATTGAGGGTGAGCATTGGCACTTGCACATTTATAGCTTGGCATCCAGAGGTCTTTTTCCTGTGTTCCTGGTTTTCTGTAGTTTGTCTTCACATCTGAGTTTGTGCCAAAGCAGATAAGCTGACACTTTAAGCTTGTAGTAACCTCAAACTACAGAGGAGTAGGTTGAGGAGGAACCTGTAATACTTGCCTGAGAGAGCTGGTAACTTGCCAGTAGTTGTTCTAGACCTAACATCAAGTTCTCTACTACCTGTTCTAAGTTCGGAACAGGTTTTCCTGTATTTCATGCTATAATACATTGTTCTTAAAATATTAACAACATAAATATCAATAAGGCTGAAGCGTGGAGAATACCATAACTTTACCAGAGTGTACTCTACCGGCTTAAAGCATGCGCCGTGCCTCCTGTTTCACTCTGTGGCAGTTTTTTTATGATGCTACAGAATCTACATTGTTATCTCCTGCTTGTAAGCAAAATACAGTTTGGAACATCAGATTGGCGAGGTCGGTTTTCTGATAGCAGCCCCTGGGCGCAGTAGCGCAGCAGCCTCCGGTTAGAGAGGAGAAGAGCAGGCACAGAGTTCTTGGGTTCTGCTTGTGTTGAGACAGTGATTGCTCAATGCTCTGCTCCTGCCCAGACCAGGGTACTTGGTGATGGTTCACTACAGCAACCAGCTTAATCCCAGTGCTCCAGTGTAAGGGAGTAACGTATTTGTAAATACCAACAAATCATTGTTTTTCAACACTGAACTTGGTTGTTTTGCTTAGCGGAAAGCTTCTTGTTGTTGGTGGTTTTGGTTTTTTGGGTTTTTTTTTTTTTTTTGTTTCTGAACTCCACTGGAGTTTTCCTGAATACTTAGAACTGGATTTTATATTTAGAAATGCATGTAATTTCTGACATTTGGGGTTTTTTTTAAGAGTAGGTACATTATCACACAGCTTAGGGACGCCTTGGTAGTGTAAGGCAAGGACTAAATAGTCCCAAAATGTGAGTTTGACAATTGCACACCTGTACTGTTTCCTGATGTATTTAGTGTATGTTTACATGCTCAAACATCTGCCCATTTTAGCACTTTCTTATTAATAGGTAAGGCTATCTTCCAAGGAGGCAATTCATAAAGATGATGGAGTTTTTAAGGCTCCTGCACCACCTCCCAAAGTGATAAAAACTGTGACAATACCTACTCAGCCCTATCAAGAGATAGTAACTGCATTGAAATGTAGGAAAGAAGACAAAGAAGTAAGTATTCTTAACAAATTTTTAAGATAAAGAATTATTGGTAAACCTAAGTACTGAAGGAAGAGTGTCAAAATGAGATTTGGCTTTCTTATTAAAAAATAACATTTTTTATGTAAATATTTGAATGGCCTTCAATAACATTTTAATGTTTCCTCGCACTCAGAACCAAAGGGATTTTAAACTGTACTTGATAAGGTTATAAACAATCCCAAGAGCAACTTACCTAGGTCAAAACATTTGTCTCTTCCAGTTATACACTGTTGTTCAGCATGTAAAGCACTTCAATGATGTAGTGGAATTTGGTGAGAATCAAGAGTTCACAGATGATATTGAATACTTGCTAAGTGGATTGAAGAGCAATCAGCCCCTAAACACACGTTGCCTTAGGTAAGATACCTTACTATAAAACACTTCTATTTAAAAGAGACTTTGAATTAAATATTAATCAATGAAGTGACCATACTTTAAAATGTTTGGGGAGGTACCTGGTATTTATGCTATAAAGAATAAAATTTGAAAATAATCATTAGGGTGATATATTGTGAATAATTAAAAGCAATTTGAGTAGGAAGGTGGAATAGAACATTGTACAGTGGGAGACATCTTCAACACACTTCTTTTCCTTGCTATAAATTAAATCTTTCTAGCTATTCTAGTTTTTAATGCAAAATTCAATTCTAACATAAAATCCCTAAGACAGGAAAGTTTGCTGGCTATAATCTAGAACTAATGTAATGCTGAGGTGGTGTAACTCCAGCTGCTCGTCCTTTATCTTCTGTACAGAAAGAACATAGCTGGCATCCACTGAAAGTATTGCGGCGTCAGGATTGATTGGAAGCTTCCCTAAGTTGTCTTAAAGTGCTCATTGTACTCTTAAGGGTCGAGTTACACACTGTTGCAGAGTTAGCAGCAAAAATGTTAGCATTGTGTGGAAAAAGTTTGACTTAATATTGGTGTCCGTTCCCTAGACATAAAAGTAGAGTGACGGTCTGTAACCATACGATAATCCTTTTTTATTGTTGTCTTTGTTCTTGTAAATTTTCCTCTCTATTTAGAAAAGTAAAATTGTAGAGAAGGAAAAACTTCAGTCCACAGAGATGACCGATGAGGATACTTTCTTCAGATTTGACTGTGGATGAGAAAAAGCTTTGTATGCTTTTGACAGTGCTATTCTGAAATTTTAATCTTCATGTTCCTCAAAAACTAGCAATAAGTCTCGTTGTTGGAGTATAAACAAAAGAAATCTGTTATCCAGTTTGTAGGTACATTATGATAAGAATAAATTAATGCTGTAATGACAGTTCAGGAGTGGTTTTCATATTTAATGCACTTGATTTGCTCATACGGCAGGCTTCCTGAGATCTTAAAGTGACTTAATTTTACTTTCCAAATTGATATAATGGAGTGCAACTTGTATAAACACCATAATTTTTTTCTTTCAGTTAACAAATTTAAAGAAAAGCATTTTTTTCCAAAGGAAATGAATGTGTAAGGATAGGAATTAGATTTTAAAGAATCAGAAGCTGGTAGGCAAGCTCTAACTGGGGCTGTTGTGATTGGAGACAGAAAGACCAGTTGTTCTTTAAACATCGTAACATGTGAATCTCTTAATGAGATTCCTCAGTAGTCATGGAAGACTTGATTGCAGAATCACCCCACATTACTTTGAAAAGCAATATATTTTTAACAGTATATTTTAACAATATATTTTATATGTTGCACTGTGGTAGGTATGACAGACAGCTTACTAATAAAACCAGGGGAAGAATTAACATTTTTAAACAGGACTGTGTTCCTGATCACTGATTAGACAAATGTATCTGTCAGATTTTTTCCTGTAATCTGTAGCGTCTCCATCAAACCTAAGTGCAGCAATAAAAAAAATGTTTGGGTTTTCATTCAAGTATTGTCAGGCATAAGCAGGACTAATCAGAAATAAATAGATAACTGTTAGATAGTGATGGAAGCTTGCATTTATAATTTCTGATAATTCCTTGATCCATAATCGGCTCTCCTGTGCCTCTTCATCAGAACTTCATGCTTAACCCATTTTACTCTAGTTTAACTATTTTATTTCAACTTTTTGAAAGAAGCAGGTTCAGGATACCTTTCCCAATTCTGTTTTTAGCCAACCTTGAAATAAAGCTGACATAATTTGGTGCTGGGGAACAACTTTTGGATAAAATGCTGCTCTGTTCACCAACTACATGTGTGCCACGTCCAAATTTTAGCAGAAACATCCCCAAAGAGGTCATAAGAGTCTGAGTTATATGGTCAGTCATGTTCTGTAGACTTGTTTTCTGCCGCTTCTAAGGATGTTTTCATTTTAATTGTTCTAATCCACAATTAATTCTCTCTAGTGTAATAAGCTTGGCGACAAAGTGCGCCATGCCCAGCTTCCGAATGCATCTGAGAGCGCATGGGATGGTAGCCATGGTTTTCAAAACACTGGATGATTCCCAGCACCATCAGGTATGGATACATTGTGTATCTCATTAAAGTTTGGTGCCTGTCTACTACATGTGAATCTTTTGCCCATGTAATTCAAGGTCAAGCTGGCAGTGTAGCGTGCACCTGGGATCAGTGGCTCATTCTTAGAAACACAAAGTGAAATGAGAAATAAGAGCACCTACATTCCACTGACAAATCCCCTTCCACTGTTTTGTGCTCTGGATTGCGATTTTATCTTCTCTTAAACTTTTTCAGATAGTTTTATTGGTGTATGTATAATTTCCTTCAAATAAAATGCAGCTGAAAGGAGTCCTTTCTCCTTATATTTAAAGATAGCTCTAAGTACTCCTCTCCAGACTTGTTTATATGTGAATTATTGCCTTTTCTGTAGCTGATTGTGGGCCATTTTCACATCCTGTGCGCATCTTGAGCAGTGCTGTAACTGCAGTTGTAGGATGCCTTGAGTATGTGCGGTGTTTTCTGATGAACCTAGAAAAAGATAAATCTAACCGCTTCTGGTAACGTGACCCAGGAATTAAAAACTGAAGCGATTTGGGTTTTCTTTACTGCAAACTTTACAAGTTCAGTTTGGCTGCAATAGAAGATGCTTCTTGCAGATGGTAGTGTTTTTCCAGTGGCTGGAAACGGTGTTTCTGGAGGAACCGTGAGGAATTGTTGCAAAAGCTGAACATAGGAAACATTACTTGAGATGGGCAGAAGTTACGTATGGCCAGTCAGGTTTGTAGTTTTTGTTAAATAGGTCCAGAAGGAAGGCACACAATGCAGAAGGAAACTTTGCACCCACAGAAACAGGCAATTTAAGAGATCGTGTTTGACATCTTCCTGTGGGTGGGAGAAAAGCTGTAGAGCTTTGAGTAACTCATTTAGAATAATAACAACTTATTCTCCATCTCCTTCAAAAATTAGCTATAGCAAAACGTAGGAACTGGGTTCAATGCATCCATTATTTTGTGAGCTGTCAAAGTAGAGCCAAGCGATACTAGAAATACATAAAGTACAGTCGTGCTATTTAGGACAGGTGCCACCGCTGAGTTGCAGGAGACCTGCAGAGGGACAGGCACAGCTCCTTGGAACGTGCACAAGCTCGCTCAGTGTATTTTTGGCTGGCTTTTAACAGTTACCATTATTGCATCATTTTCAAAAGAACTAGCACATACAGTTCAAAAGGAAATTGCCTGCTATTATTAGCCTGCAGTAACAAAAAAGCATTGATTATATTCACTATTTTCAGTATATTCTATGAAGTGCTTTTATCAGGGGAAAAAAATTAGTGGTTAATATTTTAATGTAGTTACAGTGCATTCCTGATACAAGTTATACAGTATTATAAAAGTTCTGGTTTATCAAACTGCTGTTAATAAATGCTGAAATATGTGCTATAACTACTGACAGCATGTGCTTCAACAATGACTTTCTCTGTATAAGCTTGTTATCCTCGTACACTATCTCTTCATTAATTATTTCATTGAAATTTTAGCTTGTTTAAAATAAATAGAAGTTTCTCCACTGAATCTTAGTACAGCAGAACTCAAAAACAACCCACTCAAGGTTTTGTTTGCATCGTTCAACTCTATTTAAGATGAAAAAGGACTGAGCAGGAAAAAAAACAGACTTCTTTCCTTAGTATTTTTTATTTCAAAGTATTTTGGCGATGGGAACACTGCCACAACGACATTGCTGATGGAAATAAATGTGAGCGTGCGCTGCATTCACTGGGCTGATAAAATGGAACAGACTGGGATAGCAGGGGACTTTCACATTTCCATAGGAACATAAAATAGCAGTTGCAATGGTATTTCTTTAACCAGCAAGGAGAACGAATGACCAGTTATCTTGCTGAGGTCTGTCCCAAAATATTTGCACGACCATTACTTTTTCCACCAAAATTTTTCTTGTAGATTTGGCTTTAAGCTGCAATTTCAGTTTTTAAGTGACTTTCTCTCTTCAGCTATGCTTTAAAGGATTGGGGCTTTATTCATAAAAATTAAAACTGTTTTCATTACAGTTGACAGTAGTTAAGCACAGAAATGCAGTTTTGCAACGTCTCCAGCATGTGAATAATTTAAAAAAAAGAAGTGCATTAAATCTAGTGCTGAACCCTAGAAAATAACCATCTGTTAGCACAAGCTACAGTATAAATAGAACCAGCAAAGGAAGGCAAGGCTGAGCGTGGGTGTAAATGGTCTGCTGTTTCTGGAGTCTACATCCAACTAGGATGTTTTCCTGAATTCTGTAGAAGTATGGAGTGCAACTCCAGACTTAAATATGCTGTAAAACTTCAGTCTAGAGCAAATTCTGTTTATTTTATGTTTTCACCCTCTCCACATCTTTTTGGAAATGGAATTTATTTTAAGCATCTTGAGGAATAGAAGAAGTAAAAGAAGCTGACCCAGTAAAACTGCTTCAGTACTGCGGTCCTTAAGGTTGGGGTTCTGGGAGTTTGGTTGAGTTCTTAGATTGTTGATTGGGGTGTTCTTAGGATATTGAGCAAAAATGAGTTTTGCTCACAATTTTCCCCTCATTCTCAGTGTTCTATGTATGGTAGCGCACAAAAGCTTTCAGAGGACATGTTTAAGTGTTTCTAACACTTAGAGAAGATCAGAGCAAAATGTAGAGTTGTTATATTCAAGATTATATTTATGGAAATAAGAAAAATGAGTTTGAAAACACCCACGTCACTGGCTGGTTTGATCCATAATACAAGCAGCATTCCCTTACTTTTGCAACCCGGTTATTTTCCTGTTGCCTGTCAACATTTGGAGGCTTCTTGGCCTGATTGCCTGCTGTACGTGTGCTGCTGCAGGAACCCAGTTCTTGTTACACATCGTTACTCCACTCCTTTTTGCCTTCCTGGCAATCCTGCAGCCTGAAACTTGTGTATAATGTCGTAGTCCCCTGCTTGGGTCCCTTCTGATGGTGTTTGTGTTGTAAACACCCTGTGGAAGGTCTACAGGGAAGCAGTGACAGAGCTGGTGTGGGGTGAGATCCACTGCTCTGTGCAGAAGGTCATTGGTTGGGTTGGGTTGCAGGGAATGGAGCGTAGGACAGGCAAGGGCTTCATACGGAGGCTCACAGGATGAGTGTGGTTGTCCTGATTGGACTTGGAAGCATCTGCAAAATGTTTCTGAGTTGAGATATAAGAAGAACAGTCCAACTTTCTTAAATGCCTACATATTGGCAACCCAGATTATAAATTCAGCATTTTCCTCTAACTGCTTTGTAGTTTGTAGCTGACAGAAACCCCCTTGGGTGTTGTAGCTTTTTTTTTTTTTTTTTTTTTTTTTTTTAATACCAGGAAGCTGACCTAGGTATTGCTGATCACTAGAAAATCATTCTTCCTGGGTATTGCTTTATTAGGTCCCACATTGACTGAACGAGGGTTCAGGGAGCAACCGCTGGTTTCTCTGGAGTGCATGTGCTCCTGGGACCTGTGTTATTAACTGGAATTCTGAAGGAGCAGAATGTCTTCCAGGAATCTGGAATTTCTTGCTGTTTTAAACATTGCAAGTAAATCCAGAGTAAACAGTTTCTGTAATTAAAATAGTAAAACTGTAGGGTTTACTGGAGAAAATTACTAGAAGTTAAGGAAAAACAACATACACTTTGTATCTGTGGACAAACTACATAGACTGCTTTCTGCCTTACTACTCCAGTCTTGTCAGATGTTGATGTTCACAGCTAAGATTTATTTCTGTTAAACAGCCCTGCGTCTCAAGGTCATGTTCATGAAAGCAGGTGTAGATGTGGAAACTCTTGCTTCCTTCCTTCAGTATTCCACATGCATTTTTGTTAGACAGTCAGATTAAAGTCTTGATTCACCTGTGGGTTTTGTTGACGCAGACAAGGAGGAGTTTTAACGTGGCTTTTGATAGACTCAACTGTCTAATCCTGTTTTGGAAATGCTGATACTGCTTAGTATGATCAGGTGTGATTATTACTTGCTTCTAAAATAAACAGAAGCAGCTAATGATTGCTTTGGTGGCTGGCTGAACTCCAAACAAGATGTTAATCTGCTGTGACGCAGACATTCTGCTCTTTTCTGTTGAGCTGTACAACATTCACATTGCAAAATTAGGTTTTCTCCATTTTTAATTTACTTTACACGGAAAAAAAAAATGGAGTAGGTGTCTGCAGCATGTTGACTCTTGAGAGCTGGACTCAGTAGGAAACATACATACCATACACCCACAGCTCTTCTTTCCTCTAGATATAGTCAAAGGGTTCTGAAAGTGTTGTGCCCAGCACAACTCAATTCTCTATGACCGTTTCTCCTCTTTCCCATAACTTGGAGCTCAGCTGGATAGATAGATCTCAGTACCAGCACTCAGCACTAGGGGCAGGTAGCTTAGCCCTGCTCTTCTCACTGTCATTTGTCCCTTCTGGTGGTCACCTTCTGCCTTTGCTTTTCTGGGTCCTCATGAAGATGAAATTTAATTGCTCCTTGAAGAAGGTTTAAGTGTTCTTTAGCTAGTGAGAGGTCCCTGTGAACCAGTTCTGTGTAAGATAGAGATAGGCAAGGTAGTAACATTTACTTGTTAAGGACTGATGGGGATAGGGTGGGGGAAACCAGGTTTGTACTCTATTTAAAAAAAGCAGAACTCCCCTGGAAATTAAATGTGTTTATGCTAGAAAGGCTTGTGTAAGCTACTGACTCACAGACCTGCTGGGCAGAATTGGAATCGATGTCACCAGGCGCTCTTCTTTTCTCCTCCTTTAACATGCAAATACTGTCCCCATCACCCCTGTATTTTCAAGTGCTGTCACCAGCTTATCCCATCGAACCAGAATGTTCACCTACCTTGCCACGTACTCTGTGCTTTTTCACTTTGTTCTCTTGCCATCTGGCTCTTCTATAATACCCTATGACTGGAATTACTATTTCTTATTCTGCCTGCAGCGTCAGAGCCCCTTAAAAGTGAAAACTGCTTTTCTACTATGGTTTTGTAAGTGTAAGAAGTAATTTATATCTCTGTTTTGTTGGTTAAGAGGATGCTAGAAGGGATCTATGTGCAACACCAAGTGCTCATGCAAGTGCTGGCATAGCTTGAGACTTGTCAGGCTTTGTCTTCTGTCCATCTTCGGCTTGTTTATTAAAAATTGTAGAAGATCTGCTTAACGTGATTACTAAAAACTTTTTTTTTTTTCCTTTCTCAATCCAAGAATTTGTCCCTTTGTACAGCAGCTTTGATGTACATCCTGAGTAGAGATCGTTTGAACATGGATTTAGACAGGGCTAGTCTAGATCTGATGATACGGCTCTTAGAATTGGAACAAGATGCTTCTTCTACCAAGCTACTGAATGAAAAAGACATGAATAAAATCAAGGAAAAAATTCGGAGACTCTGTGAAACTGTTCACAACAAACATCTCGATCTGGAAAACATCACGGTAGGTACCATGCGTTTATTTGAAAGACTTGGCAGTAGTGGAATGCTTAATAAAATGGAACCTGTAAGCGTCATCCTTAAATTCATGTCTCCCAGATAAGAAATCATGACAGTTTCTCTACCCTCTATGTGCGTATGGCTGCACTGCAAGTGTTTTCTTTTTCAAGTTTGAAACTTCCTAAAGTGTGGTGGCAGATCTGTTGATCACCATAAATGTGGCTGGATTTTTTTTCCCTCCCTCCCTCTGTTTTTTATGAATGTATCTTCAGCTGACACAGAGCAACCTGTTTTTGTTTAAAAATACATTTGGCCGTGACTTGATGCTAGCATCAAGCTAGCTTGAAAAATAAAGTCAAGTCTTTTTATGAGTGTATTTAAAGAATTGGCGACAGATTGATGAGATAAGTGGTCATAGGTGGCAAAAATGAATAATGCAGTTGTACTTCTGCTGAATTTCCCTATAACAGGTGTTAGTATGATCTTATTTTTTAAATATATTCATTTAATGTTTTAAAGACTCTATAGTTTTGCCATTTTTTGTGTAATTCTTACACCTGACTGGAAAAGCTTCTGATCTGTTGTTTTTGAAGCGAGCTTTTTTTAGGCTTTATCTATGGAAGCAACATTTCATCTTCTGCCAGGAACCTGCAGTTAAGATTGTCCGTATCAGGTTAGCTTAAAAGATCATTTGACTTGTTGAGCTGGAATTGTCTTTTGTAGTTTTTGTGACTCTCTTGTCAGTTTAGGAAGAGTTTGGCTTGTTTTTTTCCCCCGAACCCTAACTGAATTGACTTGAAAAGGCAGTAGAAAGAGCTGAATTTTGGGGAGGAAGATAATGTCGATAACCTAATTCTTAACCTTTGTCATCACATTTTGGTGACAAAGAATTGTTTCAGAGTTTTAAGCTTGTTTCCTACGAACCTGTGGAACGTGCATAGAGGGAGCTTGTGTTTGATTTGTGGGCTTTGAAATCTGCAAAGGAAGAAAGGAATTTGAAATTTTCTCCACTTTTTACTCCCTGAATTTACATAGTAGAATCTGAAGATGCCAATACAGGGTGGAATTTGTTCTTTAGGTGGTGATCAGCTAGGAATTGGTACAATCAGTGTCTTATTTTGGAGCTGTTTTGGCACTGAAGGTGGCTCACGTAGCTCACAGCCTGTTAGTTCCAGGATATCTTTTGCACTATAAAATGTAAGACAGCTCCCAATATTAAACTGGAACAGCTGGTACAGGTTCCTCATTGCTAAAGCATCCAGCCACACAGACCGCTGTCTCCTCTGTGAGCTTTCCTCATATTCATAATCTGAGCTAGCCTGATTTTTTACAAACTGTAATTCTCTTCTTGTGTTTTCTTGGGCATGAGTTTTAAAGGGAGAGGATGTATTAAAAGGGACTCTGTCTTGCAAGGAAGCTGCCTGTGAGTAAAGAGTAATAGTACTACAGGCCATTGGTTTCATCTATTTTGTTTTGTTTTCCCGAGGCATTTCTATTTTTTAGAATTATGTTGAGCTGTTGTAAATGTGTTGAATACTGCAGTATCTCACAGATGGAAACTGGTTCCTTCCCAGCTGCACCATCTAGAAGCAGAGACTATGTAATGTTTAGAGAATGTATGCAAGCCATCTGAAATGATTAGGTTCTCTTCCAGTTTAGGGTGGTAGCAGTGGTAAGTTGAGGCAATGACAAACTTCATTTGTAGAAGGTAAAGTTGCTTTCACATAAATCTTTGTCACAAGATATAATTAGTCATCTCTGTTTCGTACCAGACAACAGGCAGAAAATGTTAACAGCCGTGCAGATCTCCTAGGGGTAAGGAGGAGACCTGTGCTGTTCCAAACTCTGAGATATTCACTGCGAAACAAAGATTACAGCAAATGTTGTGATGGCTCCCACTTGTGCCTACCCAGTTACACCTTGGGATTTCTGAATCTTGCACAGATTAAGCAAGTATGTTCAATGGTGCCATTCTTTCACTGTTTGAGAGGCTGTCTAGAAGTTAGATGGGACTGATTTTTTGAGTATTCAAACAGGTATTCAACGGATTCTGTTTTCTAGGCTGCTATGAGCATTAAAAATGTAAACCCAGAAACTGGAAAGGAGTTCTCTGTGGGTTGAATTTGTTCCAGGCTTTTTTGCTGGCTTAGGAGAAGATAAAACCTGAAGAACTTGGCCTTCACGTTAGCAAATGGCACTTGCCTGTCAGTCTCTGCAGCTGATGCTTGCAGCAGGCTCCTGCTACATCATAAGGAAAACCTTCATAAGTAACCTCTCATTTCAGTAGTTGAAAGAGATTATTTTGCTTTTCACTCTCAGCATAAGGCTGGAAGCCTAAGGGAACCATGTGTTGAATCTTTGGTGTTAAAATTTCATAGTAATTGACATAAAAAATTGGATAGAATGGATTGCTTTCCTCAAAAGTAAAAGGGTTACAAGGTTTGATTCATTTTATTAAAAGGAAAATAAATTGGAAATTATTTCCTTATGCCCAGTAGTATAAATATCAAGTTATATTCTCCTGGAGTCTTTTGAAGTCTCATTGCCCTTTGGTGGAAAACTAAGCACCATATTTTAAATAATGCGTGGCCTTTGAGCTTTTGAGGTGAAGGTATTTAGAGAGTTAACTGAATCTTCTGCAGCCATAAAGATCTCTGATAGGAGCAGAATCAAACCTCTCCTTAATCTGGTTTAGGTTATGCATGACTTCAGATACCCCTGTTACAATATTTTTAAGCTCCATCTATAAATTGAAAGGAATCATCTGAAGAAGATGGGAAAGCATCAGAAAGCTAGGGATCTGTCATGCTGCCATCTCCTAGTTCTCCCTCATCCTTCCTCAAAACGCTTTCTCTCGTGGTTGGCTTCCAAAGGGAAGTTCTCCATCAATTGCTTGAAGTGTCTTCATCACCTCCAGTGTTACATTTTTGAGTTAGAGTTTTTACAGGTGTGAGGGTTTGGATCTTGTATCTCCCAGTGATGAGATGAGAATGCCCTGTAACCAAGTGTTTTAGCTTCCCTCCTGTGGGAAGACTGGAGTGGTGGCTGATGGCCATTAAAAGTCATTGGCAGTTTCCCCAGTGGTGAAACAGAATCACAGAATCACACAGAATGACCAGGTTGGAAGAGACCCACTGGATCGTCGAGTCCAACCATTCCCACCAATCCCTAAATCATGCTCCTAAGCACCTCATCTACCCTAACCTTAAACGCCTCCAGGGACGGTGACTCAACCACCTCCCTGGGCAGACCGTTCCAATGCCTAACCACCCTCTCCATGAAGAATTTCTTCCTAATCTCAAGCCTAAATCTCCCCTGGCGGAGCTTGAGGCCATTCCCTCTCGTCCTGTCCCCTGTCACTTGGGAGAAGAGGCCAGCTCCCTCCTCTCCACAACCTCCCTTCAGGCAGTTGTAGAGAGTAATAAGGTCTCCCCTCAGCCTCCTCTTCTCCAGGCTAAACACCCCCAGCTCTCTCAGCCGCTCCTCATCAGGCCTGTTCTCCAGCCCCTTCACCAGCTTTGTTGCTCTTTTCTGGACTCGCTCCAGAGCCACAACATCCTTCTTGTGGTGAGGGGCCCAGAACTGAACACAGGACTCGAGGTGAGGTCTCACCAGTGCCGAGTACAGGGGGAGAATAACCTCCCTGGACCTGCTGGTCACGCCGTTCCTGATACAAGCCAAGATGCCATTGGCCTTTTTGGCCACCTGGGCCACTGCTGGCTCATGTTCAGTCGGTTGTCAACCAGCACCCCCAGGTCCCTCTCCTCCTGGCAGCTTTCCAGCCAGGTTTCTCCTAGTCTGTACCTCTGCTTAGGGTTGTTGTGCCCCAAGTGCAGGACCCGGCATTTGGCCTTGTTAAACCTCATGCCGTTGGTCTCAGCCCAGCAGTCCAGCCTGTTCAGATCCCTTGGCAGAGCCTCCCGACCCTCCAGCAGATCCACACTTCCACCCAGCTTGGTGTCATCTGCAAACTTGCTAAGGGAGCACTCGATGCCTTCTTCCAGGTCGTTGATAAAGACATTGAACAGGACTGGACCCAGGACTGAGCCCAGTTGCAGCTCTGTCTTTGTTTCCTCTGTGATGGGGAATTAAGGTGCTCTGACTCTGGGAGGCGTGACCTGTTGTAGATTTGCTGCTGCTCATGTTCTCTTGGCCCCCACAACACTTCCGTGACCCAGGGACACTTGCATTGACACCGGAGAGATGCAGTTAGTAACTGTCCTCTCCTCAGGGACAGTGTGCTGCAAAGCTTGCTTCTCCAAACTGGAGATGGGAACCTTTGGCTGGAAACTCGTCTTCATCACAACTCATCTCCAGCTTTCTTTTCCTCCTTGGAAATCAGTATTTTGAAAACAAGGAAAGCAGCTGCAGAAGTTGAGGGTCTCATAGAACGTGTTTTTCCAAGACAGCAGCGTGTTTACTCATGCCTGGTGAATGCTTTTATTCCCAGGAGGTGCTGAGGTCTGAACTGGTACCCTGGAACACACTGCACAGTTCGGAATAAGCCCAGCCTTCTCTGAAGCATTGCAGACAAAGGTGTCAGGGAGGGCTGATTGCTTCAGGTGTTAAATTCAGTTGGCTTTAATGGGATATTATGGCTTTTTCTCTGACCTTTCTTTGTATTTCTGTACCATATGTGTGGTTAAGGAGATTAAGCTGATAGCACTCCAGACTTGCCTGCACGTTTGCCAGTCATTACATAAGTCGATACTGGTCGCTTTTGTGTAGGTGTAAATTTATCTTTTATTATTAACATTTGTCTTTCTTTAGAGGCCTTTGGAAAAGCAAGTTGTAGTTTTGACTTTATAAATGGTGTTAGTGTTGGTTTGGCGATTAACTAAGCTAATCACCTAAAATGTCTTTTAACTTCCATTTGCTGGGAGCAAACACATCTTTGCTGTTGTTGAATTGTGATACGTATTCCTCTTTTCAAAAAAACAAATTGGCAAAGATCATAAGATTTTCTACAGTCCTATAGTTTCATTGCTATCTCCTATGAGTTGAAAATGAAAAACACAGAATACCTACCTTAGAATTAAATGTATTCTATAGGCAGCAGAGCCAAAGTATTTGGGAGACAGAGAAGCGGTGTTCACTGTGGCTCTTCTTGGGTTTTTTCCTGCCTGGACGATCTGTCTCCTTCCTCCACTTGTTTCTCTTGGTGATGAGAGGCACAGATGAAAGGAGGCTGCTGAGGTTTTCTAAGCTATTAATAAAAACAAGAGAAGTTGAAAATGCAAAGTACCTTTTCATCAGTTCCACATCATGGTTTTAAGATGCGCATATTTTTCCATCTGTTCTTGCTCCCTCTGGTGGTTCTTCAGCTTGGAACTGGTGGCTTTGTTTTATGGCTTATCTGTGACGTGTGTTTGCATGATATGATTGATGTATTGGCTCTGGCTGCGTGTGATGATGTCCCTAACTCTGGAACCTCATTCTTTCAGACCGGGCATTTGGCAATGGAGACGTTGCTGTCTCTCACCTCCAAACGGGCTGGGGACTGGTTTAAAGAAGAACTGCGACTTCTGGGTGGTCTCGATCATATTGTAGATAAAGGTATCTTGGAGATGCTGCTTTGATGGTGTGAAACATCAGTAAATCTTGTTAAGATGTTTGTTATCTTCTGAATGCTTGTTTTCATTGATTAAAAGTAGAAACATTTTTTTTTTTCTCAGCAGTGTTGAAGTACACAATTTGATATCAAGTCACTGGGAAATATTAATGGCATAAATCTGCATGTGGGATTGGAAGTAGTTTTAAGGTTAAACAGAATGTGTATAATGTTGCGTATATTGTGTGAGATTTAGAAATGCCTTAGGCTGAGGCAGAACACAAATTATTGTGTACAGCACACTTACTGTAAAGTAGAATCTCCTTTATCATCTTCAGGAATTACTTTCAGACCTGGTATTTTTTAACTAAATATCCCAGGGGAAGTCAGTCATGATGAGGTTTTGTTTCCTTGTATTTTAAAGCTTTGTCTTGGTTAGGGTCTTCGGATCAGTAGCTCACAAATAGGAAACAGCACACCTGTAAAACGAATTCTTGAGCTGTGTACAGCCAAAACTAAAGTAGAGGGATGGACAAAGGAAGGATTGAAAAGATGAAAGCATTGGACTTGCATGTGGTTTCAGACTTCGGCTCAGCAGCACATTGCAGTTAGGGAACGTGGTCATGTGCTGTACAACCTCCTCATTGACAGTAGAAAGTAAAACAGTTAGATGTGTAATTTGTAGCAATGATCACAAAGTCTGAAAGCCAAAATTGTAAGGATTGGTTGGATTTGTTTTTTTTTTTTAATTTACATGGAGAAATGAAAATATTTTGAACGCTGATCGTGTCTTCGCAGTTGTTTCCTTGTATTAGATTTTTGTAAATATAAAACAAGCTTGACAGTAGCTGGGAAGCTCATTAGCTTGTACACTTGGCTTTTGAAGATGTCTTACTGATAGTGGAAAACAACTTTTTTCTTGTTTAGTTAAAGAATGTGTGGATCACCTCAGCAGTGATGAAAATGAAGAGAAATTGGTTGCTTCGTTATGGGGTGCAGAAAGGTGTTTACGGGTCTTAGAAAGCGTGAGTATGAGCTGATGCATTATATTCCTGCAAACCACTTTTTCTCAACCAGGACTGTCCATGTTACTCTCTTTCCTTATATTGTTGCACAGTAACACTACAACATCGATTTTTTTTTTATTTTATTTTTTTTTTTATGGAAGATATTGACTTTCTGATGTTTATCAGTGCTCCTGGAATGTTTCTGTGAATATTCTCTTACCAGTCTATATGTATGTACAACATTGGAAGTTTATTTTTGGTAAGAATAACTGAATGTAGCATGATGCTGTTTCTTAAGTTCCTACAGAAAGCTGAATTTTATCGCTGTTGTTCTCAAGACACGAGTTCGCCTCTAGTTGTGCCTAGTAAAAATGGATCACTATAGAAGTACTATTTTCTTAGAAGCAGTAAATTTATGTGCATTTAATCGATACTTTCAAACGTCAGCTGGCTAAGTGCTGAAAAAGGAAAATGCCCTGGAAGTCAGACTATTCCACTTATCAGTTGAGCGAGTGTATTGAGATGGTAAATAAGTTCTGACGAGACCTTTGAAGAGAATTAAATTACACGGTGCTCTTGCAGAGCTAAGTGGACAGGAATTGCGAGCGTACACTTCTCTGCAGTGTCTTGTTTTGCTGAGTTTGCAACTATCTGTTACTTGTGTTACTCCTTCTGAGTTGTGATACCCTAAGCAAGCAGAAGCATGTTGTGATTTTTTTAACAATACATCTGAATGCATCAGAAAATGATGTGTGAGTTCAGGGTACAGGTCAGTGAATCTTAAGGAATACCTTAAACCAGAGTTAGAGGGCAAATAGCTCCAGCATTAATTTGTTTTCTGTGCTAAAAATAAAAGGACAGGCTCAAAGGTAATGTAAAAGTAAGCCAAAACCTGAGAAAGATGAACAGTTGCTGAAATACTAATTCAAGGTTGCCTGCTTAAAAATCAATAGTACTTAGTATTTACCTGCCTTCTGATCAGCAAGAGAAAAGTTTTCAGATCCAGTTTCTGCTTTTATAGTGATAGGTGGAATTGCCAAGCAGCAGAAGAGCCTTGTTTAGTGATAGAATATTTGAATTTGAACTTAAGACTGGTTTGTGATGTAGTAAGATCCTTAAGAACTTGGGAGAGATGACAAAAATCCGCACATCAGATCAGGCAAATTTCAGAGAGGAACTCGTACTGTATCTGAAAATTTATTCTGAATTTTAATCGAGGGAATCAAGGAAAAACTTTATTTTTATACTTGGATGCATAATAAATTCTCAGAAGTGGAGCTGATGCCCAGTCTTAAAAGTACCATTGCAAATATAATAGTATTCTGTGTTATATTTCTACATAAGCTAACATACACGTGCACATGTGTGCACTTGGGACACTGTAATCCCAGGATATAGATAGGAGGGTTCTGCTGTGGCAGGACATTCTGTACTTACTGTATCGGGGAGGTGGTTTTATCTTCAGTGCCACAGTTTTGTGTGGTTAATTACAAGTTGAAAACTCCAAGGAAATAGTGGACAATGATCGGTGGAAACTTACACTGGATAATAACCAAGAAATGTGGAGCTGAATAAGGTAGAGTGGTAGTGGGATGGAATGCTTTCACAGAGAAGTCGTCCCTTTTCAATATTACTTTTTCTTTCTCTTTGTAGGTAACTGTGCATAATCCAGAAAATCAAAGCTATCTCATAGCATACAAAGACTCACAACTCATAGTCTCCTCAGCTAAGTAAGTTGTAACAAAAAGGTATTTTTGCAAAGCACTGCACGTGGTAAGGGGGGGAAATTATTATAAGAGAAGATTCTAGGGAGGAAAAAACCAATTTCCACTCTTGCTTTTTCACTGAGTAATGCTAAATTTAGTTAGATGAGGGTATGAGTGCTACCAATCTGTAGCGCTGCTACTGTTGGTTCTGTAGAAACTGTAAACTATGGATTGAGCTCCTTCTGCACTGAGTTAATAGGAGCACAGAAGAGGGCAGTTGGGAAGTGACATTAGTTTGTTGCTTTCATTATGCTTCAGTGTTTACTGAAATGGCACGCAAGAGAATTGACAGTGTAACTAAGAACTAAAATAGTGAAATTCTCTTCCTAGCTGTTCTCCCTGGCAAAGATCCTTGCACAAACCTCTCTAACCCAGTTATCAATCTGGGTGAGGTCTCAGTTGGCTGGCAGAGATTGTGTCCTCTTTGTACTGCTCTCCCTAAGAGAACAAATTAAGCTGAAAATTGTACAATGCAGACCTCATTGGAAACATAATTTCATGGCTGTAGGTTAGTTATTTTTGACTATTTCCTTAAATTAAAAACAAAGAAGCAAGCCAGTTTACTGTGCTGTTTAGACCAATATATATCTGACACTTTAATTCCAATTGCAAACAAAATTAAATGTCGTTAAGTTTAACATCAAACTAGTGTGCAGCAGTATCATGCCTGTGGTCCAGTAGTATTATGAAATTAAGATTTTCCTGCTAGGAAGTAGTGTGTCATGTATTTCTTACAGAAGGGAAATAGCTCTGAGGACAGAACAAGAGAACGTTTAGATAACACTGTCAGAATAATGTTGTGCCTTAATGGTCAAAAGAGGCTGGGTTTGTAGTGAGAGGAGATATCTTTTGTAAGGCTACATGATGAAATTGGAAAGAAATGTTAACTTTTGCTTTTGAAATCTCAATTTGATTAAGCCATAAAGGTTTCCTGCTTTTTGTTTTCACGATTTCAGTTGAGCTCATGAAAGATTTTATAGGCAATAGATAACTTTATTATCTCTCCCTGTAGACTGGGCGTCAGAAAAATTCTGTATTTGAGGGTTTTTTTCCTGGCAAAATGAGTGTAGAAGCAGAATGTTCCTCTAGGTTGCGGAGGTAATTCTGTTCCACATCTTCTCCCTGCAGAGCGCTGCAGCACTGTGAGGAGTTAATCCAGCGATATAATCGTGCTGAAGACAGTATCTGTTTACCAGACAGCAAGCCTGTGCCTCAGCAGAATGTCACTAACCATGTGGGTAAAGCAGTGGAAGACTGCATGAGGGCCATCATTGGTGTCTTGCTCAACCTGACAAACGATAATGGTAAAAGAATCCAAAAAATTTTGCATATTCTGTGTTAAAGCGTCAAATAAAACATTAATGTAAACCCATTTTATAATGTTTTCCATGTACAGTGCAATAAAGCAGTTATGTATGGTAGATGCTTGCTTTACAGTAATCAGGAATTTGTCTTTGCAAATCTGATGAATAATTTTAAGTTCCAAAATGTGTGCTTTTGGCCAAGAGGTTTTATCCATCTGCTTATGATAACAAAAATGAGTGCTTTCGAAATTGAGCCTCGGAACTCTTTCTGTTTACAGAATGGGGTAGTACAAAAACAGGTGAACAAGATGGTCTGATAGGCACAGCTATGAATTGCGTGCTTCAGGTTCCAAAGTTCCTACCTCAAGAACAGAGATTCGATATTCGGGTGCTGGTAAGCCATTGTTTGTTACATCAACACACAGTGATTTTTTTCCCCCCCTCTTGTGCATTTAACCTGTCCGGCTCAAACTGAGGAGAGGCCTCTACAGTTTTCATTGACCATATGTGTGCCTACTGAAGTATTTACAGAAGGTTTCTGTAATGCTTTAGTAGCTCTATTTCCCCTGTGTTTTGTGGGGAGAGGCACGCTGCTAGAGATTTATCTCAACAAGCCTGTGAATTCTCTCATTTTTGAATGTCTTTTCAACTTTAGAAATATGATAGATGATGATGTTTAAGATAAAAGCTTTGCCAGATTTAACTCGGCTTGTGTAAAGTGGGTCTGTGTGGCCTAAAGAGCGAAATTGTGTTTGTGAAGGGTCTTACCAGGATATAAGCTGAAGGCTGGACCCCTGAGTTTCTAACCTGTCACTGAAATCTCATCTATAAAAACATTGAGGATGTTTTTCTGTTTAGAATCGGAAAACAGATTCCTGCATACAAGTCCTAGTGTGCAGGGATCTCAGTTTTGCCTCACATTCCTTTGTACCGTGATCCCTCTTTCTATCTAACTGTTTCATAAGGGTGTGTTCAAAGTTATGTATCCTCAGAAAGAAAAGACCTCAAGAAGACATTGATCTGGATAGGCGTTTTTTGTTAAATTATCCTTTTGCGATGTGTGTAATCATTTTTACCTCTCCAATTTTTACAGGGATTGGGTTTGTTGATTAATTTAGTTGAATACAGTGCTCGGAACAGGCACTGTCTCGTCAATATGGAAACATCCTGTTCTTTTGACTCCTTCTGTGCTGGCGAAGGAGATGAGAGCCTAAAGATGACTGGACAGATCGATGCTGTTCAGGCTTTAGTGCAGGTAAGCAGTGTGTTTTCCCTGTAATCGTTAGCATTCCTCATTATCAGAGTGCCAAGGGGGAACGGAGATCTCTGCAATGAAGATCTGTCAGAATTTTCTTCTGTTTAGTGTTTTGAGTAATACCTCGTGGTGGGGAGGAGAGGTGCTGCTCACAGTTCTGACTTTTACAGTACCGTCTGCTACAGAAACAGCTTGCCTGGTAAAAGACAGTGGTATCTCTGTTACAGACATCCAGAGGCTGCTCTCGTGCTCCATAAAGCCTTCTTGTTCCTATACAGTTTATTTATTGTTTTCTTGTTCCTAAATGGTTTACTTTGAGTTTTGGTTTTTTTACCAGCTGTACAAATTTAAGCTACTCCTGTCTTACTTTGCTTCCATAGGTTTGTTTTTAAGTACTCTTTTGGGGAGTTTGCAGCTTTGAATTGAAAGAATAAAGAAACTGTCATGCTTTATGAGAGCAATAAAAAATTGATGCAGTGATTATGGATGTGAAGTAGCATTCCTAAATGTTGTATTGACTACGTTGTTTAAAAAAAAGAAATCCACCACCGATTTTGGTGATTTGAGTTCCACTGTGCAAACTAACATAAAAGAATGGAAAGGAAATGACAGCCCTTTTATTTCAAGGAAGATAAGAATTGCTAAAAGCATTCATAAAATTCTATTTAACTCTGTGAAATAACTGTCCAGCAGCACACAAAACAATAAGCAATAAAAATAATAATATTAAGTGCTTTAATTTATACAGCTCAGCAAAGCAATATTTGCAGCTGTTGGTTGTATGGTTTGGGAAATAATTCACAAGATAGAAGCACACAATATGAAATTGCCTTGATCATTTTAAATTGTTCTTTCAAAGTTCTACTTTTTTATGTATCAAGGGAAAAGTTAAGGATGTGAAGAGGGGAGACAGCTAACAGCAAAAGAAAGCGAGGGCTGGTAGAGAACGGGAAACAGGAAAATATGGCAACTTTTCATCTTGAAGCTGTGTCTCAAAGAAAACAATCACACCTGTACAACATCCCAGAGGAGTCCCTCTGGGGAGGGAGCGGGGGAGGCGGTTTCTGTGAGCACAGCGTTAGTGTTGGGATAAATTCTCTTTTCCTTTGAAGAAGGAAAAGCTGCTGTTAAGGAAAGTGTTGAGGAGTAACTGTATCAAGGGGTGAATTGTGAAGGCGAAATAAGCTTTCAAGTATTAATTGAACGTATTTAGGTTTTAATTTGTAATAGAAATTCTCCTGGAACTTTCCCCCTTAGCTCTTTCTTGAGCGTGAGCGAGCGGCCCAGCTGGCTGAGAGCCAGACAGATGAACTGATTAAAGAAGCTCCTACTGCACAGCACGATAAGAGCGGGGAATGGCAAGAGACAAGCGGGGAGATACAGTGGGTCTCCACGGAAAAGCCAGATAGCACTGAAGAGAAAGATAAGAAGGAAGAAGATGATGAAGAACTTGATTTGAATAAAGGTACGTTGTCTGGTGGTGATGAGCTCAGGAAAGGTGAAGGACTCTGTGACTGTAAACTGTCCCCTTGTCCTCTGTGCCCTATCTGGGTGTGGTCTCCTGAGCTGAGATTTCTTCAGCATGTCCCCTGGTGTGACTGTTCCGGCTTGTAAGGAGGAGCGGTTTGGAAGCATGAGCAATAGAAGAAAGTTGTGCTACTTTTTGTTTTCTTAATACTTCCTTTTGTCAATTCCTTCTTAAAAAGACCCAAACCAAACCTTTTTTAGGGATGCTGTGTGTAAGAAATATTCTGAAAGGAGTGGCTTTTAGCTTTTATCTTGTTCTGCTGAAACAGTCCTGGAAAGTTACCTGCCATAATTTTGTTTCCCAAGATACTGTGACCCATTCTGGTTTCATGCTGCTAGTTGGGTTTTTTTATTTCCCCTCCCCATTTGCACATACGCTGCTTCTGTCCCGTCTTGTTTGTATCCGAGTTGTTCTCACGCTGTTGGTGGCATCTCAGGGGCCTGTGTAAGGCCTTGATGTGCTGCATCTTTGGCCGTTTGTTCCAGGAGGTTAAGTGTGTCAAGGCAGGGTTAGGCACCTTCTCTGGAAGGTCAGAGAAATCAGTCCTTCTCATTTAACCCTCTAAATAGTAGGTGCAGTGACTAGCATTTTAAATCCTCTTATAGTAGATGCGGTATATTACTTTTTTCCAACCTTGCTTTACATCTTTCCGCCTTATCACTGCTCTGTCAGGTGGTGTCTGTAGCTATTTGTGGCTTGCCAACAAATGTTGAGTCATTAGCAAAAAGTGCTGTATCTGTTATCCTTCATACAATAAACTTCTTTTAGTGAAGTCTCTACTGGCTTATAGTGTCACATGAAACATTTATATTTGTATTGTGGCGACTTAAGCGTGCAGTTTCCGTATTGAAATGGCAAATAATAATAACTATTGTATGCTGTAATTAAGTGAAAGTGAAGCAATGCTATTTTTTTTTGTTCAAGGATGTGTAGCTGAGTTAGTAAGTACAGAGTTTGTTTGATTCTTGCTTCTGAAGTCTCGGCCCAAAAGTTCAGTTTGCTTGACAAAAAAGAATTCTGAAAAGAGATAATGAAAAATTGTGGTAAAAGATAGCAGCTGCTTCAAGAATACAATACACTTGGTTGTCTCTCTTGAGAATACAGTACAGTTGGTTGTCTCTCCTTACAGCTCTTCAGCATGCTGGGAAGCACATGGAAGACTGCATTGTGGCCTCATACACAGCATTGCTCCTAGGCTGTCTCTGCCAAGAGAGTCCGGTAAGGGAGCGAGTCAATAACTTGCTGTTAATTCCAGTGCAATTTTTAGCGAATAGTAGTTGTCAATATTAAAATGGGTTCATTAAGGTAGGGCTCAGTGTGAGCGGTGCATTGACAAAGCTGTGCAAAACAAATTTTCTGAACACGAATGTGTTTATCAATACCTGCTGGAACGGAATGTTTAACCTCTCCTGCCTCTGTCCTCTTCACTGTTAGTCTTGGCTCAGAAATGAACTCACTTTGGAAAGGCAAGGGAGAACTGGCTCACGTGTTTTGTAACTATAGCAGCTTCCTTTGTTTTCTGGTACTTCCAGCAAGCAAGTTAACATCAGATTTGATTTCTTTTCATCAATCTGCTTTTTTTTATCCTCTGTTGAAGTTACTTGAAATTCGGTTATGTCCCCAGTAGCTGGAGGTGATTGCCTCAGACTGGGAATGCATTGTAGGAAACCAAAGTTACAATTTAAACACACGGAACTCTAATGGTTGAGAACTTCATAAACTCTCCTGCCAGATACGTGCTGAAATGAAAATGTGGTTCAGAGTGGCCTTCTGGCCACTTACCCTGATGGCAGAAGTGGCCTTTAGTGCACTGTCTGTGCCTTCTGGCTCATCAGCTGGGCCCGGTTCTAGTGTTTGGACACTGACCACAAGCCCAAGAATTCTCAGCCCTTCACAAAACCTCTCCCTTCTCATAAAGTCAGTCTCTGCACGGCAGGAGGGGAATGTATGGGGGTTTTAGTTCTTGATAATCCTGTAGGTCCTGGGCAGGTCTGGTCGTGGTTAATGATCTGTAATGAAAACAGAAACCGCCAACACCAAAGCATTGCAGCTGCTGTTGTTTCCTAGAAACATAAGCACCATAAACACAAGCATTGCTTAAGAGAGACTTCAGTCAGAGATGACAGCAAAAGCCTTCTGAATGCTGTGAATATCCTTGTCTTGTTGCATCTCCCAGGCAGAATAGCTTGGTTCGGTGTCAGAAAAAATATTTCCCTAATGAAAACTTCTTTTGTTTTATTCCTTAGATCAATGTGACTACTGTGAGGGAGTACTTACCCGAAGGAGACTTCTCGATAATGACCGAAATGCTCAAAAAATTTCTCAGTTTTATGAATCTTACAGTAAGTAATATTTTTTTTAAATGGATGTGGATATTTTTGTAACAGTGTTTTCTGTTAATAATCTATACATTTTTAGACGTGCTAAGCATTTTTCAGTTTATGTCTCTAGAAGAGCACAGGGTGATTTTCTAGTTTTAACTGCTGTAAACCTGTCTGTTGTTATTTTGGCAGTAAATGGAAGGCAGCTTTCATTTGGTTGTGAGCAGTCAGGAAAATATTGTGAATCCTCTGCTTGAACCCAGTGGCTTTTACATAATTCTAAATACTGAAACTCTGAAATGTGCGGAGTTCTCACGTGCTTGGAAGAGGTTTGATAAAAGCTTGTTTGTGACTTCGCTTTCTGTTGCGTTTTCCAGTGTGCTGTTGGAACAACAGGCCAGAAATCCATCTCGCGGGTGATTGAATACTTGGAACACTGCTAGATACAGAATTTCCGCTGCGGGCACTCTGCTGCTGGAGCTACCCTTAGACAAAGAAGAAGTCATGAAAGGAATCCTTGAAGGATATACCGAGAGCATTCATCTGTGTCATTCGTGTTTGGATTTTTAAGGCTACCTGGTCTTTTAACCATGCATTCAGCATTTTCTAAAAGACAGTTACTACACCAATCTGCAACTATCAAAAATGAGGGGGAAAAGGTTCTGAGGAAAATAAATAAAGAAACTATGCTGTTTATGACGCAGTGCAGTATTTAAATATATTTTGGCAGGGTTTACCCTCCCTATCTTTTTTCTTGCTTTGTTCGTGACAAGTTTCAAGGGGAAGAACTTGCTGCTGATAGTGCAACTGCTGTTTACTGTTGAGCCACTGTTTCGTGCCAGCCAGGTGCAAAGGCAGCTTAGCTACTGAGGTATCAAACAAATGTTCTAATAAAGAAGTTCTGGACAGCAGCACCGCTCCTATTTGAGTTTAATTTGCTCCTGCTTTTGTATTACTAGATTATTCCAAAATCATAAAATATAAATTTTTAAATACTTTTGTGATTTTAACTACTGTCTATATTTAAAATTTGTTGGAATCCAAAGAGGCGAGGATTGGATAGTTTATTTTTTATACTGTTTTGATTGAAATTAGGTTGTCAAACTATTTCTCGGTTCCAAAACTGTCATGGCCCGTGTACTGTAAAGTGATAGACCATAATGCTTTGTCGTTCCAAGAAGCACGCAAACCCATGGACACATAAAGCCATTTGAGGGTACGTGATCCACAACAGAAACAGTAACTGTAGCGAGTTGTGCCCTGTTTAA
Source organism: Clamator glandarius (assembly GCA_033459285.1). Lineage (NCBI taxonomy): Eukaryota > Metazoa > Chordata > Aves > Cuculiformes > Cuculidae > Clamator > Clamator glandarius. The sequence continues at coordinate 736,946 of JAUNZM010000165.1, read as the reverse complement.
GAAAAGAAAGGAAAACAAAAATATTCAATCCCAGGGTAGTTTACACTTCTAGGAAGCAATGAAATGCTGTTTTAATTTGTTTCAAGGAAGCATTCAAGATGTATTTTATAATGCTCAGTACAAAGAATTTGGATGTTTTAGGGGGGAAGAATTTTAAAGAAGCTAAAACACCAATGGGGATTAATGTTCCCAGCTGACATAATCTTTCTATTTCATTCTTCTGTAGTATGACAAAGTTGAAATGCATACAACGCAAAGCCTTAAATTGCTGATATAGTGAAGATTTTGTTCAGTCTGAGGTCTAGTTCACAGCGAAGCATTGTGTTTGAAGACTCAAGTGGAACAAAGAATCCCTGAAAATACATGACTCTAACCGTTTTTTTTCTTGCACTCATTCTTCAGACCAACAGAATTGGTAATTATTTTTATTAAGGTGGTCTGGAATATTTGCAGACTGTTGAGATCTGCTTTGTCGACATTTTAAAATACCTGTATGGGTAGTGACATCATGTTATTCCATTGAATTTGTAAAACTTGAAGCCATAAAAATATTAGTTCTGTGTATAATGAGGAGGAAATAACAGGAAATCTAACCTGCTTTTAGATCTTGTGTTATCTCCATGTATAAAGTTAAGAACTCGTGCTTTTGTATCAGTGCCAGCTGTAAATTTTTTACATACAGTGGCTGCCTTCTATGTCTTCCTATTTTTGATAATGCAGATTGTTGGGAATTCTGTAAGGAAGTAACTGATTAGCGGCAAAAATCCTATGTTGGTCATACTCTTTTGCATTTTCTCTCATCACCTTCTAAAACCTAGGGTATCAGTGTAACTTAGAAACGTTTGAGGTTGTGCTCCCCTTTGTTTAACAAAAACCTCAGTTTTGAGAGTGAGGGGAGCTGTATGGCTCTACGTCAGGAGGAAATTATTGAATATTTTCCCCATCTAGTTTTCTGCTTTTAGAGATTTTTCACTTATAATGGGGTTTCAAATTGATCATGTAGTTTTCCATGGAGAGATGGAGAGAGAAAATAAAATACAGATGAGATGATGGGCAAAGCAGGGACACCTACCTTTCTTTGTTACACTGGTAATTGTTTGGGAATTGATTTACCTCAGTGTTTAACAGTTTCTTTTAAATTGAACTAATTGTCAAGCACTGACAAATGCAGATTTTTTTTTTTGAGGGTGAGGGGAGAAATCACCCTGTGAACTGCAGTGCATTTTTGTGTGTTAGACCCTCAAATAACTCTGCATTGAAGGGTACTTGAGGCCAACTTGCAAATTAAAGTTTTAAAGTTAACTTTTTTTCCATTGTAAATATTTGTGTAAATACTCTCAATTGGAAATTAGAACAGTAGAGTACTTTTCTGAATCCAATCCTATTTTTATTTTATACAGTATTTCTCAGCTGTGATCTTTGGAGAAAAAGCCAACGGCAGGAAAAATAGTTTGTACCAGTTTCATGAAGTATGTCTTTGGGTTTTTGTAAATAATTTTAACTCAAATAAAATTGCTACTTTCAATACATATCTTGTCTTTTAACATCTAATAACCACTCCTCTGAGTGACTGCAGAAAGGAGGCAGGGTCAGACCAGTTGTTAAAAGGGACAAAAAAAATACAAAGGGGGTGTGCTGAAGGTCGTGCTCGGTTTGTTGCTGATGTGTGGGACGACAGCGCTCAGCACCTCGTCCTGAGGCGCTGATTGGCAGCACCAGCTGAGGTCTGTTATTTGCTGGAGATGTGCACGATCTCTCAATGAGTTTGATTGTTCAGCTGAAGGGGTATAATTGGAATAACCACAGTCTGCTAACACGCAAGGGAAGCGGGGGCCATGCTTCTTACGGTGACGTTTTTCACATCACAGGGGATGTTGATGGCTTTTTCTGTGAAAAATGAGAAAACTACCTCTGTTTATTAATATGAATGCTGCTTTAGTTTCAGGATGGATGGATATTTTCCCATGGATTTTTTCTTAACGGATTCAGCTGGATACAGGTACAATGTGCAATAGTTCAGAGGCTAAACAGTGAGCTGTGTGATGTATCGTCTCATCACCACTTCAACACGTGTCAGTGTAATGTAACTGTTACTGTGCTGTAAAGGAGTTGGTGTGCGGCATGGCAGGAGGCAAACAGCTTTGTGTGAGCACGTGTGTTTTTAAGAAATCCTAATGTCCAGTAGAAGTATTTCTTCTTGGTTATTTTGTCAGGAAATAAGTGACAGAAGCCCTATGCAAACACAGAATCATTAAGGTTGGAAAAGGCCTCTAAGATCATCCAGTCTAACTGTCAGCCCAACTCCACCCTGCCTATTAAACCATGTCTCGAAGTGCCGTGCCTACAGGTGGTTTTGTACCTCAGGGGATGGAGGATCCACCTGGGCAGCCTGTGCCAGTGATTCCCCGCTCTTATGGTAAAGAAATTTTCCTGATATCCAGTTTAAACCTCCCCTGATTGAGGCAACTTGAGGCCATTTCTTCTCCTTCTCTTGCTCTTATGTGTGGATGCTGTGAGGTGATGTCAGCATTTTCAGATTAACAGGACAATCGTGAAGCATCTGTAGAAGATGGGGGAGTCATTCCTTTCACGTGGGCTATTTTCACAGAATCACAGAATAACCAGGTTGGAAGAGACCCACTGGATCGTCGAGTCCAACCATTCCCACCAATCCCTAAATCATGCTCCTAAGCACCTCATCTCATTTTGTTTTCAAACTGTGTCAAAGTGTGATTTACTTAAGAGCCAAGTGACCCAGCACAACATGTCTGGTGCAGGTTTGTCTGAAGGTTATTGGAGAAGCAGGGGGTGGTACCAGAGAGGATTTCTCCAGCTGACCCAGTGGAGCTGGCTTTGTGCTGTCAGCAGACCGAGGCTCTGAGCAAATGAGACAGTGATCTCAATGGTATAAAAGCATCGTTCTTCGGCTGAGCGGCTGGGATGTATGTTTCTACTAGGGAACTGAATAATGGCTGTATGGCTGCTGTGTGGAGAAGATGGAATTCTCACCCCAGTTATGGAGATCACATTTTTTAACTTATTCTATAACAGAATATGCTCACAGGAATTCATGCTTTTAACTACATTTTCATGTTCACGTACCTCACTGAATTGATAAAGGTGGTTTTGGTGTCAGATGCAGTAGCGAGTATTCTGTCTTCCCTTGTTTTTGCTCTCTGGACCTGGATAATATTTGCTTTGCGTGCGCAGCAGTCGAGCCCATGGGGCTTTTCCAGTACAGTTTTTTTCATTCTTGTACTGTTCTTGTTCAAACAGCAAAGAAAACAAGACTGTGTGTGAGAGTTCAAAAGATAAAGAGGACATAAGTAGCTGTCCTTCTGCATCAAGCCTGCGGTGGCTCCTTCGCTGGTTGTTAGAAGATAATGAGACTGGAATTTGCCCTGAATCCTGCTAGCCAAGCATTTTCTGCGCCAGGCCAGTGTAATCGTGCGGCTGCTGCTTCTGCTCTATGTAAGAGGCGAATTCTGTGTAGGGGACAAGACTGGATCCTTTTAGCTGTGTGGAACAGAAACCATTGCTACATGTTCTTTTATTTCCCAGCCCTCCAGGACCCCTGTCCAAGGAGCTCTAATTTATTAACACCTTTCCAGCAGTAGTAGGTGCAGATAGTATTACAGTAAATAAAAGTGAAACCATTGTAAATAATGCAGCTGCTTGATGTCCTTACCCAAGGATCGACTGATTTCCTAATGCCATGAGGATCTTTGTCCCGGCTGTGGACACAGCTCAGTCTGCAGGTGCAGGTTGTGCCTCAGGTTGCCGTGCTGGGCACGATGGCTCGCTCTGTGACACCAGGTGCTCCCTGCTTATGGCATTGTGAGGGAAACCAGCCCTCATCAGGAGCGCAGAGGCTGCCTGTGGTTTGAGACAGGCATGGTTGTACCATTCACCTTCCTGCCTCTTCATCTCATAACCACCTGCTTTTCCTACTGGAGACGGAACTTCCATTTAGTCAGCTTGGAGGAGTAAAGGCCAAAGAATCTCTTAGTGTGTGGAAAGCTGGATTACTAACTGATAACAAGGGCTGCTCCACAGGCAGCACCAATCTCCTTTTATCCCCGTGGTATAGACTCGAAATCCTTGTCTGTGAGGTGATCCAAAGTTATTTGCAAGTTAGGTATTGGATAAATATTAACAGTAGGGCCAACTTTTGCATGGTAACATCAGATGATATGGAAAAGAGGACTCTTTGGAGTAAAGGAAAGAATAACAATTTTATTTAGATTTTGTGTCCTTTGAATCTCTTGTATTATAACACAAGATTTAGTTTGTGTTTCTGCATTTCATTTTTTTAAAAGTGGGAAGGAGGAGCTAACCTGGAACATGGAGTGGATTAAATTATTTTTGTTCCACATGTAAAGCTGACCCTGTGATTGTGTCCTTGAATACAAACAGTTGAGTGTTGGGCAGGGGAGCCAGTAATAATCGTTTGTGTGCCTGTTGCTTCTTTTCCCTGAATTGTACCCTCTTAAGAGGATTAAATGTATTCTTACTGCTAAAAATGAGGTCTAGACACTGAAAAGAGGATGTTCTACCATGAGAAAGACTTGAGTCAAAGGTGCATCAAAAAATTTGTTTAGTTGTGGGGATGAAAATTTACTGCCTGGATAAATATTTCTGTTTAAAACCCAAACCAGACCATAACAGGTTCTTTCCTTGCATTAGTTTCACCTTAAAATTCACTGGTGTTTAATCATTAGAAACCCAAACTAAGCAAAGTGAGGAGGGCTACAATTTGAAGGAAAAAACCCAAACCAACAAACACCAATACTAGAAATACTTGTACTTTTTCCAGACAATGTATTTAACTGGCCTATTTGATGGGAGGAGGATTTGGGAATCTGGCTGCAATGTGTGTCCTGGTGACAGTTACCACTGTGTGGTTTCTTTCTGCATTACAGTATTCGACTCGGTGGAAAGCAAACCTTGATGAAAAATAGAGGGTAAGTATGTGTTTCTCTGCTGTTTAATGTGTGAAAATCAAGGTGAAGGGCATTTCTGCTGAAGTTTGAATAAGAAAGGAAAGAAAGGAGTTGGGTTTGCATCAAAACCCACCATTCGGGTGCTATGCACACACCTTGCTGCCTCTGGGGATGATCCCAAAGTTGTGGAGCCAGGGTTTTTTCACACGTGTGTTGTTGGCTGTTATCCCAAACATGTGGTTCTTGAGAGAGTTTCTGGAGCACAAAGATTTAACACGTCTAACCTGTGTTGTCTTCTGATCTGATGCTTAATTTGTAGTCTGAATGGAATTTAGCTACGAATCATAAGGAAAGTGTGCAGTGAGGTCAAGCTTGTGTCACAGCTTTACTCTGAGGCATGGATTTATGTTTAAAATATTGATATTTGGGTTACTGAGCCTCACAGTAGTTTAGTAATGTGTTATGTAAACTGCTGTGTAACATCTGGTGCCATTTTGCTGGCTCAGATTTTGAATTTTTGCCTCCATTCAACAAGGAATTTTAAGGCAAAGCTGGCTTATCCAAATTAAAAACGCTATTGAGTTTGTCTAGGTTAAAGTGCTGTAATGAAATTACATTTTAGCGGCAGAAAAGAGCATTTTAGATTAAGTAGAAGTGATGTAATTGTTTGTAGTCTCCTTTACCTCAACTATTTTTAAAACGTGGTGATGTATTTTTAATAAGAAAAAAGTTAATCTTCCTAATGGAGAAATCCAATTGGAATTTGTGTGCTGGCTACATTCATGCTTATCATCCACCCAATTTTTAGAGCTTCATCTGGCAGAACAACATTTTACGCTTGTGATAACTGAGATTACACTGAGATTCCTATGGAGGATTTTGCAAGATCAAATTTGTAGCTATTTTATCCCAGTTAGTCGTGAATTTTCCTCCTCCCTTACTTGGTATAGATTATAATGGTTCTTCAAGTATCATTTCTAACATGTGACAAAACCCAGTATCGAACAGGGCTTCAAACGTTATTTGTGTGTTCCTGTAGAACATCAATTAACATTGCTGGGACAAAGCATTACTCCAGAAAGATTTGCTAATCTATTATACATCCAAACTGAGACTGTAATAAACAAAAAAAATAATCATTCTGTTGAGATAACTAAATCAATTTTTATACAATAAGGCATAAATACACGGCTATCCCAGTGCTGCCATACAGCATTAAGGTGTTCCTCCAAAGATGAAACCTCCTACAGCTGTAATTTCATTTAACACTTGTGATTAGCATGCAAGTTTTCAGGAGAACTAGTTTGTGCTGATTGATACACATAAGGTAGCTTCAGCTTTTTTAAATCTTCTCAAAATTACTTGAAATGTGGTTTGTACTTCACTGGTTAGAACTACACAAAATGGCTCTTGACACACGATTGTCTACACCTTCCTACCCTTCTCTGGGAAGATTTCCACTGGACACAGTTTTCAAGATGCTGAATTGGAAGCTTGAAGTTGTTAACATTTGTTTGTCCTGCACTGTGCTACTGTTCTTTAAAGCTCAGCTCCATTTTTTCTGGGATAAAAGAGAATGCAAACCATACGTGTCCAGCCCTTAGTAAGACCAGAAGTCCTTCTGAGCCACTTTGAGCACCAGATCAGACCCAGAGGAGGTCAGATTGAGGAGGCCAATGTGGCCAAGCCTATGTGCTTGAAATCCGCTGAGCAGGGACATGCTGCACCTGAAGGAGTAGGCACGTTGATAGAAGTAGAAGTGGCCGTCTCAGGCTCTGGCCCCAAAGCTCAAGCTATTCCCCAAGAAAAAGCAGAAGATAAAATGGGGGAGGATGCCTGCACAGGCTGTTTCTGCTGAACAGCAGGTTTTGCTGATACTAGAGCCCTGCTGTGTGTTTCCTGGGCACAAATTCAAAAGCCACCAAAAGTTGCTGAGACATTGCTAGCCTCAGCCCAGTGAGAGGAGTGTGCAGCATCATTGGAATGTGCTTTCCCTCCTGCAAAAAAAAACCCAAAACATTCCACTGAGATGTTGGAAATGATACAACCAAAAGACCTGATGGAGTTCTATGAACCTGGGTTTCACTAACTGTTGTCCACCCTGGGATTCTACTTGGGCTTTGTTGAGTGTGTGGCTTGACTTCCCTAAAAGCTGATGTGCTCTTAATGAGGTGGAGATCATCTCCCTTTCAAACAGGAATTCAAGCGTATGTAAGATAAGGATATCCAGAAGAACAGGATTGTTCTGCACAGCCTCAGTCACCATCTTGGGCCACAGGTGCCTGCAGGCTCAGAGTATTCATGATCAACAAATACAGAGGTAAATGCAAAGAGCTGCATTATTAGGAAACATAGAAGAAAATAGGAACCATCTTAATCTCACAGGATGCATCCATGATGTTGTTTTGTTTTCAATACAGCATGGAATTTAAGAGAAAGCAAAACAGAGGCAGATACAAAACTCGGCCTTTTTATCTTCATTTCTTCTGCTACATATCCTGAATAACCAGTAATATGGCATAGCGAAAAGAGGTTAAATAGCCCACAATTCTCCAGCTTGAAGAAGAAATAATGACTGGAGATATACAAGTGGGAACAAAAACTCAAATATGATATGGAAAACATAAACAGGAAATGACTGTTCCTTCCCAGATCTCTCCTCCGTTCTTCCATGATGGAGCCAGTGCAAATACCAGGTAACAGATTTTAAAAGAAGCAAAAGCAAGCACATTTGAACACAGCACTAAATTAAACTGTGGGACTTGCTGCCTCACAATACTGGGAACTGTTCGCTCTGAACAGTTTGCTACTAAGCATGAGCTTCAGCTGTGATTCACAATACCTAAGGGAGAGGCAGCAGGTCTCCTCAGTGTCTACCAGAACTCATCTCTCCTTTCCAGTTTAGCATAAGTTCCCCCCGTCCCTTTCTGCGTGTTTGTTTGTGGCTCTCCAGTGTGTACAAGCAGCAACAGCAGCTTTACTCAGAGCCTAATTCTGTAGTTACCCGGCAGCGCCCCAGACACCACTATGCTGCAGGATTAGCTGGGTTTAAAGTGTCGTGTCCCTGGCCAACAATCCTAGAGCAGCAGACGTGCCCAACTCTGGCTCCCCTGAGAGTCAGAGGGTTTCCACCCCCACAACTAAAGCTCTCTCCTTCCTACAGAAGGATTTCCTTGCATCTGCTTGGATGGTAGCATGGCTCTGTTCCCCTTTCTACCATACTTTGATATGTATTTTCCAGAGCTCACTGTACTCATTTATCCCCTCTAGCTCTGATTTCTCTTCAGCTCCCCCTTTTCTCCCAACCCCCATGTTCCTACCAACCCCTGTATAAACAATTTGTATTCTTTTAAAAAATAGTTATAGTCCCCTCTGTGTATCCCCCTGAGCTGGTCAGGTCACACAAAACCAGGCTCGTGAGAAACCTCCTTACCCAGTCTTTCTGCTGCTTTTCACACACGTCTTTCAGGGGAGCTCGTCTCCCTCTTTAATGCTATTCTCCCTGTGGCTTCCTCAGAATGACAGAGAGGGAGCTGTGTGATGGATGCCCAGCATGGAGATTAGCGAAAGGGCAGCCAGAGCTGTGGACACACTCCTATATTCCCTGTGAAATGCTGATCTTGGGGCAGTCGTATGGAAAACAGCAGTTCATTGCACCATAAAGTGAGAACACAGAGCTCGACCCCTGCACTGTTACACGGTGCTCATTTTGAGTCTATCCAAAGATGAGCGAGGGCTTTGGCATAGTTAGATATGTCATCTTTTAAAAGGGACTCCCTAAACTGAATTGCAGATGGAAGTGACACAGATTAAGAGAGCAGCTTGCAGAAATGTATACTGCTCTGGTGGAAGTACAGCTCCACGTTAATTATTAAGGAGAAGTATTTTTAGTCAGCATTTGCAATAGTTTCCACACGTCTGAAACCTTATTCCTCTTAAAGTTCATTGCAATGTCAAATACTTAATTAATTGTAAGATTTATTGTAAAGAAGTTACTGCAATTGGTAGAAGTGTATGAAAAAAATTCTTTGATTCCTTTCCTACAACCTCCAAACTGTGAAGGCTGAACAATCTTATGATTCTTAGCCATGATTTCTAACATCACAGAGTGTCAGGTTTGCCAAAGATATAAATATATACTGGGGGGGCAGGGAGTTGGGGGAGGGGAATGTGGCAGGAGAAGTTGTTTTACAAGAACATGGAAAAATATATAAATGTCTAAAGTTGAATTCAAGAAATAATTTGCTATTCTACCAGTGAGAAATACAGACTTTTTAAAACAAGTAAGTTGAAAAAAAAAAGAAAATAATTGCAACACTTGCAATCGTTTGTACCAAAAGAAATCCTTAACCAGCTGGCAGCTTTTAGTATCGATTGCCTGAATTGATAGGCTAATTTACATGTAAGAGTACATTACCATGACAACTTTTAAATCTTGCTAAATTCTCTCTTTACTGCTTAGATCTGGGTTTTTTTCTGTGGTTTCTTCAAGAAAAGGCCATTCATCCTGCACCTCAACCTGTGAGTGCACTTGCAGCGCTACTGCGACAACCTGGATTAGGCTTAAGGCATGTTACCCTCAAAATCTTATTTATTAAGAAAGAGGAAACATATCATATATAGAAAGCCAAGAATTTATCATTTGCATAATAGAAATCTCAAGTCTAATGTAAGAACCATAATCAGTCCAGAGATAATTATTACAGGAAAAGAAAAACCATTTCTACGCAGAAAGAAGTGCAACAGTAATAAAAATAATAATACAGTTAAAACTGTTATACTTACCCTTCCTAGCCTCTTCCCCCTTTCCTGGTGTTATGCTCACCCTGCCTTTGCTGCTTGGAGCCCTCGTGTTGGTGTCTCAGTTGAGCAGCGGGGTTGCTAAGGCTGGTCACCAGCACGTGGAGTCTTGTTGGGAGGACTGTGATGATGATGGCTGCGTTCTTCTTGCTCTGGGGTCTTTATTTTATGTTTGCCAAGAGACTTGCACACCTTGCAGTTTCATCACTGGCTTGCTACTCCACACAATACCCATATGTGATGTATCTTGCATATGCTAGAAACTTGTTCTTTGCTCTATCATCCGTAAGAAGGTGGCTTTGTGTAACTCTAGGTCTGCATTTCTTATAAATGAAAAAGAGTTGTTGATTTCTTTATAGATGTGAGGTCTCCAGTGGCGTGACTGTGCTTCATCTTTTGTCATCTTGTCCTGTGCTCCTCCCTATGGCATCACGTGTCTCCACATCTCAAGGCCTCTGGTTGTCCCAGACCTGTGTTTCTCCATGCTGCGTCACTAAAGTGGTCATATTTCTGCATAGAACAACTACTTGTTGCTCCTGTATGGTACAGTAATACCATACAAGGACAAGCAGACAAATAGTCTACAACTATTTATAATTGCTGAGCGCAGCCCTGAAGAAAAGGACTTGAGGAGCACTGGTGGGGTGCACCTGCAGCCCAGAAACCCAAACATATCCTGGGCTGCACCAAAAGAAGTCTCATCAGCAGGTTGAGGGAGGTGATTCTGCCCCTCTGCTCCAGTTAGATACCTCGCCTGGAGAACTGCATTCGGTTCTGGAATCCTCTACACAGGGACGACATGGATCTGTTGGATTGAGTCCAGAGAAGGCCTACAAAGATGATCGGAGGGCTGGAGCACCTCCCACATGAGGACAGGCTGAAAGAGTTGGGCTTGATCAACCTGGAAAAGAGGAAGCCCTGAGAGAACACATAGCAGCCTTCCAGTACTTAAAGGGGCTACAGAAAATCTGGGGAGGGAATCTTTATCAGGGAGTGCAGGGACAGGATGAGGGGGAATTGTTTTAAGCTGAAAGAGAGAAGATTTTGATTAAATATTAGGAAGATTTTTTTCCTGTGAGGGTGGCGAGGCAGCAGCACAGGTTGCCCAGGGAAATTGTGGCTGCCCCATCCCTGGAGGCCAAATTGGATGAGACTATGAGAATCCTGATTTGGTGGGAAGTGTCTCTGCCTGTGGCAGGGGGAGTTGGAACTGGATGGGCTTCAAGGTCTCTTCCAAGCCAAACCATTCTATGATAACCACCTGATCAGAAGAAAAAAACACCATTGCAGTTAAGCCAAGTTCCAAGAAAGCTTGCAGGCAGGTCAGCAAACGTTTAGGTGAAGCAAGCCTGGCATGACTCAGTGCTGAGGCCTTGCAAACTCAGTGCAAAGCAGGTAGCCCGTGACTAACAGCAGCAATATCTGATACAGGGCTACTGGTTAGATGCAGGCAGCGATGCGGGATGTAATGCTGCTGTGTCACAGCCCCACTGCAGAGACAGCAGTGCCTGCCCTGCTGACAAAAACAAGGCCATGCAGGTGTGGAGAAGCGACATCTGGGGTCTTAATTACTTCTCATACAATAAAAGAACCCAGCCTGCCATTAAGGTCTTGCTCCAAGTTGTCTGGGCAGATGCTTGAGTGGAAAAATAGCTTACAGATGAGATCAGCCTGTTGAATCCAGGGAAGTAAGAATGGCATCTTCTTATTAACATAGAAGGCAAAATCAGGCATTTCCTCTGCCTTTCAAATAACTTGGTAACTCTTCCCAGAGTCTTTGCTCCACATGCTTTGTTGGATTTGGTTACCTGTGTCCTATGAGAGTAAAAAATTCTTGGCAGAGGAAATGCTTCCACAAGTACCAAGTGCCAAGCTTTTAAAAATTAATACTATGTGGAGAACATTGTTTTTATAAGAAGGCTGTTGAAATAGCCCAAGCTTCAGCCTGATTTTAAATAATGGTTTGCATGTTTTAAGGAGCAGCACCTGGTTTTCGCTGGAACCATGATGAGGCTGGGTGCCTCGCAGCAGCGTTCTCAGCAGAGAGGGAAGGGAAGCAGCAGTCCCAGGTGTGCCTCCCACCACGAGGGCTCCAGGCATTGCTTGGTGCCTGGGGGACTCTCCAGCCACTTCCACCAAGGATCACTTGGAGTTCTGCACCCTGGGGCCCTGCAGACTTTTCAACCAAGTTAACAGAAAGCAGGCTGCATCAACTTAAAACTTCATTAAACCTGCAGCGGGGATGCTAAGTCCACGCTTGAGTTTAATTCACAAATGGGATTGAGTGAAGCGTTTACCAGCTCTGCCTGACCCAGATCCCCAATGCCTCGCTGCGTCCACCCACGAGCTGGGAGCTTAAATGTCCCTGCAGCCCTGGCCAGGCTGTGAGATGAGGATGTGTGTGTTTCCCCATGTCAGGGGCAATGGTGTTGGGGCAATGTCCTGCATTACAGCACTGTCTGCAGACCCCACGGGCTCCCTGCTGTCTCACCACCTTCCCCCGGCGAGGGGGGCGACCCTGGCTGCCGTCAGCGTGAAGCTGTGGGCTCTTCTCCCCCAGGCCCACGGCCCCTGCTGCTGCCGCCATGCTGGGCGGGAAGCTCTGTGCTGACAGGATTCCCCTCCCTCGCGAGCAGCCCCTCGGGGAGAGAGGGGAGGAGAGGAAGCTGAATGTCTTGTCCGGGAGAGACAGAAGGAAGTCTTTGAATGCATTCGCTCAGTTTGGTTGCAGCGCTGAGGCCTGGGGGTGTTACACCCCAGCCTGAGGTGCCAGCTGAGCCGTGGGGCATCCCCACCGGCTGCAGCCGCCCCGCTTCCCAAGCCCCTCATCCCCGTGGTGTGTGGGGAGTGTCGATCTGCCAGAGGGCTCTGCAGAGGGACCGGGACAGGCGGGATCCACGGGCCAAGGTTCAGCAAAGCCAAGAGCTGGCTTCTGCGCTTGGGTCACAACATCCCCATGCACTGTCACAGGCTTGGGGAAGAGCGGCTGCAAAGCTGCCCAGCGGAAAAGAACCAGGGGATGCTGGTCGACAGCGGCTGAATGCGAGCCAGCAGTGGCCCAGGTGGCCAAGAAGACCAACAGCATCCTGGCTTGTGTCAGAAGCGGTGTGGCCAGCAGCAGCAGGGAACGGATTGTGCCCCTGTACCCACTGCTGGTGAGGCAACACCTCGAATCCCACGCTCAGTTTTGGGCCCCTCACTACAAGAAAAATGTTGAGGTAGGCTGAAGTGCATCCAGAGAAGGGAACAGAGCTGAGAAAGGGGCTGGAACATGAGGAGCGGCTGAGGGACCTGGGGCTCTGGGGAGGAGGAGGCTGAGGGGAGACCTCATTGCTCTCTGCAGCTCCCTGTGAGCAGGCTGAGGAGAGGCAGGTGTTGGTCTCTTCTGCCAGGTAATAAGCGCTAGGGTGAGAGGAAATGGCCTCAAGTTGCACAAGGGGAAGTTTTGACTGGACATTAGGAAAAATTACCTCACTCAATGGGTTGTCAAGCCCTGGAAGAGGCTGCCCAGGGAAGTGGGGCAGCCACCATCCCTGGAGGGGTTTAACAGGCACTGTGGTGTTTCAGAATGTGGTTTAGTGGTGGAATTGGCAGCGTTACGTTTGCGATTGGACTCGATGATCTTAAAGGTTATTTCCAACGTAAACAATTCCATTGATCTGGGATTCTGAGGGGTGACAGCTCTACGCCAGCACACAGTGGGGAAATGGCTTCATGCCACCCTGCTTGTGCCGCCTGTCCCTCTACAGAGACCTTGCAGTCACTTCTGCCCCAAAGGCTTAACAAGAACCCAGGCCTTTCACTGCTTTTATTTGCCTTCAGTAACCACCAGAGGGTGATGTGTTGAAATTACACTTTGTACCTCCAGAAATGAGTCCCTGACTTTTTTAAAGGTTAGAATTAGTGATAAAATTCTGCAGGTAAAGAAGATGGTTTCTCTTGTGAACCGTCGATGAGACAGACACTCCTCTGCTGCTCTCTTGGGCTGTGTTTTTGGGGCACACACTTCACCTCTATGAAAAGAAAATGGTAAAATGAAGGTTGAAAGATTTTTCTTTGGGCCTTTAAAAAAAGATTCTTTGTTTCATGTGTGGAAATGAAAGGATAGGGTATAAAAAAATCCCTAATTATTAAGCAGTTTGACTAGTGATTAGCATGCTTATACCATCAAAGATCTTGGCATAAAACAGAAAAGAGCCTAATTTAACACCGCAGGAACTAAGCAGGTGATGGCTGGAGCTTAAGCAATTAATAATTAAGAAGCAGGAGACAGAAGATACTGTCTGAGAAGAAAATATGCTGTATGATGTGGAAGTGGCTGCTAGACTGCATACACAGTGAAGATGTGACTTGGATACTTTGTTTCTGAGCAGTATTTTGTCAAAATACCGCTGCACTGTAGATTTAAGACTCCAGTAGAATATAGAGTAATAGAAAGGCACCACTTTTGCAGCTGTACTTCTTACTCAGGTGCAGAAGCTTAGGAGGTCTGTGACTTCTGAAGGAGTTTCACTGCCAAAAGCCCTCTCTAATTTCTATGGTTAGACAACTATTTAGGCGGAATATACACCTTAGTTTATATTTTTTTCCTATTCTATTCATTGCACAGAGAATGAAAAGGTCTATAAGTGGTTTCTTGCTAAAATCCATGCATGCAGTTTCTATTTTAAAACTCAAGTGTATGTTTTCATGCTACAATACTGCTGACTTTGCTATAGCTATACATAGTTAGTTGCCCTCTGTCCAAGCCATTTTTAACTCAGCTGTTCTCTTTTAAAGAAAACTGAATTGGAGAAGAAACATGCTTCTATTTCTGTCTTTTTTTTAACCTCTGTGGAGATGCAAATTGAAATTTCTCTTGAGGAAAGAGTAGTAGATGGACCAGAACTACGTAGCATCAGAGTCATAATTCATGCTGCTCACATCATAGAAGTACAAATCGTGCTGTTCTTGAAATTTCAGTGCTTCCCCTCCTCATTTCAAACAGGAATCAGTTCTCTTCATTTTGGTGAAAGAACTTGGTGTCTTCATTGACTTATCAGGACAAAATCTTCAAACAAATCTTGACTTCTCTAAGGACTGCGAGGGAAATGTTAGCTTGCCTGCAGTAATAAAAAGCAAAGGGTTTGTTTCTGCTGAGTCACTTTTCTTATTCTATCTATTTCCAAGTAATAAAATAGTTTGCTATTAACTTTTTATACGTACTTACAAGTATAGGAAGATTTGTAGTAGGCTGCATTTGAGAAAATCAGTTGCAGATGAGCCAAGTTACTAATGATTATATTAAATTGTAAAGAGCATGGGCCCATCTGAGTTACTGTGAGCTTCAGAGAGACCCTGCCTAGTGGCAGATCCTCAGTGAATTCAGTGAGAGTTTCTCTTCCAGTAAAAATTATGAAGGTAAGAAAAGGAGGAGGTCACCCTCTTGTGGATCTATGTGTGCTAATCGTACTGCTTCCAATTATTCATCATTGCTCCCTGGCTATATTTCCTTAGCTTTACAGCTTCTTATCTACTGACAGACAACTGAGCTGTCCCTGTACAGCTGTCGTTCTGCTTCAGAAAAAAAAAAAATGTCAGATTCACTGTTACCTCCACAAGGCCAGCTGCTATTTTTTAATTTTTTTTTATTGTAGCTGAGATGCTGGAGCTGCACTCTTCTTCCCGTTTCTAAATGATGCAATTACACTGTTAAAATATTGTTGTGGAAACTAAGCTGCAGCATACATTAATCCTAATGTGGCTGGTCTAACCCTTCTAATTACAATTTGCAAACTGAAATTCTTTAAGCTGAAGAGGAGCAGTACGGTAAGAAGAGCTGCTCTTGAGCTTGGAGTTAAAGGACACGGCTTCACCTTCTAACCGGCTCCAGTGCTGTTGTAGAGGGTTTCTTTGTGGTAGGACAGATATGAAAGCCTTGTGAGGGTAGTGGTCAGCCTGGATGGATGTGTATGTGGCTGGGAGCAGCGTGGTACAGACTGTGGCTAGGAGAATTGACACTTTTGGGGACCCCTGTGACAAAGGTTGTTCTTTAGCTGCTTTCTCACCTGGCTACAAAAACAACCAGAAAACTTAAAAGGCCTCTAGAGTAGATTGTATCAATGTCTGTGTTCTAAGATCTGTACTTCAGTGCTTCCTGAAAATTTGATACAGTACAATATAGGAGGCAAATACTTCATCAGGATTATAGCTGTCCTCAAAGAGATTCCTTAGGAGTGGTAGGGAAGGGAAGAGGTAAATGCTTGCCCAGACAAGTTCTACAATTGCTTTTGTGACATGTAGTGCACAGCAGAAAGGGGAACCAGATGTTTTTCTGTGATAACCACAGATTCTAAAATGAGAAACAGCAGGCAGGAAAATATAGCCAATAAAAGATAGGAATATCTCGCCAGTATAGCAAGATTTCCAAGGCTTTCAGTGCTACATCTTCATAATTGAAGTGTTACCATGCATAGGTGTTGTTTAGAAGCGATGTAATTCAAAGAATTTTTTGCTTTCGTGGCCCTGACTGATGTTCTGCAACAGAAAATGCTTGTGTAGGGAGCACTGACTTTGATTCATTTCTGCTTACATCAAAAATCTGCAAAATATTTACGCTGTTAAGCATAAGAGAATTGAAACATCTATTAGTATCAGGTTCCGTAGCAGACCTGTTACTCCTTTCCAAGCCCTTCTGAATTTTCAGAGCATAAATTTTACAAACCCTTTGTCTAGATCTTTATCAAAACTTAGTTGAGGAACATAGCACCCCTAAATGCAGTTATTCAGTTTGAAACAAATGTTTCAGTCCTTCAACACCCAACCCAAAATGGTAACATCCACCTTTTACGACTGAAATAAATTACCATGTTGTTCTTCAGAGCAAAGTTGCTGAGAAGTACCTGCAAACACACATTTCCTTTAGCATAAATATGGCATAGCCTACTGTTCACAGAGCAGTGATATCTGCCTCTGTGTGTGTGTCATCTGGAGAGTCAGACAGCTCCCCACTCGCTCAGCTTGCTTCCCTATACAGACCTCTTTCTGGGGAACTTAGGCAGATGTTCCCTCATGAGATCTATAGGAACAAGAATGGGGGTGGTGCAAATGTGTTTTTGTGTGTCTCTCCCTCTCCTGCCTTTCACCTCTTGTCTCTGAATTGCCAGCCCCAGAGTATAAATAGAAGTGATTGCTTTCATAGGGAAAAGTAGATACAGAAATGATGCTAAATGAACAAGTTCATTGGTAACCAGTTTGCTTGCAACAGATATTACAAAACTGATTTTCAAAGAAGCATGAAGCAGCACTGGCTGGCAGGGAGCCCCGTAAAGCCCTGCATGTCGACCTTTTCTGCCTTACCTGAAAGAAAACATGGTAACTTGCATCCACAGCCTTTAATTAATTCCATTAGACACCCTTTTGAAAAAAAAACAAGAACATACAGCTTTCCACTTTGATTAATCCAATGTGGATCTAAGGCATCCCCTCCCACTGTGTCTCACATTTCCACATGATCTTGAGTAGAAATGAGCTCAAGACTGTTGGGAGCTTCAGCTGTTTCAGGAAACTAGGAAGACGGGAAGAGGCTGCGACAGCTTGGTCAGCTTTGCTTGTTCAATTAACAGACCATCCAAAGAATAGAAGAGTTATGAGAGATGAAAAAGGAGCTGTCACTGTTCTCAGTGTCCCCTGATGGGCTTCAGGTTTTCAGAACAAATAATCACTCCTGGGGTGAGGAAAAGACCCTTTTCCATAACAGAAACACCGCAGCTACTATTTGTCCGGGCCCATCCTCCTCTTCCTCAGACCCGTCCTAAGGCAGGTGAATGTTCGTGGAAATCTCTCTTGTGTAATCAAACCCCAAATCTGCTGTAAATCAGGTTGCTTACGAAACATGAGCTCAGAAAATAAAAGAGTAGTTGAAAAATGAACAAATGGGAAGCTGTAAGCAGTATGATGAAATGTGATGTGCCTGTTGGACAGGACATTTTATTGCTAGATGTTGCTATAGCATCAAGAGACTGCTGAGAGCCAATGCTGAAATCAGATCTGATTCCTGCCTAGATTTTTTTTTTGTTTTGGACTTGAATGACATCTGGCCATTTTCAAAATGAAAATTGATTGGTGGTTTTCTTAAGGCAGAGTTTTGCTTTCTCACACAGATGAGTAATTAAATTTGTACGTGCTTGTTCTCTGTGAGCAACTGTGTAATCCTTTTTGTGCTTTGACAAAACATACTTCTGCCATACAGGCAGAAAAGAATAGTAGCCGTGCCTCTCATGGTGCATCCCTAAGAGAACAGGCTGATAAAGCACGTCAGCCTTAGGCCAGACAATTAGATAGATAAACTGCTGTTAAGTTCTATCACTTCCAGTGCTCCGTTCTCCTTTTAGGAAAATGGGCAGGCACAATTTCTCTTTCAAAAATTATTTATTGTCGGGGGGCAGGGAAAATATTAGAATCATAGAATGGTTTGGGTTGAAACAGACAGTAAAGATCATCCAGTTCCAACTCCTGCATGAGCAGGGACACCTCCCTCTAGATCAGGCTACTCGAAGAACACATAAGTTTAGAACTCGCAAGTGTGTAATTCAGAATGATTTCATAGGAGCAATTAAATTTGAAATTGTATTTTTTGAGACACGATCATTGTGTATCATTTTCTTTAATAAGGAAAGCTGAGACACGCATCTTTGTTTCTGTGTCATAACTGCATGGAGAGGGACATTGGTGATACTATTCAAATCCAGATAGTCTGTAATGCTAAATTTCGACCCTGAAATGTCAGCAGCGATGTTAGGCTTCTAGCATTACTTTGAATATGCTGTGAGAAATTAACCTGTAGGTTGAATTCCTGAATCTGGCCAAATTTTGTCCCTTTTTTTGACTTTTAATGCTAGAACTCTAGCTGAATCTCTAGCTACTAAACCATTATTTCCATTGAATAATTGACTCTGCAAGTTCTATTACATCCTGTTCCTTTTATTGACACACTGGTTACTGAAGGTAGCACATAGTGAGAGCCATGCTCAGCTCCTGCTCTCATCTATAATCAGGAAGATAATAAGGTACTTTTAAATGCTTTTCTTTCTTTACCTTTCTTACAGGATGAGAGTGGATCAATAGAGAATTCTGCAGCAAGCTGGGCTTGTTTTGTAATCATAATGGCTACCAGTTGAATCAGGTAAAATTAATTCACTCTAATTGCCTATCTATTGTGGTTATTTTTAAGAATTTTGCTTCACAAAATGTCTCTTCACATGAATACATTTTCAAGGAAGTATCACAAAGCATTCTGAAGCATAAAATGGGTTTCTTTGGCATGCGGGTGACAGCTGAATTCCGTAATGAAACATTCAGTAATTGCATGCAACTGGGGAAGCCCCGGTGGTCCCACTGGGATCAATTACTGAGTTCGGGTCATTTGCAGATGAGTGGCTGAGTAAGTAGTTAATCGAGCGTGTACTCTAATAATAGGAGACCTCTGTCTCCTAGAGGAGACTGAGGGTGTGTATTGGGCCTTGTCCTACTTGAGTAGTCCTTCTATTAAAATGATTGTATTACCAATTAGACTTCTCTGAGCTTGTTTTCTGTTACACCAATCTCCTTTGTGTTTCCCTTGTAATTTAATGACCTTACAATTGATCTGTATTCTCTTTGATTGTAGCTAGCTGACCAGGGCCGGGGGGCAGACAGTGTTTCATCCCAGTCACCTACTTGTTGATTTTGCTTGCTGATAACTTCCTTAGACTCGTTGTTACTGATTTCCATTGACAAATTTTCAGTCAGGAGGTTAGAAACAAGATTCAATGTAAAACATTTACCAGTAATTAGGAGAAGGATGGAAACAGAAAATTCAAGTTGAGCTCATACAAGCTGTAAAATGTAAAATAGAAACTGTGACCCTAAAGTCAAAAGTTATTTTATTTTTAAAAAACTTATCAATACAAATTGCCATTTCAGGCTTTGTATTATTTTTTATGTTGCTGGATGAATTTGTTTCCCTGACTACTTGGAGATGATGAGTTAGTTCTGTTTGGCCTCCAGAAAAATTAGACTTTAAGAGAAAGTTATGGATCTGATCATCCAGTTAATCACCCCAGGATGTAGATATTGATGTAGGTATGTATTCAGTGTGTTCATGGTGATTCACTTCATAATTACAGGCTCCTTGCACTGAAGTAGCAGAATATTATTTTACCTGTAACTTTTTGTTACCTCTGCTTCCTTCACCTACCCCGTGTACAATTTTAACTGGCATAGGACATAATAATTCCTGAATGAAAAACCTCTTAAAATCATTCTCTTGAAAACTGACTTGAAGTTTGTATATTATTCTATTGCCTAAAGTATTATGGGAAAGGGTCGACAGGAGCTGTTTGCAATAGCTAAATGGCTTGCTGAGTTGTGATCTTTCTAGGCTTGAATGACTGTTGCTTCAGCAGGCATATGTTCTCTAGCATTTCTTTTTATTTTAACTCTGTTGAGTTTGATTAATATTTTGAACAGTTCATTCAGTGTTTTTTCTAATCTGTGACTTTCAAACATTCACAAGTGTACAGACTGTGCTGGAGGATGTTGTTTTGACAGAGAAAAAAACACACTGATGTCTCAAGAGAGGAGGGAGAAGTTTATTCCTTTTAGACCTAGATGGGAGTCTAGATGTATCAGCCTGAGTTCAGAGAGTCTGGGCTGAACTCTGTCATTTGATTTAATTTTTAAACTTGGAATACAAAGGAATTAAAGGCTTCTTTGTGTTCTACACTGAGCACTCTATGTGGATGATTCCAGCTGAGTTCTTTCAAGTATTCAACCCCACCACACCTGGTCACTATTCAGCTTGGTGCACTGAAGCCACACCCATACTTGGTGAGCACTGTGATGTAGGAAAGCTGGAAGGTAAGTACATTGATTTGGCCTTTCTCCACCTTTTATTATTCACCTCAACTGCCGCCTCTGGGCTACTGTATTGGAATGCCCAGTAGAGCTGAGGAATTCAGTGTTTTCAGTAGGGTAAATTTGATCCAAAATACCGCCCCGCTGTTTGTCAGGGAATAAATTGATTGTAGCTAATACTCTATTCTAGTTTGCCGTTTCCTCTGATTTATGACTGGGTATTTAAAGCTATCCAATGAAACATTTCTGACTCTTGGCTTCTGTTGATCCTTCAGAATCAGACTCCTGAATTCTAATGTAATTGCTTGTGAGCTGGGGCAGCACAGGATGCATAAACATTCTGTTGTGAGCGCTTAGGATTACCTAACGGAAGACAATGAATTTTATGCCTGTACTCCAGGGTTCCTTAAAATGCACTGATCAGCAAATATGCATGGCTGTAAGCCAGTTCAGTAAAAAATTGTGACATAAAAACACAATAGAACACAAAGCAGACTAATTGTGGGACTGGGGTTTTAGAGTTTCCAAAAGTATCCAAAGAATTTTGGAAAATAAATCCCACTGAGAGTCAAAGGGGTTTGCATGGTTAAATCCTTCGGCCATTTTGGAAAAACCTTCTCCTAACTGAATAAATATAGGGAAACAGTACAACATATCAGTGCATCCACTCCCACGGGAAGAAAACAAGTTCAGGAAATATATAGGCTTCACATGGCAGCAGGCAAAGCAAGCTGAAAAAATTACAGATGGCGGAAGAAAAAAAAGGCTCACAAATAATTTTTTTTTAATATGTGTTATTTGCTGTTTGATTTTTTTTAAGAATACCTATCCTAAATGATTGCTAAAGGCTGCATCGATCCTAACTGCCGTGACTGCAGAGATTCAAATTTCACTCATGATGCTTTAGGGAAATAGATTTGGGGTTGGCTGGTGTATATAAATATCCATTATCCTGCAGTGGATGTTGTCTCCTTCATTGCTGCCTTTCATTTGAAGACTGTATAACACTGTGTTATAGCCAACACAACCATATAAATTGCTTACTTGGGAAGATGATGTTTGCATAGTCTGGTGTTTGCCTGCAATCTATCAAGCAGAGTCTAACTCGGATCCTTTGCAGTCTGACACATGCATACCTTAAATCCAAGCCCAGCAGAAGCCCAGTGAATGATAATTTGCAGTGTGCCCCGGGTATACTTCTCAAAAGTACTTTCTATGTACCGAGTATACTTCTCAGAGTACTTTCTGCTGAGCTGATATTTCTGTTGCTGTGTTCAGTGCTGGAGAAATGGTGTGCTCATCACTCCGAGTTCAGATGTTGATGGCAGCGTAGGTATGGACATACATTGCTACACAGAGCTGGTAACTCTTGCCCATTTCAGACAGTAAACTGATGGAAATATACTGTAAATGTTCTTGCCTTATTTTAAAAACAAAATAGCCATTTAACTTGTTTGTATTCCAAGAAAGGTCAAAAAAACCCCTGAGATTTAAATATACATCTTAGCTTTTCTTCCCATGCTTTCTAAATCCGTACAATGTGATTGCTTCATACGTTCAAATTTTGTTTATTATTAATTTGTTTTGAAATAAAGGGCAGGATTTCTAATGGATAAGCATGTAAGAGAAAAAGACAGTTAAAAAAATGAGAAATTAAGATGAACTTGGCATTCCTGTTGCATAAACTGGTAAAACGAAGTGTTTGGACTTACTTTTTACCTTCTGCATAAGCGTTGTCCTTGTAAGCTGTTGTGGGTGGTAGATGGCCAGATGATGGTTAGCTTTGTTGGAAGCAAGTCCAGTCAAAATTACATGAAGAGTGTATAGACCCACAGGGTATTATTTTTGGCATGGAGTATGAAACGGCAGCATAGGAGATGAATAAATAGACTATCACGGCAGAGAGCTGTTACCAGTTTTGAGGGGTATTTTGTGCTCTTCCATGCTGGTTTTTGGATTATTTCTGCCATCTTTCGTTAGCAAGAGGGATTATTTTTTCTAGTGCTCTGACACGTTCATCATTATTTAGATCAGTTCATAGAAAGAGAATAAGCATAACACAAATTAAATTCAATTAGCTCCCCACCCCTAGCAGTCCCTGAATCCTAAATATCTACAAAGGCATTTGAAGAAATACTGTGAATCAGAAGATGGGCTCTTCCACCCTTTCAGTCAATAAGGTAGTAGAAGATACATCATATGGAACAGACCACTCATTTTTACAAGGAAAGAATATTTTTTTATAAATTAAAAATAACTTATTCCTTCCTTCCAGAATAGGTAAAAGCAGTAGGAAACTATAACAAGGCAGGGAAGTTCTTTAAGGCATATTGTATTTACATCAACCTGGAACTGGGATGTTTTGGGGCCTGTTTTTTTTTAGAGTGTCTGTAGGAACTGAACAGGGAAAATGCAGGAAAGAAAGTAGAGCTGTAAATGTATCCCATTACCTATCTGAGAGAGAAAGCTGAGAAAAGATGAATGTTTTGAGTGAGCGAGAGAGACTGGGAAGGATCTTTCAGTCTTTTTAGCTCTAAGGGCTAATTTCATTCTGAGTGAATGAGGAATCAAAGGGACGGCATAATGGTATGTTTTGAGAGGTTGGTTATGAACTTTAAGGAAGCAAAGAGACAACAGGAACAGAATTAGTCAGCTGGGAAAAAGATAGTTTCTGTTTTGAGGTTGATGAGCTTCCCTTGTGACTGGGAGAAACAATGTAGAAGTTCCTGCCCTAACTCGGAAGGGATGGAATTTGTAATTTGGGAAAAAAGAAAACTGGCCCTTGAATAAAGCAATAGGACTGAGCCACTTGTCTGTCACAGAAGCACCTCTGTATGTGCTTCACAATTTTTGTCCTATCTGAATTTTCACTATTCAAAAAAAGCTTCTTGAGGACCTGCAGAAGTATGTGTCTGTAAAATCTTCCTTTCCTACACAGTGACACATACCAAAAGCAAGGATAGACTCATAGAATAGTTTGGGTTGGAAGGGACCTTAATGATCATCAAGGGAAATGACTGATTTTGACATTACTGGGGTCAGATTTGGTTGTGGAGCGAAATACTGCATATGCACATGGCTGCATAACTCCGCTTAGTCCAAATTTAAGATACAGCTTTTCGCAGAGGAGATGGTCAACTTTGGGTTTTATGAGAGGGAAAGGCTTAAAAATGTGTTCTGGATAATTCATTTGGTGGTGCTGTATCTTGAAATGAGCTGTTTATCCATGTGACAGAGACAGCAGGGGCATACACAGCACAAACTCCCCTGCCTGCCTCTTCTAGAATGTCCTTACATTGCTGCAGAAAGTGAGAACTTCTCTGGGGGCAAGAAAGCAGTAAGCCTTCAGTTTGCTCTTCCATCACCAGCTTGTCTGAGACTGCCAGAAAGATGCTAACTAGTGCCAGCTGCGAGTCCTCAGAGGCTCTTCAGATCAGGCACCCTACAGCCAGCATAAGGGGCTGCTTTATTTTCATGGTAGCAGTTCTTAATGTATTTTAATTCATACAGAGTAGATAAAACTCCATTAGTTGTGCCAAGAAAAAAAGGTGCAAGGAGTTATCTAAAATTCAAAGGGAAGATTATCTGAATTACTGTCTGACAATGGAGGCAAACAGAAATGAAGACAAAGGAACATGCCTGTGTAAGTCAGACTTTTGACTTTCTAATCCTGCCTAGGTGCTGCAGTCAGGTTCACAGAGAATACTTTTGTGAGCTATTGCTCAGTAAAAGCAAACCAGATCAACCATAATTTGTGAAATAAGATCAGCCCTGTCCTGAGGCATCAAACAAAACATACAAAGCTTCTGGCAAAAATAGAGAGAAATATTACCAGCTTGTCCTCCTTAAATCTGAGTGAGGAAAGTGCATCTAGTGTAGCCGTAAAATGAGAAGTGACTTGTTTTAAAAGGAAAACAAGCATCAATTTGTCATTCTCAAGCTATGTTTTTTGCACTGCAGAATTGCTGCAGGGATCACAGCAGTCAGGGATAGAGAAAGACTATTAATTGAATTCATTCCCCTACACTCATGGATATAATCCCCTGATGCAAAAAAACAGGGTTTATTAAGGTTGTAGTGTTTTTGCTACAGGAATCAGACCTCTAATAACATCATCCCTGGAGGAATAATGCTTCTTCTCTTTAGAAGTGTGCTGTGGATGGTTGTGCACCGCTGCTGTACACCGATAAAAGACATAGACCATGGAAGTGAACGCAGTGCAATAAGAAGGGCCATCTGAAAGAAACCAGAAGCGTTCAGGTAGTCTGCAGACATTACATGCTTTTCAGATAGGTCAGCATTTAATGAGAAAACTGATATATGCTGGCTTGAGTAATGCTTAAGTTGTCCCAGCAGATCCTGAATTTCAGATCCCATCCTAGTACACTTCAGCCTAGAGGGGAAAGCTGTGTTGAGTGCCACAAGAAGCCTGAAAGAGAAGTGCAAGAAGATCAAAAATTCTGGTGCTGTAGAAATCTCCATCAAATAGCTGTATAAGAGACCAAAAGAAGAGTTCTAGCAGCCCAGACTGAATGCATGGAAGAGACTTATAGATCTGGGTAGCTTTATTTTTTTATTGTGGAAGATAATTCTGTAAAGACTTTAGCTGAGTTCTTTGTCCTCCTCTCTTCTCTGCAGAACGTGGCTTTTGGTCTACTGCTTAGCTGCTAACAGTAGAGTTGGAAACACAAGCAAGTCGTACAGATGTTTGTGGTTGTATTTCCTTCTTTATCCCCTTGTTCCAAGTTTCTGCAGCTCCTGTTGCCTCATCTGTCCTAGCAGCCTCAATGGTAGAAAGCTAGGATACATAAAGTGATGGGTTTGTATTTTGTAGTGCACATTAAGGGCTTAAGCTACAAAACCTGTGGATAGCACAATTGCATAAATGCCTAACTTGCATCACAGGAATGAGCTTGTGATACATGCCTCATTTTTAACTGAGCTTATGTTTTCTATCACAGGAGATTGTGATAAAATTAGCACATCCTTCACTTGCCTGCCAGATCCTCAGGGCTGCTTCACTTTTTTATGTTGTAGGAGATTATGTCTTTGCAAAGGCATATAAAATGCAGTTGAGAATAGTATTTTTGTTTACTACCTGTTGCTTTACAGGCTCAGTGTAGCATAGGACAATACAGAAGAGAAGCCCTGAAACTGGGGCTGTTGGTTTTCCTAGGATTTTGGTTGAGGTTTCTGGAAATAGTAATTTGCTCTGAGTTTCAGTTTGACTTGTTGTCAGGGTCCATAATCCAGGGAAGAGAGCCCTATCCCTCACAAAATAGCTCCTGGTGAGGATGTTAAGTTGGTCATTCAGAAAATCAAGACACAATCGCTAATGATTTATTAAAATATCAGTCTTTGATTTCAAGCCTGCTGCTAATTGCTTAGCCAGGTATATACACACAATGCTAGAAATCTGGATATCAAATAGTATCCATTTAAAGCTTTGATGTTCACCTTTTAGAAAGTTAGTTACAGTCATTTTTCCCCTTCCTAATATAAATGTGAGAGGAAACATCAAATTAATCATAGGTACAAAGGCTGCCTGTAGCAAGCTAGCTCATTAAGTTTCATTTTTTTTTCTGAGCTCTGTGTTTCTTTCAGAATTTTAATCTCTATAGCAGCTTTTTTTTTTTTTTTGGCATGTATGTACAATTCTGCAACTGTGGAATGCTTTTCTGGCTCATTTATCACCCCTTGCCTCGAGGAAAGTCTATACAATTATCTTTGTGCTTGTGTTACACTCAGAAGTTTTATAATCCAGGTGTCTGCAGGCTTCTGGAACTTGTGCAGCAGAAGATGTACATTAGAGAAAATGCATCATTGCTTCTGAAAGTCCCTCCTTGGAAGTTAGAGAGTTACATTCTCTTTTTTTGCATATTGCATTAGGTGCTCTTTTTTATTCTGTTAGTTTAACAACCAGATTATCAACTGGTACACAGAAAAAGATTAGTTTGTGTAGTGTCTGTAGTGAGTTTTACTGAGCTTTTTATTATATGTCATGTATAAGAGACGTAGATTTTGGTGATAGAGATGGCAACTCTAGCCCAACAATTTTAACAAAACCTGTTACCTGAGAACAGCGCTTTAAGTGACTGCAGCAACAGCTGTAATGATTGTTTAATTCTTTCTTTTAACAAGATACTTTGGTGTCACACAGAATAGAAGGAAGACCAAATGGTAGCAGAATACCAGACGTGGAAGCTTTAATTACAAGGAAAATCAAACCAGGGTTTTAACTTGGGGGTTAAGGTGCTGGCACAGCTTTCTGCAGAGCCTCTGCTGAGTCAGTCACACCAGGAAGAAGTCTCATGCTGTCCTTGCCTACGTGACTGTTTGCCTGTACAGAACATATTTTTCTGCCAATACATCCTCCTTTCCTCCCACCTCTTATCCGTTTCAAGAAGAGCAATGTAAGTAGTACTCTGAGGCCTCATTTAGCCAAGAATTTTCTCTGTCCAATTAGCAAATTTCTTGCATCACTGCTTTTAGAATTGATGTGATAGTCCTCTAACTAGTTATGATGCATCAACTCCATCTTGAGCAGTGCTAATTTCTATTTATCAGGGAATAACATACGGGAATGCTGACAAGAAAGGTTTGCTTGTACCCTTCTCCAGCTGCTCTTTATATGAGGGCTCAGTGTTGCAGGTTTTGTGCCACTGGACCCGTTCTTACTGCTAAAATTGATCTATTCGTATTTCTTAAACTGAACTGCATGGCTTGTGCACCTTGCATGGATGTTGTAGCCCCAGCATAGTTCTCACATTCACAGAATCACAGAATAACCAGGTTGGAAGAGACCCACCGGATCATCGAATCCAACCATTCCTATCAAACAGTAAACAATGTCCCTCAGCACCTCATCCACCTGAGCCTTAAACACCTCCAGGGAAGGTGACTCAACCACCTCCCTGGACAGCCTCTGCCAGTGCCCAATGGCCCTTTCTGTGAAAAAAAATTTCCTAATGTCCAGCCTAAAACATCGGTTCCTTATCCTGAGTTTGGGTACATGGGCCTGACCATAGCAGCTGGGAGCCTTCATTTGCAGGCTGAGCAAGTCCACTTAACCTGGATCCTAGCTCAGCCACTCTCCTTGAGGGACTGATGCTGTCTGCTCCGTGCTTCAGTTTTTCTCTCTGCAAAATGAGGATAGAATAAATCCAACTGTAAGGTGAGGAGTACAAAGGAAATAGATACTTCAGCAGATAGGAACACCATCCACTGAAGCCTTTGCCCTTCTGAATCTTGCCAGTCATTGGTCTCACACCTGTGTTACTCCACTGGCCCTTATCCTACCTCCTATGGATCTTGTGATAAATCCATCCTCCCAGTTGGTTTTTCATTTGCCCTTCTAGGGGAAATATATGTTCCAAAACCAAATACCCTTTCCTAATATTCCCTTTCTTTAAAGTCTTAACCTACCAAAAGTTTAGCACATTGGGAACTCAGTAATATCCAGTTTTACCACCTGATAAAATGGTCAGCATCAGGACACCAATACTGATTTCCGAGCCCTCTCACAGTATGAAGATGCTTTTCCTTTTTTATTTGGAGCAGCAGCATGTAACTTGAGTGATGGTTGTTTCACAGAATGCTGTGTTCACATGCTGCCAATTTAGTGATCTCACCTGCAATACAAGACCTTCTGTTCTATCACTTCTACTCCTACCATTTCTTGTCTTTGGATATGGTTGTTAAACAGGATGATCTTCTCTATTTAAGTGTAGTAATAGTAATCGTAAACTAACATGCTTCTTGCAGTTAAGATAGGAGTTATTACCCTCCCAGAACAGATAAAATGCCCCAGGTATTAGGGGCAGGAAAAGTTGTACCATAACTTTGTTTTATTCTTTTCACAAGTCGAAGGTGATATAAGACAATCTCAGATGGGCGGTGCCCTCTCCAAGCTTGTTAAATCACTTTATTTGAAATGGAGAAATTATTTTATTTGTATTTATTCTTGCTCTCCAATTAAATCCAAGCTTTTGAAAAACTAGGGGATTAATTTTTTTTAAGTATTCTGCATCTTCACTTTGGATTTCAAGAAATATTTTTGGTGAAGAAATAGCTCCTACTGTCTATTTCTGGTTTATGCAAGTTATCTGTAAAAAGTATGAATAAATTATCCATTAGAGCATCACCCTCCTGTAGGTATCTGTACCCTCTGCTTCACTGTAGATATGGGCTCTTTCATTTATTGTGTTACCTTTTTTCTCTGTACCTGCAGTTGCTATAATTTCTCAACGTTGCTTGATACTCACATCCTCGTCTATCTGAGTGTATCACTGATGGTGAGGTCACCTGCTAAGTTGACTCCATCCAAAAAAAAGCAAAATGAGGTACAACTAAAAATTCCTGGTTCCAAATACAATTAAACAAAAAAACCACAACTAAACATACCTTTAGAGAGACTATGAAAAGTCTTGGACTACTTACTTTCCTGCAGAGAGCTATGTGGCTTGAAAAATAATATATATTTCACTATTTCTACTCTGCAGACCATGTATGGAACAAGTAAAATCTGAGAATCTCTGAACATATTCATAACTCTCTGTGCACACATAATCTGTAGCCCAAATTTGTTATCGTCATGCCATGAGGTTCTCTTCTGTGGTCATGGGTGACTCAGATGAGTAGTAAATGCTGGCTTTGCAGCTGACTTCCCAATCACAAAAATAATGATGTCTTTGCATCTAACTGTTCTCACATAATGTAGATTGCTCCTTGCAAAACTCAGTTTCACTGCAACTGAACTGACAGCAGGAATAATTAGCATTCTTAAAGGTAAACATGAATCCTTATCACTTGGCTGCTGCTGCTGCAAGATGCGATAGGGAGATGAGTGCTTGGTAGTGACAATTCAAGATGAGAGATTGTAACAAAGCAGGAAAGAAAAGTCTCTGTACTGACAATAACGGTACATAACAGTTCTGGCATACGTAACTTTGAGTCAGTTACCTCCCAATCAAATTGTCACAACACACAAACTGCTCAAACGACAGTAGAACTAACAATATTTTTCATTGTCACCTTATCTTTCATCATAGACATAATTATCATAGGCTGGTTTGTATTGGAAGGAATAACTGAAGCCCATCCAGTCCAAATCCCCTGCAGAGAGCAGGTACATCTTCAATTCAATCAGGCTGCTCAGAGCCCCATCCACCATGTCCTTGAGTGTTTCCAGGGATGGGACATCTACCACCTCTCTGGGCAACCTGTGCCAGTGTCTCACCACCCTCTGTGTAAACAATTACTTCCTTATACCTAGTCTGAGTCTCCTCTTTTAAAACCATTACCTTTTGTCCTGTCACAACAGGCTCTACCAAAAAGGTTGTCCCCATCTTTCTTAAAGAAGATCTTTAAGTGCTTAAAGGCTACAATAAGGTCTTCCCAGAGCCTTCTGTTCTTCAGGCTGAACCACCCAAACTCTCTCAGCCTGTCCTCATGTGGGAGGTGTTCCAGTCCTCTGATCACTTTTGTGATCACTCTTCTGGATCTGCTCCAACAGGCATGTCTGACATACCTGTAAGAGCCTTTCTTATTATTCTTTGCACTCCTTGCCAATTCCAGCTCCAGTCACACCTTGGCCTTCCTGACCCCGTCTGTACACAAGTGGGCAGCATCCCTATTCTCTTCCCAGGTTCCCTGTCCCTGCTTGCACTGCCTGTGCATTTCCTTCTTGCACTTTAGTTTAACCAGCAGGTTTCAACTCAGCAATGCTGGTCTCTTGTCTCTCTTTCCTGATTTTTTGCACCTGGGGACAGAGAGCTCTTGTGCTCTATGCAATGCATCCTTAAAAATCTCCCTGCTCCCTTGTCCCTGAGGTCAGTTTCCCAGGGAGTCCTACTGACTAACTCCTAGAAGAGCTGGAAATTTGCTTTCCTAAAATTCAGGCTCCTGATTTTACTATTTGCCTGACCCATATCCCTCAGGACTGTAAACTCCACCAGCGCAGCCCACGCTGCCTTCAACCTTGACATCACTGATTATCTCAGTTTTATGCTAACCATCAAGTCCAGTATTGCATCCCCTTTTAAGAAGTTATCCTCGATGCACTCCAGGAGTCTCTTGGATTGCCTAAAGCTTGCCTTGCTACTTTTCCAGCAGTTTTTGAGGTGGTTGAAATCCCTCAGTAGGATGAGAGCCCGCAAGTATGATACCTTCTGTAGCTGGAGTTAGAAGGCTTTGTCAACAGCCTTCCTTTCATTAGGTGGCGTGTAGCAGACACAAGCTAAAAGGTTCCCTTTGTAGCCTTGGTCTCTGATTCTTACCCATAGCCTTTTAACCTGCTCATGGCTGTTCCTAACAGACAGCTCACCACATTATCCATTTCTTAATGTAGAGGGCATGTCTCAGAAATGCAGGCTGAGGGCCCTCACTAGTACCCCGTTCCTCTAACCTTGGCGTAGCACCCCTCTGCTTGTCTCAGGCAAGCCTGATATTATACCCCTTCCAGTCTAGTTTAAAGCTAGAATTAGCTTGGATCTTTTTACCTAATGAGTATAAATTCTGAGAATTTGACAAGAACGGGATGGGCAAGAATTCTATATGACCTTAAATGAAAAGGTTATTGTTCTAGGTGTTTGCTTAGCAGGTCACAGGTGCTAAAACTTGAATATCTGAGTGTTACCCTGTTCTCTACGAGGCTGGCCTTTCCTTTGCTTCTTGGTTTTTGTTCATGGTTTCTCCAGTGCTGGAGAACATACAATATTGCAGATCAGATCTGAGGCATACTGGCAGTACTTGCTATGATATTAGGTATTTTCTCTGTTTACCCATATAGTGTTTAAGCCTGTACAGGCACTTGTATTTGTGTTCTCCATAGAGCTAATTATCTCAGTGCAAATTCACTTCTGTGCAATTCTGTTTCTAGTTTCACATGTAGCCAATAGGGATCTTGATCTCCCTCCACCACAAAATCTCTGCTCAGCTGCTGCTTAATCCTGTTCCTGCTTATGTTTCAGAGCCATATGCAGCTCTGAGCTGTGTCTCACATGAACTGCATTAATGTTTATAAGTGAGGATTCCCTGCTTCTCTCGCCTGGGCAGCTGATCTGATAGGCATGCCTCAACTCTGCTGGGGCCTTCCCTGCTTGCCAGCTCTTTTGAAATGTTCGACTCTGTGGTACGAGTCAAAACAGAGATGACAAGCAGGGGCATTCCCTCATTTCTGCAGGTGAGTGATATTTTACCTGATTGGTATTGGGATGACAGTCATTCCCATTCTCTGGCCTACTGAATGTTTGAATGCTTTTATGGGGTGGGCCAGCTTCTACGTAAGAAATTTAGAGCATCTACCAGCCCATGACAAAGTAGTGTTTTAGGATACAGCAGATCTGGGCTCAACATGAAAAAGGAAACACCTTAAATCAGGTTCTGGTACTGAATGGATGTGAGGCATCTAATTTCAGTATTCCCTGGAGGACAACACCTTAAAACCTCAAAAATATTTCTTTTGGTACCCACCTCCTGTGCAATCACTACAGAGTAATTTGGGAACTTGAGAATTCCAGTCAATCCAAGGTTATCTAAAAGTTAATTTTTGTGTTTTGTTGAGTCTATGCTTAGCCTTTAACTTGTGAGGGAGAAGAAGAAAAGGGAAAAGTAAGTGCAAATGCAAACCAACACAGAGAAGTAAATAACCATCCTTGTACACTGGGAGTTCATAATAAAATCAGCTGACAAGGTCCTCTGCATTTCTTACGGGTGCAGGATTAAATATCCTGCCTAGAGACAGAGAATAGAGATCACAGCTGTCTTCTAATAGGGCTGATAATCCCTATGGGATGTGCAGTGGTAACCATCAAACTCCATCAAAGAGGGTAACTCAGACTTGTACTGTCTTCTAGATTTTACTTTATGAATCTGTTTATCATGAGGACCTGGCCAAGCAAGTGCCCAGAGGAATAAATGATTGGACATATGCTGCATATCCAGAGCTTAAAAATATCTCTGTAATTTTCAAAAGGCAGAGATGCTCCTCAGGAGGGAAAGGAGAAAGAGTGCTAATTGCATTCATCACTTCAGGAGCATGAGTTGTTGATAAGGTGTTGATAGCTAAGATAACAAGTTGCATCCCTATGTAGCACCCCATTTCTACTTGTTGCCTTGCTTCTTAAACCATTTGTACAGTGTGTCCCTGAATAAAATTTTCTTTATTGACTTACTAGTTTTTTGCATGAAAAAGTTAAGGGCAAGCATAGCATTAAAGCTGTTTCCTTTGCTTTAATAATATATCAAGCTTCTGTCAAGGTCAGTAGCATCATTAGCACAGGCTACATCCTAGACTTGCTTTCCCATTGCTTGGGATGTCTGGTGCCAAGGTATGCTCCATGTAGGATCCCTTAGAGCAGAGCTGCTGTAGTTGAGATATACCCAAAGACTTCAGTCTTCCTTTGGAACATTTCAGTATTGTCTTTACTCTGAATGGCTCCTGTTGCTGTTAATTAATGTGGGTTAGGCCTTATTTTTTGGCAAGTAGAGATGCCAGTGTGAAGAACTCTTGCTGAAGGAATTGTCAGGTAATACACTTTTCTCTTATTCCTGCTGTTCGAGGGGAAAGCAACCTCTGAACTGTTCCTTAAGAAATGAAATAGTGTGCTAAGCTCAAAATTATGGAGGCTAATTTAGTGTTCATCTTTAACTTATGCCAACCTCTGGCATTAGAACTCTGGCTCTGATTTTGAGGAATGTTTTACCTTGTAAAGAAAATCCAGCATTGATCAAAGCTTCAGGTGGGTTTCAGTTAGAAGCTTTTGTTAGTGGTACTCTGGGAGGATGGGACAGTTGGGATTGCAGTCCAAGGCTGAAAATCCAAAGGAGGATTTCTTAAACTGTTCTGGGAATATCTGTAGTGCTTCCTCATCTTGGAATGGGATCCAGTACACGTAGGAACTCTGTGATTTTCTAGTTAAATTCTTAAGAGGCTTGTTTACATTGATAAAGGTATTTTTTAGGTAATAGCTGGCCAATTCATATCTGGAATGTTAGGGCAGCTATTTTTTTTCTCATTCTGTTTTTTTCTGCCTGCTATATTTAAAATGCACTATGTTATATCAATGTGAAATGAGCTTTTCACTGCATGAATTACAAGGTGCTAAAGAGTGAATGCATGGTCCAATTCTGCACTTTTGAATATTCTTTACAGTAGTCTTCAGGTTCATAATCATGTTATTTAAAATAACTTCTTTGTTTTAAAATAATGCTTTCATGCACAGAGCGTGGAGCAGGAGCGACTGTGAAAAAGAGTACTTTTTTCATGTTCAGCTCTCATTCATGGTGTATTTGTGTGCCTATCTGTACAAGCTTAATAATGCCTTAACCTAGTTTTCTGCATTCACTATGAAAGGAGGTTCATAGAGGCTCATGACTGTAACCTCTCTTTGAATCTGAGGGGCAGAGCACCTTGAAAATGCTGCTTTAGACAGTTAAAGGTTGGATTCTCTGGAATTATACACACGAACCTTGTTTAGTTCTTCCCATGAAGAACTAAATGAAGAGCAAATATTTCAGCAAATATAAGCATACAAAATAACCACTATTTGAGACACCTGACTATTTGAGATAACTTCCAAGTTGTGTTGCCACATTGTGAATACTGAAATGTTACCTGAGCGTGGTGCGGAGAGGGAACCTGAAATGCAAGCTCACATCAAAATTCTTTGATGATCAGGAATGAGAGGTCTAGTTTTGAACTTTAGAAACAGAGTGCAGGAGGACCCTGAGGAAGGTAAAAACGCAGCTACTTCATAGCCAGCAGATCTGCTTTTCTGAGATATGACAAATACAGATGTTTGAGTTTTGCAGTGCTGATGGCAGGTGGAGAGCAAAAAGGATACTCCTTGGCTCTTTGCACAATCAAGGGGCCCGTTATCAGAGGCCGCATTGCCCAAGGATTGCCTGAAGAGCAAGAAGTACTGTAACAAACTGTAGGGAGGTGCATCTGCAGATAATCAATTAGAATGAAGGAGTATAGCTGAATTTTTGAGACCTCCAGTTGAATTTGCAGGGCTACGGCTAAGAAAAAAAGCACTTCTTTGCTTATAAACAAGACAACCCAGGTCACTAAAACAGTGAAAGAGATTAAATGTGTAATCTCACAATGTTCTGCTCAGTCACTTTCAGAGCAGAGCACCACTTTGCATTCACTCTTGATGTTGATTTAGCCCCAAGGGACCCTAAAAAACTGAGAGAATAAGAAAAGATACAAGAAAAAAATCTCCCAGAGCTCTCAGATGAGATGAGCTCTTCATCTGAGATGAATTTTCCATACAATTACAGTAAACACGAACAGAAATTGACCTCCAGGTGTTCAAAAGCAGTAGGTAAAGCTGTTTTACGTAAGTAGTGGAGTTTATCAGTGCTAACTCTTGCCTGGTTTTGTCAAAGGTCAGTTGTGTCAAGAGTGATAGTGTGATCCTTAGACCATTGCAAAACAGCAGCTTATTCTATGCTTGATTATCCTATCACAGGATGGTTGAGTTTGTATCCTAGGTGACTAGGATTCAAACCTCTGAGATTAATAAAATAGCTCGTTAGAGTATAATTCTTCTCCTTCAGTCTCCATGCAGGTTATTGTGATACACTCGGCAAATGATCTTCATGTGGACCCCTGTATCTGTACTGGTCTTCTTGTTTCTTTTCCTGAGTACAGATGATGATGAAAACCACTTCTGAATGGCCTGTGCCTTAAACCCCTCCAGGGAAGGTGAATCAACCACCTCCCTGGGCAGCCTCTGCCAGTGCCCAGTGACCCTTTCTGTGAAAAAGTTTTTCCTAATGTCCAGCCTAAACCCCCCCTGGTGGAGCTTGAGGCCATTCCCTCCTATCCTGTTCCTTCCTCCTATCATTAAAAAGAGCTGCAACCTAGAAAAAGTAATTTGACGTTGAACATCAACGAACATAACGTAGTGCCTGGAAAACAGTTCTCTAACCTTACAGTGTGCAAAGGACAGCCAGAGGATCTGTGCTGAATGCAGGTACAGACCTAGTCTCTCAGGAGGTTAATTTAAAAAAACATCTTAAAACTGTAATTTTACTAAGTTAGAAATAATTGCAAATCGGGCTTTAAAATATGCAGTAGTGAAAAAGTAAGCTACATTTTCTTTCCCCTCTTTTTTTCCTTAAGGGAAGAAAGACATTTCCTTATTTCAGAAGCTGCTGAAAACACTAAATCAGGATTTGCACCTGCAGACTCTGGGAAGTACATGTGAATTGTTAAATTTTCATCTTCTAAAGGATTGATTCAGAGTAATTTCCTCAGCTCCTGAGTATGCACTGAAATGGAGAATAGATTGGGCAGATGTTACACTGTACTTGGTTTAAATACTCTCAGTTCTGAGACCCAGAGAGCTAATGAAAATGTCCTGAAGAGATGCTCTGTTCTGGAGCAAGTGTTATCTGCAGCCCAAATGCTGTCCCAATTAAGATGACTAACTGAGTCATAGAATTACCTGGATTTGAGGTTTTCCTTGAACTGAGATATGAATCACCCTTGATTATCTGAGTGGTTTTCTGTTTGAATTATGGGGGATTGAGGCATGGGGTAGGATCTTAAGAAAGAACAATAGCATTTTTGCATGTAATGTGAAGATTAATTATTTCAGCTCTTGGTTCTGTTGAAGCATCTGATGAAACAACCAGTAGCACCACAAAAATACATCACTGTTATAAATATTCAATGGGCACCTAGTTTGTCATACTTGAAATCCACTGTTACCGTTTCCCATCCCCCAGCTGGAACAAAGTTGTTTGGTTTTTTTTTTCCTGGATCCCTCTTTTATCTGACATGAGGGTTTTTTAAAATGAAACCCAAAATTTATATTTATCAATATCAATTATAGTCAACATCTTTTTGACTGTGTAAGTAAAATTGTTTCTTCTGTATGATTGCCTTCAAAATTCAGAAGTCTTTGCTCTGAGATTCTTTTTTTCTCTTTTCTTTTTTCTTCTCCTTCCTCAACAATATTTATCATTTCCTGCACCTCAGCTCAGTTTATCTCCTTGTCCAGATTATGAGCAACACTGGCTGTGAAATTGGCTGAAGAGCATGTGAATACAGTGGGTGTGAGGAGGTTTTTCCAGCCTTCTGTTGAGGGCAGAGGTTTTAAGGGTCATGGCGTCAGAGTCTTGCTTCCACTGTGCTGCTTTGGTCTTTGGCTCAGGTTTATTACTGTGTCATTATCTTCTCAGGGAAGTGAGCCCTAAATTACTGAAGAGGTGACTTCTGGTAGTGAGTTCTGTCTGACTGAGACAAGTTAGCAACTGTGCAGATGAGTACTCAGTTTTGAAGTCTTGTCTCATATCACAGAAATTCCTATTTCTTCATTCACCTAGGATGTCTCTTCTTCTGGGATGGTTTAGTGTAAGCAACAAAAGACAAAAGGAAGAGCTGAAGTATTTATGTGGACCCTTAGTCGTATTCCTTGTGATGGGCTTGTCACCATGGGCAGTATTCCCAGATGACAGCCAAGCAATGATGTCCGGGGTAGCACAGAATGATTCTGCTTCTCCACCATCTTCTTCACCTTCATTCTCCACTTTTGCATTTGTGGAGGACTGAGGGGTTCTTCTTTTGTTTTTATTGTTTTTCTGGTTTGGTGTCCCCTCCCCTGCATTCCTAAACACCTTCTGCATCCAGACCCTGAATAACAGTGAAAATTAAGTCAAAATGGCCACTTGATCCTCTGCTTCTTTGAATAGACGTGTTTGAAAAACAAGCCTGGGAATTAAATTTCTTTTAGTCCTAGAAAAGGATAAAATTAAAGTTTGCAATTAAACTTTTCTGTTTTGCTAAATGGCAATTCATCTTTTGCACTCATTGTCTAATTAGGTGAGACCTTTGGAAATGATACCATTCTCACTAATGGATTGTTTATTTTGAATAATTCTGAAAGGCACTCCAGCATCATTGGATAAAAATGTTCTGCTTGGTGGTACTTTTTAAAATACTTGACATTTTAAAATTTGCTGGGAAAGTTAAATGGATTAAAATGTTAATTTGTTACAATGGGTTTCCATGATGAAAAATTCAAAAGGTTTCCTGCTCACATTTTCAGGTCAGGAGGAAGTTTGACTTTTACAAGTCAAAATAAAAGGGATTTCTACATAATGTATGAATGATGTATAACTTCAAAGGGAACTTCCCAGGAGCAGAGTTTCAGTCTGTCCCTGCCTAACTTGTCTTTACTGCAGGGGGTGGAAGATAAGGGAATAGGCACAGTGGGTTGCTTGGAGGGTTAATAGAGAGACTTTTGCTTCCATGGTAGATCGTCAGCCTGAATCCAGCAGAACTCATCCCACTGATCGGCTGCTTAGTGGTCTTTGCTGATTGTTGGCTGTCTTCACCAAAAACGAGATGGCACTGCAGTGAACATCAGCTTCAGCTTGAGAGAATGAAGAACTGAAGTCAGGTTATAAATGCTCTGGGGACCTAGTGAGTTTGTAGTATAATCTGTGGAGAGAAATATCTCTTTAGACCACAGGACCAGCTCTCAGTTGTTCGACCTCTATTTAAATTTAAACCTAGAATCTGGATATGCCTCAAAAAACAAAACCAACAGAGAAAATCTTTAAGAAATCATTTAAGGAATCGTTTGATGTATCTTAAATTTTATTTTTCCGTTTTGACTGCTATTGTGTCAGAGATCATTCCAACTCTGTTTAAAAGAAATCAAGTTCTAAAGAATAGTTGGAAGATCACTTCATGTCTCCCAGGGACTGGGAATCATGCATGTAATTTTTCCAAATTGATGACAAGACTTGGATGGAGTGTGTACTCTTAGAACAAAACTGTCTCGTTAAAAAGTACTGTGCTTAGACAGCTTGCAGCAAAAGGAGATTAAATTGCTGGATTGGCCTTTTATATGGCTTGATTGATGAGAAAACTATGCTGCAGTATTCATTGTTTATCAAATGCTGTGCGGCCAGTTGTGCGAACAAAACCAAATATTTATTGGATGCAGGATTAAAAACTGATATTGCAGAAATGTGTGATTACTTTCAGCAAAGATTCCTCTATCACTGTAAGGGCAAAAAGTTAAGATGTGCTGCAATGGTAACAGGAGGCACAGTGCAATATAACCAGAAAGACATCAGGCACCGCTTCCCTTATAGAAAAGAGAGTCTTGTTAGTGTCCCCTTACTGAAGGGCATCGCAGGAATAACCTGCATGTGTTCATAAACAACTGCTTTTTCCAATTGCCTTTTCTCCTCCCCTGCTCTTCTCAAAAACAAACCACCCCGGTCTTTGATGGATGTCCTTTTATTGTCACTCTTCAAATGGAGCTTTCTCTTTGCGTTACAATTTATATCTACTTAGCTGCAGAACCTTTATCCGCAAGTGAGCATGGGAGCTTATCCACACAATGATCTGGTTTAGGCATCATAAATGCTGTTTTCATTGGGGCGGTGCTGTGGGCTACGTTATCACAATGAGTGAAAATCTGATAGGTGAATGATCACAGTGTTAACCATTTAGCAAAAAATATTGTTTTCGTGTGGTAACAAGTACGTTGTGGATGTAGTTGATGTACTGTCTTTTCCCCCTGTCTGTAGAAGTGGATTTAGCAAACATTGGCTTTTTAGGATTTGTGTGTGTGCAGTAAGAGCAGACGTGGGCTCCCATTTCCTCTGTAATCACACG
Organism: Clamator glandarius; assembly: GCA_033459285.1. Lineage (NCBI taxonomy): Eukaryota > Metazoa > Chordata > Aves > Cuculiformes > Cuculidae > Clamator > Clamator glandarius. The sequence continues at coordinate 697,679 of JAUNZM010000165.1, read as the reverse complement.
CCATGAATAATAAGCAGGTAGTACCCGCTCATTTGCAGGGGATCCTCTGTGTGTTTGTTCTTTAGTTTTGGGGTTTATTTTAACATGTTTTTCTAAATACAGTTTGTAAAGATGAGTCTCATATTAGCTGTAGGTCAATGTAATGTGAAAGACATGCAGGGAAAACATCCTCTAGCCAATTTGTCTCAAAACAGCTCTGATGTGTGAAATGTTATCTTGGCTAGTTTACACCATTCCCCAGTGGTTCAGTTTGAACTCTGTTCTTTTATTGGATGATTATAATTTTTTGGAAGGTAATTCTCAATACATTTGTATTCATAGGCAATGGACAGCAGGGAATTTAACACCTGCTGTCTATAATCTCTGTCAGCAAATGGCCTTCTCCTACTGGAATTTATAGTTACTTCATGTTCCACAGGCGCAGAATTCAAATCCCATTTAGTTTGCTGCTCTGTAAGCAGGAGTTACGATATGTACCTTCTGTCCCAATGCCTCCTAGCCTGGTTTTAAACTAGCATTGCTTCTTTTATTCCAAAACAGAGAAAAGCTAAGACTTGTAGGTGGTTAACAATTTTTTCATCCTGTCAGGGTCTTTTTCCTCCCTAGAAAAAGGAAAAGGTGGGAGTGTGGGGAAGAAAACTAAGAAAAAATTAACCCTAGTCCCACCTTATTTATGGTGAATATTTTGTAGGCTTCTTTTCTTAGTCTTTACATTGTGTTCTATTGATTTTTGAGGAGGAAGAGCCTCTGTGAGTGTGGGGCAAAACAGAGGTCTGACACTGTAATCTCCAGAGGTAAGGACTGTATATTTGTGTCTGCATAGCTTCTGTTGGGAGGTCTATCTTAAGATCCTGTGCATACACCTTCAGCTTTGTTATGACTTCTAGTTCTGGTTCCATTCAAAAAGTGTAGAGAAGGTGAAAAATCGAAGGGCAGAAGGAGATTAACTGACTGAGCACAAATAAAAACCCTTCAAGGACAATCTAACCAAATCACCAAAACCAAAAAGACTGGCTCTTAGTTTGTCGGTCACCATGATTATGTGTGCTGGCCCCTTTTAAAAAGTCAGTGATTTCTTCGCCCCTCCCCTGTTTCTTCACTTGATTTTTTTTCTAGTTTACAGAAAGCCTTTTTGTGTAATAATCAGTGAATTGAAAATCTTCACCTGCAAATACAAGGTAGAAATGTTATTTCGCAGCTATAGGCTGCAGCATTGATCTCTCCATGTCTCAAATGGGAATGTACATGTTTGGCTCCCAGTTAATTCCAGATTCTGAGAAAACTGCCCCAAGACCCTTAGCTACAGCCATGCCATCATCGGTAACACCTAAACAGCTGACACGGTTGTCATGGCCAGCAAGGACACCTGCTCTCTCCCCTTTCAGAGTGTCCCACATGTTGCAGTTGAAGTCATCATAACCTGCTAGCAAGAGGTGACCGCTCTTTGAGAAGGCTCCAGAAGTGATCCCGCAGATGATATTGTCATGTGAATACATCATCAATTCCTGATCTGCATGCAGGTCAAAGAATCGGCAAGTGGCATCATCAGATGCAGTGGCAAACGCGTGTCCATTAGGAAAAAATCAAACTGCATTAATATCTGACACATGCCTTGTGCATGACTGCCTGCACATTCCATCTCGAATGTCCCAAAGCTTCGAGGAGGCATCTCAAGCACCCGAAACCAAAGTCCTCATATCTGGACTTAGGGAGAGACTCATCACATTGCCAGTATGCCCAGTGAATGTGATGGTCTGCTGACCAGTTTCAATATCCCACAAGTGGTGTCCCCTGAGCTAGTGACAATTTGGTTGTCATCTAGAAAGTGACAACAGGACAAGTATCCTGTAGGCCCTGGCAGCTCTCTGCTCACTCTCACATTGCCCTCTCTGGTTTTTAAGTTGTATATAGAACAGGTGTTGCCCAATCCACCACAGGCAACGTAGTTTCCAGACAGTGCATATGTTCAAGTCATCACCCAGAAGGATCTCAAAGGAATGGCGTGCATCTTATTTGTTGTATAACTATCCCAAATAATTAGTTTTCCATCTTGAGAAGCACTGACCAGTAGCCTCCAGGGAGGTGGTTGATTCACCTTCCCTGGAGGTGTTTAAGGCATGGGTGGACGAGGTGCTGAGGGGCATGGTTTAGTGTTTCATAGAAATGGCTGGATTCAATGATCCGGTGGGTCTCTTCCAACCTGGTTATTCTGTGATTCTGAGATTTTTAAGAGATACCAGTATATCTCTTATACCACTCATTTAAAATAAAGGAATGGAGTGTTTATGACTGGTTTGCTTTCTGTATTTTTTGCAGCACCCAGTCTGTAGGAGGACAGTATATGCTACATCCACCCTACTGCAACAGCCCTCAGACTGGGAGGTCGTTTGCATCAGCACTGTTTGTTCTAGTGTTAATTCCTAGGAATAAGCTAAACTCAATTACATCATTTCAAAATGAGAAAACTGCCTTTTGTTTAAAAAAGTAATCATAGAATCATAGAATAACCAGGCTGGAAGAGACCCACCGGATCATCGAGTGCAACCACTCCTATCAAACACTAAACCATGCCCCTTAACACCTCCTCCACCCGTGCCTTAAACATCTTCAGGGAAGGTGACTCAACCCCCTCCCTGGGCAGCCTCTGCCAGTGCCCAATGGCCCTTTCTGTGAAAAAATTTTTCCTAATGTCCAGCCTAAACCTCCCCTGGCGGAGCTTGTGGCTGTTCCCTCTCGTCCTGTCCCCTGTCACTTGGGAGAAGAGGCCAGCTCCTTCCTCTCTACAACCTCCTTTCAGGTAGTTATAGAGAGCAATGAGGTCTCCTCTCAGCCTCCTCTTCTCAAGGCTAAACACCCCCAGCTCTCTCAGCCGTTCCTCATAAGGCCTGTTCTCCAGCCCCTTCACCAGCTTTGTTGCTCTTCTCTGGACTCGCTCCAGAGCCTCAACATCCTTCTTGTGGTGAGGGGCCCAGAACTGAACACAGGATTTGAGGTGCGGTCTCACCAGTGCCGAGTACAGAGGGAGAATAACCTCCCTGGACCTGCTGGTCACGCCGTTTCTGATACAAGCCAAGATACCATTGGCCTTCTTGGCCACCTGGGCCACTGCTGGCTCATGTTCAGTCGGTTGTCAACCAACACCCCCAGGTCCTTCTCCTCCAGGCATCTTTCTAGACAGACTTCTCCTAGTCTGTAGCTGCACAGGGTTGTTGTGCCCCAAGTGCAGGACCCGGCATTTGGCCTTGTTAAACCTCATGCCGTTGGTCTCAGCCCAGTGGTCCAGCCTGTTCAGATCCCTTTGCAGAGCCTCCCGACCCTCCAGCAGATCCACACTTCCACCCAGCTTAGTGTCATCTGCAAACTTGCTAAAGGAGCACTCGATGCCTTCATCCAGGTCATTGATAAAGACATTGAACAGGGCTGTACCCAGCACTGAGCCCTGGGGAACCCCACTTGTCACTGGCCTCCTGGATTTAACTCCATTTCCCACCACTCTCTGGGCCCGGCCATCCAACCAGTTTTCCACCCCAGGAGAATGTGCGCCTGTCCAGGCCAGAGGTGACAGTTTCTGTAGCAGAATGCTGTGAGAAACTGTGCCAAAGGCTTTACTGAGGTCCAGAAAGACACATCCACAGCCTTTCCCTCGTCAGCTTTCAATAATCAGTAATTCAGAATTACTGCCTTGACACAGCAAAACTGCATAGAAATGTTATTCTAGCTGGCTGAGAGACCATTAAACTTGATTGACTATTCACTGCTATCTTGACCTACATGATCAACAACCTATTGTTGATTTGAATCTCTTGCTTAACAGGTTAATAGTACTCAATGTTAAGATGAATTTTATCTCTTCTTTTATCTCTTCAGAGAAGGGGAAAATGTTTGCAGAGGAGCTGTACCTGTCTTCTCCCCTTCCCCAGGAGACAGTGATTATTTACAGGGCTTATCAGCCCTTCAAAGCTATGTAGATGGAGTATGTTATAAAGCAAATCCTCTTCTGACTAGGCATCCTGTTTCCTTTTTCAATTTCTTGGGCTGAGTGAGCTCTCTCTCTGTTCTTCTTAGCATTAGAGTAAAACTACAATCTTACCCTGGATTTCCAACCACTTTCATAGCCTATGACTGAGCTGAGCTGAAGAATGAGAAGCCTGTGCTCCTGATAGCTGCCCTTAGTTGAACAGGGACAGGTTGTAGATGCAAATGGCAGAGAGTATGCAAAACAGAGACTTACAAGAGCTGTACCAGAAACACTTTCAGATGGGGCTTTCTGCTGAAAGAGTACTGGAGAGAGTAGGCGTTTGTCAAAGAGTGTGTTCAGTTTGAGGGGGTTCCCAGCTGCCTAAGGAGGAGCACTTGCTGTACAGGAAGGTTGCTAGTTCTAGGGTGTTTCACACAGCAGCTGTAGATAACCTTGGAGACTGGAGAATAGCTGCTTCTGCAGGAGAAAGCCTGTAGCCTCACAGAAGCAGGAGGATGGAGCAGCTGAGGTGGCTGGACCGAGTTGTGGAACCAGGTTGTGCACTGTTGGCAGGTCTAGTGAAACAGAAGGATTTAAAAGACCTAAAGGAGAGTTGCATCTCAAGGAGGACACGCAGTCAGCCCCTGAGTACACTAGGAAATCTCAGTCTGGATGCTGGAGTAACTCCTTAACTCCTTTAGCTGTGTTTGTTCGACAGGGTAGGACAGGGAGCTAATGTTACTTCTGTTGAGATGAAGGCTGTACCACAAACAAAAGATACTGGTTTGGGAGCTCATCAATCCAGCACCTCTACAGAGCACTAACAGACATGTCTAAAAGGTGAAAAAAGGTAAAAAATAAAGCAGAACTGGAGAACTATTTTACCTTTACAGAAGTGAATATATTTTATGGCTGATTAAGTATGGGCTTTCTGCTACCATCTGTTGAATCTTGCAGTTTCTTTTCCATCCTGCTCTAGCATCTGTGAGTCTCAGTAGCAGATTCGTTGCTTGGAAACTCAATTGTCTCCTTGCATTTACTGGTAGAAAAGAATGCTTACTTTCTGTGACTTGATTATGATGACTTTTGGATAGATCTAAAACTCTTTAGCAAGGGCAGTTTCTTAAGTGATAGGACAAATGCTCCAGATATACAGTGTTTAACAGTGTTTTCAGCAGGAGTGGAGTTGTTCTGTTCTGATGTGAACATTTGTTGGTATCCTAATAGAGGCATAAAATACGTTGCGTGGAAATGAACCTATTGCATGTGTGCCAGTACTCATGTGCCATTTCTACTTCTTTTTTCTGTATATTTCTCTGGAGTAGAAAACTAGCTATGAATAATCAGGTTGCCATCATCTGATTGTGGGTAATTTGGGGGTTGTTTGTTTTTCTTAATTTTTTGTTTGTGAAAATTTAGTTCTTCAGTGTACCCTGACAATTTATTTTGTGTCTTCTGGAGAAGTCAAACACAACAGTGTATTGAATCTTTTTGTACAGAGAGTAAATTTGGAGTTAAATTTATCTGAAAGAAGAGAGCTAAGTATATTTTGTGACTCTCATCTCTTGATTCAAACTGCTTAGGAAAGCAATAGTCCCTCCTGTTCCTTGAGATTCATATTTCTAAATAGAAAAACTGATGTCTGGAAGCTCACTCCATGATACATTCACAAATGGAGTGTTTGATGCTCACAATTGCTTCTTTACCCCACACATCGTATTTAAACGTAGGTGCCTTGCTGAGTGCTTGCCTTAAAGGATTCCTATGGCACAAGAAAGATTCTGAGTTGAGAGCTTAGGAAGCAGTCGTTGTATCATAGAATCATAGAATAGTTTGGGTTGGAAGGGACCTTAAAGATCATCCAGTTCCAACCCCTCTGCCATGGGCAGGGACACCTCCCACTGGATCAAGTTGCTCAAAGCCTCATCCAGCCTAGACTTGAACACCTCCAGGAATGGGGCATCCATGACTTCTCTGTGCAACCAGGTTGATGCTTAAACCAGAATCAATACTTAAACTGCATACTAACATGCTCTGGAGAACTGTAGGGAAGAGAGGTAGATGGAGAACATGAAGTGACTGCTTTTGTTCATAGTGCGCTCTGAGAGAAAAATAACAGAGCTGCAGTTGCCATCTGCAGTTGTGCTCAGGATTCACAGCATCTGAAGGTGGCTCTACCAATACAAAGAAAGCTTAAGGGGGCCTTTTTTTTTATTGCCATATAGGTTTAAATATTGTTTCCTATGTTGTGTGCTCTCAAGTCATAGCAAAGAGATATTCTTCACTTAGTTTCCAGGAGATATCACAAGGACTGAAAACTGAGCTAAATGCCATGAAGTATTAGATCAATACTTGAAACTGGCACATGTAATGACAGCTTTGGAACTGATGCGCAAGTTAGCGTGATTGATAATTGCATTAAGAGCCTCCTAAGAGATGCTTAGGGATTCATTTTGTTTAAAATGGAAGGAAAACAGTATCTGTACTGTGCTGTGTACACCACTTTATGGTAAGAGTTACACATGACCACTTCAAAGGGTATTTAAGTGCTTTATGGTATTTATTATCCTCAAGAGTAATATTCAAATTGGCATTCGAGGTTACAGATCTTGTGGGATGTGCTTTCCTTTTAGCACGGAGAAGGATGTGGGTTGGCTAGTGCTTGGATTCACTTTTTGTCCCATCTGGGGGGGGGGGATTTTAATTAGCAGTTATATGTATCTGGACTTGAGAAACATCTGTTTAACATCACATGAAAAAAAGAATTCATGTATTTGTGATGTGCTTCTTTCAGAGGCTGGATATACATTAGCAAGTGTCACCACTTCATCAGCGTTTCCACATCACACCTGTTATAAAGTTCAGTGGCTTTGACTTTATTCTGTGGACCATATAGGGGTCTGACAGTATGGGGTGATACAAAGCCACTTAATAACCCCTGTTATTCAAATGTAGTCAGAAGCCCAGGCTGTTTGCATTCCTGTGAAAGTGATTTGGCAGTAAACTAGGATTGTGAAGAGTAAAAGGAGAGCAATGTGCTGTTTCAGTACTTTGACATAAAGGGTGATTCACTTCTCTCAGAATATAACCACTGAACAAGACTTATAGCTCCCCAGTTAGCGACAGCCCCAACTTGAGGCCTGGGTTATTATGTTTCATTTGTACCTTGGATGTTTTCAGCCAAGAGGAGAGCAACTTCCTTTTTTATTTTCAGGATTTGAGGATCTTCAATATTAGACCCTTAGGCTCTTTTACAGACATCTAAAGTTATTTATTATCAGGCAGGAGGTGGAACAACAGGTGTTCTTGCAGAAGGTTTTCACTAGACTGTGCTCTTAAAATTGACCTGCTAGAAAAGATTTTGTAAAGACATGTTCCCAAGTGCTTTTCTCTATGGAAACTATTATTCTAACTTCCCACTGATCACTTGGAAATTAATTCATATGATTTAGAAATTGGTGTCTATAGATCTTTTGTTCTTTTAAAAATCACTGCAGTAGTGAGCTGAAAGTTTGCTTTGGCACAACATAACAAAGAAGATGACCCAACTGCTTTCTGAAGCAGTTATTGCAGAGGCATCAATTCAGGTGTAGTTTTAACTACATCTGTTTTTCATCTCTGCTTAGCAGTCTGCCTTCTGAATGTCTGAACACGTAGCTATGTTGAAATTGGTCTAAATGAGGTTAACTGGAAAGAAGAGAGCTGCTGTTGGCATGAAGGAGGCTGCAGAGAGGTGAGTCAGCAGAGGGTTAAGGCAAATCCATGACTTGCTGAGAAGTGCAAGCAGCAATCTGTGAAGTACATTAATTAAATGCTAGCGGTGAGCAGGTTGGGGAGACTGCATGTCACAGGACAGGGAGTCCTGTGGCATTTAAAGAAAAAATCTAAAAATTCTCTTGGGAAGTAAAGTAGTTGCTTTTTTTCTATGTTTTTTCCCTTGCTTAGCTGTAATCAAATTTAAAATGAAGATCAACCAACAACTTTCCCTCCAATCCAGTGGCCTTTTAGGCCAATCTGGAGTTTCTTAAATCCAAAGCAGTCCCAGGCAGTGCCTGGTGTTGGCATAAGATGGGGAATGACGGTGCACTGGGCAAGGCAGAAAGGTTGTGCTTGGAAGCCTTGCTGAGACAGCATAAGCACAGATGTAACTCTGTGCTAGTATCTGTGATGATGCAAAATGGGTATTCTTGCAAACACAGTGTTTTCCAGGAGTTGTATGTATTTCCACTTGGAGCAAACAGATACCTGACTTGAAATGTTGTGATGTTATGGGTTAACAAAAGGCTGTAGGTGCTGGTTGGGTAGGGTAGCATCTTTCTTTCTACTTTTTCATGCTGCACATCGACGTCTAGAGAATGTAAAGTTAAATTCTTGACCTTCCACATGATGCCTTGAAAGACCCTGAGATGCTTTACATGACAGTGATTTGACTGCTGTGAGAGTATTGGTGTTTCCTGGGAGAATATGAATTGGCTTATTCTTTAATGCACTTGTAAAATGTCTTTTACAAACTTCCAGGTAGCAGAGAACAGGCATTTTGGTCTTCTTTTCTCTTTTTTTTTTTTTTTTTTTAAGCTGCTAGTAGGCTCTGGGCTAAGAACTCTTATTTTCAGTTTTCTGGAACAGAATCTGTGATTGCTGGCATGATACAAGTATTTTAAAGATGGGACATAGAGAGGTGCATGCTATACTGACAGGATATTTCACTTTTCCTTCTTGCTGATTTTATCTTGACATCTTTTGAGGGCTAAGTCTTCTGCCAGCAAGATTGCTTCAGCTTTGAAGGAAATCATACTTCTTGAGAACTGACTTAAAGTAGACATAGTTCCTATCTAGTGCAAAAATAACCATGTTCTACCCAGAATCAACTGAGTGTGGAAATGTATTGGACGTATAAAATTCACATGAATACTTCTTTAGGAAAAACTTCTTTTCACTGTTCAAACAACAGCAATGAATATATAACAGGTTATCTGCGGGGAAAGATTCTGCACTTTACTTTTCTCTACTGAAACGCTTCTTCAATTTGCTAGGGCGGTGGAATTCTTTCTGAACTTTAGTTTTAGTGGCATCATATAGATTAAATTAACCACAGAGTTTACCAAAGGAGAAATATGAGAAGGACACATGCAACCTGGGTCCCATCGCTGAAGTCCATCACTGGTCCCCACAAGGAGGGGCAGTGTGGGTGTAGATCAGCCAAGGGAGAAGCAGGTCATTGATAATGAAGCAAGGGAATTGCAGGGCAGCTGCCGAAGAACTGCAAAATCTGCAGTTATGCTGCAGTAGCAGTTTCCCAAGAGACCAATTGGAAGAAGCAATACTTTGAACTCCAGTGATTTAGAAGGCTGTAGTTCCCTGTACTTGTTCCATGGAAGGGGATAAGAACACCACAGTGAAACAGACTTGCAGCTGCTTCAAAGATGGGTTTGAACCCAGTTGATAGAAACAGCGTAATTGGGGGGAAACTGCCTCTGAGATTTAACATTCCCTTAAAGTAACCATAGGGCAGCCTGTACCGGAAGATCAATAGTGTGTCAGAGAGAAAACACTTCCCTCCCTTTAGAAGGTAGGCCTGCTCTTGGTTTGCAGGACCTGTTCATTTTTATACTGAAAGAAGAAAAGACTGAAGGCAAAGATTGGCTTTACTTGGATTTCATGGTGATATCTTTAGGAAATCGGCACTAATAGTGCAATACATTATTTTTGTGATGTGGGTATTTGAGGTGTGTGTGGGGGGCTTTGTTTATTTTCTCTGTACAAACATAGATATCAGTATAGGATTTAAAATAAATAAATAAATATGTTTTTTTAATTTTATAAAATCTTCATAGAAGGAGACACTTGTAGATGGCACTTAAGTTCTTCCTAACTCTAGCAACAATGATCAGCTTGAGTTTCTGCTGCCAAGTCCAAAGAATTAGTAACTGCATGACTAATTTCATGGTCAGCTTGTTGCTTGATTTTATTTTCTTGTTCTTGTCCTATTACCTTGGAAATTATGAAAGTTAGCACCTAAAACCGACAAAAAAGAAGGGATCAGAGCAAATATATCAAGTGTCTCTGGGAGTCCCGTAAAAAAAAAAAAAAAAGCTAATTGGATATGTAACAGCATCCAAAATTCTGGGGAGAAATACCTTTGGGCATAGCTCTGGCTGCCTACTCCTCAGTTTCCTCAGACCCCTGGCTTGCGTTGCAACATTCCATTCTAATTTGGTTTAAACTATGCCTGTTGAGCTGTAAGGTGTTATAGCTGGTACAGTTCTTGGACATTTAATAGTAAGTGCTTTGTGCTTTCAGTAGAAAAGAAAGAGGAGTGGATATGAAAAGCGGCAGTAGAGATGAACAGTTTTTTTTCAGTGTGGGGGAATTTCCTCCTTTTATGCTTACTACAAAAAGATGCAAATTGCTTTCCCTCCCCCAGACTACGTGCTGGATAATATCCTGAAAACTGAATTTAAGTGTAAACTTTGTGGAATCTCTTGCAATTTATTTTGAGACAAAGTCGAAGGTGCTAGCCTGAAAGAAACTTCTTTCAGAACTTAGGTTGTACAGCGCGATTCCCAGCAGCGATACTGTGATGCAGTGCACGTGGCATTTGCGTTGCTGTTCTCCAGTCACTTCGCATTTAGATAGAGCAGGCACTGGTGGAGCGTTTTAGTCCTTGGCTTTTCTGAGACAATGATTTTTGCAGACAGGGGATGGCACTGTTGCACTACAGCTCCTCAGACTTCCATCCAAAAATGTCTCTTTTTATAAAAAGGGCTCCGTGTTTACCAGGAAGGGACCAGATGAACCAGGGACCAGATGAACCAGATGCATTACTACAAGTTTTTCTTGAAATAGTTCTGCATAAAAACATCAAATCTGGGTTACCAGGAATTTTATATTTTGATAAAACTCCCAAAAGAATGCATTGGCATTCATCTACATTGGATGTTAGCTGTACACATAGTTTAAGGCACTCTTATTTATTTTACATTTAAAATGAAACACCTGTGTGAAGCTCTGAGAAATCATTAATATTACAATAAACTCTCAGCACCATGGCAGTAATCATTTCAAAAAGAATTCAGCCAGCAAGTACTTAAAGAAACTCCTTTCTATATTTTTCCTATTCTGCAAAATGCAAACTTCCTTTCTCCAAAGCTTTAATATATTGCTACATTCCACAGTTCAGCCAGAAATTCCCTAGAACAAGAGGCTGGTTCTGAAGGATACCTGCTCCACGTGGGCAGGCACATGTGTGGGTGTGGGAGCAGCATTCTACTTGCTCAGCTTGCCTCACCACAGTCAGAGGAACGTGGCAGGTGGACCACAATTATTTGTTTCGAGGGATAGGGTTTGGCGAGGTAAGGCAGTACAGATCCTGATGTGCACCTTCAGCTTCAGCTGCTACCTGAGTGCAGTCAGAGCTGGTACTCGAGCACTGACAGTGAGGTGTCTAACTCTGCCTCAGCTGCTCAGTGATTCCCAGATGGAGCCCCATCCGGGATGTGCTGTTAACATCCTCAGTCTTGAGGTGATGGAACTTTAAGTAATGATGGGAAAGTCTACTTTCAAAACACAGATGGTAAGAAAAGCTCACCTGGCTGTTGCTTTTACATGATGATTCTCATTAACCCACTGATTCAGCCCTTGTTCTTGGAGGAGTACAGCTCCCTCTGGCTGTCTTCCACCAGTCCACTGAGACCCTTGAGTTTTACCTCAAAGGTGTCTCTCTCATTTCCACCTGCATCTTTATTTCAGCAAGGCACAGATGCTAGTCCTGAGCTGCACTGTGCAGGTTGGGTGGGATAACGGTAACAGGAGTCAGTACACGAAGACACCGATGTGTTTGTTTCCTCCGTTGTCACCAACCAACCACATGGTGGGAAACTTCTTGTGGAAAAAAACAAAAGTCCATATCCATCACTATCAGCAGAAATGAAAAGAATGAAACTTCCCAAAAGAAAAGATAAACTGCACCAAAGTTTTCCTTTTTTTTTTTTTTTTCAAATTTTCAACTCCCTTGAAAATGCATGACTAAGTCAACCAAAAACTCTATGTGGCTTTTGTGGGGGAGAAGGAGGGAAAAGATACACATAATTTTGATCTGATCATTTAATTTGGTCTGTGGTCTACTATGCTAAGTTCTGGAATAAATAAATTTATTCAACTTGTCTCTCCCCATCCTTCCTGCCTACTGGGAGAAGAACTGAGGAGCTTTACTGGAACCTGATTTCTCCCTAGAAAGGCAGGGCTTATTGCTGCCTGCTGTGGTGTGTAGGTGACTCAGTGACAACACCTTCCTACTATAAAGAAGTCCATTTATTTTCTGGGCAAGATTTATCAGATTAGAGATAACATGTATGCTCCAGTGACAGTATCAAAGGCAGCCCATGAAGCTAATAATATCATTATTACAAGGTGCCTGATTGTCATACTTTACTAGAAAGAGGCAGTTAACTACCAAGTCCTTTGGCTTATTCTAAACCTGTACCTAGATTACAAGGTTCAGGAGCATGGAAGGCATATATGTGTTAAGAGCAGTCTCACAGTCTGCCTCAGAAAGAGGAGACAAAATGCTAGTTAGCTGTTTTATGATGCCCTGGTGATGAATTCTGGAGCATGCTGCTTTCAATACTATATTCGACCTGTCTTTCCTGAGTTGCTGATCATCATTGCTGTCCAGGTGTTTGATAGTTGTCCTTTGGACTCCTTTAGAAAGAGATTACATAGTTCTGGTGGAAAAGGTGCTAGGCTTATCTTTTCTTCTTTTCCTCTAACATTCCTTGAATTTTAGTGAGCCAGTAACTAGCTGGAACAGGCTAAGGGCCACCAGAATAGCTGGGGAGCCATCTCAGAAGATTTCTTGTCTACCTACTGTCCATGCAGTGCTGCCGCAGTCATAGTCATGGTCGCCTGGAAATAGCATGAATAGGAATACATTGTAAATGTCCCAGCTTTGTTTCATCTAAGGTCTTGCACAATAAAGGTAGCATTCTTTCAGGTGCTGCTTTGGACAGAGTCCTTTTCATTCTACTTGTTGGTTTTGTTTGTTTTGGTTATTGAACTTACAAGAATGTTCCTCAAAAAATGTGTTGGAGCAAAGTGGATTTTTTGCCTTTAAGCTTCACTTGATCACATATTGTGTGTTTGTAGTGATAACTCCTTCCTGGGAAATAGGAATGGAAAAAAGTGAAAGTTAAAAAGATAGAAGGGCTGTTGGAAAACTATTTCACTGGCTAGTTGCCAGTGATGATGATTTAACTTGAAATAGATAAAGCTAGACTGGAAATAGGTTATTTATTGCGAAAATAATACTGTAAACCTAACAAAACTGCAGTAATACAGGAATAAAGAGGAAGAAATTAGAGGGCAATATAGTTATCTGTATTTTTAATGCCAAGCATTTTTTGATAGGTATTAATATGATTAAACAGAGGTATCATTATTCCTGTTTCAGAAAGGGGAAACGAATGCACAGATGCTGAATGACTTGTTCAAGTTTGCTTGCTGCATTCCTATTAAGGCCATGCCTCCTTATAATATCAGAACACAACATTGCCTTTGGGAGTTAAAGAAGAGCTAAACTTTCTCACTTTTAAAGAATTATTATCTTAACCTAGAAATTCAAGCCTACTGTGTTTGTGAGGAAGTATTCCGTGTAATGTCATGCGAAGCTCCAAGTGTTCTGCATTCAGACAAAGCCATGATACTTGCTCACAGTGTTCCCCCTACACGCCTCTTTTTGTTTCTCTTTTTCTTTTTTTTCTGATAATACTGAAGTGTTCCTGGAACATTCCATCTAAGACCTGAGTGTCTTCAGCAAAGTTCCTACCGCTCGTGATGAGGAATGTCCCTATGAAATTAACCTAGGATACGTGGCACTTATGCATTTAGTACTGCTGAAATCGGGTTGTGAGTCAAAGTGCTGATGACCTACCATGTATTAAAATGAGGCTGATGATGCATAAAGTGGTGAAGTGTTTATTTCAATACTTAGCTGATGATGCACTATTTATTTTAAGACTATTGAACTGTAGTTTTAACAAGGTTTCAAAAAGCAGTTATGAAATGTATATCTAACTATATATCTGCTGCAGCTAAAGATGAATCTGAACTCTGCAGGCAAATACTGCTGGATTCCAGTTGTTCAATATCTAAACTTTGGTTCTTAATTGCTATATCTTAGATATATATGCCATTACATGGAGACATGATTCTAATTATATAGATTATTGCATTACAAAGCACTCTGGTTTGGACTTAAAGATGTAAACTCTTTCAAAGCTCTGTTTGGATAGGTATTTTGAACGTAGACCTCATAAAGTCATTGTTACAAGGTTAACTTTAACTTGTTTTTTTCCTTTACAGAAGCAATGTTCACACCAACAAGATTAGGTTGTGGATTTATGGATTAGTATTCATAATTTTCCTGCCCAACATCCTTCAATTATCATTGCCTCATTCATTTAAAATACAGGACCAAAATCTTGATATTTTTTCCTCCTCTGGAAGTAAATTTCTTTGAATTACGTAGCATTTCTATGCAGGCAAATCAAATAAAGGACATTTTCTTGGCAGGCATTAGGTTTTTAAGCTCTAGATCTTTGACTATGAAACCTCTCTAGGATTCCAAAGATCCCTTAGTGTAGAACTGATGTTTCCCTGGGGAATGTAAAGCTTCCCTAGCTTTCTGCCTTGTAGGTAGTCCAGAACGTGGAGTGGGTGAAGTTATGCCTTTATTTAAAGTATGTATTTGTAACACACCTTGGAAATCTGAGGATAATTTTTAAAATTATGTTCATTGAATAACAGAGTTTAAACTGTACTTGCTAAAAAGTTTCCAAAAAGGCAAGTGAAAATCTAAGGCACTGGGTGCATAAGGAGCACTGTTGTGGAAATTGTGCTTCACCACATGCTAAAGAATTTGTGTTGGTGCCTAAAGTATCTAATAGCATCAGGTATTTTACTTGTTAAACCATCATAAATGAGAGATCTATTTCAAAGAACTGGGTGACTGATCTTGTTTCCTTTTCTCATTTGGTGACTTGGTATGCCACGTTGTCTGAAGGTATCAACGAAACCAAATGTCTCCCTGTGCAACTATGACTTAAACTTGTGAAAAAGTATGAGTGATGGCCACATTAGTACTGGATTTCACTTGGCCTTATCTGTAAAACTGCTAAAACTTGCAAATAAGTAAGGGCTTTCTTTCTTTCATTTACCTTGGAGTGTTTGACCCACAGTTAATACTGCTTACACTAAAAGAAGCACTTGACTTGTGTATGAAAGGTCATAGAGTTGTAGAAGACCATAATGAAACTGTCTTTGGAGATGATTTAAGATGCCAAGTGGTAGAGCTGTCAGCACTGCTTAGGTTGCTAGATCCTTGCATCCTTTCTTTTTAGAGCAGCTGATCAAAGGGAAGTTTACAGCAAAGCCACATTTTTCAAGCCAAGAGGTCTAAGGTGTGGCAGGCTCCAAAGTGTAATGTGCAGAAGCTGAAGGAAAAGCATGTGTGGGAAGGAAGTGTGTTAACCAGATGGCTCTGGTTTTAGGAACTCTTGAACAGAGGGAGGGAGAGATCAGGGCAGCAAGTTCCTGCCTAAGCAGAGAGAACTCTGTGTGTGCTCCTCACCTCACTGGTTCAGCTTGACAAGACTCAAGGAACAGCCTGTAAATAAATCCCCTTGCACTACACTTTCCATCTTTCCAAGCACACTGTTGCCTGAATTGGACACGCTGCATAGTACTAGCGGGGATCCTCTTTCTTTCTGGAAGTGTACAGGCCCCTGTTTGCCATAAACTGAAAAAAAAATCCAATGTTAATAACTGTTTAATTACAGGACTCCATTTCATTAGAAGTTCAAGACAACAGAAATGACTCAGTATTCATCTTATTGATATCTCTGTGCCCCTTGCTGACTTATAGAATAATTTAATTAAAACTACCCAAAATATCTCTAGAGACCAGTCTCTCCAGGGTAAGCATGAATAGTATTGTTCTCTAGGGCTCTATTTAGGGAACTCCATGTCTTCTGAAAGATAACGCGAATGGGGGATCTAGGCTTCTGCAAAAGCACTAAGTGAAATGTAGGGAAGAAAAAAATGTTGAATAACCTGTAACATTGCTGGAACTAAGGTATCACTAGTTACTTAGTTACTACTCAAATACTCTGTGGTAAATGATGTAAGAACAGGCTTTAATCTAACAAACAAGAGAAGGAGAAGAAGAGAAAGATATATTATTAGCAAGCCTAAGCTGAATCATGACTATATATTCTCAACAGAGGTGAAAACAACGTCTATTTGTGTTTCTACTTAGGCAGATTTCAACATGAGGGCACATGGATTATTTATTTGCTGCATCTAAAGATAACCACCATTCATTTGAATAAGTTTGAACAAACTTTAAGTAGTGGCATTTAAGTGAATTACAGGCAATGTTTTTCGACTTTCATTTTAGAATTATTTGTGCCATCTGAAAGCATTTTAGATCCTTTTAGTTCCTCATCTCAGCTCTTCTGAATATTATTCATTGTTCCTCTGCTTGTTCCTGTGTCACATTTCATAAACTAAGAGAGGTTGCTGTGATTCGTGCCAACACGCTTTACTGAATTGCCCTGATCTCCTGCTAAACTTGCCTGCCATTAGCTGAAGACTCTCTGAGTTTTGGAAGGATACCTCGCTGGCAATGGATTGCCTAGAAAAACAATATGATTTCCTTCATAAGGCATCTGCAGGACACAAATAGGAACTGCTCCATATCCACCTCAAAAGTCACAGTTCATTTGCACTTAGCCTTGATCTTCTGGCCAAATTCATATGTTTCCTGTAAACTGGATGAAAGGAGAATACAGGTTTGCTTTGTGGGAACATCACTACAAAGATCGATATTGGAAGTTGTTTGGGTGCCCTTTCATGAAACGGTTGGTTTTGTTGCTGTTGTTGTTGATGGTCTTTCTTAGACTGAGCCCAGGCTACGAGCAGCATGTGCTGCTCTTTGTGTATGAAAATGCAAATGCAAGCTTACTGTCAAAACTTTCCCATTTCCTTCAAATACTTATGTCAACCTGCCTCAACACTGAGAGCTCTGAACAGTCAGGGACCTCCTTTTTGGTGGAAATGAAGCAATTTCTACCATTTATCTAAGCTTTGAGAGGGAAGCGAATCCTGTGTTCTGGGATGGAAGGCATTATGATCCTGTTGGTTCAGACATCAGGCTGCTTTATCAGAGTGCTGTAGAGAAGTAGCAAAGATGACAGCTCCTGTCCCGGGAAGCTGATGCTTCCAGTTATCTGACAGGCTGTGATGGAGGAACACAAAGAAGAACTGTAGCAAGGCAGTGGTGGAAGGCGGAGGCAATGGCAGAGACTGCAGTCAAGGTGGAAACAGTTTAAAGTGGAAACAGAAACTGTATGTTGGTATCGCTAAGAAACTGCCAAAGTATCAATTATCCTTGACAGTTCTCAGCTATTTCTTCCTATGTTTGCTTGCCCCTGTGAGCAGCTTACTGTTCACAGCTCCTGTTGGAGACCGTAGTCTTCATTAGACCTTTAGTCAGTGATAGTGTGATAGCGCCCCCTCCAACTTTATACTTATCTGAATATGCAGTGATCCATTAAAAAAAAACCCTAATCACAATTTCATTAATTGCACTGAACCTAGTAGTTTATGCTCAAAGGGAAGCTAAGGCTGGGTGTTGGGCCATTTGATGTCATAACTATAGAAGTCCGTGACAGTCAAACTCACTACATATGATGCACCCCAATATTAATCTTCATTATGGGTGCTTTATTTTCATGGTTACTGTGTGACAAAAACTGCATCCCTTAGGTGCTGAAAAATTTGACCAGATATATGTGATTCTAACTCTCTGTGCTTTAAGACAGACTTTTTTTATGCCTGTGTTTTGTGTTATTTTTTAGAGAAAAAGGAGTGTTTGCTGTTTTGCCTGTAGTAGTTTTAGATCTCTGTCAGGTTCTCTCATGAGACACCTCTTGTAGAGATCAAAGGACGGAATTGCTTCTGTCACATTTGTGGATCATAGCATAACACATGCAAAATTATATATTGCAGTTTGAATGACTGATTGAAATCAATTACTTGAAAGTGTAAATTGCTTTTCAAATAGATGAGAACAAGAAGACAGGAGATACCCTATTCAGGATATATATCCATTGCTTGATGTTTAGTGGCTCATGGCCTCATAACCAAAGGCTTTAGTATTACATTTTATAGCTCTACCAACACTGCTGAACTGCAGATCCTGAAGTCAGAAATCCTATACATTAGAAAGCAACCAACAGATGGCATTTTATAAACCCCAGGTTTCATTGTCCTATAAATAGAGACTGTCAAATACATAACGAGCACCTAACAAGAATAATATTCTTTCTCTGTTAACTACTTTATTAATCATAAGCAAGGAACTAATACTTTTTTTGCCCCTTGCTGGTAATTCTGTTTGTAATATACATGGTGTTATTATTGTAAGGCTAAGCTCATCTGTGAGTTAACATTTCAAGTTAGACACTGAGAACATAAGTGGCACCCACATTTTTTTGGTCTTCTGCTAATCATATTCCCATAATGTGCATATACTGGCATGATGATTATATTGTAGTTTACAATAAGGATGGATTTCAAACGGCTGGAAATCAGGTTTTCTTTTACTAGAAGGGAGGGTGGTAACTGGCAATTAGATTTAACATAAAGTCTTAGTTGAAAGGAGATGAAAGAAATTGCTTTTAAAATAATAATAATGCCAGGTAGACAGAGATTGCTTATGGATGGTGTAACCAGCTGCGCAGGAGAAATGTCAAAAGATGGTTATGGGAGCATTGGAATGTAGAAAAATCAGTCTAAAAGGGTGTTACGTAAAGCCCGTGCATTTTATTATGGTGTTGCCTTAAGACTATTATCCTGTATCCTGTCATTATGAGATTCTTTCTGTTGTAAAGTTACTCTGCCTTCTCTTGTATAACTCTCTTAATGTTATTTATTGTCTTTTGTAGAAAGAAAGCAAAGTGCTGCTTTTAGTCATGTAAGCAGTAATGAACTAAACCATCTTGTTAAAAGAAAATAGTTCAGCAACTGAAAAGTGTGCCTTGGAACAGAGAAAGTATTAAAGGAAAAACAACCCTTATTACTTCACACATCTTTCTTTGTCCATTCAGAGTCCTGTTACCTTTTTTAAGGCCTTGCTGTTGCTACGTCCATATAAAGGCTTTGGTTTTGTATCAGCAGTTCCTAGTGATTCCTTGACAGATTCATCTCCTGCCAGTTGAAAGGTCACCTAAAACCTCCTCAGATCACATGAAGGAAAGCAGTTCCTACTAGCATTTATTTTGGGTTGTGGAATTCCGGGGTTGATTTTTACACATAGAGTGGTACTTATTTTGGATGTTGCTGTATTTTTATTCCAGAAATACTTATTTTTGTAAGGGAAATGTCTTGTGAACATACAAAGGGAAGCTTTGTTCTTTTGTGAATTGTTTTACACAGTTTGTCTGCAGATAATATCATGAGGGGAATAAAACTATCTCTTTGTCTTAATGAGGAGAGAGACCAATAGACTAATAATGGTTTCATTGATAGCTATTTGTCTGTTTATTAGTCAAAATGCATAAGGAATAGTTACAGAATTGTGATTTGGATCCATGGCCACGAATGGCTATTTATGGGTAGGACTAGAGATTCCACTAGAGATTTGCGGATTCCTCCTTACAGCCAGAGGTGGTGCTGTGCCTGTGAAGGGGAGCTGCCTTCATCGGACCAAGGGAGTGGTGTGAATTAACACAGTCCAATGGCCTGGGATTAAAACTGTCCCTAGGATGACCCTGCAGACACTGTACTTGCATAGTCGACCAGTTTGTTGCCCTTGCCTATGAGTATGATCATTCAATAGTGAAGAAGGGCTTGATTTTGCTGTTCCTGTTGCCTTTTTTAAAGCAATGAGATATAGAAGGCTGGATTCTATTCTAATTTACGCATCGTTATCTAAGTACTAGCGAAAGCCACATTTTTTGCAAGAGTATTCCTGATAGAATTTTCACTGGTGGGAGAGGTGAAAATGTGAGCTACTGCGAGAAGTCAGCCTGGAAAAAAATCATGCATTTCGAACTGGTCAAGATTTTTTTACTATTCTGTGAGTTAGAGACCAAGAAATAAGGCATAGATAGATAAGCTTTTAATTTTTATGTCTTGTATCTAAAGTGAGACCTCTATGTTTTACTTTTTTGCATAGTCTGTGAGAAGTGGGAAAGGCTTGGGCAATTGCAGTGTATGGGTACATTTCAGTCACTTTCCTACCTCTTCTTCAAGAATTTCATAGAATCATAGAATAGTTTGGGTGGGAAGGGACCTTAAAGATCACCTAGTTCCAACCCCCAATTTAAAATATAAAAAAAACCCAACAAAACCCTAAGTTTTATGACAACAGATGTGTGGGTAGAGAAGAGGGCAAAATGAAGAAACCTGCTGAGAGAAGGCTACACAGGAAGTTTATAAATCAGCCTTGCAAGTTCAGTTGTATACAGAATCACGTTGTGTTAATGGGTGTGTGAACAGGCCTCCTTGTAAAGTTTCCTGAGCTGAATTTGGCAAATGAGTAGATTTTGAAGACTAAGCAGTAAAGCTAAAAAACTACAGTTAAAGGTCATCTTTTGGTTACTGTGAAAAATGAAGTAACACTCTGTATATGGTATGTGCATATGATAACAGTGAAGGACAAGTGGGAAGTGATATCACTGACAACTAGTAAGCACAGCTTCGCTGGTTGAGAACCAGGGAATATCACCTCCATGCTGGAAAACTTCTCTTGGCTTAAGTTTAAGGCCAGAACTATTGCGGGCCACTTGGCTTTGTTTTATGTATTTTATTGTCTCTAGAAACTGAAACAGAACGATGACTAGTTGCCTGTGCTCCTCTCCAGCGTGGTTTAAGAACTACCTCCAAGACAGTGCTGTCTGTGGCCTTGTGCTGAGAGACAGCTGGCTCTTCCTCTCTGTGTAGCATAAATCCAAGGCAGTTCATTCTTTTTTCCTGTGAGCTAGACTTGGGACATGATTTGGTTATCTATTGCTGTATTAACTTAGCGATTTGATCATTTGAACCTATTGATTTAATTGTAACTGTTCGCTCAATTTTGTTCATTGCATTATTCCATCTTTAATTAGTTCAGTAAAACTGTACAGTGAAGCAGCTTAGTAGAGCTATGGTTATTTAAATGGTTTTTCTCTTGTTTAGCTTTGAAATGAAATCCGTAAGTGCACAGAGCAGATTTATTCCACTACATCGGAACCAGATGAGCTCAAGGTTACAGAAGCCAACAGATGAGAAGTTTGCTTGCCTCTTGGTTTTGTTTCCTCACCAGTGTTCAAGAGTCCCTTTTAGTCTCAGACAGTACCTTCAATCTGTTTTCCCTCTACAAGGAAGATAAAGTTTGATTGTGTGCTAATGGAAAATCATTTGAGCTGGTGTGTTGCCACCTTCATCAATAGGACGGTGTTTTCATCCTGCATACGTAAATTCGCACGATTCGCCGCCAACTGCAGATAGCAAGAACTACAGCTCCAGCATTTAGAAGTCTAAATAGAATAAATAATTCACTTTGTTTTTAAAATGCATCTTCTCAGTCTGTATTAGCCTGAGCACAACGAAACACAATGACAACTGCTGCTGGAGCTGAGCAGCCAGGCTACTGCCACTAGAAGTGAGAGAAGCTCTAGATTTTTGCTGGAGTATTTGGTTAGAAAGCGACACACAGGAACCATGCATACAGCTTAATCTCTGTGGGGAGCAATTTCCATCTCTGTGAAGCTATTGGGCACATTCCTAGGGTTGTACTGGTGGTGCTGGCTCTGTGAATGGCTCACCCAGCCAGGGCATGTATTCCACGTATAGGAAACGTGCTCTTGTGATTGTTACTAGCAATGATCTGGTTAAATACAATACTAGTGTATGACTGGGTGAAGATCTGTGACTTAGAAGGACCTGATAGATTTTATCTCTGCTCAGGTGGGTTTTAAGTGAGGCGATGTGGTTGGATGGGCAAAAAGAAGAGGAACAATGTCATTGAGGGAGGCCTTCAGCTTCTGGGGCCAGAAATGCTGCTGCTGAAAGCAATGCTGAGCCCAGATTATAATGCAAAGTTACTCATCCCAGGTTATTACACAAACTATATGCCTGTGTATCTACTTTCATTGTGAACAGGGAAGAGAAAAAATCTTCATTACTAACATATAACAAACATTGCCAAAAAATTTGTTGATCTGGGTGTCTTGGGCATCCTGGGGTGAAAAGAACACTTGTGGAAAAACATCTGTCTGTTAAATCAAGTACAGCACCCGATAACTACATACGCTTGTAAGGTTTTCAGAAAACAAAGCTGTAAGGTTTGTTTTTGAAAATGGGTGAGAGGATCCAATTGTGAATGGATAAAGTGTACCAAGAAACATGGTTGTGCAGGGATATGTTTTGCTATCATTGTTCCTTACTACAATAGCATTTTTTTTTCAATGTAGAATTGGAAGTAGAAGTTCATGAAAAGGTGTCTGTAATGTATTTATTAAGAGGCTTCTTTTCTGTGTATGATGCCAAGGCGGTCGGTAGCTAGGTAGCTAGTTTGCAGTAAAAGCTGTGCTTTCAAAAGCGATCGAAGTAGGTGGCAACAGAGCAGCAGGAGAAGATCCAGCTGCTGAAGCAAAACTGTTGAGCAGCTCCAGGGGTAACAATACTGACAGCAACTGTGTTCCTCTGCGTGGGGGAAGGCTCTGAACAGCCACAGCAGTGAAATGTGGGACAATTTCACTGAGGTGATCCTACGCCAATCTGTTTTTCTTCCCTTATTGCATGGATATTTTGGGTTTGTGCCATGATAGGGAGAGGGCGAGTTGCTCAGTTATGTACCTCTTCCTAAATCAAATGCAGAAGGTTTTCAGGATTAAAGACTATGGCACTTACTGCTGGTCCTCCTGTGCCCCCTTCTGTAAGCCCCATTAATTCAGCTAACACAGATGAAGGTGGTGGGGCAACTATGGCTTTTATTAATTTCTTTGGACTGGTTTGCCTTTAATTAAGGGGAAATACATGAATGTAGGTTGGAAAGAGAAGCCTGAAGTGGAAAAGTATGGTCCTTGTGTGCTACTGCAACACTTTGCACATTGGGACTAAGCTGGCAGTACAATTACTAGATTTGTACCAACTTGGGAGACATTGAGGGTATGAACAAAAGCACAACATGCATAGAAATTTTGGAGAGGCATTTAAAAGTTATTTTTGGAATGGAGCAAACAGCACCCCAGGGAGACTGGTCAAGCAATGCTATGGTGGTGATAAATCTGGAGGACTGCTTGGGAGTATGGAAACTCTGCAATGATTTTATGCCCTCAAGTATGTAATTTAAAATTCAAGTGAAAGGGTATGCTTTGGGTTCAAGGTTGATTTCTTTTTTTTAACTTGCCCTTTCCCTCCCACACTCACCCCCCCATATAATTTATTTAACGTAAACTGTTCTTCCAAG
This sequence comes from Clamator glandarius, assembly GCA_033459285.1. Classification (NCBI taxonomy): domain Eukaryota; kingdom Metazoa; phylum Chordata; class Aves; order Cuculiformes; family Cuculidae; genus Clamator; species Clamator glandarius. The sequence continues at coordinate 674,208 of JAUNZM010000165.1, read as the reverse complement.
AGTGGTTTGCATACTTGCTTATAGGTTCTAGTATGACACAGAGCAGTATGTGAAGAATCTGGTTGTGTTTCTAGGGAGCAGAATTCCCTACCTAAGTATGCTTTAAAAGGTCAAATTCAATTGAATACGTTTATCTCTCAGGAAAACAAGCATCTTTCTTAGCTAGTGGGGAGGGGGTAGAAAAGGTTTTGCATTTAAAAAGAAATCTGAAGCATATAATAATTGTGTAAGTGTGAAGTGCTAAAAGCTCATATTACTGAAACCATCCTGGTGTAAATCCTCGGTACATGCTGGACTCAGTAGCATGACTCGTAATTCTATTATATTATCTCTGTAAAGAAAGGAGAGCTGCTGGGAAATGCAATTCAAATTTGGTCTTAAAGTACTTATCTAAGGGCTATATCCTGCCAGCATTTTTAAAATAAGGGTTGTAATCAATGCCATTTCTTAAAAATCAATGTTGCCTGGTATAGTCACGTGTGATAAACCAGCACTGCAGCAAACAAAGCTTTTTCAACTGCATGCTTGCATTCAGCTGGATAGTAGATTGCTGTAGTATAATATATTGCTGTACAATGCGGCATGGCTTAAATTGGAAGCATGACAGAGCGTATTTAATGATATTATGAAGATATAGGAAGCCATTGGTCAGTGACGTTTCATAAGGGTGCTGTGAGAGGGACTGTGACTCATGGAGTGCCAGATGCTCCAAGTGGTGCGTGGCTTTTATCCTCCCTGCCCTTTGCATAAACCCTTTACTGCAACATCTCTGAGCTGTCAGAAGACCAGAAAAAAAAAATTGGTCTCTTTATATTCTTTCTCTCACAGCTGGTAAGTCCAGTGTGTGGAGTAATAGTTTTAGGAACTGAAGTGTTTTGGAGCTCTTAAATTAATTCGTATGTTTTCTGTGGCTTAAAAGTATATACGATGGCAATAACACCGCAATGGTGCTGTGTGGAATACTACAAAGCCATGTGATCCTGGGCTCCCTTTTCCACAGGCCGCACTACAAAGACTGCTGCAAAAGTATCTATGATCCACACTTAAGTTTACACAGAGTTGAGTAAAAGGGAGTGGATAGGTCGTAATGGGATAAGGCACCACTTGATGTCGGTTATGTCACTTAAACCATTGCAAGGGCTGTGAACGCCGGGCTGTGTTCACAGACAGCAGCATAAAATGCCCAGAGAAAAACAACCTGGCATGAACAAACTTCTTGACTGAGGGAAAAGTGGGTTAGAAAGCTACTTTGACATACACATGCACAAACACTCTCTACAGCCTAGAGGTAGGAAGGAAGCAGTGTGCTTTTCTTTTTCTCTTCTCTCTCCCTTTCTCTACAAGCCACATGGAAATATTTCAAGGCAAGTTTGGGGATTTTTTTCTCTTTCTCAAAAGAGGTGTACGTTCTTCCCTCACCTCATCCCAAACTCCTAGTCATCAGGACACCCCTTTCTCAGGTGGAACACCAAGTTCAGGTGCTTGCTTTACAGAATTGAAGTGGCTTGACTATAACTAAGAGGTGGCTATAAACAGCTCATAGTTCTGAGTAGGCTTGTCTTGAGAGCTTTTCCTACCCGTCTTAATGTAAGACGTCATCTCCCTCCCACCCCTCAATTAAAAAAAGTGAAAGAAAAATATCATTAGGCAACTGAAATCCTGTCACGTAGATCAGCAATGGAACTTGGATAGTGAACATTTGCATCCAGACTCAGCTATGTGGAATGGGCTGGTCCCAAGGGCCACACGAAGCATTTTCTGTTTAAAATTATTTTAAACACAAGAAAACATTTTCTGGTCTCTGTATGCTTTACAAGCTTGAAATTACTTAGATATACCTGTTTGACCAGCCAGAAATAAATGTGCTGTGTTTCCCCTGCACCTCCTGGAGAAGTAGGACAGCTGACTGAGGGCAGCAACTGAGGAAAGGAACTTGATGTTCTTGTTCACCCTTAAATTGAGAACTGAATACAATGTTCATGCAACAGTCCACTCAATTAGTCATGAAATGAATTGGTGACTGTGGTGGGAATGGAGCCCAGGAATCGTGGCCCCCTCTGCTCCAACTGCTGGATTGCACTGCCCTTAAAAAGAAAAAAATAGGTCCCCTTTTTTGAGTATGAAATTTGAGAAGTACCATGACAGTTTACTGTACTCGTTGGCATGATTTCTTTTCTTTTTCCTTCTTTACTTTTTTGTTTTCCTCTAAGAGACAGAAATGCAGTAAGTGAAGGCTTTGCTAGGATAGATTTTGAAGTCAGGCATATGCTGAGAGTGAAGCTGAGGTTTCTATTATGAAATCTTCATTTCAACCTTTCCTGGAAACATGAGTGTGAATTATGAACTCCATGACTGGCAACATCTTCCTGAAGACAACACAGATCCCTGGGAGAATATATTCTCTCCTGATCTGCCTGTGTGACTGCGATTAATGGTAATGGAGTCACTGAAAAGGCAAATACATCCTTGTTTGTACAAATGGTTGCAAAGTAGATGTTACAAAACATGCTGGAAAAAAAAATACTCCCTGACACAGCACTGCAAGTCAAAAGAGAGACCTCACCAGTTTGCAAGAAGTGGCCCATTGTGAGACAGCCATTAAATATAATACGGTTTAGAACAGACTGTTGAGAAGTATCAGGTTTTCTTAAAGGTAAAATTACTTTCCACTTGGAGTACTTTCCATTGTGAGGCTTTTAAAGGACTCTGCATCAGTATTTAGCGATGGCAAAGGACCGAGTTAGTGTGATTGAAAAGGTCCCTGTTCTTTGCCTGAGATACAGCAAAGGGCAGTGTTCAAGCTCCTGGCTTGTAGCAAGATCTTTCTGCTTATGTTACTTCTCAGTGGAGCTTGCAGTGAAGTGGGAACGAACACAAGATCGGTTACTGTTCCTTGGCTGGAGGGCAGAACTTCTCAAACGTACGTGTTCAGACTGGCTATCTGCTTCACCACACAGCAGCAGCAGCGGCTTTACTGGGTCTGCTACTGTCTGAGTGGGTACAGTGAGAAATATCAAGAATATGCCTTTTCCAGAGCCTTCAGCCACTGAAGGTGAACTGCAGGGTGACTTTCAGTTACTTGTTTTTTCCTCTGGCTGGCATACCCACCCTGCTGTTTCAATCAATTCTTACAAAGCAGGGATATATTCTTGCAGTTGAGTGTTGATGAGTTTTATAATAGCAGGAGCGCTGGGAAGTGGATTCACAATGAAGCATCTGTACAACATAGCGTCCTTCTTGGCCTCTTCTTACCAAAGAAAGTGTGAGATTGGTCGGTATGCATTCATGGTGGTTACACAAGCAAGGGGGTGTTCCTTGGTTTGATATTCCTTTTGGATTTGCCTGTCTCCTTAGGCTGCTGTCATGGCAGAGGACAGCTGTCCTACCAGTGTCTTGCCATCGGTAACAGACAGCTCAGCAAACAGCTTGTCAGATTGGGCAGTGCGCACAATGTAGATGGATCAGTAAGAGGCATGCAAGATCACAGAATCATAGAATGGTTTGGGTAGGAAGGAAACTTAAAGATCATCCAGTTCAAACTCCCCTGCCATGTGCAGTGACACCTTCCACCAGATCAGGTGGCTCAAAGCCCCATCCAACCTGGCCTTGAACACCTCTGCAACTGCATGGGGCAGCCACAGCTTCTCTGGACAACCTGTTCCAGTGCCTCACCACCCTCACAGGAAAAAAAAATTCTTCCTAATATGTAATCTAAATCTATCTATTTTTGAAGAACTTGTAACCAGTTGGACAATGGATGCAGAATAATTTCTACTCTTTTGTCTGTCTTAACATCTAGGAACAGGATTTCCCCTGGTGAGGATTTTATCTGGTGGAGAAACTTGTACACCATTTTTACTCTCAGATGAGTGCTAGCAAATTTAGTTCAGAGACAGTCTTGATAACGCTACTATTAAATTATGAATAATTAACAAACATTGTTACTTGGGGAGCTCGCATCCTTATGTATCTGTACTGTAACGAAGACAGCAACTATACCGACTTTGCTCCTTAGATCCCTGCTCAGCAGAGCAAGTGTACAGTTCAGGCTTTTCCACTCAGTGTCCAGTGGGTATAATGGCAAGGAGCTTGCTTAGCAGTGAAGGAGAAAGAGTTTTTCCTGTAACTATGAGGTACGCTTGCAACCCTGATGGTAACGACAGAGGATACTTTGGCCACCTGTGTGCTACAGCTCTCCATAAAATACTTATTGGTGGTATTAAAACATTGTGAATAAACAAATTCCTTTTGAGTTTCTCCTGAATCTAAGTGTTTATTAAAGAGAAATGCCAAGATAGAGATTAAGTTTACCAACACTGATACAGCTTGCCATTAAGAGCGCATTTATGCAACTACAAAAATGTAGGAGGCTGGAAAAGGCTCTTGTCTATTGAAAAGCAAGCACCCATAAAAGAAAAACAGGGCATGAAAAGGCATAATTGGAAAAGAAGAGTAGAGGACTAAATATGATTCTTATCAAGGTGCAACAGATGTCAAACTGATGGAATTAAGGAAACATAAGTATGAATTAAACCATATCTGGGCTGTGGGTACTCTGCTGAATTAAATCGCATTAAAATACAGAAGTACTAGTGCTTTGCCTTCTCTATGGCATCTCAAAGGGCATGTCAGTCCAAATAAAATGTTGACTGCAGCAAAGTTTCAGGTTGTTAGTAGGCACATGACAAATTAATAAAGAATGTCAGCTGTCCCGCACAGAACTCTAATTCAGCAGCCTCTTCTTGCAGAGTGACTCTAGTCCATTACTCCTGGAAGACCATCATACTGTGCTATCAGCCATGAAAAGAGAAAAACTGCTTTCATTAAGCTAAAGGAAGCTTCCATAAAGGAACTGTAACTTGGGGCTGTCGCCACAGAAGAATGACAATCAAATTGCTTGTAAAAATAAACATCCCCAAAGTTAGGAATGTATAGTAGGTTTGTGGTTTTGTGTTCCTCTTTCCAAAGAGAGCAGAGCTGTTGCATTTCTTTGCATTTTAGAGTAAGGAACTTAATTTGTGTGAGTGTGTAAGTACCTTGGCTGTTGGGGAAGGAGGGAGAGTGTTACCATATTATGCACAAGAAACTTTTTATTTTTTGTCTTCATTCTCCCAACTCCATAGACTGAGCAGCTAGCAGTTGGAGATACCTGTGGCATCTTTATACCTGTATAAGTAACTGGTACAGAGGAGGAGTTCCATTCACTTACAGAATGAATAACAATATCACTAAATGTACGCACATAGATATATACAGACATACTTTAGGAGCTAGCTCTTACCTTGGTTAGAAGTAAATACTTGGGCCATTAGGCATTTGTGCTTTCTGGGGACTGGAGAATCACCACCCCCCCCTGCTAGAGAGAAAGATTCCTGAGAAAGCTCTGGGAGCAGCTTTGCAGAAGATTACTTTCCCGGTGCGGACCACTCAGACAATCAGTCTTTTTCTCTTCTTCCCCTTTCCAAACAAGAACCATCATTTCCCTCCCATACTTCTCACACTGTTTTAAGCACTTAACATTGCCCTAGTTTTTTTGGTGTGAAAGCTTCAGCTTAGGTACAGTAAATGGGTGGAAGTTAGGAGAAGACAAGAGATGTGCAAGAGCTTAAAAGCGCTCTGTTTATTCTGAGCATGGGGTATGGTATGGTAAGTCGTGATGTTCTGGTCCTGTAGAGCTCATACTTATGAAGCAGCATTGTATAAATGCTCAGTGAATGGGAGGGGCTTTCCACATCCAGGCGTATCCTGCAGCTGTAGTTCTGGTGTTGTCTTTCAACATGAGCCGCTTTCTTATTGTGGCAGCACAGAGGGACAGAGCCATGGGTGCAACGCTCCAAGTGTGGCACTGCTCAGCCTTTCAGTCCACGTCTCTAGGATAATCTGTTTCTAATTGCAGTGTAGGTTTCATTCAAGCTGTTCACTTGTGTTAGCAAAGACCCGGTTTCATACCATGTTCATTCCGAGAACAGAAATAAACACAGCAATAGCTCATGATAGGTTAGCTTAAAATCACCACCGTGGTTTTCGAAGGCAATAGAGCTGTTAGACGTGCATAGAACTGCATCTGTTGCCACGGAGCCGAACTCTGACTAGTGACTGTCCCTTAAGTTGAGTATTTACCCTGAATGTTTCTAACAAGGTGGCATTCCATTGGTACTGTAAATCCAGTGGTACGTTATGTAGTCATACAGAATGAGTTGTCCCCTGTGCAGTGATGGAGTATCATGGTGTCTTGTAACATTCTCAATATGCGAAATGTTGGCAAACAGATTAGCCTTTCAGTGCTGACTGCGGCATCTAAACTGTGTACACCAACTGCAAAGTGTCAGTGCTCTTCCGATCACTAACGATGGATGGCAGAACTGAAATGAGCTGCTGCATTTACACTGGGCTTACACAGGCGACATTGACACCTTTTTTGGAAGGAAGGTAATAACAGAGGAAGGAGTAAGAGTTATGGAAAACATAAGCCAAGCCAAAGTTTAGAGAGCGAGAAAAGAAAAAAAAAAAAAAAAAGAGTGAAGGAGGAACAGAAAGAAAAGATAATACAGGCTGGCTTGATAATCAAGTTCAAACCAGACACAGTGATTAAGTTCTGATGCTGCAACTCGAGATGCTACTGAAGTTGCAGTTCATCTCTTTGGTGAGACAGATCCATTCAGGTCTCATTGTACTTTCCATATTACAGGTTTTACGGCATTTCAGATTTCCTCTCGGCATTTTCCTCGTTTGTTGTTGTCTCTTGGCTGTGACTAACAACCTGCTGCCCTTCTGGGGGACCTGTTTCACTTGGTCTGGTTTATGGTATTCTGAGCCCCTGCTATTTCCCCCCCTCTTTTGGTTGGTACTGGATCCTTTTCTGCATGCAGAGTGCTCTGCTCACGGATCTCACGCGAAATTCTGTAACTTGTCCAATTCACTGGGGTTAGATTTTTAATATTTTATATTACTATTTTACTATTATCAAAATAGTAGCCAGAAGCGTCCCAGCTGAGGTCAAGACCTCCGTGTATAGACTTCAGTAAGAGGGAGCCTGCTCCTTAGTGCCTGCAGTGTAACAGACCAGTGTTTGGATGCCTGCATAAATGGTGAGGCTAAGAGCTGCATACTTCTAGAGGTTTCAGGCTGTAATGCCAAAGCACTTCTCAAGCACAAATAAATTTAGCCTCTTTTCCTCTGTGGAAGTTGGAGATTGGTAACGCTTCCCCCTCTCCAGTTCCCACACATGTGCCTTGTTACTGACATATATATGACTGTGGTCAATATAGGTGCTTAACTTTCTAAAGAGCCTGCGTAAGTCGCTAAGTATGTATTGATTTGAAGCAAATGTAAATTAGAATTAATTTTGACTTGCTAATGTAGTCAAATAAGGAACATTTCTATTGATCTTTGTCCCAGAAGACAATTATTTGGATTAACTGTTTTTATTACATGAGATACAACATACAGTATATATCATTCTGCATTGATTGGTGTAGAATTGCATATTTAAGAAGAGGACTGTAAGTAAAAGTAGTTAACAAGTGATTTATATCTAAAAAGTATATCTTGTTTATTTAACCCCCGGTCTTTCCCGTTCTAAAGCCGTGCCTGTAACTCCCAGTGAAGAGGAGACGGTTGATGCGTGAGGATTAACGGGGATTCTTGTTCCTATCACTGCCATTCCGGCTTCCTTCCCTTTCCCCCCGCTCCTTCCTCCTCCTCCTCCTCCCCGGGAAGGGCGCCGATCGCGGGGGGCCGGTGATTCCCGGTGCCTGGGAGCCCCGTTTCGCGGGGGTGCGGGGCGGACACCGAGCCCGTCTCTCTCCCCGCGGGGTCCGGGCTGCAGCGCTGCCTCCGGCCACTCGCCCGACCCGCTGTGCGAAGGGCCGCGTCTCCTGCGCCCATCGCCGCGGCCACTGCGCGCCCGCGCTAGCATCCCTCTCCCGGCTCCTTCTCTTGGCAGGGGTTGACGTTTCGGCCTCCGAATGAATTTGTTTCCTCTGGATCCTTGGCATATTGAGACGCTTGTCACGTTCGGGCGCCTGCAATCACTGATGCGTTTGTTTTCGGGGATGAATTAGTCTTCTGAGCCCGGGCACGTCCAGTTTATGAATTAGACCGCACTGAAAGCTACAACAGAACCGAGCACCGAGCGGCTCTGCCCTCCCGCTCTCCTCCCCCGGCCTCTCGCCCCCAGCTCAGGGGCAGCCCCCCGCCTTTCGCTCGCCAAGCGCGCCCCGCACCCGAGAGCCCGGAAAGAGCATCCCGCGGGCCACCGGCTCGGGCGAGCGGCAGCGGCTCCGCGCTCCCACCTCGGAGCGTCCCGCAGCGCCCAGCCGCGCAGCGCTGACCCGCGCAGTGCCGAGCCGAGCCGCGCAGTGCCGAGCTGAGCCGAGCCGAGCTGCGCAGTGCCGAGTCGCGCAGTGCCGAGCCGCGCAGCGCCGAGCCGAAGCGCGCAGTGGCGAGTGACGGAGCGCCGCGCCGAAGCGCGCAGTGCCGAGCTGCCCTCGCCCCGCGCCGGGCAGAGGCTGCGGCCGGTGTCCCCGCGGGAGCCGCGCCCGCAGCGCGGAGCTGCGCCCCGTCTCCCCCCGGCGGCTCCCGCCGTGCCCCGGCGGCCCCGAGCGCCGCGGCTCCGCAGTCACGTGGCGCGGGGGGCGGGCGGCGGCGGCGGCGCCGGGGCGGGGGGGGGGCTCCGCTCCGCTCCGCAGTTCGCGCTCCGCCGGCGCCCCGGCTCACACCGAGCGCTGGAGCCTCCGCCGCGCCGGCCCCGCAGCTGCCTCCCGCGGGCTCGGGCTTTCGGCTGCCGCGCCCGCCGCCCGCTTTGCTCCATCTTGGGAAATTCTTGCGGCGGCGGCGGGGGGAATTTAGGATTTTGTTTTTTCTTTTCCCCCGCGGGGGGGTGTCTGGGCATCTCCCCCCGCGCCCGCCGCCTCGCTCCACCTGCCCTTGCGCCTTTTTTTCTTCTTTTCCCTGCCCGCCTCTCCAGCAAACCCGGGCTGATGTGCTGTGCGAGAGGCTGGAAATGGAAGTGTTGATGCTTTGGCTTCTCCCCTGGATATTTCAGTGCGTTTCGGTGCGGGCGGACTCCATCATCCACATCGGTAAGAGAGGGAGCTTGGGGGGGTTGGGGGGGGGGACGGACGGCTGGAGAGGGGCAGACAAATAAATAACTGAAGGGAGCGTCTCGTTTAACCGCGGTCATGTCTCAGCCGGGCGCTGATCCCAACTCCGCGCAGAGACGGGAGGAGGGAAGGGAGGAAGGCAGCCGCATCCTTCCCAGCCCCCGACTGTAAAGTTAGGGGCGCGATGCTGGCTGCGCGGGGCCGGGGGGGACCCTCCGGAGCCGGGCTGCGGTCTCCCGAGCAGCCGGGAGCCTCTGCCTGGACCTGTTTGCACCGAAAAGCTTCTCCCCGCTTCCCTCCCGCTCCCCCCCCAGCGCTTCCCAATGCCACCGGCCACCCCCGGGCGAGGGGCGCAACCCGAACGTGCTCGTAGGGAAAACTTTCGGGGAGGTGACCCCCCCCCCGGTTTCCATCCCTCCATCCCCCGCTGTAGCAGGTGGCAGCCCAGCCGGAATGCGGGAGGAGCGGGGAGGGGGGGAACTTGGCTGGAGAAGGGTTAGGAAGGCGAGATTTGCGGTGAGCGCGGCTGTTGTGGTTTGAATGAGGTTTCATTAAAAGCCCCGGGCTGCGGGAGGGCTGGATGGGCAGCGGGAGGAAGAGGGGGATGAATAAGAGGCGAGGGAAAGGCTGATGTGAACTTTTATGGCTTCTGGGAGCGAGGCATGGAGATGCCCGCGGGAAGCCTGGCAGGCGAAGGCGAAGCTCTGCAGTCACCTTTGGGCCGGTGCTGAAAGGTACCCGCAGGCACGAAAATGAGGATGTTTAGGGCCGGAGAGGGGGGAGAGAATCACTTGTAGAGGATGATGGAGGAGGAAACGGGAGTACGGCCGGCGAATGAGAAGCCGTAATTCCCACCAGCCTTTTGGGGAGGATGGGAGACCGAGGGAAAAAATTAAAAAAAAAAAGGAGGGGTCCGGAGCGGGGGCGATGCCGGCGAGGGGGGTTCCGCGGAGCTGGGGGGGGCACGGGGAGAGGGGGACTGGCCCTGTCCCGAGTTTGGCGGCCGCGGGGGGAGCCCCGTGGGGCGCAGCCGGCACTGCGGAGCCGTGCGGGGGCCGGGGGGCGGCGGGGCAGCCTCTCCCCAGCGGCCCCGCGGCTCCGTTCGCGGGGGGACGGGGTCACCCCGGCTCCTCCCGGCGCCAACTCCATCCCGAGCGGGGCTAAGTAACTCCTGGCAGGAGCAGCGGGAGGCGAGAGGTGCGGAGCTGCGATTGCACACGGGCTCCGGCCGCGGGGTGAATCAGCAGGAGTTTTCCAGGCTGGGGGATGCGTTTTCTCCCCGGTGCGGCCGGCAGCGCCCCGGGGCTCCCCCCGCCGCGGGCACACGCGGAGGGGGCGTCTTATGTAACGCGCACCGCCAGATGTTTTCACGTTAAAGGCATAAACAGGACGGGGACGATAAAGCTTCCAGGTTACCGGCCGCAAATCCCGGCCTCGCGTCCCTCTGCGCCGCGCTCCAGCCGCCGTCTCGAAGGCGGCGGCGGGCACAGAGTCGGTCCCGTTCCCGAGCTCACTCCCTTTCCCGAGGCTCTGGGCTCCGGGGCGGCGGGAGCGGTCGGGGGAAGGGGGGGGACCCCGGGGCCGAGCCCCTCTGACCCCTCGGTGCCGCCCTCCCCCCCCGCAGGTGCCATTTTCGAGGGCAATGCTGCCAAGGACGACGAGGTGTTCAAGCAGGCGGTGTCGGATCTGAACCTCAATGACGACATCCTCCAGAGCGAGAAAATCACTTACTCCATCAAGCTGATAGAGGCCAACAACCCCTTCCATGCCGTGCAGGAAGGTGAGCGGGTCGGGGGAGCGGCGTCGGTGCCGGTGCGGCCCGGCCCCGTCCTGCTGCTCGGTCGGAAACTTTCCTTCGGTCGGGGGTTGGCGCTGTCTTACAAGGAACGGGGAGGGATGCGCGGTGCTGCGGGGCGGCGGCTGCGGGAGAGCCGGGGGGCTCCGCGCTGCCCCCTCTCTCCGCCGCGGAGGATGCGCGGAACCCCCGGCGGGGGACGGGGTCGCGCCGCGGGGGTCGCGCGGCTGGAGGACCCGGTGCTCGCGGGGCTCCAGCCGGTGTCTCTGCCCCGCCGAGCTCCTGCCGGAGCTGGGAGGGGGTTTGCAGCGGGAGAACTTGTCACCTGTGGGGCTCAGATCGGTGTCTCTGCCCCGCCGAGCTCCTTCCCAGAGCTGGAGGGGGGAGAAACGCGGGAGCACGCAGGCAGGTGACTGGAAACCTCCCCGGAGCTGACAGGCGGCATCAGCCGTCAATAGTTAGTTTTTTGCAAAGGGAAACGTTGAAATTAATCAGGTTGCCTTTACAAATAAGACTTTAAAGGATGTTATTTGTGATTTAATGAAGGCAGGTTTAATGATGGCCTGGGTTATTTGAGAAGCTGTGTGTTTCGGTAGTAATTATTCTGGAAACAGAGAGCTATATATATTCCTAGACTAGAATATTTAAAAAAAATGATTCATCGCCAGCCTTACCCTTAGTTTCACAGAGCACAGAGTGAATCTTTCCCTGTGAAAATTTGCATTAATCCATATGTATTTATGTCTAAGTTGTGTACGTGCAAATTGTGGCTACAACATTACACCAAACGTTAATTTTCATGAACACTGAATGATTTCTTCCATTACCTTTTTTTCCTTGGAGTAGGTGTTAGTTAATACACACGTTTGGGAGAAACAGCAATACGGGCCTGATCCCATTGACTACAGGATTCCTCTTGCTGCTTGGAAAGCTGAGCAAGGCAGTATGAAACAATTCCTTGTGAAAACGGAAAGAAGGGGACTTTAAAACTAACCTCCACCCCCATAGTCAGACACCAGAGGAAAATAAAAATCTCTAAATAATGGTGGGATGATTTATTGGCAAAGATTAACTCTGAACAATTGGATCTTCTTACATTTGCAAAAGCTCAGTGTCCTATATTGGAGCTTATTCATATTCATGGAAGTGACAGCAGTTGGCTGGCTGAACAATTGCTTTCCACAGTGTCTCTTCTGAGAAGGAAAACTTTATGAAACTGTTCTGGATGCCCTGGGATCTGAGCCGACAGTCTTGTGGACAGAGCCCCTTTGCTTAGTTGTGTTAAAAGCGGAAAAGCATGGCCAGCTGGAGGAGTCGTTTTGATCTAGTAGATTTATTTATTTATTTTTTAAAATTGGTTTATTTGCTAACCTCGAATATTATTATTTATGAAGACTACTGCAAAAGTAGCATTTCTCTGTTGAAAATCCCTACTGAACCACAGAAAAAACTCCGGTTGGGTTTCTTTGTATCTCTTTCAATGTGCTCCTTCAGGCTTTGTGTCCATTGGAGTTAGAATTGGTCTTTTTTGAACTGATCCTGTGCTGGAAAATTACGGAATTGGTTGATGAATGTTCACAATTCCAAAGAGAAATTGTTCTCTGTCACAACTTTGTTAAGGGATATCAGCGTGGCTTCCTTTGGGAGGGCTGTGAAACGATCCCATCTGTGAGTAAAACCTTGCCTCAGTGGGAGAGCTAAGAGAAGAGTATCAGAGTTTACTCAATTTCCTGACTTGGTTTGTTTTTTTGGATCAGCCTTTTTTTTTTTTTTTTTAATTTAAGATTTGATTTCCTCCTTTTGAAACTGTTGTCCGATGCGCTGTCAGAGTGATCCACGGGACGCAGGAGTTGCCGGGCTGTCCTTACGGCACGGTGCCTTTCTGCCCAGTGTTACTTGGTGTCATTTTGACTGTTCGCCATCTCCGTGTGTCTCACTGCATGGATGTCCTGCTCATTTTGGTAGAATAGTGCGTATAGTAGTCAAAATAACCTGGAGCAAATCTGCTGCCCTGACGGCTTGCAGAATCTTACTGCTGCTACATAAAACGCCCTGACATCCACATTATTCTTCTGCAATGTCTTCCTAAGCAGCGCCATGGAAATCAATGTTGCAAGCATTAGTTTCATAGTGATGGAACTTTTTATAGTAAAACCCAATAAAAATAAACCACTATTATATTACTGCCAGAGTGGTTCGCACGATCAAAGAAATCACAGATATCCTTTGTATTTTAAACATCTTTTGCCCAATCTTGTGAGATGGCATTGTAAATTATTCCTTAAGCCCTTTCTAAAGAGTTCTGCAAGTAGCAACCTTCATTTCAAGGATACAGGGCTGGTAATATTGTGGAAAGTCATCCTTCCATGTAACAATGTCTGTTACAGAGTAACATGAGTGTAATTACTGATGGAGATAGTTTTTGCCTTGCGTTTCACCTGGCGTTTGTGGTGCAGCTGGAGAACTGCACCTGTTCAGAAGCAGGGAAGCGTGGTAGCTCTTGGATTTCCTCAGCAGGGGCAGTGTCTCTGCAGAACTAAAGGCCAAACAGGAGGTCCCTTGCCTTTCATAAATGGAGTAGTTTTCAGGGCTAGAGGGTGCTGAGAAATGTCATAACCCTTAGGGACTTTGCTTTAGAAAGAGAAGGGCACTGAAGTAGGTAAACAACATTCAGAGATCCTTTTTCTTCAAAAGCTCCATGGACACTCATATTAACAGCTGTATTTGGTGTCAGAGAACAGTAAACAAAAAGGTATGAATTAAGTTCTGCCTTTGTCTTTCATTTTAATATACATTGCAGAAACAAGATCCTATAATGGTGATGTTGATGGTTTTTGCCCCATCAAACTCCTCTTCTTGATCAAAGTGTGGCAAGTGGGTGGCAAGAATTCCAGCGGCAAGGGATGCAACAATAAAGAATAAACAGACCTTGGTGGATGAATGAAATAGCATTTGGTTGCCTGTTTGTGCTCATAAGCAGTTGTTGCATTTTGCAGAATATTGCCTTTATGTAGGTAGCAATTACTTGAGGGAAAAATTGTTTTTTCACTGACTGTCATGGGGGAAAATATACATGGGGAATCATTGTTCTTCTCATATTATTTTAAGGAAATGAGCTCGGATTGCAAACATGATGTTAAATTATATTCTTACTTCCAAAAGAGCGATGTGCTCAGTTTCCTTTAAGTGATTGAGATGTAAGATAATAGGCCGTGTTTGTGCGTAGTGTGTATTTAAGCTAGTGCTGTAGTAACCTTTGTATGCTTCAAGGATTGAAATGAGCTCAAAGGTATGAGAAAGACTTTACAGCTTTTAGTTCAAACTGGGATTTTTGAGCCTGCCGTTGGCATTGGAAAGGGAATTTGTGTGTGACGTACGGGTGTCAAACAAGTTTCCTGCTGGGCTTGAAAACATAATGGGATATTTCAACTAAAATCCAAACAAAACTAAGGTGTAAGTTTTTAAAGTGTTGCTTTTGAGGGGGAATCACCAGCCATAGGTCAAAACTGGGGCACAGGAAAGCTAATATTTAACTTTTGTAGTGCTCTTTGGAGATGGGATCCAGAAGAGATGGTTACTCAAAAACTGTGAAACTTTCGAACCCTGTTTCTCAGTGGATGATACTCGCACGTCTATGGAGCTGAAACTTGCAGTTCTCTGCATAGCAATTTCAAATCAATTATTTCTAATTTGAGCAACCTTGTATATGTGCTTGTTGATGTTAAAATGCTGTCAGCTCTGGAAAGCTGAAGAAATATGGAAAATCAGAGATTTGAGAGCAAGAATGATGTTCCATAAATGGGTTTATTGTCAGTCCCACGTATGCTGCTGTGGTTTCAAGCACAACTCAGAGCTGCTAAACGTCTGTGTTGTATGTTGTTGAGTGAATCTGATCTCTTATCATAGCCTGTAGGACTTGGTAATGACACAAACTTGGCATAGTTGTTGAACTATCTTGGCTCTGCACATACATTTCAACTTTCTACTGCACTTGCTTTCTAACTTTTATTTGTTGAGAAGCTATGAGCTAATCAACCTGTGCATAACTGAAGTGAGGTACAGACCTAGAGAATGGGACCCAGGAGCTCCATTGCTATTCTTGCTTTTGTTTGCCTGGCCAGTGTCCCAAGCAGAGCTCTACTTGCCATGTGTGCGCTTTCCAGTGGCAGGGAACAGTGGAGGAGCGGAACGGCTGTACGCTTGGATGTGTGCATGTGTCTTGGGATTGCTGGATAAGGCTCTTCTTGAAAACCTGGGGCTCTATTTCAAGGTAGTGCAAGTATTCTTGATTAGAAACCCGCAGGTAGGCCAGGGGCTGTGTCCTGCTTTCCACGAAATGCAGACTTCAAGTTTCAGGGAAAGGACGCTTTTCTCTGTGGGGAGAATTTAAGCTTAGGTGGCTGTTCAGTATAGGAGAGGAAGACCTAACAACGACTGTGAGAAGATACACCTGGGTTGTGGTGATAACACCCAATGGCAGAGTGAGTGTTACACCCAGCAGAGTAGAAAGCTGCCTCAAATACCTTTTGTGTGTAAACAGAGTAAGATGTTTCCTTTTGTCAAACTAAAATTTCTCATGCCCCAGAAGGGAAGGTTGTTTGTAGAGTTAGGATGTTTTCATACCGGAATGGAAGAGTAGAGAGAAAGGAAAGGGAAGCAGAACAAATACAATAAAAAATGTGATGGAATTCATAAAATATTACATATATGAATTATTATTGGCTTTATTGATTTGACTGCATTGGACTGAGAAAATTGGAGCCCAGCTAGAAATCATAGGCTGTGCCTAGTTTTTTAACATAAAACATTTTTAAAACAAAATTCTCATCTAGCAGAATTGCAGAGGATTGGTTTGTATCGATGTACTGTCAATTACTTTTTCTCCAATGGTTTCTCTTGAGTCTTTAGTTGCCCTGTAACTTTTCTGTTGCTGCTTTTTCTTCCGTGGCTTGCTTGAACACAGATTTCACGCTGTTTTTATCAGGGTATGGGGTCTTGTTTGGAAGTTTTTGACAGGTGAACTCTGAGCTCTCCAAAAGGAACATATTGTTACATATGTTTTTTTCCTAGTTTTAATCTGAGCTTTCGACACTTTTTAAAACCTAAACATGAAGAGTGCAAGCGGGGGTTCCCTCCCGTGGTCAGAGAGGCCTCGCTGTGTGACCACGCACTTTTCCTTCTTGTCTGCTGCAGTGAAAAGCTGTTGCTCAGTGGGGCGAACGTGCTCAACAGTTTTACCTCCTTGTGCCCTCTGAGACCAGACCAAGACTTGTTAAGGACTGCCACGGAGAAGACATCTGTGACGTTGTTGTCTCATATTACTTTTTATATTCTACAGTCGTGTGGCTTAATGTGTTATAAACCAGAGTGTTTTGCCTTGCAGAAGAAAACAGCAAATTACAATGTCCATTCCTTCCCATTCAAGTGGTTTTGTTCTGCTGAAAGTAGGACCTGTGGAGTCTTCAGCGGGAAGGAAAGAAATCACCAGCCCACAAAGGAGTCTGTTAGGTGTTGAGGATGAAGGCAGGTCACTAAGGGCAAACATCCAAATGCACCGTGTTTTTTGTTGCTTCTATCCACTTGGAATTTCTTACTTTGTAGCTCCAGCTGTTCTGACCCTGGTCATAGTTTAACTGCAGGCGCAATATACTTCATACATTTGGGAGTCCCTCTGAAATGCAGCCTTGCTATGGCTTGGCTGTTTTCCCAGGACGTACTGGGATTCATTCCTCCCTGGCCATATTTGCTGCTTTTGCAGAGGCTCCCATAAATTCAGGCTGAGGCTGAGCTGCTTGTGGAGCGAGCTCCAGACAGTAGCACACAACAGGGTGTGGAGTCAGGAGAAGCAGCTTAGCATCCTGGAGCAGTGAGGAGCGTGTTTGTGGAAGCCCCGACGGCTGGGATGGGACCTGTTGGGAGCACTGACTCCTGCCTCAGCTGGGTGGAGGCTGGTGATAGGGAGGTGTGGACCTCCACTGGCTGCAGGAGGTCCCTCCAACCTCTGCCTGCTGGGAAGTACATGGGATCCCTTCTGGCTTTCATACTTTATAGTTCAAAGGTTTTTATTTTGTCAGAAAGGCTTTTTTTCCCCCCACTTCCTTTGTGTGCATACCAGATTAGACTCTTTTCTTCTCTGTCTTCTAACATGCAGACTTGCCAGTACCTTTATTCCCACATTGGGTGTGGGCCGCTCGTCTATTTTAAGGGTCTCGCACCCAAGAGCAGCTGCAGGTTAGGTTACCATTCTTTGTTCAGTACCGCATGGTCTCCCCGCTGATCCCGATGCCGATTCTGCTCATTTATCAAGGAGCTGCAGTTGGGTTTCTTATTTTGGGATTTCATTATAGAAAATAAGCTACATTATTAACTAGCGTCCTGAAATATAAAAAATAAGCAGTGTATTTAAAAATATTAAGTAATATGTTTCAGGGTTAAAGATTTTCTTTCTGCTTCTCTTCTAATTTTTTTTTTTGAAGAAATTTATTTTCCGAGTGCTTTGTTTGTGGCAGCTTTTCTCAGTCATTAATGTGGAGGAGGATCTGTAAACATGAAATTAGTACACAAAAGCACCTCAGCCTCGTCTTCTTAAAGTAATGGCTAAAGGAAACTATCCCAAATTGTGAAATATGATCTGTAGATATGCCATACACATATATATGCATGCCCATATACCCCGTCCAAATAGTTTAATTGCTAGATTTACTGCAATGTGTCTAGCAGGGAATATGCCTTGAGCCTTTCTGTGTTCAGAATCTTCCAGCTACAGATGATTAGAGGATTGCCTGTCTAAGCATTGCATTTTAAATTACATCTTCATGCTTGCAGAATGAGATGAATTTAATATATTGATGTGATTTAGCATGCTGTGGCTGAGCCGTACAGTGAAAGGAGCTGAGACTACATGTTCTTTGAACAGTGAGGATGTCATCATGTTTATTAAAGCTGTTTATGGTTTACCATAGTTATTTACTGGAAGGAAAACAAAACATAGACTAGTTATACAACTATTAACAGTTTCTGACCATAAGGCTACAGCACACAAAGACTGGATGAAATAGTTACTTCAGATTTATCTTTTTGCCATTTTGGAGGATCCATAGTCAAACTCTTACTCATTTATTAGGCAAAGATCAAACCATTTTTTGTACTTTTATTCGTAATAAATTCCCTCTAAGAGGAATTCCTGCTGTGCCTTTATTTGTCTTTGTCACCTCAAGCTTAGAGGTATTTTTCCAGTTTGCCCCTCAGAAGAAATTTACTTAGAAGGAGTTGTTGGAATTGTGCTGTTGTCCAAGTCTTATGATTATATGAAATCATTTTTTTTGAAAACTTTTTTTTAGCAGATGTCTTTGTTTAACTGAAAGTGCCCTGCTAGAATGAAAATGGCCCACACAGCTATTGCTTTTCTGACAAGAGGTTTTTCCATAATTTATAGATATTTGAGCTGATGGTTTTGAAAAATAGCTTAAATGTTCAGTTTTGAATTTTGTCAGGTTGGTTTTTTTTTTTTTTTTTGACATAACGGAACCAACAGTGATTTTTCTTGCATACAGAAGCACTCCATGGTTCTTTCCATTTGGGAACCTGTTGAAAGAGGGTAAGTTTCAGACCAAGGAATGAAACGTCTTATACACAGGGCCTGTAAAATTTATGCAGACTACCTTACACCAAAATGTGTCAGCACTGAAGCTGAGATCCAGGTGCCATCCTAACAATCCTTTCCGGTTTGCTCTTCACTCAGGAAAGGGGGCAGCTAATACTGCTCCTTGATGCAGCTATTTGGTTATTAGGATTCTCGTCCATGAGAGAGCTGAAGTGAGACCGTTAAATAGCCTGCAACATTTTGAGAACCTCATTTTATATCATATGTAGATCTGTAATCATTTCAAAGGCAGATAATAATGAAATGCTAATATGCCAAGATTTCTTTCATTTACATAACTTTAAGGCAATAAATATCTGAAATGAGAAATATGTTGAAAGGGTTTCTTTTATGTTTTTCCTAATTGCTTGCATTTAATTATAATTTGAAGACCTGATTGCTGTGCTAGAAAATGCATTCAGGTTTGTGGATTTGGAGTGTTTTTTATAGCCTGAAAAGTTTGTCTTATGAGCGAGACACTGTCTCCACTAGCCCCGCTTTGGGAGGTTCTGTTCCTTTGACCTTCTTGTGGCATCTTTGTGCCTGTCCATTTTTTCCCTTTTGATTACTATACTATATATTCAGATAAGCAGTAAGAATTAATACTGGAAAACATTAACAGCCAGTGCTTAAAGGTAAAAAGAATGAAGAGGCATTAGTTTCAAGTGGTGTTTGGCTGCATTAAAACACGCAGCAGGGTTCCTGCTGCTTGAACCTACTGAGAACCATTCCCTTAGCAACCTTTCATAGAGAGACTAAAAGGACAGTAAGAAAACATTTTTTTCCACATATTCAACAGAATAATATCTAATAAATGGTTTTCTCTTTTAAAAAATATAACTAGTTCAAACTGAAAACTCCCAATGGGTCCAAGCTCTCATTATGCATCCTGTTTCTCAGTCCGGTTATTTAATCCTCTGCTTTTTAACTTACTTATCTGAGTCTTTGAGATTTTAACTAGTAGCATTGACGATGGAATACTTTTGTATCCTCAAAATCTCATTGACAACCTGGTTTGTTCTTATTTATAAAGAGAATAAAATGATTTTCCATATAACTGACTGTTTTTAAAGTTAATGAAAATTGTCTTTGTCGACAGGTAATTGACTCTCCTTTGTACTGTTACGTGATATTTAGGAAATGCCAATTATCTGCTGCTTGGTAATACTTTCAGTGGAGGTACTTGGTAATGATCTAGAGCAGTGTTTCCATAGCCCTTTTTTTTTCTTAACCTCTGTGCTCCTGGATAAAGGTAAAACTTGGGTTGGTGGAAGGAGGAGTCTGTTTATGGGAGACAGAGCCTCTCAATGTTTTTTCTGTGTGTTTGCAAACCCTTGACTTAATTTTATGTTTATTAAATAAGTGCTTCAGAACAGCCAGGAAAACTCTGGTATGCATTGAGCATTGTCTTGTGTGGAATATTAGCTGACTTTTCATCTAAAGGACCGATGTGTTTTCCATTTTCTACCCTACCTGGGGATATTTTTGGAATGAGAACAGCTATGTGAGATGCTCAGAGAAAAGGAACTTAGGATGTGATGTCTGCAAGGGTCAAAACACAGAGGGCTGGAATGTTGAAGTGCACAAAAAAATAAAAGGGAGGAACCCAATTATCTGCTTTAAGTTTGTTTTTATGGAAACGTTATTTTTCTTTTCTTTTAGCTTGCTTTTGTCCTGAGGTACTTCAGTTACTGTAGAAGTAACAGCATTTTTGATTCTGGATACAACTTGGTGACCCTAACGGAAACAGAAAAAGCTTGCGGTACTTCTGGTCTGAGCGAGGTGCTTGCACAGGATGGGTCTGGATTTTTAAAGAGGCTGGAGAAGGGCAGAGGTGCCACAACATCAGCAAGTAATCAGTCTACAAATAATCAGCCTGTGGCAGGCATATCCCTTCCCAAGAGAAGAAAAGGCATTTCCAAAGTGTGCTCACAGGACAAGATGGGGAAAGATATGGTCTAGCAGAATTTGAGACTGACTGATCCTCTGCTTGTAGAAAGTCACTTATCCAGGGCAGCTTGAAATTAGAGTGCCTATATCTGGATTAAAGCGTCGTATAGTCCACATGAAAAGTAATTTCACGTTTCAGCACCATCTCACTTTTTTCTTTAAAAAAACCTCAACAAATTGTAAGGGAGTTGGTGGACTGCGTGTGGTCAATCGTAGGGAATGCCTGGGAGGAAGGTCTTGCAGGAAGGCTTCTAGAGAAGCTTATAAATTAACACATCTATTTAATATTGTACAGTGCCTTGAGAGCCAGTGGGGCCTTGCCTTGCTTCTGGATGAGTCCTCACTAAGTCAGCTGGAGCTGTTGGGATCGCAGCCAGCCTTCTTCAGGCAGGTGGCTAGAATCATCCTTCCTTTCCTTCTCTTCCTGTATCGGTGGCACTGGTGTGGCAGGGTTGGTTCACAGATGGGTTTTCTAAAACCTCAGTGCCTTGCCTTGCATTGAGGGCAGTTGGCTTTTTTGTGACCAAGGTGAGTCCTTTTTGCTTTTACACCATTGCCTGAAAATAAACCACCATGTCGGCTAAAGCTCAGTCTCGTCTGTGCCATGCAACGACAAGTGATGCCTGGTTCTTTTTGAATCAAATCTGTAACCCTACTTCTTAAAAAGCATTTTGCTGTCCTTCATTAGATTTTTTTTGCAATAACTTAATAGTTACCTCAGAAAGGACGTCCTTCTGTTATCCATTTGGTTTACTCTCGGTGTCTAATTGCGAAGTCAGAGACTATATAGTGGTAGCTGGTATCTTTGTGCCTGGGGACTTCACCACAACTGCAGTTTCTCAAAGCCATTTAGCTAGTGAGATGTATATATTCCTGTCTGTGGATGTCCTTTTCAAAGCCACCTCCTCACTTCCAGCCGTGTCTAATTTTACATGGAGAGCAGATTGATCGTTCTGTTTCCTGGTGAGGCTTGCAAACGTGAACTGTTTCTCCAAATTCTTATTCTTTATACTGGCCTTCCGCTGTTTGGTAGCATGGTGTTCTCCCTGTGCTTCCCTCTTCCCTGCCCCTGCTCAATGCAATACGTTTTATGAACATGCTTTTTGTGATTTGCTGGATTATTCTATTTCCATTGCATTTTAATCATCATGATGACAACATCTGTTGGCAGCAGTATACAGATGTTTTCTGAGTGTATTCTAAGGCTTGTAAATGTTACTATATTGTTACCATATCTACATGAGAAGACTAAGGTTTTATCTTTTCCATTTACATTAAAAGAAGCGAAACTGCATTATGGAAATGAATTATGTGTCTCTGGGAGACTTACTGCCTTTCAGTGACTGCCAGAGAAAACCTTCCAGGTTCCACGCAGCTTCAGCTATGTTACCTGCCACAGTGAGCCTGGGGTTTATATTACAGAATGAAGTCTCACATCCTGATTTTTCACTAATATGAGAGGTAATCTTCCTCTTCTGTTTTTTATTTTATTTTAGATTCTAACCTTTAAAGCTGTGTGTATCTGACACCGTAAGCAAATGGAGAACACGTATGGACAAGAAGCCAGAGGTGCTCTTCAAGAGCATCACAGTAGCTCTAAAGAATGGCAATATCATAGAATAGTTTGAGTTGAAAGATCATCCTTAAAGATCATCCAGTTCCAACCTGCCTACCATGGGCAGGTACACCTTCCACTAGATCAGGTTATTCAAGTCTCATCCAAAATATCAGGAATGTGAAAAAGAATTATAACAGAAGTCAGTTACATTTGCTGCAGGGCATTCTGACAGTGAAGTGCATTCAGACTAAAATGGTTATTTGGTCAAAAAACACTTCATAAAATGTCCATGAGCTAGGAGGCAAAATATGTAGTGTCATGATTTTAATGCCTTTTTATTTCCTTTCTTGTGCTGGTTGTGCTAGTTGTCTTCAAAGAGATGATGTCCGTTGGGCAGCTCAACATGCAGAAAAGTATCTGTTGGGCATGCAGGAAACAAAGTTGGCTGATCAAAGATGGGAGTTCACGTCCTGCACGCAGGGCAGCAGTGAGATTCTAAACTGGGTTGCGCCAATCTTGCTAAGTGGTCTTTTCATGTTGCTGGCCTCTAGGGAGATTATTTGTAAACTGGAGTCTTGCTTCTTCTGCTGAGAAGTTATGAATGGTTGTGTGTTGAGTCAAGTTGGTGAAAGTGGTCCATCTAAAGGAAACAACAGGAAGGGAGACATGGAGCAGGATGTGTGTGATGTTTTAGCTCTGAAACTTATTTTCTCAGCAAAATAAATGAATAAGTTGTTATGGGGGGATGGTGGTGAAATGGGGGATAGGTGGTCATAATTAATAGGGGAATAGATGATTTTGGATCTTTCCTGTGTTTGTTTCCACCTACTTTGTTGGCAGGGTGTATTGGACTTAGGAAGTGCAAATAAAGGAAGTGCTGGGCTGGGACCAACGGCATGAGGTTTAACAAGGCCAAACGCCGGGTCCTGCCCTTGGGGCACAACAACCCTAAGCAGAGGTACAGACTAGGAGAAACCTGGCTGGAAAGCTGCCAGGAGGAAAAGGACCTGGGGGTGCTGGTTGACAGCGACTGAACATGAGCCAGCAGTGGCCCAGGTGGCCAAGAAGGTCAATGGCATCTTGGCTTGTATCAGGAACGGCGTGACCAGCAGGTCCAGGGAGGTTCTTCTCCCTCTGTACTCGGCACTGGTGAGATGGCACCTCGAGGGATGTTGAGGCTCTGGAGCGAGTCCAGAGAAGAGCAACAAAGCTGGTGAAGGGGCTGGAGAACAGGCCTTATGAGGAGCGGCTGAGAGAGCTGGGGGTGTTTAGCCTGGAGAAGAGGAGGCTGAGGGGAGACCTTATTACTCTCTACAACTACCTGAGGGAAGGTTGTGGAGAGGAGGGTGCTGGCCTCTTCTCCCAAGTGACAGGGGACAGGACGAGAGGGAATGGCCTCAAGCTCCGCCAGGGGAGATTTAGGCTTGAGATTAGGAAAAAATTCTTCACGGAGAGGGTGGTTAGGCATTGGAACGGTCTGCCAAGGGAGGTGGTTGAGTCGCCGTCCCTGAAGGTGTTTAAGGTTAGGGTAGATGAGGTGCTTAGGAGCATGATTTAGGGATTGGTGGGAATGGTTGGACTCGACGATCCAGTGGGTCTCTTCCAACCTGGTTATTCTGTGATTCTGTAAATACATAGATTTAGAGAGTTCTGTGTTTTAAAATAAATCTTCATGTATTCAGGGCTACTTTCAATGTATGACATGCAAATGAAGAAGGTTTTAGGACCTTTGGCAAAAGCACTTTGAAGCTGAGAATTTGAAGAATCTTCAAGATTTGGTATGTTTTTACAATGTTATTAAATAGCTTGAGAACCGCTAGAAGACCTTATGATACAGTTGATAAAATGCAAGCCAGCTGAGCAAGCTGGTCTAAGGCTCAAATAAGCATGCAGGAGGGAAAATGAAATAAGTTCTGAAAAAAGGTCTGTTTATATGTGAACTTGCGTGAACTTTGCAACTTTTCCTTTTTCTTAGTATTTCTGGTGATGCGATATTGATGTTAAAATAATTTGACACATTATTTTTTTTAAAACTTTTGGCCAGAAAGTTTTCTAACAGATATGACAAAATCAATATCTTCATGTAAGCACAGAGAGAGACAAATGCAGATGTACTTTGGTCTTGGTCTCATAAATGTAACTTTAAAATTGTCCTTTGAGTTTATTAATGAGAGGCTGTAACTATGAATTGTGTCTGTGTTCTTTCCAAATGATTACCAGTTACTTTTTTTTTTCCAGGGTATCCATATTTACAAATAATGGCTCGCAGGGGAAAAGCGTGGCCATCAATGTAATAGAGTGTTCATAGTGCTTCAAAAAAGTGTGCCTGCAATGCATTCATCTGGAATAATATTGAGATTTAAGATGAAGATGGGAAATATTTGCTGACAGGGCTGGCCTCAAGGTATTCTTTTTCCTTCCTGAATGCTGATAAAATTGCTCAGAATGTTCTGAAGTATATTGAAGGTTGTCTCAAGATGGATATATGGGCTTAAAGTAGAATTATTCCTTCCTCCCCATAATTATATTCTCTCTCTGATGAGATTTTGCAAGAAATTTAGTTTATCTTCTTTTCTATAGAAAAATATTAATATAAGAAATAAACTTGTTGAGAGTATTTGTTATCTTGATACAGAGAAAGGTCAATAGATTTTCTGGATATTGGTCCTGGATTTAGTTCTAGATTTTGAAAGTTTGACTCTTGGCTGTGGTTGCTGGTGAACGAGAATCACTAGCTGAAGAGAAATGGGGCTCCCAAAGCAGTTTATCACGTGCTTGCTGAATTCTGCTTTGTATAGCAGCATAAAGTGGACACAACTTTGTTTCTGACCTCTGTAAGTGTCCTTGGGATTGGAGATCTTCTTTGCAGTGTTATCACATACTTCACACCTCCTTCTGACTTGTCTGTAGGGCCCAAGACGGGATCTCACCCTTGAAAAGTAGCTTATGGTGCCTGGGAGTCTTTTACTACATCCCTTATTTCCTTCCCTTCTTTTATCTTTGCTCTCTCCTAAAGTACCAGACTGGGCAAAGGAAGCGATGGGCTGTTGAGTGGATGAGGTTGGCACACCTCAATCAGTTCTGCATCTGCTTAACCCATCCCTGGTTTAAGCTAGATCTGGACTTGTGGAGGAATTCTTCTCCCTACTGAGATAAGTGGAGACCTGCTCTGTATATATTTTTCACTTTCTATGTTGTGTGGGTTGTGACCCGTTTCTTAGGATTGACTGAACTATTCGACCTAACGCTTTTCCTGATGTTGATGGGGCCAGCAAGATGGTCTGCATTTCCCCTGCCCTTCTCTTGAGTCACATTGTAGTTCTGGCCTTTGGCCTCTTACTGTAGATTTTGGGATGGCTGTAGAACAGTTGTTTTCAAGATATTTTTTAATTTCTACACCTCTGGAAAAGTTTCGGAGAGGAGTGATAATTTAAATCTGTTGACAACAGCCTTGATCATCTTTTTTAAATTGTCTAGATAGGTCTGTGAACCACAGGTTGAAATCAGTGGTATAAGATTTAAGAACTAGTCCTTGGTGTTCACAGGAGTGATGTGTTCTTGACCCCTTGATTGTGTTTTCCTGTGATTGCAGAGCATTGGAGTCAATAACCCAGATGACCCTTCCAGCTTTGTCCCCTAGACGTGGAGCATAAATGTGCTCGGTCAATTGACCTCATGCTGTGTAGTTTCCTCAAAATGGTCTGTTAAATCTTTATTTGAAGTACTGAGGGTTTGTCTTATCATTAACCAACTACAAAGACACGGAAAATTGACTGAGGTTCTTGAATGACAAGCAGAAAGAACAACCTCCTTGAACTCGCCAGTCTCAGTTGTCTGTAGGGAAATGTAATGTGAAGGAGGAGAACCATAGGTCTTTGCAGGTGTAAGCTTTGGAGATGAGCATGGGAATTTGGGATGTTTGACAACTGTAAGCTCAGAGATTGGCCTGTTTGCCAATTGTGACTGTGCCACTGTCATAATGCAGAGTAGAAACCTTTAATAGCTGCACCACAGTAAACTAGTGGGCGATTATTTCATTTTCTGCTTATACCATTCATCAAAGCAGCCTGGGCTGGCAAGGCCTGGAACGTTGTCAAGGATTTTGCTGCTGTTAATGCAGCGTCCTACAGTGGGACCTCTCCTGTACAACAGTGCAGATGAGTTCTTCTAATATCATAGTCTATATTGTCACTAAGTCGACGAATCATAGGAGTTGTGTATTCCTGCTTTATTGGAACCGATTGCAGCAAATTCCTTGGAAGTTCTTCCTTCTGTGTATTGCATATAAACTTCAGAAGCTGATTCTGTTTGTTGCTGTTAATAGCGTACTTGTACCTATTTGATGATTTTGTAAAAACTAAGACCCTTTACTTCAAAAAAGCAATATAAATAATTTCTGTGAGGATGCTGAGGAACTTTTTTTTTTGGAAATGTGAATAAACCTCTCCAAGAAATTACTATATTGCGGTAACATTTTACTGCTCTAATTTATTAAGTTTATTAAATGCTTCTGTAGCCTTGTTCAATTCATAGGGAATTCAATTGAGGGCAGACTTTGCCCTTTGTTCAGGTCACTGGTTGAGAGAGTCCCTTGGGAGCCAGTCCTGAAGGGCAAAGGCGGCCCAGGAAGGCTGAGCGTTCTTCAAGAGGAAGCCTGAAAGGTGCAGGAGCGGCTGTCCCTGTGTGCTCTAAGGTGAATCATCGGGGAAGACAACTGGCCTGGCTGAGGAGGGAACTTTTACTGGGTCTCTGGAAAAAAAAAAAGGAGAGTTTTCCAGGTTTGGAAGAAGTGGCAGGTAACTCAAGAAGGGTACACGGATCTCACTAGGTCACGCAGAGAGAAAATTAGAAAGGCAAAAGCCCAGCTCAAAATAAATGTTGTGAGAGACAACAAAAATGTTTCTACAAATACATTGACAACAACAAGAGAGCCAAGGAGAATCTCCAGCTTTATCGAGTGCGGTAGGGGGAACATTGCCACCAATGTAAATACTGATCCAGTCGTAGGGATATCTATGGGTACAGGATGCAGGCTTTATCTCCTGTACCCTGCCATTTGTAGTGGAGTGTGGCAGACGTATAAGAATTTGCTTTGGGGTGTATTTCTTTTCTTCTTACCTTCCAAGTTAGCTTGGCTCTTCAGCCTCAGTGAGAGGGCACCTTATACAACAAAGCAATTAAACAGGTTTATTTTGTATGCTTATTCAGTCACTTGAAGTCTTTTGCAGGTATTTCTGAAATATGATACTTAATTCTTCCTCAGGCAGATCCTGCAAACAGGAGGAACTCTCAGATGCATGGACTTAAAGACAGGATAGCTCAAGGCACGCACAAAGCAGGCAGCTCTGGAGCAAGTGACTGGACGTTTAAGCGTAAGCTTTAGCTCCAGTGATAAGTTTGACTGGTGTGTGAGGTTTACCAGCATTGCTGCTGCCTCATGAGAAGGGTTGGGATTTGGGAAAGGCAGCCGTTGCTGGGGACAGGGAAGGAGTGTTTTTGAAGACATTTCTAAGACCAAGAACTGCAGTCTGATATATGGTATTTAGTGTAGGCAGAAAAATAAAGACTGTATTGGAGGAAGTTATTTGTTGAAAATTATGCAGTTGTCTCTAGAAGAAAGAGGCAATAAATCTGCTTGACTGTCTTCATTAAATCCAAAAGCGTCTGTTGCAACACTTGTTATGGTAACTGAAGTAGGTATTAAGTCTGACTGTAAAAGTTATTGAAAACATAGCTTTAAAAATTCATTGCCTGTTTTACTAGTGATTTGCAAATAATTCCTAAAAAGAGGCTTTAAAGGCTAGCAAGAGCTAGCCAAGCATGCAGCATGGGGGAATGAAAATGGGAGTCCCACAAGGGTCTTCCAGGCCCCCATGCCAGCCATGCAAACGGAGGTTGGTATCGCTTCTTAGGAATAGCCTTAAAATGTAAAAAGGGAAAGGGTCTACTTATTCCAAAACACCACACTGCATTTATTAATTTAATGTACTGTCAGAAAGTGAGTTTAGAAACAGAAATGGCCAGAGATACGGCAGTAGATGCTGTTAGTGGATGGTACAAAACATGCAGGAGATAAGACTTCTCAGCCTATAATTTTTAATACATAGAAATGGTTACATGTAGCACAGAATATATTCCGTTGTGGATTAAAGATCCATTATTATTTTTTAAACGCGTTCAGCAGCAGAATATGCGTGCAGTTCTCTGAAAAGGCATGTAAGCATCTTTGCTTCTTTATCATCCTTCTGAGGAAATGTAAAACAAAATGCAGACAAAATTAAGCTCTTAACAGTTTTTTAAAAAACTCATTCCATAAGATTTGAAATAGCTGTTGGAAAAAATATTTATGTCATCTTTGTTTTTCTGAAAGCTGACTGGAACAGTTTTTCTATCACAGACTTCTTACGAAAAAAAATATTCCTGCCTCGACATGTGTAATATTTGGTGACAGTGATTTTTTCAGTTACCTCTACCCACTGTCCCAAATAAAATCCAAGGAAAACCTTGCTGTCAGTGCAGATTCTTCTTGTGGTGAGGAGTACTTTTTTTGTCTGAAAACTGAGTAGCTGATCAGGCTTTTGCAGTGGCAGTTTGTAGGGAGAACCACTACCTTTTCTTACCCTCCAGAGTTCTCTTTGTTTCATGTCTTGAAAATGTTTGAGAGAAAGCCCTAACTAAAATAATCTCCAAGGAACTGATTATTCTTTTAGTGTGACTGGCTACCTGACAACAAAGCATCGTTCTACTTCAGAAGACTTAAAACCAAATGGAAAATATTTGACTTTAGGTAAAAGCTTTTGTGGGCTTTGCCTGCCCTAAGACAATCGTTGCTGGGTCCACCAGTGCCGTACACCCGGCTGGTGTCCCTGCTTCTGTGCCAGCACTCCCCGGGGAAGGAGAACAGAGCAGTTGGCTCTGCTGCCTGGGCAGCCGGCTGGGAGCGGAGGAGGCTCATCGCACTGCCTCTGGGCCAGTCATAACAGGTACCTAACAAACTGTCCTTGGGACTTTTTGGTGTAATAAGGGAGCAGGAATTTCGAGTTGCTCACGACTGATTGTCTGGTCTCTTTCTAGAGAATTGATACTGGAGTCTGTGTATGTGGGCAAAATTGCCTTTTAACATCAGCTAGGAAAGTACGAACAGAGACATAGAAAGTCCTGATAGTTAAAACTTGAACCAATTGATTGGCCTGCATTTGTCCCACTTCTGTGATATCCATATATATCTCTGTGTGTGTACATGTATACACATATATATACACACACATATATACATATACATACATATACAAACATATATATTTTTTTATATATGTGTATATGTACACATATATGTGTGTGTATATATATACACACACAGATATATATATAAAAATAGCTGCTCACCGTTATGCAGATTATGTACATAATAAGGGAACGCTTCCTTTTCTTCTTGGAATCCTTTTTCTCCATTCCCAGCAAATGATAGAGAAGGATGTTATTTTGTTATGATACGGTCACAGTTTTTAGTGCCAGTCTTTATTTTCTACTGTCTCTTATGAGATTTAGACCTGTTATTTTCGTGTAATTTCTTTTTTTTTTTTTTCTCACAAAGAGCTTCCTAAAATAAATGCCTTGTTTTATGCTAAAACCATCCCACATCGGAATTTCATTGCAAAATCCTTGCAGTTAGGCCAAGCTGGTGGCAGCCCCTGCAGAGCACTGAGCAGGAGGTTCCTGACCATTCTGGTCTCTCCCCTGTGTGCCCGGCTCTGCCAGGCTGGTGCTGTGCTCCAGGTGACCCAGCCACCAGCTCCCCTGCTGACACGTAGCCGTGTTTGCATTTGCGCTGAAACTCTTCAGTCAGGTACTTAAATAAACACCTCAATGTCTTTATTTCTCACAGAATATTGAATTCTCTGTTCAGTATTTCCTTTCATGAGAAAGGACTCTGCACAAGCTTTAACACTACTTGAATCCCATTAAGAATTGCTGTGATGTCTAATAACATGTGTCTTGTAACTTGCTATAAAGACAGTTCCTGATGATTTGGTGCAACAGAAAGAAGGCATATTTCAATTGAAAGTGCTTTTCTTCTTGCCATTTGTTCAGTGAAATGCCTCAGAAATAGTTATGATGCTTGGGCTTACCTTTGCAAACCTGTATTTTTTGATACTGAACATTTCCTGTTCAGAAATGACTAATTAGCTAGAGGCTTCGGATAAAATACAGAGGTGTTAAATATGGTGAGAATATCTAGGGAGGTTGCTGTGTACCTGTGCTGTGTGTTTCATTAGGGAACACTTTTTAAAGCATGGGAAATAGGCTACATTCTTAGCTCTAATGGGATGCCTCGGAGATGGAGCTGCTATGTGCTCCAGAGATGGCACTGTGGATTTCCCTTTCCAAACAGGCTGGAGAGGTAATGCTGCTTTGCCCAGATCCTTGGTGATGTGAAGAGCTTGGGACTGTGCATCTGACTTACAGCCCCTCAAAGCCTTCGTAACCAGGGGAAATCTTCCCAAGAGTCTCCATAAAGATACTTGAAAAGACAAGAAATCGCTGCTTGCACAGGGCCATAAGATCTCATAAAAAAGAAAAGGTTTGCAGAGTAAAGGATGTTTTTTCCTGTCATACAGCTGCTAATGACTGAAATTCGTGATAACCCCCAAACCATAGCCTATACACAGCAAAGCAGGAGGAGGACTTGGGTTAGACAAAGTTTTTAGCTTGATATAAACCTTCTTTGTGTTTTGTGTAATAGCTGTGTGTCACTGTGAAGGACTCTAAAAGGGCTTTTATCAAGAGGAATTTAGATGAATACTGAAAGGCAAGGCGATGCTAGTACTGACTTGTTTCACATGCAGTCTTTGTCATTTTAGCAGTGTTGAAGGGTCTTATAGCCTGAATGTTTCAAAGAGGCAGACAGGTACATGTAAATGCATTGATTATTCAGGGTGGTTGTAAGTGTGAGGCTTGTCAAGCAGAGTTTAAAAATCTTGGTCTTTATTTGAGGTAGGAAAAAAAGGCAGTCACTTTCCAGTAAATCTGTATTTTCTTAAACTGAAATATTTTAGTTATTCTAGGCCATTTTTCTATCTATCACAGTATAAATACTGATATGGTCACTCTGTAATAATATAATCTTTCTGCTCCACCTACTTGTGAGAAGAATTGTGAGAATTAATTAACAAGTCTTGATAAGAATATTCAGCAGCTCTTAAGTATTTTATTCAGAGATATCTTGCCTTCACTGCAAGAACCTGAAGTGCTTTTTTTTTCTATATTTGCATTAGAATAGAAGGTCAGGGAACCGCTGGCAGTGCTTGACCTGAGGTGGTGTTCAGGTGGTGGTGGTGGCTACAGAGTTTCTGAGGTTGCTTTTTCTACCGCCTTTCCCTTGATTTCCTTCAAAGGTTTTCTGAGCATAGCTGTCCCCCTTCCCTGCTGGTGTCGGACTTTGGATCTGGAAAAGAAGTTGATAGTAGGTCTTATGAATCACCAAATTAAACAGAAAACTGGCAAGGTCCTGTCAGTGATCCTGCCTGTGGCAGAGGGGTTGGAACTGGATGATCTTTAAGGTCCATTCCAACCCAAACCTTGCTATGATTCTATGATTCCAAAGCTGCAGCTGCGTGGCTCCATAGTCGCACCTGGTTTTGGTAGTATTGTTCAACTTCTAAGTTTTATGGAGAGCAATCGCTAATACTTAATTAGTTGATTAATCACAAAAAAAATCACTTTGGCGCATGCAGATCACCTTTACTTAAAATAACTCTCAGCTTTCCTATTTGCTATCCTTATTCTTACCATTTTTTTCCTAGCTTTTCTTCAGTTCCCTGTGATCATCTAGTGTTTAGCAGGTCTTTCCTCTTTGGAAAACTTCCTGAGTGCCAGAGGAGGCAGATTTTGCTTGGGAGGAATTGATACAATATTGGTAAAGTTCTGTTATTTTGTAAATCTTGAGAGTGGCAGTATCCTGTCACTTGATGGAAACTCCCTGCCAAGTCCACCAAGCCTTTCAGTTCTTTTCTGTCACCTTTCCCAGTCTTTCCTGTGGTTTTGCATTTGTCTTCAGAGAGCTATGTCAAGGCATGGCTTGTCCCTTGGTATCTGTCTGTATTTTTCTAAAGGGAAATAAATGAAGACTGTACTGTTTCTGTTTACCTTTTGGACTGATTGTCATTTGCTACATATCTTTGATAGCTGCCAGAATGCATTTCCAGCTTCCTCGAAGGCTGAGATTATCTCCCTTCAAATCTCATTATGTTCTGCAACTTTACTGCCCTAGGAAGCAAATATATATATTTTATTCATTAAGTTACCATGCTTTCCTTTACGTCTTTACATCCTTTCCCCCCCCTTCTCTTCTGTTTTCTCCCTTTTCTGAATGTGTGGATAACAGCATTTTCCAGAACACTTGCTTTGTATTCTGTAAGTCACTGCACCACAAACAAGTTCTCTTTTTGCAGGTATTGATGTCTTTTCTGCCCCTCTTGGTCAAGTCATCATACATTCCTGCGTCATAAAGTGCCTTCTTCAGGCTCATCTATTTCCTTCTGTACCATTCTGGACTTGATTTTTTTTTCTCCCTCATCTGTCCCTTTCCTTTTCTTTCTCTGCCTTTACTTTTGGACCTCACTTCTCTTCTGTTTCTTCTGCCAGTACAACCAGTGAGCCATGGTGCTTGTGATGTAGGTTGTCTGTGGCCTCAGTACTTTCAGAAAGCTTGCGTGAAAAGAAAAAGGTAGCAAAATCGCATATTGCTTAGAGGTGAGGGAGGCTGAAGTGCAAGGGGTCCTTGTGCCTGAAGAAAATTCTCGTGTTCCTCTCTCAGAAGCCTGAGGCATCTGTGAGAATGGAAACACTTTCCCCACACATTTCTATTTTTCCCACTTCCCTCTCTGACTGGATGCACATAAATGTGGTTATGCAGCAAGTAAAAGCAGGAGCCATTTAAACTGACTTGGACCGTCCAGTTTTCAAAAGCATCGCAGCTTTCCTAAAGCAGTTCTGCTTTCAGACTGTATATACCCTAGAATGCATATCTTCTCCCTTTCTATCTGGGCTGTGTTTCCTATTTACAGTGTAAGAACTGATACATCTCATCTTTTAAGATTCTTTTTCTTTGCCCTCTGTACATGAGCACAGCTGGAACTCTAAAGGAAACACTTCAAATGAGTGCTGAATTCTTATATTGTTTGCAGCAACAAACACTACAGTCACAAAAAGACTTCCATTATAGTCTCTGGCTTGGCTCTTTCCTCTCACCAGTGCCATGGATTCCCCTTTCATTTCTGCTATTCATCTTTAAACATCGTGTTATCTGCAGACACAATGGAGAGATGAGATCTTCAGAAATGTATGTTTTAACAATCCATTCTGCATGCTATTCAGGATGAGGTGGTGGATGCTTTGGAATCTGTCCTTCTGTAGGAAAACAGTGGCGTTTCAAATGAGCTTTCTTTTGGAGAAGTAAGGTAAGGCAGTGCCCTGTTTTCCAAAGGAGTAAGGAAAGTACTTCATGTTAACTTAGCTTTGTGGGTTTTGTAAGTAAAGATGAAATGCTCAGTTATTTTTTGGATGGAGGTGACTTGTATGTAATACATTGAATCAAAAAGCATGATGAGTGTTGGTTTTCACTAGGGCTGTACAGTGGTGAATATCAAACCTGCACAGTGCTGTCAGTTCAAAATCTGTCAGTCTCCAGTTTCCTCATGAACTGGCTCTTGACCAGGATAGGGAGGCATAGGTTTTTGGACTTTTTGAGATACATTCCCTTCCTTTAGCAAGTGTGGGATTTCACATACTTTAGAAAGGACACTTTTGGGCACAGTGATCAGTAAATACCTTCTCTGTGTGTTGGTGCCAAAAGGAGGAAAGCTTCAGCTTCACTTATTTCTCACCATTTGTCTCTGCATAATTTATTAAGTAGGACGGGTTTCTTTAGATGAGAGACCACAGTAGGTGCAAATACACCCTTCTTAACTGTGTACGTGGTAGTTGGTTGTCGATGAATTAACTCTGAGATGTGCATTTCACAGGACGCTGTGGTTCAACTCCTCTAACACACAAGCTCTGGTTCTCTGTATGCGTGAGACAAGTTTCCAACTTTATGTATTCCAGTGGCTTTAACACAGCTAATTTAGAGTCTTTGTTAGTAAAATTGCATGTTGATGTTCTCAATTTGGTTGAGGCTCTGGAGTTAAAGGTTTGTTGCCATGAAATGAGGGTTGCCTGCGAGGTCTGGAGAATAACAAGACCTGACCCGTGTGGGCATCGTCATGGAGCTGCGCTACAATATGTGAAATTCATGCCATGTTCTCCGAGTTTCTGAAGATGTGTGTTGTTTCTGAAGGAAACAGCTTATAGTATCGAGTAGATTTAACTGATCTGTGGAAAATTAGTATTGGGAGAGACTGTTTGTCCCCCTTCTCTGGTTTGATTCTCCTGAGTTTTCTGAGAGATGTGTCCTGCAATGCCATTACTATAAAATAATCCCTGCTCCTGAATGGTGCAAGTCTGGTGTGACACAGTAAGTACCAGGAGGATTACGATCTATCTTGTGCCTTCCCTGAGCGTGCTTCTTTGTATGTTTGTCTTGTTTGGGTTTGTTTTATAAATTTCAATGTCTGCTTTTTCTAATCTTTCTTTCCAGCAAAAAGAATTTATTCTTGTGTTTTTTGATGAAGGTAGAGATAGGATGCATGTAATAGGAGTTTGTTTTCAAATGCTTTTCATAGGCAGTGGTCTCCATCCTTTGCTTTTTTACAATTTAACTGAAATGCAATTAAAAAAAACTTCATGTCACTAGTAGTAAGGATAATCAAACAGGCACCCCCTTTAACCCATGCTACTTAGATCCTTTGGGTTTCCATCAGAGGTTCAAGATTTGGTCTTGGGCACAAAACAGAGCGACAGCTTCTGACTTTGTCTTTTTGAAATCTTGGCCTTAAATGACTGTGCTTTGAGTGGTGTTTTTTTGTAGGGTGCACAGTGCTGAACTTGCCTCTTCAATTTAATTATCTTTCATTGTTATAATTAGAAATACGGAAATGCATAACAATTCCACATAATGTCAGAGTACATGGCTATTGAAAACCAGCTTGTGCTGTTTGTGTGAGCTCTTAATTAGATCCTGGTAGCTTTTGTACTTGCCAAAAGCTCTTTTGGGGAGAAGGAGAAAACAGTCAAACTTAAGGTGAAATGCAATATTTTTCTTCACAGAAATAAATGATATTAAAAAGGTATTGCAACATTTCTTGCAAGGTCTTCACATAAAATATTTTGATTTTTTGCTTTAGGAAACGATGTCTTTCAGGGATGACACCTAACAGTTGTTTAGGTGGGTTCAGTTGTAAAGCTGTGGTTGGGAGGCTTCTGTACCTGTTGCCAACATTCTTGTATCCCCAGAAATTATGAACCAGTCTGTCCCAAATTTTGGCTCTAAAAATTCCTAGAATTAAAAGGGAAATCAAATGTTGTTGAAAGAATAAAAGTGTGAAATATGCCTTGCATTAAGTATTAGGTCTTTAAGAAGAGGAAAATCTGCTTCAAAACAGCATCTTCTTTTTTCCCAGTGTTCTGGTCCTGTAGTGGATTTTTTTCATTTTTTTTTTCTATTAAACCTAGCTTTAGTATAATTCTAAAAGCAGTAGCCGGTAAATAATCATGGGTAAATGAAATATCTCCACATATTTCTGTACATGCAGATAGCCTGACATTCTAATATTCCCTTTGGGGAGGGAAGACATTGTGAGAAATAAAGTCTACAAA
This sequence comes from Clamator glandarius, assembly GCA_033459285.1. NCBI lineage: Eukaryota > Metazoa > Chordata > Aves > Cuculiformes > Cuculidae > Clamator > Clamator glandarius. Next base: position 638,404 of record JAUNZM010000165.1, on the reverse strand, counting down.
TTATCTGTCATAAAAATGCATTATTTCTGGCAAAGCTACAAATGGGGTGCCTGTGTTGATGCATGCCCACAGTGTCATTAACCATGTTCCTTAATAACTATTAATTAGTTTCACTGGAGCTCTGGTAGTCCAGATTAATTGCAGCGGGAGGGCCAAGGGGAACTAAAACACTCCTTTATTTCACTGTTGTGAAGAACTGACTGCATTTATTGATAGGATTTGGTCATTCTAGAACTGCTTAAGTGCTGTTAGTTCCCTTGGATCTTTTTACCTGTCATGACTGAAATAACCCCTATTAACAGAATCTAAAGTTACGACTGAGTAGGAAGCGCTCTCCTCTGCCTTTGCGTGCCAGTATGCAACTTGCAGAACTACACACACATAGTATGCAGCTCATGTTATGAGGTATTCTTTCATCCAAGTATTTTTTTCATCCACTACCCTTTGTGGCAAACGTTGCAAACAAAATGAGGACAGAAAAGCAATGTGGTATTGGCCAATGCCCCAGTTAACACAAACCAGGGACAGGATGAGTGATAAGAATCTCTTCCTTTGCTCTTTGAACAAGTTTATCTTCTCATGAATCACAAGGGAGCTGCCATTCTCTATCAATCTGCTTGAGGACAACTGTTTTGGTAGAGCTGAATCTTCTTTATTTTATCAGTTTTAAGAACTAAAAACTTGTAATTTTTATATAGTTCTTCAATAACTGTCTCACAGGATTGGTTCTGTTGACCGAACTCAAAGAAGTACACCAGATGGATTAGCCATAATTGTTGTTTCTTTTGCAGGTTTTGTTGGGAAATTTCAGTATTTTCTCAAAGTTCATCTATTTCCAGTTATTGCCGAGCAGTCTCTCCACACAGGAATTAGCCTTATTAAAAGTTAATCTGTATCTTGAAGTTATTACCGAAAAGCAGTTCTTTTTCTCTCATGTTAGAATATTTCATTCTTTTAATCCATTTCTGAACGGTTATTTCTGGAGCCTTTGTTCTTCAAAATTTCTTCCAAGTGCTGTTAAAACTAGTACAGGAGTTTACTGTTGTGCAGTCGCTAAAGTCTCTGATAAATGGTGTGAGTGGCTTGAAGAGGGTGTCACACCATTTCAGCAGAAGAGAAAGGCTTGCCTGTGACTCCTTACTTGTCTACTGCATTTTCCAAATGTTTTTTGTTTTATATTCTAGTCAGTCTTTGGGTAAAATACATTTTAAGCTCTTTTTACTTCCACTCCCTATGAACCTCTCGCATCCTTTCTCTGAACAAGCATTTCCATGACCTCTGGCTCTTCATCAAATGCTCCATTGTTAATACAATGATATGTTTTAAACAGATATTTATCAGTAGTTTATCTCTGATAATAGTAGCAATAACATGTCAAGAACACAACAGTCATTGCTTGTTTCTTGAGGAAAGCAGTTTTATTCATTCATTTTGCAGTGTTCAAATCCCTGTACTGATTTTACTTCTAACTTCCACGTTGCCATCAATGTACTGGAAATGCATCGTTAAAGTTTGTGTTACTTATAGGTTTTTCGTGGGTTTTTTAAAATTAATTTTAATTAAGAATCGAGCAGAACTGGTTAATATGGTCAACTTGTAGTTGATGCAGGATTCCTGGAACCGAGTTACAAATATAAGTCTAAAATTTATCTGGTGCATTGGCTTAAATAAAGAAAGAGGTTATCATTTGATCTCAGGTTGCTGCAGATAAGAAGGAGACACTGTCTCATTCAGGGTCCTTTCTCTTTAGGAAGCAGGTAGCTTGGACTTCGCATAGATTCTGTGCAGGCTTCCAGCTGTAGTAAAGTGCTCTAAAGCATTTAACCCCTTGGTTTCTAATTTTTTGTTTTAAAGACTTAGAATCCGTATGCTTGAAGAATTTTTGAGCTGTTATTAAGGAGACTAAGTAAACGAAACTGAGAAATCCAGAGGGAATAGGATCTCCAGAATTACGTCAGTCTGTTTTTAGTGGCATTTGCCGATTGCCTTTAGAAGTCCTTGCTGCTTTCCATAGTGTTTTGTTCTCTGCAGTTTGTTTTTTGACTGATCTTTTCAGAGGCCACTGCTGGGAAGTGGAAAACTGCCAATATTTTTATGTATTGACTGAGATCTTTAGAGGTGGTTCAGAATGGAAGCGGAGGAGGGAAGAGGATGTGGTGTATGTTAATAAAATCAGAGGCACTTCTATTCTTTCAGAATATGTCCTTTCTGTACAGGAAGAATTAAAGGATACCAGCTGTCTGTGACAGAACGATATGCTCCTTCATAAAGGCAGTGGGCTTATTCATTGTGTTTTGGGAGACTGATGCTGCTGATAATTGAACTAAACATGAAGCCTTCTGTGTAAGTAGCTAGAGAATTGTCAGCTGTGACCATCCTTAGAAAGGTGACTGACCTAGGCAGCAGCACAATAGTGCTTGTAATGTTTCTGTATTTAATATGAAACATGCTCAGCTTAGTTTCTACTGTCTGTATAGGGATAAAAGTAAATATAATAATCTCTTCCTGTTGTGTTTTTTAGTTATACTAAAAGCACTGATCATACCTATTTTTCCATGTCGCAAAATAAGGCTGAGAATATTGTACACTTATAAATTGGTTACAAGTTTTTATTCTCTCCAAATGGATCACTTCTATGAGCAACAGAGCTTACTTTCTACTGTGGGCTGCAGCCTTCATTTACATATGACTTACTATTTCTAGACTTTATTTAATGATAGACTGATGAAATTTCAGCCTGGTATGCAGTATAACTGGGTGTTTGTGTTTTGTTTTTATAATAATAATGTTGGTCTTGTTCTTTCTCACTTTGAATTTTTATTTTTTCCCTTATATCTGAACGGGTGGTGTAGTTAAATAAACCAAAAAAACCCTCAGACCTCTGTTTTCCATTTTTTTTTCCAAGGAAGAGCTATCATGGTATCTAAATAGCTGATTGTCTCTGTGTATGAGATTTGGAACCATTCTGCTGCACCTTTTAGCTCAGACAGGATAAGATCTATTTTTTTCTCACTAGATCTATAATCCCAGAATTACTTTCAGCATAGATTGTTAATTGGATGAAATTATGCCTATATTAGATAATATAGTAGATTTTTATAAAATTGAGGGCAGGAATATGACCAAACTTAAACATATATCACTCAGACCCTTTTAAATTATCAATTAACTCTTGGCTTTAATACTATAAGAAGGATATAAATATGCAGTATAGTGATTAATCCTTGAGCTTTTCTCTGTTCTTATACAAGATTTTTTAAGTAAAGTTGCAGTTCTAATTCTTTGTACAAAAACAGTGTACATCTGTTGCTCAGAGTAGGCAGGATATTGAAATTCCAAATAGATAATTTTCTTCAGCCTTATGATAGACATTTAAACATTTTTGATGGTAAGGCGTGGGTATTGTATGGTGTTAATATTTATCATCATGTTTTATGAGGTACTCATTCCAATATTGCAATTTCTTTACTGATAGGCACTTGGAGATCAGAGAGGTGAACCCAGTCTTGGATGTGTTATCCAGCTGCAAGGATGTTTTAGAGGACAGTTTTCTACATGCAGATTTGTGGTTCTCAGTGTGTGCCTTTACCGCTATGTTTTACTGCTGTAGGTCAGCATTAAAAAGGAGAAAAAGGCAAAGGTGAAATTTCTCTTATACTGTGAAAATAAAATAATGTGGTGGCCGCATTTGAGTCTGCATTATTCTGTACCACCATCATAAAGGGAGAGACCTTATAGTATGCCTATGCAGACAACACCTAGTTTTTGCTCAAATGACGCTTAATGTGTCTAGTACGTCATTTAATCCCAACTCTTCCCAGTTTGTAATTCTGTTGTAGTCAGGAAAAAAAGCTCCTTGGCATATGGTGGTCCTACTGGGCAGCAAAAATGTACGACCTATTGAAAGAGCAACTTGCAGGTATATTGCTGTAAGAAAACAGAGTTGCTTTGTGGCAGAAGAGAAGCAGAAATAATGTACATCTGTTTGGGCTGTGCTTCAGCCTGGTGCATGAAACTGTGTACTTTATCAGTTGGAAGATGCGTCTCAGCAAGAGAACAGATGAAATTAGATATGGGCTGGCTTTTAACCAAACATTAAAATACGATAGAAAGCTGTAATGTTAATATTTTATTATATTTAATGTTGAAGGGAAGCTTTACAGCCTCACTAGTTTACTGATATATGTTGTGTAGCTGAGATTAACTTTATCTTGAGGTATGCCCATAAAGTCTACAGAGGGCCTAATGAACATTTAACCTGATCCTCAAAGCCATGTGTAACCTAATGCTTAAAACTGATGTTGAAGTAATTGGCTTTTTTGGCTGATGGACTTGATATGGATTTTCTTATTCTAGGAATTGAGTTTTTAATCTTATCTAGGATATTACTGAGAGATGCAATATGGATTTAGTGATGAGATTCATTAATAGGTTGCTGTCTACTATTAGGTTTAGTGTTGCTTATGTGTTACAAGACCGCTGAAACAATACACGTGCTTAGTATTGATGTAAATATGTGTGGATCTAAAAGCATCATTTTGCAGTGTTTCCTCCACACTGGGGCCATTTGTGCCGTGTTCAGACTTCATGTGTTCTTGTTGAAGGTAAGTGGTATTCAAAGAATGTTTTGTCCTTTCTCCAGAATTATATGCATGATTTTAAAAATGAGAACCAAGATCCTGGGATTTTCTCATTTTGCAGTCTGTGTGTGAAACATTTGACGTCTTCCTTGAGTTGTTTGCATTGGTGCAAAGCCTGTGTCACAACTGAAGGTTGCAGCCAGATAAGGAGCTGGAGTGACAGTTGCCGGCACTGCTCTGATTCTTGGAGGTCTGTTTTCACTCTTTTTACGCTTGTCACAGGCCAAGCTGTTTTGTCTGGCACTGTTCAGGGATGTCCAGATCACCTTTCCAAACACAGCACCTGGAGAATATTTAACCTTTGTTCTTTTATACCGTTCACGGGAGTAAGTCTTCTGGAAGATCTCATGTGAATGTAATGTAAGACTTTATGACTGTAGCTCTACTGTGATTACCTTGGTAAAAGAGGAGTTATAAGCCTCTAAGTTTTACTGAATTCCCTTGTTAACAGCCCCATACAGTATAATACAAGGCTTATTACACCTAAGGGAAAACTAATACAAATGATATTGTAGTATGCTATTAACAGGAGGGTGACAGTTTTACTTGCACTATTAGTTTCAGGTTAAAATCCTGGCTATAATTAACCCCTTATGTCTTTCCCCTGTAGCCATGTTATTTAACAAAGCTTCATTTGCAGTGACTCAGTTGCACGGCGTGTGCTCCTACACATGCAAAAACCACTGCGGTGATTCCCTTCTGCTGGAGGCTGGTCATGCTGTAGGGCAACGTACAGGATTAATTAGTCACTCTCTGAGTTTCTTACTGCTGTTGCAAATTTTAAACAGTAGGAGAGCGTGCGGTTCTGCATTCCCAGAGTTTGTTACTACCTTCTGCTTTGGATTCTATTTTTATGTAAATACTTATTGCTGGTTGCTTGGTTTGTTTGGTATAACATGGACACGTACAGGACAGTAAAATCTGTTTTTCAGGCGGAAGCAGAATTCTAGTAAAGTTGGATGAAACTGAACATTAGTCATGTTGTAGTTGGCATAGTCATAGTTGTTCTGTGTTCATATCTTATACCCACAGCTGTGTTGGGTTTGCGTGGCCATGTTCTGGTAGTGAGGCGGCTGCAAGGGTGCTTGCTGTGAGAAGCTGCTAGAAGCTTCCTCCATATCCAACACAGCCAGTGCTACCAGCTCTAAGATGGACTTGCTGCTGGCCAAAGCCAAGCCCATCAGTGACAGTGGTAGCACTTCTGGGATAATGTAGTTAAGAAGGGGGGAAAATAACTCTTCAGGCAACAGCGGCTGGAGAGGAGTGCGAATATGTGAGAGAAACAGTTCTGCAGACACCAAAGTCATTGAAGAAGGAGGGGGGAGGACAAGTTTCAGGTGCCAAAGCAGAGATTCTCCTGCAGCCTGTGGCACAGATCACAGAGAGGTAGGCTGCCCCCCTGCAGCCCATGGAGATCCATAGTGCAGCAGATATCCACCTGTAGCCCATGAACAGCCCCTTGCCAGAGCAGGTGGACGCACCCAGAGGGGTCTGTGATCCCATGGGAAGCCTGTGCTGGAGCAGGCTCCTGGCAGGACCTGTAACCAAGTGGAGAGACAAGACCATGCTGGAGCAAGTTTGGTGGCAAGACCTGTGACCCTGTGGGGGACCCACACTGGAGAAGTTTGTTCCTAAAGGACTGCAACCCATGGAAAAGACCCATGCTGGAGCAGTTCACGAAGAACTGCAGCCAGTGGTAAGGACTCACATTGGAGAAGTTAGTGGAGACCTGTCCTCTGTGGGAAGGACTCCACACTGGAGCAGGGGAAGAGTATGATGAGTCCTTCCTGTGAGGAGAAAGGAGCTGTAGAAACAATGTGTGATGTGCTGACCACAACCCTCATTCCCCATCCCCTTGTGCTGCTGCCCAGGAGGTAGAGACTTTGGGAGTGAAGTTGAGCCTGGGAAGAAGGGAGGGATGAGGGCAAGATGTTTTAAGTTTTAGTTTTTATTTTCTCATTACCCTACTCTGATTTTGACTGGTAATAAATTAATTTCCCCAAGTTTAGTTTGTTTTGCCCATGACAATAATTGGTGAGTGATCTCCCTGTCGTTATTTCAACCCACAAGCCTGTTGTATTTTCTTTCCCCTGTCCAGCTGATAAGGGGAGTGATAGAGTGGCTTAGGTAGGTACCTGGTGTCTAGCCAGGATCAATCCACCCCAACAGCACTCAGCTGTATCATCCAGCTGTGTCTCGCACTGGTGTAAAGTTGAGAAGGTGCCTCTGTCCTTCAGCCAAGCCAAGTGCTTCACCCCTTGCCTCACAGTGGTGATAGGCTAGAGAAAGGTAACCCTGCACACACAGTCCTGCCGACACCAGTGTGCAACAGGCGTGTGGCTGGATGCTTTGCTGAATTTCCACCAGGCTGATTTTTTTAGACATTGTAAAATAAAGATTGTGGCTGGATCTAACAAGTCGCTCCCTTGTAAGCATTAGCCAGGGGAGTTTGAAATGTTGCACAGTAAGTGCTCTTACTGGATTTTTGACAAAGGAAAAACAAAGATATGTGACTCAGCACCTTGCGGCTTATGTTGCTGGAAGTGAAATAGCCTGAATAATCTTTTAACTGCAGATCAATGTCTTAGTTCAAATGATGACTGCTTGTGTGGTGACTGTTAAACTAGTGAGAAACGTGCTGTAGGTCTCAGTGCGTTGTAAAACTTGATCCTTCGTGAGTCAAAGTCAGTCAGCGTTAAGAAAGCTAAGATTATTGAGTAGGAAGAGGAGAACGAATTAAAATAAGTGAATTGGATAAATAAGAAGCAAGTTTTACTGTTTTCCAACTTACTTCATAAATTCATAGAACACACAGTTGTATTACTATGTGCAGGGTAGAATATTTCTCTAGATGCTATTTTACATGTTTTTTCTTACATGTTGTGAACCATCCTGTGGATCAGATAGGTGGATAAATTAATGGGCATAGTAAGAATAATTCAAATTATTTCTATTTAAGATTTTTTTAATTGGTTAAGAAAGTGTACCTCCTACGAAAACTACTTATCTCTGCATGTCTATTTTCTAAATGATTTTAATAATAGTTTGGAGAGAACTCTGCTTCTTTTTGAAATTAAGGGAAATGGCTGAAATAAACAATTATTCACAAATTTGAGATATTGTCGAGGGAGCTGGTAAAGTGTAGCTATACACTTGAACTACATTTACTTGTCAGCTGTTCAGATTCTCCTGGTCAGAGGAGTCTAGGCAAAATCTAGGAGTATTTTACAACTAGTCTGTCTAGATTAAATGAAATACTTGCTCTCCCTTCTGCAGCAGTGGTACTACGATAAATATGCGTGGGATATTCCAGGACTTGTAATCTTTTTTCAGTCTAAAAGATTAAATCCTGTGTGGGGAATGGTGTACTTTAAATAAAGAGCAATTACAGCCTCTGCCATCTACTTTAGTCAGAAGGAATAATTGATTCCTTTTCTCCTAGTGTGAATCTAGCTATTCAGAATTATATTTTCTGAATGTTCATAATACAAAATTCTGAATTGTTTCATTGCTAAAGTTGAAAGATAACTGCACCACGGCTGCCTAGGAAAGGTCACAAAAGCTTGGATCACAAATTTCTTTTCATCTCTTTCCCAGTCGCTTTATGAAACCATATTCTGCCCAACATGGTACTAAATAAGACGGCTGCAGCAGGTGTCTTGGCTGAAATGAGAAATGTGACTCGGTTTCAAAACTCAGGTTTTTGGTCATCTCTACCCTGAAAGGCGATTACATCTCATAAACATTGAAGATGTGAACACTATGTACTGATGACTTACTCAGGCCTTGCTTGTGAAAAACCTAATCTCTTCTTGCTTGTGCAGTATTTATCCACGAGAGTAGATTTGCCTCTTTTAGAAAGATTTGCTGATGCTGTGTGACCTCTGAATTGGAATGAACATTTAAAAGTGTGTAAAAAGAAAAATCAAGGCAAAACAAACTTGAGAAATAGATGTTTTTTTTGTATGCAGTAAATTGCTGCATGGTTGATGGTGTTGTAAGGAGTTAGTGATGCAACTTGGGAGTTCTCTATTTGCCGATGATGTGTTCTTTGCATTGCGTAATTGTATTTTCATTATGTTCTGCTCCTATTTCATTTTAAGTAATATGATGGTCACTTTTATCACATTCTATGAAGAAAATTTGGTAAATACTCTTAGAATAACTTTTAAAGATTCATAATATAAAATTAGAATTAAACTAATACCCTGTGAGTTTGTACTGGAAAGGAGTGATGAAAATATAATTCTCTTTCTTTGGATAGTCCCTCTAAATCATAGAATCATTGAGGTTGGAAAAGACTGCTGAGATCATCAGGTCCTACTACTAGCCCATCACCTCTGTGCCTACTAAACCATGTTCCAAAGGGCCACAGCTACACAGTTTTTGAACACCACAGGGATGGGGACTCCACCACTTCTCTGGGCAGCCTGTTTCAATGCTTCACCACTGTTTCAGTAAAGAAACTTTTCGTGATATCCAATCTAAATCTTCCTTGGTGCAACTTGAGGCCATATCTTCTCATGCTATCGCTTGTTACTTGGGAGAACTAATAACTTGGTTTCATCTGTAAACTCACTGAGGGTACACTCTCAATCCCCTCATCCAGATCATTGATAAAGGTGTTATACAGAACCGACCCCAGCATGGAGCACCAGGGAACGCTGCGTGTGACCGGCTGCCAACTGGATTTAACTCTGTTCACCAAAACTCACTAGGCTCAGCCATCCAGCCAGTCTTTTATACCTGCTGAGGTAAATACAGAGGTATGGAGTTTGTAACAGAACCAGATTCCTGTTGAAAAGAGCATTTCTGCACAGTTTCAATGCCACGAGTACTTCTTTCCTTCTCAATATTTAATACAAAATCTTTTCTTTTTTTTTTTTTATAGTTAATGTATAATTGAATAAACAAACTTTCCCATTTTGCTGCCACTTCCATTTGTGTACCTTTGTCACTATTCAGCAGGCTGTTCTTTTGGGATACTGTCTGTGTATTTTTCCAAAGAGCAGCATTTCTTAGTTTTTCTTTCTGTAATTTTACTTGTACTGCCAGCATCGCTGCCTGTAAAGCTTGACTGTAAGTAGCTGTAATCACCTGCCGTGAAACAGAAGTCTCTGAAACAGGAAGATCAAATTCGGCTTATGGAATGTTCGTATGAGTCACAGACCGGAGTTCTTAGAGGGAAGTGAGAAACACTTTTACCTCTGCCACTTAGTGGTCCTGCAGTCTCTGTGTCTCTACTTCTGTTGCCACAGTGGGAGGAATGCTTCAAGAACAGCCTTGGCTGACCAAACCCATGGGTGGAGGTGGGTGTTCCCTTTTCAGTGAGTTTCTTTTTTTTGTTTTTGTTGTTTTCTGAGAAGTTACAGGAGATGCGTTTACCTTCAGAAAGGTCCACAACGTGCATTCCCACATCAGTAAAAAGCCGCAAATTCTAATACACTGTCAGAACTACACACTTTGAAGTGTGTTGACCAGTTTGAAGAAAACAAGATTTCTTGCAAAGGAAAGTAGACACATATCATCAGGTGGTTTTCTTCTAAATTTTGTTGGAAATCCAAACTGGCAGCTTCTGGCTGCAGTCTGTGGACACAGCAGGTTAGAAAGGTCCTTATCCTGTCCTTGTGTAAGCTTGCTTTTGTTAAGACTTTCAAGATTATGATAGGAAAATATTTCTATTTCTTATAAATTAAAAAGGGTAGAACGGTATTTTGTAAGATAACATCTACAGTGTAATTTACTCAGATGCTGAAAGCATGAAACTGTAAATTTAGTTTAGTCACCATGCAAGAAATACAGTAGGTTGGAAGAATCCACATTGTGCTTTATCCTCATGAAACATGTAAAGTGGTTTTTGTCCCCTTCTGTTCAACAAGCGTGAGAGTTGCAGTATGTCCTAGTTGCTTAGAATTACACTATTTGAGCTTTTCTTTCTTGTTTTATTCCTATCAGATGTCAAGCCTACTAAATGCAGTCATGCATCTAGGGATAATAAAACACGAAAATGTGTTTGTTGTTTTTCACATGTGTGTATGCTGTATTGGCTCTGATGGCCATAAATCTCCAAGACAGCCAACTACTGTCTGCTCATTTGTGAACTGACTGTCTTATGCAGTGTAACAGTTCTGGAAATAAACATTGTATACACGCAAAGCATGTTTATTTTTTCTGACATGGCATTTACTGTGAAAGTTTAAAACTTTTATTAATTAGATTTTTCTTTTTTTTCAATTTCTTTGGGGGGAAATAATCTAAAAATAAATTATTGCAGGGCTTATTTAAGCTTTTACAGGTACTAATTCATTATTGGATACATTTAAGTGACTGATACAGTTTTAATCCTGCTAAGCTTGTAATAGATTTTCATTAGCACTGACCATTTTCTTCTGGATGGAGGGGTGTCTGGGTTACAGAAGAATTATCAAACACTGTTATAAAGGGGGAGGAGAGATGCCTGTGATAATATAAAGTACTGTAATGAAAAGCAGACAGTGTTTTAGTGGCATCTGACTGTTCAGTTACAATGATAGTTTTCATGTCTGCTGCAGTGCAGTGTCTTATAGACGATAAGCATTGAAAGTGGGTTTTTGATAGACTAAATAAACTCTCAGAATCCATACTCCATAAGCATGGATTCCATTAAACTAAACATTCACTTTATTCATACTAATGACTTTCTTTATGCTCTGGAGAGTCTGAAAATAAGAAAAAAAAACTGGTGGGATTTCTGATGTTTACTGATACTGGGATGGCAGGAGCCCCTCTGAGTGAACTCTGACTTCTTTGGAACAGCACATTGTTAGTGATCAAAACTGTAAGATTAAGTCTGCAAAAGATTGGCTTTATGTAATAAAAAGGTGTCAAGCTACTTGGCCTGGAGTTAAGAGAATTAAATTCATTAAAGCAGTGTAATCAAGTCTCCAGTGAGTACAAGCGCTCCCTGATCAATATAGCCGGTGCTTCTCCTGGCCCCAGAGCCAAGGGGCTGAGCTTCTCCTGACTGACTGAAGTGTGGTATTAGTCAAGAGTTTGTGTTTGCAGTAAGGCCCTTTACCAAATGGGAAAATACCTTTGTCTAAATGAGACTTGGAGAATTTCAGCGTTGCCCCAGTCAGAAGTAAGGTGCAAGTGCCTTGAATGGTCCGCTGTGGCTGGCAATCCAGGGAACTGAGGCTTATACCAGGTATTCTAGAGTTTTACATTTCATTTGTAATGCTTTCAGGAATAATTTACTAAAAAACTTTATTGACTGGTTGTCTGAGACCATCTGAAGCCTGACAGTCTGTGTGTGGTAGGGAGGTATGTGTGATAGGTGCAGCTGGAGATCTTCATGCTGTTTTCATACAGAGAATCTGACTATTAGACTGATGATGCAAAATGCTGCCGTTACTGAGCAACCCCTTGCAGTGGCAATTGTAAAAGACGTATCCCAATTCATGGAGTGAATCAGAGCCCTTGAAAGGGACATGGAGTGAACTAAGGGAATGATCTTGTAGGAAGTTATTGCCTGAAAAAGATCTGTCATAGCCTTGCACCATGTCAAAAAAGTCTAAAATTAGACAGAACAATGTTAATAGTAAAAGTCAGGGACAACAAGAGGTACATAGGTTTTTATTGTTAATGTGAACAGGCTTAGAGGCTTGAGTATAAACAGAAAGCTTTATATGCCAGTTAGCTGCTGAATTAAGTAAGTTAATAAATAAGATTACCATGGAAGTGGCAATACATCTGAGAAGTCGGTAAAGATAAGCAACAGGAGGATTTTTTATTTGGTGTCTTTGTGTTGGAGTAATTAGTAGGTTGGTTGATAGTTTTGACCAAGGAATGTGAGAGTGGGAATGAGATTCCCCCCCCCGCCCCCCCACCCCAAGTGATGACTGCTCTGGTTCTTGAAGAGCCCGAGGTTCATATTAGAGCAGGCCAGTTCAATTGCTCTGAACAAATATGAATTAAAGACCTATCACCACTGTACTTTTATTGTTCTTGTAGCTAGGGGCGAGTACAATAGTCTCTCTTAGCTCAGTCAACTGTACAGAATGGTGCTTGTTTTAAATTGCTCGAGTTCAGAGACTCTTCAGAAGTGTGTAGGTACTTGCTCTCTAAATATTTCAACATTTCCCATTTTGTACTTAAATCGGAAGTCATTTTTTAAAGAACTTGTGCCTCTCTTTCCGGATGCAGTAAGAAAAATAATAGTGAAGAATGACTAGAAGTATCATTTAAATGAGCTCTGGGAGGCAGTAACTTGTGACATTTAATCCCAGTAGTAAAACTAATCCTTCTGTGGCATTGACTTCTAGGATTCTTCTAATCTTATTACTACAAAATTATTTTTATTGCTAACTGTCAGGCACCTATCTTCAAGCTTTAGCACTTAATCCCCATGCCTCATTGGACCCATTGTACAGACGCAAGTGCATTTTTTTCTGCATTCCACCATGAGTGTGCTGGGAGTGTTGTGGCTTGGATTCAGGAAGACCACCAAAGTCTTTGGTCTGTTGTGTTTATGACCTGAGCTACATGTATGTGCACATTAACTAGATGCACGTGTTCTGTCCTAGGTAAGGATTATTTGGGATGAGAATTGAAGGGCTAAATAAAACTGACTTTAAGTTTAGTTCCAATCAAATGCTAGTTCTAATGTATCCTCACAGTAATTAACAAAGAGTTATCTCAGACTTATTCTTTTAAAACTATTTGCGAGGTTAAATGACCAGTTGATTCAAGAGACTGGGTGTCTTTATCAGACTATTCCTTACGAATGGACTGTGGAGATAAATGTTAATTAAATACAAATCCTTTTCTCGGTTGTGCAGAAACAGCCCTACTACTGCTCCCTCTCCTAATCTTGTTATAACAGTCCCCTGATAGGTCTCATTAGAGTGTCTTGTTAGCTGATACAGAGTCTGTTTTGCAGTGAACAGACAGAAGAGTTAATCTTAGTCAGTTGTAATGTGCCTCAGCTGCTAAAGGCTTTTTTTTCCTCTTAGTTTATTCACTTTTGTTTCCTCTCATCTTCTAGTTCCTTTTATTCTGTTGCCCAAAACAATAGACGTGTGAAACCTGTAATTTATTTACTTTGATTAGTTTTTATTTAATCTGTCACACTTTATTGAATTTAATTACTTTTAAATCATTAACTTAAACTGAACAATGTGAGAGGGGACAGAAAAGCCTTGAGTGTCTTGTACAGTGTGGTTGGGATGTGCCGTGAGCCAGTCAGTTCCTGAGTTGCTATACTAAAGGAACTTGTTTGGACATAGAGCTTTAGTCAAGGATACATGCTGTTTTTCAGGAGCATTTATGGAAATACTGCCTCTTATAATTGCATGTGGGATCTTTTCTGTTTCTTGCTCTGTGACTTTCCCTGACAGTCAGTGGCAGATCTGACTCTACGTAACCTGAGAGCTCCAAAAGATGAAGGGCTCTTGAAAAACTGACTGTAACAAAGAGCACTTGGATAAAGTAATTTCAGTATTTAAAGTTGGCCATGACTGAGTTAGGCGAGTTCACTTGATGGCCTGTGGAAGGTGAATTTATGTAGAAATAGTACATTTTGTATGGCAGTGTTGTTAACAGGAGAGTGATGAATTCCTAACCATCAAAAACTCAAGATTATTGCTCTGGTACCTAGCAAACTGCTCAGAGTTGTTGCTGAACTATTGCTTATATAGTGCTATTCATGTGTGATATTTCTTTAAAGAGGTGCCACTGGCCACTGAAACTTAAAACTGGCAGATGTGGTGAGGTGCAAAATCAGGGAAGAAAACTAGTAAAACCCCTGGAACCTCTTGACTGAATGCAGTCATCTGGTATTGCTTGGTTCGGTCTTTCCTCCTGTTTCTTACAACGCTATGTCATGTGAACTGTGGGCAAGGTTTTCCTATATTTTATATAATGATTTAAATATTTATTTTCCAGAATGACATCAATAGCAAGAGGAAAAAAGTATTTTGTTGCCTGTTTTCTCAAAGAGTTTATGTATCTTTGTCATGTTTTCTTGATGAAAGCTTGAAAAGAAAAGGTATACAGAAGAGTTTTCTTAGAGTTTAAAAATATACTAAAGCTAATGATTGGAGTTTTTTTAAAAAAATCTTTGATTGTTGAAATTGAGTCCTCATTGCAAATCATCACCTTCACTTTTTGTGAAGGACATCTGGTGTATTGTCTGTTTACTGTCCCACTGGAGATCAATAGAGTTTTTGACTCTGCAAAACGATACCATCACCCTTCAGGTAATAAGTACTTCACATGCTCCTGTTTCTCAAAAATGATTGTAGCCAACATACCTGCTGTTGCAGAGCGCTTTTCTCTCTCGTACTAACTCTCAGCTTTTCCTTCTGCCAATGTATCTCTTTGCTTTTGAGCCTTAACTTGGTTAAAAATTGTGAGGAGTCAGTCTGGGGATTTTTCTCTTCCTTTGCAGAAATCTTTTGTTGAAGTGAATGTATGTGAAGAAGCCAAATCGATCGTCTCCACAAAAGGCAGATACCAATGTGGTGTGCAGCAACAGATGCACAAGACATCTGTCCTGGCTTCCAATTCTCCTTCCTTTTTTTTAAAATGTAGTTTTAGTCTCCCATCTCACATGCTCAGTATTATGTACATGACAAATCCCCAGCTAGAAGTAGCTCGCTGAGGAGGAATATAGGTGGAAAAAGCCAATACCACTCTTTAGTTGACACCATTGTTATTCACTTGTGCATGGACACTGTTATATTCCATTTGGAGCTCCTGTTCTAAGCTTTCTACTACAGCATTTGTAAATACGTACGTGATAGTGGCTCACTGTTCAAAGAGGGAAGGATGAGAGTATCTTTGGAGAGCAGCATTGGGAGTCTTTGCCAAGTAGCTTTATGTTTTAAGGAGCAAAGGGTGATTGCTTGGCAGATGAAAAGTGGGTGGGCTGATTCAAGAGTGGGTGCTGGCATGAAAGAAGGAATAAAACTGTGATTAAGTACAGGAAACAAGTGTGCAGGTAGGAGGGATGAGGGAACTGTTTACTCAGCGACCTAACAGCCTTTTCAACTCCAGTATAACAGAATCACAATGATCTTGGTGATTTTTGCTTAATTGGTGAACAGCCTCAAGTTTACCGTCCATGGCTTTTTAAAATTCAAAACGCCTATAGGTTTGATGAAACTTGTGGAATGTTAAAAGCCATGTCTGGCTACACTGGAGCAAGTTGTGGCTTTTAGCATGAATTACCATGTATGCTTTAATTTGAATTAGGAATGTTCATCTAAGTTTTTTATGAGTAGGACTAAGTGGTCAACTATTTTTGTTTCTTTTAAATCTGAGTTCAAACCAGGCCTTTTTCAGAATAAATCTTTCTGTTTGTTTGTTTTGTTCATGCTTTGTGAATGCGTAAAAGGAATTGTAAATTCTTCTTTGGGGCATATACTTTGGTTCTTTTTAGCATGTCCACTTCTCAGAGGTCCAAATTCAGCAATATATTGTACAAAAGAGCACCTGGAGAAATGTGCCTGAACGATAGCTGCTTTTTTTTCTGTGTAGTGTAATAAGACCAATTTCATGTCTTTGTCCTGAAAGATGAAAAGTGTTGATCTTCAAAGATGTCAGGATACATTTGAACAGCAGCTCTTCCAGATTCCTCCTCAGAGGATGGGGGTAGTATGGGCTTGTAGTATGAAAATGGTTCTCATTTCCTTAATGAGCAAACTCCTGTGGATATTCTGGTTATGGACATATTATAGATTGTTCTATGGGAAATAAATGTTTTCCTCAAGGCCATATTGGACTTTTAACACACATCTGCTACTTTACCAACAGCCTCCCACATACTGCCACAAAATTATAACTTGCACATTTTGGTTTTGGAAGCAAATGTTTCCTATAGGCCTTAACTTCTACCTTGGAGTCTCCAAAGACAGTTATAAAACGTTTGCATAATTAATGTTTTTATGGGATACAGCTTTTATTTATTTAAATGATACTGAATGTAATAATATCCAGGTGTCTTAAACTCCTAGTGATGGTAACGATGGAGAATTCACAAGTATTGTAGGCTGGATCATCCAGAAGAGACTTGTCTCTTGCAGGAGTGTGGTGAGCAGCCCCTGCTGCAGCTGAAAATACTTGCATGAAGAGTGAGCATCTGACTACCTGTGTTCCAGAGAGCTAGAGAGAGTTTGGCATCTCTTGTAGACATAGGCAGGAAAATATCCTTAATCTCACGTTGTAGAAGTTCTGTCATTAAATCAAATGGTACTTTCACAGTTAGCTAAGCCTCCATAAAATGCGAGTGGCTAAGCTTTCAAAAAAACATTTCTGTCAGTTTTTAGGACCTCTGGGTTAGGAGCAGAAGAGTGCCGTAGGTGTATGTATTGATAGATACTCCATAACTTAAGAAAGTAACACTTGAAAATCTCTCCCCTGCATTGTTTGCCTGATTAAGTGCTGAATTCTACACCTCACCCTGGCATTATAACTGACAACGGCAGCAACAAAAAACGAGACAAAAACTGTTTATGCTTTCCCATCATTGCCAAGAGAGAGTAAAGAGGAAAGACACAGTTTTTGGCAAGCTTGTGATTGTGTTGGTACAGTACTAAATGGCACAATGCAGAGCCTGTGCCTTCTAGTGCCTTCGAGATCAACTTCTCCTGTCTGAGTCTGATCTAACTCCATCTAGATACAATGGAGTGACTCCTAATATCCTCTGATTTTGTGGGAGCTGTTTTATGATTTACCTCATAAGTATTATTGCTGGTTACATGGAGAGTAACTTTAAGCTGTGTGTTGCGTGAAGCCAAAGAACTGTCTTGGCCTCCACAGTTATCCAGAACTTAAATTATTGTAGCGAAGTCTGGAGTCTGGCTGGACAGTCTGCAGTGCGGTCAAAGAGGCTAAAAGAGAAAGGTGTTCGTTTTTAAGCTTCAGTGATGAATAGGTCCAAGGATTTTTACTGCCTGCTTAATAGAAGTGCTTCCATTTGAAGAAGGAGAGGGATTCTTATTGCAAATGCTTTTATTCTAAGAGGTGCTAAATTGTCTGTTCTGGTCCTGTTCTTGCAAGCATATTAAAAAGTAAAATAAAAACATGTGCTAAATAGCTTGAAATTTCAAAGAGAGGTAGGAAGAGATATTTGCTTTGGTGAACAGATTTTTTACTTATTTATCAGTTTCTTTTTTTGTTGTGCATTTATTCACCCATGGGTCTATTTCATTTCTTTTCTTGTGATTTTATTTTTTTCTTGGTTGTTTTTCTGTGAATTTTAATTTATAGTGTTGCATTTACAAAATGAGTGTAATTGCATCTAATTATATGTCATCTCCCCAGTGAAACTTGTAATTACAGAATTATGATGTATAATGTCATTCATGTTAAATTTAGTGGGTGAAAATATAAATGAAGACCAAGGCAAATACATTTAAAAATAAAATTATATTGAATGTAAAAAAAACACTCTGCAAGCAGAAATAATTCAATTTGAACAGCTGAATCTCTTCTACCTGGACAAGTTGGACAGGTTCTTATTTCAATAGTTTTTACTCTTTTTTCTTCTTTTTTTTTTGATCTTGGGAAAATTTTGTTCAGTTTTGGGGTTTTTTTGTTTTTTTGTTTTTTTTTCCCCGATAGCTTTTTACTTTTTAAAATTCAGAGACTAAATTTTGGGATTTATTTCCCTGGCCAATAGTTATGCAATGTTTTGTCTAAGCATTTCACTTATCATGTGCAATGAGGGTTAAACCAGAGAATTAAAAAGCTGCAAACTGTGTGAGGAGTACAGGAATAGATACAGATTAAAGGAGAAGATATTTGTATCTTGAAATCGTCTACATTTTAAGGAGAAGTAGGGCTTTAGCAGTAGTAAATATTTAATCAACAAACCCAAACTTCTCTTTAAAACCAGAAATTGCTGCCTTCATTACCCAATTGTATGAAAGCTGCAATCAAAGGCACAGATAGTAGTTTTGGAAGATGATTTTACTGTTGTGAACACATCATTAATTTTATAACTGGGAACCCACTAAAAGATTAAAACTTGCCAGCCCTGGTAGCAGCCAGATACATGGACATGTGGCAGCTATGGGCTGTGACAGAGATGCTTGAATATACCTCTTTGTGTCCTGGCACCATCTGATTTTCATCCCAAGGAGGTGAAGGACAGAGCTGAGTGACTCAGTGAGTTACTTAGGGCTGAAGGCTGAACGTCTGGCTGAAACGAACGTCTCTTGGCAGACTTATAGACTCTTCAACATGCTGTGGGATCCTGATGTGCTTGTGCAGCAGGAGAAGTGTTTGGGTGAGCAACTGTACAAAAATCTGCATCTCATCTGTATGTGGGGAGCCCAGAACATGCACTGCTTTGTGCGATGTTGCAGGACTTCAGATAATCTTAGTAAAGAGACCCTGAAAATTCTGGTTAGGAATCTGTGAAGAGAAATGAGGTAACCTTTTCCGGTTCGTCTTGGGCATCTCCATCTACGATGAGAGGAAATGTCCTCAAGTTGTTCTAGGAGAGGTTTAGACTTTCTTTACTGAAAGGGTAGTCAAACATTGGAAGAGGCTGCTCAGGGAAGTGTCACTTTGCTGATAATGTTCAAAAACTGTATAGCTTTGACACTTTGGATCGTGGTTTAGTGGGCACGGTGTTATTGGGCTGAAGGTTGGACTTGATGACCTTAGAGGTCTTTTCCAACCTTAATGATTCTATGAATCTATGTTCCAAATGCTTATGAGTGATCTCTTGATTATCCTGGTGCCTCATATTTATATTGTTCTGGTAGGATTTGAGCTTGGTAGGAGTGAGAAGGGAGACAGGCCTTTTTGTAATAGAAAATATTCAGAGCAGGCTTTCCTGAGGTCTTGAGAACAAAGTGCAGTAGGCGAGAGATGGGAAAATCCTGACTTTTGGCACACGAGGGTGAAAACCCCAAAAGGTTCTAACTGTCCTGTGTTGGTAGCTAATCCTTTCAGAAAGCGGCGACAGTTGCTCGCAGTCTTCTCAAGGAAGCTGATCTGGCCCAGTTCCACCTTCAAACAACTCCTCTTCTATTGCCTCCTGAGAGCCTCTTTTGCCTCATCAGTGCAAGGTCAACGTTTGACCTTGCAGTGAGTTATCTTGTGACAGATAATTCTGTTCACAGTGCATTCTTTCTGCAGTACAGCCTTGTCAATAGCCTCCTCTCTGAAAAAAATGCTTCCCGGGATTCATTTTGCAATCACCACCCTATTTATAAATGGGCTTTTTCAGGCAGATGATGGCTGAGCTGAATTCCACCACAGTCAGACTGCATCACTTGGAACATGAAAGGGACTTTCCTCGATAGGCTGGGTTTCTTGACTTGTTTATTAAAATACAAGAATGCAAGGCTGTACTCCACTTCCCCTCACAACTTCTTTATGCCCTTCCCCTCTTCTCCTTTGCAGTCATTCGCAGGAGCGGGCTCCTTTACATCACTGCTAGCGGCACACATTTCCCAACAGTACAAATAAAATAAAACCACTGAGCATAGCAGAACCAGAGGCATGATTAAATATATTATGAACTACCAAGAATAGGAGGAACGTGCCATGAAGGCGTCGTCTATCACAATGTATGTGGGGGGAAGGAATCTGTCAACTTATTCTATATTAATGCCGTAATAAATTGGTGCTTACTTACACATGTGTATGCATATAGCTTTTTAGTCTCAGTGGCTTTGTAAATAGACAGGAGAACAGCTAAATGCCTGTGAAGACCTCTCAAGCTATTACTCTGAAGCTAGCAAATTCTTGGCTCAAAGTAGCTTTCTTGCAAGTGAAATCAGAGAGCTGTTTATGTTTGACTGAAATACCATAACGGAGAGTAAATGAATGACACATTTAATTACATCTGTGGAATTAAATAAAACACATTGCTAGAACATATGCGTAAGGACTGCAGCAGAGAGTTTTATTTTCTGAGAAATTAATTGGTTTATTTATTATTCATCAACTAAAATCACACAAAATGGTATTTGATGTATCTAAGTTCTTTGTCTTTAGCATATTTTCTTTTCCTGAAACAAGATTTGTTGAAAGAGCACTTGGCTGTTGATGTTTGTGGGAGATATTTTCTGAGCAGCGCTTAGATATTAGTGGCTGTTCATTTCCCACTTCTTAAGTTTTTGGTAAAAAACCCCATATTTTAATACAAGGTAGAACGCGTGCTGTTTAGAAAAAAAAAATATTTCATAGTGTGGGACAAACTATCCATTCAATAAATGGAAACATTGATCATAGTTTCCTGGAAGTGTTAAGTGATCTGACTGAATGGTGCACAGGATAAGTAGGGATCCACCACTGAATACGTGTGTGCATAGTTAAAATGTCTGTTTTGGAGTGTACTTATCCATTATAAATGGGGGATCTGGGGTCAGTTTCCTTACCACCATCTCTGAGCAAGATATAATGGGAAAGCGCTAGTAGCAAGAGAGCAATTTATGCTTTGCAAGCATTTGTCGATGTGGTGTCCCATACATCAGCCCCGAGCCAAAGGCGTCAGAGCAGTTGGGTCTGCCCAGGGTCTCTTGGAAGCAAGTGGGTGAAGGGTGGAAGGTGACCTCCCTCTTCTGGGGGATGTTTGGGATTCCCTTTGGGATTCCCTTTTGCTGACTCTTAGGTTCTTTACTCCATGTGGCAGGAACGCTAAAGATGCTTCTGGATAAAGGCAGAAAGGCAAACATTACTGTGTCTGTGAATACTGGGAAGGGGATAAAGTCCCTTTGGAGGAAGAGGAGGAATCATAGAATCATAGGTTGGGAAAGACCTTTGAGATGATCAACTCCAACTGTACCTGTCCACTACTAAATTATATCCCCAAGCAATTCATCTACCTACCTTTTAAACCCCTCCAGGGATGGTCATTCAACGACCTCCCCGGGCAGCGTCTGCCAGTGCTCAATTACCCTTTCTGTGAAGAGGTTTTTCCTAATGTCCAATCTAAACTTCCCCTGACGCAGCTTAAGGCCATTCCCTCTTGTCCTGTCCCCTGTCACTTGGGAGAAGAGACCAACACCCACCTCTCTCTCCAACCTCCTTTTAGGTAGATGTAGAGAGCTGTAAGGTCTCGCTTCAGAAGGCTGAGGTTGCACTGAGATGTCGTGTTACCCTTTTTGAAGCTTGATGCACGAAGAGCGCAAACCGTTGCTGAGAACCACTGAGAAGCAAGGCGGACTCGAACAATCTGAGAGGTGTCGCAGAGCAGAGGAAAGGCCTTAAGGCAATGGTAAAATACTCCCTGTCGTCCTCACTGAACCCTGGCATTCCTGACATGATGCATTGCGGACCTTCTGCTTCCCTGTCACAGTAGGAGTGGAAACTGTGTCTTGGAAAGGCACAAGGCAGGATCGGTGTTGACTGCAGAAACACAAATAAAGTTATTTCAGTTCCAAAGCTGCTTAACTGCAGAAGGAGGAATCAGAGGAGGAAAATATTAAGGCTTACTCTTTTCTCTTCTTGTCTATTCTTCCCCTCTTTTCCTGTAATCCACTGTATCCTAGCAGGCAGACTGCAGGTAAAACACAGCAGAATCACAGCTCCAGAGGGAAAAGTAAGATACGGCCATTTAAATACCAGGGATATATTCTGGTTAAGTAATGCTTAGTCAGGTGGTAGAAACAATGTAAGTAGGTAAGCTGTTTATGATTTGATGTTAACTACCACTGCTAATGGTTGAATTTATCCATAGTGCCTGTTTTGGGACAATGTATCTCATCCATAGACTGCAAATGGAAAAGTAAATAAATATTTTTTTAACCTGTGTTATCAGTTGCTTTATAAACTCAAAAATTTTTTATTAAAACTACTTCATTTATACTTCTTATTATTAAAAGTGAATTTGACGTATAATATTTTTTATTCATACCAAACCAAGACTTTTCTGTGAATGCTTTTCTCAGATGTCTACAAAAAATATTAGAGACGTCGAGCCCAGCGTGGTGCTGATATTGTCTAGGAGAAAATCCAAAGTACTTTGAAGTCAATGATGGAGTTTTCAATATGCTCACTGACTGCAAGGACCCTGACAGATATATTTTCTTTGGCTGATTTTCAGAAGTAGTTAATTAATGTCATTAATGAAATGTAACGTTACCTATGTTGACTTTGAATGAAATTTGACAGAAATCATTAATTACTTACATAAAGACTAGGAAAGAATAAAATTGGGCTGTCTAGGACATAGTTCCTGTGGCTGATCAAAAGGCAATTACAAAATCTATGGGCAGACAGAAAACTGAAATAGGAGAGATGGACAGAAAATCAGTGAGACTAGATGGAAGTTTTTCTTGCATCTCTGTGAATTTAAATTAGATATGAATGTCTTTAGAATAAAATCTTATGATTTTCCCACTACCACAAAAATGGACAATTTAAAAGATATCTAGAGCATGGGAATGTTTTCTTTGTTGCTCTCGCCCATATGAGCATAGTTACCTGTTCTGTTTTTAACAACTATTCTCTGAAAAAATGGGTGGCTTATTCCCCTTAGGTATTTTGTCAGAGAATAATTAATTATGTGGAAACAAACTAGGGAACATTTTCAGTTCTTTAAGTAAAAGTTCCTAAGTACACATGATCCATTTTAAAAATCAATTTTCTTTCATTCTACGTTTCTTGTACTCTAGACAATTGCTTTTTTTTTTTTCTCTTTGTCGTGCTGGCTCGGGGTAACTTAAGGCTAACAAATCTTTCAAAATGACAGGGTGCATTTGGTGTTCTGAGGACATAAAATGAGTTCTGTCTGTCAGGGTCTTTAGAGAATTATATATATGGTAGAAGTCATGTCAGAATTTATCTCCGTCAAAGCTAATATTAAAATCACTGTCAGTTTCCAGGCACCTCCACTGTATCAGAAAGTCTTGCGATGGTGAACGTTCTCATGTTTGCTGATGTCAGCTTTTGATGGATGGTGTGAGTGAACTGAAGAAGGAAAATATTTAGTATCTATTGTACCAGACATCCACATTTCAGTGAACTATGAAAAAGTACCTATGGGTAAAGTGTGTATCTCCTAAAGTGTTGCTAGTCACAGTGATGTATATAAAATATAAATGTTCTTTTTGGGCTGTAACACTTGCAGTGGATTTCCCTGGAGAAAAAAATAAGTGTATAGCCATAAACCAGAAAACAGTTTTCTTGTTTGATAGATGTATCAAGTTCCATGAGGTAATGAAGACAAGAGTGGTTGTGAATAGCAAAGTTTCCTGATGCGTGCATGTTCCAGCATAAATTTGATGTAGCCATGGTTGTCAGAGAAGTCGCCTCGTGTCAGTTTGTTTAACCCATGTGGAATGAGGCCTCTGAATTCAGTTCCTGTACTGACTTGGACACCGATAAGGGTAGGAGTCAAATAAGGAGGGGAAAAAACAGGTGCTGGAAGGAAGTTTGTTAGAGGCAGGATGAGAATCAGAGCTTTGTTTCATCAGTTACAAGCAATCAGTTCAGACTGGAAGGTGAAAACACGGAAGCTGCTTTTCAGCTATGGAAGAGAATGATTTAATTTCACTTTCTTATGTGCAGGAAAAAGAAGTTTCAGTGTGAGAATCTCATATACATGCACAAGTATTACTTGTATAGCTCATGCATCAATGTGATTATTGGTGTAATACCTGGATTTACATTCCTTTCTTTCTACATTCTTTCTTATGTCAACTGACTAAATCTGTTACATGCCAGACAGAAACATATTTATATTATCATATATAGTATATTGTTTTGGAGAGCTCCCTTTGGATTAAAGTCATATAGAAGTTAGAATCCGTATTCACAACAATTACGCTCTCAAAATCAATTCCTTCCATCACTGAAGTAGTTCAAGTACAGAAGAAACATTTCTATCAATATCTTTACCCATTTTATAAAATGTATGCCCTAGTATGGTGTTGCATTTGGCAACTGTGTTTGATTTCAATATAGGCGTAACTAAAGGAACATAAATGCATTGAGTTTACACTGTGAAAAGATTTCACTGCTTTTCTTCAGCAACATAGCAATGTTACTGGCTCCACACGTGGCTTTCTAACTTGCTCTTGTTGTCGTTGTATTCTTGATCTTCCTTTGCTAGGAAGATAAATTGTATTTTTCGTTTAAAAATTATAGTCAGAGATTTTACTCTTTTAAAAATCTCCACGTGGAGATTGCTGTTTTGTGATCGTATTATCTGTGTTTTTAAAGGGTTTTTTGTCACTTGTAGAGAACAGATTTAGAACTTAAGACCTATGAATTCTAAAATACTTTAAAGATACCCATTTACTTTTTCAAGTGCATTTTAATATACCTTTTTATACTCCATTTTTCAGTTGGCTGTCTTTAAGCTATCTTGAAGGTTTTAATACTTATACTGTAAAAGCCATCACAATCCAATTTGTGTAACGGGTTATTAGCGAACCGTTAACAATTGTTAGTAAGAAAGCCCAAACAAACCCTGATAATTACCCTGTAGTAAGAACTGCAGAATTCCTCATCTAGCTCCACTGTTCACTTGATCTTGGATGCTGTGGCCCTCTTTCATAGGAGAAGTCTCTTCTCTTTTTGATGGCAAGGTATGCCGATGTGGTCTGTCATGGGTAGAGACACGTCCCGCGAGAGTACCTGCCTCCAGTGGGAGCTGGGTGCTTTTGCTCTTTTATAAATGTAAGATCTCAATTGCCTTACATCGCTGTGAGATTGATCTGGTCTTTGAATGGATCAGGAAAACATATAAATGAGCACAGACATAAATTATCAGTGAACTCGGCAGTCTTAATTGGTAAACAATAGAGCTGTAACTATTTTATTTTTGATTATATTCACTAACAGTAATTATCATTTTAATTGCTATGTATGAACAGGTGCTTACATGGAAAGCAGTTTCAAACTGAGATGCGTTATGCTTGAAAAGTAGCCTGGGTGCTTGTTCTCATTAGCCAAACAGATGGCCGGACGTTTGCTTGCCATTTACTGAGAGAGAATTATAATCTGACAATATTTTACATAGTGTGAAGTAATTGTAAATCAATAAAAGATGAAATTTATGCACAGTATTAATGCAGAGTAAACGCAACTCACATGCTTGGGAATGGCATCTCCATGATAAAAATCAAGCTACTGTTGGAATTAACTCTTCTGAGGGGTTTACTTTTGAGGGCAGTGAGGCTGGAGCATTGACACGCTCTGGAGTATAGGAAAGCACATCTTGTTTTAAATGATGAATTTTAGTGTCTTCCTCTGGACACTGTGCATCTAGCTGTGTCAGTCCCCCCTATTGCATCGTTTCTAAAACCTTGGGGCTCCTTAGAGTAGCCTTGCTATTAATCTCGAATCGGGCACGCTCTAAATGTTGGCTGGTATATTTTAGCCTTGTTGAAAATGCAGCTGTGTGAGGATTCTCAAATTTTTAATCTACAGGTAGTTTTAGATTTGAGAAACCCCTTCCATTATACTTTGTATAGTGTAGGACAGTTCTTTGTAATTGGTGGAGTAGTTGTGATGGGTATACTCTGCTCCCTTGTCTGGATAGTAGTGTGGTTTTGGCAGTGGTTACCCCAGTATGATTTGAACTTCCTTTCGTTTTTTTACTTTACTTTGAAAAACAAGTTGAAAAACTTTTGAAAACTTCTATTTTATGTCAAAATGAGTGTTTGCCTGGGCCTTTTGCTCCAAAAATGGAGAGAGGAGATGAACAAAAAGTGAAGGCAGTCACCTCTTACTTTAAAGTGACAGAACAGGAATGTTTACGTTGCCTTTCCATATTCCCATGAGTTACATAGACACTAGGCTAATAATTGTTCTTTGGTGTACACCTTTTCTCATCTTGATTCTGGATCCAAAAGTCCTTTTCCAGTAAGTCTGACTGAACCTTGTAAAATCTCCTGAGAAGTCTGGCTTCCAACCAAAACCAATCAACACCTAAAATAATAAATACTAGAAGTCTGCATCAGAGGCTTCCTAACAGAGTTTGCTTTGGACTTTTTATTCTTACAGTTAGTTATAAGTACAGCTGGTTCGGTGGTGGCCAAGCACCTGTTAAGTCTTTCAGGTATCATCTCCTGCTATGAAGTTCTGCACCAGAATGATTCTTCTTTACTTGACACTGTAATACTTTCCAGAATGTGGACTGCAATATCTGCAAGAGAAACAGATGACCAGCTTGAGGGATCAGCAATAGCTCTTCATGAACTTAGGAGTTCTGGGTGATTGCATTGCTTTAATATAATGTTCCTGTTAATAAATGCCAAAGAAAAAGAATGATGATACTGTAGCATAAATAGAAAACTTAGGAAAAATAATTGATATTAGACAAAATATTCTAAAGTGCTGGTAACTTTTTTTTTAACATTCAAAAGCCATAAAATCTCACGTATTAAATTGACAATTATGGCTTCAAACCTGGCTACAGATTTGGGGGAGGCAGGAGGGCTTTTGCTTAGCACTGGCACTAAAACCAAGCTGCAGCTACCTGTCCTTTTTACCTCTCTCTTCTTTTCAAGCCTCCTTAAGCACATGATGAGCCTTTTTATTTCAGACTTTATTTCAGCTTTAGGATCCAGATGACCCTGCAGCCACAGAAAGAGCTGTGCTAGCACAGCGCCTTAGAGTGTCATGGTCGAGGTGGAATGTTTGGGGCCAGAAGAAAGCAGGACTTCTCCTGATAACATAGTTTTTGCTGCCTTAAAATGTTTTTACTGCCTTATAATGTTTCAAATCCTGCCGTACCTGGCCTGGTGCTCCCCAACTGGGGAGCCCTCTGCAGTGCACTCCACCTGATCAGAGGTGCTGCAGTGTGCTGGGCTGCCCTTCTTGCACCACGTGCTGCTTGGTTAAATAAGCAGCTGTGAATGTCAGATGGTCTTGAGTTGAAGAAAAATGATTTTTAGCACTTCCTTCTTTTCCCTGTTTTGTGTGGTAATGTCCCAAGTGTACAGCTTGTGGTGATTATCCTAGCTGCACTTGTACAGTCTATATTTTGGCTAGGCATTTGAAGCTAAGATGAAGAATCTTTCACTCCAGACAGACTGTAATGCACAGTGCATCTAAAATAAGTTGTCTCCCCCTCGATCCTATGGGGCCGAGTGATAAGGCATCTCATGCTAACCGCTGAAGACGTTTTGGTGCTGGACAGCATTCCTCTTTGTTTGTTAGTGCCAGGGGCTTCAGAATAGTAAATAACATCAACAGATTTTCTCATGTTTTAGCCATATTGTTCTGCTATCCGAAGACAAGGCAAAAGAGAAAGCTCAAAAAGAGTTGTTTCAGTCAAAATATGATGAACAGCACGCTTTTCTGAAACTCAGTTACAAATCATTCTGTCAACAAACTGAAATCACTTGGCCTTCCAAAGAGGGTGGTCACCATGGCAACAAAATATACCAGATACTTCATTTTCCCCAAACCTTTATTCATGTCATAAATGTAGTGGGAGCCCATCCTTCTTTTACTGCGGGAGCAGGAGAAGTATTTTCATCAGTGCTTGTTATCTGCTGAGAGATCCTCACCAACTTGCATATTCCTGGGAAATGTTTGCTAGGGCAGGTGTTCTTTCAGAGCATCCGTATGTGCAGCGCGACTCGCTTGAGTACAAGTGGAGACCCAACTCAGTAAAGCATTGAAATAGTCCATAATGGCTGATGAATTGCCACAGGAGGTGATAGGAGAAGAGAGGGAGAAGGGAATCTTTGCTACTACGTGTATACGAGTGCTGGAAGAGCAAAGCTGACTTTCTCCAAAGCTAGTTATCTTTATTTCCCATGGTGAATTTATCATCTTTCAAGGGCCCAGAGCTCATAAACACACACCTGGCTCTTGAGCTGCAATTTGCGTATTGAAGCCTCCTGTTTTGAGGCTGCATTACTGGAATAGGTAAAGTTGTTTTACTGTTATTGTAGATGCAGTCACTTCTTTCTTAATTTAATTTTATAGACATCTCCACATATTTTGTCTGCAGCTCCGGTGTACCATCTGGAGCAGTCTTGGTTCCTTTCTTTTACCTTTATCAGTTTCACATTGACTAGTAGCCCTTCCCTTCATAGTTCCGTTTTCCTGGAGAATCAAAGGAACCGGAATGAGTCAGTTCAAACCAAAACCAGACCTTGAGCAAAGTTCCATGTCCAAGACCACACTTGAGTAAAAAGAAGAGGCTTGGGCACTGATTTTTCTTGCAATACTTCAGCAGAGCCCTTTGCTGGTGTAGGGCACAAATCTGGAGTAGAAATTGGTGAAAATTCAATTGCTTCTTTTTCTTCCATTTCTCTCCCACTATTTTTTCTCTGTTACTGCTTTATGGAGAGGATTGTATTCACAAAGCTATTTTGTAATGCTGTTATTTTCTTGGCCCTAAGCAAAAGCTGGAAACAGTCCCTGATGGAGTTATTTTATCATGCTGTATATATACGTATTTTGGGGAACTGCTGTAATGCCAGAAGACTCTGATTAAAAGAACAAGTTTTCTAAAAACATCCAGACATTTGACCTTCTCTCTGACTTTGCCTTTTACCAGCTGCTGCTTCCTTTAAGGAAAAACCCTTATTATTTATGCTCAGAAGTTTGCATAAATTACTATTTTAATTCCCAAATTCAGAGATGGTTTTGAAAAGCAGCACTGTTTCAAAGTTAGTTTTAGAGTTGTTTTTCCTAAACATCCTGTGTGCAGCATTGTGACTGAATCCATTAGGTTTACGAAAAAGATAAATCTGAGATCCTCTTCTATAATGAAATTTTCATTATAGATCCTGCCTTTATTTTTCATAGTGAGATACAATGAGGTTTCCTTTCCTTCTGTTATTATTTGTTCTTTTTTTATGTGATTCTGTGATGAAACATTGAGTTTCCTTGTTTGCAGCCCTTAATTATAATTTAAACTTTAAAATGAGAGTTTCAGGTTAAAAAACCTCTGAAACTATCAGGATGTAGATACATAAGCACCTGTAAATTGGCTTCTGTTTTAAGAAGAGAAGCCAAGTGCTAAACAGGAGATTTTTTCATCAATCCAAAGGAGAATGTTGGCATAGTAAACCTGCTCACTTCAAAAGGAAGTTCAGAGAATTCCAATATTTACCTGAATCACAAACCGCAAAAGTTGTGAGCATTTTAGGAGGGAAGATGTCGCAGCAGACAATGTCTGTCATTCCTGTGCTTTGCCCTCCCTGGTGATGGATTGTTTCTACCAATTTACTTCTAACAGAAACGGTGTAAT
This sequence comes from Clamator glandarius, assembly GCA_033459285.1. NCBI lineage: Eukaryota > Metazoa > Chordata > Aves > Cuculiformes > Cuculidae > Clamator > Clamator glandarius. Next base: position 608,602 of record JAUNZM010000165.1, on the reverse strand, counting down.
GTTTAGGAAACTACCTATTTGAGATGCTGCTAAGGGCACTTGGGATGCTGTCAACCATCTGCCCAATTCCCATAGTCTGTTTTGCCTAATCAACAAGTAAGCCTGGGTGGCAATATTCAAAGTCATAAAACAGACTCATTGTTTGACCATGTAAGTCAGTGAGAACGAGAACAGCTTTCATCTTCTCAATCTTGAAACTCGTAAGGGTGCGCTGGAATAATTCCTGCAGATACGTAAGTACCAACATTTAGGGAAGACATCGTTTAGGACTATCTGCTGGTTCAATTTCACTTCGCTTTCTGTTTCTAGGCAGTACCAGTCCATATGTAGCATCTTTAACCCAATTCATTATTTGAATAATCATGTGAAGTACCTGATGAATTTTTTTTTGTTTTGTATTCTGAAATAGTGCTGTCATGGTTATTTTCATTTGAATATATGCTTTCTGCTAATGAGCTAATATTTGTAGTGGCACTGCTGTTTAATTTATTAATATCCTAAATATTTGCTTTTTCCTGTGTGTCATTCTAGTTAAAAGTAGAATAGATAAATTCTGTAGAATGGATACGTTTAATGTATATTAAAGGCTGTGGTATGCATTGAAGTGTGGCTACAGGCACACAACACAAGGCAGGTTGGGGAACTTCTAACTCTCTGTGGTGCAACTGTTATCAGTGGGTCGTCATTCCCTCTACCCCTTTACAGCATCATTATCCGTTAAGCTTTCACGCGAGCTTGGAGAAGAACAGATCAAATGTCATCTCAAACTGTAATGTCTTGTCGTGTACAAAAAAATGCTGAAGGTTAGAAATGGTTGATGGAAACCTTAATTTATATCAAAGAACTTTTTAATACCTGTAAAATTACTGGCCACATAGACCGGTTGGGCCTGTGAGCGTGAAAAAATGGCACATATGATACCAAGCATTTGATTTAAGAGATTTCAGTTTAATGTACCTTTTTCTGAGGGAGGCGGGGAGGAAATACTTAATGCATGATTATCTGTTCAGAGGAAGCGTTTCAGATTATAATAATATCACCAGGAATATTTTGGCTTTATAAACGCAGGCTGGTTTAGACACCATGGGAGAGTGGTGTGGGATCTTTGCTGACTGGTGTAGGGAAATAGCTTTAAACAAAGATAAAAGGAGAATGTGACCAAAATACCAGGAACCTGGTATAAAAACAATCTTTATAAAGATGAAAAGCCATAATCCCACAATGCAGGGAGAAAAGCTTTTAATTGTGATAATTTACAAAAGATGACGGAGTCAGGAATCTGGTGAGATGGTTTTTAGAGAATCCTTTTATAAGGGCACAGAATACAAAATTTTGAAGATTCTGAATTTTAAGTTGGCATTATGAGGGGTAAAAATTGGTTGATGCTCAGCAAAGTCTTGGAATTCATTGGGTTGATTAACTAATAAATATTTGTTTATTTTTTATTGTTGATAGGGACAAGTCACTACAGTGACTTGAATTTATTACTATTTTTGTGTTACTGTTATTTTATATATTTATTCAGTATTTTAACAGAACTTGTTTCATTATGTTGGAAAAAATTCTAGTTGGATAAATCAGATTTTTCTCATACTAAATGCTTTTGAACAATCTTTATGGTAAAGTTAGTGATAAAAACCAACTCCACTTAGCAAATGATTTTAAAGATTATTTTTCATTTTTTATACAGTTAGGTCATATAACAAGATCAGTACTAACCCATCCTGTGAAATAATGGCAATGGGTTTGAAATAATAATTAAAAATATTTTGGGGAGCACATCTATAAACTTGATCTTGCTAAACTTTAAAAATAAGCAGACTTACTTCAAATCAGAATGAAAAGAAAAAAATTGCCTTTGCACATGAAAATGATACCTCTCTGGTAGAACACCTCATTCAGTACTGGTGTGTCTATTAGATACGTATACGCATGCAACTGTCATAGAATCGTAGGCTCGTAGAATGGTGTGGGTCAGAAGGGACCTTGAAGGTCGTCCAGTTCTAACTCCCCTGTCATGGGCAGCGGCACCTTCCACTGGGTCAGGCTGCTCAAAGCCTCATCCAAGCTGGCCTTGAACATCTCCAGGGATGGGGCAGCCGTGCCTTCTCTTTTATGATTACTTTTCTTAAATGAGATTATTTTACACTTGGATAGCTCTCACTTAGCTTAACCTTCCTGTCATGTATTAAGAGTATACAAATATGTCTTCAACACTTCACAAGAAGGTTTTCATGATTACAAAGGTGCTGTACTCACGTTTTGTTATCCCTTCTCCTCCTCCATCGCTTTGTCAGGAGTCTAGCAGCAACTCTTGTCTGGTTTCTGATTGTGGTTTACTGAAGCAAGCACTTAACCTTGTGTTCCTTTCCTCTGTGGTTTCATATCTTATTGGAAATTGGGCACCAATCATTATGGTCCCTATCCCGCAAAAAAAATCTCTAATTTGTCGAGAAACGCTATTGTTCATCTCGCTGTTCAGATGGACTTGGTCCTTTCTTTTCTGTCAAGATTCTGTCTTTATCTTTTGATCTGTTGGTTGAAATAGTTGACAGCAACGAAGCAACAAACAAAGCCTTTTCTTCTGTTTATGTCACCAAGTTTTCCCTACAACATAGGACTGGACAACAAATTTGCCAACAGCTTTGAATAATTTCTTGCCTTCAGCTCAATAAAAAAGGTAGTAAATATTAACCTGTGGGTCTGTGTTGGGGTTTTTTTGGGGTTTTTTTTTTTTTGGTTTTTAAAAACATTTTAACATAGAGTCCTTAAAATAGAGGTTAGTTTTCTTTTAATGGTTGGAAGAAATTATTGATTTGACAGAATCAAAAGGACCGCTGACTCTTAGGTAAAGGTCACTGTTTTACTTTAAGAAGTTACCAAGAGTAATGCAGCAAGAAATAGAGGTCTGAAAATGGGCCTTACAAAATCTGATGACAAATGAGTACTTGATAGGGTGAAATACTTGTGACTGATTGATTTATGTTATTGTTTTCTTTTTATTCTCCAACTTCCGTGAAAAGAGAGAGAAATTATCTTGAAGCACTTTTCTGTGAAATAAATGCAAAGTTGTTTTGCGTCTGCTTCACATGTTGATGAGAAAGGACATTGGTGAATATTTCCTGGTCAAAGTAGGTATAATAACTGCAATCAACAGCAAATGTTTACTCACTGATAAAGCAGGCTAGAGGGGGTGTGACACCCTGCATATTCTTTATATGTAAAGCTCTTTTAAAAACACCCCGAAATTTAGCAATCGGCTCTATCAAAGTGTCTATCATTGGTCTTAACATCTGTACTTCAGCACACTTGGAGATTCAGAGAGAAAAATCTTAGGAGAGAGACAAATTTCCTTTTGTCTTTCTGTTTTATTCTGATTGTGTTATAAACTTAGGTCATAGTCAGACTTGTGTTGCATAGAAGATACTGGGTGACCTGAACGTGAGTGTTCTCTACAGAATGCTTGACCAGTGAGGCCATGGGAGGATCTATGCATCCTGTACCTCTGCTTTCTCTTTCCTCAGGATTTTCATAATTACTCAGGGAAGAGAGAAGAATTGTTCAAAAAGTCTCTCAGCTCCATTTCCTAAGGTCTCATGGTGTGATGCGGCAGCATCATGTGTGTTTTGTGGCTAAAATCCAAAATCAAGATCCAAAAGTGACTTTTGTCACAAGTCAGGTGAACTGACTGCCACGTGTGAGCCCTAGAGAAGGACAAATCATAGAATCACAGAATAACCAGGTTGGAAGAGACCCACTGGATCGTCGAGTCCAACCATTCCCACCAATCCCTAAATCATGCCCCTAAGTACCTCATCCACCTGCACCTTAAACACATCCAGGGAAAGTGACTCAACCGCCTCCCTGGGCAGACCATTCCAATGCCTAACCACCCTCTCCGTGAAGAATTTTTTCCTAATCTCAAGCCTAAATCTCCCCTGGCGGAGCTTGAGGCCATTCCCTCTCATCCTGTCCCCTGTCACTTGGGAGAAGAGGCCAGCTCCCTCCTCTCCACAACCTCCCCTCAGGTAGTTGTAGAGAGCAATGAGGTCTCCCCTCAGCCTTCTCTTCTCCAGGCTGAACACCCCCAGCTCTCTCAGCCGCTCCTCATAAGGCCTGTTCTCCAACCCCTTCACCAGCTTCGTTGCTCTTCTCTGGACTCGCTCCAGAGCCTCAACATCCTTCTTGTGGTGAGGGGCAATGGGGGGCCCAGGCAGTCCCCTGTGAATGAGGATATGGTATGGGCAAAGTATTCCCATATAAAATATGAGTGATTTTAGACTCAGTTATGCTTAAACTGAGTTGAGGCTGCTGGTGGCCAGTACTTCTTCTAGAGTCCATCCTCTAGAAGCTTCTTCTGGCTGATGCAGCATTTCAGGCCATGCAGGTCCAGATCACAGGTCCTGTTCAGAATAAAACCTGATGTCTATTTTATATGTTATTTTTCACGGTGATTTCTCTAAAATTCAGCATTGAGAACTAAAGCACAGCCAGATTTATGGTGTGGGTTCATTTAGATGGTTGTGCCTGGTAATTTTGTTAAACTTTTAAATTGCATGATTACATCCTAATTTTTCCACAGGACCCATACTCCTTCTTTGCACAGTGGGGTATGTGAAAGGTTGGTTGACAACAGAATCTGAAGTTGTTACTTCTATTTTAAGAAACGGAAAAATAAAAAAGTTTTAAACATTATAGTAACTGCTGATCAGTGTTAACTTTTTAATAATGGCAATACATGCAGTAGATTTTGACACCATTAAATTAAGCTGTATAAGTGTGTAGAACTATGTATTTAATTTGCATTTGATGGTATAGTAATAACGTGCAAAATAAATCAGTTAGATGTAGAATGTAGATATTATATATTAACCATTGCATGAAGTAAATGTCTTACAACTGTTTTAATGTGTTTAATATTTATGTATCATTAACATCCTGTGTTTAACATACTATTAAATCCTAAAGGATAACAAATTGAATTAGTTAAGCCACACTTCTTTTCTTCCCCTCCATTACTGCAGCCCAGCTCTTTGACTGGTTAGCATTCATTTTTTCTACAATAGACGTTGCCAGCCTTTTTGCTCATATAGCATCTCTGCCCTGCTGCTCCCCTCCATGGGGCCCCGTTTGTCACTCCATCTACATGCTTAGGCTGCAAAAAGGTGTTCTGCAAGCGCCTGTTAAGTGCTGTGTGCATGTGCAAACTCTTACCTGCCAGCTGAGTACTAAATGTGTGCATTGCACATTTACAGTTTGATGTGGGACTTTCCAATAAATTGGAGTTACTGACTTCACAGGTTGGAGCAGGATGGCTAATTGGGATACATCCCCTTAGGGAGCCAGTAGTTGAAAGTACAGCAGGGGATCAAAAGGAGAAAGAAAGGTGGAGATTAACCAATAAGGCTGTATTTGTTAGATCAATAGGAGCTCGGTGTCTTTTTACTCCCCAAGAGGTACGAGCCTGCCGCCAGAAGCTGATGGGCTTTCTCTTATTTCAGTAAAAGTTACTGTACCCTGTCTGCACTGACTCAGGAGCTTGGGGGAGGCTGGGAGCCCGCCGAGGCACGGCTGTCTGAGCGCTGTAACCCTGCTGATGTGACAGGTCGGGCAGGAGACATGCTGGTTGTGTCGTCTTTGACACCTCCGGGTCCACGTGGGGCCTCTGCTCTCTTGTGCTTCTCACTTGTCCTTCCCACTAAAACTCTGGAAGTGGCAGTGCCAGAGGAGTGAGGTGTCTTTGGGAGCAGTGCTGGCAGTCGCGGTGCTCTGAGGAACGGGCCATATGCTTTGCTGGTGGGCTGCAGTCCAGCCTCGAGTACTGCAAGACTTACAGGGCTGTGGAAGGGGCTGACTTCATCTGTTGTAACACCTGTGAAAATACAGACCATCAGGTAGTGTGCTGAGAGCCTTTTCCCATGTTGTGCGGCCGCTTTGCACAGAGCACAGTGGCTTATCTGTAGTCAGATCCCAGGCTGGAAAACGATGTAACTGGGAGGATGGGAAGACAGTGGTGGCTGATGCTTAATGGCAATCTGGGTGTGGAGCAGGAGTGTAGAGATGGAGTCTTCTAGTTGAAGAAATGATGATATCATACTAAGCCGTATTTAGCAGTTGATAAAAAACAAGGCGTGACCCTTTAGTGTGGAATACAAACCTTGAGCTATGGCTGAAGGGAAATCAAGTCCCTAATTTTTTAGTTCAGTTTTTCCGACAATAAAGTTTTTATGTTCTTTTAAAACAGAGCGCACTGACATGAAAAACAAATGATACAAAAAGGCTTTTATTAACTCAACTTAGGATTGGCTTTGCTTTTATCTCTTTGATTTCCGAAATTGTTGGCTGTCCATTTGTCTTGTCCTAGGACATTTTTCTGATTTATACAAGTGAATGTTTTTGTTGTCTCTTGGAATCAGAATGTACATGCTGGACTACTACTGCCAGCAGAATTAATGTAGTTAGGATGCGGAACTTAGTTTTCATTTCTTTGGGAAAAAAGGTAGAGTGTTGGCATGTTTTATAATATATTGCAGGTTTTATAGTAAAACAATAACAGAAGAAGAACTACAACCAGTAGTTGGCATAATGAATAAAGTTGACTCAAATTTGACTTGCCTTCTTGCCAGCATCTTAGGTTATTCTTTTCAGGAGACAGGTGGTAGCAGTGTTTACAGCGGTGGAGGAATGACGTCTGTTTTCTAGATGCTTGACTAAATATGCCACAGAGGATTAAGACAGTCTTTGCCCAAGGTCATGAAATAATTTAATCAAACAAGTTGTGAGTAAATATGATATCTACTACTTGTGTTGAAATACGACAAACCATTCCCCATTTTTTTAACATTCATGATTATTAGGCCTTTCTCCTGTCACTTCAAATCCTTTCTCTATCTTTATGCTTTTTTTCCCTTTAGGCTATTTCTCTTATGACAGTTTTATGTCCACTTTATTCCATATGCATTTGTTAATGTGGTGTCTGAATATCAAATATAGAGTTGGTCCAGAAAAACACAAAGAGAAAAGCAGTTCCCATCTTTGTGAAATTCTAGGAGTTTAATCAAGCTAAATAAGATAAATTTTGAAAAGAAAAGAAATTATTATATTCTTTAAGAAAACCAAAACACATTCCTAGGAATTCTTTGCTGTCACTGTTAAAATTTTGTATAATAAACTTTAAGTATAAATGTTAAAATTAACCTTGCCATTTAGAAATCAGAAATTGTTTCTCCTAGAAAACCTTCAGACTTTAGTTGCTCAGAAATCTCAGATAGAAATAATGCTGGAGAATTTGCAGTGATAAAGGACTTTGCCCTGGTAATTTATAGGAGTGGTGCCATAGTATGGAAGGAAAAAAAACATACAGTAATAACAGGTTCCTGTAGGGTGGTCTGCTCGTCCTGCTCTAACACCATCCTTATTTTAACTTTCTCTTTCTTAAATAAATTATGATCTTTGACAGTCTGAGATAAATTTCTCTTGTTTTGTGGTCTGTTTATAAAGTGTTTTGTTGTATCAATTTCTCCTTTGTTATGCTGGCTGCCCCAAGGTACTATTTTTGTTTTGTGACCTGCATTTCCTTATTGTTGACTGGATCTTTTTGAGAAAACTGTTTAAGTCTTTGTAGTTGTCCTTGTATTGGGACAGTTTCCTAGGACAAGATCACTCTTGGTATATGACATACAGTTTTTGCTCAGTGGCATCTTTAGATGGCACAGCCATGGAGAGTCAGTATTTTATGCTTCGCAAAGGTTGTACCTTGTTTTATTTGCAAGTTAGATTTGCAAGACAGAAAACGAAAATCTTTGTTAATATACTATCTGATGTGTCTTTGTGGGGGTTCTTTTGTGTGTTTTTTTCTTTTTTTTATTCAGTAGTTTGGTAAGCAATTGTGTTCTTTTTCTGCAATGAAATGTTTAAGATTTGTTTATCTGATTTTGATACTGGCTTTGTGCTATTTTTTCTGTGTGGAAAAATCTTTCAGACTTGGCAATTTTTATTTGTTTAATTTTTAATCGACAAACCGAAGTGAAATGGAAGATTTTAATTCTCTCAGGAAGGACCTCAAAATTTAAGTTCACGTATTTGCATTTAAAGTATTATACAGATTGAGTTTTCAGCTTGTACTGCATTCCTGTACTGCTTTTTGTCATGTTTCAAGTGCTGGTAACCTCTTCCAAAGGCGATGATCCTTGTTACACCTGCAGCATTGAGAAGATTTACTAGGTTTGTTTTTGAGGTATTTTTGTTTTTAACTTGTTCATACTTTGAGACAGATGCTCTTAGGAAATTTTGTTACTTGGGCAAGTATCTTCGCTTTCTGTGTGCCTTTCTGTAATTTGTTCTGCAGTACTTAATTCCAAATCAATGGAACAAGGTGTTCTAGAGGAGCTAACTAAGGAACTTCCAGGGCAAGCACTCACAAGGACAAGCTGCAGAGGATACGGTGTAATGTTCCTGAAGAGGTCAGAGCACTGCTGGTATGCTGAGGAGCTCTCTGCTTACCAAGGCTTTCCTTTGGAGATTTACAGGCTGAAAAGAAATTAATAGGAAGAAGTCGATGTTGCTGAAAGGTAGCGATTAAGAGTTAGTCCCTTAAGAAACTGCAACACGGTGGCTATATGGGTCTCAGTTTCCCCTTTGTGGACGCGTGAAACTCCCACTTCCATTAATGAGAATTAAATGCAAGTGTCAAGGGAACCACAAATCCTGTCTGCAAGTCGTTGGAATGAGCCTCCTTATTTCTGCACGGGAGTGGAGAGGGTAAGATTAACTCTCTGTTTTACTGGGGATAGTTCCACTAAATTTAAAATCACCATTGGCAGTGCGTTTTATAGCAAAATATTCCAAGTTTTCGTAGAGGTTTAGGCCTCTCCTTACCACCAGATTCCTAGCTAAGTGTAATCATAGAATCACCAGGTTGGAAGAGACCCACTGGATCATCGATTCCAACCATGTAACAATCTGTCTCCTGGATCTTGGAGAAAGGAGGGTAGTTTTCTTTCCAAAGCATTCTCCTTCATATCCCCTCAGTCAAGGTAGGATCCCATATTGCAGTGCTTGCCTTCTGTCTCATCTTGTGTAGGCAGAGCGCTGGATTCCACTTCTGAGCTGAAGTGCCAACATGCTCATCATGTGTGTGACAGTGACAAGATCATGTAATTTGTGCCATAAACTCATACAATCGAAGGAAAAGTTGGGAAGTTTTGACACAAACCCAAATATTGTAAGCCTTTTCCAGCAAAATGCATTACATTCCTTACAAGCGGTAGGGAGAGTTCCAGCCATCTAACAGTGACAAAACACCTGCGTGCGTGTAAATGGGGTTTATATAGCAAGACCAGCAAGGTTGCAGGGTTGCTTGATTTAGCAGTTTCTTGTGGTACTGAGTAGCTTCTCACAGCTCGGTAACTACAAAGCAATCAGAGGAGTCTGTGCTCTGGCAAAGGGTGCCCCTCTCTCGTGAAAATAGGTGAGGAGGGGGAATGTAAGGGAGGAAAAACTATTTTGGTTGTGTTTTCTGAAAGCCGGGGAGGGCCTCTTTATCAGGGAGTGCAGTGTTAGGATGAGCAGTAGTGTTTTTAAGCTAAGAGAGAGTAGATGTAGATTAGACACTGGGAAGAATTTTTTACCTATGAGGATGGGGAGGCCCTGGCACAGGTTGCCCAGAGCAGTCGTGGGTTCTCCATACCTGGAGGTGTTCAACTCCAGGTTGGATGAGGCTTCAAGCAACCTGATCCAGTGGGAGGTGTCCCTGACCATGGCAGGGGGTTGGAACTGGATGATCTTCAGGGTCCCTTCCAAACCAAACCATTCTATAATTCTGTGATTCAGAGACAGACATCACAGAATCATCTTAGTTGCAGCTCCTGTGGGTAGCAGTAGTGTATGGAAGGTGAGCTTATAGCAACAGAAATCAGCAACTGTGTCTGTTTGCTGCTTTATTGATCAGAAGGGAAGTTCAATTGTTCTGCTGCGTTACAGCTGGGTGAGTTGCATTCTGGTGTGCTTCTTTTGGTGAAGTGAAAGAACATATTTATGCTCTGAAAAGTAACTCAATATTTATGAGAGATGGAGGAGTTGAGTGGCAAAATACTTCATAGTTGTCTTTTAATCTGTTTTTAAAGAGGATTACTCTTTCCACCTTCTGTTGAATTTCCTTGTAGTTAGATGCTCTCAATGATGTACCCGTATTTGGACCCAAAACACGAGAAGTCATAGTAGAAACTTGAATAAATATGTCTACAATTACAAATGGGCATAGCATTTGTATTGAAGCAATAAAATTTATTCCTTTTATTCCCTTCTGCACTTGAAGTCTTGCTTGGCAGTAATTATTCTGAAGAGAATACCCATCTTTTTCTGTAAAACACCTGAAGAGCTAAACAATAACAAGAATTGTGCACCTCTTTCCCCTTACTCAGCACTTGCTTTTGGCTTAAATTACAGAGATTAATTTAAGACTGTAGTTAAAATTGTATTTGCAGAGAAAACAGGAGTTCTATAAACAAAATTACTGTGAAATGCACTCCTTTCAGTTTTCTTTCTCTGTACCCCTCCTGCCACATTAAGCAGCCTTCAGCTTTGAACTGTGGCAATGGGAAAATGTTGTTACTAAGACTTTTTGCCCCATAATATACTGCCTGTCTTTGCAGTTAACTTAAAAACTCTCCATAGCATGACATGAAAATTTTTATGTTGACTGGTTGCTTTTTGATGCATTGTACATTTATGTAACTTAGAAATAACCGTGTGGGGATAACAGTTGTAAAGACTTACGGGACTACTGTTCTGCAGTTCAGCCGTGAGGGATGCCTTACTAGAAGTTGCTTTTTGGTTGTGTGGTACCTGCCACAACTGCAGAATCACTAAGTTCTTCCAAAAGATGAGCAATTTAGTTTTCAGTGGATCAAAAAATACTTGAGGATATGCCTTCGACAAAAAAATTGCTTGTTAAGTTACAGTTCCTAGCACTCTTGCGCTCTCTCTTAGTCATTAAACACAGTAATTTGCCCAGTGATGTACACACCCTTGTGCTGGAGGTGAGTCTAATGATTATACACCATTACTTGGACTTGTATTGTTCCAGTTCTTTGATTTTCCTGTGGTGGAGATGTTTTCTGGATAGTAAAGAAAACAGAAAACAAAGCTGTTTTGTGGCATTACAAGTCTTGTAACATAGAGTGAGAGCACTGGTGGTTGCCACTCATTTTTAGTGCAGCTTCCCTGTTTGCAAGGCTATTTCATCATCTTTTGACATTTTCATTATAAGGAATGAGTTAGAATATGATTATGTGAGTTTTGTTTTCATGATCGTGATAGGCCTCCTCATTTCCTGTCCTCAAATTGCTGTAATTAAATAGCTTATCTTCATCTCAGAACCGGCTGAAAATCAGACTAGTGATGTGATTGCCAGTCTTTACATGTCAACAGTGGGACAGCATTTTGAGTTGCTGGTGCCCCCACATTGTCCACAGGTTAGACACTGGCTAGTTCTTGTGCGATGACGAAGAATCTTACTTTCAGCTAAGAAAGCTGAACCTGTTAAATTGTCTGCTTTTATAATTTCCTCACTGACCTGAGAGACAACAGTTTTGAAGGTGACAAGCCTATTCCTTAGTTATTTTGCAACATAGGTTTCTATGCAGCTGGTTGTATTTCCGTTTCACTTTTTGCTAAGAAACCATAAAGAAAGGAAAAACAATAAAATAAAGTACTTTTTCTGTCAAGCCTAATAATCTTCATTAAAATCAAGTCCATTTAGTGGCTATTTCTCAGTTTTTTAAAAGACTGCTTGAAATCAGATTATCTGTAGTGTGTTATACAAGTCTTTAATTAATGCTGTCAGTTCATCTTTTCATGGGTCTTTCTCCATCATTTTCCTGACTAGTGCTAGATTTCAATGGAAAGGCAAATAGTTTGCAGGAACCTGGAAATCACTGGTTTTGAGTTGATCAGTCTTTATTTCGTCTGATTAATACGTGGTTTGATGGTGAGAATTTTTTGAATTCTGAAATGCTTTGTTGCTCTAATTTTGATTTATTTATTCTGAAACTATGCAGTCAACCTTGAGACAATATAATGGAAGTTGAAATCTGTATTATGTTCATCCCAACCTAACTAATCTTTGGAAGCATTCATCTGATTCCTTTGTCACACTTGACCCTTCTTGATGTGGTTGATATGTAGAAAGTCCCAGAGAGAAAGTCTTAATAAAGCAATATGAACAGATGAGATTGCAGTGTGAAAGAAACTATCAGAATGTTAAATTCTGGACAAATTCCTTTATTTCAAGCATACAGAAGGACACAGCTCGCAGTAGTTGAACAGTCCCAGAGTTGCACACAGTAAAGAGTCAACATATGTATAGTGAATTAACTTAGTCTTTTTTTTGAGTTTTTTTGTGTTGTATAGCAAATATTTTGGAAAGGAGAACAGAGCCAGACTCTCTTTTCCATTTCTGTTAGCACCTGAAGATGTTCAAAGGCACAGTTGATTAGGACTGGCTTCTCAGAACCTTCCCGCCGAGTTTCTGTCACGTTGTGTAGTTTTTGTGCTTTACTTTCAAGTTCAAGTGATTTTTATATCTTCATGGAGGAGAAATCTGTACAATAGTATTAGCCTGAACTGAGAAGAACTTGTGATTTTCACAGAGATTTTCTATGAATGCGTAGATCACATTCTAGTATCCAGCTTGGGAAACCTGGACACCAGTGATTGATGCTTACCCAGTCAGTAGCTGAGACTTGTCATGCTATTGAGGCAATCTCAGCTTGCTCTGCCTTTGGAACTATTCACTTTGTGCCTGGGCTGGAAGAAAAAAGCAGTTATGGCAGAGTATAGTAAAATCCTAAAAAAAATAATAGCATTTCTTCAGTTGAAAGTTCAGCTCATCTGATGTGTGTAACCAAGTGTTTAGATCAGTAGTGGTGGTGTGTGTTGTCTAGACAGTGCCTTTATCGTTGTTTGAATGGCAGTCAAATACCTTGGATACCTTTGGGAATACCTCCTACTCTTCTGATAAACCTCGCTATTCCTGCAAATAACTAACAGTCCGGATTTGATGCACCAATGAATGTGTAATATCCAGGCCCAGGGCAATCACAACATACTGCATTGTAAGAATTTGACTTCATAGCATGTCTGATTTTAAATAAAGAAGTGCATGCACTTCAACTACCTAAAGAACTAATAAACAAAATATTAACACAAAAATAATTGCAGTTTGGCCTCTTTCTTATTGTATAGGTATTGCTATTGAGAGATACACATTAGTTCTTCAGATATTATACTCTTCTTTCTTTTTCACTTCCCTCCTTAAAATAAAACATGCGTTTTCTGCAGCTTTGTGTTGCAATACAGAGATCAAACAATTCCTGGAAGTTAGGGAAGGATTTAGCAACACAGGCACGACAGTTCTCTAAGCTGTGTTCGTACGTAAGAATTAGCTGTCCTGGCTATAGTTTTTTTCTAAGCCTCTTGGAGGTACAGAAGTTGTCAGGATATCAGGGATTCACTTATAATTCCTCTTTTAGGTGCATGGATATTCTGATTCCGAATATTTTTGTTGTCCCTGTCCATTTTTAACCCCTCCCCCCCAAATATACAAAGAAGATACACAACTTTTCATAAGACCTTTTGGGGAGGTTCCTTTTCTAGTTTATTGATTCTTCAGTTGAAGATTATGATAGAAGTTGAAGAAAGGGGGTTGTTTTGGAGAGAAACAGAAATATGATTAAGTAGATGTCTTGTTTGAATGTGAATCCCCTCATTTAGATTCAAATAAATATAATTTCAGTCTTTAAAATAGGTTTGGACTATCCAATAATTTTAAACTCATTATGCTATTTTGTAAATAGAGAACTTGGAGGATATATTTTGGTCAAGTAGTTGCGTGTGCTCTGCAGAGATAATCTAACAGAATTGTCAGTGAAAGGCTGTACAGATGCTTGATTAACATTTAGCATCCTTTCTAAGTGTTTTGGGTTTTTTTTTCAGTAATTGAGGGCTTTATCACCATGTTTGGAGCTCTCAGTGGTTATCAAACTCCCCTCAGATTCCTCCTGAGTTCTGTGGCCTCCCTTCCCCATTCTCTTCCAGCTCTGGGCTCTTTCCTGACACACTTTCTTCCTTTCTCAATATAATGCTATGCAAACCACACAGCTATTCCAGTACCTATTTCCAGTAGCATGCAGCTCCCTCTGCCCAGGACAATGCCATCTTAAGTGTCTGTGCAGTGCCATCTGTGTGATTGTACTCCATAATAATTTAGCATCTTTCCCTCCAATAGTATTTTCTACACTTGAAAAATATGATAAACGAATATTTGACCTTATCTCCTAGTTTAGAAATCAGAAGTTTTGAGATATATTTGCTGGTTTTGTGGCCACCTGGAAAAGCTTTCTGTTCCTGTAAATATAATTAATGTACTTTTGACCTATTAGGGCATCAAGAGCTGCAGAGCTAATTAATTAGGAAATTATTTTTGTATGCATACAGGTGCACTCATTTAAATGTCACTGACTTAATTTAATAACACGCTGTGAGTTTGGACACGCTGCCAATCTCATAGAGTAGTTTGTTTCTTCTTTAATTTATACTTGGTGAGATTCTTTGCTTTTTTTTTGAATCTCTGAGGAGTTCAGATGATAAATTATTTTCTTCTCTTGTAAGAAGAAAGTGTATTTTTTAGGTAGGTGATTGGACGTTGTAGTATAGGAACAATTGTTTAGGAAAATTGACAGTCTGGGTATTTTGACAAGAAGAAGAGAAAGAGAACTGCATCTTTCTCTTGTTCAGAGAAGATATTTGCTTTTTATAATATCTTAATAACTGAATAGGTGTTGGTAGGTGAATTAGCATTTCTTGGAAGTATGTGTAATTTACTCATGTAGGTATTTTCAAAGATTTTTTTCTGTTTTCTAGGGGAAGCCATTCCTTATACTGATGGGAAAGTACTATTGTGGTACATCCCATATCTAGACAAGTCACCTAGAACCTGCTCTGAAGGCAGAGTATTCCCTGCCATTGATTCCCTGTCCCAGCACCGTTCCCCAGCCAAGCTCAGTCAGAACAATTGCCTGGCAAGCTGTGTAAAATACTGATGGTTGGAACGAATCCCACCAGGTGTGGTGTGAGCCTCACGAACCTGGATTCTGGGGTTTATTCCCATCCTGAAGAAATTAAACCTTACTCATTGGAAGGAAAGAAAAATGACTTCTTGTTCTGTGTGTGTAAGTCTGGCATTTGAAAATCTGAACCAGTTCTGGGCTAAAGTTTTAAGACAAAAATGCAATCAGTGTTCTTTGTGGCAATTGAGGCATGTATATATTTTGTTGATTTATTGATATTGTTGTTAGCTTTTTTAAAAGGCAGTTCTGCAGGGTTTAGGGCTTTTAAATTGTTCGGAGGATTAATGCAATGCTCTTAACGTCTGAACTAAACGCAGCTCAGTTAAGCCATTAATTTGCACAGAAGGATAAAGTACTTCTCCTTCCAATCAAATTGCACTAAGCTGAATTTCTACTTGTCTTTCTTAGCAAAGGATTTTTTTGCCTACCGTCTTCACAGAGAGCACTCTCTCTCTTACACTGCAGTCTTCACTGTCTTGAGTTTTAAACCTTGCACACTTAAGCAGCGCAATCACACTTATTCGTACGAGAGTTCATTCCTTGACATTACCAGGGAAGAAAATCTGGGGTGTGGAAGGAAGAAAGCCTCACCAAAGACCCTTCTCACGTTAACAGAAAACTGAGCTTTTTCAGAAAAATACTTTTAGCAATACTGTATGGGAATCAAAGCACCTTTTTTCCCATCTTGAAAAGTATTTAAAGTGCAAATCAGGATAAAAAGTGTTCAGTTTTGTAGTTCAAATGTACTGTCTTTACAGTGCCTTCCCAAAAGGAAGTCTCTCAAATTCTTCAGTTATCTGCTTGGTCAAATCTATATCTGAAATACTTGCTCAAAATAGCTATGACCTATTGTGTTAAGGAACAAATCCCATCTCTTGTACAGACCAAAATGCCATTACAACTCCTCCCTCAATATTATCTTAGCGGTTGTGGCTTATATATCTGCAACAGCCCCACTGCTCATCCTTCTAACCCTCAGGGAGGAGCTACCTGATGAAGTCATGAACCCCAAACTATCACCAGATGGACAGCTGAGTCAATGGTCCTTAAACTGTCTTAGCACAACCAGTTTTCCAGGTTTCTCCTTTCCAGTGCTACTCAAGTTGGGATTTGTTTCCGATCATTTGATTGTTCTCTTTTCCCGGCTGTCGTTTTTTGCACTCATTTCCTCTGTCTTGGTTTGTTTTTTTTTACTATGTATTTTCCTACCTTCCTCTCGCCTGTTTATTACACATTCCCATTTACCAATGAAAGTCTTTTTTAATCCAGCTTCTAGGTCAGACATTAAGTGATGTAAAACAAGCTCTTTTATTATCCCACATGCTTTCCTCCTTACAACCGCTTATTTTTTTGTACATATCTTAAAATGTTTTTCATCAGTCTTTGTCATTAATGTTGAACATAAGTAAGAAAATTCCCCCTCTCAAGGAAGGTGGGTATGAAACTAGGCTCAGAGCTGAAATGCTTCCTGGACAAGGTCCTTTAATAAAAAGCAAAAGTCTAGGAGAGAATTTATCAAGTTAATGCTGTCAAATTATATGTTTCCTTTGTGTTCTTTTTATCTTGGCACATAGCAAGCATTGCATGATACTGTCTTTATGACCATCCACTACTCATCAGTCTCGGTTTCATTATACTGAAGCTGAACTTCATTGTTAGTACTTGTCCTGTTATTTTAAGCACAATGACAATACAGATTACCTTTATTTTGTATTGTGAACATTTACTTAATGTTTTTTTCTTCATTTTCCATACATATGACATTTTTTCATTACTTAGAATAGTAGCAGGAGTCACGAAGACATGAAATTTCTTTTCTACATTTTGTAAAACCCTAGCAGCTGTATCTATTCAGTTTATGAACACTCATATTTTCTGAGAACTTCGCATCAGCTCTTCAGCAATGACTATTTCTAGACTGTCTGTTATACAGCTGATTTGCTGTTTCTATGTTTATATCAGGTAATGCAATGACATAAAACTATATGTTTAGTTATTTAATATGAAGTTTCATACAATTCGATATGATTAAGCTCTGATGGACTTGAGGAATGAAAAATAAGTTTGCAGAATATTCAATTAAATAACACAGCTGATGATCACTATAATTCAATATTCATAGTAAGGCAAGGCAGTATTCATGAAACTTTAGCTCTTCTACTTCCTTACATCTTAGATTTACTCATAATGCTTTGTCAGCTTTATTTTTACTCCTCCCAGCAGTGACTGTTGAAATAAGCTGGAGTTCCAGCTGCAAAAGTAGGCAGGACATACTATCGACTTCAAGTTTTGATACAGCTTGTTTCAGTCTGGTCTTTGGTTACTGCCAGGACATGGTGTCCAAAACTTCCTCCCTTGCCGTGAATTTGAGCTGCGAATTTTGTACTGAGTGAGGCACGCTGCTCTTGATCTCAGGTGACGTAACCAAGGGTTGATCTGGTTAAGTGCTTCTAACTGAGTTTCTCTTCAAGAAGTTTTCATTTTTCATAATCCTGTGCTCTTGTCGTAATAATAAGGATTTATTGAAGTGTGTAGAAAAACCCTGAATCATCGGGAACGAATTAAGAAAGTTTGTGCGGGGGGTGGAAACTTTGTGAAAAAGTTTACTGCGTACAGTCCGAGAGCTTGTTTCTTATTAGCATTTGAAAATATAAATGCCATTTGAAGACAGAGTTGAGGAGAAATTCGAAATAAAAAAGGAGTATAAGAGTTTTGCATAGTGGAATAGGCTTCCACTGGTTATAACAGCCCTATTAATCCTGTGGTTTGAAAATTGGAGAGGACACAACTGTCAAGTTTGTTAGAAGAGTTGGCTTAAATTTGCTTTGTAATACATGGCACACTCTGAAACATGCTTTCAGTCTGGTAGTTTTTAATGTGGTTTTATATAAGCATGTGACTCACTCAAGATGATAAGCACTTAATAAATCTAATCTAATAAACATGTCTGTGGTGGCTGGTAGTCAGACTTGATGCTTTACAGTTCTATTGTGTCAGACAGAGGGCAAAGCACTAACAAAAATTTTGGTGCTCAAATAAGTGATGTGTACTTCTTAAAAATTGATCTCTTCTAAATTACTTATTAATTGAATGTCTGCTTACTGTTGGAACATCTTGTCTAATGTAATAAATTCAAGTCTCCGTTGCTGAGCTCTGGGAGTGTGGGGTTGAATTTTTGCCCCTACCTCTCATGGGATATTCAAGTTTTTAGAGGAGAGTGCATCAGTTCTTATTGATCAAAATGTTCTTCCAGGAAAACAAAGTGAAAGTTACCCTCATATTAATAATAACTGAAAACTCAAACCCCATCTCTTGTTGCACTGTATACTGCCCTATGACAAATTTTTTTCTTTTGCTGCAGAATTAATAACTCTAAGGCAACTCCCATCTGAGGTTACCTGGAGTCCTCAGATTTCCTTTACCCTTTTCAGGCTGGCTTAGGCCTCCCTCTGTACCTTAAATGCCATTTAAGTTTTCATGTTGTTATTGATTTCTTCTGGTTAATGCCAGGTGTCTCTCGTGATTATTTAAAGCTATTAGCAATCTGCAATATTGTTGAACATTCAGGAGTATTTGAGTATTCTTAGGACCTCATGTGGATAATTAGGTTCATGCTTGAGTTGCTCCATTCCCCCCCCCTTTTTTTTTTATCAAGAAAGAATTCTTGAGCGTGAGCATTAGGCAAATTTGTTATGCACAGGGAGCTTTGTGGTCTGAAGTGCCACAGGCATATGCCTTCATCCTTCTTGCTCAGATCCATTTACCTGCGATCAGCAGGGGCAGTATTTTGGATTGCATTGCTACAAGGATGTAGATTGTGTGCTTCTCAATCTCTCCATGTCGTGAGACTCGAAAGGGACTGTCATCCAGCTACAACTTTTACCTAATCATCCCATCTTTTACAGTGAAGAAATAAATGTAATTGGTGCTATGTCCTTCAAAAGCTTTTCAAGGTTTACAACTCAGCTGTGGTTATAGTTCTAAGGCAGTGGACTAGAGACGTGTTGTATTTTATGTAAGGAAAATTTGCTCAAAATTCAGCTGCGTAAATAGGTTTTAAACATGAGACATTTCATGATGAAAACATTTTCTCTAAACATTATGTTGCTGAGTTCAATAAAGGTTTGTCTCCCCAGTACTGTGCTTTACTGATGGGCATCCTTAACCAGTTATAGCGGAACGTTGTTTTTTCCTATGTAAGGAATTCAGCACTACAGGACCTTAATTGCGTTGTTGTCACAGTTTACTTTCTGTAATGCAACAATGTCCAAATTCCTTGCTGTTCAAATTGGACCACTTGAGCCATTAGTGATGACGGTTACTGACAGAAAACACACAGTCTTCTTTTTTTTTTTTCTTTTCTTGTTTTTTCTGCAGTTTTGGGGCTATAGCTGCTTGTCCTATGATTTCTGACAAGCGCCAGGGTTGTAGTTCTCTTTGTCCTGGATGTGCTGCTTCTAACATGCCTTCACAATGATGCATCCCCTAAAGGAAAGGTTGTGACCCTCTAATCATTGGGTAGTCTGTTTGCTTTTTTTTCTGAAACCCATCAGTGAATTTGTTGCTTAGGTAGCAGGAACATTGCCTGGAGCCAACTGCTGTATGGGCAAGTTTCAGATGATGCTCTGTCCCAGCTTCCCCTCAAAGTTTTGCTACTGTGTCTCAGGCTTGTCTGCAATGCTGGAAGCTCTTCTGCATGAGACCAAGTTTTCAGCAGAAGCAGTGAATGGTGCCACACCAGGCGATGGTATTATAAAAAACTATCCCTTCATTCAGTCATTTCAGAGTGTTGATTTGATCCCCGGGGAGTGAGAAGTCCTCGGTATCTCCCTGCACCAACTGAGGTACTAAATGAGTCTGTGTAGTTGTACAATGAAACTCTAGTGTGTGTTAGATGAGACATGTAGTGTACTGAAAGCCTCACCTCCTGCTACTCTTCCATTCTTTCTTTTGGAGTATTCAAAACAAATTAGAAATAACTTCAAAAGGGTAAATGCTAATAATGAGTCACTTTAATTCAATAGCCTCTGCTGTCAGAAAATTACAGAAGTGTTTTAGTTCTCTGCATGGCTGGGGTTCTTTCATTGTCAGTCATGAGCTCGTGTCCAAGGGCAAGCGCTGTGAACATTTATAGAAAGATTTCATAGACATTTCATGCTTACCACAATTCTTTTAAATTATCTTTTTTAAAGAAATAGTTTAGCTTGCAATAAATGCCGTACCGTGTATGAATACTAATGTTTTATAATTTAGTTCTTAAAATGTTGTACAGAATGCAGATAAGATGCAATAGACTGGGGGTGTGAGTAGTCCAATTCCTATTCTAAAATAACTTCATCTTTTTATCTGTTCTTTCTTTTCCCCCTTCTTCTGCCTCAAAACCCAAACAAATGAAACTACTGCTGTTGTTTGTCAGAGGAGAACTGACTTCACTTGCCACAGAATGGAAAGAGATTCCTTTTAAAGTCTGGGCGAGACACCAGTCCATGCTATTATCACCATTTTGTGGTATTATGATTAACACCAATGTGGTAAGACATGTACCAATATGCAGATATGCTGCTAGCAAGCAGTAAACTCTGTAGAGCTGTCCACATTAGTGGTGTGCTTGTTTTATTGAAGAGGCGTTTCATTATGTGGTGCGTTCTTATTTTATTTACTTAAAAGAAATCCTAACCACTAATTACTGTAAGGCATTTAATATATACCATGTGTTTAACACAGGCTGTGACTCTCCCTTTGCTTTTGTGAGCTCTGTGCTAATCCAGTGCTATTTCTGACTCAGGTTTACATGAAGTTCTATAAATGGAAATAATTTGTTTTGCCTATTGAGACACTAAGTTGTCTGAGCTAGGACTGTCTCCTACTATAAACAGTACTTAAAATGAGGTGACTGTCACCTCAGCTAGAGTTTCTGGGTACTGTTGCATACTAATGCACGTAATATACATCAGCTGCCATAAATGAAGTATTTTCTTCTGCTTTAAGGTCCCTTGCTGTCTAGTTTCTCTCCTCTGCTTTTACGTATTCCCACTGCAGTTTTGCCTCCTTTCTTCACGTGATTTTGAAAGTTCAGACCTAATATATTCAGTAGTAAAAAGCCCAAGGCACCAGTGTTGCATAGGCAATCAAATATACATGCTCTTTTCAAATATTTATTTGTATAGTGTTAATAAATTAGAAGAGAGGAATGTGACCTTTTCCTCCCTGTGAGTGAGGGCAGCTATCTGACATAGCAACACCTATAATAGGTATAAAAGCCTAATTACATGGATCTAACGCGTAGTTGTATGTTATGAATTCCTGGCTCGGTTGTCATCCTAGTAGAGGGCTCAAAGATTTCCACATATCAAGGTTTCTCTTCAGTGTGAGGATTTTTATAATTTGACGTTTAGGTGAGCTCGTAACTTTTTGATGATGCACTACAAGTTTTAAAGTGCAGGAATTGCGTTCTTTTATTTCCACATGTATTTTCATCTCAGATCTTGTCAAAAGACAAATTTTTCATGTCTGACTCTGTACTGTTAAGATGCTGTTGTTGCATCCTTGACTTGTGAAGGCAGAGATTGATTTGATAATTTAGGATTACTTGTAGTATTTTAAGAAGAAATCCAGCACCTCATGGGCATAGGCAGCTGTGCAGCAAAATTTGTACATGTGATATTTATCTTGTCTCTCGGAGTAGCAGGAAGATTTTCTTTTCGAATCTGTGCAGTGAGTATTGCTGGCCTGAGCTATTTAGGTGAGTACAGACCTCAGGGACTGAAGTTGGAGATTCATTCATGAGGGAAAAGCAGGATGCTGGGGTTGAAATCTGTCATGGTCAGAGATGTTTAGTAAGTCTATCTTTTGTGCTGAATATAAAGCACAACAAGGTTAGTTCTGGTTCTCCATGGAATACTTGTATGCTGTCACAGTTGAAATACTGCTTGCAAACAGATTATTCCAAAAGCAATTGAAGTTGATGGAAAGACACTGCACTTCCAACTGTTTTGTCAAAGAACTTCAGTATATTAAAAATATCTATGTACAAAATCATAATAAGTAGATTAATGGAATGGAAAAAGGCAAACATCCTCTCCTCCCAGAACCCCCCCTCCGTGTCCCTGAATGCTGTTGAGTCTTCCTAGTCACCCAAAGAGTTTGGTACATTAGCAATTTGCAGTACTTGTAAGCTTAATGACATGTGGCTGTGGAAATGAACTCTGTTCCTAGATTCAGATAGTTTGCTTATTTCTTAGGCTTATTATGCTCGGTTGTTTCTTGTATTTATGTTCTTCTTCCAAATAAGAAAAGTGGGAATTTGACTTTGATTCTAGTAGGAGCTGTGGCTGAGCACATTATTTCTTCCTTAGGATACAGTATAACCTTCAGGACCTTCATTTATTTTCAAATTATTATTTTTTTATTTCATCAGGTCCCTCAGTTTAATGAGTCCTTATTGGATATTCTAGAAATTACAGAATTATACAAAACTTCAGTGATTTTTCCAGGATTTTTCTAAATCTGTAAGTGTATACAGCCATGGATAGGAATTTTTCTAACAGTGTAGTAATTATTTAGATGCTGAGTGTAAAAAAAGCTATATTCATCAAAAAAAGCCAGAATATTTGGAGATTTGTGAGTTGTTGGGAGAACAGAATTAAAGCTACACAGGGATTAAGTTCCATTATCTCTTTTTGAACTCCTTTTCTCTGCAAAACTGGAATATGGGCACAGAAGGGGCAGAAGATGGCCTGTTCAAGCAAATATTTCCTTCCTCCTTCCCCTTTCCTATTGATTTTGGGGAGAAGTTTTTAAATGTCGAGTTTCTGGAGAGATGGTTTGGATGTACCAGCACCCTGGAGTGCCAGAGGAGATGGATTGAGGCTATTGAGTGTTCTTCCACTGAAAGTTTTGGTGATATTGCCATTTTCTTGTAAAAGATTCTGATTCAGTTAAATTAGCTTTTTCTTAGCAAGAAGTCCTCAGTTTTGGTGGGTTCCCTCTCCTTATCTCTCTGTTTGCCTGCTTTGTTTTCTGAGCACCAGTGTTTGAGGCAAGTGGGTTTTCAAAGCAGCTTTTCACAATTGACTTAGGGTTTCGTTTTTCGTTTGAATATTCCTTTGTGTGGCTGGAATGTCAGGGTTGTGTTAAGACTCCTTCTGAAGCACAGCCGTGTTTGTGAACAAACCTTGGGGCAACCCTGCCAAATACAATTTGCGTTGCTGCAGTCTCTGTATGTTTACAAAGTATTATCGTTTTGACAGTGTCTTAGAGGATATGTTTTTGTTGTAAGGCTTGTGACCAGGTAGTCCCAATTCACCTCCAGATGGTCATGTGTCTGCCCGTCACATTAACTTTTTATTGATAACTACATTTGCCTGTGTGCCTTCAGGTAAAGGATGAATTTCTGTGGGACAGAAGCACAGCCTGACTTGTCGAAGGAACTATTTGTAGAGCAATACGCAGCTTTAAGGTCATCAAAGTCCTAGGTAGTGACTTTTTCCTGTGAGGGTGGTGAAGTACTGGTGCAGGTTGTGCAGAGAACTTGTGGAAACCCCGTCCCTAGAGATGTTCAAGGCCAAGTTGGATGAGAGTTTGAGTGACCTGATCAAGTGGAAGGTGACCCTGCCTATGGCAGGGGGTCAGAACTCAATGATGTTTAAGGTCCCTTCCAAACTAAACCATTCTATCATTCTATAGTTATTTGAGATATGTTCAGTTCTTTAAATCTGTCAAATGTATCTAACAAAGAATTTGCCTTTTGGATGCTGGTGGTATACTGATACTGATAGAAAGTAAATAATAGTATTTCGATGTAATTTTTTCCAGACATTCTTAGTGGAGCTTGATAGGAAAAAAAAATCTTGGGTGTGTGGAGTTTTTACTTTTTTGTTTGTTCATTTTTAACAGTATTTTATTGTTTCATAACAAGACTATGCCTTTCCCTCCCCCCTTCCCTCAAGCATGTCATGGGTATCTTATAAAATGAAGCATTGTATGCACACTAGATAAATGCAAATTTATGCAGAGTCACACTGCTTTAAAAATCAAAACTAACAATAGCTTTTCCTGAGTAGAGAGAATTCCCCATTCCTTCTGGATTGCTCAGGGGTGCTGTTTATCCATGTTCATGGTGAAAAGTCAAACTCACTAGCTGAATGGTGAACTCGTACTAACAAATAGTTTACGTAGCAGTGAAGATCTACAATGTGTCAGCTACTGGCAGTCTCATGAGCCATTACTTTTACCTAGACCATACCCCAATTTGTGCACATTGCTTTTTTAATTATTTTTTTAAAAAAAAAGAAGAGAGAAATGTGGCATCTTCAGCGTAAGATGAATTTTATCATAGAATTATATAATCATAGAATGTCCTGAGTTGGAAGGGTCCCAGAAGGGTCATCAAGTCCAACTCCTGTCACTGCATAGGACAACCTCAACATTCACACCATGTGTCTGAGGATGTTGTCCAAATAATTGATGAGTATTGTCAGCCTTGGAGTCGTGACTGTTTCCCTGGGAGCCTGTTCCAGTGCTCCACCACCCTCTGGGTGAACAACATTTCCTTATATCTAACGTAAGCCTCCCCTGGCACGTCTTCCTGCCATTCCCTCAGGTCCTAACATCTGTCTCCAGAGAGAAGAGATCAGTGCTTGCTCCTCCTCCTCTTCCCCTTGTGAGGAAGCAGTATGCCCAGATGAAGTCTCCTCTCAGTCCTCTCCTCTCCAGGCTGAACAGACCAAGTGACTTTAGCCGCTCTTCATACAGCTTCCCCTCTGAATGCTTCACTAGCTTTGTGGCTGCCTCTGGACACTCTCCAGTAGCTTTAGATCCTTTTTATACTGAGGCGGCCAAAACTGCACATGGCACTTGAGGTGGGGAGTGTGGAGTAGAGTGAGACTTCCCATCGACCAGAACCCCCAAATCCCTTTCCACAGGGCTGCTGCCCTTTTTAAACATGGCTTGGTGTATGTCTACATTTCTTCTCCTGATTGGAACAAGCATCGGCTCTGTATATATGTTGTTGTCTTGCAAAAGAGGTGAGCTGTTCATATGGCTCTGGTGGTAATGCTGCTGGTCTGCTGGGACTTGGAATGCCAGGCTCTTCCCTGGAGGCCAAGTGACCAGCAGCGCGTCTCCAGAGAGAGCCCTACTTTCAGGCAGAGAGCGCCTGATCTCTGAACACAGCAGCGGATCTCTTGTCATTTTACATACTTTCATACCTAAAGTAGAAGCTGACCTACTTTTTGGCTTTGATTTAAATCTATTCCTTTCTGTAACGATTCTTTTTCTTTTATCAGTAGTTACTGTAAGTTCATCTGGAAAATAGCTGCAGATATAATCCCAGCTCTTTATCTTTCTTTGGATTGCATCCCTGTTGTACTGTATCTGGTAATTTGCACTGAAATCTAAGCTTTGTTTTCAGATTTTATATTTTTTACTTTCTTTGCTTCTGCAGAGTTGTTGACAGGAAACAAAGAAAAATGAACTAAGATTAACAGAATGTATCAAAAACACTAAAGCTTTTAGAAAGAGTAAGTATAATTTAAGTTTATAGCATTGATGTCTTGCATTACATCCTCTAAAATGGCATTCTTAGTTTTGTCTAGCATATGCCATGAGTATAAAATAAGGTTAGAGAATATATAATGTTTTACAGGAAGGTTCCTTTTCCACTTTCAAGATATTGTCCAAAGCTTTATTCCTTTTATCTCAATGATTTTTTTGAGACAAACTCATCCCTGAACGTCCTGGGGCTCAGCGATGAGGCACAAACCTGGGAAATGGAAGATTCAGGTCAAAAGGAGGATCTGATTTGTGCGTCTGTTTGTGTGAGCTGAGAAGATGGAGGAGGGTGTTGGCTTCCTATGACCCAGCAAAGCGCTATAATCATGATTTGTTTGGAGAAAAGGCACCTCTCTTTCTGACATCTGATAAAATTTGCAGACCACCAGAACATTTTTCAAGCCAAAGTTAGGGGATTAGTTTCCCAATTTCACTTTCTCCCCAGCCCCCCCTAAAAGTTAAATATAAAAAACAGCTCTTCCAACCTCCTGAATTTAATGTGTTCTTCACAGATGTGTGCATATGGACATACATAAAACCCTGCAGTTTCAAAGAACAAATAAATTCTCATGAGCATTTCACTAAACTGTAAATGTGTTATTTCGTAGCATTTCTGCTTTTGAATAGAGAAGGCTTTGCCATTGTTGTATTTGTTACTAAATTTTATGGGCAGGGTTTATGGACTTAATGGTAGTTATGGTAGTAATGCTGTTCTGTCATAGACAGAAAACAGACTCACTTTGTGCAGTTTCTTGATTCAAATACCCAGCCTGTTTTTTCCGGCGAATCTTCTATTTAAACTCGCAGTTTATGCTAATAAATAAAATGCCGCTATATATTTTAATATATGGTAATAAAAAAAATTAAGTATCTTGTCAGCACTGAGCAAGTTGCTCTTAGAAATTTCATTGTCATTTAATTTGCCTTTATGATAATCTACCTAAAGAATAGTTAATAATAGTTATAATAGAAACGAAAACTTCACTGCATTCAGTCCATGCTTATTTGTTGCTGAAAAATAGATTGTATGATGATGTTAATAAGAAAAGGAATAGATGCAAGACTGGCAGATTTTCCTGGATTGTGTTTCTGCTCTTACTTAAAGAACGGAGCATTAACTCCCTCAGTTCGCCAGAGTACACGTGCGGTGCAGGGCGGGATGTGCTGCCTTGACGCGTGGCTCCTTTACGATCAGTACATTTGCCTTCCTGTCAGCTGCATTGCAGTGATCTTCTCTAGCACCACAGAACAAACTGTGTGCAAGGCTTAGATATCACATCCTTAGGGGTGGAAGAGACTGCTGGAATGTTGCAAATTGCAGAAACAGTGAAGAGACTTTGATTTTTAGGCTTATTGTTCTTTCAGCAGAGAGGCATGAGTGCTTCATTTGACTGAGATTATGCGCAAGATGTGAGGGAGACAGGTGGGTTAAGAGATGAGACATAGAAGTTTTTTATCTCCAAGTCCCCATTTGACATTCTGTACGAGTCAGAATGATTGTGAGATCTTGCTACCAGATTGCTGTTTGGCCAGCAGTCCAGTTTCCTGAGTGGTTTTTATCCATGTTATGGGCTTGTCTCTAATAATTAATATGCAGATTAGCAATTTCAGCAATGACAAAAGCCAATGTAAACATGGAATCTGCTTTTTCAAACATACAAATACCTTTCTAAGTTGACAGCAATGCAAAATTAGCACTGCGGGATGCTTGTGCTTCTTCTGTCTCCTGAGCATAATAGTTTATTATCCAGAGATGTTAGGCTGGAATCTTCTTTGTTTCTTGTGATAAATAGAATAATCAGTAAAATCTTGATGGTGTGAAATTGGATGTATTTCTGTAGAAGTCTGTTAGTTTCTATTTCTTCAATAATTTTAAACCATTTGTCTTGACCCACTGCATATCTCAAAGGGATACCTGTCCGTATTCGGCTAGTTCTTACAGCTGAAATGTATGTGAATTGACTTACAGCAAAGCCTATATAAAAAAACCTTTCATGGTGAGAATGTGCCAACTCTGAGTGCTCTGGCTCCCTCAGAACTTACAATGTTTGGTTTTGTGTGTAGAAATGATTAAAAGAAAGCGATTTCTGAGAGGGAGAAGCTTTCTTGCTAAAGATGTCCCTTTAGAAGTGTCTGTCATGGTAATTTGAGGTCTGGAGACACAGCAAGTCCAGGCTGTACCAGATGGAACACTTTGCTAATTGGTTAATTCTGCTTTACTGCCTGGCCACTGCTTGGCACTGTGGCAGACAGAGATTTTTACATAGATCCAGCAGGGAAGCTTCTGCTTTTTATTATCCTGAAATAAGGAAATGGCTTTGATGACATGAACCATTTTAATGATATTTTAAAAAACTTTAGCATGTTCTAAACTCCCCCTCTTTAACCCAGCATGCTTATCATCTTTTTGAAGTTGAAATTTAACCTGGGTCTTTGTTTTTTTTCCATAGGATTTGATAGTCTCAAGATTGTGACTAGTGATTCCAAAAGTGAATAGCTGCGCTTCAGTAAATGTGCTAATAATAGACTTTGCTTATGGCCTGTCATAACTACTGACTAATGGATCTGTAGACAAGACGAGTGCACATGATTCTACTAATTCAATAAAGCAAGTACCTTTCTGGATAGTGGGACAAATTTATTCTTGGAATTACTCCATACACTTAAATGCACTTACAGCGGAGCTGAATTTGTCCCCTAAGGTCCTGTTTGGAGAACAGTATTCATCATTTGTTCAGTTATGATCACATAGGAAATATTTTTGTTATTGCATTTAAAGACACTGAGAACTTCATAGTATCATAGTAATTCCAAAATGCATATCTCACAATGGGAACTAGATAGTGAGGAAGGAGGGAGTATCCGCCTTCTGCAGATACGAACTTGCAGCACACAATTTGTGACATAGGTGAGAGTTATAGAATCATGCAATGATTTGGCTTGGAAGGGAGCTTAAAGATCATCCAGTTCCAAACCCTCTGCTGTGTGCAGGGACACCTCCCACTGGATCAGGTTGCTCAAAGCCTCATCCAGCCTGGCCAGGGCTGAGGCATCCACATCTTCTCTGGGCAACCTGTGCCAGTGCTCTTTCCTTAATTTGGCCATTCCTTCTGAGCTTTGGGAATTTGTTTTCATTATTTAAAATGAAGACAAAGGCTTCCCAAAAGCTTTATTAGGAAAGAGTTGGGAATGAACAATTTTAGAAGAAAAAGTTCCTTTAAAAGTAGCGTACTTCTCAGCTACTCCATATGCTTATGATGGAGTTGTAACCCTGTCTGTTATGTTATACTTCAATGAGTATTGCTAGAAAATAAAAATCATTACAAAATGGAAAACAGAAATGTATTGCAACACTGTCCAGCTTAGCTTTGTCCAAAACGTGGATCTTGGGATTTGGATTAGATGAATCCTTCTATTTCAGTGCCATTTGCCAACACTGCATTCAACATAATCGTAGACCGGTTTGTTTTGGAAGGGACCTTTAAAGCCCATCAGGTCCAACCCCTGTGCAGTGACCAGGGACATCTTCAACTCTATCAGGTTGCTCAGAGCCCTGTCCAGCTTGACCTTGAATGTTACTAGGGATGGGGCTTCTAGCACCTCTCTAGGGAACCTGTTGCAATGTTTCACTGCCCTCACTGTAAAAAAATATGTCATATGTAGTCTGAATCTGCCCTCTTTTAATCTAAAACCATTACCCCATGTTCTATCATAACAGGCTGTGCTAAGAAGTCTGTCCCCATCTTTCTTATTGAAAAGCCATGGTGAGGTCTCCCTGGAGCCTTCTCTTCTCCAGGCTGAACAGCCCTAACTGTGTCATCCTTATTTCACAGAATAGGTGCTCCATCCCTCTGATCATCCTCATGGCCCTCCTCTGGACCCACTCCAACTGATCCATGTCTTTCCTATGTTGAAACTTCCAGAGCTGGACACAAGTCTCCAGGTGAGGTCTCACCAGAGAGGAGTCGAGGGGCAGAATCCCCTCCTTTGACCTGCTGGCCAAGCTGCTTTTGATGCAGCCCAGGATCCAATTGGCCATCTGGCTGCAAATGCACATTGCTGGCTCATGTCTAGCCTTTCATCCACCGGTACCTTCCAATACTTTTGTCTTCTGTACTTTAGCAATGACCAAAGAGATATTGCAGAACTCTTTCTCCAGCAAGATTTTCTATAAGGGGGGGCTAAACGAAGGTTTAAAAAGGAAGGTTTAGCATGCTCAGTGATGTAGTATGTTGGGAATAATGTTAAAAGGAATAGCATCAAACATCAAATATTCATACACTTTCTGCAGAGAAACATTTATTACATTTCACGTTAGGTGCTTTTTTCCCCTCAGGCATGTCTGTTACCATACTAGTAGACAATTCCACCTACAGTGTATTTACATTTTCTAAAGGCATTCCCATTCTCGCTTTCTTGCAAATATTTTTCTGTTTTGATGGTGGTAGGAGGAAGTAAAGAACCTCTAGTCCTGTGGTGAAGTCAGTTTGCAGATTTAAATAGCAAATTCAAATCAGATGTGAGACACTTAAAGCAACCTTTCAACAAGAATCACTTTCTGCAAGAAGCTATATTTGTGTTTGTGTAGGCATGTATATGCATATGTTTATACCTCATTTATATTATGAAGCATAAAAAAACCCCCACACATCAACTGTTAGGACCTGGCTTTGGCTTTCATGTCCAGAAGTTTGAAAGTGCTCCATATTGTCATGTTAGCCCAGCCAAACGTTGTCTCTGTGTATTATTGCCTAATTGTTAGCTGAGAGCTTTATTCATTCTGTGGCATTCGGGAATCCTCTTTGGGACTCTTCTTGCCAAAGTAGGTAGTCATGATTTTAAGTTGATGGGGATCATAAAGCTCATTGGAATGCTTGGTAATAAAGCATGTATTAAGATAACATGCCCAATGCTTTTGCCTAATACAAGCTGGGTTCTAATGAGCTGTTTAGGAGGTCAAGAGTTCGTCTTCCCATCCCAGTGTCATTTTATCTCTTTTTCTAGTGGACAAGTGTGCTTATGTTAGCTAGAAACATGTAATTTTTAACTAGTTTCATTTTGTCAGGTGGTGAAATAGAATGGCATGTTGTCTTTTCCTCATCTCCAGCCTAGAAGAGAGACAGCTGCAGGAGAATGTGTAGAGTCTGTCAAATCTTGACTGACATGGAAAGGGATCACCTGCTCACTGTTCTTCTCATACAAGCATCAGGGTTCATCAGGTGAGATGAGTAGACAGTGAGTTTGAAACACTTGAAAGAAGGATTTTGCTAGAGATTTTCACAGGTGTAAAATTTTAAATTGATACAGGGAAGTCTGGAAGAGTTAATGAGGAAGGGAAATGCACTGAGATTAATTAAAGGCATAGACACCAGATCCCAAGTCTGAAAACTGTTGGTTTCCTGAGCAGTGAGTATTAGGTTGAAGCAAGGAATGAGTTTACGCTGTTATTCTCTTCTGTAGGAATGCTTCCATGATCCCTGTTATGGAGAAAGTGTGGATTGTGAGACAGTGATAGTGTGAGTAGCAGAAAATATATTGTTTCCACCCAGAAGAATGATCAGTGTGGTCATGGCCAAAACTGATAATGAAAAGATCAGACTTCTTGACCATATGATTTGGAAGATATTTTTAAACTTTAGCCAGTCAACACTGTAAAATATTGATGAGATAATAGTGAAGTCAAAAGGGAAAAAAAAAGTCAGTTATCTGTACCTTCTATTCTCCTTTTGTGTTCTGCAAGTCTTGGGTGTAATATAACCATGTTTTCATTCATTGCTTTTCAAGAAAAATACAAGATACAAAGTATGCTTCTGCCAATCTGTAATTAAGTGTTTTGCTATCTATGCCTTCTATATCTTCTTCTGTAGGAAAAATCAATGGTAGATTGAATTAACTGAAAAATGACACAAAGCATATGACATTATAAACTGTTTAGGCCAAAGTATTGCCAGACTGGAAGAGGATTTTGGTTCAGTGGTGTTGGTGAGATGGTGAATTTCTGAGTGTTTCAGAAGAGAGTGTTAGAATAGGTTGAGTGTTGAAGTATGAATTGGGATGTGTATTTGGCTACTCCTTTGGGATTGTAAGCATATATTTCAAAAGTTGCAATATGTAACAATGTGCAGGAAAAGTGTAGCAGAGAACATGGTTCTGTCTTTTTTTGGTTTGTATCTTGGTTTTATGTATTGTTTCAATGTGAATGGGAAGCACAAGTACAAACCAACAATTTACACTCATATTTCTTCCAGTCACAGTAAACAGAGCTGAGATGCCAGCGTGTCACTTGAAAGCCTCTTAAGGTGATGTCCTAACCTAGCTGCCACACATACAACTGCTTTTGCTTATCTTGTTGCCTGATTTGCAGAACTGTTATCTCGTTCGTGTATTGTTTTACTTCGTCCTTCCCTTTGTAATGTAAGGAATCATAAGACATCTGGAGGTCTTTTCTGTGCTCAAGAAAGAATGAGGAAGGACTCTTTTGCAAGAAATTAAAATTCTGCCGGTTCAGAAAGTAATCAAACAGCACAAGGTGCTGCACAGACCCTGAAGAAGCAGCACCAAACAAACACCCTCCCCCCTCAATAGGACTCTGTCAAAGTGCTTGTCTGCTGTAAGGTCGTGAAAGAATTCGAATACCAGAGGGAAGAAAGCTTTGCAGAGTAGCTGTTTATCACACATGCTTCTCCTTGCTTCTATTTAGAGGTGCTTGCAGCTACTTTCTGTTCAAGCCATACAAGATGCGTAAAGAGAAGCAGATTGCTTACAGGCTGGTAGCATAACGCTTTTTTTTTTTTTTTAGCACAGAGAGCACTGTATTAGTTCCCTTTTAATGCTGTGCATTTTAGTACCTTGTCCAGCTAATATTGCCAACATATTTTCCCTGGAACACTTTAAACAATATGAAAAAGCACTTTGGGAAAGCTTGTAAAATTCAGTCAATTTGTCACAGTGTTTTATGGTTTTATCACCTTAGTGGAGACTGAGTGCTGCATATCAAAACAAAAAGTAACAAGCTGAAACTATCACTGCTTTTATGTGTTGTAAATACTCTTTGACATGCAAACACCATGTTAAAGGGCTGCCTAAAGACGACTGTGGTAGTAGATTCATCAAAGGCTACATGACAGAAAGGCCATCTGGAGAGCAAAGCAGTTAAGTATCTGGAGGTGATTGCTCTTGTTTTTCTCTGTTTTTGATAGGGAAGATTATTGTTGCTTAGCTGAGTCTCTCTAAACTTCTTTTAAAGGTAATCAAAATAAGTTAAGTAAAGTAAAACCCACAATGGATTCCTTTAAATGCATTCACAAACAAATATGTTGAGATACCATAGAATCATAGAATGTCCTGAGTTGGAAGGGACCCACAAGGAACATCGAGTCCAATTCCTGTCCCTGCACAGGACAACCCCAACTTTCACTTGATCCCCTTTCTTAGCTGTTCAGAAAACATCCAAAGTGACTCTTCCTTTATTTTTCTCCAGTAATACTAATTTTAACGTAACATATTGCATCAGATGGTCGTAGTATGTTGCACTCAAATTTTGCTGCTGTTGTGGAGCTGCCACTTTCCAACAGCTGTCTTCCTGTATGGTGACATCCTCTCCCAGCAGACCCAAGTTTTCATTTCTCTCTTTCTTTGTTTCCATTTCTTTCTTTCTTCGTTAGTTTTCATACAGGCAACTGATCCAAGATACTCTACAAAAGAGGAACGTGCAGACCTTCTTTGGCCTCGACACAGTGATGTGTCAGTCTTGGTGTTCAGGCAGTGCTTGTGCTGCCCTTGCTTTGCAGTTGGTATTCCACTTGCTGTTACAGCGCTGGGTCCTCTCCCTTCTTTTGTAAGAAACACACACATCTGTTTTTCACCATTCTCGAATCCTTTGCACTCAGAAACTGAAGTTCTAGTCTAAGGCGTGAAATGTCTGTGTATATGGTAAAATAGTGCATAGAGGGGTTCATGGGCACAGAGCAACCGTTCCCCAATCAGCTGCCACATCAGCTGCTTGAAATATGATTGTCAATCAGTCATTTTCTTACCTATCGCTGTTTTTACAAATGACAAAATGTGCACTTTTGCTGTTTTTTTATCATTTTGGTAATAACCTTAGGTAGAAGTCAAAGGGGCATTCAGCACAGAAACAAGGAGTCTTGAGGTTGGAGAAAGATAAAGCAGCTACAGAAATTGAAAATATTTTGCATCAACAGCAAGTCTGTGTCACTTCAGATGTTGCTTGTATTTTATTATAGAATTATAAAATAGTTAGGGTTGGAAGAGAGCTTTAGAGATCATCCAGTTCCAAACCCCTGCCATGGGCAGGGACGCCTTCCACTGGATCAGGTTGCTTATAGCTTCATCCAGCCTGGCCTTGAACAACTCCAGAATGAGGTGATAATTGTTTTTAAAACTGTTTTCCATCAGATTATTGATGGTGTTTACAACATAAAAAATAACAGCTTTAAAAAGAAATAATTGATAGGCACTGTCAGTGTAATGATATTATTGCTGGAAGCTCAGTATGGAATAAGTAGGACTTGAAATGAATCTGCAATTAGGGATGAACGTGTCAATGGGAGAAGAATATTTTAACTGAATGTAGTTTACCAAGTCAAATATTTCTTAACATTATATTCCATATGCAGAATAAAAATACAAGGATACTAAATCCGGACGCTTGCAACATTTCAGTGTATTTAAATGATAATGATTACTGTAGTTAGCATAATGACTAAAATAGTTGCACAAAGTACTTTATTTATAGCAACATTTGTAATTAAGTACTTGAACATTTGTAATTTCAGACAAGAATGTCCTGTAGAGCTAACCCATGTGAAATGAATTCTCCAATTAGTGAATTTACTTATCATGCTTGTTTTTATGAAAAGTAAAAATAATTTTCTTTTTCTTGGCAGTTTTTGTTGCTACTAATTTTGTTTTTAAGGAAACAGTATGAGATAACTCTCCTTTGCCATATTTCTTAAACTCAGCAATTGTGTTCTCAGTGAACAACTGTCACAATTATTTTTCAGTTGAAAATCCCCAAACATTATTATGTCATGGGCATAACTTGTTATACTTACAGCCATGAAGACACTTTTTATTCTTGTAGCTTTTCTGCTCTTTCCCTTTTCTTCCTCCCTCCAAAAGAAAAATCCAAGAATGCCTAACATAAAACAATCTACGTATGAAATATTCCTCAAAATGAATAAAGTTAATTCTTTGCAAATGAAATATTATCAAGCCTTTTAGCAATGTTACATTAATGTAAATCAGCAAATTGGAGATGATTTGGTCTGGTGCACAAGACATAGTGTTAGGAAGACTATTCAAATGCAGCAGTCTAGAGGCTGGTAAAGATCTTCACAGCACGTAAAAGGATTGTCTGAAACCTTGATTTCAGGGTGAACTTCTTTGTCCCCATTTTGAGTACTAAACATAGGAAGTGAATTAAATATTTAGGTAACACAAAGGTTCTCATGACCTCTAGTAAAATAGCTTGTGCCCCGATGACGGGAGTTGAAGTTTTTGTATGCCAAATTCCTCTCAGTCCATATTTCTGCCTCTGTTCATGCACAGGACACTGTCTTGGAGGGTGGGAAACTTATGATCAAACACTAGTTCCTCTGCATGTTTTGGATCAGAATGCTGAACTCAGGTTTCCTACTTCCCAAGGGTTGTTGTGGTCATTGATCCCTTGAGTTAACGGGCATCATTCCTGGCCTCCTTTCTTCTTTTCCATATGACCTAGCTGAGATCATCTATAGATTTAGTTCATATCTGTACTCTCTACAAGCCCCGTAGCTGTTGTGATTTGCGTTTGTGGATACTCAGTCTCCTCTTGCACAGTCTGGGTGCTGATCACTGGGCTCTGGGTGCCTGATGGTGAAGGAACAACTTTAACACTCTGCTGGCTGCGCCCCTGGGGAAGTTGTCTTCATTTTAATGGGAAGGCTTGATTCACTCTTGGTATCGTAGGATATCTGATTTGAAACCTGTATACTGTGTGTGTCTATGTAAGGCT
Organism: Clamator glandarius; assembly: GCA_033459285.1. NCBI lineage: Eukaryota > Metazoa > Chordata > Aves > Cuculiformes > Cuculidae > Clamator > Clamator glandarius. Next base: position 572,905 of record JAUNZM010000165.1, on the reverse strand, counting down.
GTAGTGTGTTTCTGATATAAATGTCCTTTACTAATTTGTATTTGTTCAGATAAAGATGACTGCTGAGAAAGAACACCTCTATTTCATGCTTTCCTTTCAAGCACCAAAACACCTCAAGAGAAATAGACTAGTTGGGAAACTTCTCCTTTTCTTGGGAGCAGAACTAGTTTGTGGGCAATGCCACTTAAAGCTCCCTTTTCCAAGTCACTAGGCCAAAACGAAGGGTTGAAGAATTTGTCACATGGGAAATGAGAATTATCTGTGATTCTGGGGTCTGATCGGTTGGACTGCCTGTTGGGTTAAGTCAGTGAAACACTGGTAGTGTTCTGCTTTTTAATAAATTAGAATTAGTAGATCAGTAGATTTTTAGTAATAATAATAACGCATCAGCATCCTTTATTGAAGGGTGGCAGTAACCCAAACCAAATTAGGAAAGAAAATAGTACCTGGATAACCTTTTAAGTATTTACTACTATGGAAACAAATAATTCATGCCCATTAGCACTAATGTTAGGTTAAAAAGAGGTGTGTTTGACCTTCTGTTTTCTTGACTATAAAACACTATTAAATACTAATATATGCTTCTGTTTCCAAAGATGCTTTATTCCTTTGTAAGAAATTTTTGTTGCTCTTATTTTTCTGAAGCAGCAGAAAAGGTGGTTCCTGTACAGCAGTTAACACTTTGCTGTGAAGCAGAGAAACAGAAGCTATTCAAGTCCTGGATGTCTTATACTCAAGCAGTTGAAGTGTTTCTATTGACCCTTAAAGACAGGAGTAAAAGAATCACTTTTGTTCAGAACATTCCAGTTTGTTCAAATGGTACCCACAGGAATAGATGCTCAGGCCCATAACAGAATTTCTTGAGGAGGTGATTCTGATTTCAGACAGAAGGATAGCCTGCTAGTTGTGTCCAGCCATCTAAGGAACCCAGGGCTAGCTTGGATGCTGTTTTAGTGAAGTCAGGCTATTTCTGGTTGAATGTTCATCTGTTTATCTGTAACTGTGAAGAGTTACATGAAGGCTTGACAGCCCTTAGGCAGGTCCCTTGCTGGGACAGGAGACCCCGGTGTTCTAAATAGTCAGAATAAAGCTAGTATGCTGCAAAGATTTGAATGCTGTGGTCACCAGGCTACTGGCTGTTCTCCACATGCCTCTCTGTCTTGTAGGTGGTGAAGGTTTTCCCCCAACGAACAAAATTCGCAAAGTACTTGGAATATAGGGCATAGGTTTCTTATCTGTCTTATTAATGCGTGAAAGGCTAAAGGCCTATGGAAATTTCTTCATGACAATCTCACATCTCTCACATTTAGACCTTTCAATGACACACCAAAGGCAGTGCCACATTAGAGGGAACACGGTAAAGAATTTTGCTTGGCCTATATGTGCCCTTTTTTGTTAAGTCCAAGACCTGATTGTCAATTCAGAAGAATTTAAAGCCCTCCTTTTTCTAAAGCTATATCTTAACAGCCAATTTTAAAAGCTTTATTTTGGAGAAGCAACACCATATCCATAATATAAGGTTTTAGTAGGCATTTAAAATGTGAAGTGTTAACTCTGTGAAATATTCTTTTAGCTTACAGTATGGATAAAAAAAAAGTAGCATTTCAAATCCATTCCCTTTTATTTTCCATGCTTCTCCTGTGAGCTTTGTAATGTGCCTGAATGTTGACCTAGAACATACACTCTGATTTCTAAGAAAATACATTTTATTGAAAATTATTGCACATTTCTAAGAAGTGTCGTTTTCTTTTGGAGTACAGCTTATCTCAGTGTGATTGCTTTTGAAACATTATAACACAACTTGAACCTGGTGCCACGTAACATGACTAATTCAACACAGTCTGATGTGTAATTAATGTAATACTTCACAATATGAATGCCTTTTATAAGAAATAAAAATGCAAGAGTGGTTTTGGAAGATAATTAACAAGTAAAATAACCTGAAAGGAATGTCATTTAAGTGTTACTTTTAAGAGTAACAATGGCTGTTCAAGGCTCACTAATGTACGTGTCACACAATCCCAGACCATGCAGTTGGTGCTGTGGATAAAGGTACTGAAGGAATTGATGGCAAAACTGAAAAAAAAAAGGTGTGATTTAGTTTGGAGAAGACAAGTGAGTATTGTTTGAAGATAGCAAGAGAAGAATTGCTGGAAAGTGTTATTTGTAGTTAGACATTTCCAATATGCTGAGATTTGTTTGGAATGTCAGGTAAATGGAAAGCTGTTTAATTTTTTATCTAGTCCTTGGGAATTGGCACATTATTTTGAAAACTATTTTGTAAAAAGTAAAAAACAAAAACAATTGAAATCAGAATTCTTTACAGGGGAGGGAAGGAGTCCATGTTAACAGTACAGTGTCTTGTTAGCAATGTATTGTTAATTATGCTCAATCTTCTGGTAAAAAGAATTATGTCACTTCCTACCAATAGTAAATTTGGTATTTCACTTAAAAAATTCCAGAACATCCTCTGAATTTCAGCTTCCCCAAGGATGAAAGTATAAGCTGCCAGGAGGAAAGCTGTGAGTGGTGAAGAGAAGCTGGGGAAAGGCGTTACATACAGTTCCTCAAAATGACAAAACCCCTGGTCAGTTTGGATATTCTTTTCTTCTACTTCATTATATATGATATGAGGCGTGGGTGGGACTTGGAAAAGCCTCTTACAATCTTTCCTAGGCAGTGAAGACCTTGCTTGAAAAAAAGCTGTGCAGCCTCTTGCACTGTTACTGATCTGGTGAACTCTGTGCCTGTGGGAAGAATCAAGACTGGGCACCATACTAACACCGTACAATTCACTGTTGGCTTGAGAGCTGTTTTTATCCTAAACTTTGACATGCAGATGTTCTTCTCAGTCACTGCCTAGTCTGCCACTTCAATGACAGATTTTTGTTCTTATAGATTACTTCTTAAGAGTGCAGTTCTTCAAATATTGGTAAACATGAGCATCCCATGCAGATTTAAATAGCTGGTATGTCACTTGACAGACCAAACAGTGTGTTTAGAATCAGAATGCCTACCAAGTGAAGACAAGTCCTGTGCATGTAGCATCCTAAAAATGCACTTACCCTCTAATAGTGCCAGTAGGCTGCCTTTAAATGCTCAAGGGAATTCAGAGAAAAGGTTGTCTTCTCTATTTTAAACTCTAGCTGTTTCAAAAAAAGCATCCCAAGTGTGCGTGAGTGTTGGATGATCCCTCAAACTGCAGAAATGGTAGCAAATTTAAAAAGTGGTAGTCATGCTAATACAGCAAACCAAGGCCTATGGTATTCTTGCTGTAGCATCTTCAGTACATGAACACGCACAGTGAGATTTTGTGTGTGTGTATGGAGTGGGAAGAAAAATAGCTTTAAAGAGAGAGAGGTGTTATTTTGGTGAAACATCTGTCTTTCTATATATGCATTTATAATGACTAGTAAACCTTAGCGAAACATTTAACTACCTTTAACTCTATATTTTCATAGTTGGTAAATGATACAACTTCCAATTTTTGCTTTATATCGTTCATCCCTCCTGTGTGGAATTTAAATGGACTTCATTACTATTCTCAATTACTTTCTAGAATGTCTTAATTTAATTCCCATCAGTTCTCCCCTGTGGTCCCCAAAGAAAAGAGAACAGGTAGGGCAGACAAATTGGAAAGTAGGAAAACAGTCTGTGTCAGTTCTGATTGTGTCAGGTGCACTGCAGAAAAAAAATAATCTACTTCATTATCTCCTCCTTCAAGTGGAATACTAATCAATATTAAGGACTGAAAGAACAGCATTTAACAAATACAAAATGCTACTGACAGCTCACTTTTTAAAGTGATCATTCTTTTAATAGCAAGTTGCTATTAACTATTTTTCTAAATGTTTTTAAATGGCTAAGTCTTTATAAAAGCTATGATGTCACTTACGACCTTGAAAAGGAGACATCACTGAACTGTCCTTTCACTTTCTCCTACTCCCCTCCAAAACCAAGTGTTAATATAGCATTTCAGGACCAGATAGAGCAAAAAAGGTCTTTCTCGTTTACCATGTTCATTTAAGGAACAATCAGAAGTACTTCTGTTATTCTGTTAGCTCTTCTTCTTCGTTATGCTGTATTTTCCTGTCTGGGCCAAATTTTTCATATGCTTGTATTTATTAAGCCATGATATGTAGAGAATGCATTGGTATTAAAACAAGTTTCATAGAGTGGATTAGGGAATCTCAAAAATACAAGGCAGTGCAGATACTGTCAGGTTTTTTTTTTTTTTGCTTAAGATAGTTTTTTTTACCCTATGAGGAACGTTAACTCTCACTCCTGCCTAAAATCAGTAGAAATCTCCCTCTCTGGGAAAAGCAGCCTATACCATTTCACTCCTTTTTGACATGTTCTGAGGTAAACTTGAACTGGAGAGCTCTATCTTTCCCATTTATTTCTGCTGTTCTCTTCAGCAAGGTTATAAAAGAGTAGTCTTGGTTGGTTCAGGAGATTTTGGCAGGTGACAACTCTTAGATATATTCTAATTGTAAATTTAGTCTTATTTTCAGTACACAGGGATGCACATCTTTGACACCTTACTTTCCCCTGTAAGGCACCTTATTTTTGTGTGATAGGCAGCGAGTCTCTAAATTGTTTCTGTAGCTGGCAGACAGAGCAAAAGCCATGCAATTACACACACTTAATATCAGAAGTCATCTTGATGCTCACAATTGAAGGATGTGTCTTTTTGTGTGGAGGTTTACCTTCCTTCTCTGCTGGCACACCTGGGCTCACTGTTCCTTTGTAGATCATTGCTCAGCTGTAGATGATCTTGGTTCTCCAGGAGAACCTTAGAAAGGAAAAAAAAAAAAAAAAAATATTTGAGTGGTGCATTTGCAGGGTTTGTGTGTCTGTCTGTGCCTGCTTTCTGCTTAACAGTGTAGGCAGGCAGCAGTAGATACTCCAGCCCAGGACCCTCTGTTAAGGATGGGATGAGATGCATTGGCTCCAAAGCCCCTGTGCTCCATCGCAGGGATGGAGCTAGAGCTGCCACTTGTTGTTTGTGGATGGGAGTTAAGACAGAGCCCCATGTTTCATCGGTAAAGGTGCTAGCTGGTTCAGGAAAACATAAAGTAGAGTTTTTAGTCTTTAATTCGCTTGATTACTTTTTTGGAGGGAGGAAGGTAGAGGGCTAGGAGAAAGAGAAGAGGTTGAAGCTCTCCTGTTTTATCTGTTCTATCATACTTCACACTGCTTTGTGTTCTTCACCAAAAAACTATTTATTAAAAAGCAATTAATGGAGTGTTGGGGTGGCCCATTTACCATATATGTGACTAGAAAGAAGTATAAAATCCATATTAAAATCCAGTGCTTATTGCTTTGCATATGTTGATGGAAAGGAGGTGAGGTTCTTTATTACACAACGCCCCTGTTAATGGGCTGAGATCCCATTCTGCCCACTCTTTAAAAATTGCCTAAAATTGATATCCTTCCGCATTTTGTCTAGTGAAGGTTGCAGCCATGAAGGTAAAAACTCTTCAGGTCACTTCCTGAACTCTTGAAGAGCCATCTCTAGAAGATCACTTGGAAAAACAAACATTTCTTTCTTAGGAAATATTCCTCCCTCTATCTACCCTAGAAGAAAAGATGTCCACCTCCTCCTTCTAAGGTGTGCTTTTTCCAAAGTAATAGATGTTTACTTTCTCTACTTTAATACCAGCTTCACATGCCTTATTCCTTACTAATGACTGCAGCTTGGCTCTGTGCCATGCATCCACCTATTTCTGGAGACTTCAAAAAAGCCAAACTGAGAAGAATATTGGAAATCTAGCCAGAAAAACCCTCTTTAACTTCTTTGGCATAGTGCCTGGAAAGGAAGAGAGAATGCAGGATCAAAATAAATTACAAGATTCAGAAGCACATTCAATTAGCCCTAAGAAATTGCTTTCTCCTTGTATTGGTGACTGGTAATAATTTGAAACACTTCAGCTCTGGTCTCTTTGTTATTTTAAAAGAAATGGAAACAGATGTGAGAATGGCAAACTTGAGTAATAGGGCCAATGGTTACATTTTACAGTAGAAATGTTTTGGTTAGTAAGAGACATCCTAATGAAGGGTTAATTTTAGAAAGAGTGAGAGGAATCCAAGGATAATTTAGCGATGAAGGAACTTCTGGAGGTTTTCTTGTCAATCTCCACCCTCAGAGCAGATCCAGCAGAGACAAGGTGCCTCAAGACCTTGTCAAGTTAAGTTCTGATTATTTCCAAGGCTGCAGAGTCTGTAACCCATGTGAATTTTAGAGGATGAGGTTCACGTTTCCCAGCAGCGATCAAAGACAGAAGAGTTTTAAACCACAGATTGCTCACACTCCTTATAGGTACCTTCCTTACAGGTGTTTATGACAGGAGTACATTTTGGTTGCTGAGTGGTTTGATTCCCCTCCCAGTTAATAAATAGGATAGGTTTGTCTCTGTGAAGAAAGAGGTGTTCAAATTGCAGATGTTCCTTGTTTAAGTAAATATTATTTGGCCTCTGTTCAAATGATCCTAGCATGTTATTTACCTATTTGAGGATTAGGAATCCCCTTAAAGAGGTTATGTAGGTTCAGTATAGAGCAAACACTAATAGCGTCTGTGAAATGATCCATCCAATGCAAATCTGATCAGGTTATTTGGCTTCTGTGCTAATCAACATCAAAAATAATTGCGGGCTAGGAGTTTGAAGCTTACATAGTACAAGCATGCAGAGATGTTGCAGAGCTCTTCTGGATGCAAAGATCTTTCCACTGGGTTAGACTGCAAGTTCTCTAATATTTTTTTTCCAAAAAGTTTACTGTATGTATACAATAAGAAGAATAATTCAGAAAGGACAATAATTAATGTAGCTTTCTCTGGTTCCGTGGCAAAAAAGGGCTGTGTTAACAATAAAAAATCATTTATTGGATATGCAGCACAAAGGAGATCTCCTCATTTCCTGTAGGTGAAGATAATCCTTTATTTACTGTGCAAGTATATAATCCCAAAGGTATGGATTTGCTGCAGAAAGTGAAATATTCACTACAAAGCAATAAATGAAAGGATTATCAGTTCTCACAGTTTTTCTGCAATCATTGACCTTGGATTAATTTTTAACTATTAGAATCAACATCCTTCTGTTGGTGCTTTGTTTATCACTAAATGCTTAAATGAAGAGAATTTCTAAGGACGTACTATAAAGGCTTTATAAATGGAATATTAAAGCTTTTATCCCATTAAAACCTGGTAAAGTCCAAGAAGAGCAGATTTGAAGAGGACATTCTTTGGTTCTTATCTGCCATCCTGAGTATCTGAATTATTTCTTATTATTTATTTATTCATTGTGTCCTACACATACTTCACTGGCTGCGTCCTCAGGTGTCCTTCAGGATTTGTTTTCTAGTGTCTATCTCTGTCTTTCCTGATGGCTTTATTGTAAGGTAAAGAAAATGCACTCTGTTTCCCAGGAGTTGTCTGGATCACCATCCTGTTGTCTTAGAAGCTGGGGGTGTACCCAGTAATGATCGCAGTGACAGTGGAAGAGACAGGTAAGGGGAGGTTCTAATTCCATTGAGCAGAGAATAGTGTAGACACGCCTGTTAGTACTATGGGAAAAAAGATGAATCTCCAGGAAGTCCTTGGAAAAGAAAGATGGCACATTCCCCTATAGTTCATAGGAAGCAAAAAGAACATAATTGATTCTGTGTCACATTACAAAGGACGAGTAAACGACGAGACTTTACTTCAGGAAGGTCACAGGCTGAGGGATCCCTGGCTACTTATCAAGGATATCACTTCGCTGCAAATATGAGTTAGAATTATTATAGTTATTATAGGACAGTTGTTCTACATTACGGCTTTTTTTCTATAATGCCTGCTATAATTTATTTTGTTTTGCTTTTTTGGATTTGTTTTGCATCGAACGTTGCTGGCAATTTCTGCAGCTTGCTAGCCTTTATAACTAAGAAGTGTTAATACACGCCAATGTAACCTATAAATAAGTAACTTGAGGGGAGAAAGGATTTATATGAAAAATAAATGAGGGGTTTTTTTTTTTTGCAAAGAGAGATTCGACATAATTTTAATTAAATGTATTTGCATTTAGAATGGAAGACATTGTTAACCATAAATGTAAGAATTTAATATGCAATTGTAAGCTGTCTTTCAATGACAATAAAGAGATTTATGGAAATAGAAAGTCTAAAAGCATGTTTTCTATTATTTCTCTGGAATGACCACAATGCTTCCTAAGTTTTTATTGTCTTTTAATATTATTTGCCCCAGAACAAACTTCTGAGGCAGAAAAGTGCTATCCTTAGCAGAAATGTGCTGTCCTTATTTTAAAGCTGGGGTACTGAAACACAAGATAGATTGTGGTTTTCCTAAGTTGTAGGAAGACCTGTGAAGCAGAGCAGAAAGTACCAACTCAGTTCCCCATGTCCCAGGCTGGAATGCTAACTCACAGGTTGTCTGCTTTTGAGGTTGCAGTAGAATTTGGTTGACTGGATTTAAATAAGCTGGCTTAGACCCTGGTAACAATTGTGTGGCAATTGCAGTCCAGATTGCTCTGCCTCTCATCTCTGAAGGTTAGCTGGGGAGGGACTGTTCACAAAGGCTTGTAGTGATAGGGCAGTGGGGAATGTCTATAAACTGGAGAGGGCCAGATTTAGAGTAGACAGAAGGAGGAATTTCTTCACTGTGTGAATGGTGAGACACTGGCGCAGGTTGCCCAGGGAACTCACGGCTGCCCCATCCCTGGAGATGTTCAGGGCCAAGTAGGATGGAGCCTTGGGCAGCCTGATCCAGTGGTAGGTGTCCCTGCCCATGGCAGGGGGGGTTGGAACTAGATGATCTTCAAAGCCCCTTCCAAGCCAAATTATTCTGAGATTCTATATACAAGACTACTTGGTTTCGTGTTGCAAGTCTAGCTAATGTAAAGACAGTTTTAGGGTCTGCCCACTCCACTAAAGTGTGTCGTATAAACATACCCTGTTTTATAAATGTATCCCATTCTGTGGAGTGAGAAAATGTGCTTTTGTAGGTTAAGTCATCTTAATTTATTAAGTCCAGGGACTTAATAGTTCAACCAGAGTCTCCCAGTTCTGCCAGAGACATGGATGCGTAATGTTGTTCAGGATACTTATTCACTGTACAGAATCACAGAATCACAGAATAACCAGGTTGGAAGAGACCCACCGGATCGTCGAGTCCAACCATTCCCACCAATCCCTAAATCATGCCCCTAAGTACCTCATCCACCCTCACCTTAAACACCTCCAGGGAAGGTGAGTCAACCACCTCCCTGGGCAGACTGTTCCAATGCCTAACTACCCTTTCCATGAAGAATTTTTTCCTTATCTCAAGCCTAAATCTCCCCTGGTGGAGCTTGAGGCCATTCCCTCTTGTCCTGTCCCCTGTCACTTGGGAGAAGTACCTTGCAGTTTTGCTTCTGTAAAGTAGAGGCATTGTTTCCTTGCTTCTGGACAGTGCCACAAGAAAAAATTCATGATTATTAAATGCCAGGAGCCAGGGAGAAGGCTTGTAAAAATACACGTCTTTAGTACCTTAGACCTTTGAGGCTTTCCAGCTTTGCAACAGCCTAGACTGCTTTATTGCTGTGAAAGAGAACATGAATATTCTACAATGTCTTCATCCTGTCAATGTCTAGAAATGCAGTTCTGGGAGAGTAGGGAAGGATAAAAGTTTGATTTTTCTCCTGTTGTTTTGAAACAGAAATTCAGGTCTGTTGTTATGGCTTTAAGAGTAATCTCAGTTACTGACTTTTAGAGCACATTCGCAGCCTGCTCTATGCCTGTCATGGATGTGATTTTGCAGAGGTCAAGAATAACATTGTCAAAGAAATATATTGATGAGTTTTCTACCTTTATGATTATACTTTGTGTGTAAAACTCTTGGTTTCTTCTACTGTCATGAAAGAGACATGAAATTTTTGAGCGACTATAAAGCTGTCTTGATGTAATCACCTGTATGTGGGTTGGCCAGAAGGCTGTGTGCATACGTGGACAAACGCAAAGAGATACACAAGTGTCCAAGGAGCAGAGGTTTAATCAAGGAATGCTCTGCAGCCAGGAGTTAAGGTTATATGACATTGAGTGCCTCTCTGACTTGGAACTCCCTTCTCCCTACCTTACCTGAAGGCTCCAGGAAACAGGTTTTCCGGACCACCTTGTTTCAGAACAGAGTGAACAACCCTTTTAAAGGATTAGGGAATGGACAGATTTTCTTCCCCTTAAGTGTTGTTATAGATAATCTTTCTGGAGTCACAAAACCCTGTAGAAGTAATATAAAAAATGATCTGTGAGTTCATGGTGTATGTGATTGATGAGAATATAGGATATTTCATGTTTCTGCCATTTTTTAATCCAGGGCAGGTAAAAGGGTTTACGCTTGGACAGTTGCTGAGCAGTCTGTGCAAAATAAAGCAGTGCATGTTTTACAAAATCAAAAACTTTGTGAAGAGTTTAGCTTGTGTTTTAGAGCTACTTAGTAACACAAATATTTACGGTAACACCAAGGATTGAGGGGAATTTTAAAGGCCAGGCTTTTAGAATTAAAAAATGTTAGCCTGAAAGGGAAGAAATGACTAGTATGCTTCATGCAAAAATGCTTACAGAATTCCTAACAACAAAGACTTAATACAATAAAGTCCTCAGAGAAGAGTTAAAAACAAGATGGACATCCTCATGTTGTATAATGAAGTATTTTCTCACTGTCCAATGGATTGAGTCAGTTCACTCAGGAAACTTTGTGCTTCATCAACAGATCTGTGACGCTCGTTTTGTTATCAAGCTTTGTGTTTCTCTAAGCTCCACTGAGAAGGAGAATGTCATATCTGAAAGCTCATCATCTTTCATTACAATTTTTGTGCATAATCCTATGTAAGACATTCATTAACACATAATGCAAGATACAAACTAATCTAATATACTAGCCTGTCACAGAGCACAAAAATAATAGATCTCTGTCTCATAAAGCTGCTGTTTGCACAGTCTGCCAGCATCAACGCTCAGGTCAGATTTCTGTTCTGAGAGTTGCCATGAATTTCCAAGCAGCTGAAAAATTAAGCAGAGTCAGCAATAAAGTTTGGATCGTGGTATATTTGCATTATTTTTTCTTCTTTGATTACTAAGGTCAGTGTCAAACCCACTTGTGAATAGATGCAATATGTTTTGCTCTAGAGGTTTTCTTTGGAATTGCCAATGGTTTGCCTTTTCTGTATGTCTCCTTCCTGACCAAAGGTATTACGGAAATCTAGTTGAGGACTCTTCCTCAGAAATTCACCCAGCAGTGATCTGGGTTTTTCTTCCACCTCGAATGACGTCAGGGAAATTTAAAACTTGTGCTTTTACAGACTGATGAAAGTGTATTTTGCATTTCTACACCTCTTGCCTTGATGTCGATGTTTGAAAGCAAGAAAAAACTCTATTAGCTTAATAGGTTTGAGAATGAAAAATGCCCCAAAACAGATATCTGAACCAGAGTTGAAAGCCTTCTAATTACGCGGGCAAGAGCAGAAATTATACTGTATGAATCATTCAGAACAAGCATGCTTGTAATCCGCTTCTTGATTATACTTTTCAGTTGATATGCTTGAAACACCCTCCTTCCTCAGTTCATGTTGTCAGTGATGATTTTGTCTGCCAGAACTGGAGCAGAGCTGCTCCTGCCTTCCCAGCTCTGAAAGCTTCATCTTTAGTGGTCTGATTCTTTAATCATGACAAATCTGCAGCTCTTTAATGGAGAGGAAACATGTCATCTCGGATGCTAAAGTGATACATTAATATATCACTATTGATTTTCAGTGAGCAAAACCTTTAATTTAGCATATTTATATGAAGTGAATTTGAACTTTTGCTGTACTTAATTTAGTGGTGGCCTAATTACACAGTTCAATACAATCTAGTAACAGAGGACAGTAGAAAATTTTTCTTTGTGATTTAGCTGGTAGCAAACACTAATCTTTGTGGTTGTTATCAGAGAAAGACATCTGAATCTATAGCACTATTTGTATTTTCCTGGCACTTGATTCCTGCTTTCTACGTCTGTCAGAGCTTTGTTTATTGTTTCTGGTTGTTCTGGGCTCCTAACATTCATCCTTATTTCTGTGGTTTTTTTCCTTTCCTCAGTGACTCACAGCAATACCTTATTTTCCTCTTAGGTTGGTAAACAACATACTGATGTGTGCGCTGAATCCGATGCAGGACATTTCTGCTAGATCCGAAGCAGTGACTCAGCTTTGTTTAGCCAGCAAGTGGCCAGTGCTGAATCACTTTGGCAAATGTCTGTTTTACGGTGGATGGTGATGAATCTGACAATAAGGAACCCCTGAATGAAATCACTGCTTGTTTTGAATGCTATAAAGGCTGATAGAGGCACAACTGAAGGGAGAAGTTTAACGAGTGACCTTGGTCTTTTAAAAGAGTACATTCTGTGGTATGAAAGAAACTTGGTTGCTATCCCTCTGTGAGAAAATATGGAATAAACTGCATTCATTCTTGGCACGGCTACTGAATAGGTAAATCAGTAATAAAATGATCTTGCTTTGCTTTATTACTGTACTTTATAGAAACGGTTACAGAAAAATTCCTCACTTACATTGCACGTGTGCATATTTTCTTGATTTGTGGTACAGAATGCTATTTTAGGCTGCATAAAAACATCCTATACTAATAAACCTGGGCTGCTAATTACTGAAATACAATCTCGCCCTGTTCTTCCTACTGTCTTTGCTTGGTGACTAAAAAGTGATGAATCCAAGTCATCAATCATCGCTAGGATAAACCTGCTGTGGTATCATTTTGTATTTCTGTTATGATGTTTCTGCTGCTACACTTTACATGAAGGCCTTAATAACAACAGAAAATAAAATAAGAGTAATCACAGTGACTTCTAGAGACAGATGGTGTTAATTGATTTCATTTTTCCCCTTCACTTGCTTTCTTAAATAGGAACACAATAATCCTTCCTTATCAGAACAGCATTTTGCTTGTTATTGATATTTAGAGGTTAGACTTAAAGCCCTGTATGTTTTAAGACTGTAAATACGATAATGCTGTAAGTGTACAACCTTAATTGCATGAAGATTGCCAGGACTAATCAGATAAGTAAGAATATGCTTTCTATGTATTTACAATTTTGACTTGTTTTTCTGCATTTCATTCTTTTTACTACAGGGACCTATTGACTCAAAGTGATATAGTTAGTCAGATTTTGTGGCAACAGTAAGCTGCAAGGGATGACAAATTTCAATAGAGGAAGGAGTATTTTTGCATAAAAAATATGCTGGGATTCAGGACACAAGAACTGGTAGAGTCAATGTAACTGTACTAAGACTTAGTTGTGGCATGATCCTGACTTTTGCCTAGTTATTCTTTTTTTTTATTAAACAAAGTAGGCATTTCCTAAAGGGAAAATGGAAATTTATGCTTTGATATGTTTCTAAATCTATGGTCTTTGTTTCCTTGCAAATGGATGCTGGATAGGAAGTGTCACCTAATGAATATAATGTTGGATATGCAGCAAACTGTCTCTGTTAACATCTGTTCCTCTTGGAAAAGCTTTCTTTCTAACGGGAAGGAGGTCATCAGATCTCATACTTTAGAGATTGTGTTGAAAGGCATCTTAAGAAGACTTTAGTCTATCACACCATTGCTAAACCTTATACCCCTTCTGAATTACTTTTTATTCCTGCAAGATTTGCAGAACTCTTCAGAGTTTTGACATTCACACCTCAGACACGTTTACTTTTCTGGCTAACTCAGTATAACTGCATTCTTCATTTTCATACCTCTACAATGACTCCTGTGCTGGGCAAGACTGAAAAGGAATGAAAAAGTGGAAAAAAATTTTAAAAATGTGAAAGTGCTGAAGCCCATCTATTTGAGTAAGTGCAGCACGGATCCTGTAATAAACGGCAAAATAGCTCCAGGGCAGTGGAAGCATCAAGGAGCATCTTATGATGTCCTCTTCTACAGGATGTATCTATGGAACCCCGACAACAGAAAGCTGCTATGGGGTATAAGATGTATTCTGTTGCAATGAGACCATGAGGTAAATAGAGTAGCGGCCTGGTGAGTCACAGAAGTCTCCAATCTTTAGATTTAGATTTTTAGAACTACCTGTGACTTTTCTGGAAATGCATTTTATTTATTCTTAATCTCATAAAAGCAAATGGATATGTAAAATAAAACCAGCATCGTTTGACTGGGGGCTGGTGTGAATACATGTATTTTGGGGAACTTAAAAAGCAGTGACTGATTTAGGTTAAAATAATTATGTGAATATTCTATCATTTCCACCAGTAGGTAAATCCACCTTTCTGTTTGGTTGCATCAAACAGTTGTTTCCTCTTGTCTTTCACGTATTTTACTGCCTATTACACCTTGTGAATGATCTTCGCCAGGAATTGCTGTTTATTTTATGTCTGTACAGGGCCTAACACAGAGATGACCCAACCTTGTCAAATCTCTAGTTGCAAACAGTAATACTAATTATTAAAAATGGCATGAGTAAATTAGATCGAGACTGGAATTTGTAAGAAATGTAATATTGAATCTAATAAAAGAGAGTCTTTAACATATAAATGGGTTTGAGAAGAAACAGAGTAATCAAGTTCAACTGCATTTTCTTAGTACTTTTCATATCATGCCTCCCAAGGTGCTTTGCAGCACAATAATCATGATTAACTCTGGATTTAATCAGTGAACCAGTGCGGTAATCCACAAAGTGGGACAGTGAGTTAGAAGAGCTTGATGTTGGTGAGGACCCCAGTGACCATGTTATAATTCATGAAGAGAAGTCAGTGAAACCCATAAAGTCTGCGTGCGACAGAGTAGATGGGGAATCGATGCCATAATTCAGAGAAACCGAGGTGATAAAAGTCCACGAGCATTTTGTAGCTAACATAATAATCTGAGGATGGAGGGTTTGGGATGCGTGCTTTGTTTTAGGATGATACTGACAAATCATAAGAGGAATTTATATTTCATTTTCAATTTGCTTCAGTTTTGCTTTCATGAACGTCTGTAAGTACAAATATCTCTCAAATGTGAACTCTGTGAATTGCAGGTAGTGGTTTCTTGGCAACCGCATCAGGACTTTGCTATTTGCAGCTAGAAGGGAGGGTGCATTTTCAAACCGGCTGCAAATTTAGAGGTTTTGATGGCATTGATGGTAACAGAGGTTCATGGCTTGTGTTTTATTTTTCAAGTCTTTCATTCTCAGTTCTCAGACCCCTAAGTGCAATCACTATCCATGTGATGAGTAATCTTGATTTACCTACCTAGCAAAAATGGGCAGTTTTTCCTGTTTACTAGAAGACACTTTTTGAACAGCAACCCCTCCTTCTAAGAGAGAGATTATGATAATAGGAGCTGAGGAGACATTTTTCCTGTGTACATGCCTTGGGAGAAGGGGAGGAGATTTTTCAGGTGTGAAGGGGAAGAACTGGAAGGATTAAAGAGTATTTGATGCAGTGATAGGACCCAACAAATTCCTATTTTTCCTCTTCTTTCTACCTCTCTTGTTCATCTCACTGCCTCAAATCTAGGGAAGGTATTTACCATCTAGGATCTCTGTAGAATATGGAGAAACTGATAGATGTCAGACAGTAGGTAATAATCCAGTTGCTAGGGTCCAGACACCTGATATGCAAGCACTGCAAGTTCAAGTGTTAAATATAGTTTTCTCTGTCATTTTATATTGGTTTACATAAATTAGTATTGAAAAGTAATAGCTTGGATGAAGAATTCCCTTTAAGTCTTTTATTATGGCGAACAATTAGAATGATTTGTATTAAGATTTTATTGCTTTCCAAGGTTATGAGAATTTGTTCTGATTTTGTAAGTTATTGATTCTACTGCAGTTCAGGTGAAGAAAAGAGAAAGGTCAGTGAAAGGTGGAAAATGAGGTATTTTTATTCTCTTCTTGTGGATATTGATGCAGGGTCTAGAATGCATGTTCAAAATGTGTATTGGTTTAAGGTTTTAGACTGTGGGCTCTTAAGATTAGAGAGAGTTTTTTAATTATACCTTGAGGGATTTATACCCTCCTTTGATAAACGCTGGCTAGTACTAATAAAACAGAATAATTGCCATGACTGCATCAAAGTTTATTCTTAAGCTTCTCCTTTTGTGGCACTGCAGTCTAAATGCTCTGGCACATTTAACAAATGTATATGAATTGACCTTCCCTTGCCTTCAGAGAACAGATAATGTTCCGATAGGTAAGGACCTTGCTATAGAAGTTTCTCAAGGAGTTACCAGGTTTATAGTGGAGTCATGACTAGGAACCAGATCTCGTTCTTCATTGCCCTAACCAACTTCTCACTCTTCCCACATTGCTCTTCGTGTTCATAGGTGGGGAACGCCTTCAGCCAGGGAACTGGGACTTTAATTTCTATATTCACACAGGGAAGAAGGAATTAATACCCCTTTCATACCTGGAACTTTTAATATCTCCCTGGACTACCGATGAATGCAGCCAATGCATCATGTCTTTCTCAAGCTCACTGTGTATGAAGTCACATCTACTCATACATTTATTATTTATTAAATTAAATATTTATTATTTTACTTGCTATTACTTTCAGAATCTCTTGACACCATTATCGAATTATGTGTGCTTATGGGTATTCCAGTTTGTGCAGCGATGAAGACAGAACAGTATATATTTCAATTTTTAGAGTTAATTAAAATCCAGATGCATATGAAGAACAACGTATCCAGATGAACTATCTATTATGCTAAAACAAATGGTGTTACTTTTTACTACCTCCTCCTGGAAAAGGGACGTGTTTTCGAGATTAAATCCAGCATCTCAAATGAAATTTTTATACTTCTTTCATGTAGCAGGATTCATTTTCTCTATCATCTAATGGATTGTGTTTATTGAATCTGACAAACTTGAGAAACGGAGCTTTCAGATGTGGAGGGCAAACAACTGCCTGCATTTGTTTGGCATCATTGATCTATCAGGACTTTCATCTTGTGCAGACAATTATAGGTTGAGTTTCCGTCCTTTTGTGAACAGTTCCATTATCTTTCTTAAATCTTTAAAAATTGGTGTAGAGGAAAAAAATGATGGAAAACTACCAGAAATATTTTATAGGGATGCTATAGAGCAAATGAGCTGTTATTGCGCTTCTGTTCATTATTTTGATTCACTGGAGAACTGAATATGACTTCTTCAAGGAAAAAATAGTCTTGATCTTCCTTTTAGCAGTGTCAGTAGTAAAACTTATGCAGTTCTGTCCCTCTCAGGGGTGTGAATACTCAGGTCTTTGGGCTCAAGAAAGATATTTTTTTCTGTTGAGAGCAGCCCTTGTGTCTGCATGAGTTCCTCTGGGTGAACTGGTAGTGAGAAGGCTGAACGCTCCATTCACTGTGGGGCAGAAACCTGCATCTTTTTTTCCTGACACTCTTTTTTATGAACAGTGTGGAACAACACAGCTCCCCAGCAGGAAAACCAATCTTGTTGCATTAAAATCTCTGAGGAGAGTTACCACGGACTTCAACAGGAGCAAGGTCAAGCCCTGAACTACACAATCCTTTTAGCAGATACTTTGAATTCACAGCTGTTTTGTTTTATGGCTTCTGCTGGCTTTACAGGTGCTGTAGATATGCAGGGCAGTTACAGAGTGCATTTAGGGGCCAGCCGGGGGCTCTAGATGAGAGCCAAGTGGTGTGTGTGTCTGTGCGCTTGATGAGCAGCAAGGGGAGGCAGCTGAGAGGGAACCTCCAAAAGGACTTTTTGAGCACCTGGAGGTGAGTGGGTTGGCTGGGAGCAGGAAGGGGAATTTGCTTTGGAGGGGTGATGTCTGCTGTAGGTCTGGCTTTGAACAGCAGCTCTTGGATGTTTTTCTGTGCTTTAGAAGCCTGTTGTCACAGCTCATCTATACGTGTAACAAATGAATGTTTATTTGTTTGCTGTTTGGGGTCAGTTTTGCTTATTTTGAGCATATGTATTTGTGTGTGTTTGGAAACTTGTTTTATATTTGTGAGCTAGGCAAGGCATAAATTCTTTCCAAGACTACCCTAGAGTGAGAAAATCATTGTGTAGAGAGTATCTGGGATGCAAAAAAAAATCAAATATAAGCAGAAAACTTAGAGAAATCTATTCATGCTTCAGACCAAGCAACTCCTTTGAGCAAGGAGCTATTGAATTGCTACTTCTCTAGTCTGTAGGTATGTTGATTGCCTGGCAGTCACAGATAGATAACGGTTGTGCCAGCAGAAGGAACCTCTGTTATGTGGTCAGGGAAGCTATATTTTAATGTATGTTTCACTAGATTTGCATATTGATTGATATAATGCAGCTTGGTTTTTGTATTGTCTCTTCATTGTTAGTAAAACAGAATAAGATAAAGAATTTTTTTTTTTTTTTTATGTTGGGTGACAGAATCCAAACGGATGGTACAGATTTTAAAGGAGGTATATCAGGAATTACTTGAGATTTTCTAGTCTGTTCTTGTGCTGGGTTGTGAATACTGCATCCTCTACTCCATGGGTTGATTTTCTCCTGCTTATTTCGTGAAACCTTTTACAGGTGTGGAAAGTGAGTGTAATAAAAGGTAAGCAGCAAAGTCTTACTCTTAATGGTGCTGTGGAGGTAACAAGTTATATCAATTTTAAGACCATGTGTCTCTTATTGTAACAAAAGCCCTTTTGGAAAACTAGAGGATTAGTAGTTAGGAGGGTGATTGGAAGAACCAGAGTATGCAATTGCTAAGCTCTAGTACTGGGAAACAACTCTCAAATTTCTTTAAGCACTGGCTAAATCCTGTTGTGGCTTATAGTTAAGTACTCCTCTCTTGCATTTTTACAGAGACTTCATTTTTATTCTTCCTCTCCTAGATACTGTGTTCATACAAATTACCAGAGTTTGAGTTTGAACAAGATGTGCACTCTGGGGCCTTAATTGCCAACTGTTAATAAACAGAAGGTTTTTGTATTAACTTATTGCAGAGGCTGCTGAATAACTGTTCTGGGCTATAGTTTGCTCATCTGGAGGGACTGTTTCACCTTTTGGAATGGTAATGGCACATTTTGAATTACAAGGATTTATTTCATGTAAAACCTGAGACATCTATCAGTTGAAGGAGGCTCAGTGCTCTTCAACTACCAGAGGGCAGACAAACTTCTAGCTTGTATTCTTCGAGCTCTGTGAAGTGCTGTAGCTTGAACATTTCCAGCTGTGAAGGATTACTGTTGATCCCACTAGCTTATCTAGAGAGCGGTTTCTATTTTAGCTCACACTTTGAATGACTGATTCACATCTCAGTGATGTACATACATAAATGTAATCCATTGATCGCTTTCCTTCCCACTATTCATAGGCTCTGCTCACACATTGCTTTATCAACCATAAACTTTCATCACTGTCATCATTGAAAGTTCTTATCTGGAGTGCTGCTAATAATGAGAAAGCTTACACCGTTGTTAACTGCCTCTGGTGTGCTTGAATGGGCTGCTTTACCTTTCAAATACATGCGGGAGGGAAAAAAGGGGGAATAATGAAATCAAATGGTGATGCCTGCAAGCTGCCCTTGGGAACTCTAGCCAAGCCTTCCATTCCCAGTAAACTGAACCTATTCCTTTCTGAAACCCAGAGTAGAAATTGAGGTAGCTCCTTGAGCCTAAATTAAGAAGAAACAATCTTAATTAGCTGAAAACTAGTCTGAGCCAGGGTTTTCTTCTTGCTGCCTCAAGGAAGAATGTGGAGAGGGTATGTCTAGTCAAATGTTCTAAGGTGGTATGTTATTAAATTCTATGACATACCTCTTCACTGGCAGATATATGCAAAATTTCAAGGTTAAGAATCAATGCTCCTCCAACTAGGACAGTGTGTCAATGGGAGATAGTTGCATATACTCCAGCATGAGAAGTTAGAGCTACCTGATGCTGTGTCCTGCCCAGAAGTTGGGGCATGCTGTGCATGGATGCCTCTTTATACAAGTATTTTGTTTTTCCTATATGCTATGTCAAATAGCTTTTAAAAATATTTTTTAAATTAAAATTCAAAGTTAAATCGTATTCTTTAATATAAATATATCAGACTTTTTCTTCTGACACTTAAGACAGTCAAAAGTTGAATTCAGTGATGAGCTGTATTTTGAACTGACAGGAAACCTAAAAATATGATTGATTTCAACCATGGAGCTGTGATTTTTTTTCAAGGTTTTCTTGTAACTGCAGTACACATGAGGCAATAACAATGAAGAGATGAGTTCCCTTTCCTTTCTTGAAAAGACAAAACTAATAGTCAACTCATTAAATTGCAAATAAGGTATAAAAACATTCTGAAATTTAAATGTTTTAACTGAAAAAAATTGTTGTATATAGATTTATTTATTTTTGAAGATGCATCCATAACAATCCTAGTACATTTAAGTCTGTGCACTCAGTTTTATTCTTAGTATGGTTTCACTTAGCAACTTGTTTAGCCATTTAGCGAGAACAGAAGCGTGGTGTGTTTTTAATCCTGTTCAGATCGGTGTGTGGCTTTTTGTAGAGAGAACTTAGAAGCAGAAGCCAACATATGGAAGCTGATGTTTGAGACAAAGATTGATAGTAATTTACCTCAAAAGTAGTCTGAACATGTGATGTAATAGCCTTGTACAAGTTAATCTTGGGAGTGATTTTGTGCATTAGAAGGTGAGATAGGGATCCTGCAGTGAAGAGCCACGGTGTGGTGTGTGCGCACATGATGCAACTTCAGACTGCACTAACAGGGCTTTCTCAGATGAAATTACACTGGAGGATGCTCTTCAGGAGCACACCTAAAGAGGGTAAGGGACAGTTAGCCCACAGCACAGGATCAGAGCTAGACCCAACTAAAATGACGTTGTCCTCTTCTGAGTACTTGGTCATTGGCACCAGCTGATTCTCTGCTTACACTGTAAGAGCTGTTTGCATTAAGCTACTTGCTAATACAGATAAAATGTGGGAACCAAATTATTTTTGTTTCTGTGCAGTTGAAAAGTAGAGTGTCATTTGGGACTGAAGCTGAAGGACAGAGGAGAATTGTGAAGTATCTATTGAGGTGAACTGAAAGCATCAGAATAGAAGTGCATCTCATTTGAATAAAACTATTTATACTTCAATTTTTATTATTTTAATGAGGATAAATGAAAATCTCGCCTTTCCTACTGTTCACAAAGGACGAGTGATGATTATGACAGCACTGCCCCATGAGACCATAGTCAGTGGAACGTGCAGGGTGCTTTCCTGAGATATGGGGGAAACATCTTCTAATCTCTCCTTTGATGAGACTTGGATGTCTCAACTCTTCCAGGAGCAAGGCAAATGCCAGCTTTATAGGGAGATACAGGGGGATTTATTTTGCTTTCAGTATTTCCCATGGAGGAGTTAAACTTTGCATACAGGGTGTTTGCGAGACTAAAAGTGAGGATTAATGACTCAAGACCCTGATGATCAGCCCCCAGGCCCCTGTCCCTGCTCCAATCTGCCAGTGCGAAATGGGGCAGCTTTAGCAATTTGCATTGTATGTGTCATGTTCCTAATGAAGATTAATCTAATTAAGTGCTATTTTCAGGACAGTATTTATAAGACTATTGAAAGAAAATGATAGTTTGAATTCCGCAAGATTAAGCGAGAGCAGCTGAGGGAGGGAGGGCGGGTGAGGCCAGGCCCAAACTCAGTAATTAAGATTGTGTGAATGTATTGCTTTCATCTTCTCTTCTACTGTTCCAATTTTCCTGTTCATCACATTTTATAGATTCCTTTTAATCTGCCTCCTGGGTGATATATTTTTTTTTCCCCGAGAGCTGCTCGTGCCATTGTAACTGTGGGGGATAGTGTGCCACTTCTCCATTCCTGCCTTGATTTATCCGCAAAGATGAAATTTTTGCATGTTGTTTCAAGTTTGAGAGCACGCCAAATCTTTGTACGGTTTGACATGCCTGGTGTCCTTTTGCTATGGGTCTGGACTATGTCTTTTTTTGGTGCCGAAAAGCTATTTACCCTCCTGGAACCTTGAAACCAACACACTGTAAAAATTGCATACAACCGTGCTATTAACATTTTTTGTAGATCTCTTGTAAGACCTTTCATATCCTAAAGTAACATGAAAACTGTGAAGGGACTATTAAATGGAAGGTATTGTCAGTCAAATTGCAAAACTCTGTATCCTCACTAGAAGTTATGATAATGTATTTTCATGAATGATGCATTTTTGATGAACAAATCTATTTGTTTTGTCTCATAACATAGGATGTTACCACTTATTAAGGAATTAAAATATAAAGTAGTGATTCACAGGCAAAATAATTGAATCTCAATTCTTTTCTGCTACAGGTTTCTTTAATTTTGTCTAATTAACATATTTTTCTTGCACAAGGTGACTGTGTAGCTCAGTGTTTTCAGGCTTATGGGTTTTTTTAGTGGTGAAAAAATTCTGACTAGCTAAAAGAAGAAATAGTACACCTCATTTTTATATGTGCGTATAATCAAAGATATTGATGTTTAAATATATACATACACACACTTCTTTGATGCTTAAGACAATTTTTTGGGAACTTGTATGTGCAACTTAGTATATGTTTATGCTTTATAATTACACTATGCTCTATGCTAATTTGTAGCTAAGAGAAACATTTTGTATCATATTACCATTTTATCTTATTTTCCAAAGGAAATTCATTTGCGCCTGCATGTGTATTTCTTCTTCCCTTACTGTTCCTAGTTGTCTTTAATTTCAGCTGAACTTAACGGGAAGACAAAAATCAAAGAAGAGGTGGCTGGTTTGGGGAGCTTCTTTTAACCTCTCCTGCTGTGAAGGAGCCTTTTTACCTGGAGGAGATGCTCCCCTTTTTTAACCCCAGCAGTAATTCTGGACAGGCAGGAAGGCAATCAGTCATGAATGCTTCTCGGCCACGGGAGCCATTGTAGCTGCTGAAGCTGTTCATGCTTTAGATACCCAAACCAGCTACTGCCAGGACACAAATCTGTGGAAAATGACATTTAACTGACTTAACTAGTTCTGCTGCTGAAAGAACAACTTGTTATGCTTCCTGGCCTGTGAAGCCAGCATAGAAGAGCAATGACTGACACTTGCTTTGAGAAAACTAAATCTTAGAAAGTATATTTTGTTAAATCTGTAAGTGGGCCACAACATCTTGTTTGTATAGACAGTATATCTTTAGTCTTTTCATTTGATTTTCTTGCTAAATGACTTAAATGTCAGAACAACTGGACAGCATTACTTGAAACAATAAAAGCAAGTGTTGCTCTATTTCAAAAGTTTTTCTAGGATACTTCAAAGTTGTGTGTTTTTGATACTGGCTTATTACACCTATTCTGGGTTTGAACTGTGCAGCAGTTGGACACGGAACCAGGTGGAAGAGGAAGAAGCCTTTTGTATTATTTGTTGGAAGACATTAGTAAACTATAAACAATGGTTTTGTTCTTTGGAAGGGAAATGTGTCTGGAGAAATAGGTTGTGCTTAAAACAAAGATTTATTACTCTTTGCAGTGGTCTGGGTTGAAGCGAGTGAATTTTTTTCCCTTTTTGGAAGCCACTCAAGGAATAAGTGTTTCTGTAGTACTGATGTATTATTCAAGCTAGAAAAAAGGCTAACCTTCTCATAAAGCAGTAGGGCAGATACCGAGCTTCTTATCATTTCATGGAACAATGTACGACGTGGATTACAAATGTTTCAGAGTGCTAGAGTGTCTTGGATGCCGAATTGTTTGATAAAGTACTCATGAGTTTAACAGAGCCTTGAATGTAAAACATCCAGCTGTTATATGCTGTGAGCTGGCATGTTCTAAATACCTGCAAGCTGTAGTTAGTGCTTTGTGTACAACGCATTAAGTCTTGGATACAATATTGAAAGCAGAGTTTTAATGTTCTGCATAACTCCTGCATTCTTAGGGAGTGAATACCGAGGAACAGATAATTACAGTTTAACTATGACAGATCTCTGACAGTAATTGTGGAAAGAAGCCAATCAAATACTGGTATTCGCTGTGCGGTTTGGTCTGAAGGAGCCGAGAGTTTTTGTGTGCAGCCAGAATTGTGTGTCTTTTTGTGGTCCCTCAACAGTCGCCATGGAAGACCCTGGCTTAGCAAAGAACACTTGGACTAGAGTTCTGAAAAGTGTTTATCCTGCTTGAGGCAGAACACACTGATACCTGACTGAGTGCATTGATTATATACAGTGACGTAACTGTTTTTTCCCAAGGTAGAGAGTAACCTGCAACATCTGATTGTCATATTTCTTCAAGGATTATCAATAATGCAAATTGAATTCGGCTTTTTGGGTAACGAATTTACAGGCTTATGTGCTTACAACTTATTTCAGTTCTTTAAACTGAATGAGATGTTTTTGGCAGATTGATGATCCTCGTGCACAACACCTTCCAGGATAGTCCATATGATATTTGTCCACTTGCTTAGCAGGCGTGCATTGTGTGAAGCCAAGAGGTGTCTTGCATCTCTGAGCTTCGTGTTTGTCTAGGTGTGCTTTCGAAGCTCTCCTGAGGAGAGGAGGCCACAAGTGGAAGCATGATAAAGGAGGATAGGGAAATAAGCAGGTACTACTGGAGTTTTTCATCTGAAAATATAATTCTCCAAATTTGACTTAAATGTTAGCCCCTAACTTCCTCTCCCTTTTCTCTCGATTTTGCTGGTCATATGAACTTTTTTAGCCAAAAGCTATAGAAATTGGCTTGAGGTAGCTTTGCCAGGCTCATGTGTTGCTTTGGTTGACCCATGAAATGGGGAAAGTGAGACAAAGACTCATTTAGGAAAAAAAAAAAATCTTGGATTTCTAAGTATAATTGTACCTGTTCTCTGTCTGCTCTTTGCACCCAGTTTCCATGTGGATGGAGAAGAATACATGACTCACTTCCAGATATTCAGGATTTTGGTTGTTCTTTTCAAGATATTTGCTACTTGCCTTGATATACCAGGACCTTTGTATGTTTTGGTATTTTAACAGTGGTGATGTCACATATTTTTATCTGATATTTGACTTCTGTTTTACTTAATTTCTTTTCTTTAATATATCTCTCTAAATTGGAAATGTATTCTCCAGTAGCTTGTGTTGTAGCAACTGCTTTTCTAGCAATATGTTTGCTTTTGTGAAAGTTGGTCCAGTGTCCTGCTTTCGCAGTTGCCACGAAACTCTGTGTGGATGTTATTGGCCTTTATTACAAACAATACAATTGCATTAGCAGTTTGGTGTTTTTTTTTTTTTTTTCAAATATTGAGTATTTTATTTTGTTGGGAAAGCCTATCCTCTATCGTTCAAAACCCCTGTGCTTCATTAGAGCTGTATGGCATGAGTTAAGCTATTGGAAAATACAGATCCTGAGAATTGTCTGCAACTTACCTAAAAATGGTTTTTAAGTTCTTTGAAAGATAGATATAAATGTAAGTTATTACAGCTTTTTTTTAGGGTAATAATTGCAGTAAGTGCTATTTCCCCTATTTAAAGCCAAGACTTTTAAACAATCTTTACATTTGTTGAACTGTTTTTTTTTAAGGTAGACTTGAATGCTGTCAAAGACAGCTACCTTAGTAAAATGCAACCTTAATAAAATGAGGTAGCTAAGACTTTAACCACAAGTAAGTTAATAAGGTAGAAGATAAATTTTCAACTACAAAGATTTGTTCTTCAAGATAAAGTATGTATCTTAAACTGATCTGAAGACTACATGTTATTAATAGTAAAATACTTATTAAAAAATTGTTAAGCCCTCTGAGGAAAATGTATGATTATGTCAAAGATCCTAATCTATCAGTGTAGCTTAGAGCTGGTTTGTTCAAATTTGAATCTCAGTAGTATTACTGTATTCTTATTAAGCTGCATAAAGTACATTTATTTGAAGCGCAGTAGTCCTTTGATATTTGTCCTCCCTCCCCCATAAATAACCTTAGCCACTTAGTTTATTTTAAATACTAAAGCAAGAGGAGAGTAAGAGAAAGCATTCTAAATACTAGAACAATTTTTTTTTTGCTTATGTTGTGGTTTTTTTTTTCTTTTTATTAGTAAGTACAAATTTTTTTCTATGTGAGTGGAATAATGTCCAGTAATTTATGGTATTTAAATGCTTAAAACTTATCTGTAATGTTAAGGATTCAAATTTAAATTTCTAATTCTTCAAAGCTTTTTGCTTACCAATAAAAACCTCCTTGTTAAACAAAATTTTTTTTCTGAAGTTGTTTCTAATTTGAAGTATATAATTAGAATGAATTTTAATGTTGACTTTACATGCATTCAGAAGTTTCTAAAAGTATCTTGAGTAGTTAAACAGTGTCATACCACACTTTCCCTATAATTCCCTATAAACGTTCTATTATATGGAATGTAGGAGGTGAAATATTCTGCAGAATTTGTCTGGTTTTACTCTGGTCATTTTCTTGTTCCCTGCTGCCTATATAGCCTCTGTTTGTTAATAACTGGACTCCAAGGGAGGAAGGAAATGAAAACTTACAAATTTTAAAACATCTCATAAAAGCAATTTAAACCAGTCTTACAATCTATAAAAGTGTTACAGATTGTAAATCATGTATCTGGGGACCTTCCAAAGCTTGATGCAAATGTTGCTGCTTATTGGGCAGTTCTCATTTCTAATTGTGTGGGATTTTATGATGCTAAAGCTGTAACTGTAAGTTGAGTAAGACTTAATGTGATCTTTCTGCAGGTGAGAACAGTACTTATTTTCAAATCTGAGGCTGGAGCAATGGACAAGAATTAAAGGTTCTTATAATCTAACATTGTAGAACTCTGTGGATCTTTCTGGGGGTTAGGAGGGTCGGTATGAAACTTGCCCTCATTAGGTAGTATATATGCAGAAATAAGTGTTATGAAGGTTAACAGGAGCTTAAATGTTTCAACTCCGTCAGGCTTAGGATTCTAGCCTTTTAACTTCCTCTGTTGGTTTAATAGGAACTCCTTTTCTCACCCGCAGATATAGAATGTGATGCTTTCTTAGCAATTATGCCCTATTTCCTTTTACTTAGAAGGTGTTACTTGTTAATTTCTTGCTTTATTAGCTTTTATGGCATTAACTTTGCCTTCTCTAAAAAGATCTTGATTAACCAATGGGAAAATCATACCCCATGAAGCAGATATAGGTGTAAACTGTAAGTTTTGTCAATGAGCTGCCTCAGTCCTTGAAGAGTTGCTGCTGGAGAGGTGATGTCACTTACTCACTGGAGGCGCTCAGTGTTTAGCTCCTCTCTGGAGAGCTGGATATAAAGCTGACAGATATAATGAGGTGCTTTTTTATGCTTTTACGCTCAGAGCAGTTAAATCCAACCACCTGCCCCTAACAGACATGTCAGTGTTGCCTCTAGAGATGGAAGTTGTTGAGATTCTGCTACTTGTCAGAACCTGAGATCATTTAGCAACTCGCAAGATCAGCCTTCGGATGGTAAAAACCTTTGTGCAGTGTTGACTTGGACAAAATTCAAACTAGTGACCTATAGCAAAAAAACATTGCTTTTTTGTAGAATTTGTCCTGCCAAAGGTTTCTCTTCAAAACTTGGCAGTCCTGCTGTCGCTATTTGTTTTTGTACTGCAGGCACAGCATTGATCTTCCTCTTGTGTGATGTGGGCAAGAAACAAGGCATGCAAGATTAGTGACTGTCCTCGCCAAGTACAGCATCATGGTCTTTTTTTGGCTAAAGCTCAGGATGACAAAGATTATGTGCGATTCAAATCTGTCAAGTCTTTGGTAGTTTGACAAGTTCCTGTATTTTTCAGAAGTCTGCATCTGTGTAAGTTAGTAGAGTTCCCTGATCATTAATTAGTGGTGATTATATGGTGGTGGAGAATAAATTTTCATTTTTTAGGTTTTCATATGACAAATCACAAAAGATTATCACTCTGGGAAGTCATGGGGGAAAATGAGTTGGAGTGAAAGAGGAAGGTGTCTGGATGTGTGTGAAATCCTATGGTTCTCACCACTGGGTGCACTTACACTGTAATCTTTAGCTAAGATAAAAAGGACTCTTCTGTTGTGCACTCTGAAAATAACATAGAAGGTTCTAGTTCCCTCTCAGTACAGTAGGAATAAAGTTTAAGACAATTTAGATGAGCAAGTTTCACCTTTTAGTCTTTGCTTGTTCGAGGTCTGGAGGGCTACATGGAGTTCCCAGATCTCTTCTGTTTTCTTTTCCAAGAAGAAAACTCTTTCTGTGCTAGCAAGTTCTTGCCCCTTAACTCAGAACTGCTAATCATCCCAGCTAATCCCGCTGTCCTGCTCCTTCAGCTAAACATCCAAGGAATCACTCATCTAGCTGTGGATGGGTCTCCCCAGCCCTTGTGCTGGTAGAGGACTCTGACCCCAAGCAACTAGCTCAGATTCTTTAGCTGTGGTGTAGGTTGCTCCACCTAGGACTGGGCTTGTGCGATGGGCTGTACTGTCATTACGTACCTGTGACACATGACAAGTTTGTTGTCTTTCTTTTTTCCTTCCCTTTAGTAGAACAACAGTTGGCCGTGTGGAAGAAAGGTAGTTTCTATTGAACATGATGGAAAAGTGAAGTGCAAGAGTAGTAATCTAAAGTAATATATAACAGGATTGTATTTTGATATCCTCAGAAAAATGCATGGGTTTGGTTTTTTTTCTTCCTTCTGCTATACTTTAAACAGTAGTTGTCGCACTTGGTTTTCATTGCAAGCCTGTTCCTGAATGATAGTCTTTATCAGATTTCTACCCAAAACTCCCTTTGGCTTTTGGTGATCTAATCTACTCCTGCAGTGCATGAATGATTTAGATTTAAAAAATTCAGGGCATTGGTTGAATAAAAAAACTGAGCTCCCCATTTCCAAATGTATTGTTACCTCATATAGAGGACACTGGTTCAAAAATGGATATTGCAGCACACTTTTCATTGATACACACCTGTACTGGTTGCTGAAATGTGACACAAAAGCTCTTCTTGTAATAAAGTATTCATCTTTTTGATGGATTTTGCCTTTTGGAAATAGACTCTCTGTTCTCACATCCACGTTAGTGATGGCTCAGAACAGGAATATGCTTTATTTTCATCTTGTGTAGAACACTGACGAATACTGAGCTGATGGAAGTACTGGTACCAGCTATTTTTTTTCACTGATGTGACAAAGCTGTGTGCCCAGTTGCAAGCACAAGGAGACAGACAGCCAGGAAGGTTAATTACTTCTCATTTTCTTGCCTTTATGTTTATTTCAAATGCTCCTCCCTTTCAGTGCCTGAAGGTGGCCAATTAATCTTGCATACTTTTGTTTCTACCAAAAGAATGCTTGTGGTACACCTCGCTGTTCTTTATAAAGGCGTGAAAAGTTCTATACTGAGGAAGAATGCTAAAAGGAATAGAAAACCATTTTGCTTACAGAAGCTCTTTTGGGGGGCCATTTAAAGCTAAAACTTGCAGAGAAGTTGACATGAAAGTTCTTCCATCAGGAAGACTGCAGGTTATGCTTGGAGAGAACTATGGTCTTTACCTTTGTTCAAAGTAGAGTCATTTAATTCCCTGCAAATTATGTTGAGAGGCAAGGCTTTCAAACAGCAGCACAACACCAGGGAGCCAAGCCACCTCCTTTAGTGTGGGGTTTGTACTTCCCAGCTTCTCCGTTGTGAAATAATTTGCATTGCGGTGGATTTGTCACTGCAGGCTCTCACTCTTCCTTGGCTGTATGGAAAGGTGATGGAACTCTGCCTGCTATTGCGCTCTTTATTGTCATAGCTCCATAAAACCAGGATAAATTGGTGTGAGTTTCTCCTGTGGTGCCCTTAAATCTAAAGTTAGCCATGTGTGTTGTGTTTTATGCTTCTCATCCTCTCCTGCACTTTCTGTGCAAAATATCTCGAAATAGATTTTTTTTTTTGAGGTAGATGCAAAAAATTGTCTTGAGCAATTCTTTCTGACTTCTGCAGTTGCTGTTAACTATTATTTCATGTCTACTATGTCAGAAATAAAAATAACTTAATAGAACAAGTGTAAGAAAGTATTTAATATTCCTCATCCTCCAGTTTGTTTTCTTTTTAAATGCCATGCCACAGAGTAATGTTAGAGTTGGTTCAGTATTCAGTTTCCCTGTCTGAAAGTTGCCTCTTGGCTGGCAAAGAACTGGTAATACATCAGGAAATTTATGTTGAAGGGACGTCAGTATGAAGTCACTGTGCAGAAAGTAGAATCAGGAGTCCAGGAAGTTTAATTATTAGAAATGGCGCTTGGCAGATAAAAGCAAAGTACTTCAGAGATGGACATAAGGACTCATGCAGAGAAATCTCTATGATCTTCATCATAAAGTAATCATTTAAAAATGTTTTAAGAATTCTTCCTTTTTTTTTTTTTTTTTTCCCCTCTAATGGGAGACCTGTTCTTCTACACTTTCCTCTGTGGTTCAGAAGTATTACTCTGAGCCACTAATGATGCCTTGTTTAGGATATCCTCACATCATAAAAGGTGTAAGGTCTAAAAGGCACAGCCTTAACAGTAATTTACAGTGTAAATTGTGCTAGTGATGTGGTGTTAAAAAGAAGAAAGCAAGAGATGCAAGCTGGTAAAATGAGGTTCTGGTAGAGCTGCATTGCCTTTAACGGGTAATCAAAACAGTCCTCTCAATGTATCTTAGTATCTTAGTTTGCCTCGAATTCATTAAAGGGAACTCCCCACCAACTGGTTACTCATAGAAGGTGTTTTTGATTAACTACTACAAAGAAGTCTTGGTAAAAGAAGTTTTGTGAACCTCGGAGTGATTCTAGGGAAGTCTCCATGGGTTCATAGACCTGTTCCTAAATCTGTCAATTGTCATTGGGTTGCTTACATTATTACTGGAAAGAAGTGATTTTTGGAGGGAATGCTGAATTGCCAACATACAGGTATCGGGGAAAATGTGGCTTTCTCTTACTTGAATAAGATGAAGGCTCTATCTTCAAAATTGAGAAACGTGCTATATGGTTATTCACCTCAGAAGATCTCAGAATCACAGTTGTTCAAGTTGGAAAAGAGCTTTAAGATCATCAAATCTAACTGTAAACCAAATTCTGCCATGAAACCATGCCCCTAAGTATCACACCTGCACAGCTTACACATCTGTGCAGGGATGGAGACTTCACCACTTCCCTGGGAAGCCTGTTCCAGTGCTTGACAACCCTTTCTGGGGAGGAATTTGTCCAAATATCCAATTTAAAACTTCCCTGGTGCAACTTGAGGCCGTTTCCTCTCATTCTATCACTTGTTACTTGGGAGAAGGGTCCAACGCTCACCTTACTACAACCTCCTTTCAGGGAGCTGTAGGGAGGGATAAGCTTCCTTTTCTGCAGACTAAACAGCCCCAGTTTCCTCAGATGCTTCTCATAACGCTTGTTCTGCAGAACCTTCACCAGCTTTGCCCTTCTCTGGATGCAACCCTGCCCTTCTTGTAGTAAAGGCCCCGAAACAGAAGACAGTAATCGAGGTGTGGACTTGCAAGTGTGGGTTACCAGGGGAGATGTGGATATGCTTTGTAATTTTTTTAATATTTGTCCTGGTGAAAGGATGTGATGAGAGTGGGAGTGCATTGGGCACAAATGTTTTTCAGTAGTTCCCAAGTAAGCAGTGTGCTGGTGTGCGAGGGGCTCTGAAAAGGTGTTTGTGAAATATATATGGTCTAAAAAACTGTTTATTTTCAAGCATGATATGACCTGGGAAAAGAACGGAATGTTTCCAAATATGATTCTGCAAGACTTTGCCTCTTGCCTCCCTTTTGGAAAGTGTTTTGTTCTTCTCATGTTGTGATGCAGTACACCGTGTAACAAGAGAATGGGAGAAAAGGATGTTTACTCCATTCTTCTGCAGTGTTTGATTTGAGATGTATTTTTCCTTTGTTATTGCAATCTGACAATTTAATCTGTTAAAGCCTTCCATTAATAAATACCACTTATTCGAATTACAATATTACAATAGTGATAAGGGGTTGGAGAAGTTGGCAAGTAGAACACCAGACCTGGACTTGGACAATTTCTTCAGTTTTGTCCCTGCTGCCTTCACGCTCCAGATCGTATCCAGTTTGCTTTGCCATTGCTTGGTTTCTTTGTCTTCAGAGCACAGTTGTTAACTGTTTTAAACTGCTTCAAGATCTGTTGGTATAGTCATAGAATCACCAGGTTGGAAAAGACCCATCAGATTGAGTCCAACTATTCCTATCAAACATTAAACCGTGTCCCTCAGCATCTTGTCCACCCCTCCCTTAAAACACCTCCAAGGAAGGTGACTCAACCACCTTCCCTGGGCAGCCTGTTCCAGTGCCCAATGACCCTTTCCATGAAAAATTTTTTCCTAATGTTCATAATCTCATACAATGATTTTTAATTTCATTTCTTCTTAAAGCTGTATTTCAATGTCTCTTTCTAGGGTTGTTTTAATAAGAAAATGACCTTGTTACAGCTTTTTTTGATTGATTTTCCTTTTCCAGATAGGTCGTTTCCCTGGACCTGAATTTGATCCATGGCCTAGAAGAAATTTGAATAAGCTATGCTAAGAATTAATGATTTCTCTACTTAGCAAGCTGTGATGAATGCCCTGTCTTACAAAGTTTGAAAAATGCCCAATTTTTAAAATAATTCTCCTTGCATTTTTTTGTGCTCATTCTCATTCTGCAGCAGAGGTTAAGATTTTAAAGGCGAGACTTCTTGATGCTCTTTCTTCCTGGCAGACCTCTGGTTTTTGAAATACACAGCTGTTTTTTTCTGAACATAATTTAGAATGGATGTGATGATACTGATGGTGAGCGGTGAAAGATTTGTGTACAAAAGAGCAAAGGGAGTGACGAGCATTTGTGTGGTACAGGGTAGCATCGGCCTTATTGGTAGTGGACATCATTAGCCAAATCAATGAAGAGCAGGTAATATGTTGTCTTGCAAAATGAAGTTTACAAAAAAGAGGAATGAAAGCTTATTAAAGGCTTCTAGAGTTGAGAATGTACACATTTCCATTTTAATTGTGCCTGAGTTAAGATGCAGAAGTCAGTACATTGTTATTGTATAGCTTTTCATCTCCAGTCATTTTTACATTTAATTGAAACTGAACATGATAATTACTGTGTGTTAAACAGAAATTTAAAGTCATTCCTATTGGAAGCATAATTTACACGTTTTTTAGAGCATAATGATTACAAAGTTATTTTTCTGGGCATTTCAAATGTTAGTTATGAAAGTAGGATTCAGTGTAATTGTTTTCTTTTTTATAAGAGCTGGTTCTAGTATATCTCTCTTGACTCACTACTCCTCTCTGTATTCCCTATTGTACTGTAGATTTTATGCCTAAAAAACCAAGATTGAGTTAAGTTTGGCTAGGCTGAAATCCTGCCAGTCTGTACTGAGTAATCCCAGAAGAATTTAGAAAGAAGGGGATGGATCGTGTCACGTTCTTTCACATCATCTTAGCTTGTCATTGGATCACAGGCTGAAGGGAACAATTGCATAACTGCCAAGACAGAGAGGCAGACACTATCATTAAGGAACTGTGAATGAAACGGGCTGTTCAAGTATGCATTTGTCCAGACCCTGGGACGATGCTTGTCATGAAGATCTCTGTATGCTGAAGGTCTTAAATTGTGGAGTCAGTGCACACCGATGTCACCATCATGCCACGTGATTTTTTTTTTTTTTTTGTTTCAATTTCTAGTTTAATGAAATCATAAGGGAGATAATCAAATAAGACATTTATGTGAAACTCTTCAGTAGCAGTGTAAAGTCTGAAAATCTGTGCTTTTAGTGAGGAATTGCCACTCCTGCCAGAGACCCTCTTATGTCTCCTTTATTCCTTGAAGCATGATTTAATGCTGTGCATTCTTACCTGCTTAGCTACTCTACAGTTTGCTTCCAAAGACCTGATCCTGCACCATTATCTGGAACACAAATTGATATGTGGATGCAGTTAAAGGGGGGAAGGTAGAAGGAGAATTTAGTCTTGCAGGTTCTGAGGTTTCATACACCTTCCGGCCCTGATGATGTGCAGGCAAGAAGCTGCTCCATACAATCGTACAAGCTCTGTGCTCAGGGTGGATCAGCTGCAGCCTTGTAATGGGGCAGCAGTAGGGCTGTACTGGGGGTAAAGGTGCCCCACAAGCCTCAGACTACTTGTTGTCAGGAGTGACCTTGCTTTTTGAGTTCATTCACAAGCCTTCAGGTGTTCAACAGAATTAGTTGGAAGAAACAAAAATGTGGAGATGGCCTGGGAGAGAGGGAAGGGATTCTCATTGCAGCTCTGAACTCTAATTATTTGCATCTATGCTACGGTGAACTTCCAGATGGCACGTTGCTCTGTTTTTTTTCCAGTGCAATGCACCCTTTGGGGAATTTTCCTGAGGAAGAATGAAACATATTTGAATCTGCATTCCATATTAGTACTCTGTGAATGCCTTGTAAGCAAGACTCCCTTGTCTGGCAAAGAGCGTCTGTGAATTAAGAGCAACTTGGGCTGGGAGTCCACATGCCAAATTAACTTAGTTTCATTCGGCAGCCTCAACAGATTTTATTTAGCAGGCAGTCTGTTCCACAGTTGGATGATCTGCTGACATCATGTGCTTCCTTCCTCTAAATCATCCAGAATCAAAACTGGGATTTTATCATGCACTGAAGGCATACGTACATTTACTCCTCCTGATCTACTGATTCAAGATGGATCATGCCTGTTCTAATTAAACCAGTTCTTGACATGCATGCACACAAGTGCTCATTATAAATCCATTCTTTGAAGTGTCAAAGACGTAGAACGTATACCAGCATTTGTGTTCACAGACCTTCAGGCTCTTATTGCAAAATGTTATTTGTTATGGAACAAGTCTCCTGCTATTTCAAATATTTTGGTTTGTGATTTCCTTGTTTAAGCTTCCTTTCTCCCCACTTTTCTACTTGTTTCAGTTTTAATTCCTTTAAGCTTTCCAGGTGATTTTTGTGCTTGTTTCCCCATATGAAGATACAATCTACCCTGCAAGAGATCATGACTGGTGGTGAAACTATAGATAACTGATTTTATAAACTGATATAACTGATCTTTGTCCTTTCACGAAATAGAAGCCGCTAGAACATAATTTCTTTGGTAATGAATAGCCTGTTTTCATCTGTCATATTTTGGAAGAAACTGGAAAAGTATGGGAAATGGTGGTAGCTCTAATCTGCAGGCTTATCTCCATTAATTGCATTTTAGTTTATAATATGTAGCCAGTAGGCTCTGTAAGAATTTTCATTCCAAGGAAAACACGTACATCATCTTCACTCCATAGGTGAAATGCTTAACCTCCAGGTGTGATTGGTTGCTGTCATGCTGTAGTTGAGTTGGTTCCTTAGCTTTAAAGCGCTGGCCTTTTCAACAGAGCCAGTTAAATTTTGGTGTGGTTGTGTGGTCCAGACTCTAATGTGCTCCCTTCTCTGCTTATGGTAGGTCCAGTGATACTTGACTGAAAGTTTGAGAGCGTAATTTATTGCATGTCAACATACCTCTTGGTTTCCTTTCCTGGAGTTGGTTACTTGTGTTAAAGGGACTCGGAAATGAATATGTTTGTTTTGTCTCAATACTTGAAGAAAAGAATTCACTTTTTTGTGAGAAAGGACTTCCAACCCATGTAGTGCCTAGGCAATTGAATCACAAAATTGGAATTATTGTCTGATTAGCAGAGGGATAAGTCCAATTTAAAACAGAGGATTTGTGCTTGTCCAGCTGTGCCTCTGCTTTAGGACTACCAGTTACTCCGTCAAGTAGCAGGCTTTTTAATTATTTGAGAGAGACATTTTCATTGTAGGAATTGCACTCTTAACTGTCCTATTTCTCTGAAAATACAAACAGCTTACAGTTTATATCTATTTCCATGATGCAGATAACTTCCATTTAAAACGAACAGAACCTCAGTCACTTTTTAAAGTAAGGTCTTGTCATGAAGGCAAAAAATCCTCAGGTATGAAGTCACTTTGAATGATGCTGGAATAGAATTGGAAGTTTATATAAGAATTCTTGCTTTGACTCTCAGTCCCCTTGAGTTTTAGCAGACATACAATGCCCTCAAAAATCAACCCAGCCCCAGTAGTTGAAGAACCCCCTTTGGGTGATCTGACTTATTAGAGCAAAACCTAACGCTCATACATTGCTTCAATTGTGTACAGTATAATGAGGGTTATTAGAGGTGAGAGGTTGAAGTTCTGTTCTGCTTTTGCTTGGGATCAAATTAAAATTCCAGAGAGCTTTCTTCTTTCCTGTGCTGGGAAGGAGCAGAAAAAGTGTACTGTATCAGCAGCAGGTGTGTGTGTGAGGAATATCCTCATTACTGTTGAGATGGACGTAGTCTCCCAGTGGGGATGTCTAATAAAATTCTTGTATGTAGGACGCAGTAGGTACACAAAGATTTGTCTTTTCTGGGAGCGTCTGCTGAGAAATATACGTGCAAGTAGGAAAAAAGACCAAATGCTGTTCTGTCTTGTATTCTTCTGGTTTGTGCAGGGAGGCTGAACAACAGTGCTTTGGGGAAACGGGTAATGTTTCTGCAGCTCAACCTTTCAGTTACTGGGTCAGCCTCTGCTGCACTGGGGATGTGGCTTTGTCTATTTATCACACTTAGGTTTGTCCTGTGGATCTGATCTCCCTTAGGGAAGGGCGAACAGAGTTATCTTAGCTCTGGAAGCTGAAACTGTGTGGCAGCTGTTGCTTTATACATAGAAGTAGACTAGAAAGGAAGGGGATCCTGTCTCCTGCTCTCCTCTTGTCCACCCCTCCACCCTCATCCTTTTTTCCTTTTAGCAGAAGGAGTTGAGTTCTCGTCTCACACCAGTGGGTCCTGAATTAAATGAAGCTCCTCAAATTTGTGTGCAAATGTATTGGGAAAGATTAGTTGATATGTTGGCTCTGTGTAATTTATTGGCAGCTGTCATGGTTTAGCCCCACCTGGTTAAATTTCAGCAGCTAAAATCCATGCAGTTGAGCTTCCAAAATCCTTTCTCCTCCACCCCTTGATGAAAAGGGAGAGTGAAATGAGAGGAAAAAGACTTGAGGTTTGGAAACTAGAACTGCAGCTTTAATGAAATGATAATGATATTAATTAGAAAGTAATAAATGATATACAAATATGTTATTGTGCCCTCAGCCCACCGCTATACATCACCACGAATACTGCAGAGCAGACACCAGGAAGTGCGCCCATGGCTAGGAGGGAGTTGGATTCAGAAATGCCTGGATCTGGGGTCAGGAGCAACCAGACAGATGGGGTCCTTACTGGATGTTGGCCATCGCAGAAGACAGCAGGACCCTTGATCTCTCAAGGTTACTGAATGTGATGCATATGGGATGGAATATCCTGTTGGTCAGTTTAGAGTCACCTGCCTTATTTGCCCCTCCTCAGAAGTGTGGCGACTTCTCTGCTAGCTTGAAGATGGCCTTGGTTAAGTGTAAGCATTGACCTTTTTGCATCCAATGCCCTGTGTTACCACTTTAGAGAAGAACACTGTCAAAAACATGCAGTTGGTTTTCAGAGAATTAAGTTACTTAGAGCAACTGAGTTAATCACCAAACTCAAATAGCAGCACCCATGAGTTGGATCTGGATAGATGCCTTAGTCTATTTTTATTTTATGCATTTCTGTCTGTGGGTTTGTGACCAGCTGCTGAACATTAAGTGAATCTTACAACTACCAATGTAAACTATGTATATATTTCAAAGTTGTAATTGAAGTGGAGGAAGAAAGATTAGAAGTACTATCTTCTACTGAAAGGTTTCTTACTGGTTCCTTATGCACTAAGCTATGGTAGAAGTGCGAGAAGATGGAAGACTCTTGCTCAGCTTCATTTGATCAAGAGCAAAGATACACAGCATTGAGTTACTCTGGTGTTGCAAGCATTCCGGGTTGAGCTAAAGTAGTATCAGTTTTCTGACTTTTCAGCTAAGTCTTATCTGGTGAACTTCATTTTCCAAGAGTTAACTGCATGTTTTTCAGACGGTGTTTCTCTTTAGGAATGATAACATGGGACAGTGGTATGTAGAAAAGCCATTGCATATACTTATTCCCATAGAAATCCCGGCCATCCATGCTCTAAGTGAAAAAGGGTTGGACCTGCCGGGAGGAGCCTGACAGGAAGGATGACCTAAAACTGACCATCAGGGTATTCCATCCTTATGTCATAGTGTAAAACTGAGGGATCTCTTCGGCTGACATCCAGTGAGGACTTTGTTTGTCATGTCTCCCCTGATCCTGGATCCGTGTATTCCTGAGTCCAGTTCCTGTACCTACCTCCCTCCCTCCTGCTGCTGAGTCCAGCCCAGAACCTTCTCTCTGTGCCTGTTCTGCAGCATCTGTGGCCATGTAGTTATTGGTAAGTGGTGGTGGTGTGATCTCCTTTACTTGTATGGATTTTATGATTATTTGCTTAAAGTTGTTTTAGTTTCCATTCCATAAATCTTTTTTTTTTCTCTCATTTCCCCTTCCCCAGGGAAGCAGGAGGGTAGAGGATAAGAAGTAGTTGCGACCAACTGCTCATGTTTTAGCTGCCAATCGAGCTGGGCTGAGGCTAAACCATGACAGCCAGATCTTTCCTTCCATCCTAGCTAAAACCAGCAGCAGTTCATATCCTCACTAGTAGAACTGGGAGCAGTGGAGGTTCCTCTGCTATTGTCAACAGTCATAGCAATATACACTAAAACAGAGAGCTTTTTTTTTTTTTTGACCTGTGTGACTGTGCACTTTTCCATCTGTAACTTCCACACAAAATTGTGGGCTGGTCTGTCCAGGATAAACACATTTCGTTTTGAGACACTGGGAATGAATAAATCTTGCAGTTTTCATTTGATATAGATCGTTGACACCAGACTTGCAGGTGGGTTCCCAGGCTCCAGGAACAAGCCAGCAGGCATGTGACAGCGTCTGCGTTCTATAGGCTTTCTGCTCTGTCTATAAAGCACCAAGGGCACCTGTGGCATTGCATGCAGAATGAATGTGGCATAAAAAACACTTTGCAAATGAAATTACTTGCCTCTTCCAGTTAGTTGTAGAGAGGAAGAATTTGGGATAGCTAACTAGGAAAGACAAATTGTTCCTTGTTTGATTTGTATGCCACCCCAAGCAGGGTTCTTCGTTAGAGGCATTACTGCATAATTACAAGATGAAATGCATGAAAGTGTTGAAAATAAAAAATGTGGGTTTTATTGTATCAAAGCACTAGTAGTTTTTTTAGAAGTCATGTTACTTTTGCTATCATTCATACAGAATTATTTTGGTTACTGTGACTAACACTTATGCTTACTTGTATATACAGCGCTTAAGGAAAGGCCACAGTTCTTAATGAAGATTCTAAGACTTATCTCAATATACATAATTCAGTAATTATTAAAATGATTTCCTTCCTGCCTCATATTTGTTACTGTAATTCACATTTAATAATTTGAGAGGTTGAGAGCTGCTGGCAGCAAGTCAGTGTTCACATGTTAATTTACTGGCTTACTATTGGTGTACTGTTGCAGTAGTTAGTTCTGCTCCTTCTATCATGTATTGATAATCAAAATATAAAAATTAATACCTAGTTACAGAGAAAGACATTCAAGAAATCAATGAGATGACAGAGCCTAATCAGTCGTATCAGGATACCAACCATCTGAATGTACAAGCCAGTGTGACTTATGGTATTGTGGGAGTGGCTGTTGAATTAGTAAGCCAAGTCATTACAAATCATGTTTTGCATGAAAAGAGATGAATGATTTTAATGCCTCATTTATTGTTTGAACCTCCAGTTTCTGGTTTCACTGGCCAAGGGAGGGGGAGAACATATTGGCTCAAACCTCTGCAACACTGTACAGTTGTCCCTCACCTTTAGATTTCAAACTGAAGCGTCCTTGTTGATTGTAGTGTGGCTGAGGTTTTCTTCTGCGCTTTGGGTGCTGCTGGAATAACTGTCTGATGAATGCGTGGATCATAAAATATGTGCTCTGTCCCTTTTAAAACTTAGAGTAGTATTCTGTGGTCTGTGTAGCTCATGTGATGTTTTTCCACTACTGTTGCTATGCTCAGCTAGCTATACCTGCAACAAATAGCAGACCTGAGGCTAGCATGAATGCCCTGCGTAAAATTAAAGAAGAAAACCCTATCCCTGATATTTCCCCTTGTCCCCCATCCTCTAAAACTCAAGCCCCATAGGTTTGACTTGGAAGCACTTTATCTCCATTTGGCTATGGAGGTCCTGTGAATCAGTCCCGGTATTGGAACAGGCTGAATCCTTTACTTTGGAGGCTGCTACTTTTTTTCCTTTTATTGATTCGATCAGGAAAACATCTTGTGTGGCTAGTTTTTTTATAGAAACTATTATAAGCAGTGGCAAAACAGGAAAAGTTCCTGGTTCTGATTTCAGAGGTATTTAAAATCTGTTGCAGGTGTGGCACTTGGGGATTTGGTTTAGTGGTGTACTTCGTGACCTTAAAGATCTTTTCCAACCTAAACAACTCTGTGATGATATAAAGCAGTACAGGA
The DNA here is from genome assembly GCA_033459285.1 of Clamator glandarius. Lineage (NCBI taxonomy): Eukaryota > Metazoa > Chordata > Aves > Cuculiformes > Cuculidae > Clamator > Clamator glandarius. Next base: position 532,486 of record JAUNZM010000165.1, on the reverse strand, counting down.
CAGTATTTCTGATATGTGTACTTATGGTTAGGTTATGCATTAAAGAATTCAAGGACTTCTATTGCATTCCTCATAGCACAACGAGGTATGGACCCAGCTATAAGTTTAGTGGAGAAAATCTGCAAGAAAGCCTCAGATATTGGGCGACTTTTAAATCCACATGAAGATGAGAGACTCTTGCATCTATTTGCATTTGTTTATGATAATGGGAGCATGAAAATGCTACCTGCCGCTGTTAAACTGTTAGTGTTTCAGTTGTGTTCTCTAAAGGTTAGAGGAAGAAAGTAATTTGTCCCATTAATTCACATCATAATAGTAGCCAACATTTCTTTGAGGTCTGAACCTTAGATTATTTGGAAAAGCTGCAGAATTAGTCAAAACTTGGGAAGGTTTCCTTCCAGGCATAATATTCTCCAAGAATTGGCTTAATACATGGATTAGGTGCTCAGTTTTTTATAGCTTGTTGACATTTGATAGTGGGGCTGTTCTGGAAGGATTGGCAGGGGCATAGTGATACTTATTGAAGTTTTGTATTTAAATAATATAAAGTAAAGCTGTTTTCAGTCCACATTGCCAAAACAAGAGGACAAACCAGCAACTATATTTTAAAATTAGGCCTTTTTTAACAAAAAAAAAAACCAACCAAACCCCTTTTTGGTTACCATTGACATTCAGTCCATTGTGCTCTGTTTGTTCCATACCCTGGGGCTCATGGAGCTTATGACTGGACAACTCTTGCAGAGCAACAGGTTTTGGTTTCCCTTTGTGCTTGCTGTCCTCAGAATGCAGCAGCAATCCAGCTCTTTTGAGATGGATCTTCCCTTTTTCCCCTTTCTCCCTTTGGTCTCTAGTGCTTCCCCATTGTGCCCGGGAACTGCTGCTTCCCCCAAGAAAACTCCAAGCTCAGGTTAAAGTAGGGTGAGTGGCTGCTGTAGTGTTGAAATGTGAGTGAGCGCATTATGGTAGTTTCTTTGGCTCTTACAAACAAGACACAGACAGAGGAGAGTGTGTGGTCATAATATAAGCAGAAGTCATGGTATCATCTTGCGGTTTCTCCCTTTTTCATGCCAGCATCATGCCAATGATGTAAGTAATGGCAATTTTAAGATCAGCTCTGGGAAATATCTTGTCTTGAAGAGAACAGATGCGTTCTTTGGTGTAAGAGAACAACCATTGGCTGCTTTAGGGCTATGATGAACTGAGGGCGTTATTAAATGCTTTGTGGGTATGGAGTGGGAAGCTGGTTTTCATGAAATCTGTAATGACAGCAGTCTAGTCTTTGAATTCTCATGCTCTGGAATCCAAAGCCTTGTGAAGTAAACGCAAAGATCTTAGTGGTTTCTCAGGACTCTGCATGGAGCTTTTGAGCTGAGGTGCCTGTGTGCTTTTCTACTGAGACTCTGAAGGGTTGTTTCTTGTCTTGGTTCCACAATTACTCTGCAATGTTTAAGGACAAAACAAAACAGCAACTAACACCTCACGGAGCAATCCCCAGAGAACATACTTTCTGATTATGTCCATTTTTATATTGACCAGTGAGGTTTAATAAGGTAAGAAGGGTACAGTTTCATCCAGTTCTAATGTTGGTAATGGATGCTGAAGAGTACATCAGAGACAAACTTGAGCAAAATTTGGTATGATAAGACAGATACTTACCTAGAGCACTTTTAGAATGACAGGAGACTTATACCATATTCATAGAATCGTAGAACATTTTGGGTTTGAAGGGGCCTTGAAGATCATCTAGATCTTGGACTTCTTTTCAATAGACCTGTTGCAAGCCCATTGGTAGGCCAGTTTTTTTTTTTTTGTCTTTGATAGTTTGCTTTATCTTTTTGTAGTTCATTAAAATTTCAGTATACTGTCTATCAAATGCAAATTCTCCAAAGTCTTCAAACAGCAGTTAATACAAAGGAAAATGCGATTTGGAAGGGAGAAATATGGTTTAAAAACAGAGGTCAATTTTGGCAGCTAGTAAGTTGATGTAAATGAACAGAAATGCTTTGCTAAGGGTGTAAGGGTGTGTAGTATGGTTGAAGTTTTTCGTGTGTGTTGGGTTTTTTTCAGAATAGCAAAAATGTTTTCCTCATTTAAGTCTTGCAGTGACTTAGGAAGGTAAGATCTTATGGCAGTTTCAGAGAAAGTCTTCTTTGGCAGAGCTTCATGAATCTGGCCCATTTCTGTTGCAGAAAAGTGCTTTTGTTATAGCCAAGTATCTTTGTTGGCCTGAGATGCGAGTATAAGGACACGGGGACAGAAACAGCACTGTAAGCAGAATGGAAGCTCATGTCAGCATTTCAAATAATCCACTGGGATTGGGTAATTGTGTATGACTCTTAACGAGATGAAGATGTTATAACAGTATTTTTTTGAAGCAAGAAAACTGATATTCAGTAGACTAAGAAAATGGAATGTGGAACTGTAGTGTAGTGCAGTTTTGTTAAAAACCTACAATGCCAAGTGGAAATCACATAAGACTTAGTCATGTGTCAAGGAAAAAATACTATTGACTGAAAGGGTGGTGATTTCCAATTTATCTGTGGGAAATGACCTTTCCGCATGTTTCCCCCCTCTTAAAAGTCGGAGGGAAATCCCTTTTACTCTGTGTGGTTCTTCATCCTGCGCTGCTCATTTGACATTGGCCAGGAAGCAGTTAGAATTTGACCATTGACTCAGCTCAGACATAGGGACAACTGTTTTTTAATTACCAAAATTGAGGGGAAAAGTTTGTATCCCATTAGCAATCTTCAAAGACTAAAGCACCATAAAGTGTAATCACTTAACAGCATGTCTGTAGCATTAAGCACATTTGAATGAATGCCAAGGAATGACTTACAAAAATGTAACCCATTATGGAAGTCTTGGCCATATCTAAAGAGTATTTGTTTTACATTTTGGAAACAAACATCATAAAACCCAGTGAAAATGGATTTATACGGCTTGTCTTTTCTCCTCTCAAATAGAATGTAATTTCCTCTTTTGAAGGCAATCTTGTACCATAAGCAACATATTCAGTGAATACCAGTGGTGTTTAATTGGTAAGCCCATGTGGGAAAAAGTATTTAACTGAAAAATTCTTCTGTAAGAACACTTGGTCTAATGCCCTTTTTTCTTTGTAGCTGAAATGGTGTGGTCTGCTAGCAGGAATGCTGGCATTGGAATATAGATTCTTCTTAAAAAGAACCTTTGGTACATGTTTGAGCTGTGACAAGGAGATTTTTTTTTTAAAATGCCAAATGGGAATTGGGTGCACGATTCTCATTGACTTTCAGCATTTAACTGCCGTTATGCTTTTGTTAGTTTCTGTCTTTGATCTGAAGTAATTCTACTTGTGTATCCCCATTTTTGAGGCTTGTGTGAGGAGGGCTGTGTTGTGGGGAGAAATGGACTGTGCATCTAAAAGCACGATCTGTGTGCCAGCAATCAGTTTGGTGTAACAGCATGCTGAATTGCAGAATGGAGAGGAGAGCAGGACTCACCTTTCTGGTGACCATATTATGCCAGCAACCAAAATGATTTGCTCAGATATGTAATAACCAGGCAGAGGCTGGGTTCAGTGGATAGACTCATGGAATAACCAGGTTGGAGAAGACTCACTGGATCATCGAGTCCAACCACTCCTATCAAACACTAAACCATGACCCCTAGCACCTCGTCCACTCGTGCCTTAAACACCTCCAGGGAAGGTGACTGAACCACCTCTCTGGGCAGCCTGTTTAAGTGCCCAATGACCCTTTCTGTGAAAAATATTTTCCTAATGTCCAGCCTAAATCTCCCCTGGCGAAGCATGAGGCCATTCCTTCTTGTCCTGTCCCCTGTTCCTTGGCAGAAGAGGCCAGCACCCTCCTCTCTACAACCTCCCCTCAGGTAGTTGTAGAGAGCAATGAGGTCTCCTCTCAGCCTCCTCTTCTCTAGAAGAGGATGCACTGCAAGGTATGTATTGACTGCCAGGGCACAGCTGCTCTGGGTGATAACCTCAGACAGTGTACAGCTCCCGGTATCTGCACGCTTCTTGACTTAGATCTAAGATAAGAAGTCTCAATTCTGTTGCTCTTTAAACCATAAAACAGCTCTTTGCTATTTCAGAATGCAGGAAAACAAACAAACAAACCAACAGTCCCCCCAAAAAACTTGTACTGCAAAGATCTCTTAAAAGCCTTTGAATTTGAATGGGGGAATTCGAGTGCAGTTACTTGAAGTTAGAATCGTTTTATTGAAGTTTCAAAAAGAGAGGAGAAGAGTGTGCGTCAGGCCTTTATATTGCATTTGTTATGAAACTGCAGCATATGGTAAGCCAATTGCCTGACCCAAACTTTCTACAGGTTGTTAATCCTACCTGGGTTGCTGTGCTGTTTGTTTGCTTTGCAGGGCTCCTGATCGCTAACAGGTGTCAGGACTGTGACGGGAGCTGAACTGGCCTGTGCAACAGATAACACTGAGCACCCATGTCTGGACTGATCTTACTGATTTTGAACAGGATAATCAATGTTTTGTATGCTTGTACGTACACCAACCCATCTGTAGAAGGGGTCCAATGAGTGAAATGTGTCTTCTAGCACTAGGATGCTCCTTAACACCGTAGAAAAATCCTGGAGGAGGTGAACATTTGTTTTCAAAGGTAAAACTATGTAAAGTAAGAGGTAGGCATAGACCGTGGTTTTTTTTTTTTTGTTATTCAGTCTGCTTAGAGTTCCATTTTTTCAGTGCATTGGATGGCATGGGAAGAAGACATATGGGTGGAAGTGGAATCAGATGGAATCAGATAATTAATGCTTGTATATCAGTCTAAACCGGGCTGCACCGATTCTGGTTAGGCAGTCTGTGCCGTGTAACTCTTCATTGTAGGGGTGTTTGTGGAGGCATGTTCAACACAAACCAAATAACAGTGTAAAGAAAATAACAGCGGGCAGTTTACAAACATTAAGCAATCCATGTGGTGTGTTTATAAGTATATATTGTTGAGTGGCTAGGAATCAATTGTACATTATTCTTTACAAAGAGTGTTCAGTGACACGAGGTAAGTCAGCATGTGGAGAAGCTCCCTCAGTTCTTGACTCTTAGCTGTAACTGTAAGACAATAGTTATAAGTAGCAACTAAGTAGTCTTCAGCTTTTTTAAGGGAGGAACATAGTATTAGGTTTCCCTGTAATTTCTAGATAATGGGTTTTAAGTGCTATATTACGTAGTTCTATATAATATAATTAAACACCAAATTTAGTAAAATGTGTTGAAATGTATTGATATACATTAATTCATACAAGTTATGCAATAATTCATATAATTTTAAATTTTCTGTAGTTTTATAGCTCAAAGCACTTGTAGTTTTCTACTTTGAGAGGAAAGCCTGGACTGAGAGACTCAGCTTTGTATCCCTGTGAAGTAAGCAGCTATTGTAAAACAAGGTGCTGTTCTGAGTCTTAAAAGTTCCAGCAAATCTACATTGGCCACTTTTAAGATGATCTCAGGGTAGATAGGGTGTGTGCCAGCCTCTCCCCCTTTGCTGCTTGTACTCTTTCACTGTTAGGAAACCAAAGTTATCTTCAGGTTGTGCCTTGCTCCACTTCGCAGCTCTGTCCCCTCTTTGGTTTCTTTGACTGCCTTAGCTTTCCAGGGGCTGAGAGTGACATAACAGAAGGTTAAGCAGATCAGGGCTGACCTGCAGTACAGGGAGAGCTCTGTGGAAAAGCTGGCTCAGAGCCTGTTCAGGAGCTTGGCACGAAGCACCCTGCTACTTTCTTGTGGTTTGGAACTGTCACTTGACCCCCTTCTTTAGAAAATTAAAAACCATGATAGATCCTGATCTCCTAAGATACTGCATGGTCTAACAAGTTATGCACTATTCCCAAGAAATAACTTGCTCATAAAGTATATCTGTGTATTTGGAGAAACTGACTGGGGATAAAGTATCCAATAATGCCAAGAGCGTGGCTGCGATTTAGAGAAAAGGTAAAACGTGCTAGTAGAACTTGACTCCATTGCACAAAAGGGAACTTAAAAGCTTGGAAATCTTTGTCTGAAGGTTCTGTTTGGTATCTGATGTGCTGTAACGGCTGAGTGTCAGCTCCTACAGAAGTGAATAAATACTGTCAGAATAAAACTCTGCTAAAATCTGGGACAGGAAGCTCCTGCTGTGCAAAAGTCACAATAAGTAAGTCTGGTAGTGATGAAATAAACAAGTAGGAACCCACTTAACATGGATTGAATTACTGCTCTGCTGAACTGGATCCAGGCAAAAGTGTTTGTACACATAAATTAACTGGAAGTTCTTAAATTTCTGGGGAAGGAGAACTCCTTTGGTGTGAACTTGGATGTACTTCTCTGGGACTTTTAGACGGCTCCTTGTAGCATCGATCTAGCCTGATGATTTTTGTTGTGATTCAATGCCTTTCTTGCCCCATAATTGTCTTCCACTCCTTCTAGGGACCTTCACCCGTAGGGCAAACACAACAGAATATATACTGACTTGTAGTAGGCATGATGAATGTTTAGCTAGGGGAAAAAAAAAAAACACATGAAAAAACAAACAAGGACAAAGAACTGCTTTGAGGTTCTAGTCCTTGCTTAGATGATCTTCAGTTTCAAAACTTTGGTAATTGGTATTTGAGGATGGGGATGGAGATAAGAAATTATCTTGGCATGGGAACTGGAAGTGAACTATAGAAGCTCAAGAGCTGTTTGCAGCACCCTACCTCTGAAGTGTGTAAAATTTACTTTAATGAGTTTGGGGGGGGAAATAGGTAAAGTTTATGCAAGCAAAGGTTTTTTAGTCTGGATCCATTCTGTGGCCTGTGCCTGCCCCAAATCTACCCCTATAAAACCATTTACCTGTTTTATTGGACCAGAAATTGGTAAAGTAGAACTGCTAAATGGGAAATTGATCACTAGACTTTATATTAATTTCTCCTCTGTTACTTCTAAAAATGGCTGGACCTTGAGAGAGTGGCGGAACATCCCTGTATTTCATATTGTTAAGGATTCTATGGACAGACCAGGAGAGTCCCTGAGTGCTGCAAGACCTGCCACAGCTCTGCTCCTGGACTTCTGATGCCAGCTCACACAGATGTGCCCGGCGTTGCTCATGGGTTATTGGCTTATGGCTGCGACTACTCTGTGGCTGGTATCCCAGGGTCTCTGCCCTAATCTGAGCCTTATAATATCATATTAACAGATAAATATGACTCCTGACCCGTTTATTTTCAGAACAATTGGGGAAATGCTGTGGGTTGCGTGATGTACAGATCAAAGATTTAGAGGATTACTGGAGAACATTAAATTGTTGTGGCTGGATCACATTCAGACTGAGAATTTTTTTTTTTGTTCTGAAAGTTCATACTAATGTAATTTTATTCTTAGTCAGCACAAGCTTCCTGCTTTTTAAATATTTGTCATTTTTGCAGAAGCCAATAAGCTACTGACAATTTCTGTCAGCTTAAAAATCATAAAGATCCAAGGGTTCATGAAAATCTAATTCTCCAGAAGACAAAGACTTGTGTGCCCTGTCTGGTGAGCGTTATCAGGCCCTTCGTCACTTAGATGGAGAGGGGAGCATGGGAATAGCTTCTTAATGTGGCACCGTTCCTTTCCCTGTGCGTTCAATAGGCTGTTGGAAAAGCGGGCATATACCTGTTACATGAATGCAAGTAGCAGCTGGAAGTCTAGTTATGCTGAGACTTGAACTCTGAGTAACTACCAAGCTTAATCACATTAGCAATGTAAACAATTCCCCAGCTTAGGTGGCTTCTGTGTCTTTAAAGTGAGTAAGGTTTAATGCACAGTGGATAACAAAGCTATCCAAATAATGCCTCAGTTTCTAGGTCAGTGCTTTCCTTTCAAGTGCGCTTCTGTTCTGAAAGGCAATTGGTACAAAGAGTCTGTTGGGCTCTGCATCATGTTAGTGTTGTGTTTTCACCGATTTATGTATCTTACAGCGTTACATATGATATCGTATCTGTAAAAGCTACAAAAGTTGTCAGGCTTCAGATAAAAGCATGCTTTTCCCTCAGGAGATATCACTTTAATTTTATGCATTTCAAGTCAGCACATAGCAGAAGTAAAAGATGGGAGAAAAGGTGAGAACTGGATGTATTGGATCAGCAAACACTCTGTGAATTTACTCTTTAAAAGTGGAGGCATAGAAAGAAAGGTACACAGAGGAAGCAATGACTTTTGTTAGCTCATCCTTACAGTTGTCAGCAGAAAAGGAGATCCGGAGGAGACGTGAATCAGGAGAGCAGCGCAGATGGGTATGTTGAGGCTGTGCTGCCGCTGAAGAAGGAAACTGGGAACAAGAGGAGGAGTTTATTGAGAGAAACGGATGCTCTGTGGAGTCTGTGCCAGTTCTGAAGTCCCTGAATATTTGATCATGTTTAACTATGGATCTGGATGAAAGAGAGAAAATGTACTTAAATATACAGAGGAGCCAAGAAGGTTAGGGCTGAAAAACAAACTTTCTCTTGTTTGGAGAACAGAAAATTATCAGAGGGACATACTAGTGAAATAATCGAGTCGAGGAAATACAGCTCTTAGGAGCTGTATTTTGTTGGGATTCTGTCCTTGTGTCTTGGGTGCACAAAATGGGAAGGTTTTCCTTGTCAGATCTGTGTGATGGGGGCCTGGATGAAAGTTTTAACTGTCAGAGCTGAAAGAAAAGGTCACTTCCCAGACACTGTGGTCTTTGTCCTTTTAGTTTTGCTCTTAGGGAAAGCTCTAAATGAGGTACTATGGGACGAATATGTGGCCCATGAAGGGTTTACAATGGAGAACAAACTGTATTAAATCAAAATATGCATGAACCCTAAATTAGACTAGCTTATAAAGTGAAGTTGAAGCCAATTATGGAAATTAAGCATGATGTAATAGTTAATGAAACCAATGTAGCAAGCACAGTGAAGCTATGCTGATTGCCAAGAACATCTTGCTTTTACAGTACTTATGTAACCATCAGGAAAGGCCTCAGAGTATTGTTGATAACAATTAGCCTTTTTAATGACCTTTCTTTTTTTTGGTGTTTTTTTAATCCCCTGTGACGCTTTGTGCTTCAGGTGGAATATGGAATATGAGGGGGAAGTAGGAAAAAAACCCCTATTTTTAATTTTCCCAAGCAGCATACCAGACTAGGCATGTATTTTTATTACCATTGTGAGCTCCTGTGAATTGCATGTGTGTACCTCATTAAAAAGGAAAATTCCGGTCCTGAGGACTTTTATTGCTCTTACAATCTGAATGGAAGATTTGTCTGGCTGTCTGCCTCAATTTGCTTCTGGTTTTGGCAGTCCAAATTCAGTTTTGTTAGAGGAAAGAAATACTGAACAAAACACAAAGCAATGTAGTTATGTTGGTTCTTTGATTGCAGCCGTTCTCCAGACTTTTGTGCTCTTAAAAAACGACAGAACATAGATCTGAGCATTATGGAACTTGTTGCCACTTCTCAGAATTTCTCATCCTTAGCCCTTCAATAGAAAACAAGGCCTCGCTTTGCCAATCGTTATCTGACTAAAGTCATATTTAAATAAGCCTAATGGGCAGGAGTCTCCATTTTAAAATGGGCTGATAATGATAGTTTACCAGTTACAGTTTGCCTTTTCTTCAGCATCAGGTAAATTTTACATATATTGTGTGATGTTCAGGTGCATAGTAAAAGCTAAACTTAATTCTGGCATCCTGGACTGAAAGCTCAGATCGTCTCCTCTTGAGCTTCTTGTAAAATCTTGGGTAATTTACATTACGCATACCTCAGTTTCCTATGTACAACATAAATGTTAAACCAGGAGAGGCTGGAAGGTTTAAAACTGGGTTCTGAATTGCCAAAGATGGCAACTTGTCGAAATGGGAGCATTTTACACAGTTTTCCTGAAAGGAGCAACGGTAGAATGGGACGTATTCTTGGGTATGAGAAACTACGGTTCTGGGCTCTGCTCTGCCTGAACATTCAGCCTAAACCTTATTACTGGCAACAGAAAGGGTCTTATTGTGGTTTTAAATCACAGTTAAATGAGAGCAAGGTGCTTATTTTTCAGAATAATCTAAGCATTCATGCTTTTTCATGTTTAGCTTCTTTTATGCTTGTTGAAAATTTCCTCTGTTTGCTTTAGGCAGTATCTGGAGGTTGTTACTGAGGTTACTCCTGCTTCCCTGATTTGAGGAGTCTCAAGGAGAACATATTCTTTCTTGCATCATGTTATCTTTTGGCTTCTCCTCCCACAGCTATCTGGTTCACCCTGCATTTTCTTGAAATAGCCCAATTTTGATGGTTGTCACTGGATAGAAAACAGATTATTGTAACTAAAATACTGGATATGTAGCAAATGACTTGTCAGATAGCAAAGAATATTTTTAAGTAGTCATTTGCCTGTGATGCTTGCTTGATTTAACTGGGCACCGTAACTTCAGCAGTACCGTTAGTCCCATGAGGGAGTCTGTGTCATTCAAGGACCAGGCTGTTAGCCTTAACCTGAGAAGCTTGATTCAAAACTCCAGTTAGTGAATTTCTGAGAAATACAAGGTGGATTAAGTAAAATTTTTTCTGTTCTACCCCAGTTTATTTAAAAAAATTTTTTTTCTTAGTTGGAAAGTGATGTGAAATGTTGAAAACAACAGCAGAAAGAAAACGTGACCTTGGAGTTGGCTGTCTTGACATCCATTCTCCTGGGCATCTCTACTTGCTAAGGACCTGTATTACCTGAGTTGTAGAGGAGAACATCTAAAGAGGATTGTTAAGAGTTCTGAATTGTCAAGTGGGGCCATAGTCTCAACTTGTGTTAGTATGATGCAATAAAGAGAGACTGTTACTCAGTACGTTAAAGTTCTCTCTCTTTTATGCACCTGGTAGCAAGACAGACTAGCTATCAGTATTATTATCATGCTAAGACAAATAATTGAGATGGAAGCAAACCTTGGTGTTGGGTTACTGGTGTATAAGTGAAGCAGTGTAGGTACCAAATAATCAGAAGCAGAAAAGCGATGGCTAAGGTTATGCTTTTAAAAGCGAACTCATACTTGGTTAAAGCTTGGCTTTTCCTGCAATTATTTGGTAGCTTTTTTGATAGTGGTACTACTGGGTTTGATCTCAGGCTAGCTTTAATAAATTTTTAAAAAATGAATTGGTTACTCTTACATTTTTTTCCTCCCTCAGCTTATGGAGCTGCCAAAGTAAGTTTGCAGGTGATTTCTTAGCTTGAGAAATAACTTTATTAGGCGTGAAATATTGGAAATGATGCAACAGCTCATTGTACTGACTTGTGTATTTTTCGTTTGTTATCTAGTCTACCTCAAAAAAATTCTGAACAAAGGATTAAAAAAAAAAGCATAAAAGAAGGGGAATAAGACAAGAAGAGGAAAGTAAGAAGAAATCAGATTTGTATTTTTCCTTTCTTTAAGGATCTTTGATTATAAATGAGAGAAACAGGTTTATAAAACAGTGAATATCACTTTCTTTCCAATGTTGATCAAACACAATAGTATTTTGTATCTTCATAGAACCATCTCATGCAAATAATTTGATGTTGCTTGTTTCTATAGCTACAGTAAATGTAATTACTAAAGAGTATCTTTTGCAGGTTCCATTGTAACTTCAGGTAACTAATGACCTTTACTTTTTTATTTTTTTACCTGTCTTGGGCGAATTGCTCATGTTGAATTTAACATAAGTAATACTGTCTTCCACTGTAGTGCAGTAGATTGTTGTGTCTGATCTCTGTGGAGCCTGGGGGTTCTGTCTATAAGCACATTATAAATCTCCTTGCTTCTTATTTTCTGGAAGGAAGATAAAGTACTGTGTGTATCCACAGAAACTTCTCTTTTTACTGTTTGCTACAAATCACTGCAAATTCAGCATGGAATCACTGCAAAGATAATTCATACTGTTCTCCAGCGTCTTGCGTTAAACCAGAGGCACCTCGGAGACCATGACATTGTCTCTGAGAAGATTAATTATGTAAATATAGACTTGTGACCTAGGATTGTGTTAGACTGTAATTTTCTTAATAACAAAGAAGAAATCGGGTAAAGAATGTTCATTTTTCTTTTGTCCGTGTTTTTCAGCTGCCTCTGAATTATTCTGTGGGAGGGAGGAGGCTTTTTTCTTTTTAGGATTGGTTCTTGATGAAAAATGATAAATTCACTGAAGCACAATTCAGGCTGAAAAACTTCTAAATTGTGGAATATGAAGCATTTAAGGTATATGACAGGAGTTTGTTCTGAACACACGAAAGCAGAAAATATGTATTTGAGTTTATCTTAGAAATGTGAAAATTAGCCTAGAAAATTGTATAACCTCAGTTGTTTGCTCATAAGAGCTCTAGTATATTTTGACTGCATTAAAATCGAGGAACTAAATTTTCTCATTTCTTCATTGCTCAAACCATCAGGTCAGATATTTTCAAGGTACTGGGTAAATTAAGGTTTCAGTTTGCTGGACTGAAACAAACAATTAAGCAAAATTAACCTGTTAAAGAATGTTCTCTGTATTTGATGTAACCTTCTTAACTTTATTCATGTTTTATGCTGTGCATGTCAAATTTGAAAAAAAGATATGCAAAAAGAATTAAAAAAGCATTGCTAGACCAGAGAAAGTTTTCTGGGATATGAAAAGCTCTGAAAAGGAGAGAAGAAAAGGCTTTGTACGAGATTTCTTCCTCCTAAATAACCAGCTGACTTCGGGATCCTCCTTTCTCGTATTCATGAAATGCATCTCCAAATGATTTTGTTTTGCATATATTTATGTACCTGTCTAAAAATATATAAAAAATGTTTTCTGTGTAGCTAAATATGTAGATACATTTGGAGGTGTAACCATATTTAGTGCTCATCCATTAAATTGGAAGAAAATATTATTTTATTCTAGTATAGACTTATCCTTGTTTATCTTGAATGGACTTGGTGGCCTTGATTTTCAGCAAGTCGCTCAGTTGAGTTTCTCTCGGATATTAACCTGCTTACAAAGACACAAGTTTGGTGCGATAGTTGGCATTTTATTTCACTAGCATCTTGTGCATAGTAGTGTTTATACCTGCTAAATATTTGCCGTTTTGTTCCATTTGTCATTTGACAGAGCTGGAAACACAACCTATGAAATTACTGGGCCGGTATGGAGCATAATTGAAACTATTTAAAATAAGTGGAGTGGCAATGGCAATGAAATGCGTGGCCTGATGGTGGCCAGCTTTCCTAGCCATGTGCTACAGCGTATTGTGGCCAACTGTCACAAGAGATTGTTCAGATGCTTTGTAAAGCTGGAAGACAGGAGTGTTTCAGGAGGATTTCCCCGGCAGAACCTGACAGTGGTTCCTCCAGACTTTCAGCTCGGAGTTACTAGTGAATGTGGCTTAGCAGTACCCTGTCAGTTTGCTTTTTAGCTTAGCTGACGGCTGGCTAAGATGAAACCAGCTATGCCAGGAAAGTCCTGATGCTGATTCTGTGATTTGCCCTAGCAAAAAGAGGAGCCAGTGCTTGACACTCTTACATTGCACGGTAAGAAAACCCAAGGACGTTACAGGGTTGAAGCATTCAGCAGGTGAGGGTTTCTTGCCTGCAGCTCTCTGGGCATCAAAAGGCATAGAACCAAGCTGACAGGTTGTTAATTCCTTTTCTTACACATAGCACCCGTTGTGAAAATAGAAAAGGAAGGAGGAGGTTTGGGCTTCTTCCAAGCAGGATCCCATTCCCTCCATTTGGTACATGGGTGGTGTTTCCTCTTCTGGCACTTGGTGATTTGATTGTTTACACAGGTTTTCTTAGTGAGTGCACAATTTAGAAATGATTTGACAGGAAAGCAGACTTGCCTGCGTGTGTTCACATGTGCTTAGGAATTTGTGTTCTGTATGAATGTGTGGCTTAGAATCATAGAATAGTGTGGGTTGGAAGGGACCTTAAATCCCATCCAGTTCCAACACCCCTGCCATGGGCAGGGACACGTCCCACTAGACCAGGCTGCCCAAGGGCTCATCCAACTTGATTTTGAACACCTCGAGGGATGGGGCAGCCACAACTTCCCTGAGCAACCTGTGCCAGGGTCTCACCGCCCTCATTGTGAAGAGTTTCCTTCTTATATCTAGTCTTAAACCTGCCCCTCTCCATTTTATAGCCTTTGCCTTTAGTCCTATCTCTCTATGTCCTTGTAAGAAGTCCCACCCTAGCTTTCTTGTAGTCCTTTCAGGTACTGGAAGGTCACTCTAAGGTCTCCTTGGAGCCTTCTTTTCTTCAGGCTGAACAATCCTAACTCTCTCAGCCCATCATAGACAAGAAAGAACTATTTCTTCTATGACAGTACAGCAGTTGAGTAGAGTACAAGTGTTGGGACACCTTGCTTTTCCCCAGTGTGTGGCATCCTCCCTACCATCTCATGTTTGCTGGGTTGAGCAGGGAGGTGGATGGGGCCAACACGCTGACTGGGAGAAAGGACCTGAGAGCCAGAGAAGAAATACAAAGTTATTCATCAGGACTGGCAATTATTACTGCTTCCTGTGGGTACTCTGTTTAGGGGAAAGAAAGACTACTGGGAATAAATAAAAGGAAGACAAAGCCAAGTGGGTAACAGAATGTCTCAGCTGGGTATATGCGTTTGTTTGGTACGCTACCAACGGTGATTTGTGTATGCAGGGCATCTGTGTTGCATGTGATGCAGCAGCTGTACTAGCTGTGTTTTAATTGTTGATAACAATGTAGGTAGCTTAGGAAAAAAATTAGAAATGCAGACCAATGATCTAAAAATATTTGGATGTTAATTGTGTGCTTAGGAGATTCTTTCATTAAAGTTCATCTGGTCACTCAGTATTGCCCTTAGATTTTGATGAAGATCTGTCTTCTCTTCAGTTTTTATTGAATACTTAAATATTATTTGAGTCTTTAATGATAGTTCTTTGAAATAACGTGTGAGGAGAGAAATAAGCAGTGTTTGTCTTATTAGTATAGTTAACCTTATGGTTGTTTAGCTTGTGTTTATTTCTTCACAAAAAATACCAACAAAAGCAACCACCTAGTTCAAATTTTTAAGTCCAGTATTAAGACATAATGCGGGAAGAGAGGTACAGTGTGTATGATGATACGGTAGAAGAGTTGAAATTGAAAGATGACTTTTTAATACCTGCGTACAGCCTTACGTTATTAACAGTAGCACAGCCTGACATCACAGATTGTAAAAAAATCTTCGGGTGTCACCTGTGCTGCTGTTTTAAACTTAACAGTTTGTTCCATGTAGTCATCCTATTGTGTTATATGAATTATAGACTGAAAGAAAAGTATTACAGTATTTCCTGATAGCTTCTTCAGTGATTTAAAGTGAATCAGATTTGCACCTTCAGCTGTCTTTTTCTGAATTCACATTGTTCCTCGGCAGTGCTAATAAAGAAGAATATAAATGAGATTGAAGGATGAACTGATGATTGTGCAAAAATTTACAACAACTTTTTCTCCTATCTCAGTCCAGTGAGAGCCAATATTGTGCTCGTTACTTTGCATTGCACGGATAAAGTTGGGAAGATTCTTCTCAACAATAGGAAAGCAGAGAATATAGCATTAAATCTTAGTCCTCGTGTTTCCAGGGGTGAACAGGACATAGTTTACAATTTGTATTCTATTTCAGCAAAGCTGGACCAGAAACATTTATTCCTTCTTGTACCCAGTACGCTTTAGTTCCACTTCAACTTAACTGCCAGCCTTGCATTTCCTGCCCGCTGGGTACTTTCCATACTTCTGTCTTCCAGATTTCTTTCTATATCTCTGCCTTTCTCTCCCCCACACAGTGCAACTACTTATCACTCTTCTGCAAGTTATGTTGTTAGAGATCCCTAAAATGAATCTGTGTTCATTGTGCAGCCAACAAGCAATGGCAGAGCCAGGGCCAGGGCTGTTACCAAGCCCCCTGGTGTCAGCATTGCTTGGCAATGTTTTAGCAGCCAAGAACTGGCTGGTTACAGTGGAATATTTTTTCCTCCAGTTTTTCAGAAATGTAAAACACTTATTTGCAACTTGAAAGAGCCTGTTTTTCATTTGTTGTTGTTGTGGGTTTCAGTAAAGCTGAATCAGTGGAACTTTCTTTAAGGCTAATCAGAATGAGGCAGTGTGGTTAGACTGCAGTTACAGCATCTGGTTTAACTTCTGAAAAGTAACCTTTCAACTGACAAGCGACCCTTAAAATGATGATGTTTGACTCAAAAGAAGAAATCTTGGGCAAACCCATCATGGCAAAGTTCTTTCAGATTTCTGAGATGGGCAAAAGACAGTTCCATACAAGGGTGTCATTTTTTGTGTTGAAGGAATGACAAATGGCAACCAGTGATTGGGAAGTGCTTTTTTTTGAAGTTATTAGGCATTTAATAAACAAGAAAAGTAGTTTACAAAATGCTCGTGTATACAAAGAGTATGGTTTCAGAAGGGACAGCAGCATTTTCAGTGACCTACAACTGCCTAGTGCTGAGATTTCATTTGAAATGCAAAGTACAGGACAGGTCAATAACTGGCCATAGCATATCTAGAAAAGATACATGGCTTCTTGCAAAACCCAGCTATGCAAAATGGTAAAGAAAAAAAATCCTATATCTTTATCTAATTAGTTCACAAATTTCTTGGACTGGAGTGGGTGTTGAGCCGTGTTGTGGAGGCATTTTTGTCCGGCTGAGCAAGACTAGCCTCCAAATCATAGCCATTTCCTGAGTTGGCGGCTCAATAATGCTTCCACCAAGCTGTGCTCCCTGTTATTGCTGGCCCTTCTTCTGGGAGCTGCACTTCCCGTACTTAATTAGATGAGAAAAAGGATGAGCTGTTCCTCTCTTTCTCCCTTCAGGCTTGTATCTGGAGAGTCCTATGCTCAGAACCACAGCTCATTGACCTGGCTGCTAACCTGAGAGCCAGCCTTCAGTGAGAGGATCTGATTTAACTTCTCAGCTTGAGAAGAGAGAAAATTCCAACTAAAATTGCTCCTGTGTTAATATCAAACCTGTTGTGACCATGGCTTGGGAGAAAGACAAAATTGGAAGTTCCTACTGCTCTTGTAATTTTTAGTATCTTCATAGCTTTGATTCAAAATCTTCCTTTCTGCTCTGAGTTGTGTCAGTCTGTGAACAAAGATCACCTGTTCTAATGGTGAAATGAGTCCTGGAAAATACAGTCCTCCAAGTACCGAGCAGCCAGAGACGGCTCAAATGTTCCAATACCAGGCAACATTGAGCTCGTCTGGAAAAGCCAGCTCTGGTAGGAGTTAAGCTGGATCAGCCAAGTTCTTGGCTTCCCTAAAATGATATCAAGGGTACTAATTACTATGATCTCAGCAGGCCTATATTTGAGAATCTTCAGTAAAGCACCATAGATGACACTCAGTAGTCATCTGTGCACCAGTCTTGTCAGCGAGGCTAAAAGTTCAGAGACAGGTTATAAGGACATATCAAATGGATTGGCTGCATTTGCCTTCCACCCCCCTCAGCTGGGAGATGGAGAGAGAAACCAAAACTGTATCCTTGTTGTGGCTAATGGCTTCCTCTTAAGTTCTTGGCTGGGTCTCTTAAATGTTCATCTTGTCATTAGAATATGTCTGTTGGGGGTTACAAATATTTAAATAGAAGGGAGGGTAGCAAAAACTTTAGGGACTATAATTTCTCTGGAGTGAACCTAGGTGTGCCATTTTCCCTGCTGCTGTGAGTGATGCTGCAGGCTTCTGCAGCCGTGGGACGCCACCTTCCCTGCTGGGAAGTAACATGGGAGTCCAGAGGCTGCTCCTTTTTTAACTGGCCTTTTCTCCCTTCCCATTAATCCACCTTCGCTACTATATGTAGTTCTGCCTTTTACATTATAACAGAGTAATCTCATTTTAAAGGGATATTAACACACATGCACACAAGCCGTTAGTTACAGAAGATAATTACTTGTCTTTGTTTGGAGAAATAAATATGTAAAGACCACTTTTCTTTCTAAGGAGGATGCAGTAAATAGCTGATTGCTAGCAGCGAGAACAGGACCATGTCTTTTTACACGTTGCTTTTGAATTTAGCAAAACATTGGGGGAGAGTGGGAGGCACCAGGCTCCTTTTGTACAGAATTTGAAATCTCTAGCTATTTGCAGGTGGTTACAGTCAGTCCTCTGAAGCTTTTGGTGCCAGATTCGGACAGAGTTCTGTCATTCTGGTGTCAGAAAGGTCGGATGGTAGAATTCAGGAAAACTTATTCATCTCTGATGCCAAATACAGATAATTTGAAAGCAGCTGTATGCTGGTTTGTTATGGTGATGTGCGCACGCTTTAGCTAGTGTGTTGCTTTTGATGCCAAATGTTTGTCTCAGTGAGATGAGTAGAAGCAGAATGTCGACACCGCAAGTGTTATCCATTCTAACATTAGAATGCGGGGCCAAATCCCTGAGCTGGCTTGCCCTGAGAAGGCCAGTGGCTGCAGCAGTAGGTGAGAGTGCTTTTAGGACCTCTACACTCTATGCAAACTGCATCTAATTGTTTTCTGTCTTTTTCCAAGAAGCATGAGTAAAGGACAACTCACAAAATGTAGCTGCAGTGGAAAATGCAGCCTAGTGGAAAAGTACTGTAGAGTATTTTCATTTCTTTGTTCATGTGCTTCTAGCTTGGTGGACAACCCTACCCATAGTAATCATATCTAGAAATGGTCCTTGCAAGTGACAAAAGTAATACTATAAGAAAGGAAACCCCATTCCTACCTCTTCCTCTCTCACCCTTGACCCTGTCTTTAACTTTTTTCTTTCTCTGGATGTAAATGCCAAGGTCAAGGACTTCTCGAAGTGGAGTTGTATGCAGAAGTAGCAGTGGCTAAAAGCGTGGGGGACAAATGGGTAGATAGCTGAGAAATATTACTTCTCAGTTTTTTTTCTTGCTTTGTTATTAAACATGGAGTTTTTCAGAAGCATAAATGGCAGGTGAGTGTCTGTATCTGCATCCCAGTCCCTTAGGAAAACCCCGCCCCAGAGCCCTGTCTTGACTTGGAAATGGTAAACTGGATTAGACTGGTAGGATGGGAATTGTTTGGAGCCTATTGCTGCCACCTTTAGGCCAGCTGGAAATCCTCTTCCCATTGTGTTACATGCAACCTCTGAAATACTCTTTGCAAATTTAATTCCTAATTCCCCATACCTCTAGAGATTTAGAACATTGACCTAGTCTAAAACTCACTTTCATTGCAGGCCCATGTATTGAACTTGAACTAACCTTAAAAATACTTAGTGTAATATAGATACAATATTATTTGCAATAAAATTTACAGGATGCAATTATATAGACCACGAGTATCATTTTAGCTGACATTAAAATTTACTGTCTCTTAACTTCCTTTTATTTCATTTGATATTAACTGCTAATAAATACATCAGTGTTGATGTTTAATTCAGTGATCTATTTGCTTAGTATTCATGTGTTGAAGCAGAAGAAAAATTACAGAGACTCTTTTTCTTTGCAGCCCTTTTTGCTTAGCACTTCCTGCCTGTCAAATTTGTCTATTTGAATTCTTTTGGTGTTCTGGTCTATTTTAAAATCATCAGAGGAGGCTAACGATAGTTCTGTAGTTCATTACAAGAGGGCAGTTCTGAACGTAACTGAAAAATAAAGGTACGATGACAAAAATGTGTGATGCTGTGTCTCTGAGTAAGGTATTATGGGAAACTCATCGCCATAGTAACTCTCTGCTAAGTAATTACCAACAGATTTGTTCATTCTTTCTGTTTGAACTTGTGTAATTTGTCTAGCCTTGAATATAGTTCTAAATATAAGAATTGTGTCTATATGTCTAAATGAGTGCATGCTGCTTTTGGAAGGTAAGCCAAAATGCTCATCACCTATGATCCTAATTATTGCAGAAGGGACTTCTGGATTTGAGTATCTGTGGCTCTTGTTTTCTTACGAATGAAAGAACAGTGCTAAATAGTTTTAATAAATGCAATTTTAGTGTTACAGTAAGATATAGCTATTGTGAAAAGCCAGACATCAAGAAACAGAGTTTTGTACAGAGCCAATGCAATTTCTTTAAAGATATTAGAGTTGCACTTAATAAGCAGCTACTTCAGATAACGGAGAGGAATTCCCTGCCTTGGCTGTTCCTCCCACTCCATCAGCAGCACTTGTGCAGTGCCTTACTTGGCAGCAAATAAGTGGGATTGCATTTAACCTGCTGTTATTTACTTTTTTTTTTTTTGTTCACTGTATTGTGCAAAACAAACTTAGTTTGGAGGGTTTACTGTCCTGCAGGCTGTAATCTGCGTGCACACCAAGCAGAGAAGCAGCTGTAGACCAGCAGATTTCAGCACTTTCATTCACTTTTTTGGTTGCTAATGACCATTTCTCTGATTTTTCTGATATAGAGTCACGTCCATGTTTTCTTCAGAAGGATTCTGGAGCGTGCTGGAGTGTATTATAAATCCTGTGGCTTCTTATGGGGAGTCATAGAATGGTTTGGGTTGGAAGAGACCTTAAAGATCACCCAGTTCCAACCACAGGGACACCTCCCACCAGACCAGGCTGCTCAAGGCCCCGTCCAACCAGTGCTTGAACAATTCTGGGGAGGGGACATCCACAACTGTCATGGGCAACCTGCTTTTCCATTGTATTATTTCCTAGAAATGCTGTTTCATGGGCATATTCTTTTTGTAACTTTATTTTTTTTGGGAGGAATCTGCTAGCCTTTCATTCTGCATTTCTCAAGGTTTCCTCTGACTAATAGACTTTTAGGTCTTAAAATGTGCTTAACATGATCAGTCTGAAGAGAGCTAGTGAAGTACCCACACCTCAAACGTGGTCTTGCAGAGCGTTGCTTTTGTGCTGAATAATGGCATGGTGAGCCCTTTCTGCTTCTGTCTGAGCTTGGTTTCATCTTGTTGGGTGATCAGATGGGTATATTTACTCTAGCAGCTAACACAACTTGGTACTTCAAAGAGCTGGCAACTGAATGATCCCTGACTGATAGGGTTTTATTTGTCAGAGTTCTTACTCATATTAGAGAGGCTATGAACCATTTTAGGGCTAGGCATCTGAAGCCAGTAAATCAATTCATCTGTGTACTCGTGCTCACAACAGTTAAACAGATAAATCCAGATTTGTAGAATTGATTTGTCTTCCATTATCTACATTAAAACTCCTCTAACTTCCAGCGATGTCATCAAGGAAAACAGTCACTTTGTGTTTTTTGTGGGAGGAGTGGGGATAATGTGTTTCTTCTTGGCTACTTCTTGTGAAATTCTGGCACAAATTATTACAGGCTGGGGGATCAGAGGTATTTTTTCTGGTTTTTTTTTTTTGTTTGTTTTGGTTTGGTTTTTTTAATGCTACGGTGTGTGTTGGAAGTATTCCATAGCTCATTGAATATTCATCTGAGGTGCAAGCATGAGGTCTCTAAAGGCACTAGCTGCACTATATGGTCTTGAGCAGAAGGTGGGTTACCCTAGAAACAGTGACAGGAGCAAGACCAGAGGATCTTGTTACATGGTATTTTGAAATTACCACAAGTAGCAGCAGTAACTGTGGAGCTGTATTATCTACCCCTTTCACCACTATAAAAGCCATTTCTTGCAGTAAAACATGTATTTAAAGTTGGATTTTTCTAAACATGCTCTTTATTATATTTGTCTAATTGTTCAAACATATGTATTGAACAGGTTAGAAGGTGAAAAAGATGGTTCAGAGCAGGTTTTCTGTTTCTGTGAATATCATATAGAAGCCATGTACAGACATACACTTTAAAAATTGAACTGAATCAATGAAATGGGCCTAATTAAACAAAAGCAAATGGTTTTCCAAGAAATCAAACTTGCAATTTTCAGCACTACTGCTCCTTTAAAATCTTTAAACTTGAACATGTTCCTGAACTGGATATGGAATATCTTTGCAAATGAGAAGGTGGGTCCACTGAATGCGTTATGGGATTTGTTAAAGCATGGTTCAGTGGGGTATAAAATGTACATGCATAGATCTCATTAGCTTGACCCAGGTAACTTATAGCTGTGATAAGTATTCTTTCAGTAAGTTATCTAACAATAATCTTCTAAAAGCCAGTATGTTCAAATTCCAAATATCTTTATTGGTGCAATAACTGAAAGAGTTTTCCACTTCAGATTATTAATTTTGGGAGATGCCCTTGAAGAAATCTCCTTGTACTCTGGTGAAGGATGTGCATATTAAGTCTAATCTGCAGCTTTAAGTTCTACTAGAAATGAAGATTTATGATCCGGGTTAGGCTAAACCATGGCAATATTGTCTTGGTTAGTATAACAGCAAAGTATCTATGTGAATTTTAAGCTACAGAAAGTACAATTTCTTGTTCACAGTGTCTATCCCATTTAATCTATATCAGAGAAGTCATGGATTTAGTATCTCAATCATTATTGGTCTTAACAGACAATTACTCTTCTACTGACTCATGTCCCCTGACATACGCTGTGTTGCTTTTTAAGCCACTTCCAGACTGTTAAATAGCCACACGTCCCATTTGAAGTAAGCCCATGGACTTCCAATGGTAGCTTTATGAATTTGACTTTTTTGTCAGTGTCTCCTGTTACTTATTTTGGCTTGCGTATCCCCGATTCTTTTCTTTTAATGTGTATCAGTACTCCCTAAAAACATAAATGGATTTAGTTTTTAAAAAATTATTATTCCAAATTGGGTTGGGGAATATGGTAATACAACAAACTATTTTGCTGTTGCATATTGAGCTATACTTCCAAGAATTAAATCTTATCCAGCAACAATTCTTCATGTTAATGGTCACTAAATCGCAGTACGTTGTTTGAACAAACAATTTTTCCAGTTTCATCTTAAATGTATTTTTAATGTGTTTAGTTGGTCATTTGATTTTATGTGAGGTTATTTGGATTCTTGGGAATTTACATAAAATTATTAGATATATTCCTTTCTATCATAACTGAACTGAGATTTTAATCTACGTATGTCAGTTTCAAATTTCAACATAATTCCCTTTTATGTTCCATAAAAAGAGAGAATTAGCACAGAGCCTAGATTTCTTTCAACATGTTCTGATCTCTGTGCAGTGTAAAACATGAGTACATGAGGATTAACTAAGTCTGGTTTGTTTTGAAAATGGAAGTATGCCACGTATGCTAAATTACAGTCGGTGTTGGGGTACCCCGATGCTTAGGAAAATCTAATCTGTCTCCATTTTGGCATTAAACTGTGTAACTATACATATGTGTGGACAATGATTGAGAAATGTGATTTTTTAATGAGATATGTAGTGTTTATATTGCATAATATCTTCTAAGGGAAGCCTAAGAAGAATATACATAATTATATCAAGTTATTTCTTTTTCATAAATTGAGGCACTTCATCCTGAAGAATGATTTTTTTTTTTTTTCCTTTTTCTTGGCGGTTGCTGAATTTAGTAGAAAAGTTTTTCTACTCTAATGGCCCTGGGCAACCTGCTGTCACTGGCCCTAGCTGAGCCAGGGTGAGGTGGGCATGGTGGTCTCACCTTCCAGACTCAGCCATTACATATCTTTCTGGAAATAACTGGACTTTGCCCTAAAACCTAACTTTAAAGGATTGGATTTTTCCCATAACCTTTCTTTTATAGTTCAAAGAGAAGAACTGAGCTGCCTTTTCTTTAGAGTGGCCATAAAATTCTCTAGAGTCAATGTTGTTCTTTGATTAACAATACGAACTGAATTGAGATGCATGTTGTTTGCTTCTGTGCTTTGGAATTAGCATTAAAGGAGTCCTTGCTAAGGTGGTACCAGGGAACTCCGAAATGAATGGTGCAGCTTTTTTTAATGCAAATTTTGTGATGCTTAGAAAATAAAACTGCCCACAAAACCCTAAATTCATGTAGTTGTCATCTGGGTTCGGTAATTTGTCTACGATGTCAGGTTTCTAGAAAATGCTTTCTGTGATGATTTGTGGAATAGTAGAATGTCCTGAGTTGGAAGGGACCTATAAGGATTGTAGAGTTCAACTCCTGTCCATGCACAGGAGAACCCCAACATTCACCATGCGCCTACGGGCATTGTCCAAAGACTTCCTGAATATCATCAGGCTTGGTGCCATGACTGATTCCCTGGGGAGCCTGTTCAAGCGCTGCTTCACCCTCTGGATGAAGTACCTTTTCCAACCTATACCTCTCGAGGCATGTGTTTCTGCCATTCCTTTGGGTCCTGTTACTGGTTGCCAGAAAGAAGAGATCGGCACCTGCTCCTCCTCCCCCCCTTGCAAGGAAACTAAACTGTGAGATCTCCTTGATTAAATTTATCTGCAAAATATGAAAGTTTCTAGTAGATTTTTTGAAGAGAAAAACTTGCAGAACTGCTTTTTCCTTAATTATTAAAATCTTTAACTTTCAAAATTGGAATGGTTTTGCTATTTAATATTGAGTGCCATAAGGGGTCTTTAAACAATCTGAAGATATCAATTAACACCCCTTACTGTAACAGTCTTCATAGTCATAGAATCAGAGAAAGGTTTGGGTTGGAAGGGACCTTAATGATCATCCAGTTACAGTCTCCCAGCTGTGGCCAGGGACACCTTCCCTTGGATCAGGAACACCTCCAGGGATGGGATATCGATGACTTCTCTAGGCAACCTGTTCATTATAATAAGGAATTGATCAACATTTTAAGAAATTGGTCTTTTGTTTGGCAGCTCAGAGTGAATTCTGAAGTTTCCCCATGTTCACGTGGAAGTAATAGGATTCATTATGTCTTAAATTTTGTTACTTCTCACCAGACTGAAATACACGTGTCTTTATCAGGGTGATCTATGGGCCTATTCTCTTCTAGCTATTCACTGCAAACCCTATAAAGTGTATCTTGGTTTAAATTATGGGAGAAGTAAATGTGGTGGCAGAACACAGCGTGCTGCATTTGTTGCCAATTGAAGCTGATTCTAAATCCAAGTTCCTGACTTCCTTTACATGCTTATTAAAACCATAAATTTCAGTCATTTGTCTGAACCTCTTATTCAGAGTGTTCAGTTACCTCTTCTCCACCTTCCTCTTGTTTTGTATGAATCCTCTGTACACACCAACAGCTTTCCTGTGTCCATATTATTGTTGTTTTCAAGAGCTACAGGAAAAACGTCATGTTTTCTCTTGTTGAAATGGATATCATGAAGATGATTCAGAAACTTGTGTCATGGGTATTTCCAAGGGCATAGCAGTGCTAATGTAACAAAGAACAAATAATAAAATCCACCACAGAGGGATTTCAAGTCTATAAAACAAATAACTTGTATGAATATGATAATAGACCAATTGGGCACTGAAGTGATTTGCATTGGTACAGCTACAGGTCTCTATTGAAAAAATGCAGCTGAATATCGATTTGAATATTTTCATGATCTGAAAACATCACTGTCAACTTTTCCTGCATAAGAATTTCTGAATAGAATGGCAATAAAGCTGTGCTCGTACAGATAGGTTAGAAATAAAGATGCTGTAAAAGAGGCTACACAGCTGAATGTGTGGAAAGGAAGTGACTATTTTTCACTTTTATATTGAAAAATTTTAGCAGGAGAGTTCGAGCTTGACATAAAGATATGCCACAGGATGTGCCTTTCATTAAAGTCTTATATTGAGCCTTTAACAATTTTTACTTTAGTAAAAGGCGGATGGATGTAAAGCATGAACGCTTTGAATTGTTAGCTTTTACTGTGCTGTTGCATGAGCCAGATGAACAAGCAGCCTGCAGGGTGCTGGAAGGTCAGAGCCTCTGGATCTCGGGATGGCTTCATATGGACAAGGATGAAATGTGCTGATGCTTGGCCCCTTCCTTAGCTGTGCTCTCTCCCTTTCCTGTAAGTGACCATGTGTGTAGGCAGATGTCTTTGCTGTCCCTCTGGTAGAGTAGGATATTCTTTTCAGTGATGGAACACGAGGGCATAAAGCTTCAATACCACTGTAACAGTATTTGTATGTGCTTGTCATGTATAGAATCATAAAATCATTAAGATTGGAAAAGCCCTCTAAGATCAGCAAGTCCAACCATCAGCCCAAACACTTCCCTGCCTACTTAATTATGCTCAGAAGACCATGCCTAAATGCTTTTGAACACCTCCAGGGATGGTGATTCCACCACTTCCCAGAGCAGCCACTTCCAATGTTTCACCACTGTTGTAGCGAAGAATTTTTTTCTAATATCCAATGTAAACTTCCTCTGGCACAACTTCGAGGCCATTTCCTATTGTCCTATTGCACATCACTTGGCAGAAGAGAGCAACACCTACCTTACTTCAGCCTCCTTCTAGGTAGTTGTAGAGGGCAATAAGATTGCCCCTTGGCTTCCTCTTCTCCAGGCTAAGCAATCCTAGTTCTTTCAGATTATGTAGATGAGAGCAGGCTATGGCCTCTGTTCTGCTTATGCACCAGAGGCAAGATCAGGTTATACCTACAGTATATTCCATAGTTGGGTGCTTTTTCTGCATGTTACAGTCACTTAGTGAAAGCATGTGGTGGGTGGGTATATATTGTATTAAATTTGTGAAATGAGGTTTCAACATAATTAAAGCAGGCACAAAATAATTAGCTTGTTTTTCCAGGGTGAATTCAATCCATAATAGAACAAATTAAACAAAAACAATGGAGAAATATTAGTAAGAATAATCTTCTAAAGGGAGAAAAAAAGCAATAAAAGCTTTGAAGTCAGCCTAAATCATGCCTGTTGTTACACAAATACTTCAAACAAAGAAAATAATTATTCTTCAGTTTTCATTATCTTTTTGGCTTGAAAATGAGCCTATATCATAAAGATATGGGTTCATATTTTAGTTGCAGAGTTTTGAGCTAGTTTCTTAATCTATATTTCATGGCTTTTAATTTTTGACAATATACTTCTCTCTTACTCATTTCTAAAACTTTATGTGATTGCCTAACAGAATTCCCACTGTTGGCTTGAACTTGTTTGGTTTTTAGGTACAGCTACGTTGCAGTCTACTAAT
This sequence comes from Clamator glandarius, assembly GCA_033459285.1. Taxonomy (NCBI): domain Eukaryota; kingdom Metazoa; phylum Chordata; class Aves; order Cuculiformes; family Cuculidae; genus Clamator; species Clamator glandarius. Next base: position 505,612 of record JAUNZM010000165.1, on the reverse strand, counting down.
TCAAACATATTCCAGGCTAACTGAATTCTTACTTCCCAAGAATTAGCCCATTATGGAGGTCAATTGCTTCAACAAAAATACATTCCTATAACATGGAACAATTCAGCAATAGAGTTAAGACCTCGTTCACACCTCAAAGAATTTAAATGCTGACTTAAGGAATTTAAGTGCTGAATTTAAATGCACTCTTCTAGCACCATATATTTTGAAACTTGGGGATAAAAGATCTGTTTAATAGAATCGTGGCTCCTTGTATTCAACAGAACATAGATCACAGTATCTACTCAATATGATATACCTGTACAAAGCCACAATGGACAAACACAGCCAGAACAAACACCTTTGAGGGACTAGATTGGCTGTATAGTACATAGTGAGATGTGAAAAGGAACCCAGAGGGTCAAGTACTACACTATTTCGGCACTAGATCATCAATGAAAATTAGCTGGAAGGTGTCTATCTTGTGAGTCTTGTTTATGTGTCTGATTTGGCTGTTGTGGTGTTTTCTGTGTGGGTTCAAGGAGTTTCTGGTTAAAAAAACAACCCTGTGAGGAGTCTAAAAAGTTACTAGCAAATGCTTTTGACTGTGTATTGCAGTGTCGCTTTACTGACACCAGCTTGCTTTTAGAGTACTCTTGGCTCTGATGCTAAAACAGTATTTGATGTCCAAGGGTTTACCAATCTTTCTTTGGGAAAAAAAAATAGATGGTAGAATAAACCTAAGTTTCTGGATTTAGAAGACAGGGGTTTATAGAATTGGTAGTAACCCATAGCTCACACTTTGGGGATTACATACCTCAGGTTAGTCTGCCTGACCTGATCTAAGGGTGAGACAAATCTGCTGGGCACGTCGTTGTGTTGTTCCCTTTGAATGAGGTAGTTGAAACGGAATCTGCCCGCTGGTCACAACTACTGATATGTAGTGGCCTACAAATCTAAAACCTTTTTGCCTTGTTAAAAGTCATAGTTGGCTGCAGACCACTGATCAAATCCCTGAGCAGGTGAGGAGTGCAGGCTACTAGCAAAGAAAGATGACATTGTCTAGCTGTGCAAGCCTAATAGCAGCTAAAGAGAGCTTGGAGATGCAGCTGATTAATGTAAAGACAAAGTAACCTGGTTCTCCCAGGGCAGTTTTGCTGCAGGGTATGGGATAGTAATGATAAGCAGGGAAAGCAACTCCTCTTTTTAAGAAAACTGGTTAAGGGACTGAACCTTTTTAGACCATTATTGGCAGCTCAGATACTCAGAGGGCTGAGGGAGATTTGATTTAGCTTTGTTAAAAGTTCATGGTGGCAAGGGAAAAGATTGAAACAGCTTCTTTTCTATGCTACCATAGAGGGAATCCCTGGAGACTGCCTCCTTGAATGTAATCATCTGATCCAGCTGCTGCAAAGAGGGCGAGTGCAATAAATGTACTTTCTGTTTTTGTGAGAATCATCTGGACTGAGATTCTCATTGCGTGAATCAGTTACTTAACTCCAGCTCCAGCACAGTGTGGTAGAGCAAATGACACAAGATACTGTCTATTGTAGATAAATTATTTGTGCTTTACCACCAATGGTGGGGGGAATTTGAGAATGTTCCTAGGACTTATTCAGAAGAATCACATCTAGGTGTGAACAACAAGGCTGCCAGTGTTACTGTGTCCTGGGAAGCGCTGTGAAATGAACTACCTCACGGAACACAGCATTAAGGACAGGGAAGTTAGAATGAGTGCAGTTATCTATTGGGTACCCATAGGTGCCAGTGTGGCTCGTCTGGTGCTCATTGCCAGGCTCAGCATCTTTACCTTCTAGTTTACAGGTGCTAAACTGGTAACCACTACATAGGACTGCAGTGGAGATGGTTGCGTAACCTAAAGCTCTGCCAAAATGAAAAGCAAATCATGACAGCTATTTCATGATTAGCAATAGCTAAATTTGTGGCTAATAGCATCATTTTACTGAGAGAGGCTGTGTTGGCCAATACATAATGAATAATTTCTTCCATGCATTTTGAAAGAAATCCTAAGGTCCTTAATTTCTCTTTGAAAATCACTAGAGATAAGCAGGAGAGACCTTGTTTTAAGTACTTACCTGAAAGCCAGTACTTCTGTCGACTCAGAGAAGCTGTGCAACTTCCCCATGCTGTGTAGCACACCAGCAGGAGTACTTTAAGTGCAGGTTTTTGTGAGGATTTCTGTGTATGACTCCCTTCTAGTTCAGCCAGACTGCTGACATCTCTGCGCTGATGTTGTTGATGAAATGCTTAACACATTCTGTATCTTTACTGCCAGTCCTGCTGGATTCCTAATCTTGAAGAACAAGAAAACCGGCTTGAAAGATGCTTTTTCTGACAAACTTCTTTGTAGCGTCTATATAGTTTTTTGTAGTAATGGTACTTACACACAGTTCATTCTTCCTATTCAGTGCTTGAAATATGATACTGAAACAACACTTAGTCTGTGTTAGCAACAGCAAAACTGCAGAATCCTAAAGATAAATGGCAGCGTACTTTGGGGTTTTAAACCTTGTTGGGTTTGTGTCAAGAAGGGTTAAGGCAGAGGTGTTAGAAGTGTTCAGAATATAAAGAGTTGAGTACTTGCTGAATGGCCAGGTTGTGCCTTTAGAAAATGCCGTATCTAATGGATGTGCATGCGCGTGCTTGCTAGGTGTTTGCTTAGGGGTTTTAAGAAGGTTGTGGTTTTGGAGGAGGGAGTTAAGGCATCTAAATCAGTAAGGTTGCACTGCTTTGAATGGAGATGTGTTGTCTAACGTTAAAGGTAATTTGGTAGGACCTTTCCATGGGCCTGATAATGACTGGCATGTCATTAAGAAACTACCATAGTTGGACACTGTTATTAATGTCTGCTATCTTCTTAGGCCTTTCAAGGTGAAAAAATTCTCACTATTAACTCTTCCCAAAATGTCATTAAACCTCTCTGAAGACTGGTTAAACAGGCAGTACTTGAAAATGGTTTGATATTCAGTTATTAATGATTACTTCATCAATTTTTAAGTGGTTGTGTGTATAAACATGTTAGTTTGAGTAGATAATTTGCAGCTTAAAGAAACTGTGAGACCTTGGGTCAGTGTTAATATTGGAAAGAATTTTTCTTTGGGCAGCAGTAGGTGTCAGACCCCAATTTTAGGTTTAAATACTGGAAGGAAGCTCTATTAGTGTAAGGAAGATGTATTACTGGAAGGTGATTTTGTGCTCAAATATTAGAAGCTTATGTTCTGAAAGTACATGTTGGGATTCTGAAGCTCTGATCTATTTAGGAGCTGTGCTTTTCATTTGAATCAGTGTTTTGAGAAATAGAGTTTAAGTGCTTTTCCATTTTATAAGATAAAAATCTTTTAATGCAAATCTTAGTAATAACTGTATAGTAAATAACAACTGATCACATTTGCTGTTTAACCCCATCTACAGGAAGAGAACCTGCAATCCGGCAGTAATGAAAATAGAGCTGCTTTACTGGAATGGTAAAATCAAGTTTCCAACTTAGTAATGCTCTTTGCCCCACTCTGTGGGTGCTTGTTATCTCAGTGGTGGCTGAGATTGATGGTAACGATAGCCTACTTTTCTTTATTGTGGGTTCTACTGTGTGCTTTGCTTACTTTCATGTAGTAGAACTCCCAAGAATAAAATGGTAGCTCACTACAGCACAGTTGGCGGCTTGTAGTGGTGTTGAGAGTCGCTTAAAACAGTCTAAATAAGCAATGGTTGAATAAAGCGAGAAGTAGCCTTAAATGTCAAAAGGATTTAGGGAACTAAGTCTTGCTAGTAACTACAGTCCTGTGTCACACATTGCAGGAACTTGCTAAATTGTTGTGGAAGAGGAATTAGGAAGTGAATTTGCGGGTTTTTATGCTTTTTTAAAAAACACAAACAAATATATTCTGCTTTTGAGAAAAGAAGCAATGTGCTAGGAGGCTGTGGGAAAGGGTATAGGTTGGTCAAGGCAAGCCACTTCTTAGCCTTACCATAGGGGCCAGAATATGAACTAGGTGTAAGTCTCACTTGCAGAGAAGAGGATTTTCCACATGTGCAAATGCTTCCTAATATGATGCGAAGATGAGAATTTTATTTTACTTGTTGATTTAATGTTGTTGCTGTTGTTGCAGTTGTTGCTTTGTCATTCCTCCTATGTTTTTAGCAGCCAGAGACTTCAGTTTTCATTCCAGGGAAAAAGAGAATGGAGAATTTGGGAGGATGTGTACCGACATACTTTCTGCCAGGGACTCTTCACGCAAATTGGAGACTTGGCTATGTATGTGTTTTTGTAAACAGTCAAGCCTGATTCCTTGCTCTATTCAACCTTCTAGTGCATTTTCAAAAGAATTACCTAAAAGAAAAGGTGAGGTTTTACTATCCCTGACAAGTCCTTGCTGCTTGATTCTCCACTTTGGGTAATCTCTGGAAAGCATCATAGCCCAGGAAGGGGGCATGTAAGGATCTAGGTCTGGATGTGATCGAAAAATGAATGGATGACATCTAAAACTAGGAGGGCAGTTCTTACTTTCAGGATGAAGTGATATGAGCTTTCTGGAGCAAGGGAAGCTGTGCTGCTGCGTTCTCAACTCCTCTGTGCGGTTCCAAAAGCATAGTAATGTAACAAGGTAATTCATAAGGCAATTTCAGTAGCAGAGAAAAGAGAGAATTAAAGCCTAGGTAAGGCTTCTAGCAGAAGTGAAGAACAAGGCAGAGATGAATTTCATCAGCTTCTCCACTGCTGCTCTTTCAGTAGTAATGTTTACTTGTTTTCAGCTCCTCTCTTTGCTGGGAATGGGAAACGATTGCTTCTGTATCTGGTGTCTTCAGCAGGTCTGGCCAGGTGGCAGTGAGAGACCTCTTCATGAACTGAACAACCCTGTCCCCTTGGAGAATGAGTGTGGATGCTCTGTCTGCTGACCAAGGGAACGAGGGGTGTTCTGCGACTCCTCTCAAGCCTGCATTTCTCCTGTCTGGAGCAGCGCGAAGGCTCCTCGGGCCATTGCTTTGTCAAGAGCGGGCTTGTAAAACCCTTACTTTGAAGCTGATGAGCTCGGGGTGTTGCAGAACTGGAGGAATGTAGGTAGTTAAAGGTTATGTTCCTGCATCTCAACTGTGCTGATTCAAAGGATACTTTTAAAGTTGTTGATAATCTGTCTGGCACTGTGATGAGATGCAGAGCAAACTAGAATCTCTTTGATTTCTTCACTGCTAAGGGTAGCTCTATACATACCAGTCTTGTTTTTCCTGTTCCCAGCCTTGGGCTTTATAAAGCTATTGATTTTTTTTTTCCTGGTTGTTACAGCATTACTGCTTATTCAGGTAAAGATATTCAGTATTTTCCCCACACAGCCTCACAATTCATTAAGAATGTGATGAGTTCCTGTGTGCTAGTAATGACTGCTTTAATTCTAGCAAACAGGATGCCTTACAAACAGCAGGTTAGATATTCACAGCTAGTTCCATGGTCCATTACAGCAATTCCTTTTCTTCTTCAGGACAGCAAACATTAGTATTCAAAAGCTGAAAGCATGCTGGTGGAAAGCTACCTAAATATTTATGGACTATTGCTGGGGTCAGAGTAACAAGGGCAGCAAATGAAATTAAAGATTTACACTGTGAAACAAACGGACTTATCAATCACTCTTTGCCAAGTTGGTTATGCTGTTTAAAGAAGAGATTTCCTAAGAAGATATTATTTTTAAAAAATGAATTTGAGCATTAAATTTTGATCTGTAGTTTCACTTCAATGCCTGCATTATTTCTGCCAACAAGATGATCTGCCGGAGAAGCTGTTGCACAACCAACAAAGCTGGCTGTTGCATAGCTTGATTTCATAACAGCAGTACTCCACGTCTTTTATCTGAGTATATCAAAGCCTTTACCAAACTTTAGGGTCACAAATACTTCTGTGTGAGTGAAGTAATTTGAGTGGAGAAACTGAGATGCAGCAACCACAGAAAATTTGTCCACCAGATCAGAATTAAGAAAGGAAACTAGAAGCTGGGCAGGCTTTGCATCAAGACTTTGCCGTCAGACCTCAGGCCGGAGTAGGGAGCTAGATGTGCTGAACAGGGAGCAAGCATTTGGTTGTCTTAGGTTTTTCTAGTGGGATATAAGAACCTAGTTAACTTGGCATCTGCATTAAATGAGAAATGACGCTCTTCTGTTTTGTGGAAGCATGACAGAACGTATATTAGAAATTGAAATTGCCTTGCTTATTCAAATGAAAGCCTCTAAGCACAGAAGCCCGTCTTTCATTATTTTGATTAGAAGCTAAATATTTTGCAATAGTAAGCAGGTAGGAAAAAAAGCCAAATTGGAGGGCAAGAAAATATTTTTTTTGTCCCCTTTCAAAATATGACTTTTTTCTTGCTTTGGGTCATGTGTAAATTCATAGAACCAAAGGATTGTTCTGAGATAAATTTAAGTGATTATCTAGCAAGGCCTCCATCAGGTGACAGCTTAACGTGAATAAATATGTACATCACCTAAAGAAAATGAACTGAACTGTAAGTGGTTTAATAAGCAGTAGGCCAGCTTTTTCTTTTGGGTTTTAGGTAGGCAATGCATAAAACAAAACCCCAGGAACAGACTTAGCATTAATGCATTTTCTACTTTTCTTTTAAAGTAGTATGAAGTATTTAAACAGAATAAGGTGGGTATTTTATTTCAATGGATTTCTTATTTTAACTAAAGGTTACATTTGTTTAAAAAGTGCATGCAAATGTGTAGTTATATCCTTTGGTATGACTAGGAAAATTCTAAGGTAGATCAGAATATGTAAAAACATGCATATAATCTTCCAGTTAAATATTAAAATAGGGATTATTTGCCCTAAGTAGTGCATCTCTGTAGCAATGTCAGTACAGATGTTTTGTTTGGAATCAGCATTTGCATTTTTTAAATGAACCCAGTTTCTTTTGATGACTCACTAGAGCAGAGTTATGTTGATAATTGCCCAAAAGGGATTCTGGATACCCTGGGAGAGGATACAGGCTTGTTTCTGCTAACGGAGTGCCTGAATGTTAGTATTTGCAAATATTTTTGTTTGCCAGTAATTTGTGGTTCTTTTGCATTCCATGGTAATAAGACCTCAGTGAAGATGAAAGGAAAAAGCAACCTAAGAAAGGCACAAAGTGATTTTCATTGTCATTATAGAAGGCCAAAGGATTCATAGAGGATCTGAAATGTATTGACTCTAAATGAGGTTGCTGCTATTGTGTCCTCTGTCCTGTTGTCCTTCTGCTCCCTGCCCCGAGGAGCAAAGTATCTGAAATTTTATAAAAATCCACAACAACTTGAGGCTCAGCATCACTTGAAATTGCATCAGTGATGAGGGCTCTAATTCAGAACAGTAACTTCATGTATTTTCCAGTATTGCTAACCTGACTACAATTCAACCTGTAAAATTTTGCTTAGAAGCACAGCAATTCAGAGCTTGGATGTGTCGATCACAGTACATCACAAAATGAAGACATTAATATCTGTAGATGTTCAATTTTTGCTGATTCTTAGCCTGAAAAGAATCCTAACCTGAAGAATGGTTCTATTTCCTAGTCATTAAAGAAAGCTCTGACACGTAGGCTCTTTGCTCTCCTTATTCTGGCTCATTAATATTGGGCTGACATTATGTATACTGTATGGCCAGTGTGGAAATTCCAAGAACTTCACCAATTTCAGAGCATCCCCCCTTATTTAGCATTCACAGGCATGCCTGTCTAAACATAGAGTCTTTCTTCTGTCTTTTATTTAAGCTGTAGAATCTTTTCCCCAGTGAGAAGGCGGGCGCTTACAGCCACAGATGCCCGAGTGAAATATTCCTCTTGATGCTCTGTGAAAAAATGCTGAAAAGTCCCTATCAGTTAAGAATTTCAGATGAAGATATTTACCGCTAAGGATCATGAATAATAAATGTTCATTATTTTTTTATTAACGGTTGAACTTGTGATACATCATTTCCTCAACTTTTGAACCCTATGCAATATCTAATAGAAAATGTCTTTGTTTCTCCCACCCAAAAAGAAAGCTGTCTAGTGTTCCTCAGCTATTTATTTGGGTTAGAGGATTTAATTTGTTTACCCTGTGAAATAGATCCAGAGCTTGTCTTTCCCTCACTCTCCATTTACTGGCTACAGTACCTCATGTCTCTTAGTGAAGGAGATGCTAACAGCATCAGTGAAATGTTTCAGTGCAAAGAATGAGCCACACAGCAGCTTCACCAGGATCTGAAGTGCGGCCGCAGGGAATTGTACATCCAATTACCTCATGGACCGACTCTGAGGGATATAAAGAAGCGTTACAGAGACATAAGGTTTTATGCATTAAGGCGCTTCATGTGGGACACTACATACAGAATCTTGGTTTAAAAATTAATTTGGGGAAAGCAATAACACCTCATAATGACAGGGGAGTTAGGTATGTTGTAGCTCTGTGGCACCAAATCCTGGTTCTGAGTAGCAGTCTGTCTAGAAAGATGCATGTGGATGTGGAGTGTTTTCCTTACTTCATTTTGTTTCTTTTATACAAAGAGTAAATGCACACTAGAATGCAGCGTTTCAGCTAATTCCAAATAATGCATGCATACCCTTTGTGTATCTGTTTTCCAGTGTGGGCTATAGGATGAGCTGTACCTTTCACACTTCTGCCAGTCATCTTGGGCAAAACTTATTCTGTCTGAAAGACTCCTGAGGATTTTCCCTGCTGTTTTACAGAATTCCTGTGTCTCAGGAATCACTTTTGAAGTTGAAGGGCACTTTTTAACAGTGGATTCTCAGAACTGTGGGTAGGGTGTTACACACTTACGCCCTGATATTTGAGTTAGGTGTTGTCGGAAGAGATAATTTCCTAACACGTGTATAACAAATCTTGCCTATGTAGAAGCTGTATCTATATATAACTTTTTTAAAGCAGCTTTGGAAGAATTCTGGTTTGTTCCATGTATGATAAACTGAATACGATTTTGGTTCCATTCCCATCCTCAGGTTTCATTTATTGTGAAAACATGTCTGACTTCCCTGAGCTGGTAGATTTGAGGGGGAGATAAAATGAAGATATATTGAATGTCTTGATGTGATACTTGGAAGTACACAATTTTTCTCTGCCAGCATAATTTTGTTTTCCATACTGCGTCTGCTTTTCTTAGCTTCTCAATAGAGAGAGTCACCAGACAAAACGGTTTTACATAGAATTGCAATTCTTACATGATGCTGGGTAGATGAAGGGTAGTTTTAAATGGTAGATGAACAGAATCATCTTCTATTTGCAGTACACAGGATAGCTCCTGTTGTTTCCCAAGGCTGGTGGGGGCTTTCCCATGGGAGACTGCGGTGTGGATGAGGCCTCAGAGTGCAGGTATTTTTTCCAAGAGTTGAAGGTAATGAAATGTGTGTAAGACTAGCCTGGTTAATCAAGCTGTCTTGTGTTTGCCGGCAAATGCCTACTGCTCAGGAAGACAACGGTAGAAAAGGATGGCTTCCTGTCTACCAACAGGAGCCTGGCTGCAAGACACGCCTCTGATAATTCTTCAGGAGTTGCCCCTTGGAGTGGTATTTGGGAAGCTCAGCCCCACGAGGAGCACAGTTGCTATAGTCTTTTTGCTACATTACTGCCATGGTTGATTTCCATACTGGCTTATTGAAAGAGAAGCAGCTAGAGGCATCATCTCCTAGGGAGGTGATTTGCATTCTGTGTTTAATTAAAGCATGACAGTTTATGCCAGAGGATGTTAAAATGTGAAATGGAATGCTCTTTGCCAAATATTGGGATTTTATAGAGACTTGGAAACTCATTAGTAGCGAATTCTATTCATAATAAGTATGCAGCCTGTTTTGCAGGGTCCATTGAGTTTGGCCTTGTTTTCTTTTGGGTTCTCCCTCACTGAGTTGTTATTTGAGCTTCACATAATGTTGATGGAAATACCCTGCTCAGTGACAAAACTATTTGAGAAACAGAGCACTAAGCAAAATGTTTCTCTACAAAGGAGCTGCTCCGGGGGACTGTTAATGAGAGAGACAACTTCTTCCACACTAGGTCATAGGTTTCAATTTGATCACATCAGTCAAATTTTAACCACCTGATAAGCTGTTAAGTGGCCTGGAAGAAATGTAGCAAGTATTTTGTACTGCTTGTTAGCTTTTTACAGGACACCTTTATGACCCTTGAGACCTTGACAACCTTGTTGGTAGTTTCAGAAGAGAAGCCAAGTATTAAAAAGGAAAAATCATGTGGATAACTGCATGGATACTTTGTACAGTGGGTCAACAGTTAATACTAGGACACAAATATTTATCACCTGGCTTTGTGTATTCAATCACAAATGTATTGCTTTGAAACCAGCCATTAGCAAGTGGATTCTCTCAAAGTTTATGTTAGTTTTGATAAGCCTGCCCTGGCCATCAGTAGTTAATGCATAGATTGAGTTGCTAGAATTATTCAAAATCCTATTATTTCATCAAAAAATGAGCTTTAGTCCATGGTGTGAAATGACAGTTTCATGTGCATGAATTGAACCTTTTCAAAAGCCCTTGCTTTATTTTGACAGATACTCTGTACGAAGTCAGAGAAGGCAACAGAATCTGCTCTTAAGGGGTGAGGTAGCTGGCAAATGAGGGCCGGAGATTCGGAAGCTCTTAGTAAAGCATCTGTGCGATTGTGTGTTAGGCTTGTCTCATGATTGCACCCAGACATCCAAAGCACTACTTGATTTGCATGTGTTATTTTGCAGATAACTCTGGGTTGTGTGTGTAGTTGCATTAAAACTGCTCTTTACTGCTTACCTAATGATGCTGAAGTTTTACTTTAGAACCAGAGAATGGAAACAAGTCCCCACTCTGCAGGCTGTTTGGATTAGGCTATGGCACAGCCTGGACCATATTAAGCTTCTGTTAGGTTTCCGGTAATTAGCAATAGATTCCACTGTGAGATTCATCTCCGAGTTTCTAAACCAAGGAAGTTTGAGTTAGCGGTCCCTAGTATGATTTTACTTTACTTTGTACATTTTTACAGTTTATAGTATTCAGTCTTTTTCAGTTCGGTGTTAAATTGTACTTCTTTGATGAAGCGCATTTTGCTGTACAGGGAATAAGCCCACCTAAAGATGCCACCATTTTTCTGGAAAGCTGAGGAAAGCTTGTCTGGACCTGCATAAGAAAACCACAGAGGGAAGGGCTGCTGATTTTAACTAGTGTTCTCTAGTATTTTTTCATAGTTATTAATGCAGAAGTAATGTAGAGTGAATGATGCATTTGGTTTTCAGTTCTGGCACATCTCCCTGATGTTTCAGTAGCTCATCTATTCAGGGCTAACTGTTGGTGGTGGTATTCATCATCTTCTGGAAGAAGACACTGGTTTTGCACCTTGTGAGGACCTGGGCTTCAGTAACTTTTTTGATATATGTGTAGCTTCTATTTGGAAACTGATTTCAGAAGGCTTTGGCAAATTATAGGTACAGCAAAGGGCAAGGTTTTCTTTATTGTCACTCCTTGTAGTGAGGTCTCATTTCTTCCTCATCTTTTCAATTCACGGTGTCCTACCAAGTCTCAGCAGAGCATGGCTGAGGTCTTGCTCTGCTCCCTCTGGCTTTGCTGCTGCCTGGCAGTTTCTCTTCTGCAGCTGGTGTGGCTGCGGCAGTTTTGTAAACTGAATCAAAGACTGCTAAACATGTAGTAAAAAACCAGTTTCTAATGAGTTATGCCATAGGAAAGAGCCCCAATAATATATAATAGATGATTTAATGGAAAGCTGAAATGTCCCATCATGGAGACGTTTATTCTACTCCTAAATACAGATGATTCATGTTAATTTTAACTTTGAATTGTTTATTCTCTGACCAAAGGCTTGAAGTGGTGAATGTTATGGTTTTACCTATAAGAAGTAGGAAATATCATTGGTTTCAGGTGAATTTCTCATTGTACCAAGGTAATTTCCTTTGTAATTAATAACGCCGATGTAGGTGATTTCCTATTTAATTCCTATACTAGAATTGTCATGCAGTAAATCATAGGCTAGACTGTGATTTCCTGTTGATGCTGAAATATTGTAATGTAATGGCCTACTGTGCTCATTCGTGGACATCCAGAAATAAATAAATCAAAGGAAGCAGTCTGTTAAAATGCCGTTTCAGCATAATTACCAACACTTTATAAGAAGTACTCTTCACGCTATTTCTTGCAGTCAAAAGATATGAAAGGTGTGGATTTTAATCAGTTTCTGTGGGAGAGGCTTATTAAAAAGATCTTCAGAGATTAAAGCAGCAGAGCAGAAGAAATTATAGTTGTGTTAGTGAAGCACCTTTTAAAGAAATGTCTTCATATTTTTACCAAGCTTATAGTGTAATCTGCGGACACATGGTGACAGAATAAACAGCAGCAAGAGAATATTCTCTGCAGTGCTGTATACCTATAAGACCTTATTTTTTTGTGTTGCATCTGGTTATATTACTTATTACTCTGTTGTATCATAGCCTATTGCCTAACCAAAAACTCCCAACATTGAGAAAGGGATGGGGACTGAGCAAAAGTGTCTGTAATCCAACAGAAATATGAATGAAAAAACTTGGAAGGTCAAACATTTTTGTGTGTAACTGCAGATAGTCAGAACAGCAGGCAGATTTAGCAGCCTTTGCAGCTGCAGTAGTAGGAATTTTTAATGATAAAGCAGAATTGAAAATGAGATACTTAAAAAGCTCATACAACAATTTTCTAATAGACAATACTCATAGCATATATTCAGCCAAATTTGAATATAGAAAATAAAATTAGATTCTGATTGTAGTTAGTATTTTTCTGAAATTGCATTTTGAAAGCATAGATTCTGTACTTTTTCTTTCAGAATCACTGTTATTTCTATAGTATCTGTTGTTCTAAATCGCCTTTTTGAATTACTGTGATCTTGTACTTCTGGTTCACCATTTCAAATCTGTGTGCCATTTTTATTCATGTGGTTAGGTAAGTATGTGCCAAATACTTATTTCAAAAATAAATCTGAGGCCTGATTCTGTAGGTGTGAACTGCTAGCATTACTGTCATAAGCCAAACTGGTGGAATCAGAGCTTTGACCTGGCCAAGGGCAGCCAACCATCCCAAAGACGTGTATATGTCATTATAGGATATATGCTTGCTGCTTTACTGTGCTCTTTAGGTGACCAGTAGTTCATTGTGCGTTAATGCTAAGCAGACAGTACTCTCTTATTATCTGCCATATTAAAACCAGTGGTGTTTGCCTTCTGGGTTGGCTGCTACCAGAGTATTCTTGTTTGCGTTGCTACTCTTTTCACTTACAAACTTTCCATAATCATTGCAAGTAACTTATGAAGTTCTTTTTCTTTAAATCTTTTGTCAAAATTGTATTCTGCTGGCAACTCATTCACACCTGCAGGAGATGTTGAATTTTATCGATAGTACATAAAAGGTCAAAACCGTATACCAGTTTGCTCCAGAGATTTGCTTCTTGACTTGAGGTCTGGAGCAATCTAATTAAAATAACTTGAGACAGACAAGCTATGAAAATCTTTTAGGCTTCTTTCCTTTACTGGAAATCTATGTGGCTGTTTTGTTGTTAACAGAGCTTAGAGACCGAGTTTGGTCTGATGTGCTTCAGTCTGGGTGAAAGAAGGTTTCAGTGAGTCATGAAGTGACTTTTATTACCTGATAGCTTTTTTCTGACTCTGGCTCAAAGGTCATTTATTGCCCAAACTGTAAAATCCTCTGTGTAAAGGAATATTGATTTAGATTAGATATTAAGAAGAAATGTATTACTCTAGGGCGGTGAGGCATTGGCACGGGCTGCTCAGAGAAGTCATGGATGTCCCATCCCTGGAGGTGTTCAAGGCCAGGCTGGATGAGGCTTTGAGCAGCCTGGTCTGGTGAGAGGTGTCCCTGCCCATGACAAGGGGTTGGAACTGGATGATGTTTAAGGTCCCTTCCAAACCATTGTATCATTCTATAATACACGTAGAGAGTATCTGCACGCTTGAGAGTGTTTGGGGAACTGGTAGGAAGCAGTTACCACCTTGGTCGTTTGAAGGAGGGGACTTAATTCTGCTGGATCTCTCTCACTCAAAAGTGGTTGATACGGTCATGAGTGAATAAAATCTCTCGAGAGATCCTATTTCATATTGAGGCTTTTCTAGTTTGCGTATAGCTAGGAAGCAGTATAAAAGTTGAGTTCTGCAAAGAAGTAATAAATTTAAGATTTAATTCTCACATAAAATAAATACCAGTTGATAAGTGTTTTATTTTGGTTTCAGTCATGGATTTCCAGCCTATCTTGTTCTAATCAGCATCATTCTGTGGAATATTTGTAAATAACCATGCTCAGGACTCTTCCTGGGGAGAATGAAGATATAAGCACTAGAAACAAAAATCCGTGTTTGTATGTACAGAGCTCTACCAGCCTAGGTGGTTACGTGTGTCATGATATGGTCACATGTGGCCAAGGTGAAAGACACTTATCTTAAATTTGTAGTAACTGTATGTTATGGGTAGATTAGAGTACCCTGGAATCTGTTTAGTGCCTTGAAGCTTCTCAAAGCTGTACAGGGCCTTTCTGCCTGTAAAAGGGCAGTAGAAGATAAATCCAGTTTTGTTAAAAATCCGTTGTGGGGTATTTGTATTTTGATGGGAAAATGCTTTTAGTTTTGTTCAGATAATAGCTAATTCTTTTGATGAATGTTACACTGTGTGGTTATTTTTTTATTACAATGTGTCTTTTTTGAAAAGGAATTTAGCTACTATTTCATTTTGAGATTTTGATTTACTGTTTTACACCACCATTATGTAATGCCATGAAATGAATGTGACTTGGCAGCCTTAGTTTTAGTCTTTTGTTCTGATTTAGAAAAAATCTGAAATGTCAGGATTTCCTATAGAATGAAAAATATATTTTCAGTCTCAAAATTTCCAATTTGCTTGTAACTGTGAAATAGGATGATCTTTTAACATAATGTGGAGGAGGAATGGAATTCAGTTGGAAGACTATCTGTATTGAGTTTCTCAAAGAATTAACTCTTACTAAAATTTTAGGTGATTACTAATTGTTTGACCTGGGTTTCTCTGAGAAGAAGCAAGTTTTCTGGTTACTCTGTGTGAAGATGGAACAGAATTGCCTTTTGAGGGGAGGAAAAAAGTAAGGATCTAGTCACCTGGAATGACTTCGGGAGCAATACTGAAGGAGAGAGTGGGTGAAACGATGATGACTAAAAACCCAGGCTGCAGAGGTGAGGTCAGCAGAGGATGATGGAAGAGTGAGGTGGGATGGGAAATGAGTGGGGAAGTTTTTAATGGGAAGAGTTGTCTAGTGTGTGGTGGAAGGAGCTGGTGCTTGGTTTTTAACTGCCTTACCAGGTAACAGTCTCCCATATGTGTGCTCAGTCCTGAGCAAGGCGTAGGTGTTGGATTCATTTCTCCATTAGGTGTACACACAGCCCTCTGCAAAGGCAAATGCTCCGTACTCTTCGGAGTGGCTGAACAATGCCTTCTACTGCTGGGAGACAGTGGCAGTTGTGAGTGTGTGACTCGGAGTTGTTGGGAGGGTGTTGGAGGCATGAGGGGCTGTGCCAGGGCAGGGAGCTGCCTGGGGTGTGCATGTGGTGTTTTGGGGCTGTACCTAGGCTGGAGGAGCCCACTGAATGGCAACTTGAAGAGCTCTGCTGAGAGAAAGTAGGTTCGATAAATCAGACATCTGAATGAGGTCTGTAACATTACAGTCAGTATGAAAGCTAGCAATAAGAGACAACCGACTGTCATTTCTGCTTCTGGAACAGAATACATGCCAGTTTCTTAATTTCTTAGTTTATTGTTTCATGACTTTTTGTCTCAAGGCTGTGTAGTATTTTATTACCTGCTTTTGCTGATCCTTGTTATAAACACCTACTGAAGCTTCATATTGAAACAGTCTCACTGTTGTCATTCCAGACTAGACTTCTCAAGTCAGATTTGCCATAAAATGCAGTTTGCGAGATAATTATATTACAGAACTGCACTCTGCAAAACCCTTTAAAAGCTGAAGTATAATTAAGTATAAAGTGACCTCTTAAAGAGAGTGGATTTATTTCTTTCGCATGAATTAATTTCATGATAGAGAATTTGGATGGTCATAAAAAGAGAACAGAATCTGTCAGTGTCTATGTGACTATTACCACATCTAGCAGCGTTTACCAGCGTTGTGATGGGAACTCGTCTGTGGGAGAAAGGGCTGGTTGGAGCTAGAGCTTCCATCCTTTAACTTGTTTTCAGTGTCACAGCAGTGCTGATAACTATTGATGTATCTATTATAATTTACTAGACTTTGTAACGGGACTAACAGCTCCATTCACAGAAGTGGCCACATGTGAGTGGTGTTGGCTGGTTCAGTCCAACTTGTACCTAACTCTGATTCAGACCGAGACGGTGGAGGTTTGTACTTATTTGCTGTTGCGCTGCTTGGGGGCTGTATCATTGATCAGCATCCTGTTGGTTTTGTCTTTTGAACTTTCTGTGCTGTATCTCTGCAGGAAATTCAAGTTCTTCAATGGATAAGCCTTGCTTTTCTTTTGTTATATAAGCTGGCTAGACAATAGTTTGTTTTGGATGTGCTCTCAGTTTCTCTCTGTAGCTGCTGACGGTTCTGACTTTAAGCTCTGTTCAACTCATCCCATGGAGTACTGAACCGTTCAAACCGTTGCCAGCTGATGTAGATCGTTCTCTGTGGGGGCTGGTGCTGGTTGTACCCATCAATTAGACACTCTGGTGTGAGGCTAAACGCATCTCCCTTCGATTCGTGGGTCTAAGCGATGACTGTAGCCGCAAGATAAGCAAACTGAAGAGGTGAAAGAAAGGAAATATCTCAGTGGAATTGAACCTCTTTGGACGTGTATAAAACAAGGCAAGCAGTTTAGAAGGTGTGTTATTTGTCACCTGAAACAACAGGTGGATCACACAGCAAACAGTAGAATGACTAATGAGAGAGTAGGGACAGGCTTTGAAATTCTTCGAATTTTACTGGTTTTAGGTTAACTGAGGCAAAGAAAGTTAGTGAACAATATAATAAATAATAAAAATGGACAAAGTAGGACATAATTCAAGGCAAGAATTAGTCTAAAAATCTCAGTTCTGAGATTCTCTAATTATGCATCCTCCAGAAGAAACTGGGTTATAGTTCAACTGCACAACATTATAAACTGAGGTTCTTGGAAAACCCAGAATTAATGTTTGGTTATGTGTTAAAACTTAACCAATTGGAAGCAGCTGCCTTGTCCAGAATTAGAGATGAGCAGTGTGCTGCTTCCAGAGATAGAATTGAAAATTCTAAACACTTGCAGACAACTTGAAGCAAAAAGGCATTTAGAGCTGAAAGTCAGGTCAAGTGTCAGCCTGGCATTTGGAGAAAGAGGAAAAATTGCAGTGGGTAACAGGAATTTGCAAGGACGAATAAATATGTCCAGATGACAAGGGGGTGATCTTAAAAGTACACCTTTTAGAAGCAAAGGATGAAAGGCTGCAATAGAAAGAGTGGGACATTTATGAAGTAAATGGGACTCCAGCTGACTTTAGAGTAAATATATCGGCACAATGCCAGGAAAAACAACGTTATATAAAGGAAAAAAGTGTATGTGTGAAAATGAGGCTCAACGACAATTATTTCATCCTTCCTGTATAAGCAAAGACAGTGTCTATGTGAGAAATAAGAACAGTAGTGATTTTTTTTTTTTTTTTTTGTACTGGGGGAGTAACATCCTTCACTGGTAGGGGAATGAGAATCCATTCATTAGGTCACTTTTATAATTGACTTGAACTCAATCCCCATTATCCTTAATTTAACAGGATAAAAGAAAACAAGTGTGGTATGAAATAATGAGAGGAATCTTAAGATTAGAGCTCTTTGAATTGATCGTAGAGCTACAGTAACTAAACATCAGTGGTCACCCTCTACTGACATGTTCATTGGGAGAAATGAAAATGAGAATCCTTTCCAGAAGGTGGAAACTAATGACAGACACCCTGCAAATTATGTACGCTTAAAGAAACAGGCAAGAAAGGCAGAAAACCACCTCAGTATTTGTATTATTTCTCAGATTAGAAACAGGACTTGGAAACAGCCAAGTTATCACAAGACATAAGTGTGTGGCCATGTGTCATTTCAGTGCTGGGTAGTAATGTGAGCTTACCCCATGCAGAACATTGCTTGAAACAAAATTAAACCAAAAACCCCACCCTAAGTGAAACAGCTCCCAAACCTTGCATTTGTCTGGGTCCACCTTCTGCTATAGACTCATTTATTTTGTCATCTGCAGGGGATAATTTCTTGTGGTATTTTTGTCTGTGGTTGCAATACTAACAGTGGTATTGCACATCAGGCACATCTGGGTTCGGCGGGTCGGGGTGGAAGGGGCGGATCGGCCGGGTCAGAACCGGGAGTGCCCCACGAGCCGCGGGACCCTGGGTTAGGGGCCGAACTTGGGGGGGAAAATCCCATCTGGGGGTGCCAGGGGGGTCGGGGTGCCACTTTGTGGTTGGAGCCACTTGGGGCCAAAAATGCAGCTGTGAGGAAAACCAAGAGGAGAGGGGAGCTCGGCCTGGGCCAGGAGAAGGTGTTCTCCCCGCTACCTGGGGCCGGGAGAAGGTGTTCTCCCCGCTACCTGGGGCCGGGAGAAGGTGTTCTCCCCGCTACCTGGGGCCGGGAGAAGGTGTTCTCCCCTCTACCTGGGGCCAGGAGAAGGTGTTCTCCCCGCTACCTGGGGCCAGGAGAAGGTGTTCTCCCCAGTACCTGGGGCCAGGAGAAGGTGTTCTCCCCGCTACCTGGGGCCGGGAGAAGGTGTTCTCCCCGCTACCTGGGGCCGGGAGAAGGTGTTCTCCCCGCTACCTGGGGCCAGGAGAAGGTGTTCTCCCCGCTACCTGGGGCCAGGAGAAGGTGTTCTCCCCAGTACCTGGGGCCAGGAGAAGGTGTTCTCCCCGCTACCTGGGGCCAGGAGAAGGTGTTCTCCCCTCTACCTGGGGCCGGGAGAAGGTGTTCTCCCCTCTACCTGGGGCCAGGAGAAGGTGTTCTCCCCGCTTGCTGGCGCCGGGAGAAGGTTTTCTCCCTGGTACCTGTGCTGAGAGATGGTGTTCTCCCTGGTACCTGAGCTGAGAGAAGGTGTTCTCCCTGGTACCTGAGCTGAGAGATGGTGTTCTCCCTGGTACCTGGGGCTGGGAGAAGTTTTTCCTCTCTGGTGCCCTGGCTCACTGGTTGGTGGTGTCTCTTTCCTGGGCGGGTGCCAGGAGGTGGCAGGGACAGGGTGGGGCGATGCCAGCATCTCCGCCTTTCCCGACAATCAGGTTTCCAGCAATCACAGCACGTGGTTTTGGGAGAATACATACTTTAGGAACACAAATCCATCCACTGAGCCCTGGCCCAGCGATGCTCTCAGGGCTTTTTGTGTTTGGTTAGGACATGCTTCTGGCTTTTCCTGTCCATCAGCATTGCATGTATTTTGTTTCCTCTTTCTCTTCATGTTTGTATCTCTGCTTAAACTCCCATGCATGGAATTAGATGATGTTGCGTGATCTGTCTCCTCTTGAGGAATTCATTTGCATTAGCACAGTAAAGTTTTAATTTATTCCTGTGGATAACGTCTTTCTGTTAGCTTTCTGCAGATGCCATATGTTTCATACAAACATTGTACCATAAAGTGGTGTTACAGAGTGGAACAGGAAAGATTACCTGAAGTGTTGAATTCAGGAGTTATAACCCCAAAACTGGAGCTGAGTTGATGAAGGAATATATCTGAGTGATGTTGTTTGCAGCACAATGAGTTGATACAGACCTTTGAGGAAGGGATGGGGGAGCAGTGGTGTTGTCTCAGTGGCTACCGTGCCCTGTTAAGCTAGGGCACTGCTCTCTATGAGAGGGGAGGATTTTCTTGCAGTCTTTCTTTGGAGACTTTAGTACCAATGAAATTGGGAGCTGACATTGTGCAGGTCAATTTTTCCCCTTTAGCAGATCAGTTATTTTAGTGCCTTCTATAGCACTTAGAATAGGATTTGCTTTTTAGAACTTAATCCTTTGAAGACTTGGGTTAGTGTGGTAATAGTGTTTTAATAGTCAATAGCATATTGAGTAACAGGTTATAAGTGAAATCTCATTAGAATTCAAATATCTGCTATTAAAATGGCTGAATATTGTAGCCGTACTTACTGGGAAGCCGTTCTGAGTAAGACACTTCCAGGAACAAGGGCTGGGTAGCTTAAGACTTTCAGGGACATTGACAGGTAAGACAAGAGTATTTATGGAGCACTGACCCAAATTATACCTAGCTTTGTGGCATTGCTATCCTTCAGCTTCTGTGTACATAAAATAAATGTCTAAACAGCGTATTTACGGACGCATCTGGTAGAATGCTTTATTTCTATACTGATTGTTTGCCATGTCTTAACAAGAGACATAAAACAAAACTTTAAACATTTTTCTGTAGTTAATTTTCTAGAACTTTGAGGGTTAAAGGAGGAATCTCAAAAAAAGGGAATAAAAAATTAGATTTTTGCTCTGTCAGTAGAGAGCTAAAGCCTTTTAAATAATAATTGTTTTGAGTTTACATATAATAGGGATTCTCAATGTGATTTAAACTGTATTCATTATATGTTCCTTAATTGTAACATTGCTAATCCTGCTGAATACAACCAGTGCATCATTTGTAAATGGGTTTTTGTGACTGGCAATATGCTTGCAAAGATTTTTCTTCTCCTAAGTTTGCCTCTCTAGTCAACCCTGATACCAATGCCAAGTATATGAAATGCATTTTGTTGTTTTCTGTCTCAATCTTTTGCACTTAGACAACTTAAAGGCATTGTCAGTGAGTGTTTTAAAAGCAGAAGAAATGGGATTACATCCTCAAGACAGAGCAGGCTATTTCTAGTTTGAAAAATGGTTTTGTATGTTTATTTTGGAGTAGTCAATTAAAGCCTGTCTTGAATGCCAGGAAAAAGATACCTCGTGCTGCACCCTGGTGCATGAGTGGCACGGCGGGTAACCTGTACTGCTGGCACTGTCAAAGGAAATTGCTAGCAGTGATGTCAAGTTTAGCCATTCCCTGTGAGGACTAAGGAAGCCTGACATCATGATTTGGAGCCTGCCACCTGTGCTCAAGTGGAACAGTATCAGCTTGCAGGAGAGCTTGCACTGAGTGGAATGTGCTGCCTTGGAAGCCACAATTGGAGCGAGGAAGAGTGCCAGCACTTTAACTACACCAGAGTGTGACTGCACTGGACACTATCCTAGCCAAGCATGCTGCCAAGTGTAGCTCGCCTCTTTCTGTGTTAGTGTGGAAGCAACTCTTCAGAGAGGACGACTCCTACCTAGCACTGTGGTAGGAGAAGTTGTCTCTGAAGGATTTACAGCAGTAAAAGCAAAGGAAAAAGCAATAGGAGATCATCATCTTGGTGGTGTTGTGTCCTGGTTGTGTTGCAGCTGATCAAGACTCACTGTTTATATTTTAGGAGGAATCTATGTTAAATTGAAGACCAACGACTATGCTTTTATTTTATTTTTTTTGTTGCATGTGTGTTATTGTAATTCTGCTGCAGGGAGCAGCTGATGCCTCTTGATGTACTTGGCCCATCTTGACAGGAACTTGTGATTCTGACAAGGGAGTTGTGTCCCACTGGTGGCTCTGAGGTGATTCTGTCACTGAGGACATGTGAATATAGAGATCACAAAGAAGGAGTCCCAGAGTGGGACAGAGAACCCCGAGTGCTCTAAAGAATTACAGGGAACTATATTCTCTTAGATCATTTTGATTATTAATTTTTATTGAAAACTATAGAATGAAGACCTAGTCATAGAATCATAGAATAGTTTGGGTTGGAAGGGAACCTTAAAGATCATCTAGTTCCACCCCCACCTGCTATGGGCAGGGGCACATCCCACTAGATCAGGCTGCCCAGCCACACCATCTGGGAATCTGCCTCTCACTTAATGGGACCTAAAGCCCAGTTTTGCTTGCTAATGCAGAAAGTGGGTTGCTTTCTGGAAGCAATTGACTTTGGCTTGTATTTATGCAACTGCTCTTTAAGATTTCTTTAAATAATGTGGTCTATACTGGTGTAAATGGGAAGAGAGGGATGTACTGATGAAGGTGTCCATAGTAGGAGCCAGTCTGTGCCTTTGTTCAGTGGTTGTAGCACGTTGCTTTCACAGTGCAAAATGCATGCTGCAAAATAAACCTGTACATCTCTATATTTGCATCAACGAAAGAGCCTCCAGTTGCAAGGTGAGTGAGGACGATTCCCTAGGCATCACAACATGCTTTTCAGAGCCAAGAATGAAAGAAGCCTGCACATGAGAGCAGCCATCCATAAGTTGTCTTGCTTCTACCATTTTCACATCTTTACCTTGGTAGTAGCCATGATGTCTGACTTCTAGAGGAAAAAATTGTAGCTGGTGTGTGTTCGTTCATTAAAGGAAATGCTTGTTGTCTACAATTAACAAAATGCAAAGCCAAGTGGATATTGAAATGGATTTGCATACAGCTCTGTGATTTGGATTTTAGAGCTATATACAGTTGTACAAATGGTATCAGAGATAGCTTAATCACTCTAGATTTCTTTGCGTGTAAGCTGAATCACCTTGAGAGGTCAGCTATCGTATGTGGGAGATGAGATTTGAATGCGTTTAGCCTGTGGTCACTCAGTAAAGTTTTCTCAACCTCTGAGGTAACAAGACTGTTTCCTTTCAGCTTTGCATACACTGTATTTCTGCATTTTGCAAGAACAATGCGATGAATATGTTTTGGCTTGTGAATGTGAAACTTAAAAGTATGGCGTGAAAGGCATATCAAACTTGATTACTTTTCTGACAGAATTACAAATCTGATGAACCAAGGGAGTGCAGTAAATAGAATATATTTGGACTATGGTAAATCATTTGATACTGTTTCATGAAATCTTACTTTGAAAATTGATTCAAATTGACTGTGATGGAGATGCTGCCGTATGATCTAAGAGTTGGCGGAGCAACTGTAAACAAAGAATAATGATAAATGGATGAGGTTGTAGCTTTGGGAAAAGCCTTAACAGGGAATAATGCTGTATGTGTCCTGATCTTTAATATCTTTGTTAATTGCACAGAAAATGAAGAATATAATCCAATTCTGTGGAGGTACTGAACCGTGATATCTCCAATACAGAGGAAAATAGTTAAATAATACAGAGCAGCTTTGAGAGTTATTAAAATGGGGATGAAAAGTAGGGAGAGAAAGATGGATTTTGGAAAGCATAGTCTGAAGCATAGCTGAAGGGAAGAATAATGCATAATGGAAAAGTCAGAAAAAAGCTCACATTGAAACTTAGGAAATAGATTTTTCCCCCTCTTTTAATTAACTCAAATTAATTGGAAATTGAAAAAGCTTTTCTTTGGGGCTTGTCAATGTTACGCACACAGTCAGTTTTTTAAAAAAATACCCCAAACCCCACCAAAAACCTGGCAATTCTGCAGCCCCATCTCAAAATCCCAGATGAAAGACCAAACAAAACCACCTGTTTTCTCCTCACCGAATCAGTGCTCGAACTGAAATGCACTCATAGCGTGTAAGAATTGCTCAATGCAGAAACTGGTAGCTCCTCGGAACTTGGAGGATACGCTTCGCTTACGAGTGGTTCTGAAAACTAGCCTCTTATTTGGTATGTGAATCCTTGCTGTGTGTTTGGCTTTTGTTGAATTCATGGCTGTTTCATTGCTTGTCACACACTGTTCAGGTAGTGAAATTCATAAACAAACAAAAAAAGCCCGAACCCCGCACACCCAAAACCTTTAAAGAAAGCTTAAAGAAATAAAGTCCTTACCTCTGTAATGCTACTGCTGGTGGTATCTTGTGGTATTACTGATAAAATACATGTCTACAGCAATTTGTTTTTTCAAGAAATACCA
The DNA here is from genome assembly GCA_033459285.1 of Clamator glandarius. Classification (NCBI taxonomy): domain Eukaryota; kingdom Metazoa; phylum Chordata; class Aves; order Cuculiformes; family Cuculidae; genus Clamator; species Clamator glandarius. Next base: position 481,762 of record JAUNZM010000165.1, on the reverse strand, counting down.
GAATATCTTCACATTTCTCTTGAAAATACACAAGGCTGCTTTTCAAAACCCCCTTTTTCTGTTTTTTTCTGCTGTTATTAATGAGCATACTATTTGCCGATATTTCTGTATGAGAAAGGTTGCACTTGAATGTCTTGCGTTTCGGTGCTGCAATGATGAGAAGTGCAGACCTTTGCCAGGATAGTGCTTCTGTTCTCACTGGTGCTCCCATCCATGAGGAAAAGGAGCTTTCATCACCACTGAAATATACTGCTGAGGAGAGGGGTGGTTTTACTCTCCAAAGAGTTTGTCCAAGGGCTTTTAGATTCATCACTTAGCAGAATACTGTTTGGAAGAGCCTCTTTGAAGCTTGACTTCGAAGACTAAAATACTATTTGTACAACTTTTGGTTTAGATCCCCCTGATGTGGATTGTCACTATGAAACCTATCAGTGAAAAAAACAACATGGAAGCAGTTATTAAAACTAAACAAAAACCCTCCCACCACCAAAATAAAACCCAAACCCTCAGAACACCTAAAGGGAGGTGCAGGAATGGATTTAGCCTTCTAATCTTATTATTAATGTGTCTTGGTGTTCCCTTCAATACAAGGACTCTATGTAGTGGTCCCCTCTTAATCACTGCCTGACTGTGGCATCATAGTGATGTGCATCCTCTCCAAAAGAGTTTTGAGCAGTCCTGCCTGTTGTCTGAAATGATTGTATCATGGGGCTGAAAGAGCTGTGGGTGCCGCAGCAAGTCCCCAGGGCTCTGTGTTTGGGCTCCTGGAGTGCTGCCCCCAAAGGCAGAGGAGGCAGTTTGCCAGCCCAGCCCCGTCGCATCTGGGAGTACAAACTCTGCCAGAGGAGTTTCAGCCAGCACAGACTGCTGTGTGGTTTGCTATGAAGAATGGAAATGCAAGGACTGCTCTTCACTTGGAATTCTTTGTAATAGTATGGTTGAACAACACTGATAAATATAGAGTCAGTAGGAAACCGAAGTAATAAAATAACAAAAATCACAGGAAAAAAGCCACCTATGCTTTCTTTAACATAAAATTCATTGTTTATGTTTTCTTGTCTGAATAAATGCATTTTGGGATTAACACCTTTTCTACAAGAGATGTTTGACAAAGTGGGTATGAGTAAAATGCAGTACATGAAGTCTTCCTCTAGCCGCGTACATGGAATCAAATCAAAGAAAATGGCAAGGTCATTGTGTATTAATTCTCTTTGTATTTCATGAGATTGACCTTTTCCTGTGGTGTATCCTAATTAGTATATGCAGACCTGCTGAGTAGTGACTGTAGATTCTAGGAACATGCAACTCTGTTTCTGAGATTTTGGAGCTCTTTGATCATCCTGTGGATTAGAATTTCCATTTGTGTCCCTTCTGAGCTATGGACAAAGAGTTTGGCACTTCTCTCACTTACATAGTTTTCATTTGCCTGATGGATGCTGGTGTTATGGAAAGACAAAGGAAATTAGTATCTAGAGTCTGGTTGTGCATAAATCCAGATCTATAGCTGGAAAACAGTGATTTGTGTTCAGTAATTCAGATGCCCACCTGTACATAACACCTTGCTTCGGATTTTTACCTTGGGAGACTACTGATCAACTGCAGCTTCATTGGGCGTAGATAATTTTTAATCTATCAGTACAATAGAGGAGGAATCATTAAGAAGTGAAATGATAACAGATTGATTAAAGATGTGAGGGTTTACTATAGTTTTGTATTATCTGCTCACCTAAATGGAATGTCATCTTTACTGAGTTACTTGAGTGTCTCATAACAAGTTCTCCATAGTTTGGTATGAATGACATCAAGAAAATGAAAGGAATAAATGAGATTTGATAAAAGACATATAACATTTACTGAGAATTACTTAACTTTTATCTATATGTTTCTTATTATTGGCTATAATCTTTCTACATTACATATGAAGTATCAACATCTATAGAGAAGTTATTTTCAGATAAATTACATGAGAAATTTCTGCAAATAAGTAATTAAATACTTGGGAGTTGGGCTGATATTTAGCTATACCTTACTGGTGTTACAAAGGGTGTTCACATTCTGTAATCGTATTAAATGATGTGAGCTCACATTTCTAGGAGCGTGGGGTGTGTATCCTACTTGCATAACACAGGAATATATTTTTGAGAAGCTGTGTTTTAGTAAACAATGTAGGTCATTTACCTTTATTGACTTCCAAATATAAGCTCTTAGAGATTCATAGCAGCTATGAGAGTAGAATATTGAGTAAGAGCAGTAGTACCACTGTGCTACTGTAAACAGTCTTAAATTATAGTGTGGCTCAGTCGTGTGGGCTTTATAAAGGATGTGGGTAAGTTGCTATGCTTGGTAAAGAACTACAAGGCTGATTTGATGTCTGTTTCTCTTGTTCTAAGAAATTAAAAAAGATTCACTTAGGAGAAGAAAGTTTGTCCATCCTTTATGACTTTGGGACAGTATTTCTGGTAGCAAGAATCTCTACATCTTGGAGAAAAAGCCTTGAAAAAAAAGGAGAACTTGAAATTAGGAAAAACTGAAGCTGGAACAAAGGAGACTTTCTGAAATAAAAGTGATAAAATGTTGGATTGGTGAAGCTGAGCACATGTGGTGAATCCTTGAAGCTCAGGACTTGGTATGGGAGTAATTTGATAACGTTTCATAGTGATATGATGCAGCAGCTGTAACTAGTTGGCTATAATGATATACTTTTAGGCTTAAAAGTATAGATCCTTACTGTAGTAATTTTAAGCTGTTGAAACGAAGACACTGGGTTTTTGAAGGAGGAAGTATTATTATTATTGTTTTTATAGTACTATTATCTCTATTAGATTTTACTGAGTGATCAGTGGTAGCTGTATATTGACGCAGTGGTAGATTTAATGTAGCTTATTTTGGGATATACAAATATTGCTGCATTCAAGATTCCTATTGCGGAGCCTGGAAGGGAATCTTGTTATAATTTCATCAGAATCTTGCTAGTTATCTCCTCTGACCACCTGCATATAACAGCCAGAGATTCATGCCTCCCACTCAAGTGTCCAGATCGGCTTGAAATTTTTACTGTTATGGTTAAAAGTTGCTTTTTTGGTTGGAAAAAAGATGAGCAGAACATCAAATTGTGCTTTCACTGAGGAGACCATAGGAAGCTGGGTTGCAATTGTGCCACTTCTGCTCTGGTCAGAAGCCTTAGGGCTAAAACAGGATGATCCAGGGTAGTTGCTTCTGCCTAGTCTATTCCTCTGGGGATATTTATAAGCTGCCGTGTGTTGAGAATTTCTCCAGAGGCTTTTAGTGCACGTGCCCTTAAGACTCACTTCCAGAGTTTGTGTGGAAAATGTTATTTTAACTATGGGATTCATTTATCAGCTTGCCTGAATATCAGCTGCTTGTTGTGCTGGCTCTAATTGCAGTCCTAAAGCTACAAGTTTTGGAAAGCGTTTGAGTTCTGGAAATGTTGCTCTAAATTTTTATTGGCCTGAATACGCATTTTTGGAGTTTGCTGCTTTTGCTTTGATCACCAGATGGTTTTTGCTCTGCTATAGGCAGTGGACAGTAGTAACTGAAATTACTCAGAATAAAGAAGCAGTGATACCAGAAGATTTATTAAAATGTCATTTGAGTTCTTTTGGTTTAAGATATGCTGGTGTGCCTCACAGCAGGAGGATAATGACTTATTTTCTGGGGGGAGAAAACCCAACAAGACTGAAACCCCACCATCAGACACCCTCCCTCACATCCCTCACTTTGTAATAAATATCTCAGAGTAGTAATTTTAAATATATAATCTAAGTGTTACTAAATATTGCTCATGATGCATAATCATGAAAAGCCTATTTAAAAAAAAAGACTTATTCCTAATTTTACAAAGTTTTGAATGCTGGCATGGAAGATTCACCAAGCCAAATTTGTTTAATCTAGTTTTCAAAGTGTTTCTTGTACTTTCATTCTAATTTATTCGTCTACATTTGTTCATTGTAGGCCACTTGGCAGTGCATTCCTCTTATAGTTGTTGATCCTACTTCCATATCATTTTCCTGAACTAGGAAATAAACTTATACCAGTAATGCTTGGTTAACTGTGCTCTGGCTTATGGGGGCCCTGGTTGACTGCTTAGCCTTCCAGGAAAGGTGGCAAAATGAGACAGCGATGTTTATGATGCATCTACTTGGGAAATTCCCAGTGTCCCACCCTTCTACTGGGAAAGCTTCTTGCAAAGATGGAAAACCACTGACTAGGATTCACATTACAAGTTAAATATGAATGATCTTACAAATAAACTTTCTAAATATTGACACAGGACAGGTTGCTACGAGTGTCCAAAGGCTCATAGGCAGCTAGTTAAAAACGTAAGCGTATTGGGTTCCTTGGCTGCCTTTCATTGCACGGCATCTGGGACCTGCTGTTGAACCCCTGTGCCCTGTGGGCATCATATACTCAGTCTTCATCTCTCCGTGGCTAGGAGCCGTAGTTCAGCCTGTCTCCACCTCGTGCTCCTCCACAGGTAATGCTTTTTTATACAGTTGTATTGCTGAGTATTGCCAGTGAGCAAGAGAACCAAACAGGCTGACTGACTTTTCAGCCTGGTGTTGATAAAGATGTCTATGAGAAATGAAGCTCCTAAAAGACAAAGGCTGTTCTCTTTCTCCTTGCTATCTTTTCATTTTTAAGGTAGCACTGAAGTAAGTACAGGGATATCATCGACTCTTTGTGATATGAATCAGGCTGACCCCCGATGGGCTGCGTGTGGGTAGAATGAGTGCTTTTGAGATGCTATTTCAATAAGGAAAACCAAACATATGTACAAGATCATGTTGCTCAGAGGGAGAATTTGGCTTTCCTGAACCTTGAATGTAGAACAATTCAGGCTTTTGAAACAACTGACGAGGTATTTAAAGAAGTAAAATATTTTAAAACCCTTGAAACAAGGGTGATAAGTGGTGAAGGTTAAAAGGTTGACTGGTGATAAGAAATATCTGCTAGCCTGCAGCTATCTTTGTTAGTGTACTATGAATTTTTGTACTGCTAGAAAGATGTGCAAGATTTACAAAACAGATGCAGGGAAGTGTTAGAAGTTAACATTATGGAGAAAAAAACCCTTAAATGTTATGTTCTTGAATCTAAACCACTTTATCCATTATCTGTTTACAGCACAAGACACAGTGCTTCTGATAGTATCTACTTTGAGAATTAAATTAACTTCTTGGCTTTTTTTGAATAAAGGAGTATATAAAGGCCATTTAATTGGAATGCTTCAATTGATGAGCAGAACTGGAAGACAACAAGATTGCATATAGACCACTCTTTAGATCCTGCTAGGACTGTGCATCTTTCTGACATTAAAAAACAGGCTCTGTAGTTGTTTGCTGCTGTGGTGTTATCTTTTACTTATTTAGAACCACATGAAGTGTCCTGCAATTCTTCTCTCTCTCCTTTAAATTAACTGTAGATGATGGAGGATTTATGCTGCAAATACAGATTTCTAAATAGGTTAAAGGAAATATTTCTCCAAGATGGTTTGAAGTAAGATAAACTTTCTTGGTTTTCTGTGCCTTATAAAGTGAGTATTACTTTTGCCAGTGTGTGGTTCTCCTTGAGCGCTCAAGTTCATTAGTTTGTTTGTGGTTGTTCTATTTGTTGCCACTGTTTGCTCCAGCATTGCCCACTGCTTTGCTGGAATGAGTCTTTAGGAGGGGAGAGCTAATGTAAAGAGAAATCCCTCTCCATTTGTGCAAATAATTTGCAGTGGCAAGTTAGTATAATTGAATAAAGTAGCAAAACAAGGTAATAGATGCTAGGAGATGGAATCACCAGCTGGAAAGCAAAAAAGTTATTGCAGCAGATGAGCAGGTCAGTATACAGGAACTGGTGATGTAGCAGTGCTCAATTGGGTGCAAATGAAAAAACACCCAGACAATCAGAAAACACAATAGAAAACCTGGCAAGGAAATCACTTCTGGTACCTCATAATATGCTGTTTGATTTCACTGAGACAGGTAAAGATGTTCATCATGCTTTCTGAGAAAGATGAACTTAAACGTCACACAAAGGTTTGGGTTTTTTTTTAAAGGAAATCATGTCAGATTTATTTGCAGTTACTAGACTTTGAAAGATTTTTGTTGCCCTGCATTTCAACAGAAATATATTTTATCTTTCTATGTTCCTGACAAATGCATTCGTGCCTGCTCTCTCAAGTGTGTCTGACATGTGTTTGTTAGACAAATTCATTCCTGTTATCACGTGTGCTACTGTTATCTTCCTGGGTTTAGATGGATGTAGGGAGATACATGGGAGGATAACAAGAGAGAGTCCTGCAGCCTGGATACAGAACCTCCCCTTTAGAGTACGGATCCGTGCGCACTCACACGTTGGTGTGCAGCATCCTGGCCAGGAGATCTGTATGACAGCTTCCACCCAGCTTTTCCTTGTCGTGCCGTGAAAGAGCCTGAAGCTCGAAACCTCATGTGTTACCTGCAGCCCCTTCCAGGGATCTCAGGGTAGTCTGGATTGACCTGTAAATTAGTCTTGCAGCCCCTACACCCTGCAGGCTTCATAATAGCTGACAAAGACATGTATTTACCTCTTGGAGCTGAGGCGCTGTTTCTGTTTGAGCAGTCGGAGAGCAGCAACAGGCTCCTGGCTACATGACCAACCACCAGCAACACTCGTGGCATGGTGGGACAAGCCTTTGAGCGTGACCTACCTGTTAGTGGGTGAGGACATACTTGCGTTAGGCTTCTTTTTAGCCAAACACTAACTGTGCCAACATGTATCCTCCTCTATTTAGACTGTCAAAAGCAAGAAGGAGTTTCTTCAGTGCACTTTTAGGAGTAACCATTGTTTTGGGGGAATGGACACAGGGATGGGTAGATGCATATAGTTCAGTTGTTATTTTGATCTGGTATGACAGATTATTTTTTTTTCCCGGGCATTTTGTTTTCTTAGCATTGTAAAGCTGTCAAGAAACATGTCCTGTTGCAATATGCTTTGTGTGTGTTTCCGCACAGAATATATATGCACTTGTGTACACAGCAGTAAATTCAAAACCTGTTATTTACCTCTCAGGAGAGAGGTCTTGCATCTATTGTGGGTATTTCTTGGAACACTAGTTGAATGCGTGGTGGTATTTAAGAAAAGACATACAAATCTTAGGGATTGATAGGAAGGGAATGGAGGAAAAAAACCAACCTTATTTCTAAAGCGTACTTCTGCATCTTGAATTCTATGTGCAGATCTGATGACCCTGTCTCTCAAAGGTCGCAGTAAATCTGATAAAATTGAGAAGATGGACAAGGTTAAAGGCATGGAGCAACCTGTAAGGGAGGAGAAAGAGAATAAATTAGAATTGCTGCATGAAAAGATATGATAATAGCATCATAGTAGCACATAAAAATATGGATAGCAGGGAATGCAAATTACCTACATTTGGTGACATGGGAACTAAGGAGTGTTCAACAAAAAAAAAGAGAATATTTAAAAAGAACAAAAGGAAGAACTTTTCCATAGAAAGCACAACAAAATTGCAGAGCACATTATCACCCTGTACTAATTATGAAGGACTGTTGGCCACTAAAAAAAGTGGATTGGAAGCCAGCTCTGTTTCAGGTTAATTCTGTTAAGCTGCTGGAACCCCTGTTGCTGTGCTGTTAGGAGGGTCACACAATTCACACTTTCCTTCACGGAGCCCTTCTGTAAGCTTCAGCTGGTGTTCTTCTATTTATAAAAGAAGACAAAAAGAGGAGGGTAATAACGTGCTATAGATGGCTCTTTCATCCCCTACAGCAGTCATGTCTGTCATCACGGGGTGTGGCTCTGCTGTGGTGCATGGCTTTCAATCTTTAATTATCATTAAGACCTTGAGAGTGAATATTGTTTTATTTTTCTAATTTAAAACGTAATGTAAAAGCAGTGCCATTTTTGAAACCACTGTCCAGTACACTGTTTTTGCTGTAGAGTTTCATGCTAGTAGAGCAGAAGGTTTCCTATGATGTGAATTGACTTTATACCTCTTTTCAGAAGCAGAGTTTTCAAAGCAATGGCAGGATACTTAATGAACAGAAAAACAGCTGTCAACCCTGCAAAAAATATTTAATGAAGAGTCTGTATTTTCTGCCTAGTGATACCAGCAAAGCAGTGTACATGAGGCATATTTACTGTGAATGGCATACTGGGTCTGCTTCCTTGTTCTTATGTTATAGCCTGGTATTTTAAACATAATATCTAAAATTAGGTATTGGTGGGTGTTGCTGCTGTTTCAAGAAAGCATCTCAGTATAGCTCTTTTTCTTGTTTTAACCAAAATTGAATGGAATTAATTGAATTTCAGTATTTCCTTTAGGTTTAAGAAAAATTTTGAAGGTTGAACAGAGGATGAATTTTATTATGCAGCTAAGTGTTACTGTAAATGTTTTTCTGAATCATTGCATAAATTTGTAGAACCTGTATTTTCATTCAGGGTTTTCTGTAATAAGAAGACAATACTTTACATTCAAGTATCTAACATTGTCTGGAGTGGTCCGAATTATTAAACCATAAGGAGCTGGGTACATTCATTAGGCCTTTTTTTTCTTTTGCTGTTCTGTTTAAGTCTGTGACTTGTCTTTTTTGATGAAGTCAAGTTTTGAACTGTTACCAAATATTTTGATTACAGGAAACAGAGGGAGGAAGACTGGCAGCAAGGGTAGGGAAGGATGGGTTTTATTGTTTTCATTTCTTTAAAAGGAAAAAAAATCAGACCATCATTTGCCTTTGTAGGAAATAGAAGCTGAAAGAACGTTTGAAGTGTGTTGACTCCTTCCTAATTCAAGCACCGTAATTTTCATATTGATTTCAGATGTAGTGTTCTCAAGTTGTGAAGTAGGGGGCTGCTACTGACCGCAAGAAGGTGAAGCATCCGTAACAGTTTATTTAGGCATTCTCATAAGAAATTAAATGATAATAGAAGTTATAGTTTACTGAAGAGTATAACGTCTAGTGTACTTTTAAAATTTTTCTTAAACCATAGGTCTTTCCCAAGGTAAACTGCAAAACCTCTTGTCCTGTTGGCTGCTGACTGCATGAGACAGGCTACCTGATATTTCTTCTTTATAAAAAAGGGAGTAGCAAGGCTCTTTGGAGTTAGTTTAGTTTCTTTGTCTGTAATTGTTTACAGTGCCACTGTTTTTCCTGGATATTCATAGCTGGATTGTGGCTGAGTGTTCAGCCCACAAACAGCCAGTGAATTACTGAAAGCCACAGAAGAGCATTGTCTAAGTCAGTTGACTTTAGAATGTGCGTGTACACACACACGCACAAATATAAACCTGTCTTAAATGAAGTCCTGGTTTTATTTCAGTCCAATGTTTCCTTTTGCAGCTCTGTCTACTAGGCCTGCTGTAAGACAAATTAGATCTGAATTTCCATTCTGTTTCTCAGAGGTTCTGAAAAGGAGAGGGTGTTATGACAGCCCAGCAAAGATAATGTAAGCAGAAGAGCGTTTTGTCGGGGTGAGTACTTTTGTGCAAGATATAATTGGTAGATCAAACAGAGCAAAAATCAGCACTGAAGATTCTGAGGTGCTCCCCTTCAAAGGCAGGAACTCTTGATGCTGTGGTAAAGCTCTATTTCCATTATTTGCTTTTTTTATCCAATAGTGTGCGTGACCCCAGTGATTTTAACTGGTGTTTTTTAGAGGCACTGAAATGAAAACTCTGACTGTGACTATGTTCTTTGGTTCAGAAAAACAACTTTGATTCTTTTTAATCTCCTCAAAGTTCGTTCTTAGAAGTACACTTCAAGTAGTTAGTGTTTTTCAGTAATGCATTGGGGTAAAATATGATGTGACATGCATAGATCTCCATATGCTTTACTGAACTAAAACAAATATTCCGAATAGAAAATTCAGCACAGTCACAATCCAAGTGAAATATAAGATAAAACTTTCTTTAAAACCAGTAGCAGCTCTGTATAAGCGCATGGTGGTATAATAAATCATTCATTGTGTTAAAAGGCTTATCTGTATGCCCTGAAATTGCGTTTCCATTTAAAGTGTCTTATGAGGGTGAGAGAAATGAATCATAAGGACTTTGACGCTAACAATAAGCAGTACATGGTAAGTTCTTGCATCTCAGCCGTAAGAAGTACCCTTCATTTCCAGTTTTAAATGGTAAATCCTATGTCTGACATGCATAAAGAGAGATTTGTACTGGGGGAATAACATCTCCTTCAATCTTGTCTGAATAATGGGGTGAAAACCTTGTTGAAAAGTTCTGTACAGAACTTTGTACTGAATCATTAAATACTTTTAAGTAATTTTTAGCCTGTGAATTCCAGAGCAAGGTTAACAGCAAACTAGATCCAATTCACTACTGAATCATTCTTTTTCTGGGATACCATTTTCTCACCAAATTATCTAGGCTTTTGAGGGTGTAGCCCGTGTCTCCATTGAATCTTGAATTCCATCATATTTTGCAAGATTTGTTGGAGAAATTGTTGGATTTGATGGAGAAAACCAGTGTAGAGTAACGGTTGCATTGACTCCACATCAGGAATATGTGAGACTTAATCAGAATGCCAGACCTTCTGCTTTTTGTTGCATTTGAGAGGTACATGCTCCTTATGAGCTCGCCCGCACTGCACAGTGCGCTGTGACATAGGCAAATCCAAGTGACTTCAGAATGATCCCGGTCACATACCAGAAGCGGATACATAGCATAGACAAAAGGTAAAGACCCTTTCCACGTTTATATTTGCTCTGCTTATCCTGGGCTGCATCCAAAGAAAAGTGACTAGCAGGTCAAATGAGGGGATTCTCTCCCTCTACTCTGCTCTTTTGAGGCCTCATGTTGAGTCCAGCGTTCAGTTCTGGAGTCCTAAGCATGGGAAGGACGTGGATCTATTAGAGCGAGTCCAAAGGAGGCCATGAAGATGTTCCTGAGGGCTAGAGCACCTCTGCTATGAGGACAGGCTGAGAGGTGGGGTTGTTCGGCCTGGAGAAGAGAAGGCTCCAGGGAGACCCTACAGCAGCCTTCCAGTACTTAAAGACCACCTGTAGGGAGTCTGGGGAGGGGCTTTTTATCAGGGAGTGCAGGGATAGGATGAGGGGTAACAGCGTTGAGCTGAAAGAAAGGAGAATTAGATGTGAGATATCAAGAAAAAATTTTTTCCTGTGAAGGTGGTGAGGCACTGGCACACGTTCCTCAGAGAAGTCACAGATGCCCCATCCCTGTAGGTGTTCAAGGCCAGGCTGGATGAGGCTTTGAGCAACCTGATCCAGTGTACTATAAACAGTGTGTAATATTCTCATCTCAAATCTAGAATGGGGAAGAGCAATTATGTATGGGTGACATGCATTCAGGCTGGAGAAGCCAGTAACTTTTAGAGACTCCGAACGAGAGCAGGTGAGTGAGCAGCACAGTGGTGGGTGAAACTCTGTTCCAAGGGATGAGAAGTTGTGCTTGTGGAAACATAATAAAGTTCAGAGCCATATGATGATTTATGAGGAAAAAAAGGCACAGGTCTCCTTGGAAAGAGGTCAATGTAAGCACATTAGGAATGTCATATTCTTCCTCTTCCCTTTCTGGTGACCATGTTTTGTGAAGGTAGATGCGACGCAGGCTTATGTATTCAGAAAAAGCTGATTAAAGATGTGGAAAAGAGCAGAATGTTTGAGTTGTTATTAAAAAAAAGAGGTTTCATAATCAAGGGAAAGGAAAATGGCAACAGAAAGAGAAAGCAAGTGAGATTTTGTCATTTTCACTCCATAGGAGGTAGAGGCAAGGCTTAAAAACAGCAATAATTTTCTGAATTTATAAAGTAAACATACTGAATGCTTAGCATCTTTGTAGGATTTAGTTAAAGAATTAGGCTCTATACAGATAATTAGACACAGCTATATTTTATAGGATTAAGAAATTATAAAGAATTTAAGTCCTTGCGCTTCAGCACAAAAGCCAATGAATATGACATTATTCTGAAGAATATTCTCTTATGGGACCTTAGTTCTCTATATGTCTACAAAAGATTTTGCAAGCTTTAGTGAGACGCATGTGGCAGATACGGGGAAGACAGTGGCCTAGGCAAACATAGCTAGATAATAGGATAGATTCAGTATTTATTGCCGTTGCCTTTAGTGAAGGTATTGCTTACACAAGGAACGCAAAGCTGAGCTCTGAGAGAGAGGATAGCAAAAGTCCACAAAGCATTCCCTAAAGTTTTTCTTCAAAAGAAACTTTATCCCTAACTGGTCTGTCAGTAGAACTGTGACAGATGACTGCAAAACGTCTTGTATCATATTTTGTAACAGAATCATTGATTTATAGGGATTCCTATTTCTGATCATTTGATGTTTATAGCATCTGTGCTCTTCTGCTTTCAGTAGCCAAAAATAATATTATGTGTGATTCTGCTGTGCAGGGCCTGAAATGTCATGGTGAGCATGTATTTTCCTTCATGCTATTCTAACCACTCAAAACAGAATGCCATTATGCACCTCACGCAAGTACTCCAGGAAGATGCAAAGAAAATAAATAAGCAGAAATGACTACACAAAGGGAAGTAGATGTTGCTGTCGTTTCTTTTGTCTGTATGAATTACCCACGTGACTCCTTTGCACAGAGATCAGAAATAAAGTTTCCCAGCTTAATCCAATTGACTCTGTAGGTAACAAAACTTTAGTCTGTCCTGTTTTGTGTAAGTGGCTTAAAGCGCTGTGCTTATTGTGGTACTAACTGCACTCCACACAAACATCGGCATTCATGAAGTAGCTTGTTGTTTATAGATAGGATTTCTGAGCGACAGAGTATAGGAATTGTTTGACAGATTCAGTCACCATTTCAGCTGGCAAGTACCCAGGATGTAGAAAGGAGACAGGCAATGCTTTATGCTAGAGGTTTTGTATAACTTGCCCTTGAGATCTCCAACTCTTCATAGGGAAGAACTGAAGCAAGAGGTTGCCAGCTGATGCTCACCCCAAATTGAGTTCACAGAGGCCAATCAGTTGCCAATTTTTTTTAGCTTGGAGACACTTGAGAAAAGTGCCTGTCTTGAGGACTGAAGCAGCACATGGTCTCTGTGAAGTGTCAGGTTGTGGGAACTGGTTATTTAAGAGCAGCCAAGACCCTCAGGATCTCCTGGCTGCTCAGGTCAAGTGTAGGTCAGTAACCAAAGGGCTCAACCTGAGCCCTGCCTGAGTCTTGAAGTGGCGAGCCAGGAATAAGGAAGTTTTGGTCCTTGTCCTTTCACCACCAAAGTTTTCTGGCCTGGTGAGCTCACCTCGCAGCCTGGCAAGGGTTGTCAGAGCTTGTGATGGCCTCATGCTGACACACTGAGAGCCCCTGCATCCTGTCCCAGAGAAACAGTCAACTTGAACGTCAGCCACCAAGGAATATAAAGGGTTCTGTGGTAAGTGTACCTATTCAAGGATTTACGGCAGACTTTATTCTGCAGTTTAGACGTGTTAAAAAAGTGGCCCACAAGGATTTTACCTCTTGCTTCATCAACAGATGCTAGATGCATATGTTAGCTAGAAAAAACACTGTACATGCAATTGAGAGTCAGTGTTGCCCCAAACAGACCTACGAGAAAGCTTGTAGGTGAGTGCAGGAGAGGTGTTTAGCAATACTGATTTTCTCTGGAAAGATGGAAAGTACTATGTGGGTAGATCTATATTGCTGCAAATTGCCATTATATTTACATGAACTCTTTTTCCTTGAGGGCTTCAGATAGAACATGGGCTGCTGAACCACTGTTACTTATCTTTTGTTGTAGTGCCCAGTGGTGATCCATGTGAGTGGACTGTTGGGATTGACAGCTACCTAAGAGATTTCCACTATAGCATGACCCTAATCAGCTCAGTACCAAAACTGATGCAATATCCTTCAGCTGAGTCGTCCTGGGTTTCAGTTTCAGAATCAAACTAAAATTATATGTTTTTTTTTCTTTTTGTGAGTATTTAGGTTGTAAAATAAAAAAAAATATAAAGAAAAGAAAAAGTGTTACCTGGATTGAAATTTTAAGGTTACATTTTAAAATAAGAGTTGTTTAATTTTTATTTAAAGAAAGGCTAGAGGTGTTCTTCATATGAAACTTCTTATGATTGATCTTTTGCTTTGTAGAGCTTCCAGCAAGGGTCAGAGAGCAATAAACTTGTCACTTAAATACTTACTCTTTTTTGATCATATTTGCTTTCCACTTCATAAGTACATTGTGAGGCACAAAGACACCATAGCTGCTTGCATATGGGAGTCTGTGTGCACCCCAGGTACCTGTTTTCACTAGAGGTCTGTGCTGGCTCCTGGGGCTTGTTGCAGTCTAGCTGCTTGTACTCAGAGCATCTCATCCCAAATGTTAATAAGGGTATGATCACACACTGTGAAAGTTGTCTTCCAATTAACACAAAACAGAGACAAGGCTAAGTCTGAGACCACTGGGAGAAAGCACTGCCTTTCTTTTCATTTTGCATTTCTATATGTTCTAAAATGAGTCTATAAATTGAATGTAACCTATACAAATAGGTGATCAGTCTTCCATGTACCTGAAGTATTATTCTAACATTACATTAGATAATCTTCTTTGTTCAGAGTGCATCTTATCAGGGAAAAGAATAGAATCACAGGATGATTTGAGTTGGAAATGACCTTTAAAGATAATTAAGTTTCATCCATCCTGGCCTTGAACACCTCCAGGGATGGGGCACCACAACTTCTCTGGGCAACTTGTGCCAGTGCCTCACCACCCTCACAGGAAAAAATTCCTTTAAGCATTGGAAGCCTGCTGTGAGATCTCCCTGGGCCTTCTCTTCTCCAGGATGAACAAGCCCAACTCTATTAGCCTGTCCTCCTGTGAGAGGTAAAATGATGGATATCATGCAAGTTGAATGTGATTTTTTGGTATGAGTGACCTGATTAGTCAGTTTGAAATCTTCAGCCTTGTTGAACATAAGATGTATTTGTTTTGAAAGCCTAATTCAGCTGCTACAAACTTCCTACTCTGTTGCTAACCCCATCATGAAGAAATGACCAACAGAAGTTGAAAAATGTTTTGTCCAAAGTATGATCTAGTTGCCACTCTCAAGAGGGACCTAATGAAGACTTTTTAGGACTCTGCATACCCCTTTATCTAATTTGTACAATCTTTCTGTTTTGCAGTCTTTCTGACAGTTTAGTTGATATACTTGGTCATTGCTGGCAAACACCTTTTCATCCCATTTTGATGATCAAAGTTTAACTCCTAAGAGCTGCCTGAAAATTTGTGGTCAATGCAGTTATCATTAATTGGGGAAAAAAATCATTAAAAGTCCGAGGTGGTTGGGAAAATCTTAAACAAGAAAAGAAAATGTTGCATTTCATTACATTGCACACAAAGGTCTCTTGAACTGGAAGGGACTTTGAGTGGAAAGGAGGAAAAATGATCTTCCTGAGTCGTCCAGGTTCCCTGTCATGAAGTAGATTTAAATGCATTTGATGAACACTCTCCTTCCTGGTAGGAGCTGGTCATGCAGTTGTCTTGTAATGCCTTGCCGTGCTTTGTAGTAGCCATCGGGCCAAAGAACAAGGAAAGCAACGTGTCCTTACAGTAGGTGTTGCCTTTGGTCTCCAGAGCGCCTGTGCTGTGTTTGGTGTGCAGCAACCTCTCCACACCAGGAGAAGGCTGTGAGGAAAGCGCATGCATGTATGCCTCTGTTACTCCTAGATGTAAAGTGTTAAGAAGACAAGGAGGAGCTAAATTTCCTCCAAACTTTATACTTGCTTCAGGCTGGGTCTTTATTAACATCCTCCATTGGTCCTGTGGCCAAGGATAACGTAAAATGCCTTGTGTGGTACGGCTAAGGGACCTTGTTATCAATGGGAAAAATTGCTTTTCTCTTGTAGAATTGAAAAACAGTTGGCAGTTTAAATATTTATAAAAAATAAGATTGATCTTCTTGGAATTGTAAAGAGTAATAAATGTGCAAGGTCACTATCTGCCAGACAGATATTCTTACCATGTAAAGATGGAGAGAATCTCTGAGAAAAAGTCCCCCTGAGAAATCAACTGATGGGATTTATCCAGGGGATAGTTTTTCTGGTTGCACGAAATAGTTTCAGCCTGGTGAGGGAATAAATACTATTTGATTTCAAAGAAGTTGCTTATTCAGGTTAATCAGGTCTAAAGTACAACTGGTTCATAGTACTGTATGTATAATAAATACGGTAGGAAATACTCAAGATCTCTCTGTAACTCACTTTAGGGCATGAGAGGGGAGTAAGTATATGCTTTATGAAATGTGTTTTAGCACAACTGTGGAATTGCGTTGCTGAAGAACCTGTCTGTCTGTTAAAATTTTAGGAACTTTGTAAGCCAAGTTACTAGACAGACCTAGCCAAAAATTTAATTGTCGTGGTCCTAGCTTTAAAGCATAATTTGAGAGAAGATAAGTGAGCTGTGACAAAGCTTGAAAGAGACAACAGTAATAGGAAGTCATTTAGATAGGCTGCTAATGTGCAAGCCTATATTGGTTATTCTGATCTGTGACAAGAGTCTGCAACAGCAGTTCTGGCATTTCCCGGGTGCATTAACCAATGTAAACCCTTAACATACCTGGTAAGAGAATAGAGAAACTCTATTAGTGTAAACTAAACTACACTATTAGTGTAACTAATGGAGTTTACACTAAAGTGTAACTCTTTTCCTGAAGATGATGGAGCTCTGTAATGATGAACGATTTACTTCATGGGGAAAATGCATCCGCTGTGCTATTAATTGCATATAAAAACCGTGTTGTGATGTGTAAATAGTTTTATTTTGAAGCTTGCTGCAGAATTGGCTTAGTTACTGTGCATGGTTTCTTTTCAAGATCATTGACTGTATTCAAAAATACGGAGCAGCTGGAAGTCCACTTTAAAAATAGATACTCTCCCTTTGTTTTTTCTCTTCTTTTTAACGGATTTTTTTTTTTTTTTTGTGATAGTATGAAAGTAGCAATGGAAAGATTCATAAACCACTTGTGTTTGTAAAGGCCCTTGAAGCAAGGATTTGTGACTGTTTAGGAAAAAATCAGTTTATAAAGACAAAACTCTGAGGCAGGAAGCTGAAGTTTTAGTGGGGACTTAAGTCAGTTAAACGGTTCTTCACAAAGCTGACTACAATATAACATCATGAAAGATGATAAAAGTGAAGTCGTTCACCACTCATTTGAAAGAAGGAGAGGAAAGAGATTACATGTGGGAAGAGTCTCGATGGTCCAGGCAAAAAAAGAGAGAAAGAAAAGGGGACGCACAAGCCTTAAGTCTGAAGGCATCACATAAATCTGGAAGAGTCATCCAGATGAGGCCAATATGTTGAGGAATCTGGAAATGGGTTGTTAGCATTTTTACGCTCTTCCTTCTGTTAGCAACTGCTTCAAAAGCTGTAGTGCATGTTTTGACTGTGAAAGATCCTTGAATGAAAAATTATAGCCTAGTCCAACGCTCATGAAACTGGATCTTTGGAAAACGGTTATTTTAAGTAAATTGGGAAGCTTGGGGAGTTAATAGTAACCATTGAGTCTGCAGCAGCAGACTACAATGTCTGAGCCCTCAGAACCTGCACTGTCGTGATGTCTCGAGAGACCTAATCTCAGAAAGGCAAAGCCTCAGTTCTGGAGAGATCTGGGTAACTTTAAAAGCCCACAATGCCAATTGTGCAGGTTATTAGAAATCAGACAAGTGACATTCTAGAGAGGAAAGTGCCTGGGTATGGATTCCCCCCGTGCCTACCATATCACTTGAGCATTGACTATAGTATATGTTCTAAGAAGATCTGCATGACTCAATAATGAATGCATGCCTGGAGATGTAGGAAAATCCTTTAGTGAAGAAGCTGGTGACTTATGAATAAACAAACAGAAATCCTCATTTGTAGTGATACTAATGATTAGAAATTCACTTTTCTAATAAGTCATTTATTCTTTTGTCATGGGTAAAAAGATATTTGATATTTGAAAACGGAACCTTCCTCTGGCCTACTCATTCTGCCTCTGTGTTTGAGGTGTATCCTTTTGTTTTCTTAAACCAATCCCTCTGCGTGCCCCACTTAGGGAGTTGGAATTTGATGCTGGCTTATTTGATATATGGTCTGTCTTGTCAGTTTAAGCATTTTCCATCTGTGTTTTAATTCTCCACACAAGCAATGGTTACTGGTGTTGCAATCCTTTGTAGAGGCACGTTGGAGAAGATGCAGTATTGGAATTCCATATTGACCATTACTTGTCCTGTCATAGGTGATAATGTCATAGTAACTGCTTATTCCTTATGATTGGTTTCTCTGACCGCAGCACAGTAGTAGCTCCCTTAGTATCTACATAGGATACATTCAAGTCCTGCAGTAGAACAGGGACAAAATTAGTTTGATTTTAGTTTATCACTAAGTTACCTGGAGGTTTTATATAATGAGATTTTATGAACACAAACATAACAGCCACTTAAGCTTTATTAGTAATATAGCCTAAGTAGCCCCTAATTGAAAGAGTAGTAACATATTTATGTATAGATAATGTCATGGGGCTCACGTTATCCTGCGTTCTTCTCTATGACAGTTTTCTGATAAGCAGGTCCTGAAATTGCAGGAAGTCGGGGGAATTATATGACAGCCAGAAGCAGAGCTTTTATGTGAAACGATATATTTTAGTAGAAGATAAGGCATTTTAAAAGCAGACGCTTTGCATGTGGTTCTTTCTGGATTAATCGTCAGTTTAGGCTTGCTTACTAATGAGATATATATATATTTGATCTAGTCTCCATTGTGCAGTCCAAATCTTTTTTTATAATCTAATTTAATGATTAGCTTCAAATATGTGACTTGATGTTTTATTTGCCTCATTATTAAATAAAATATGTAAGCATTGCAATTAATTACAGGCCTTTGAAAATATGGCGCGTTAGAATAATTTAGTAGTGGTATCAATTGTGTTGCTATTAATAAAACGTTTTAATTGTTGGCACAGTATTTTAACCTTAAAAACCAGCTTACAGGAAGTCCTCTTTGTAACTGTAATGAAAGTGAGGAAGGAAGAAACAAAGAGGAGAGAAAGCTGGACGTGAAGGTCAGATGGACCAGTTGCTGATGGACACCTGTTAAGGCAGAATAGGAGAATAGCAGAATGCAACATTAATACAAATTTGGTTTTGTTCAGTGAAGTACTATAAAGCTGATTATTTTTCCATATGGATTTAATTTCCCACTTCTGGATCACTTTAGGAAGTAATTTTAAAGCTCATATAAAAAAAAGGTAAATTTTGCTCTGAATAGCTCACTTGAAAATTGATTTACATTAGGAGATTCCTTCACAGGTATGATTCCAAACCTGTAAAAACTAATAGTTCTGTGAGTTCCTAGAATGCTGCCACTAGCTGAACAAGAGTGAAGTTAAACTCTAGTATGAATTAAAAAAAAAAATGGAGCCACTGCAGCATTCTAATCCCAAGAGTGATCCCATGGCGTTTCTGTGGGACGGTAGCCCTGTGACAGCACCCAGTCTTGCTGGTTTCTTGAAGGGGGCGTGAGGAGGATTCCCTGTCATACTGCCTCTTGCTGTTTCAGTATTTCGGTGTGGGCCACTTTCTGCCCTGTTTTGCTCTTTGCAAGGTCTCTTGTGTATGTCAGCCAGTGCTCTTGCTTATCAAACTTGGCTCCCCACTTCCTTGCTTAATTGTTGGCTCTCATTTCCCTTCCCTATTGCTCTTAGGTTTGTTGTGGCTCTGGAGCGAGTCCAGAGAAGGGCAACAAAGCTGGTGAAGGGGCTGGAGAACAGGCCTGATGAGGAGCGGCTGAGAGAGCTGGGGGTGTTTAGCCTGGAGAAGAGGAGGCTGAGGGGAGACCTCATTGCTCTCTACAACTACCTGAAAGGTGGTTGTAGAGAGGAGGGAGCTGGCCTCTTCTCCCAAGTGACAGGGGACAGGACGAGAGGGAATGGCCTCAAGCTCCGCCAGGGGAGATTTAGGCTTGAGATTAGGAAGAAATTCTTCACGGAGAGGGTGGTTAGGCATTGGAACGGTCTGCCAAGGGAGGTGGTTGAGTTGCTGTCCCTGGAGGTGTTTAAGGTTAGGGTAGACGAGGTGCTTAGGAGCATGATTTAGGGATTGGTGGGAATGGTTGGACTCGATGATCCAGTGGGTCTCTTCCAACCTGGTCATTCTGTGATTCTGTGAAAGCTCACTGGTTTGGCTAGCCTGGTGGCAAAGGTGCTTTTATGCCTCTGATTAGGTCGATCCTGTGTATTCCCAGATGTCCTTGGTCTTGAAAGAGCATTGCATGGTTGTAAAAGCCCTTTGCTGACACCAGCTGTGCAACCAGGTATTAAACCCACAGGCTCTGTCTACTCTGCAAGCCGTTTGTCTTCAGCAGCAAGACCGAGGAGCAACCAGTGGTGTCCTGCTCTTGGATGTTGTTCTCTGAGCCATGTCATCATGCTTGATGTGCTCCAGGTCTCCCTGGTGTTATCACGGGTGGTCACGTGGAAGAGTGGCAAGGACACACCTGCATGTGCCCTTTGTGTACTGGGGAGGTGTGGGCAGTAGAGGGATGGAGGACAGGGAGACCTTCAGAAACTTTCTATTGCTGTTTGAAAGGAATGTGAAAAGAAGATATATCCAACGAAAAGACTTGACCACCTCTGAGTAACTTTTGCTTTGACTTTTGGTGTGACCTTTCTTTGAATTTTCCTCCTTCACAGTAAATGTAGCTGGAAAGGCACTCGCTTCTGTCAAACCATTCCAGGATACCTTGTTAGTTTTCATATTGGTGTCTTCCCTAGAGTGACTTCCATGCGTAGAGAAGCCTTAGGTGCAAGGTGTAATTAGGTCCATTTTTAAACAATTTTGCATAACATGAAAACAGAAATGTTCTGGCATCTGTGCTGGTATGAGGTAAGCCTGGTTATCCACAGTATGGTGTCGGTTTATCCACAGAGATGGAAGTTGAAATGATATTAAAAACAAACAAACAAAAAAAAAAGTGTGCAGTCCAAAATGGGAGCAACTTTCAAGAGGTCAGGTCTTATTAAGTATCAAAAGAAGTGGCCTGGTTTTCAAACACCCTCTAGGTAAGAGGTGCATAGATGTTGAGACTTTCTGAAAATCTGTCCTAAGGTTCACAGTGGGAGCTATCAGAGGTGTTAAACACTTTTGAACAACTGGTTCATTTGATGTATTCAGATGAGAACTCTGGCAAATTTGTGGGTTTTGATGTTTTTCCCTGATTTGACTCATGCAGAGCTGAAGGGGAGGGAAAAACTCAGAGTAATACTCCAATAATTTAAAGCAGCTTTATTAAGTGTTTAAAATGTATGTGGTGTCTGAAGTTATGTTAGGCAACTGCCAAAAAGAACACTGGAGAATGCAGATGTGTGGTATTTTAATGCTACCCTTTTTTGTAGCATTGGATGGTTATGGGGATTTGAGATCTGTAAGAAAAGTGGTTTTCATTTAAGGAATAATGCTGCAGGGAGAGGACAGGATTTTTTTTCTTAGTATTGAGTAAAAATAATTTATGTGTTCATTATGTGTTTTATGGCTGAGGAAAGAAAAAAGTGTTCCTTTTAAAGATGGTTTTAGAAAACGCAATATCAGTTTTGGGCTGTTCCTGGGTTTGCAATATCTGCACAATCCTTGAACGTAGTTGTAAGTATATGATACCTCAACCCCCAAAACTTGCCAATAAATACATGCCATAAGTATGTACTGAGTCACAGCTAGATTCATACGAGTCTTTCAATAGCTGGCATAAATAAAAATGAATAGTTTTGGGTAAATTGGCTCTTTCACCATGGGCATGCTTCCCTGGCTACAAGTATTGATTTCTGGTGTCTCATCTGCCTTAAGAATATCACTGTCCACTTTGCTGGCAGAAGCAACAACTATTGTGATGGGGAAATCCTAGACAGGATGATGAGAGTTAATTCTAGGGCTGTCCATTTCTTGACCTGATCATGGGAATACAGAACTTGCTGTCCATGAATAAGACAATGATAACTTTTGTGAATTTAGCTTCAGTCTCAGAAGATACAGCTTCTTATGGTACAGTCGCCCTGTTGCTGCATAGGCCCTAGAGGCTCCGTTCTAAGTCTCCTGCTTAAAATTTAGGTCAGAGAGTTTGAAATGCTGGAGGCCAGTTACAAGTGGGGTTCCCCAGGGCTCAGTCCTGGGTCCAGCCCTGTTTAATGTCTTTATCAATGACCTGGATGAAGGCATCGAGTGCTCCCTTAGCAAGTTTGCGGTCAACACTAAGCTGGGTGGAAGTGTGGATCTGCTGGAGGGTTGGGAGGCTCCAAAGGGATCTGAATAGGCTGGACCACTGGGCAGAGTCCAATGGGATGAGGTTTAACACGGCCAAATGCCGGGTCCTGCACTTGGGGCACAACAACCCTGTGCAGCTACAGACTAGGAGAAGCCTGTCTAGAAAGCTGCCAGGAGGAGAAGGACCTGGGGGTGTTGGTTGCCAGCGACTGAACATGAGCCAGCAGTGGCCCAGGTGGCCAAGAAGGCCAATGGCATCTCAGCTTGGATCAGAAACGGCGTGACCAGCAGGTCCAGGGAGGTTATTCTCCCTCTGTACTCGGCACTGGTGAGACCGCACCTCGAATCCTGTGTTCAGTTCTGGGCCCCTCACCACAAGAAGGATGTTGAGGCTCTGGAGCGAGTCCAGAGAAGAGCAACGAAGCTGGTGAAGGGGCTGGAGAACAGGCCTTATGAGGAGCGGCTGAGAGAGCTGGGAGTGTTTAGCCTGGAGAAGAGGAGGCTGAGGGGAGACCTCATTGCTCTCTACAACTACCTGAAAGGAGGTTGTAGAGAGGAGGACGCTGGCCTCTTCTCCCAAGTGACAGGGGGCAGGACAAGAGGGAATGGCCTCAAGCTCCGCCAGCGAAGGTTGAGGCTGGACATTAGGAAAAAAATTTTCATGGAAAGGGTCATTGGGCACTGCCCAGGGAGGTGGTTGATTCACCTTCCCTGGAGGTGTTTAAGGCACGGGTGGATGAGGTGCTGAGGGCCATGGTTTAGTGTTTAATAGCAATGGTTGGACTCGATGATTCGGTGGGTCTTCTCCAACCTAGTAGTTCTGTGATTCTATGTGATTCTGTAATTAGGCAGACAAGCAGGGCTAATGTGTGCCTTGGTTGTCAATACTGCTCAGAATCCAGATTTGTTTCTTGGTACGAAAAAAATGGGAGGGTTTATCAGCTTCTCTGGAGTTTCTCTGTTCAACAGCTTTTTGTAAATGACAGAAGAATGTTTTCCTTCTGTGCGTATCAGACTGAGCCTGAGCCACGCTGGCATTAAAATAATACTCAGCATGTATGTGTAAAATAGTCCCAAAGGAGGTGGTGAAGTCAAGTATCCCTGCAGAATGCTAATGAGAGTGTGAAAAATACTTCTGTATTGTTATGATTTGAAATGAGGGGCAGGTGAAAGAAGCTGAGGCTGAGAAAGGGCAGTTTATTCTGTGCTGAAGGGTAAAAGAAAACATAATTATGGAAGAACTTGTGAAGAATGGAAATCAAATATGCAGTATTCCAAAAAGCAGTTGTTTGTTCCCTGAATAATTGAGATAGCTTGCAGTTAATTCTGCCTCAGAGCTACTGCTTAAGGCGGGTAAGGGGAAAAAAATGTCAAGGCTGCTTTAGTTCTTCCTAGTGCCTTAAAATAATATCGATACCTTTGTGCTTAAGGTGTAGCTCTGTAAAACTGTACTCTATTTGAAATTACCAGAAGTGCTTATTCATTATTTTGAACATCATGCCGAGCTATGATTCTGGGGAAAACTACTACTAATAGAATTACATTTTGTGGAGAAAGCAGAAATACAGGTATTCTGCACAATTTCTGTGCTGTCATGTACTATTTAGCTGATTTTTTTTTTTTTTTTTTTTACTGTTGATTACTAAGAAAAACTAGGAAATTTTTAGATCTTTCACATACTTAACTCTTCATATTACTAAAGTGTTATCTGAAATGTTTTTAATACATACATTATGCAGTCTTTCTTGACTCGTCTTCCAAATCCACCCAACTGCAAAGCCAATAGCAAACCTTGACCATGAAGCAGATTATTAGCAATAAAGCTATTTTTGTTTTCTGAGACTTTTGCCTTCTTTGGGGGAGCTAGAGAGTGGTATCAGATCTGGGGTTTTTTTGGTGAAACAAGACTATCTCTTCACCGTCACTAGTGCTCAGAATTAATGCGCCACTATCAGCAGAGTATGCCTTGTACTGATTTCACAGTGATAGCTTTTCCATGCAAAACACAGTGTGTTCAATGAAGATTAACCCCAAAATCTTACTTGGAAAACAACTGGTGCATTTGTTGACCACTTGATGGCATCACTCAGTTATATGGAAACCTGCTTTGCCAGTGGAGCAGCTCTACTTGTGTGACAAAACTTGCCTGCTTTGCTTTAGTCTATTAGCGATTGAATGGAGATATTGATGTGCTCCCATAAAGTCAACGAAAGCCGTTGATAACCGTTTCCCTTCACTATATTACTTACCATTTTGAAATAAATTCTTTATCCACATAAACGTGAACAAAAGGGTGGCCCTGGTTACCTTTCTAAGGATTGCAGCGAGTGGTTTACAGTGTTGATACGGACACAAAGAGGCACTGAAATGTTTCTTTGGTTTGCTTTTCCAGGGCCTTTGCTTTAAACCTGCAATTGCTGTAGTCAATATGCATTCTAGGGAAAGGATTTAGGCAACTTTGTGTGGGCAAAGCGGTGCAGAGAAGGTGACATATCTGCTTTGAGAGCAACGGTTCACATGTTTTTGGAGGAAAAAACATAGGAAAATACATATAAAAAACATTGGTTATTTTTATTCCCCTTCTGTTTTTCTTTCTTCTTCAGCTTAGGCTGCTGAATGCTGGAAAAATATTAAAATGACATCCCAAGAATGGGGCAGGGTGGAGGTGAGCATTAACACATTGTCTGCAACGTTTTTGGTAAACATTTCAAAATCTCATGCTTTCCTTAGCTTTTGGGGTGTTTTTAGATACTGCTTTCTCAGAGGTATTCTGGTATGCTGATTACATACAGCATATGTACATTTAAGTACATTACATACATCTATGTACAGTTAAATATGTACACTAATATATGTATGTAATAGTTTCTGGAATCTTTTCCTGTAACTGAAATAATAACCATTCTCTTAGAAAACTTAAATGATGTTGCGTATCTCATTTCTGTGTAATGACGTGCTTTGAGGTTGCCTACTGAGAATTCTACCTAAGTTGGAGACTGAAGTGTCCAGCTGTAGGACTTTGCTCATAAAATTTATGCTAAGTTTTTCTAAAAGAAAAGGAAGTGTTTATCAACTGGCTTGCCAGTCTTGTTGCAGTTGATAAGATTCAGTTGCTAAGAAGAAATACCTAAAGTTCTCTTCTTGTGTGTTCTGAGGGAAAAAAAGGAGATAACGGAGGATGGATAAAGTATTCAGAAACAGGCTAAGTGATAATTATTCTGCTTTTGAATATATGATCTAGTATAATGGTTTTGGTTAGTAGTTATTAAGATACTGTGTAGCAAAAAAACCCAGAAAACTAACAACCAAAATCTATTGAGGGTATAAACCATGCTTAAATGCTAATGATCCTGGTACAGGTTGGCTTATACATCTCTTAGCTTTGGTGCCGTAAGCCTGTGATTTTAGGGACTGTGGCCCTGGGTTTTATTACTGTTGGTAATTGCTTGTAAAGGACCTTCCATTGTACGTATTTCAGAGACCAACGGCATGAGGTTTAATAAGGCCAAATGCTGGGTCCTGCACTTGGGGCACAACAACCCTAAGCAGAGGTACAAACTAGGAGAAACCTGGCTGGAAAGCTGCCTGGAGGAGAAGGACCTGGGGGTGCTGGTTGACAACCGACTGAACATGAGCCAGCAGTGGCCCAGGTGGCCAAAAAGGCCAATGGCATCCTGGCTTCTATCAGGAACAGCGTGACCAGCACGTCCAGGGAGGTTCTTCTCCCCCTGTACTCGGCACTGGTGAGACCGCACCTCGAATCCTGTGTTCAGTTCTGGGCCCCTCACCACAAGAAGGATGTTGTGGCTCTGGAGCGAGTCCAGAGAAGAGCAACGAAGCTGGTGAAGGGGCTGGAGAACAAATCTTACGAGGAGCGGCTGAGAGAGCTGGGGTTGTTCAGCCTGGAGAAGAGGAGGCTGAGGGGAGACCTTATTACTCTCTACAACTACCTGAAGGGAGGTTGTGGAGAGGAGGGAGCTGGGCTCTTCTCCCAAGTGACAGGGGACAGGACGAGAGGGAATGGCCTCAAGCTCCGCCAGGGGAGATTTAGGCTTGAGATTAGGAAGAAATTCTTCATGGAGAGGGTGGTTAGGCATTGGAACGGTCTGCCAAGGGAGGTGGTTGAGTCACCGTCCCTGGAGGTGTTTAAGGTTAGGGTAGATGAGGTGCTTAGGAGCATGATTTAGGGAATGGTGGGAATGGTTGGACTCGATGATCCAGTGGGTCTCTTCCAACCTGGTCATTCTGTGTGTGTATTTACGGAAAGGAAAATATCAGCATCTCATTCAGAGTTGCTCTGGCAATATGCGGCGTGTGTGTCAGAGTTTGAAGCTCTTCCTGAGCTTTTGAGCTGGCAGGAGAAGGTGCCCTTGGCTTCTTGGAACAGGAGACAGCCCTGCACTGATTTATTTTGAGTTCTTTCCAATGGGTGTTTCACAGCTTCCGGAAAAGGTTATATAGGGATATTGGTTTGATATGAGACTCCAGAAAACAAGGTTTTTGAGGAGGCAAACTTAAGGCTTGCTTTATCTTTGTGTTGGGTATGTGGTTCCTTTATTTAAAGTTTATATCATGTTTCTGTGAAGCCTAGGCAAGAATTATGTCTATCTGACAAACTTGCAGGTATGTTCTTTCCTCTTTGGTTCTCAGACTGATTATTTATCTATTTATTTTCATTTATTGCAGGAGAGTCTGCACTGTTTGCTAGTGGTTGTGTTTGTATTTTGAATGCCGGACTTTGTCACTCTGGGTGCTTTCTAAGGCCCTTCTCACAATGTGTCACTATACATGGGGAATACTGTCATGATTTCTTATTCCTGGTGAAAGACTTGACATCATATCTGGGGTTTGAATGGTAGCGAGCAGGGGAACGCAAGTGCCATCATGAACTGTCATGAGGCTATTGGACTTTCCCGTGGCTTCCAAAATAATTACATCAAGGACTGTGGGATCTGAGAAAGCCTGTATCCTGGTCCCACATACAGAAGAGCTGTTCAAATGAAGGGGAGGAAATATTTACTGTTCTCAAGTGTTCTGTCCAAAAACTGCACATGTATAAGTTGGAGTAGTTAGAGGTTTTGGTTGGTTTGATTTTTTTTTTTTTTTGCATCAAAATACAGTGGATTAACTGCAAATTTGCATTCTTGTTTTAAGATGCATTTTGTTTTGACTGAAGGTCTGTGTAAAGGAGTAAAAAATATTCATCTTCACTCCATATAAGGTGATATGTCAGTAAAAGTACTATATAACACACTTTTTGTTGTCTACATATGTTATTTTTTCTCCCTAATAAGATTTACTCTGTGACAAGTAACCATAGCTTTGTGTAGGGTTTTGATAATAAAAATAATAAATTCTTAGTTTTTGAAGTAACATATTGTAAGTACAGAACATAAAGGTAAGTAAATGACTACAGAAATGGAACAAAGAAAAATATACTTATTGCTGATTATTGAAAGTAGGACAAGTTCATAGCCTGACATTATGTGCCAATGATGCAAATTCCTTATGAATTACCTTTTTCAGTTAATGAAAGAAGCTGAAAAGTAAGCAAACGTAAAAATATAAAGTAAGGAAAAAAATATTCTTCAGGAAACCGGATTAAGTGAAGCATCACGTTAGATGAGTGCTTAGATGACTGGTTTTGTTGTTCTTAGTTCACCCATAGGAGTGAATCTATAGATCAGTATTTTCAGTGATGTTAATAAGCTCATTCTGTAATTTTGGCTGCCTGATGAACTGGTTTTGCACAAAAGCATTTCAATATTAAAGGTCTTTTGAATCATAGAATCACAGAATAACCCGGTTGGAAGAGACCCACCAGATCATCGAGTCTAACCATTGCTATCAAACACTAAACCATGTCCCTTAACACCTCGTCCACCCGAGCCTTAAACACCTCCAGGGAAGGTGAATCAACCA
Organism: Clamator glandarius; assembly: GCA_033459285.1. Classification (NCBI taxonomy): domain Eukaryota; kingdom Metazoa; phylum Chordata; class Aves; order Cuculiformes; family Cuculidae; genus Clamator; species Clamator glandarius. The sequence goes on along the minus strand of JAUNZM010000165.1, from coordinate 453,621 downwards.
CTGTCCTGGGCAGCCTGTTCCAGTGCCCAATGCCTTTCTGTGAAAAATTTTTTCCTAATGTTCAGCCTGAACCTTCACTGGCGGAGCTTGAGGCCATTCCCTCTTGTCCTGTCCCCTGTCACTTGGGAGAAGAGGCCAGCATCCTCCTCTCTACAACCTCCTTTCAGGTAGTTGTAGAGAGCAATGAGGTCTCCCCTCAGCCTCCTCTGCTCCAGGCTGAACACCCCCAGCTCTCTCAGCCGCTCCTCATAAGGCCTGTTCTCCAGCATCTTCACCAGCTTCGTTGCTCTTCTCTGGACTCGCTCCAGAGCCTCAACATCCTTCTTGTGGTGAGGGGCCCAGAACTGAACACAGTACTCGAGGTGCGGTCTCACCAGTGCCGAGTACAGAGGGAGAATAACCTCCCTGGACCTGCTGGTCACGCTGTTTCTGATACAGGCCAGGATGCCATTGGCCTTCTTGGCCACCTGGGCCACTGCTGGCTCATGTTCAGTCGGTTGTCAACCAACACCCTCAGGTCCTTCTCCTCCTGGCAGCTTTCCAGCCAGGTTTCTCCTAGTTTGTACCTCTGCTTAGGGTTGTTGTGCCCCAAGTGCAGGACCCGGCATTTGGCCGTGTTAAACCTCATGCCGTTGGTCTCAGCCCAGCAGTCCAGCCTGTTCAGATCCCTTTGCAGCCTCCCAGCCCTCCAGCAGATCCACACTTCCACCCAGCTTAGTGTCATCTGTAAACTTGCTAAGGGAGCACTTGATGCCTTCATCCAGGTCATTGATAAAGACATTGAATGGAGCTGGACCCAGCACTGAGCCCTGGGGAACCCCACTTGTCACTGGCCTCCAGCTGGATTTAATTCCATTTCCCACCACTCTCTGGGCCCGGCCAGCCAACCGGTTTTCCACCCAGGAGAGTGTGCGCCCGTCCAGGCCAGAGGTGACAGTTTCCGAAGCAGAATGCCATGAGAAACTGTGTCAAAGGCTTTACTGAGGTCCCGGAAGACACATCCACAGCCTTTCCCTCGTCCAGCAGCCGAGTCAGTTTGTCATAGAAGGTGATCAGGTTAGTTTGTCAAGACCTGCCTTTTGTGAACCCGTGTTGACTGGACCTGATCACCCGGTTCTCTTCCATGTGCTTCATGATCGCACTCAAGATCACCTGTTCCATGACTTTCCCTGGCACTGAGGTCAGACTGACAGGCCTGTAGTTCCCTGGATCCTCCCTGCGACCCTTCTTGTAGATGGGCACAACATCAGCCTCCAGTCCAGTGGAGCTTCCCCAGTCTCCCAGAACTGTTGGAAGATGATGGAAAGGGGTTTGGCCAGCACATCCACCAGCTCCTTCAATACCCTTGGGTGAATCCTATTCAGCCCCATAGACTTGTGGGTGTCTAGTCTGACTAGCAAGGCTCTGACCACCTCCTCTTGGACCATGGGAGCCTCATTTTGCTCCTCTAGCTCCGGGGTTTGTACACAGAGGGAACAACCTAAGGAGACCTAAAGAGAATTAAAATGTAGGTAGCTAATAGTCTTTTTTTTTCTGTGTAACTGAGTAAGCTGGAGCTTTGTGCCCCTCACTTCATAAAAGTTTCTCATAAACTACGATGGGAACATTTGGGTTATGCGTGAAAATGCTCACTGCTGTGGTCTGTGTTATTTTGGTTTTAGCTGAAGGAATTGTCATCATCTTCTTAACTTTGAAGTGTTGCTTGGTGGGCTACACTCTCTTTCCTTGTATCGTCGTCCTTTCTATCTCACTTCAGTGCTCCAGGCAGACTTCCAAAAAATACTTTTTCCATTTAAGAATGTGTTTCCTGAAGAACTTACACTTTGATTAAGGAAAGTGCTTGTCAGCTTTCTGAATTATACTTTTATCTCCTAACTCTTCACTATTCTAGTTTTTCACTCAAAACTTTTGTTACATCTGTCTGCTTATATATAAAAATCTGCTCATGAACAAAATTGATGATTAAATTTTGTACATGTGAATAATACAAGAGTTAGTTTCTTGTGTGTTTATTTGTATGTAGCACGTGATATTCTATATCTGCTTGCTAGGCCTGGTGAAAGGTTTGCTAACCAGGCACTTTCAGCAGAATAAATTACAGGCATCGATAATCTCATGGAATATTAGGATTTAGGTTCACAAAAGAGATCTCCTTTCCTCCACCCTGAATTTAAGATGTTCTTTGGAATTTGATATTTGTAATGATAAAATTATTTTTCCCTACTGGTTTTCAAACATAAACGACATGAAAAATTAGTTTTTGGCCAGATTGACTGAGACAATAATACTAAGGCAAGCATGCAGTCCCTCATCTCTTCTCAGCAGGATGGTAGCTTTGAAACCTAATTATGAATGCTTAAGTGCCAACTCTGTTAATCATTTCATTGCAGAGTACTGCACCAAAAATATCAGGTACATGCGATGTGTCTGGATTTCCATTGTCTTGCCAGATCTGAAGTTCTCTCCCTTAATTTGAAAATCTTTTTGAACAAAAAGGCAGCAAAATCTTCATTTTCAAAAGGTGAAATTTTTTGAAATGCAAGTTATTTGTGATTGGGATAATTCTGTTTTCAGTGAGAGCTCCTAAGGGTTAGTCAAAGTGAAAAAGAAAAATAATTGAAGTAAAAATAAAAAACAATTTGGGGAGGTTTTGTTAAATACAATCAGATAGTGTCTACAGTGGGAGGGACCGACTATAGTGATACACAGACGTGAGAGACAGAAAAGCATTGAACTTTGAAAAGGCGATGTGAATGCCAGTAGGTGGATATATTGTTAGATGCAAAATTACAGTGGCAGCTGGTCTATTGACAATTGTGGAAACAAAGGAACAAGTTTCTACCCTTTTCTGAATAATCGTAAACCACTGATAGGGAGACTGGAAGATGGTCATATCATCGTGTTGCCAGGAGCAAGATAACAGTTTCTCTTGGAGTATTTTGACTGCCTGCAGTTTAGAGACAGAGGAATTTAATTACAGAGAGATCTGAGCTAAAGCTTTTAGTGAAAATATCTGTATGGTGCCAAATCAGGACTTTACCATCTGCACCTATTTTCAGAAATAGAACGGTAGTACATGAGGCAGTGGTAGGAGAGCAAGACCTTAAATGTGATTTTAGCAAAGCGGAATTTTTGCATTGTCTCATGATCTATGAGGACTCCCACTGGTTAGAAAGGTAATACAAATGATAAAGTGCAATCTGAAAAATAATAGCTTCTCTTGGCCTCAATAGGGTATGACTGGAATTAGAGGTGTGGGTTACAGGAGGAGAGAAAAGTTTAGTATGTATTGGTACATGAGGGTCATTGCTATAATGTCAGGTTAAACAACTGGGTGTTAAAAGATGCCCCAAATAGATTAATCTGTTACACTTCTGCCAGCATCATGACAGAGATGAGATGAAGAAGCTAAATGAAGAAAAACAAGGCAATAGATGGAGAAGAGAACAGACAGTGTCTTGTGAAAGTCTGTAATGGAAATAGCAGTTCAAGATGTAAAATGTCAGGAAGATGTGGAAAGGGGAGTTTCTGAAAACAAACTTCAGAATAGGATAGAAGAGATATTTCATTGAAACAGCTGAAAACTGGGTTAGTCAATAGTTTGGGAAACTTCCAAGGATAAACTTGAGAGATGGTCTCCTGATGGAGGCTAGCAGTGATGAGCAACTTACATAACATAATTTAACTTGTTCAAATAGGTAAATGCATATTTATTTGTTATGGTGATGTTCATGTTTTTATCATGTTAACATGCGCATGGCTTGTAGGATGTTGGTATCTTCTTAAAATGAAGCCTGATGGAGATAAAGGCAATCAGTACAGTAATCTAATAACTGTTACTATTCATTTAACAGTGAAATCTGGAGGCAGGATTGCTAGAACATTGGGTGTTTTTATCTGTGGAACAAACACTTTACAAGTATTATTTCTTGAAACTGATCTAAATAAATATATCTACAGGATAAATAAATATGAAAGCATCTTAGTTACCGCAATGAAATCTTTATAACTACAACTCTAGTAATTAAAGATCACTAAAGCTTTCTGTTTCTTTTGGTTCTCTTTTCCCTCATGTTAATAGTTTAATGCAAACCAAGACACTGTATTTCAGCTTTAAGGAAATCAATATAAGGGCTATGGAAATTCATGTGCAAAAACTGCAGGTTGTTTTGAGTGCTTATGGAGCTACAATGGATATATGGAATTAGTGTCTTAGTCACATAACGAGGGATGCTTGATTATTGCTGAAAATCCTTAACTATTATTAGGTAAACCAGAAAATTAATCTTTTCATATTCAAGTTTTTTATGCAAAAAAGCACAGACTTGTGTTTGGGGAAATACTAAAAAAAAAAAAAAAATATCATCAGTTTTCTTCTGGGAAGGTGTAGTCCTTGACCATTCTCTTGCCAAGCAATTTCAAGTTGTCCTAAGAGTTCATGAGTTTTTTTCATGAATATGAGTCTGTTATGTAGTTGTTACTCACTGTGTTGCTCATGTAGAATATTTTTCTTCTTTACGTGCTAAAAGCTTATTCTCACCTTTCAGTGTTAAGTGTGGAAAGGTTGAACCTAGAATCAATTGTATTTTTACATTGTAGGAGTTTTCTATTAGAAATATGACAAGTTTTGCTTTGCATTCTGTAATTTGACTAAGGAAAGCAATTTGGAAAACATGAAACCTTTCTTCCTTAGTCATTCCAGCTTTTCATTGTCTGCTATACAATCTCAAAACAGAGAGGCAAGAGAAGATAACATTTACTGTGTTACATATACTTTCTGGCAGAACATAATCAATTGACAAAATATCAGCATGTAGAAGCGTATTGACTAATTCTTCAGTCTAACCTATTGACACAAACTAAAAAACACTGGGAAAATGCCTCAACCAAACCAGTCTTTGAGAAATTTCTGCTGTGCTGCAAGATAAGGAGGCCCTTTTGCTGTGGTCTCTCCTTTCTCTGGTCTTCACCGTTAATAAGTGAGCAGCTTTTGATTAGCGTCAGCTGCTGAATGAAGTTCTCTCTTGTTATACAACTGGCGATCAGCTCTATATACCACAAATAAGTCACTCTCTGAACGCAGCCTCCCTCAGAAAGGGCTTTGTTTTTTCTCTCCTTCTGGCTGCTTTGCAAGTAAATTGTTCCTCCTACAGACCCGTGCGGCTTGCTTCTCTCACCCTCAGTGACAGCAAAGCTTGCTGCTTGGTGATCTCTGCAGGGGTTTATAGCTCGGCTCTGCTGTTCTCTCCCTCTGTTCCCACTTTTCTGTTCCCTTCCCTACTGTGACTAAATAAATTACCTGTATGACATGTTCGGTTTTCTCTGGCAAGAAGCCTGGGAAATCAAATCTGTTCCCAAACCCGGCTCTCCCATTTGGCAAATGTAATGCCTCCCTGCTGTTAAATCAGGTCAGCTCTCAGGAAAAACAAAGAACAATTTCATACAACTATAATCAACACAGAGTAAATTTAGATAATGCAGCTGACATATGTTTATTGTAAAGACCATCAAGGAAATAATTTTAAAAGCACTTCATCTGTCTCTGTTGCATGAGTGTTGAATGTTCTACGTAGAGAAGATCAAACATTTTCTTTGCGTTATCCCGTATCAAAGTGAAGTATATTTATTTTCTCTCTGGTCTAGGAAGTTATTTGGTGAAATGGTTCATTAGTTGCATTAGAAACAGTTTCATATATGAAATTACAGTGTGTAATTAATTGATAGTTGACTTTTAACTATTAATTATTCGTAACTTGTCCAGTCCTTTTCATATTTTTTTTGCCTCTGAAAGTAGCAATAATCTTTTAAGTGTTTAGAGGAGGAAAAATAAACTGTTTTAAGATGTTTTGTTTCTTTTCCTACTTTTTCACTTGGTGCATTTCTTTTGGAGACGAGGGTGGCAGTGCATCCCGGCTGCATTACCAGCCTCGATGCGTGCCCAGCGGTCCCACAGCGCGTCATGCGTGGGCAGCCTGCTCTTCTGCCTGCGGTTGTAGTCACCTTGTGCGGGGGAAGCACTGGTGCTGGCACCCTTCCCTCTCCAGCTAGGAGCTACCTTTCCTGATTAGATACTGATTGTGTCCTAGAGGGACGCCAAACTACGCCCCAAAGGCTCTTTCATTTATTTGCTGTTAGTAAGCTCAAGCAGACTGCAGCTGGACTGTGGAGCATCTCCAGTTGCCTGCTGCCTGGCTTTGTTACGGGGAGCCTCTGTCCAGGAAAAGCAGAGTGGCTGGTTCCTTTGGGCTTTTGCAGGCACCTGCTTGGGAACTGAAATGGCTACAGAAATCCTGAGCTCTCCCTCCTGTCTCCTCAAAGGAAGGAGAGGGTGGGAAGTGCTGGTGCAGCACTCGCTCGTGGGTGCTGAGCTCCTGGGGACCAACTTTGCTGCTGTTTGTCCAGAAGGGTTAGTAAAACTGGACTAAAACCAGTCTTACCTCCTCCACTGACCATCTAGCTGCCCAGTTATAGTTGGGAAGCTTGTCTGGAAACATTTTCCAGTCTCAGCTGAATTACAGGTTGCATTACCTGGAGGAGGACTGGGAAGAGTGAACCATATAGGAGGCTGCCAAATGCCCTGAGCCAGCAGGGCAAGGCTGCTCAGGGCTCTCTCCAAACTTGCCAGCCTCTGTTTCAAACTCAGCGAACACTTTATTTGCAAAAGCAGATGGACTTTTGTGTCTGTGCTGTGTTTTTAAATGGTGTGTGTTTTCCAGGTCTTTATAAAGACAGCTACAGTGTTGTTAATAATTGTTTAGTCATTTATGAGTTGCCTTTGTTCTAAAGACTGCGTTTGTTGTTTCTTCGTTGCTCTGAGACTCGCTGTGAATATTTTTTCATCAATTTAAAAATCCTTCAAAATTCTGTTGTGTAAGACAAATCCTTGAAACTGAAATTGCTGTTTATTATCTGAAGTCTTCATCCAATGTGCACAACAAGGACTAATTTGTGAAAACAATGAAGTGGGTTTTAAAAGTTGGGACTTCAGTTCCTGCTTCCACCAAGAATGACCTGAAGCAAGGGCCATAATCTCCATCCACATCAGGTCCTGTCTGAAGAAATGACAGCAGTAAAATTATCTGTCCTCAACTTTGTGCTATCAGTACAGATTGGAGTTACAGTCTCCTACTGTAAAAGGTGCAGGATCTATCTCTGAAAGGCTTTCATTGATACTGTAATAGAGATCACTTCATCTCTGTGTTATTGGCAAGGGCAAAGCCTTTCTTGTCATCGTCTTAGCATCTGAGTTGGTCTAAAGATTTGCTGAGTTTCTTTTAACCCTGCTTTCTTTCTTGTGTTCTCCAGCCTGTGACCTGATGACCTTGGGGATCTTAGCCTTAGTGACGTCCACTGGTTGTGCCTCGGCCAACGCCCTGCAGTCCCTGACGGATGCCATGCACATCCCACACCTTTTCGTACAGCGCAACACGGGCGGCTCCCCGCGCACAGCCTGCCACCTGAATCCCAGCCTGGAGGAGGAGGAGTACACGCTGGCCGCCCGCCCTCCCGTCCGCCTCAACGATGTGATGCTGAAGCTGGTCACTGAGCTGCGGTGGCAGAAATTCATTGTGTTTTATGACAGCGATTACGGTAAGTAAAGTAGAGAATTCCAAACACTATTTGAATTTCTTTTTATCTGGGAAGTGGAGAGGAATTTAACTTGGTGGATTCTTCATTGACAAAGGGGAAAGTGTTTCAAGTGGACATAGGTCCTTGGTTTGAAGGAAAGGTTGTTGTGAAAAGTAGTTCTCAGACAGCCAGCAAAGTTGCTTAGCAACACCTACCAGATAGCTGAAGTTTGAATCATCTCACACTTTTTCAGTAAAATATTAATAAAGCGTTAACATTGATTGGCAGGGGTCACGTAGCTGTGCAAGGAAGGTCAGCACGGCCTCTATCCGTTCCCAGAAAACACTTCCTATCAAGGCTGAGTACTCTTCTCTTTAAAAATTAATTTTCACAATAACTATTACCATTTCTTTTTTCACATGCTTCCTCACACTATTCTCCATTTGGACTAAATTTCCCAGTGATATACTTCCTGGCATTAACCCAAAAGGTAGAGTTAGCATTTTCACTATGTCTGTTGCATTTCCTGCAGTAAAATTTTTACTTTGGGCTGAAACTTGAGGAATAAGAGTCTCTGCCCAAGCAAATTTAGTGCCTTATGATGGGGGTGAAGAAGCAATAAAAAAAGCAAAGCTCGTTATGCCAAACTCTCAAGAGTGAAAAGGAACTGTGTGCATGATTTTTTTTACCCCCCTCTTCCTACTGTATGGATGAGAACACTTTTCCATATGTTAAGCTTGTGGTATTTTCATCACTCTCGTCTAAGGATATAGGAACTGTAATGGGGAAAATAAATTTTCTTTGATATTTTTTAAATACCTACAAATACTTCTAATTTAAAACATGATGCATATATTTTTCTGGTGTGGCGACTTATGAGCAGAATACAAAGAAAGGAAATTAAGGAGAAACTGCAGCTGGGAAAATAATCATATATGTATAGGTGCACGTAGTTTAGATTTCATATGTAGTCTTCCACAATTGCAAAAGAGATCTTTATTTGCATTCTTTCTCTATAATGAGAGACTTTCAGTGGTGTATTGGAGAGAAATAACACCTTTGCTTTTGAAGTGATGCTACTGTAGGTTTAAAAAAGAAAATACAAAACAAAGAAACCCCAAAGAGGGCAATGCAAAGGGTCCTGAGCTCGAACGAATTCTGAAAGTCTTGGGTTCAGCTTTCTGTCCTCAGTTGTTAGAAATGGCACTTGCTATTTCTTCAACAGACAGTTTTGAAATGGTGAGGGTTATTTTAAGTGGGAAATCAACTGAGGCTGTAACATCCTTTTAATTACATAGATTTTTTTTTTTTTTTTAAGCATGAGAAGCTACGGTAGTACTTGTAGAGTTAACTTTAGATTGCCGTGTAATTACTGTCCTATGTAATGTTTGACCAGTGAATGCTCTGAAAGCAAAGACCACAATGTATGTGGTGGATGTTCTTTTGGGGACCTTCTGGTAGTGGTGAGAAAATTGCTAGGGAGCAGAAGATTGGGCTTAAAAAGACAAAATTATTCTAACAGTTACTTCCAAGAGTGAAAGAAAAAAAAAATATGAAAAGGATGTCTTGCGAACATACTTTTATAGTGACCATTGTTTCTCTGATGCTGATTTGCAGCTTCAACCTTCCAAGCTGGAGATCTTCAAAGGGTGCAGTTTCAGCCCCTGAGAATCCTGGCCCTGATAATGGCACAAGTGCCTTGTGTAAACTGCTATCACCTGTTTTCCCTGGTAGCAAACTTGTTTAGCAGACTATGGTATCACTCCTTTCACTGGCAGATCTCTGTGTACGCACCTCTCTCTACAAAGGGTTAACATCTCAGTACCAAATCCTGAAACCTCTAATTCACATACTCTGCAAATCCAGTTATGATCAAATTTATCTTTTCCATTTATCACAGACTGACCTTGAGTCTATACCACTAAGACAGACACTTAAGACAAACACTAAAAGGGGATGGAAAATTACCACAGACATTCTTCTCCTTCCTGTGGAGAGGGTGTTGTATATGGCAGCTACCCCTGTGCTGTGTCTTCTCCTCTTCCTCTCAGATATGACAACCATCTCACACTAACTCCACTAAAAGAATTTTTTTTACAAGAATTTGGTGAGAGGAATTTCTGAGAAGTGGCCAACTGACCCTTGCCAATTATGACAGAATCATGGAATGGTTTGGCTTGGAAGGGTCTGTTAAGTTCGTGTAGTTTCAACCGATCCACCATGGGTAGATGCCTTCCACCACATCAGATTGTTCGAAGCCCCATCCAGCCTGGCCTTGAACGCCTCCAGGGATGCGGCAGCCACGTGGCCTTAATATCTAATCTGAATCTTCCCTCTTTCAGCTTAAAACTATTCCCCCTCACCCTATCACTACACTCCCTGATGAAGTCCCTCCCCAGGTTTCCTCTCTTTCAGTACTTTAAAGCTGGTATAAGGTTTCCCTAGAGCTTTCTTTTCTCCAGGCAGAACAACCTCAACTCTCTCAGCCTGTCCTCATAGCAGAGGGGCTCCAGCCCTTTCGTTGTCTTTGGGGCCTCCTCTGGATTTGTTCTGACAGACTCATATCCTTCCCATGCTGAGGTCTCCAGGTGATGAGGTCTCATGAGAGTGGAGTGGAGGGGCGGAATCTCCTCCTTTGACCTGTTGGTCATGCTTCTTTTGATGCAGCCCAGGATATAGTTGACTTCCTGGGCTACAAGTGCACGCTGATTGCTTAAGTTGAGTTTCTCATCCACCAACACCCCCAAGTCCTTTTCTTCAGGGCTGCTCTCACTCTATTCTCTACCCAGCCTGTTCTTTTTGTGCCAGTTCTGCAAGGCTGATCTCAACAATAGCAGTCTGGCTCCCAGTGCATGCTGTCATCAGTTAACTTCAGTAGAGCCGTGCTTGTGCATCTCCAGCAACACTTCTCTGCTCAATAAGCTAGAGTTGAATGCTGGTCATGAGGAGGGAGGTCGCTTAACACACATTCATGATTACGGAGAGGTTTCCAGTACTGAGTTTTTGTGGTATACTGTAGTAAGTGGCCCTTCTCTACCTGCTCTCTGGAAGTTGTACTATTTTAATTTGTCCACTTGCTGGTCTTTGAAAACCAGCCGTTCCCTTGGTATCCTCCTTGTGAAAAGGTTTTCTAAAGACAAAATAAGTTTGTACGATTTGAAGAAGTCCCATGTTTATAGTAATGCTGTGGTATACTGAGGCTGAGGATTATTTACCTCATGAATTTCATGGCCTTTATCAGATATACCTTTTGGATTATAATTTCTGTGTTGGCTAAACTAAGGAAAAGTAACAGATTAAGCAGGTAGAAATACAGAGTAGTCACTCAACAGCCTAACAAGCCCCTTACTGTTTAATGCTTATGATAAAATATGCTTTGCCTTACACAGAAGCTGCAGATAGAAATTTGTATGCACAACTTCAGTGAAAGAATATGGTCTTTTCCAGTAATCATAGAATAACCAGGTTGGAAGAGACCCACCAGATCATTGAGTCCAACCATTCCTATCAAACACTAAACCATTTCCCTTAGCACCCCGTCCACCTGTGCCTTAAACACCTCCAGGGAAGGTGATTCAACCACCTCCCTGGGCAGCCTCTGCCAGTGCCCAATCACCCTTTCTGTGAAATTTTTTTTCCTAATGTCCAGCCTAAATCTCCCCTGGCGGAGCTTGTGGCCATTCCCTCTCGTCCTGTCCCCTGTCACTTGGGAGAAGAGGCCAGCTCCCTCCTCTCCACAACCTCCCCTCAGGTAGTTATAGAGAACAATAAGATCTCCTCTCAGCCTCCTCTCCTGCAGGCTAAACACCCCCAGCTCTCTCGGCCGCTCCTCATAAGGCCTGTTCTCCAGCCCCTTCACCAGCTTCGTTGCTCTTCTCTGGACTCGCTCCAGAGCCACAACATCCTTCTTGTGGTGAGGGGCCCAGAACTGAACACAGGATTCGAGGTGCGGTCTCACCAGTGCCGAGTACAGAGGGAGAATAACCTCCCTGGACCTGCTGGTCACACCGTTTCTGATACAGGCCAAGATGCCATTGGCCTTCTTGGCCACCTGGGCCACTGCTGGCTCATATTCAGTCACTGTCAACCAACACCCCCAGGTCCTTCTCCTCCAGGCAGCTTTCTAGACAGACTTCTCCTAGTCTGTAGCACTGCCCCAAATGTAGGACTCGACATTTGGCCTTGTTAAATCTCATGCCATTGTATATATATAGTAAGATGCCTTAAATTCTCTAGCAAGAGATGAAGAGGTTCCACAGGAAAGATGTGGAAGTTTTTAAAGTAGGTAAATAGAAATTGTAAAAACAGGATACACTGTGGCATTCCACCTAACCTGAAACCAGCTTTTAGATTTGTCACTTGTGGTAAATAAATGGATAATATCAAGAAATGGATAATAGCTTGGTTCTGGAGAAATGACTTTTCAAAGACCTCAGACTCAATAGCAGCAGCATTCAAACTCTTCTTGATGATACACTGTTCTGCTATTGAGCAGTACTAATGGGAGCAAGGTCAGTTGAAACGTGGCCATGCTCTTCTCGTGTATATGTGTAAGAAAAGAGAAGGGTTCATATCGGTATTGCATCTCATGACTCAACCCTCATTTTTTCATTTCTCTAATTTATGGTTTGTGCATAATTTCAGAAGATGCATGGAATTTTACTCTCCATTGATGACAATGGGAGCTTTCTGCTGGCGAGACTAATATGAAAATAATGGCCAGGCACTAATAGCAGTTCAAGTAAGTCACAGCTAAGACAAGATAAACGTCCTCTCTTGCTGATGTGTTGTAGGGCTCTTGGAACTCAAGGCTGGACAGAGACATGCTGAGCCCTCTCTCTCTCCTTGCTACTTTTTGCCATGTCATTATGAGAAGACTTTCCTAGCCCCCCTGCATGCTTCCCTTCCCCATCTGTGAAATGGAAAGAAATGCCTCCTTTCCCAGTGTGACTGAACTGGTGTTTGAAAATATCTTTAAAATCCTTTAGGCCACAAAATTATGTGGTGCGTTGAGGAATAAGGTAATTCCAGTACAAGCCCAAGGGCCAGGGTCATATCAAATGTATTATTTTACTTTGCATGTTTTTACAGAAATCCCATGAGAAATCTTGATTTTTACATTAATTTTCTGGGAGAAAAAAGAGTTTAACTCTAAATTTGTCAGTGGCTGTGGTGCTTTGGGGAATGAGGTCTACCCACCTGCTAAAAAGCCTGCAACAGAAAGATCAGTTGGGTCGTCCTACACCAGCTTCCTTCAGCTGTGTTGGTGTGTTCATTGCTTTTTCCTCTAGAGGATTAGCATTTGCACCTCCGCATACATTGCATCAGAGTGTAAAGGCCTGCTGGGAAGCTTAATGCTTTATTTTGCTGACCACCTGGATATAGAAGCATCAGTAATTAAATTTTCTGACATGGATAGGGTCATTGGGCACTGGCAGAGGCTGCCCAGGGAGGTGGTTGATTCACCTTCCCTGGAGGTGTTTAAGGACGGGTGGACGAGATGCTGAGGGACATGGTTTAGTGATGGATAGGAATGGTTGGACTCGATGATCTGGTGGGTCTCTTCCAACCTTGTTATTCTATGATTCTATGAAAATTGGTAGCATGGCAAGTTTTGTAAAGAATCTTACCCAGCCCTGAAGTGACTGTAGGTTAAAAGCAGTGGGTGCTGCCCATAGTAAGCTGTGGTTGGGTAAGAAACAGTTGAAAGGGCCCTTCTAGGGTTAGCAAATAGACAGATGTGTGGTCAGAGGGAGAATTTGAGAAGGATTTTGGAAGGCAGATGTGGAAATGTAAACAGGGGGGAATACCAAGTCATATTTCTGAAATGTAATAGCTATGTTTTCACTAGATTAATCATACTGTTGGAAAACACTGTCTCTGTGGTTATATAGTCTCTCTGCTTTCCTACATGCATGTGCGTGTACCTGTGTTACAAAATGTAAGACAAACTGTTTTGTTATGATGTTGTCTTGTCAATGAAAAAGGTGTTAGACCTGTGAAAGGGTGCAGTAAGATTTTATTCTTAGTTTTTAATGTAAATAAATGAGTTTTTTCTGGTTAAGAAAATAACATACAGTAGTTTTACAGAAGAAACTTCTGAAGAATTTTGGACATTTCAAATCTATTTATGGAACTTTGTTTTTACAGGGGGAAACCCCCAAATTTAAACCTGCAATTTACTGATTTATAAATTACTTTCAAAATATTTTTTTTTCTTCGAGATCAGAGATGTGTTTTTTCATCATGGTCATTGATGCCCCTTTGATTTTGAATGCTTCCTGATGAATCTTGCTACCTGGACAGAGCTTGGTTTAAAGTGTGAGTTCTCTGGGAAGTTTTGTTTCCTACAGCGATCACATAGCACCTTTATTTTGTATTCCTACCTGCCAAAGGCCTTGCCTTTGATTGGAAGTTATAGGAGTTGTGCTATTAATATATCTAAAACTAACTGTCGATCAAGGAATGGTCTCATCTTTGTTGTGGTCCCTTTTTACAGGCCACTATTCTTACAGTTATTTAATTTATGAAGACATATAATAATGAAAATTGAGAAATACACGTTTTTATGCAATCCACATATAACAACGTTTCAGTTGTGATATGAACCTTTAACTGCCACAGCAAAAGCCAAGTAGAACATTTGCTCATAAGCTGCTCTGATTTTACCTTGTCCTTAAGAGTTCTTTTATTCTTATTGGTATAACATGAGTTACCTTCTGCTTCCTGCATCTTTATCTCTGCTGTCAGACAACCCCTTCTGCATCAGTAGGGTTGCCATATTTCTCTGCAGGCTTTTCCAGTGATCGTGCCTTGTTTAATGCAAATATAAGGAATCTGGTGCTTAAGAAGTGTTGAAACAAATATGCCTGTGTTGGTATGTGCCTGTTCAGTGAATCTGACACTGCCAGAAACGGTTACACTTTTTGTGCATGTGCTACGTGGCTGAATTTGCATGTGTTATTAAAAATACCTGGGGTTTTCACTTGGCTGGAGTATCCCAGCTGGAATTGTTGCAGAGGAGTTTGAATTGGGATTGCTGTGTTTGACTAGTAAAATGTACAGCATTTAAGCAGCCTGCAAAAGAGAAACGGAGCTTCTTTATGGTCATCAATCTGCAACAGCTGTGATTTAGGGAGGGAATCCTTGGAGATCTGTCATTGGTGCTGCTCTATAAGATGATAAAGGGAGGAATAAACGGCTCCTGAGCACCTTTTCATCTAACAAAGAACAGAATCCTGTGAGCATTTATTCTATGCAGATTCCACATCAACTATTATTCACTCAGGGGTACTGCATGTCTGAACTCCAGACAAACATAAAATCTTCAATTTCTACCTGGAAAAAATTAAGGCTTTCATGTGGAAAGAATGTGTCTTGTAACTTAATGTATAATCATCTTTGCGACTGCAGAGAATGCCAGAAAAGAAATAATTTAGCCAAGTTCTCTGATCCCCACAGGGAGTTTGTGGTGCTATGGGGCAGAGGAAAAGAATTGACCTTTTGACTTTTACATTGGATTTGATCTGGAAGCTATTGAAGAAATGGCATTGTGTGTTCCCATATTTATCCTTGAATAACTTTTCTGACTGTAGCAGCACTTAAAGTAATTGGCCTACTTAAATTAAGCATGGATTTTTGTCATTTTGATAGTAGTTTTTTATTTTGTAATGCATCTCAGTATATAACACTAAATATAATTAAAGAATGTCAATTTCACTTCAGATTATTACTTATAAATTAATTATAGTGCTTTGATTTTTAAGGTATATGAGTAGGCATCCTAACAGGAGAAGTAAGACTTCCCCTCTCTTAAGTCCGCTGCAATTCCAAGCAGGGTATGGGAGCTGTGAACAGAGGTTGTTTCCCATAAAAGCTATTCCCTAAATGCTTTTAGGGCAATGCCTGATATGATCTTAAAGTTATGGTAAAGCCTTGATTTTAAATGAGTGCTATCACAGCCTACCTGGGGAGAGTCGTAGAAGCTAGTAAGAGATATTTGGATGACCAGTCTGGGCAGTTTTAGGCAACTTCTCTTACTCATAAATCCAAGGCAAGTTAAGGAAATAATTTCAACCTTTCATGTAGTTTGAAAATGTTTTTCAAAGACAGTATGCAAGCTTTTTTTATAAATCAAAAATGCCGTGGAGTGACGCTTTTAAAACAGAAGGCTTGAACTCTTTATTAAAAATAATGATATTTAAAATCAAATTGTATTTTAAAAGGCTTTAGAAGTATATTTCTGAGTGAAACTCCTGAAAGAAAAAAAATAAATGAAAGTCTTTATTAGAAGCAGTTTTGCACCACTTTTTTCAGCTCAGTCATCTGGTCAAAGTGAGTATTACTCTAGTCCTGAAGGCACTCATTGTGCATTCTTTACTGTCTCTTTTTCAACTCATTGTAATATTTTAGTGAACAGTCTCCAGGCTTAATTTTGCAGAAACTAGTAGCTATTGTGGACTGGTTTTAACCCTTTATATTCTGAAGCAGAGAAATGTTTCAGAATACAGCACACACTGTCTCAAGAAAGTGCGAAGTTTATCAGCCTGGAGCAGGAAAGTGCAAGTTAGTTCAGTTTTTAAGAAGATCCTTGGAAATTGTACATGCCACTTGCAGAAGGTCCTAGGTTCTTGTACTTCTTTCCCTGTCTGATGGTAGTTTAAATGCCTTGTCTTTTCCAGGCATGGCATAAGGCTAAACTATTCGTTCAGGCATGTGTGAATGACAAGGAGAAATTTGAGCATGATTCAGGGCAGTTGAGCAGGGAGTCTGAGGAACTAATTCTGGAATGAAGTCTCTCTAGTTTGCATTTGTTAGAAGTGTATGTTCATACATCCGTTTAGAAATTGTTCACTAAATGCATAGCTGAAAGCTGAACAGCGGAAGAGCAGAAGTCTATCCTGGAAGGATGTCTGAAGGGCTTCAGGCGGTAATGCTATTGTCCTGAGAAGATATATTCACATAGAATCATTAAGGTTGGAAATGACCTCTAATATCATCTAACCGTCAGCCCAACACCACTGTGAACTTTGGTGAATAAGATCTCAGTCTCTGTTGTCTTTCATGAAAAGTGGTAGTAGGGGAGAGGGAGAGAGTACATGTATGTGTGTATATATATATTTTCATGTATGGATATCAAGAAAAAGTAGTATAGAAGTAATTCACATACACATGTGGATATGCTTGTGTGTAAATGTATAAATGAGTTCATACGTGGAAGCAAGGAAATGTATTTCCTCAGCTCCTTTCCTGCCTTTACCTACTCCCTCCTAGCAATCTTTCTAATGCCAGTCTGGGCAGGATTCTTTGGCTGCTTTTCTGGATGGATATGATTTCCTTTTTGTATTACCTCATCAAGAGTTAGTGTGGCTTCTTATCTTATCTGTGTCTTCTTTGCTGAGACAGAAATCCCATTCCTTCTCCTTCTCACACTTCTTGTATGTAGATACTGCATTTTATTAATTTATTTTTCCAGTGGTTAAGATATTTTTGTGGGTGTGCTGGCTTTCTTCAGCACTCTTTCCTTATGCTGGAGCTAGTGATTTGGCCAGGACTATTCTTTTTATCTATGGACCGACGATAAACAGTGAATGAACATACTCCTCTGCTTGTAAAGCATGGTGACTGAGTATGTTAGAGAAGAGATAACATTATTAGTCATTTTTTTTTTTATAGAAGTGATTAATTTGGAGGACTACAATGAATATAAAAGTCCTGAAGTCTTTTTAGAAGTATGTAAGGGAATGTAATTTTACAGCCCTGAGGGCCAAAATGATTTTCTACATAGTGTGGCTATTGGCAAATGTGTGCTATTATCACTCTTGCACGGTCTTTCTATGGGGGTGATATATTGATATACTTGTAAATTTGTAGACTACTGTTATTGTGTATATATAACATAGCAAAATTATTAGACAGAAGCAGCCTTTGGTTCAACATCCAGGAACTGCAAAGATCTGATCCATGCAATCCAAGATTGCATTTAAATGCAAAGCCACATTTTATTTTCCTGAAAAGACAAGTTAAGACGGTAAATAGTCTCTGCTGTAGTGATCTCGTGGAATATGAAATAAGCATCGTTCAGACTGCAAATTAAAATAAACACATGGGCCATTTCCCTTGCCCTCATGGAAATGTGAGATAATATTGTATTTTGTAATAGTAAGCAGGAAAGCAAGATATTTTTTCCTGGGTGAAAAAAAACAGGTGATGATCAAGAAGGGTAAGCAAAGCTTGACTGATTTTTCAGGTGGAGATGAATGCAAACAAAGATGAGTTAGATACTCTGCCTAGCTGGTTATTAAAGTAAGAAATGGTAGAAAATGAAGAAATGTGAATTCCTGTCAGTGAAACACTCTTGGGATTTGTACTGTACAAGTTTCCATCATAATGCTCCCTCTCTTCAGGAAGTTCTTGATATGAAACCGTGGAGATTCCCTCTACCATGTGGACCTCGAAGCACTTGGAGTTGTCTGGCCTTAGGGCACAACTCTAAGTTGTATTCTCAGTCAGTACTGGAGTCATCAATGTTATAGACTACCTTTATGACTTCGCATTAAACTATCCACTTAGTGAGGTGGTTCTATCACAGTATCTGACCAATTTACAGTTTAATGCATCATACTCCAAGACCTAAGGTAGCTGTTCTTGTTCCATTGTGTAAAAAATTGCAGAGACTTGAGGGGTGTTGGACTGCTAAGTCACGTGACTATAAACTACTCATCTTCCTTTGATTTCAGTGAGGTTCTGAAACTTGTTTTTGATGTCTAGCTAACTGTCCATGGAGTTTTGCTCTTCCTTGAACTGGGCTGTGCAGGACTTCAGTGCCTTCTGTATGTATGCATTGGTGTATTTAATGTTTAGATCTGTTGCTTTAGGAGTTATTTCAAGAGTTACTTAAATCATTTTGGAAGGAAATGCATCATTAGACTGTGAAGAATTAAATAAAATGTGGAGGAGAAAGGCTTCACAATTTGGATTATTCGTAGTCAGAACCCATTAGGAATGTAATCTGGATGTCTGAGTTCCATTGGAGAGTGATTTAATATTCATCATGCTATTATAGCATTTGTTTAAATGGAAATAATGTATTACTTTTTGTCTACAGATTGAGTAAATAGGATTAGTCTCATTACTGGGGAACTTGAAGTCTTACAGAGATCCTTTTAATTCTGGATATTTTTTTTTGTATCCGTTGGTTTAATAAAAGACCCCAAAAGGCTGTTTCTAACACACATGGGCGTCTTGTTGAGGGTTTCAAGAAAGAGAAGAAAATAGAGAGGGGGTATCCCTCACAATTATGTTATTGATGATTCTCTGAGATGGGAGAGCTCTGTACAGAAGTAGCTACTGTAACACTACTTGGAGGCAGTAGTTTAGTTCATCATTGAGAGGGCTTATGGGGTCAAGAACTATTGATGGTCCCCATTTCCCAGCAGCCTGTCTCATCTGTCAGTAGTAATTGAACCCTTGGCTGGATAAATCTTCAGCCGTTTTGTAGTAGTCTTGGAAGGGAACTCAGGACAGTATCTCAGCTCTGGTATATATTGCGGCTGGCTTGAATTTCATCTCTGTGATTGTGATTTCCTCTGGTCTGCCTCTACCCACTGTTTGCTTTATATCATCAGCAAAATATCATCATGGCAAAGCACCCATGTGGAGTGAGGAAAACAGAGAAACTATGCCATAGAAAAATGATTGTTATGTTTATACCAAAAGACCCAGGAATATGCAGTCCCTGAAATATAAAATGCCTTCTTTGCATTACGGACCATAACCCTGAGATCTCATTTGTCCTAATGCGACTCCTCAGTGATTTTGAAAGTCATTTTGCTTTGGCCCAGTGATATTAATGTTTGACATTGCCATTAACAGGAATTAAGATATCTCTTCTCTTCCAAAAGCCATATTATAACATCAAAGAACTTTGTTAAGAGAGGACTAGTCCATTAACTAAAACCAACACTGCTCTGTAATCACCGTTATCCTTCAAACGATAAAATCTTTATGAGGAGGAAATATTTTTCTTCAATTTATTGTCGTAAGTAGGAGTAAGAATCCCACCTGCTGTGGAAGAGTAATTAAAGGTCAAATTCCGGCATTGTATTCATAAGTCAGCCCAGCCTGAGCACCAGCACCTAGCTGGACACCCCACCAGGCTCTTGCAGTGTAATAGAAATCCGGTTGGCTGGAGGAACTGTAGTGTGCTTTAATTTTGAGTGAAGATCTTCCCTGTCACCTT
The DNA here is from genome assembly GCA_033459285.1 of Clamator glandarius. Taxonomy (NCBI): domain Eukaryota; kingdom Metazoa; phylum Chordata; class Aves; order Cuculiformes; family Cuculidae; genus Clamator; species Clamator glandarius. The sequence goes on along the minus strand of JAUNZM010000165.1, from coordinate 433,811 downwards.
TCATTAAGGATGCTGTGTTATGAATGTCTTGCATGGAAGTGTATATAAGCTTATAAAATTTTATTTAAAAAAAAAAAAGTATGAGCTGCAGATATTTGAGTCCAAATGTGATGCCAAAGGTGCATTCTTCTTCCCCTTTGCAAGCAATATTTAGTGATATATTCAGTATCCGCTGCACAAAGTAGGATCTGTGGGAGTCTTTGTGATGGTTTGTATCTTTTATTCTCTTCCATCTTGTGCAGTCACATAAGTCTGGACAAGCTGTAATTAAGTGAAACAATATGTTCCAGTGTTAGAAAAGGAATAACAAGACCACACTTGCAGTGGGAAAGGATGGGAGGTAAAGAAAGAGGAGCACTTTAAATGTTGGATTATTGGCAAATTAGTGGGCATGAATGACAAGTATTTAAATTTTGTTTCTCTCAAATAATACTTGCACTGTTGGAAAGAAACAAAATTACAAAATATGGTAGTGGAAGGGATTGGAATCCTAGAGGCAGGTGAGTCTGGAAAATACAGAACCTTCTTGGTAACCACAAACTGGCCACAGGGAGCTGTTAAATTTCTGTCATGGCAGTACGGCCAGTAGGTGACAGAAGTATGTTTTGGTGGAATCTGTCTTGTTTCCCTCTTGAGCTCACAGCAGTGCCCTTTTGGCAGTGCTTTGCCTTCCTTGGCATTTCTGTGCTTCCTGTCCATCTCTGTATACAGAATATAAGCAAAAAGCCTCTATTTGTAGACTCTTCCATAGTATACCCGGCAATAATCTCTCTCTGTTTGTATTGCTATAATCTACCCAGATCACTTCGGATGTGGTTTAGCAATTCCTGCTGTACAAGAGACAGAAAATTAGCTAATTAGCAGTGATAGAATTCTTGGGAGTTTTTGGTTTTGTCACAGAAAAATAAGACATTTAAAGCGTCTTCAGACAGTTGCATCAGAAAATCATTTGATGGTTTATAATGTGATATGATAGAAAAAAATCATATTAGACTGAAGTGGCTGAGTGAAAAACTACAAAGTTAGCAGTGAGATTTGTCTGCTTCCCTTTATGGGCTTAGCTTCTGTGGTGATGGTGATAGAAGGGCTTGATTTCACTGACACAGCAACTTCATTGTAGTACATTAAAAAAAATACAGTGTAAAAGCTAATTCAGAGCTTCATTTTGAAGGAAGGAGAGATGGAATTTTGTTTTGTAGACTGAGTTCTATGTTCTTGTTTGAGTTAAAGAACCTGGATTGGGTTTGCTTAAATAACAAAGATTAAATCTGTATTAGTTACTTTCTTCAGTGAAAGGATGCATACATGATTCCCTAAGTATGGACAAACTGATGTACCAGTGTACCTTTAAATGAGTGAATAGTCTCCTTGAAATCCAGATGTAAATGAGTAATCACAGGAGGGGAATTGGAGAATTTATATACTCAAAATGACTCCTGAGTTTGAGTCCTGTAGCAGAAAGGTCTGCCTGAAAGGAGAAACACCTGCATGAAGCACTTGTAAGCAATGGCGACTGATCCCATCCATGCAGGAGGCCCATGAAACAGTATTGGCTCCTATCCTGTGAAACGCATGCGCGTGCCGAGTGCTCTGTCGTTAAACTGAATAGAGAGACTGTAAAGGCTAACTATAACTTCAGACTGAAACACATCTAACTGTTTGCAGAATGGGCTGTCTACATGTATTGCAAGAACTGTTCAGTTTGTTTGTATTGAGTTTTACTTGGTTCCTGAAAGAATCCAGCTTCTGTGATTACACTCTGCATGTGTGAGATATCTGTGTGTTTGCTTGCGTCCTAAATAATTTTGGTATTGTTGGCCAGTTTCATAGAATCATAGAATGTTTTGGGTTGGAAGGGACCTTAAAGATCATCCAGTTCCAACACCTTCCACCAGACCAGGCTGCCCAAGGCCCCATCCAACCTAGCCTTGAACACTTCCAGAGAGGGGACATGCACAACTTTCCTGAGCAACGTGTTCCAGTGCCTCACCACCCTTATTGTGAAGAGTTTCTTCCTAATATCTAAATTTCAAAGTAATCTAATATGCCAGAAGCCTCAAGCCTTCTCTATGTGTTTTGAAAAAATCAGGTGGTCCATATGAGAGTGATCTCCAAATTCCTGCAGTGCAAAAGCTTGTGGTGTGAACTCAACTGTGACCTCTCAGGCAGCAAGGAATCATATGCTTCGTCAGGTTTGTTAGTCAGGGAATCACGAAAGAAACGTGTCTTGTGGAAGATTCAAGGGTGCTGAAAATTGTATTCAAAGCTTGTTAAACATGAGGTAATCTAACCAACAGACGCATTGCTCGGGGAAGGGTTTGTTTCTCCTGTGCTGGTGTCCCTTTTGTGTGTTAACTAACCTTCTGTGGTTTAGCTTCCTCAGCTGATGTCAGGAAGACTCATCCTTATTAGGATGAATAGTGATTGGGATGGAGTAAACTATTTCTGAAATGGTTTTTAAAAACCTTGGTCTCCAGCAGTCACTGTGCTATCTTAGGATCTGCCAAAACAACATTTGCATGGTTAATGCAATTACCTACCTTTCTCTCTTTCACTTTTTGTTTAAATTCCTTTCAAGATGACCTTTTCCTTTGCTTGGGACTTCATGAAATTTATTCTTCTATGTGCTGTGGCCATTAATCACTGTATAGTAAAACCAGACAAATTTGAGACCTTTCTGTTGCAGAAGGGCTGGCAGTGCCACCAGAGGGAATGGAAAATCCTTACAAAACCAATAATCATCTGGGGCAGGGAGCAGTATTTGAGAAGCTCTGGCCCTCTGCAGGAGAGGATTGCGTTTTCATTGCAGGTTTTTAATATTAACGTGGGAAGAAAGATTACCCTTGCTATCTAGCAAAACAATAGCTAATTAGATATTTGTTTCTTAGTAACAATGAAAGCTTAAATGTTAGAACATCAGGAGAACCATCTGGGGATTCTGAACGATTGTTTAGAAAACAAAAAAGCCTCATGGAATTTCCTCTTGCTTGTGATCGTTGCTGTTTTTCAAGTATTTCTCCAGCAGAATCTATAAGGACTATTTTTTGTTATGGATTTATTAGAAAATCAGAGGGTGAGAATACCCTTTTTTTGTGTGAATATGAGTGATTTTGGAGATATTGAGATCACTGTGTCCCTCAACATTCTTATCTCTGTTACCGACCTAACAGAAAAAAAAATATCTTGTGGTTGAAATGCTGCTATGAGGAATTGATATTGATTTGAGTATTCTCTTTAGTAAAACATGCTAACAAAAACTAGCAGCTAATTGGTGGTTTGTTTTTTTTTTCCCTCCTTAATAATGAATTAAGGACTGGAATTTGGCAAGCAAAAGGAGACCTGTGGGGATAAATGCAAATGGCTGTTTCCCATATGTCTTGGGTGGGAGGATGGCTGCTTTTTATTTAGCTAATGCTTTATGTGCTAAAGAGACGTTTTGTTAGGGGGAAATATCCTTTTTTTATTATTGTTATATTAAGGAAGAAGGAAAGATGGATGATAATGACCTGAAAGAAGGATTTTAAACATTTAGTGTTTATTGCTGTTAATTACTGTGGTAATTGTATAGAAATGGCAATGTGTGACGTTAATTCCTAGTTTGTTTATTTGAAGTGTATAAATGCATCCACAAGCAAGTTTTTCATTAGCGAATCGTCTGTAGGGCATGGCCATGTTTTCAGGCACCCGAGTCTCCTTACGGCCTGTCTTCTTGTGAGGTGTCTCTTACAGACCTTGACCTGTTGATCTGAAAGGCCCTATGTTTGAAATAAAGTAAAGCCAGAATACTCCTTAAACTTAAAGGCCACAGAAGCTGGCAAGATGCTTCATCTCTATGCCTTGCACTTTATTTAATTTCCAAGGGGAAGTTTTTTTGAGATCCTGTAGCAGAGAGGTGACCAAGTTCCATTGGCTTTTATGTCACTTAAGTCCAGTGAGTATTTTGCCATTTGAGTATATTTTCGCTAAGACCTTTTTAAAATGTGGCAACTTATTTACTGGAATTTAATGGAATCTATGTAACAGTTTAATGTCTCAGGAGGCTTCATATCCTAATTATGAAGGGTTTATATATGGTCTTACCAACCATGTTTGCATGTACGTGTCCTCACTCATATTAATTCTGGCCCCAGTCTGTCAATCAGACTTTAATGCAGCTTGTACTTACCAGTATTGCTTATAACTATCCTTCATCAGTCAGTTTTACGTGCATGACCCATAACCTTCCATTTGTCACACAGATTACAGCAGCTTGACATGTGATACTAAGATCAAGCAATGTTTGCATCCTTCTTGCTGTGGCTTTCTCACAGGCTTTCTGTCATTCTCAGATGTTTGAGTCTTGGGTGCAGTCTGGGGAGTTAGTTGTATTTGCTTTTTTAAAACTGAGAAATATTTATCAGAGGAAGTTGTTGGTTATGGTGATGATTGAGCTGAAGTCCAGCCCCTAAAGCTTCTGATTAAAATGGTAGGTAAGAAGCCAGCCTAAAATCTAGTTGTTCCTGCATTTCCATCAAACCTCTTGTGAATTCCTACTTTCAAAGAAAAGGTGGTGTGGCCCTACTTTAGCATCAGTATTTCAAAGGAACTCTGCCTGTTGCTTCATAACAGGGGCTGGATTTGTTAGCATTCCTGTTGGAGAAGGCTCTTCCCCCTCTCTTTGACACTTTGACCCAAAATGCTTAACAAGGCAAGGGATTATTGAACCAATGCTTGTTCTTTTGCAAAGTACCAGCTTTGGGAGGGGCTTCGCTGTACTCACAGGCAGTTTTGTTCTCTTTTATTTTAGGGACAAGGAAGTTAGATCAGTATTTATTAAGTCTGAAGTGGCTTCCGTGGTCATTTGTGGTTCATCTGACAGCCATGCACTTTGCAGTTAGCGTGTCTATTTAAGGCACAGTCTTTGTCTTTCTACTCGCTTCACACAGCGATGGGGAATGGAGCTGCCCCTATTAGAAGTAATTGGTGAGAAGCCATAACTACTGTCACACTGTGCAGCCAGGCTCATATCTCACTTTAGTTGCTGAGGCTGCATGTCAGAGCCTTCAAAACGATCTGCCTTTCTCCCTTTGTGATCACACGTTGCTTTAGAGGCTTTGCTCAAATGTAAATCTTGTGGACTGTGTTATGGTTCTTCCTGCTTGTGAGCTTTCCCTCCCAACATGTAGAGCTGCAGAGTGGTTCGGGTAACATTAATCAGGGGGCTAATCAGGAGCTGGTTGTCTTGCTTTCCCTGCAGTCTTCACAATTAGTGATGCGCCTGTCTGATAGCGGCTGCTTGTACCGCGACACAGCAGCTAACAAAGCACAGCCAGCTTTTTGAGAACGTGCTGTTGATTTTGTGTCTGTCCTTACTGCTAGCTGCCTGTTGCTGAGAATAATTGGTAGTGTTTGAGGATCAGTAAGAGATAGAAGAAAAATAGGAAAAACCCATATGCGTGTGACACCTATGAACGTATATGCTTAGACTATTTAAAGGATGTGGTTTTTTTGGTGTTTATATTCATGTCTTCATGCTGCATATAGACGTGTAAAACATACATGCATAGGTGCATACACACATACAAAGTAATACATACAAATGTGTATGTGTCTGTGTAAACAAAGATTAAAAGCAGTTTGTGCTTATATTTATGAATGTTGGGTACCTAAAGTCTGTAATTAGAAACTCAGCTTTGAATACAAATGTAGCACAGGAAAAAAATCTTGTAAAAACAGGAGTTTTGTTTATTTCACATTAAAAAAGATGAATCATCTTGGGGGGGAGAGGGGTGGAAACGTATATTTCTTTGTTTGCAAATGTACATATAGCTTTCCAGGTTGCCAAATAAGAGTGTGTTATGAAGCTGGAGGGTAGACATTAAAGCATGATATTCAGAATTTATAGGAACATATCTTCATTGACACTGTGCACCATTTCTCATGCTAGTTCCTCTGTGTGCATATAGGACAAATGTTAGCTGTGTATACTGTCTTTGCAAGTACACATGGAAAAACCCAACACAGAAACCCTTGGAGAAGAGCAGTGCTTGTTTTTGTTAGACCTATAAAGCATTTCAAGTTATGACTTTGTTTTCATGTATCCCTGGTCACTTTCTTTACTATTCTGCTTTCCAGAATAAATTTGTTCTGTTTAGTCTGTCCTGGAGAGTGAATTATTTTGGCAAGGTCAGGCTATATGTCGGTAATGTGATGCTGATTTGTGAACAGAAAATAGCAAACGTAGAGAAGTTTGTGTGTTTAAGCATTGTGAGCTGACTACCTCCTAGGACTTTCTTCTATTCTTGCTTTTTCCCGCTCCATCTCTGGTATATCAACTGGAAAACGCATGATTTCCATCAGACAGCACAGTGTATGCTGAGCACCTAGTTTTCAGGGACTTTCCAAGCTAAGACAGCCCTGTTATTGCTGTCTTAGTGGATGCGTGAAGTTACTTCTTCCTGACTTCTCCTGGTTCAGTCCACGCTCTGCTGTTAATGCATGATATAACACAGGTAGCACAGGGAAACCTGTGTTACCTTAGTTAGCATTCATGCTTAGAATTTGCTGAGAGCTGCTGAGAACTTAATCTGATCGATGTGGTATTTAAAGTTAACTCCATGCTTATTATAATTAAAGTCAGCCAAGCTGATAAATATTGGAAATGGTTGGCTGTAAATCCTGATGATAGTCAAGGTAGAATATGTTGTAACCTACACAAAACTGAAGTAAAATTAACTGAAGGACCTGTTTCAAGGTCAAATTCAGCTTCTTTTCATAGATTAACTTATGTCCTATGTTAAATTGAAAGATAAAAAATTAAATGTGATGTTAAGAGGTTTAAAGTTTTGAGGTAGTAGAATATTTAAGTGTGTATTTAATCACACTTCAAAGAGCTTCCACCTGAGTGTCCATGTGCTAGAAGAACAAGCACTTTGGAGACTATGAGGAGACGTTGCCTTGTTGTCTTCGTCTTCCCTTTAAACAGTTTTGTTTACTGTTAGGAAGTCTAAAAAACAATGATAAAGCCTCTCACAAATTTCTTTCTGTTTATGTAGCGTGTTTCACATCACTATTAAGGCAGTTGGAAGAAGGTATATAGTCTTGCAGAGACATAATAGGTGTAATACAGCATCTGAAGATGACAAAGCTAGTTCAGACTCCCTGGGACATTTTGATAATTGAGAGTTGTGTCTGCTACCCCATGTGCATTAAAAGGGCAATAATTATGGCATCTCAATCCTATCGTGCTGTATTAATTTTGAGTTCCCACTCTATTGGTCTCCGTTTCATTGTACTCGGATGCTTACATGGCACACATTATGACTGGAAGGTAATTCTGCTTCAGATAATGCTCTTTTTCTCTGATGTCCTTGTATGCTGATGATTGAAAGTTTAATATGTTTACACAGAGACATTTCCTGCATAAAAATGATTATGTTTTCTTTTGAGAGCGGGACTTGTTTAGATAGCAAATGTTTAATTAGTCTTCCTATTTACTTCTCATGATTGAAGAATTTTTGATGAGAGGGTGTCTAGTAGTGAAAGATGGGAGAAGGACAGCAGGAAAGTGGGGCTTTTATTTTTGGGAGCTTTACTAAAAGTATTTCAGGGTAGGAATTGTTTCATAATGCTCTGAAGGATAATTAGTTTATCAGGATCTTTTGTACAGCTCTGTGTCTTGTCAGGGGGGGATGCATATGTCCCTGGAAAAGGCGGTGCCGCTGCTGACAGTGCTTTGTGCTGCACTTTGGCATCAGGAGGGATTTAGAAGTGTCAGAAGGCTCCAGAAGGTGCTGGCAGACCCAAATGGCAGAGAGAGGTGGTCATGGTCATTAGGCTTGAGATTAGGAAGAAATTCTTCACAGAGAGGGTGGTTAGGCATTGGATCGGTCTGCCCAGGGAGGTGGTTGAGTCACCGTCCCTGGAGGTGTTTAAAGGTTAGGGTAGATGAGGTGCTTAGGAGCATGATTTAGGGAATGGTGGGAATGGTTGGACTTGACGGTCCGGTGGGTCTCTTCCAACCTGGTCATTCTGTGATTCTGTGATGGAGAAATCAGTCTAGATTGTGGTAAAAGGCGACATCTTTCCCATTGCTCTTCTTCCCTCTGTCTCAGACCCCTGTGAATCCCATGGTTTCAGTGCAGACAAATACGATCCCTCTCCAGGTCGACAGTGGCAGTCGTAAACGAGGTCTGGATATTGGCATTTGCCTTGGGCAGTTGTCTGCGTCCACTGATGTTTTCTTGCAAGTGAAAGAAAACTGATAAGAAAACAGCTATGATGTATTTTGGAATAATTGAGATCTCAGTCATTCCTAGGCTGTAAAATGCTATAAAAACTGTTCAAATTTTTCTTTTATGAAATAAAGAGAAATAGTTTTTGCAAGTAATTCCTGTTCACCAGAAGTACAGAGGCACTTCAGACCTTAGCAAGGAGCTGAAACTCCAGAATTAATATCTTGATTGTGAGTTCGAAGTACAAAACTACTTTTATTTTACTAAATTGTTATTTTCTTTTGGGGTATTTTGAATTAGTTTTGTCAGTGTGTGCAATCAAGTACTTCAATATAAATATCTTTTACCTTCAATAGATATATTTTTCATCTTTAGAGGTGAATGTTATTAGCAGATGCTTTTTTTGTATTTTGATTTTTCCAAAGCAGCGGTAATGACCAGAGATCTCTGATCATCTGAAGACAGGCATCTCACTCTTATCTCTAGAGCTTTTTTAAATACATTGAATAAATCAAAATGTAAATGGAAAATCTTTGTGTTTATCTCTAGAATTATTTTTACCTAGTTTTCTGTTCACTGACAGGCAGGTACTTTGTATTTCATTATCATAACCAGCACTTAGTACAAACTGTACCAACATTTGATATCTATTTCTTGTTTATTTCCTTTTGACCCTCATATTTATTGAAGAGCCATTTCAGTACATGAAACCCTACAGCCTTATTAAGTTTTGCAAGTTCTGTGGTACTAATAAAATGGAAATAATCTTAAGCCGTAGAAACAGAACACCACTTATAAGCTTTTTAGAGGACTTAGTTTACCTAGACTACAGGATCAACAACTTACTCTTTTTTTATGTGCAAATTGCTCTTCAAGTTGTTATACAAATGTATAACATGAAGTATTCATGAAAGATGATGTTAAACCTAAGCACTCTTCCCCTTCTACAGATTTGTCAATTTATTCCTGACCAGTTTGCAATATTTGCTACTTTTATATATATATGAAAAAGTGGTTTCTTTGCGTGATTTCAAGTTATGTCTCCAGTTTGGACTTCCCATTTTAAGTTGTCTGACTCAGTAATAACATTAACTAAAAATTAGCAAAAAGTGTTCACTACAAAGGATTACTTATTTTATCCTTTGTGTTTTCCAATTCCTAAAAGCATTTTAAAAGCTTTTGTTAAAAAATGCTCCCTGTTTTTCTGTACCTTTATAGAACCAATTATTTTAATTTTTCAGTTTTCCATTTAGTTGTAAATCCTGTTCAAATTTTGTAGCCACACAGACATTCTTTAATAACGCATTTCAGAAATGCTTCATTATTTGCAAGCAACGTGATTTGACGTGTGTGTTAAACTATTTTTATATTTAGCAGAAGCTATAGGTGTTCATATCATATTAGGAAAAGCTTGGTTTACACCTGCTTTTTACCATAATGGTTAGGTTTGTTTGGCCTGTGGAAATCAATGACTACAGTGAAAGGAAGGGCTTCAAAAGTATTCTGAAGTGCTGAGAGAGATTGATTTATCCATATCCTCAACACAGAATCCAAAGTTTCAGACCAAGTCTTTCCACCCACATGCTTAGGTCTATAATGGAGCACATTATTGAGGCTAGCAGTCAACTGCCCATCAGTCTTTGTTGTTAACCTGTTGTCAATGAGATCCTTTAGCAACAGTTTCCTTAACACTTCTTAAATTATAGCGTAAAGAGACATAACGCATTGCCAGAGAGTGAATGAAAGATCACCTATTATTTTCTCTCTCTAGAGGGTCAGTATGTTAGTGCATTTGCTTTTGAAACCACCATGTGTTTCAGTATATCGTGTGCCACATCATTTCAGGTCAGATTTGTGGGGTTGTTTTTCACCATGTCAGATTGCACCATGTTCTTCTTCGAGTTGACAGTATGTAGCGTTATGGGACTTAACGTGACCTGACGTAACAGAAATTCAAATTCTGTTGAAAATAGCCTACTGTAGTCCTTATGGGGCGATTCAACAGGCCGATGAGCTGCTGGTTTCACAGCTTGCTTTGCTTACAAAGTAAACTCCAAGTTGGACTAGAAAATGGATGCTCTTCTTTCTGGCTACATCTGCTACAATAATTTACCAAGATATGAACGTAGAGTTGTGTTTGTGTAGGATACCTGTTGGATTTGAAAATGACGTGGGCTGTGGGAGGACAGCCTTCACCATGGTCTCCACTGTGGGTGGCAGAGGAATCTGTGCTCTGGTGCTGGAAGCACCTCTTCCCCCTCCTTCACCAAGCATGGTGTCTGCAGGGCTGCTTCTCTCTCATATTCTCACTCCTCTCTGGCTGCGGTTGTACAGCAGGTCTTTTCCGTCTTCCTAGGTGAAACGCTGGAACAAGTTGCCAAGAGAGGTGATATATGCCCCCATCCCAGGAGGTGTTCAAGGTTAGGTTGGACGGGGCTCTGATGCATCTAATGTAGTTGAAGGTGTTTCTGCTCACTTCAGGGCAGTTGGACTGGATGACCTTCATGGTCCCTTCCAATCAAAAGTGTTCTGTGTTGTCCCAGAGATGCTACTGCTGTCACTGATGGGCTTGGGGTTGGCCAGCGGTGGGTATGTCTTGGAGCAGGTGGCATTGGCTCTGTTGGACATGGGAGAAGCTTCTAGTAGCTTCTCACAGAAACTGCCCCTGCAGCTGCACCACTACTAAAACCTGGCCATGCAAACTGCTGTAAAAGAGCAGGTTAAAGACCAAAGGGAAATGTGTGAATAAGAAGGAAAACGTTGTCAGCCATCCATGCAACTGCCAAAAATAGAGGAGATTGTTGCACAATGGCAGGTACAATTGTGGAGCGAAGAGCCAGAAGTCAAGGAGCTGTTGGCCTGAAACACAGTAGGAAAGCGTGCTGTGAGGAGCTACTGCTGACAAATTGGCCTCTGTCTCCATATTAATAAAGCCATAGGTCAACTGAAGACCCCTGCAGAAATGAAATTAAGCATTAAAATTGATTGATGCTCAGATGAATTTAATTTTCATTTTATATGTATATGTACTTTTTAAGACCCACTGGAAGAATGAGATTGAATTGGTAATTTAGTTGTAATATAGTATATGTATATGACTGGAAGGTTCTGTGTTTCTAGAAATACAATTTGAAGTAGAATTTTGTTGTACCACTGCTTTTGAAGGCATATGTAATTTTTCATCTGATTAGTTCGGATACCAGGAACAACAAAAGTCTTACAAGGTTTTTAAGTGTGTTTTTCTTATACTCATCTGTCTTGGCCACAGCATTATCAGTATATGAGTTTATCACTTGAAAGCTGGTTTGCATGTGTCTATGGAAGTTGCAGTCCCTCCTTTAGCTGCAGTGCAGACAGGCTACAATATAGTCACTACAGATTCAGCTGCTTGAGTTCATTCTCTCTTACACAGAATCCCTCTGAGGGGAACACAGCTTTGCGAAGTTTGTTCTAGCCAATTTCCAGCTGCCAAAATTGCTTTCTGTCAGTTTAGATTATCTTGGCAGCTTTAATTGTGAGGGAGAAACTTCCCAAAACTCTCTTCGCTGACTACTTTAGGAGTTCCAGACATCACCCAAATGCTTGAAATGTAGCAGAGAGAAGTTGGTCCTGTGTGTGACTTGGATATTTATTTATTTATGAAAGTAACCTTCAAGGCACAGATATTTCTTATGCTGGAAGATATTTCCCAGAATAAAAATTTAAATCTGCTAAATAGATGTGAGGTGAGGTGGTCTCTAATGGAAAAGTTTAGGATGATACAGTTAAGCAGTGCCATGATCTTCTCATCAGTGAAGGAGCTTTAGTTCTCCATGACTTATAAATTAAAGAATCAAGCCTTGGAGATTTCAGTGGGAAACATTATTCCTGAAGTTAATGTGTGAGATGTTTTTTCTTAATGCTTGATAGGTGAATTTGGTTCCAGTTGGCATCGTTAGTTGAATAAAATAAGCCATTTATTTCAATTCTCTGAAAACCCAGTTCAGAATTAGAATTTAAATTTGTGTTTTAGTGTGAGATTGTGGAACTCTTTCCTCTTTATGTGTTTGTGTGAGCTCTGGGGGCATATGTGTTCTCCCTGAGGCTCTGTCTGTAGATAATGAGAGCCTCTTGCTGCCCTCTTAGGCATTAATGAGATTTTAGCCAAAGCTGGAGGAGTTTGTTAGTTCTTCAGGCCTTGGGTTTAATCCTACAGTATGTGAAGGAAGCAGCTGTTTGCCTAAATCACTTCAAGAAATCATAGAAGAAAAGACTTAATATATATACATGGTTATGTGTATATAATTATAAAAAAAAAGGCTTGAGGTTCAGTGTGATAATTTTGACTAGCTATCAGCTGAGATGAGTAATACAACCAATTTAGTTCTGCTTTCATAGATGTTTGATTAAATTAATTCCAAACAGCAGCAGAAGTGCCAGGATAGAAAGAACTACTTTCTCTGGTTTTAGTCTCCTGTTGTTCATTTTCTAAACTTCAATTCTTGAACTTGGCAGGTTGAGGAGAATGGCTTATGTTGCAGATGGCTTTAGACATTATCAGAATACTCAAGAACTTACAGATGTTGTGTAAGGTCTACCAGAATCAGTAAATAAGAAACATCATCTGCTTTTTGGGGCTATGGGGTTAGATATGCTCCATTAGAATAAGGGTCCAGACTCAGAGGCGATGCTCTTGAGTGTAGGGAGTGTGTGCATTAACAGTCACCTAGAAGTACTTACAAAGATAAAGAAGCGAGGGAAATCAAAGAATCAAATGTAAGGAGAAGTGTTTTTTTGATTCAAGGATGCTCCACCAGTGTGGAGATTAATGCTCAGGAATGAACTTTGGCACTCTTTTTCTTATTGTTTTATGCATTCGTTCTCTCTCTGTTGACCTGGAGGAAGAGAAAGGTAGTGTCTTTACTTTTGTTCTCTGTAAGAGGAGAAGGAATACAACAATATACCATGCTCATCAGCCAGAGTTTGAGATGTTTCTGTGATTTGGTTCTTTATTTCAGCTTGCTTGTCTGTTCAGTTTCCATCCTGCATTGTCTGGGTGCTCCTTCATGCTGGCTGCATTGAACGTGCAGAGACTCATGTTTTTCTTGTTGAATGCAGAGCCTGGATCATTCTTTTTCACACTGGTTTAAAGACTGTAGAAAGTCGGGATCAGCATGTATTACTTGTTGCTTGTACAAAGCAGGAATGAGAGCCTATTTTAATATAATAGATGTGTGGTTGTTGAAGATGTGCAAGCATTGAAGTCCTATAATGTTTTCTGGTTTTACTTTTCAGGAAAACTGAATAAAACATGGGTTTAACCACGTTCTCCCCAGTAAACCTGTGCACGTGCCAAACCCTGTATATCTTCAATTGTGAAGACCTCAAAGTCTGACTTTGTACACCCCATGTTCTGTTTTCCTTTTAACTGTCACGTTAAAAGGATTATTGGCTACGTTTATTGCACATTTCCATCCACAGGGGCTCAGATCTGTATTTTCAAATTCAAAGGTTAAGTGCCAAATTTCACAGCCAGGATAGCTTGGATAGGATGTTAATGAGCAGCTCTAGAAGCTCTATGAAGGGCTTGTTACAGTCCACTTGAAGGCTTTTCATTGTGAATGGATTTCTCATGAAAAGATTAATTACTAGAAAGGCATTTTCTACCATCACCTCCCATGTCCTAGTGTGACTACAGACAATTTCAAAGTCACTTTCTTTGTAGCACATACATCATAGAAATATGGACACTGACTTGGGCTTCCACATGAGGCTTCCATAACCTGGACTGAAATGCATCGTAATGTCCATGAAAAGCCTTGATATTTAAATGAATCCTTCCACCTGAAGATCTCACAACTCTTCATGCACATGGATTAATATGGTTGTGACTTTCATACATGAAGGAGCACGCCTTGCTCAAACAGAAAAGCAGCAGTGGAATTTGGGACACCGTATTTCCCACCACGTTCTTTTCTCCTTGCAATTCTTCCTCCTTTTTGGCTTCCAAGTCTGTTTAGATGTAACTTGTGCTAACTGCCTGTTTTGGTTCATATGCTGTGTGAGTCTGTGTGAGCTCTAAATATCCATCAAAATGGCTGTTATATTTGTCCAGTCTCTTTATACGCTGGGAGCACCTCTATGTGTTCAGCCAGCCAGAGCCACTTCTCAGGTGAATGTGGCAGTTTAACTTCTGCGCGTACGGAAGCACCTTTTGCTGACCTCTATTACTTTTTCTTTAAGTCATAACATCAGTTTTCTGAGCTTGTCAACTATGGTAAACCCATTTTCCTTTCTGATCTTTTTCTCCATTCCAAATTTTTTTATCTTTCCTTCTACAGAGAATTTTTCTTTAAAAAACCAAACTCTAAGATCAATCCTTTCTGACACTCTACCGTTCTCTCTGTAAGATCCATTTCTTATTCTTCTACCCTTTAAAGTATAGGATACAAGAGTAATTCCCAGTATAATTATTGATAACCCTTGAAGCTATTGGTGATCTAATCAAGACACCATTAGAAAATCAAACCATGAAAAGATTGGACAACGTGCGAATTATCTTTCAACATGTTGCATGAAGAAATAACAAAGGATAATTTTAATACATAACACTAAAAGCTAAGGAGACTAGGAGAGGATAACTAGGAGAGGATACACATGCCCCACCCCACTAAAATATTGGATATTTCATTGCCTTCGTCAAAACACTGTGAGACTGTTAATCCATCTAAGAAGAAGCTGGAAAGACTCTGAGTTTTCTGTTTTATTTATATATTTAGAAAGTGACTGGTGAGTATCACAGATAATCCTTGAAATGTCCTTGAGAAGATTAACATGACTTTCCACCGAGTAGGTAATTATTTTACAGTATCTTATGTGAATTCATGTAGAGTGGGTGGGCTTTCAGGTGTATGTGACAAGGAGTGAATGTAATAGCTTCAGGCAGAATGCTTTGTAATTGAATGCAAGAGAGTTCAAATGTGCTGCAGACCATTAATATGTGTCTAACTTCTCTGCTGCCTCTCCTGGGTAATGAGGTAGAAATTAAGAGGCATCATTCTGAAAAGTCAGTTGCTGAAGATGATGTTGTTTATTGAAGACTTTATCTCAGTTGTTGCTTGGTTGTATGGTGTGCTTTTGTTTTTTTTCTCTTGTTTTAGTTTGATTTTTTTTTTTTTTTGCTTGTTTGTATGATGCAGAAGACTAAATTTCTGATAGCGGCTTCTTTCTGAATAATCTCTGACTTCTTCACGTTAGTATCATGCCTCTGCCCACAAGGAGGCAAGCGCAGTGTTTGGATCCAAGTGCTCTGAGAGAAAGGGCAGGATATATGAAGCTGGCCAAAATGTACAAAGCAGCCAGCTCCGTTCTGCTCAAAGTCACTTGGGGATTTTTTTTTTCAGTGGCTCCCATCATACTATCCTGCATATTGATGGAAGCGTTCACGTGCTGTGGCTTTCTGAGCAGAACAAGCTCTTGCACATTTTTGCTTCTCAGGAATATCAGAACAGATATTCAGAGGTTTTACAGTATCCTGTTCCTTTTAACTCAAGTTGGGAAGGCCGTTTTGGTACTGATGAGGATCTGCATCTGCGACCTCTCACTTCGATGGAGTACTTCGCGGGAAGGAGCAGTGCTGGAGTTGTGGGCAAAGAACACCTCTGCTGATTTAGTGCATAAAGAATCCTGTACAAAAAGCAAGGAGAGATTTTTCTGGACAGTCATGACAGGAGCCTGCACTGTGATTTGTTTTCTCTCACAAATTATTTTTCTTCTCTTGTACGCGCAGCTCCAGCAAAGAATCAGGCTGGTTCTCTCCTGGTGAGAGGATGTGCAGCTGGCTAACAACGTCGTTCTCCTTTGCTGCTGCCAGAAAGCAGAGCTTCTACTGACTTAAACTTTAAAAAAAGCCCCCAAGCCCAACCAGAAGGCAACAAAACAACCACCTTATGATGGTATCTCCTTTCCTACTCTGTCTCCTAAGGCCCCACAACACTATTTCACTGTTTTTCTTCTGAAGAAATTGTTTTCATCTCACTTTTTATTCTCACTTTTATTTAGAAACAGGAAAGGCACGTGAAAAATAACTTATATATGGATGTGCTGAACTTGACATCTTGATCTCTTTACTTTTCATTAGATTTTCTTGTAAAGGCTTAAATAAGGTTCCTCACTGTCTATAAAATCAAAATCCTTAATTTTATATTTTTATTTAATTTTTAACTTCAATTTGGCTAGTTAACTCTGCTAGATGACAGCCCTTATACAAAGACAATATCTTCCATTGCTTGACAAAGAGATAAAACGATACATACTTCTAAAGCTTATTGCATTAAGGTATCTTTAATCTAGATATAAAAATTATTATTTTAATAACTCTTAGTCTTTAAGCGAGAACACAGTTGCTGTCGCAAAATCACATAAAGTACTCCAAAGAGAAAATCTTTAGCCCTGTGAAATTTAGAACTAATTAAATTAAGAAAAAGAAGTTTTTATGGACCATTGTTTAAATATGAAGATGAAATTGAAGGTGTCTTATTGGAAGACGAATCAAGCAGCTCAGCAGAGGTGTTGTGCGAAGAAGGAAAGGTCTTGTCACTAAGGAACTATGTAGTGAAAAAGTCTTGGCTTCCTTTTTGGTGCCTAACTCAGGAAGTCCAACAGGAACATGAGAGAGAGGTTTGCAAATATATACTGAAATCAACTTTCATGGGAATGGGATTAAACTTTAGGAGTTCTTTGTATCTAAGATTATAAATATGTTTTAAAAAGGTTTTATTTTTTTAATCCTAAAATGAAGTAGTAACTCAGTCTTACCAGAATGGAACTTACTTATTTCTTCAGTGTTTGTGGTGTTTACCTTGGAAATGAACTTTGAATATAGTATGTTGTTTCATCAATTAAAGCAGCCTACCTACTTTTAGGAACATAGGGACTTGGATGGCAAAAGTCTATTGTCCCTGAGTTTAAGGTTGTGGAAAAGAACAAATTATTATCTTTATTTTTATAGGTTTTCCCTAGTGAGTTAGTGTATAAAACTGCTATTGTGCAAGTTTACTCTTTGTGCCCTCTGCAATGATTGAATTAACTGTATTTTACATTTTTTCAAACTTAAACATTCGGGTTGATGCAGAAGACATCCTCTCTGGGTGCATGTAAGGATAGTCTATGGAAATTTTTTTTTACTGTGTTTTTTTTTGGTTTGTTTTTTTTTTTTTTGAAGCCAAGTGTTACTATAATTATTGCCCCTAAATGATGGGAAAGTAGTACAAAATTAACAGAAAGCACCAGGTCAAGTAAGTAGAGCCGAAACTGATATCCAGGGTTGTCAGTGTCTGGTTTCAAAAATTATTTGACAACCACAGCTTCAGAGCCAAAAAGAGAGTAGTTTGCATTCTGTCTTGCAAGACATATTGCTCGAATAGAAAAGTAGGCTTGAGTGTCATTGGCATAACAGTGATGCAATTACAGTGATAAATTACAGACACACAAAATCACTGAGAATTGCCAAGGAGTTTTAGTTATCCATTTTTTATGCCTTTTTTTTTTTATTTTTAGCTACCGTGATTACCAACATTAGATTAAGATATAATTTGGTGGATGCTGCACTTTTTTTGCAAAATGTGTTAACAGTGAATCAATCCAATGTTTATGGAAGATGGGAACTAGTGCTGGAATTTTAAGTCTTTTTTTCTTGTGTGTTAGCACCAAAATATCTCATTTTTTAGCATTAGGAATCTTTGAAATTCAACAGGCAGAGTACTTTTTATATAGAAGCACAGGGCAGATTAAACTTGCTTCATCCCTTTCCAACTGTATCCTGGGCTGCATCGTAAGAAGCATGGCCAGCAGGTTGAGGGGGGTGGTTCTCCCCCTCTACTCTGCTCTTGTGAGACCCCAATCCCACTGTGTCCAGTTCTTGAGTCCCCAACATAAGAAAGATATGGAGCTGTTGGAGTGGGTCCAGAGGAGGGCTACAAATATGATCTAAAGGCTGGAGCACCTCTGGTATGAGGACAAGCTGGGAGAGTTGGGGTTGTTCAGCCTGGAGAAGGCTCCAGGGAGACCTTATAGTGAATTTCCAGTACCTGGAGGATCCACAGGAAATCTGGAGAGGGACTTTTTACAAGGGCATGTTGTGATAGGATGAGGGGGAATGGCCTTAAATTGGAAGGGGGAAGATTTAGATTAGTCATTAAGAAGAAATTCTTTGGGGTGATGAAGTACTGGAACAGATTGCCTAGGGAAGTCATGGATGCCTCCTCCCAGGAGATGTTCAGGGTCGGAATGAATGGGGTCTTGAGCAGCCTGGTGCGCCCTTGGCAATGGGGTTGAAACTGGATGGTCTTTAAGGTAACTTCCAACCCAAACCATTCTGTGATTCAATTATGATGTGAATTAGAATTTGCATCAATTTATTTGATGGTGGCTGCAAGCTTGAGCTACTGAAGCAGCCTTACATGCAGCACAGCTTTCAGACAGAGACTGAATCAGCCCCAGAGTCCCTGAACTTGCTGCAGCAGCAGGATCTTTTGCTGTGTAGGTGTTGAAGAAATTGTAAATCGGCTTTTGTAATCCCATGTTTTGATTATCTGTATATAGGTGGGTAATACTGTGAGTAATGCTGTGGGACAGGAAACTAATCCATATCCTGGCAAATCTGCATTCTCTGTTCATTGCTGCCTCCTGGAATTAGGCTGCTGCTAGCAATTCCTTTATCTCTCTAGGCTTGACTGTCATGAAGACTCCCTCCTTCACCCATGTCAACACCTTCCCCCTTTCTCATCATTCCTATTTAGAAAAGATTCTTTAACACAAACCTTGAACGATGGTGTGTACAGGAGGATCTAACAACCTTTCATGGATAGATTTGCATTACAGGGTTGTAAATATTTATAGAGCTTTTTCTTTCTCTTCTATGACTGTGATTAACCGCAATTTAAGAGATATTTTGTGTCACCCGTATTTCTCTTTTTGATCAGGAAAGAAACCAGAACTGATATTTGTTGAGGCTATGTTGATAAAGAAATCGGGTTAAAAATATTGTTCTGGGCATAAAGTATAAATAATTTAGTAAATGAATGGTTTGGGGGTTTATCCTTGAGTTCTCTGTCAGTTTTTGACTGGCCTTGCTCTGTCATGTTATGCTTTCACTTTTCTGCCTGAAGTTTAGGATGTTTTTTTTCTGTTTAGTGTTCTGAGGTCTGCTGAAGAAGAGCTTGGTGTCAATGTTCGTGAAACAAAACGTATCCTAATCAATGACCCCGAGTTTTGTGTTGGATATCTCTGTTTCCTTGTTGCTTATTTAAAAAGAAAATGAACATACAAATGGAAAGATAAGTACTTCAGTGCACAGCTCCTGCCTTTTTACTTCTATCGCCACCTGAAAGGGTTTCAATTTTTCAGTATGGGTGTTTTGCTTAAGTGTGGAAACCAGAGCATCTGATTTATATACCTGGGCTTTAGTGACTGTAGCAGCTTGAAATCCATATCATTTGACACCTATATTGCGATTTATTGCAAAAAAGTCTTGTACTTCACCAACACTGAATTCTTGTCCAGAATGGACACTTTATTTATAGGTATAGAACTCCAGATGAATTGTTTATAAAGTAAAAACAAACAAAAAACAAAACCAGAAAAACTCCACCAAAACTAAATCAATACTAAATCAACCTTCCTTTACCAATTCTCTTCCTTAAATATTAGTCTAAAACTGGTATTTTTGTGTCTGTCAGGGAGGACGTTGAGTTGATATATTTAGGATTTTTTCATACTAAGCTATTGTCATCAGATGATAACATGAAGTAGAAATTCACTTTCTGAGGTATGATACCTTTCTCAGCTAGGTAGAACTTCCTTAGGTTAGTTTTTAGAGAGAACACTATCCATAATAAGCTAAAACAGGAACAATTTGAACAAAGTGGGTCAGATTGATTTTCTTTTTTTTTTCCCACATAGGCATGAAAACATTTCTGAAGTACTTCAATAATGTTTCCACCTCCAGTTATTCAATTAAAGATATATTGAAAAACTGTGTGTGCTTAAAATATAAATATGGGCTTATCAAGACTGAAAGACATGTCCTTGTCAGTTCCGTCTCATAGTAAATCGGAACAACGAGAGCAAGACTTGGTAAGCTCAGAAGAGCGTTAAGCTGGAAATTGGAGATGTTCAGCATCCCAAAATTTCACATGTCTTCGTTGTACTCGTAGGGATATTGCAGGTATTAAGTGTATTATGTTAACTCTTAATGTTTTCAGCTTGATCTTGCAGTTCGCTAAGTACACTCAATATTTTACTGGCTAATGTGACGTCCCCAGTCTTTATTATACATATGGGATGGGCTTTTAAATACAACACTGCTTATCTTTTGGACAATTAATTGTGTTTTTAAGAAAGGCTTAGCAAAGCTGCCTTTTTTAATGTGTGTGTGTGTGTGTGTGTGTGGTAGCAACACGTTTCCTTTGAGGACCGAGACTAAAATCTTCAGGCTGCTTCCCTGGCAAATTCTTTTCCAGCTGCATGATGGAACTGACCTTAAAGGGCTGTTATACAGAACAGTGCTGTGAGTACACAGGTGTGGCTTCTGCAAGAAATGATGTATTTACTGATAAGGCAGGTGCTAAACGTAGTCTCATGATGCAAGACTTTCCAAATCTGTTACTTATTGAGCTAATTTTCTTTTTGTATGCTAGTCTTACCATTATAATAAATTGTTTAGAAAATGATTGTATTTTGGTTTGGTGCTACTTGCCCCACCATAATTTTTGCTGTACTAGCATAATGACATAGAGAAAAATATGTGTTTATATTGGGTTTTTGCTTTGCTGGACGTGCTTTACTAGACTCCGATGTTTTCTATAAATTCTTCTTGTAAGTCTTTCATAGAATCAATCATAGAATCATAGAATCACCAGGTTGGAAAAGACCCATGGGATCATCGAGTCCAACCATACCAAATACTAAACCATGTCCCTTAGCAATTTTGACAATTTAAGTAAGGTATTTTAAAAAGTCATACTGTAGCCCTAATATTAATAAAGTGAAGTCCATTTTGTGAATGAGGAGATTCAAGTGTTAAAATGTTGTTTGTTGTTTAGTACCTGATTTTCAACATGCCAGTGTTTGGCTAAGGAGCTCCAAACACAATTAGCACTGGCAACAGGTGGAATAACAACACCTGTGGCTCTCTTTTGGGAGTTTTGTGTGTTGAAATGAACACCAGTTATGTAGTTGTCTATTTAAAATGTAAGATTAGTGCATGCTTCTTTATTCTAAGGCTTTGTCCTTTGTCTTATGTTTCATAACTGAGTGTTGTACATTTAACTAAATGTGCTATTTTTTGAGTCTCAGCTGCATATTCAGTGTTTGCATCAGATTGTCTATATTCCTGGCAGTACATCTTTCTTCTAGTTTTGTTTTTTTTCTCCTTACATTATAAAAAGAAATGCCATGCAAGGAATCTCAGTGTCAAAAAGAAAGAGGAATTAACATTATGGTTCCTACAATAGCTGTACTGTAACTTCACAAGAGACATATATTCAGGCATAAATTTAAACTCTCATAAACTGTGAAACATGAAATGTTCTGGGGCAACTTTCAATGCTGGTAATAGCTATTTTATTGCTATTTTGTGTGCTTGAAGTCTCTGCCACCAAGTTCTGTCTTTGTATCTTAAATATAAATTTTCTGTCATGAAAACGGATATCTTGAGTGCAATGGATTTTCAAGCAAAATAGCTGTGTAATTGCAAAATTGGACTGGAAAAATTCACTGCCATAAGAATACTTACTAATTTTGAGAGTACAAAAGCTCTGAATCTTTCTTCTGGGAACTTGTGTTTGATTGGAGTTGTTTATGTGCTCTATAGAAGGATTATTCCTGAACTTTAGAAGTGATTAACTGTATACAGGAAATACTTGGAAGATATATGCAGCACCTTATTTTTGAAAATTACTGGGTACTAATATAGGTGGAATATCTTCTTTCAAAACTACCGAGCGTCATGGGAAGTTACATCGTAATGTTTTTAGATATTGTTTTTTAAAATGATAGGTAATGATATTTATTCAGGGTTTTGGAAATAAAGTAATATTGGAAAGTATGTAACCATATAGAAATGAGAATTATGCACTTAAAAAGTCCTGGTATGGTTACACATTTGTTTTGAAGCTTGAAAACTGAGAATTTCTTTGCTTCCCTTGCTGAGATATATTGTACAATTCTTTCAGTTTTGCCCTTCCTATCCTGAAACCTCTGCTCGCTTCTTGCCTTATCTGATCCTTTTACGAATTCAAGTTTTTTAAGGCCATAGAGTATTATCTTATTGGATCTGTCTTAAATCTCACTTATACAACAGACTGATTAAGTCTGAGCATGCTTCTTGTTCGCCTTGAACAAAGGCTCTCAAATGAAGGAGAACCTGCCATTTACTTCAGGTACGTAAATGGCCCTAGTCTTGATACTCCTATCTTGTCTTTTTGTGCTTTGCACTTCTTTCTCTCTTGAGAAGAAGGGGGAAAAAAACAACCCCAAAAGTCTTTTTTCTTACCTATGCCTTTCCTTCTATCTGACTTTTTCAGTTAACCCCTCTACATATCTTTCATCCTTACTTTGGTGACGAATACATCTTTTAGCTTTCTTGTTCCAATGAGGTGGAAGAATTGATAGATATTCCTCCTCCTTGGACCTTTCCTTTCTGAGCTGCTCTTGTTCTTTGATGTTTGGGTCCCTGTGTGTTAGCCAAGGCAGGGCACGTGCATGTCTTTTAAAGTTTCCAGGAAGACATTGTTGAAAACGGTGTTTTCATTGAATCATTTCTGCCTTTATCTGTTTTGATCTGAATTGAGGAGCACTGCACAAGGAGAAACAGGCTACTGTATGTCAGGAACTCATAGTCAAAATGAAATTAAAGTGGCATTGGCAGGAACATTATTGTAAAACTCATCACAATGTGACAGCCGTCAAAAAATGAGTTTGAAAATGTTCTACGAGAACCACTAATGGTGGTTCTTCTACTGTATGAAGCAAATAAATTATGCAAAGGTCACAAAAGAACATTTTCAGTTCTTCGGCTTATTGCCGACATTATTGCTAAAAATCCAGAGAGCTGTCTTCATTTCGGTCTTTGGAATGTGTCTGCTATTATGAATCATTCAGTTCAGACACTCTTGTCTTCTGTTATGCACTGTTCCTTTCATGGTGCTTTTACGATGACATAAATTCTTTTATGAAACTAATGAAAAGTCTATCTCTGCGTTGCACAAACTATGCTGACAGATGATCATGTGCACCGAGGTTTCATAGCAGGCTCTGTAGCTGATGTCATACCTTGATTGTAAGGATGAAAATTAATTTGGGGGAAAAGTAAGAACAAAAGAAATGTGTCAGGAAAGGGTGTTGGATGGCTGAACAAATATTTCGAAATGTTTAGCGACCTTCCAATAAAAGTTCACTAGAGGGAACCGAAGTAAAAACAGTGTATACAATATATTTGTAGATACTGAGCTACTGTAGGACTTAGCACCCAAAAGTTAATGACTTGTATTGCACGAGAAAAATGTGATGAGATCATAGAATCATAGAATGGTTTGGCTTGGAAGGGACCTGAAAGATCATCTAGTTCCAAGGCCCCTGCCATGTGCATGGGCTGCCAAGATGTTTATCTTGTCCTTTCTCCCGTCTTCTTTAACATTTTTATTTCTTCTTCTGTCTGCTCTTTTCCTTTGACCGATTTAAGTTTTCTTTTTCTGTCGTGATGTCACTTTTCTCTTTTCCTGCATCAGGTCAAACAGAGCAGCTGCTAAGGAATTGCAGCAGAAGCGGCAGTTGTGTACACAAGTGCTGTACTGTATGGATTGCTCCAGCTAGTCTGCAGCTGGCTTCTTATATAAAGTGCTTCTTTCTCTCAATATTGCTCCCTCCACTGATACTCTCCCTTCTGATCTTGTGCACATGGAAGGCTGGTCATCGACAGACCTGGGGGAGGTCTGTGTGATCTTTTGAGAAAATGCTGCAGCTTTGCTGCTGAAGAACCAAAGCGTAATCTGGGATACCAGTTTCTAAGTTCAACAAGGACAATGAAGTTATTCTGTTCACTAAACATATTCTTTTTTCCAAGGTGTGTTCCTCCAGACAGACCTGTAAAAGGCACGCTGTGGTGCTGCAGTTAAAGGCTCTCATTCGAGCTGAGTGTTGCATCAGATCTGCTGTAGTAGAGTTTTCCTGTGAGAGCATTCCACTTTGCAGCACTAACACTCCTAGTATTTGGCAAATGGTACTTTATGTCCTAATGCCTCCTTCAAATTATTTAGTTTAGACTCTGAAAGTTTTCCTAGCATGCTAAGAGGACGTGTAGTAAAGAAATGATACTGTTCAGTCTGCATGCTGGAAAATATGAGCAGAGCTGAAAATGCGTGGGCTAACTTGTGAGCACCTCTATGAAATACGATCGTCATGTAGATGCTTGGTAACTGTCAGTGTTGATCTCCTTGGCTGCTGATGTACTGATTTAGCTGAGATGGAGCCAAGTGTTGCACTCAGAAGTTTTGTTGCTGTGCACTGAGCTGTTCAGAATGAAGGAACTGTGCTTTTGAAAGGATGAATGGCTATTACTTTTTCCTAAATATCTTATCATTTATGTTTACACAAGGTAAAGCATGAGTCAAGCATAGTCTGGCTGGATATTAAGCATTCTCCTGCCATGGCTCTATGCTGCTTTTTAGAAAGTATTTGTTTGCTTCAGTTATTCAAGGGAGTGAGTGGGGACTAGGTTACGGCTTTTCACCTGGAGGTTGAAGTACAGACTGTGCTCATATGTAGGTACCAGGATTCTCTTAATGCTTTTCTTATTAATTAATTAGGAGTAATTTCATACCTCAGGGCAGTGGAAAAGCTAAGCAAATATTTGTTTAGAAGCAAATATAATAGAAACTGAATTTATTGGGGGGAGAGAATAATTTGATTTCTCAGCTGACATTTTCAGTGAACACCCTGAAAATCTTCTGATCCTGTTTTTCTAAGAATTAAAGTCAGTGAACCTCTAGTTTGTCTACTATAAAATGTTTCTTTAGTGCATAGGCTACTGAATAGCATGGATAGAAAGTACGAAAGTTTTGTTTTGAAAGTGTTTTGCTGCAGAGCCAATGCAGCAGGACGGGACTACCTGGATCTCTTTCAAGAACAAACACGGAGTGAAGTATTTCAGATTTTTAATGTGCAATTACATATAATCCATGTATCGAAGGAAGAAATGCAGCAGTAACTTTTATAGTGTTTTCATTCAGCATAAAACTTTTGCTTAAAGTAAGGCTGAAGGCATCACTGCCCAAATTGCTGGAAGGAGGCTCAAGCTCACGGTTCCCTGTTCAACTGCAGACTGGAGGTGTGTCTGAGCATCACTGACCAGCCCATTGTGCTAATTGCGTTTAGACCCTTTATGTGAGCTGCTAGTGGCCAGAGTCACAGAAAAGGAGCCAGCTGCACCTACCCGAGAATAGCAGCACTATTTCTGGCATGGCCGGTTGAAGCCCAAGGCACAAATTTAACTGGTGATTGGCTCTGAGCCCAGAACTTGCACTATGTGTTACAATCACCCATCTTCTCCTGAAGTTTGCTCTGATCTTCACATTTTCTTACTTTAAAGCGAAGCAGAGTCTCATCCTCCTGTCAGTTCATATTTTGCACTTTTTCTTTTCTATATCAAGATCAAGAGGATACAGCATTTAGATCTCTGAGGTCCTTCCAAACTGAGAGAGAAGACAGTATCTCAAAAAATTTGGGATGTTTTATCCCTAGAAAGATGATATTACTTCCAGGTCTGCTGAAGTGCTACTTCAGAATTTCTTCTGGTGTTAGTAAAAATATTACAAAGGAGTTGGGTAAAGAGAGAAGCTTGGAAAACAAGAGGATAAATTAACTGATTTTAAATTAAGTGGAAAGACAAAAATTGATCTATATCTGAAGCTCCCTATTTCAAAAGGTGAAATTTTGAGAAAGTAAAGGAGATGCCTCTGAAATGCTGCTGAGCTGAACAGGTCCAGAACTTTAACAAGAAGGAAGTATGACAATTATTTAAAGCACCACCCTCTCCCTCTTAACATGCATGAACGATCACTTCAAAGAACATTGGAAGCAAGCAAAGGAGAAGATTATAAGTGAGATATATTATGTCTTAGAGGCAAAGCATTTTAGAGCTAAATGAGAATTGGCAAATTCAAGCTGAATTGATTCCTGGAAACAAAAGGTTCTGTGGCCAAATAAACAAAAAGAAAGCAATGAGAAATGGGAAAAGGAAAGAAAAGATGATCTAGTTAGGCTTGCAAAGCTCAGTAAGTATGTTTTTGTTTGGATTTCAGTAAGATTAATGAATATTGACTATTTCAAAAAAATGAGAATGGATAATCATAGGCAACCGACAGCAGCACAAGTAAAAGCTAAAATACAGCCTGAAGTGTGGTGTGGTTGTACAGGAGAGACTTACTAACCTCTCATCTGGAGTTTGTAAAGAACTGGCTTATGATAACACGGAAATGATTGTACCCATTTAGTGGTGTTACTGTGTGATTGATGAGTAGCAACCATCATAGTGTTTTTAAGAATTGTACTTTAGAAGTTCTTGAGGTGGAGGGGCAGAGGAAAGAGAAATGGTAATCTAGCGAATCAGACTTTGTAAGTCTACCTTGACTAGAGAGTAAGAATTTAGAGGAGGAGGAGAGGTTTTCATTTAGTTTTTGTGGTTTTGTTTTGTTTTTAATAAATGAAGATAAATAAAAAAAAAAGGATGATGTTTCTACAGACCAAGTATGCTAAACCAACATGATGTCTTTCCTTGTCAAGTCCACTAATTGCTTAGGTACAACAAATGCAGTGATTCTTACATGTCTGGGTTTTGGCGAAGTTTTCCGTGCAATGCCAAGTGGAAAATTGCTGATTTTGATGGAGGTTGGTATAAGAATGCCAGCAATGGCTGAAGAGGAAGGGGTGACCTGTTGTGCTGAAAGTGGTATGGATAGGTCAGAGAGATAGTATGAGTTCAGGATTTATTTTGGAACCAAACCTATTTTCATTACTGGCTTTGCTTTGAGCAGCAGCATGGTGCATTTTTATGGATGCAGAATTATACTGGTTAGTGGGTGTATGAACAGGCCCTCAGTGCTTAGGTTGCATGTTTAATGGGGGCATCTTTACACTCTTTATGGTGTCTGCACGTTTTGCTGCTGTGACAGTTCACAGCCTGACAAAGTGTCTTGACAACATGCTGTCAGTGAACTATGTTTCTTGAGCTCACTTTGCAATACCTACTCCTTCTGCCTCGAAACCCTGTGCAGCACCTGAAACAGGCGATTTGCCTCCTTCCAGGGGCTTCTGAGCTGCCTCCTGCTCCGAGTTACTGCTTGTTTGCTGTGATCTTTGCCAGCAGAGCTAAAAGAGGGCCAGGATGGTGAATGGGGATGAGGATGGTGAGTGTCGGACTGGCATTTCTAATGAAAGTGCATGGGAGGATCCTGATAAGCTCTCCTTCATCGCCTGGTTTTTTGAGATATCTAGAAATAGGCTTTCTGTTGTTGCCTCTGTTGGAATGTATGTCTTATAGAGTCAGGAAGTAAGTACTTAAATATATTTTGAAAACAGAGCTATTAATCTCTAATCTCCCTTAAAGGGATATGTAACAGCTGGTATGCTGATGACAATGGAAAGATAAAAATAAACCAGGCTTCATTACAACCAACCCCATACATGCTGACTGGCTTTCTTTTGAGGGCTTATTTAATAAATAAATTTTTCTTTTCCATATAGGAGGATTGTTGCAGGTACTGCTTGCAGAAAACCTGACTAGGCTATTGTTAGTGTGAAAGAGTGCTTTTATTCCATAGAGTTCATAAAGAATGTAGGTTGATGACATCTTTCTCTCAGGAAGTTTGTAATCAAAAGTGTAATCCCAACCCACAGGATTTTTCTTCTCTGTACTGCTGATAAGCTCATGTCTTGACAATGTTATCAGGGGAGATTTAGATGACTGCTCTGTGCTTTGTAAGCAGAGGAATGGACAGCAGGGCATTATCGCAATAGATTTTCATACATTTTAAAAAGGTGTTATTTGGTATGGAGTATTGAGAAGTCAGTAAAATTTGGGTTGTTATCATCAAAGGGATTGTTTTGGTCTTTTCAAAGTCCCCTGTCTTGTCAGCAGTGTATTGTCAAGTTCTGAGAATTCATCAAGACCATTGTGTTATTTGGTTTCTTCTCTTCCCATCCCAGCTCGAAGAGTTACGACAGAGTGTGATTATTGTAACTCTTACTTGCTTATTTGTTTATTTAACATGAGTGTTTCCTGTTCCTGATTTTAGAAGGGGAAAAAGTGTTGCTAGGAAATCTTAGCTGTGATAGAAGGTGGAGATTTTGCATACCATTCCTAGCTATCTGCATTTTTTACCTAATGATGACTAGCTTTGATGGCCTTATTTTTGGATGACTGGAACTGGCAATACTGACTTTACGAAGTCATAAAGCTTGAAAAGAAAATATTGATATTGGGAGACAAGAAAAGAACAAGTACTGCAGGGATCTCCCATGCCTGCGAGTAATTGCAGGGTGACGTGACCTCATAGGCATGAGGTCACCTAACTGTGTCTCAGTGCCCTCTGTTCTGTGAGGAGGGAAAAGAGTAAACAGCAGGCTCCTTGCTGCATCTGTGGTTAGAAGCTGTAAAGTGAGGCCATGTCAGAGAACCAGTGACACTCAGATGATTATGCAATGTTTCTGTAGGTCTTCATGTTTTTGTTAGGTATATGCTTTGGAAGAATGTTCCCTGGTGTGAATGTTGGCTGCAACGTTTCTTCTTGTCTGTACCTAATCTACTCCTCAAGTCCTGCACAACCCATTGGACAGCTCTTCTGTCTCTGCTTTTTCAGGTGCTCTGAAACATGAATAGTGTTGCTGACCACATCAGGAATGCGTTCATGAAGGTGTGGGAAAGAGCTGGAGCAGATGGCAGGACTCACATAGTCTTTACTTAGACTGTAGTTTGAGTCTATTGATATTAGCTCTTGCTTTCTTGATAAATAAATATAAAAAAAAACCCAAACTCACTGTTTCCTTGAGGTTACTAGTGCTAATAATTTGTTTATGGGTCATACTAGCCCTGTCAGTTGATCGTAAACTGTAGGTAATGCCAGTACTGCATCTTCCTACTAAGCTGGGTGTTCACACTTTGGCTAACCAAGCATGCATCACAGTCCAGGCTCCTTTCAGCAGGCACCAAAATGAATTAGAGCTGGGATGCTGGCTGTTGGGAGCAGGGGCAACAGAACCCCATGAAGCCTTTGTGGGTTCTGCCACAAAAGTCACCTGTGCTGGGAACTGCTACTTATTAAGGCTAATATGTATTTCATTTGTAATGTTCAGTGGAAATGCACATGATTAACCCATCCCTCCATGCTGAGTTCCTATGGAGAGGTTCAGCAATGATTACTCACCATTACATCAAAGTGATTTTATCAGTTCCACAGTTGCTCCGCTGTTAATGCTAATTTTACAAATCTGTTCATAATCTGCGCCATTGATGCCAATGATTGGCACTGAAACCGAGTCATCTGAATATGAGATGTGGAATAGTATTAGCAATACCTGAAAGTATTCAGGTAACACTCAGCTCTGAGGGGTGAATGCGAGATGATTGTGTGGACAATTTCAAAGCCGTAAACTCGGCATAAATTGTTGTCAATCAAAACAGTCTGGGCTGTGGCTACCTCACTGGTGATCTTTGAAGCAGGTATTAAAAAACTTGAAACAAGTGGTATATCTATTGTCTTTGGGATTTTTTCCCCCTCCAGTTTTTACAGTAGAGAAAGAAATTCTAGCAACTGAGTTTGTAAATGAAGATTATACAGGCAGAGACAATTCAGATGTTAATTTGAGTAGAAAAAATTGTTGTAATACTATCTATGTCTGTGAAACACACAAAAAAGTTATGGAAAACCACAGACAGCGTTTTTTATTTTCATTCTGTGAAGAGCAGCATAGTCTTCTCTAAGATGTTTGTTTATGTTGAGATCTGGAAAGATCATAACAAGGCTGTTGCGATATAGATGTTGTTATTTTTCTAAATCAAGTTACTTATGGAACCACCATTTTTAAAAATTCTCTTTGCTTGATTATGACTGTATTTTCCTATATGGGAGACTAATTCTACAGAAATTGCTGCTTTGTTTCTATTTGAGGAGTAGTTCTAATGCGAGTTGCAATATAGTTAGAGGTGATTTTTGGCTTGGCGGGACCTCAAGTAGTAAAACCTGAATGGAGCTGAGCACCCCATCAGTCTAAACAAGCATGAGCAGTTTGTGGGAATGAGCTGTAATCTCCACTTGTGTTTTCAGTCTGGATGTTGCAGCCTATGCTGATATCTCCAAAGAGCACACCTAAGCCACCATGACAGCAAGGGAAACGTGTGCCATGAGTAAGACCAGATTAGACGGGCTTGTGATGAAAATGCAATATTTAACTATACGCTGGTGCAATCTCAAGCAGGCATTTCAAGTGATAACAGGCTTGTGAATGCCCCGAGGCAGATGTGAGAACCCCCTGCACCTACTGTGATCATTTGATTTCTTGGTTGCCTGGGTTCTGGGAGCCTGCAGACATTTCATAAAGTAATAGTAAAACTGCCGAATTCATTAAGAATGAGAAGAAGGAACTCTCTTTATGTATCGATGAAATTAAATTTAGAAAAGAGTGTTTAAAAAGGGATAATAGATTTAAACAGTACCATAATCTGGTAGGAGGCACGGAGCATGACACTGTTGCACAGCGAGACCACTGAGAGTTTTCTTTTATGTTGAGATCATTTCTGTACTCACTGTAATTGGGTTTACTTCGTGCTTCATTTGCTTTAAGGAACTATATATTTTTGGAAGCAAACACTAATTGTTACCCTGAAATTTGATGGAGCGGCCCGGCCATCCCTGGCCCTAGCGTACTACGGATTACTTTCCCTAGATATATCCTTTATAACTTCTTGAATGTTGTCTTCCAACATGCCTCCCAGTGCTTGCAAGTTTCCTTTGGAAAGCCAGCCTAGTATAAAGGAGGGAGGTGGGTGTATTTTTCTAGCAAACTCACTGTTTTTCATTGCCTGGCTAAAACCCATAGCTAGCCTGTTTCTGTACATTATGTATTCTTCCTCTCTACTTAATTAAGTATCTCTTGATTGAAAAAGCAGCTGCTCCAACTGAACACCCTGTACAACCTCTCTGTCTTCTCCAGAAAGGACTGACATCATTCACAGGGCTCCAGTTAAGCTCGTAACAGAGCCAATGAAGCAGATAAATAAGGTTTCCAGCCTTAACTTCCAATGGTTTTTGGGTATTTTTATAGCCTGAGTAGAAACCTCTTGAGAGGATGGAGTCAACATGGCATAATAGTTGCTGTGTCAGAAATACACAGCTGAAAGCTCCGTATGTTTCCACCCATTTTCCTTGCACACAATGTTCCCCTCCTGCTCATGCCCAGAAGTGTTCCTGTCTTCACAGAAGAGGGTATCTTGAGTCCATATCAATTTATGCTCATTTTGGGATCCCAAGCCAAAGCTTCGGGAAAGGCCCAGCCTTGTCATTGCCTTGCCTGCCATGCCAGCCAGTTCTGTGACCTGTCACCTGAAGGAATGGGCCATACCTGTGTCTGTGGGCTTGTGGCTGGTGTCTTGCCCCACGAAGGAGGAAACTGAGGGAGTTTGTACTCTTAACCTTTTCTCGAAACAGAGCTTTACATCCTAAGGGGTTAAAGTTGCTGTTTGTGCTTTGTCTCTTTGAATTGATGTAGCTTGCCCACTTTCCACTGCAATGGAACAGCTTTGGCAGAAAGGGATGAGGAAGGTTTGACCTAAAGCAATAAAAATGAAGCTTGTCAAAGGTGCAAGCAGACTGAGAAGACTTAGTTGCTTGCCCGCCTGCTGAGATATGTGGGTGTCTTAGTGACTGTACAATGAGGTAGAGTAATTTATTATTACTGTCAGTCACTGCCCTTTGCAGAAAGCAGACAGAAAATAGGGCTTGTGCTCGGGAATCTAATCACTTAAAGGCCTAATCTGAAACCTGCAGAGGGCAATAAGAACTTTACAGGTAAATACAATGGATGATTCTTCACACCAAGCAGTGACCACCAGCTCTAGGCTGTTTGGCAGCCAAGGGAGAAGAGACCGGTGGCTTTATCAGCTTCGTGCGCTAATGAGGTGGGGTAGAGGAATGGGATTGGACAGGTATTAAATTTAGACACATATGAAGAAAAATGGCTTTTATAGCGTCTGAATGATAGTGACGCAGACTTCAGATTCTTCCAGTGTCTTGTTCCTGTAAATGTGCTCAACCCCTGCCTGAGCACTGCAGAGAGCTGGGAGGGGGACGGGGGGCATGGACCCTCCTTTGCAGCCTGCCTCCGGAATGGGAATAGCGTGCGGCATGCACTTACCTTCTCACCAAAGAGAGGGCACTATTTCCAGCATCAGTTATTTGTTATTTCCATGGCAACTAACAACCAGTGTCACCTTCAAAATATATTTTCCTGGTATAAAGTGTTTTGTATGCCTTCTGAATCAGACTAAGGGAAACTCATCTGTTAAGGAAATACAGTTAGGTTCTTATTAGACTGTGATATATCATGTTGAAATCAGTGAAAGATTTTCTTCAAGCTGTGCATGGATTACTGGGTTCAATTATTTTATCTGACAATGGCATTTATGCTCTAAAGGTCAGGAAAAAAAAAGAAATTGGTGCATTTTAAAGGACAAAAATCAGTGATACCTCCTCACCCTGAACTGAATTGAAAATCACACTTTAAGAAGCAGGTATTGCTATCAGTGCATTTCACAGAATCGCTAGGTTTGAAAGGACCCACTGGATCATCGAATCCAACCATTCCTATGAATCACTAAACCATGCCCCTCAGCACTTCATCCACCCATTTGCTGAGAAGTAGGAACTTCTCAGTTGTTAAGGGCATGTTTGTTTTCAGTAGAAGGACAGAAATTTCTCTAGTGAAGTGTATGGCAACAAAACCAGTTTCGTTGACTTTGAAGACAAGTGGATGGAGCAGTGTTGTGAATTTTAAATATCACAAGAAGATGTGCTGCCATTATTGATAATGTTTTAGCCTGCATGATTTGATTTGTGATTATTGTATATATACGCAGAATGTATACATATTAAATTGCAGATTGGGGAGGATTTGCCGATGACATGGATTTTTCTTTATGTACTCACTTTTTTTGTGCTAGAATGCAGTGGCAGGAAACTGCATTGCGGGCGTATAAATGTAAAATGGCTGGATGGAAAGTTAGTTCAGACATGGTCACAAAATGTCAGAAAGAGACGGGTTGTCCTGGATTTTGAAAATGCAAGTTGATGTGAATGATTAGCACAACGCCTTTTGAGTATAGGTAGGGCAGTGGGCCTTCTGCATCCATTAACACGTTGACTAAAATCTGCGGTGCTATTTACATAGGGCCTAATGCCTTCCAAATCCTGGTTTAGAGAAACCAGTCTGTGGTATTAGAAGAAACTAATCTTTTGTCTCAGAAATAAGCTTATCTGAAAAACTGAGGCAGTCTTCATTCTGTTTCAGCTGCAACAGCCCTGCCAGTGTCCCGTGTCGATCTTTTGTAAAACATCTCTGTCGATCTAACATTTTTTGTCTATTCAAAATTTACTTAAAATTAATCACAAACTAGTGTGAAAGTCACTCCAAGAGAACTAGAAACCCAGGATGCTGGAATTTTTAACATCAGAATTATATTATCAGTATATTGGTGATATTAGAGTTGTAGAATCATAAAATCATTTAGGTTGCAAAAGACGTTTAAGATCATTGAATCCAACCATGAGGAGAACATCTTTTCAATATGCTGCTGTTTAGACAGTTCCGCCACTGCCATACAGGGCAGCTCTGAATTTAGCCTGGCAGCAATTCATCCTGTATTATCCACAGATTTTCTGAGCTGGCATATGACTTGTCATGTGGAATGAATACCGAGAATTATGTATTTCTTGTTCTGAAAATTATTTCAAAAGATGAAGTTTAGCTGATTAGATTAGAAAAATGACACAGCTGAAAATAGTAAAACATGAATAATGCCGAATTCTCAGCATGTTTGAATTACTCTAACAGTATCTGCCTAGACTATCAAAAAGCTTGGGGAAGTACTTCTTTTTTGTGTCTGTGATCTCTCTGCTCTCTGACTAGCAGGATTAAACCACCAGGCTCAAGGCTAGGCATTGTAATTATTTTCTTATTCTTACCATCCCTGTTTTGTGCAGATACACAGGTGGATAAGTTGCAGTTACCTTTCTGTCAGAAATGAGTGCTGCTGAGGTACCAAAAGGAATTAAAAAGAATAACAGTTCTTATTTTTGTGTCAGATTTTAGTCATTTAAGGTAGTAATCATCAAAGTGTGCAAATGAGAAATTACTGGGGGGGCATCTCCCCTCTACTACACCACCTCCCCCCACATTAATTTTTGGTTCCAAGAGGCTGTTTTCAATAAAATAAAAAGATTAGCAAAGCATTGCAGCTAGTGGTGGATGAAGTTCTTAATATTCAAACCGTGGGGATCCAGAGGGTGTGTGTAGCTTCAAGAAAACTATTTCTTATTCCATCTTTTAGCTTGGTCTTTGCGCAGTCCAGAATGTGCTCCTTTCTCATCCTTCATTGAACAAGAACATATGCTTCATTTTGGAAGAAATAGGCCTTTAGATCTATGCTATGTAGTGAGAGAATGAGAGGAAAGATGGGTCTGTATAGGTGGAAAGCGCATGATATATGGTAGTTGCCCTGCTTGGGCTTGTTTTCCAACTCTTTTTCTTCACCTTCCAGTACTACTTGTGCTGCTAAAGAGTGGCAGATCTTAGAATGGCAACTTCACTGTACTTTCCTGTGTCATGGGAGAAATGCTTTCTGCTTTGGAATCTAATGAAACCCTGAAAGTTTGAATGTTTGAGAAACCTGGTCTTTCACAGGAAGGGGTCAAGTGGGCATGGGCTCGTTGTGACTTGCAAATTGTATGTATGATTGGTTCTTTTTGAGACAAAAGAAGTGAATTCATATTTCCCCAATAATTTTTTTTCTGAGTATACTTAGAAAAATGATCTGTCATTATGAAAGTAACAGGAGAGCACTGGCTGTATCTTGCCTTCCATTGTTAATTGACAGTATGTTTTCTCCATCACCATCTTAATTCTAATTTCAATGTATTTTAATTAGAGTACTTCAAGCGCGTGATTAATACCACTGTTTAATCAAGCTGTGACGTGTAGAGCAGAGTTTTGCCATTTGTGGCTCTGTGAACCCAAGGTTCCATTCAACTAAGAATTCTTGATTCATTATGACATTTGACACAAATAATGTATCTTGTCTTGGAGATATCTATGTGTGGCAGTTTAGATATGGTTTCATTTCGGGGTGTGTTCATTATATTTTGTTTCTCATAAAGTTACTGAGAGAATCTCTCTCTGCCTTTGTATTGTAGTGCTAAAGGGTGACTTTGACGGAAAAGCACGTGAAAAGTGTTCACAATATGAAGACAAGTTCACAGTTGGAGAAGTATTTACTGGCTGAATTTTTCCTTTTTTCCTTTTGTCATGGAAGAAATTACTGAGTTTTCTTTTCTCATCTCAGAACTTGAACCTAGAATTCTAGATCCAAATACTGAATAGTTTCTGATCTGCGTTGGAAAGTGCTGTCTTCTACCTTTTGCTGAAACTTGGCGAAATACTGAGTAAGACGTTTTATTTCACAGTGATCCCATTGCTACTTGTATCGTACTATGACAATGAAATCACAGCTTTTCCCTCTCCACCTGTCCCACATGAAATATCATTTCTGTACTATTAAACAAAATATTCTTACGCGCTACCCCTCTCTAGAGGACTCACAGATTGTGTACCTTTACACTGTGTGTACTTACACTCAACTGAATTACAAATTTCCTCCTGGTGATTAAGAAGCTTGTCAGTACTTTTGAATTTCCAATAATGAATTTCTGTATTAATGCCCAAATATATTAAAGATTTGCAGTAGCTTCACTTGATTATTTAATGGTTTTTAAATGTCTGTACCAAGTAAAAAGAAAAACTACTCTCATGTGATTGTACCAAAAGCATCTTTGAAGTTTGAAAGGGTGGGTTGGGAAATCATAGAATATCATGTCACAAATTAAAATTTAAGCCTCTGCGAAATTAATTAGATTTTTTGACACTTCTTAGTTACTGTGTAGATGTAATCACATTGAAGTGATTTCTTCTGACTGTAGAAGATGGTGGAGTCACCATCCCTGGAGATGTTCAAACAAACGTGTTGATACAAAGTGTCACACTTTGCAACATGGTTTATTAGGGCTGATGGCTGGACTCGATTGTTCTGTGATTCTATGATTCTGTGGTAAGTTGTCACATGGATTATGAGTGCCTAGCATTACTATTTCATCACTCTATGCCACAAGCAAAGAAAAGTAAGCAGAGTAAGCTCTTCACTCTTGTTGCACCCATGCAAGTCCGTTCAACATTAGCAAGTAGCAAATGTACTCTGTCTAACTGAACCCCGAAGAGTTGTGTTAAATGGGGTTAAATCCAGTTGGGGGCTAGTCACAGTGTGGTGTTCCCCAGGGCTCAGTGCTGGGTCCAGTTCTGCTTAATATCTTTTCCCAGGGCTCAGTGCTGGGTCCAGTTCTGCTTAATATCTTTATCAGTGATCTGGATGAGAGGATTGAATGTTCCTTTAGTAAGTTTGTGGGAGGAGGTGTTGATCTGCTTGAGGGTAGAGAGGCTCTACAGAGAGATCTGATCAGGCTGGATCAATGGGCTCAGACTGACAGGATGAGGTTTAACAAGGACAAGTGTTGAGTCCAGCTCTTGGGACACAACAACCCTGTGCAGTACTACAGGCTTGGGGAAGAGTGGCTAGAAAGCTGCCTGGCAGAGAAGGAATATGAGTCAGTGGCATACCTGGGTGGCCAAGAAGGCCAGCAGCATCCTGGCTTTTATCACAATCAATGTGGCCAGCAGGACCAGGGAAATGATTGTGCCCCTCTACTTGGCACTGATGAGGTCGGACCTTGAATACGGTGTTCAGTTTTGGGCCCATCACTACAAGAAAGACATTGAGGTCCTGGAGTGTGTCCAGAGAAGAGCAATGAAGCTGGGAAAGGGTCTGGAGAAAAAAGTCTTGTGATGAGTGGATGGAGGAACTGGGGTTTTTTAGCCTAGAGAAAAGGAGGCTGAGGGGAGACCTTATCACTGTCTACAACTACCTGAAAGAAGTTGGAGTGAGGTGGATGTTGGTCTCTTCTCCCATGTGATACATGATAGGATGAGGGGGAATGACCTCAGGTTGTGCCAGGGGAGATTCAGATTAGGCATCAGGAAAATTTTTTTCATGGAAAGGGGTTATTGGGCACCAGCACGGGCTGTGCAGGGAGGTGTTTGAGTTACCATCCCTGGAGGTATTTAAAAGATGGGTAGATGAAGTACTTAGGGATCTGATTTAGTAGTGGACAGGTATGGTTGGACTTGATGATCTCAAAGGTCTTTTCCAACCAAGCAATTCTATAATTATGCCTGTTGTCAATGTATCTTCTGTTGTGGAGATTGAATTGCGTTGATCAGGAAAAGGAGCAGGAGAACATAAAAGGATGCTTTAAAACAAGGGACAAACACCTGAAGTTTCAAGCTACAAAATATTAAATTAAAAGTGGTTTATCATAGCCATTCAAGCTAGAAAATGGCAAAGGTACTTGACACCACATTAGCTTTTTGTTATTTTTGCTGTATCCTTGCATTGATCTGTTTTCTGTTGAGGATCTCTACTGCATAAAGCTAGAGAAAGAAACATAGAAAAAACAGCCTTCTAAGTCCTACTTGATCATCATGCCAAAAAGCAAAGAGGTGTTTGCAAATAACAGAGGAAAAGGAAGGAGGTATTTGTAGACTTGAAGGGAATGCAAAATGAGACACTGGCTTTTGAAACTTCTGCAGCTTAGTGACCGTGCTCCAATCTCAGTCATTTTATAGATCACTTACGTACCATAATTCATTTAAATTAAAATGTTACTAGCTATAAGAAACAAAACAATCATGACCATCAGCTCTTGTGTATTCACTGGCACGATTTTGAATGAGGCTGAACAGATATCTTGTAAAAATCTGGAGGCAAATAAAAGCCAGGTAAAATGTTTAGACCCAGGCAAGAGCGTTTTATGACAAGATTTTTACAGAACACCCCAATAAACTTTTATTTTTATTTGAAATTCTTATTGTAAACAAGATTATAAGGTATGACACAAAGAAAGAGGAGATAGTACCTCCAAGTACTGCTTTTCTAATAGCCACAAAAGATGGAGAAAATGTGGCAGTAAAAATATATATTGTTAGAGGCACATAAAAACCTCCAAACAATTTTTTTTGATAGCCAGTTAAGTAAAAATGAGAGTAAGATGTACTCGATTTTGGTTTTATTTAGAAATGTGAGCATGGTCAGTATTATTTCATGCATCCTTTAGTAGTGAAGGTAGATTATGTTAGAGCTTTTTGTTGTTATTGTTACATTTGCAGTAATGTCTGTGTATGAAATGGATGTGAGAATAAATAATTGCACTATAAGGTGGCATATGCTTGTCTGCATAACAAAACAGGGAATATTTTGCTCTTTGCAAGACTTGCATTTCCTTAGGTGAAGAGACATTAAAAAAAAAGTCCTTTGGAGTTGTTTCTTTACTGCCTGTGTTAGAGGAAGTGTTAGTGCTCCCTTGGACACGATAAGGCAAGTTGCCACGTGAGTTTCATGAATACGTCTTACAGTGCAACTCAAGTCTTCGCTCCGAGCTCTTTTCACTTCAAGTTTTGAACTTCACTTTTCCAAGCATATCATAGGGACTGGTTGACTTGGTGAAGAGCTGGAAGCCAAAACCCACCCACTGTTTTCCAGAGCTCCAAGGTATCTTCAAAAGGCTGAGTAGTTTCTGGAGTAAGGGAGTGTTGGATTAACTGAGATCTGTGTCTCTTCTCTGCTTTTGTGGCTGGATGCATTAGAGAAGGAAGTGATGATATAAATTACTCTTACAGGCCACCCACAGATGCTTCCAAGGTCAGATATCACATAAAGAAATAGCATGCTGCTTTCTGCTGTGCCCTGTTCGTTAGTAAAACATATATTTTTAAAAAAATCTTATTGAGCCTGTTAAACCAGATGTTCAGTTTTGGGACTTCTGAAAAATGGAACGGTGAATATTCCTCAAGTATTTGAGTCCGGCCACAATTTGCATGGCTCCATCACAGTTATATTGCTAGGAACTTTTTTTGTGGCTGAAAAGCTGGAATTCTAAATCGTAAGGTAGGAGCATGGAAAGTGTAAGTCTGACCTCAAAAAGCCCCTACGACCCACTCCCTTTGGAACGCAGCAAGTATTTGCAGCTGAATCTGAACAGGGAAAAAAGTGTGCTGCGGAACACAGCTGGTTTGTTAACATTGTGTTAGTTTTATGTGTATATTTTTATGATCGCTGCAGAGATCTTCATGCTGTCAGTCCTGTCATTGTCTCAGAGCTTGCTGTTTCCCCAATGTGTGAAGTCTGATCCAGTCAACTCTCTGGCTCTGACATGTGTCTCATTTTCCTGTAAGGCGCTGTGCACACCTGGGGTATTATCTGAGTAATAAAGAATGGTAATAACTGTGATTAAAACAGTTATTATGAAATCACAAACCCACTGAATGTAGCACAAACTGCCATTTTAATGCTTGCATACACATGTACTGAGATGTATGTGTGCAAACACAGATAATCTAATTGGTGTATGCTTGGTAGGATGTGGAGAGAAACACATTAGTTTGAATAAAGAAAACCAAAATTTATGACCAGTGTTGTTTGTTTAAGCTCTCCAAACACCAGTTCCCAAAACTTGACTCGTGTGTTGTTCACACATGCTAAATATTTATATACTGCTTTCCTAAGTACTACAACATGGAATCATAAAGACTACTTAAAGAAGTAATTTGATGTGCAACATCTCTATCTGTCAAAAGAAAGATTTTTCACAGTGTGAGATTGTTCCGAACATAGAAAATGATTTAATTTGTTGGTTCGTCTGTGGCTTAGCTGTGGGGTCAAGTCTTGAAGCTGGACTAAAATAATGACCATTGGTTTGATTTCAAAGCAATCATACTAACCAAACCATTAACATTTGGAGATCCAGTCCATGATGTAATGCTGTGCAGGCAATGCAATCAAGTCTTGTTATATTTTACTTGGGCCTAGGAAGCAAAAACCGTTCCCAGTTTACTTTCGGCACTCTTTGGTTTTAATATTAAAAATACCTGAGGGTCTGTAAATACGTAGTTGCGTATGAATTTTGGCTACTCCACATTTTTAAGTGGCTTTTTTGTTGTGGTTTATTTGTTTGGGCTTTTTCCTTTTCTAATTTCCTTTGTTTTCTATTGTTCACATTAAATTTATTAATATATGCCTTGCTGTACTATGAAAACCTTGGGTTACACAGTTACTCTATCTTGGATTCATACAAATAACATGCAGGAACATTCTGATAGTAAGGCAGGTTTAGAACAGCTTATACAATGATTTTGTGAAAGCTTTTACAACTGACTCTACTGATTTTGACTCCTTTAAACAACTGACGTGAATTAGAGAATTGCATGGTTTTCAAATGTCCAAATATATGGTCTGAGTACTTATGTTGCTTTTAGAAAAAAGATGTCCCTGCCTGTGGCAGGGGGTTGGAACTAGATGATCTTTAAGTTCCTTTCCAACCCAAATCATTCTATGACTCTAAGATACAGGCTTAGATTTATGAGTGCTTTTTAGGTTTTCACGCGCAGCACTAAACATACCATTATGTATTTGCAAGCTTCTTGTCCTCGCGTGGCAGTGATTAACACTGATATTTGAAGTACATGATCCAGGTTTAATTATACGTGTGAGTTTTGCTCTTAGTAAAAATACTCACACTGGAAATTAATTTGGAGCTAAGTATACGTTTCACCCTTAATGGAGCTGGATAAATGAACTCTGTGCTTACCTACAAAATGATCCTTGTGGGTCAAATCTGAGGCCTGGAGAAAAGCAGACTAGCAGTTTATTTTAGAGATTTTTATGCTATATTTATTCAGAGAGTAAGTGGAAATCTTGAATCTTTAAATGCTCTTGTCTTGGTTTTTCCTATCTGAGTTTTGAGGAGCACTAATCAAAGCCATGGTTTTTAAAACAGTCACTTGAAACTTAGAGTCTCCTCTCAGCCTGGACTGCAGTGTAACACAATGCAGCAGTTGTGCTTTGAAAAAGTGTGTTAGTGTGAAACACTGGGTCAAGATCAAGACTAAGTGGATTGAAGCATTAAAATTGATTGAAATGTGAAAGAAAATATTTTTTGTAACTCCTTTCCAAGGTTCTGTGGTGAATGTGCTCTTACATATTCCTCAGCTGGAGTCATGCATGTCTCTCAGTGGCATCATAGGCTAGAGCTGAAATTATAAAGTGTCAAAGTACTGGAGTGTGGCTACAGGGAAGGGAATCAGCAGCACATTGCAGCTTGCCTCTTGAATTGGATAAAATCGTTGTGCAAATGTCCTGTACAATATGAATAATTTAAAAGCCAAACTGTGGTTAAATGCTTGGGGAGTGCTAGAGCCTTAAATATCATTTTAGTTAGTTATTGTTATTGTTTATTGTTATAAATTGTTAGTTATTTAGATTTCTCTTGAAATGTCAGTTGTGTCTAATGTGTTTGCTGGTTTGTATCTCAGCTTCCAAGTGGAAGAGGGTGAACTCAGCGAGGCTTTGGTCATTTTAACCAGAAGAGAATGCTGTGTAATGAAGTTGAGGGGTTTTGTCTTCTGAGAGGGCTGAGATTTGGCTGCTTCATACTGCA
Organism: Clamator glandarius; assembly: GCA_033459285.1. Taxonomy (NCBI): domain Eukaryota; kingdom Metazoa; phylum Chordata; class Aves; order Cuculiformes; family Cuculidae; genus Clamator; species Clamator glandarius. Next base: position 391,696 of record JAUNZM010000165.1, on the reverse strand, counting down.
GCCCTTCAGATGAGGGAGTCAAATACCATTTCCCGTCAAACACTTGATCAGTCATGACCTGCCCAGCCTCTGTGCTGGAGACCAGTGTCTGGTAACGGGACTCCTATGCTGTACAACGCAAAAAGCACTTCTCAATTTTTAGTTTAATCCAAGTGTGCATTGAAAAAATGCTGCATTTTGTGCTCAGGAAAGTGGGTGACTTGTGTAACCTTATAGATGAGATACTTTGATTACAGTTGTTTCAGAATTTTTGTACAAGATAACATACGCTGACTATCTTGTCAAAACACTAGAGATGTTCCTCTGATGGGTTGAAGTTTGTTCTGTGGGGGGCTGTCTGTTAACTTCAGAGGAGAATTGGCACACTGCATAAAAGAGATCAGGGCAGAGCTTACAAAACCATGTGTATCATTTCTAGTTAGCAAATGCTGTGTACTTGTCTCCTCCTCCTGTTTGAAGCCAGCATTGTTCTTACATTTTGCACTGTCCGAAATCTAAATGCTGCTGATTACAAATTTAATCTAATATATATGTGAAATTAAATACCAAGGGGCTACCTACTAATCCTACAAAATTAAACATGTGGAAGTTTGGAGCTAGGCAGAGGCTTCAAGTCTGGTCTTGATACAGTTGATGATGCCGTTAGTGCTAACACAACCAGTTTCTTTCATTGAGAATCAAGTCCATCTTACGCTGAGTCAGTTGTACCTAATTTAGCTCTCTTTCAGCTTCAGTGTCTCAACAGGCTGTGGAAGAGAGATGGCTTAGGATGTGAGTGAGAATGGGGCTATGAGGTGGAGGGGCAGGGGTCAAGAGAAGGACAGGACTTACTAAAGCGAGCAGAGGCTGTGCTGGTTGGGCTGGAGACGGCTTCAGAAACAAAACCTGACAAGGTAAAATTGTGTTTGTCTCCACGATTCAGTCTTTATCTACAGATTCCTATACTGGTTCATCCCTGATGAAGAACAACTTCAGCTTTCTTTTTGCAGCAGAATCCACTGCCCCAAGGCAGGAAGATACCAACACTCCTGAGACAACTGCAAATACATTTTTTGTGCTCTGATGCATCTGTCCTTGTCTTCCCTCTAAGATATAATCTTCATGATTCTCTATCCCACACATCTGTCTGTCTCGGTGTGTTCAGAGGCTGACCCCTAAGCTTCTGACCTGAAGCTTTTGATGTGAAAGGGTCACTGCAAGTGATTTCTCCCCATCTCTACTTCCCAGTCTAGGAAGATCCACCACAAAGCATGTTCCTCTGGGGGCTCAGGGAACTCAAAAATAAAATTGCTCCCCCCTCCCCCACTTCACAGCATATTTTGCTAGTTTATTTCTGCTGTTAGTTTTTCATGCTGCCAGTCTCATTGCATGGTATTGAGGCTAGTGCTTACTCATAGGCATAATTAGTTTGTGTACAATAGACCAGAACAAATCATTGTATTTAAGCAAGCTAGGAAACCGGAAAGGTTGGTTTGTATCTGAAGCCAAGCTCCTCAAATCCAGTTTATTTCCAAAAGCAAATACTATGCAAATGCCTCTATAATTTCTTTTTTTTTTTTAGGATTCACAGCTCCTCTCTTGCTCAGGGCAGAGTGGGTCCTTGGCTGCAAGGCAGCATTTTGGACCTATGTGTTTCTTCTCTACAGTTGCACTTAGGAAACGAAAGATCTGGATGCACGTGTTAGGCAGAGTTTATAAGGGGAGGTCAGACTGACCTTCCCCTGAATCAGAACTATCCTCACTCCAATGTGATGTTAGAGCAGAAATTGAATGGATCTCTCGGCAAATAATAGGAAATGAATCATGCTTGTTTAATTTTTTTACTTTTTTTTTAACTCTCCACAAACGTAAGAAGAAATTAATCTAGCAGAAGTTGCGTATATTGCCTTTTTTTTTTTTTTCCCCTTTCTCCTGGATTCCTGCCTTCCCTGATCACCACGACAGGGCATAAAAATAATAAAGATGAAGGAATACCTCTGAACTCCCTCCCTGAATGCAGGGATACATTGCAAGCGTGGCAGTCCTGCAAAGAGAAGCAGGAGTGCATCATGTTAAGAGCATGTGTATGCAGTCATGTGCGTAGGTGTGCTGGGATAGGTGACTGCATAATGCTGTCTCTCTGTTTCTGAAACGATATTGCCTGTTCCAAAGGTGATGCAAAGCACTTTGTTACTGTAGATGGTACAAAACTAGCGGTTTTCTATTAGGTCGGACCTGATTTTAGAGAAAGAGACAGGAGGAGGGAGAGAAGATTGGCTTAGTATCTGTGTGCCTGCCATATGCTTAGGGAGCATTAGTCTACACCTGCGAGGTTGTAAGATGTGGAGCCTGAGCTGATGAAATGATGGGGAGCAAAGTACGTAGGCTGTAAAACAATTTCCTTAGAAATCCCATACAACATGTTGCACTGATGGGCTAATATAACTTTATCTGTGTTACTGTTTACAGAATCCTCTAGGGTGGTCATATTTGTCATTATGAGCATGTACTTTAGAGTGGGTGTTTCTCAAATTATTGAGAAGCTGTTGCTTAAGGGCTGTTTTGCACCCAGCAGTAGGAGCTGATGTGGTCAGACATGTGATGTTAGCCCTGAATTTTTGAATACATAGGTCTCATTAAAATGAGTGAAACTCTAGAGCTAAGTGTTTGCGAGCTAGTATTGAAATCTTCAGGATTACATGTTTGAGCCAGCAAAAGTAGTTTTCTATTAATGCTAGACCAGCACGTGTGAAATAAGCAAAGTAGGAAGGAGTCATCAACAAGGGTTTGTGCTGAATACCATGGTGACAAGGATGGCATAGATCATAGAATAACCAGGTTGAAAGAGACCCACTGGATCATTGAGTCCAACCATTCCTATCAAACACTAATGCTTCCTTTGAAATCATTAGCTACTTGCAGTGTTCCTAGACTGTGCAAGGGTTTTCCATATTGAAAAATCCTTTAAGGAGAAATAGTTTAAAAAACCTCAAACCACAACAACTACTAAGGGGCCTTATTAAAAAGTATTTAGGCTTTAATTATTGTGATTCCTATTGCCCTTCAACAGAGGCACATCGGTAGTAAGCTCTGAATACTAACGCATAGATCTGTTCTTAAACAATTAATGTTTAAGTGAAACATGGAGCTGAGTGTGTCACTAGCAACCTCCCTGGATTAGGATTGCCAATAGGTTCATATTTGATTATGCAAGAAAGGAGTTCATTACTTGGCGAGGTTGAGGTCATTGTAGACTGTGGCTGCCTACAGGGTGACTTGAGAAACAGTGCAGATCTGGTTTTAGTTATATCTGTGCTGATGATTATACTGCTGTTAGGGGAAAGATTTCCTTCCAGTCGTTTTTGAACATAGGACCACTTTCAGGAACAGTCCGCTTCAAATTGCATGCTGAGCTGAAGTCAGTAAAGTGAGAAAGCAGACAAGTTGGGTTTGTCAAGTGGTCCTGTTTATCCTTTATTTTTTGTGTGCATAACTGTCCAAAGACAATGGAAGAGTCATGGCATCTGGCCGAAGGGAGGTTAATAGTCTCAAGTTTTTTCCCTAGCAGAGAGATATCTTCTTGATACTGTGCAGCATCATTTTCCAAATTTTTTATATATTGCTGTGTTATTTTCAAAGTCTAAGCTTTGAAAAGATAGGATCTCACAGAATCGTTTCACTCGGTGCTCTTAAGGCAGATTTGATTAGGTAAGTAAGCTTCGTGCCACCTTGACACAAACTTCATTGAGTCTTAGAGCTGGATGCAGTATAGAGTGCATCTTTACTGAGCTTACATCTTGCTCAGGGCAGGTCTAAGCACTATGATGCAAAACCATTGCAAGATTTGCACTGCCAAGAATGGCAAAAACTGAGGGGAGTGTGCTAGACTGGCTCTGGGGTCAAAGATAGCTCAGGTGTTTTGCTCCTCAGTGCTACACATAGGAAGGGAAACGGTACCCAGCTGAGATCTGACTCATTATTCATTAGGTGCTGAGTTCCTAGACATTTAGCAACTGTTTTTAGACCTTTTTTAAAAAAAACTTTTAAAGTATCATAGAAGTGTGGAGGGAAGAATCATGTATGTGTATAGTTATAAATAAGTGAGAATATTCATTTTCTGGTCTCATATGCACCTGCCTCTGTAATTAATGATGACGTTTCTTATAGACTTTGTAGTGGGTCTTAGCTTTTCTGTAAGCAAGGCTCATAGTGCAAAAGTGTTGTAGCCTGATAGAATGAAATTCTAGTTGAAGTTCTTGAGAGTGCAGCAAAAAGTGTAGGTGGGTAGATTACAGGAATTGCAAGCTGGCAGATAAAACTGATGCTTTTGGTGAAGCATGCTCAGGGTAACGTGTAATCTGTAAGAGCAGAGCAGAAAAGGGAGAGAGAACAGCATGGAGAAGGATATTGCTCTGAGCTTGAACTAAAAGACTATAAAATGTGCTGCTGGAAGCTTTTTCACAGGGGTGATACAGTCTGAACAATCAAGCAGGAATCCAACTATCATTTTGTGTGAACTGGAAAAGGGATGGTGACTGTTGCAAAGCTGAGAAGAGTACATATGCTATGTCGAAAATAACAGACCTGTAGCATAGTGGTGACAGGATAGAAATGAAACCACCCATAGTAAAAATACCCTGAAGAAAGGAGCAGCAACTTTTTGACTGTCTTAGTGAGTAGCTCTTGAAGTATCTGTAAAGAGAGTGGAGCTCTGCTTCATTTCAGCCAGAGAAGAGGGGGTGAAGGAATGTCCACATGGCAAAGATACTGGAGGACAGATTAGCACTAGAGCAGGTCACGAGTGTTAAGTCTTGTCTAAGTAAAATGCATTATTAGAAGATGGCAATTTGGTTAATGTTATGAGCACCTAACACTTGGATAACAAGTCTTCTTACAGTTTGTTCCAGTCAAAGCGACAAGCAAAATTCAAGGACAGACCTTCCCAAGATGATGTGAGGCCTGGGCTCAAATTTTTGTTTTGTTGGATTCCCCAAACTCCTATTAATATTAATCCTTATTGTGTGCAGTAACTGGAGACAGACTTGAAATGGCATTTAGCCTTCTCATTATGTTTAAGCATGTATTTTGTCTGTGCTCAAATGTCTCATTTTGCATAAGAAAAGGAAGAGGTAAAATGACCTTTATGCAGACAGAGGGTTTGCAATTCCTTTCTGCCTTAAAATATAGTAGTGCTCCTCACTGATATTTATACTTGGAATTCGAAGAAAGAAAATGTAGAACAACTAGGCTGGCACCATAATTATCACTGATCTATAGTTCACGAAGGAAAGCAGCAAAGCTGAAATTGGAATTTTAGAACTCTGTTAAAGGCTTTGACACTTTATTCTGCCTAGTGAGCTACTGCCAAATAAATACACAATTGAATCTTTTTTATTCTAGATGACATGATTTGAAATGAAATAATCATATTTCACTCCTAACTGAATTTTAGTGCTACTTCAGAGGGGCAGGATTAATTTTAAATGCTTTCCTGGATATTCATTTCCTTTAAACTGGAAATTGCTATAATCAAAATGAAAACTCTTGACAGTGAATTTAAATGTTCGTCTTCTGATTCTCACCATGACTTTTTTTTTTTAATAGACATCTACAGTTTACTGGATAAAAGCCATTCTAATTCCTTGCAGGAAATGAGAGCAATTTCTGCATTGAAGTTTCAGGCTGTGTGGTGAATGAAGGCTGGGCTACACACTACTCTGCTCTGAAATGGTGCTTCATGATTTGTTTCTCACAGTTTATTGCATGGAAGTTATAAGACTTCTGTAGGATTGCGTGAACTGTATGAGCTGACTGTGAAGAAGATATATTCCATTTATTCAATTTATTTATTTTTTGCAGGTGCGAGTATAAAATCGTTCATCCTGGTAAAGTCTTTACATAAGCTATTTGACTAAAGCAACTTTTCTTGGATAGCTGTCCAAGAGGAAGGAATAGGTTGATGATTTCTTACAGCAAGAGAGACTGTCAGAACCCTTCCTAGTAGAAAGATGTGACTGTAGATATTATAAACACTGTTTTATAAATCTCTGTCTGGAATAGCGTAGCGAATTATCCAATGTGACATTGCACACACACTTCAGGATTTTTTTGGTCATCCATAATATGATTTTTCTTTTGGGATAAGCTTTTCTTTGACCAAAACTGTATTATAGACCTGATGTGGACAGATTTTTAACTTAATTCTTGTTTCTGAGTAGCCTGGGGTGGACCTTTCTTACAAATTAAAAAGTGGGCAGAAATCTTGGTTCTCACATGAATTCCATCCCTTTGAGCCCTTGCTTTTTGAGGCCCCTGCAAAACACTCACCAATTAGGTTCTGGTAACTGGTCACTTTTCTGCCTGTATAACTTGCACAGCTTAAACTTCTTCCAAGGTCATTTACTTCCTCTGATTGAGTGGCATATAGCATCTCTTTTGAGTAAGCTTTTAATTTCTAATGTGTAAATAATCATGCTCCCCTGCATCGTAGGTGATGTACGTTTGCTTCAGTTGAATCTCTGTGGTGGTTTTCTGGTTTATTTGATTCGTTTGTTTTTCTTCGTTGTTGCACGAGGTATTATTAGTCCTGCATATTAACTCTCATCTTTTTGTTTGCCAGTTACTAACACACTGTATCATGTATAATGTCAAGTGCATGTACTGGGCATGGCAGTACCGTTCCCACCATTTGCTCTCAAATGATTGATTGTAACCATTGAATCATAGCTTTGATTTATTGTAAGTCTGGGCAGCGATTGGGGTGATGGATCATGATGGGCATGATATTTCAGAAGTAAAGTTCAAATTATGTTTTAAAAGAATTTTCCCCTCCTTTGAAGCATCACATTTGTAATCTTCTCGTAGAGTTTATGGCAGCAGGTGGTTATAGTGAGTGATTCTTCCAAGTACCTACTAGAGTAGCTTTATTTTGCCAGTACAGTTTTTTAATTAGTAGTTGTCTTTTTTTTTTAAAATGATCAGCAAGAATTGATTTCTAGAAAGAATCACTGGTTATATTTTTAATAAGTCATTCACTATAGGTACTGAATTCCTTCATGCTGGCAGTAAACAATGTTACGGGAATAGATTTTGTCACAGAGTGCAAATGGTTTTAATTTTTCCTGCCCATGCATATTAAAGATTTTGATATTGTTTCATTTTAACTTAGTAACTGAAATCTAGCCAGTGTTTGGTTTTAAAATTGAGTTTATGGTGCTATTTTCATTTTCTTTTAGTATCTCAGGGTTGGAAACCTATCCCTGGGTCAAATTCTGGGGCTGTTCTAAGATGGGCCAGGCACTGAAACAACATCAAATATTGCCAGAAGGGAAATGCAGAGGGTGACTTGGGCAGCTGTAGGAGCCTGTCTGGGATGCAGTTGTGTCTTCATAGCAGCCCATACAATGCTTTACAGTAGTTTATGGCAACACTTGAAATATGGTTGGACTCGATGATCCGGTGGGTCTCTTCCAGCCTGGTTATTCTATGATTCTATGGGTATTCTGTGAAATAAAGAACATTCTGTAAAGCAAAATACTTCTCTCGTTCAATGTTAAAATATCTCCAAATACGGCACAGTGCATTGCCCTAACCCAAGAACAGCAGAGATACAGCTGCAATGTTTTTTAAAATGCGTTGTCACACAAAAGGATGAACATATCCAACTTTTAAATGGATTGTGTGGAGGTACAGTTGGTAGATAAGGCAGAGAAGCTGAAACTATGTATTTATAAGCCTTTTCCCTTCAGGATTGTCTTCTGTTACAGAAGACTGCAGCAACATCCTAAAACATATTGAGGTTTTTGCTTTTCCGTGCCTGTCCCAGAGATAGAGGGTTGATGTCTGTCACTGTCAATGTCCGTCCCCCTGCCAGCGCTACTTACATAGACTTCGAAGACACCTTTGATGTCTAAAAGTGAATATCCATGTAAGCTCTTCAATGGCATCAGACAGGTCTGGTATTTCTAGGCCTGACTAATAGTATGTGATAACAGACCCAGTGTTCTTATACTTTAAATCACAGATCTATTCATTTGAGTAGCCAAGTACTTCCCAAGTTTTCACCTAGGATTATTTTATCTTTTTTTGTAATAGCACAAACACTTGATAAAGGTCAATATCAGAACTTGAATATTTATAAGTGTGATAATCCAGTTCCTTAGATGAGTAATAAAATGTGTGTGTATTCATCCAGTGTATCAGATTTAATAAGCATTATCAGGATCCAAATCTCCTAGGACCAAGAAACTCTTTGGCAGTACTTTTTTTTCATATTATTGCCTTTCCAAAATATTTGGATGATGTTTGCTGGAATTACCACCTGCAGAGAAGGGCATGTCAGCCTGACGAACAAAGGCTGTTGAACACAGTTGGCTACAGATTATTCAGGATCAAGACAGCAGGAATCCACGAAAAAAAATAGTGTGTTCCCGTAAGGAGAGCTGGCATTTCTCTCTGTAAAAACTAAACATCCTGCCTCTACCCAAACGGACTGGTTTTGACCATTTCTTTCTCTATATGGAAATGTTAGACCAAGCTATCTTTTCTGATCTTAGCCTCTGTCAGGCAAATGGAAGGGGAAGAGGAAGGAAATATAGTGATGAGAGCTTACACACATCAAGCCTTAGAAGCCACATGAGAGGTTCGGGCTGAGGGGGATACGATGCTGTGGAATGTCATCTTCCTAGCTGCTGCAGTATATAAAACCAAAACATACTGCTAAACAGGTCCCTCCCACCCCTCTTTAGAATGAATTCATTCTTGTAGGGAACAATCCTGAGAGGATGATTGAGTTCTTAACTTTTTGGATGAATTTTATGTTGCTGAAGTGGCACAATGGACCTTCAGGAGCCAACTGTTCACTTTCTGAATTACAGCCAGGGTCTTCTTGACAAAGTAGTGGTTCTCCAGTCATGGGGAGACCTTTGCAGAACAAAACACCTCAGCCAGCTGTGGTACCTCTCCTTCCCGTCTCTCGTGGATCGCCATCCTCTGCTGCAGGACCTCTGGGAAAAGTAATACTTCTGAAGCTGACGAGGACTGCAGAGGAGCATCTTTGAGGGTGCAGGAAAGGATCCTTGCATCATTGTTTATGAAATATGCTACAGTGTCACCTGTAGCCAGGGCACGTTTGTGATAAGCTGGTCTGCAAGAGTGAAAACATATACATTAGAAAGGGTTTTTGGGACTCTCCATGCCTGGCCAAGTCCCTTACAGGACAGTGCTTGAGAGCGCTCCGTCTGCTGAATCCCTAAGGGGTCAGTGCTCTCTTTTAAAGCCATTCTGAAGTGCGTTGCAGACTTTTAGGGGGAAGGGGAGAAGGCTATGGACCATTAATAATTACGTGGGAGGATGGGGTGGAAGTGAGGGTGCTCTGGTGTAGAGGTGAGTAGATGAGGACAGAGCTGAGTCCAGAGAACTGCACAAAAGAAAAGTGCTGTTAAACATCTGGTGACTGCTGCTGTGAGGAATCATAAATCCTATTTGAGTTAAGTTTCCATTAGTTACATGCACATATTGAAAGCAAAAGTACAGAGTTATCACTTCCCCTGTAGTATAATCCCTAAAAACTGTATCTGATAAGTTTAGTGAACCCGCAGGATACAGTAATTTTAATTTTCAGTCTAAGATGACTTTCAGCTGCTGTTAGTAGAGGCTGAAAGGACATTTGGCAAGTTTAAGGGGAGCTTTAATGTTTTGTTTGTAACAGCAATCAGATTATATGAAATCTGTTAATTAGGGAACTAATGATAGACATTCAAATTAGTTCAAGTGCAGGCTGCCACAGAAATAAGCACTGGACATCTGACAAGTCTGAGACGTCAGACACCTGAGGGTGTACATAGACCTTTGGAAAGTTTCTAAAAAGAAGAAAGAAGTAGCATCTGTCCAAAGAGAGAATAGTGTTCAACTTTTGCTTTTTAGTTCTTCGTAAAATAACTGGGTTTTTTAACTATCCAGCCCTACTATTTATTTAAAAACCTGCAACAAGTGGCTGCTTTTATATCTTTAAAGGCTACATTTGCAGCTTATTGTCGTCTTTCATCTGGCAATGTTCCAATAAAATTGTAAAAACAATTATAACTAGAAAAAAGGAAAGTTCAAATCCTTGTCTTACAAAAAAATCTACAAAATATGAAATTCTTTTAAATTAGTTTTTCTCTATATATTATCCTGTTCAGTTGGCTGAAGGGAATTGTAAATCAAAGTGACTATTTATTGCAATGGGAATAAGGGATAGGTTGGATAAAGAAAAAAAAAGGAAGAAAAGAAACTAAGATAGGAAACATCAAAGACAGTGTCAGATAAACATCACAAAGAATCATTTGCAGTAGTGAATTATAAAATTAGAAATGAGGAAAAGTTTTTGAAGAGTTATTCTGTAAACTTATTTTTGTTGTGATATGTGTAAAATGTAAATGTAAATTGATTTTATGTACCATGTAATACAGTTTCTGTGGGATATTGTCCGAATACCAACATAGATATTTCTTTTAAATGTTTTTCATCCAAAATTTGCAGAGTATCTGAGTTTTTCTAGTTGTTCACTTAAAAAGTATATTATTTTAATGTTAGAAAAGGCAGATTTCAGAGCATTATAAATGTTTTTGGATAAAACCCATGTGTAAAGAAAATTATAACTTCAGAGTTTGATGCTAAGGTCACCTTATTACTTACTACATGGAGGTAATACATGGAGGGGGGTTTGACTTATAATCAACACGAAATGTTTTGCACAGGGAGTAGGGATGCAGAAAGGTAAGGGAGGCTCTTAAGGGGTTCAGAATTGACTTTCTAAGCTTCTCAGAGAGGAGCCTGGGCATGACCGGGTCCTATCCTTTAGTTGGCTGATGGTTTATGACCAAGAGATTCAGAGAGGAAGGATTATATGTATTTATAGCTAAAGTATTGGATGCACACACCCAGTTCTCTGTATCATTTAGGTAGGTTTTCTTTCATCATGCTTGGCCTGGCAGTTCTTTGCCTCCTGGAGCCTGAGCCAAATTGCTGCTGGTTTGGTTAAGGGGGATGATGTGGGCATCTGTCACACAGACTGAGAGACGGATTAAGGTAGTAATTCCATACAGCTTAGTTTTCTTTCCTTGGGATAGATCCTTTGTGGAGTCATGGTGTCGTCTGATCATACCGACTGTGATACAGAGGCAGCTGACAGATCCTTTTGCTTTCCTCTCAGTTTGGGTTATCCAGTGCATGTCCTTTCTTCTTTTGACTTCTATGGTCAAGCTCTATCAACCTCTTGTGCTGATGAGATGGAAATTTCCATGATACCTTGTGTGTACTTCCCCATAGTCATGCAGTCACCTCCTGACAATGACGTGTCACTGCTGTGAAGGTTCTTGGCTTTCTGCTCAGGTTTATGTTGTTGATTTGTTACCTTTGCAGGTTTTTTTTCATGATACACCAATATTTATTACATTCAAAGTATCGAAGATTTAGAAGCAGTTTACTTTGACTTATTGTGTAATGCATGCCACAGAATATCACAATGTTATTTTCAGATTAAGTTTATGAGTTGTTTCAGCTATTGCATATCTTTTAGAAAATGCTCCCATGGGGATTTGTGAACATTTAATTTGAATCACCACGTCCCAAGGGAAATTGTTCTAATAAGTTCTTTTTTTTTTTTTTTTTTACTGGTTTAAGAAATGTGGTTTGTTTCCTCTTTCTGATTATTTTGGCTTAAGTTCTAGCTAGCAGACCTCCCTCTGCTGCGTTTGTACTCAGTGAAAGAATTGTCTATCAGCAGTTTTGTCCTTGTTTAAAGTTTCATTAGATTTAACCTTCTGTTTTATAACCAAAGTAGACTGCAGCTCTTCAGTCTTTCACTATAAAGCATGCTTCCCAGCCTCAGTAATTTCTGTCGATATGCTCTGGGTTTTTAACGTTCCCTTTGAAGAGTGGACACTGGAGCTGTACAGCAGAGTTGCAGGAGCTGCTTTCTTTATGCCATTGACCAAAGCGATGGCACATCTCTGAGCCTTCTTGATGTTTCCTGCTGATACTTCTGCTGAAGGAATGAGCTCAAAAGTGCACGAGTCTCTTTCTCCATTGGAGATGAAGAATGGCCAAAATAGTAATCACTGAAATCTTTTTTAATTTGAGGTTTTCAGTGTGATTTAGAAATAATTTACCTTTAATTAATTTATTTTAGAGAGATGATTTACTGGAAACACTCTACGTAGCAATATCTTTTCTTTTTCCAGATGTTCTTTTGGAAGACTAGGAGAACAAAATACTGGAGCATAACAAAGCAGTGGCATTCGCAGAGATGGAGAGTTGCAATCTGTTTAATGTCCCCTCTTAGGAACTGTATGCACGATTCACAGATACAGCAGGAGTAGGTCCAGTGAGAAGGGGTCTTCTGGCCTTAGGTGGGACAGGAGGGAGGAGGAGAAAGAAGAGGAATTGGCATCCCTGGGGAAACAGGGAGGTCACAGCACAGAGGGCAGAGTTATCTGAGGGTGGAATTTAACAGGTGTTATGAATAAGATCATCCACGTTGATGGTTGCTTGGCCTGTATAGCCACATGTTTTCTCAAGTCTTGCACAGTGAAGCTGATGCTTGATTTCTAGGTAAGAGTTTAAAACAATATTGGTCTCTGTTTTCCACTGAGAGAGAGAATCCAACTTAATACAGCATGGACATTATCATGGAAGGGTTTTCTCCCTTGTGTAATGACTGCTACTCTTTTTTTTTTTTTATCTTTTGATGAATGGAAATACGCTTTTCACTTTTCCAGAATGTAAGCTTGAAAAACATGTTGTGATGGTTTGGCTCTTCATTTGGACTGTTCTCAATCATTCTTGCTTTGTGGGCTTTTTGTTTGTTTGGTTTGGTTTTTTTTTCTGTCTTCAGAACCAAGTGAAAAACATGAACGAAGAAACAGGCTTGGGGGATACATTTCAGTTTGTGTTGTTTTTTCCCTTTCTATTCTTTAGTTGTTGCTAAAAGAATTTGCTTCAATATTCCCATGGCACTCTTCAATGTCCAGTTTTTTCGTTTTCACAGTCAACCTTGCTATCTCTCTTCACATCTCTTAAGCCCGTGGGACTGTGCACTTCACTAAATCCTCTGTAAATTTCAGAGGATTCATTCTCTTCTCTTCTAAGTAGGTTTTTTACTCACTGTCTCTTCAAATTGTCATTGGCATACTGCAAAGTTCAAGTATTTTATTTTTGCCCTAGTATGTGTATCTTCAATTAACTAGCCTGTATTTGTTCTAATGTTTCTCCTTTGGCTTCTGCACTTAAATTGCACCATCTTCGCTCAAGGGGAATGTTTTTATTGCTTCATATATATTGCTATAGCAATGGAATCCTAGTATCCTTCCCTGCCTCTCGTACTACAGAGATTTAAACAGATATTCATGGTTTTGGTAGGACCTTTCCTACTAGGGACTGCGAAAGAGTGCTCATGTGCACATATACACAGAAGTAAACTTCTCAACATCGTAGAATCAATAAATTGATCCTTAATCATGTCAGATGGAAACGAATGTCTGCTCTGTAAGGAGAGAGTTGGGACTTATTCCACTCTTAAAAAATCAATTTAAATTGTATGTTTCAATCAGTAAAAAATATATTGAAAAATTAAGATGATATAGATAAATGTATAATCCCATTGTACTTGTATAAAATAAAAGAGAATGCAGAAGCAAGCAGGGGAATGTGAGTATGCAAATCAGAGAGAGATGAGCAGAAAGAACAGGAAAATGTTGATTGTTTTCCAAGTATAAATTAAAAAAAAAAAAGTCTTGTTAATGAGAAATGAAAGAAACCATGATTCAGGGTATCGTTATAGCCAGGAACTGCAGAAACTGGTACTGTTAGTATTACACTCTTTCTGCATAACAATGTGAAGAAAAATAAAATAGATCCTACTCTATAAAGAATTTAAACAGTGACTTCCTAACTCTCAGGAGCCAAACTTCCAGTGTGTTTTGCTGGTCATTCATTCTGCTCTTTTGAGCGTAAGAGCTGTGTTCATACCAACAATGAATACTTGTTTCTGGGGGAAGAAAAAAAAAGAAAAGATTCTTTTTCATGCAAACAGTAGATAGTGTAATAGAGCCTCAGAGTGGCTAGGATGTGAGGATTCGAATACTGACACTAGATATGCACAGTAGTGGTTCTGGGGACATGTCAAAGCAAATGAAGTGTGAAACTATATCTGCAACCTCTTGCCAGAAGGTTTGGAAATAAGGGTGTTCCAGCAGTTTACATGGCTGTCTCATTCCCTGAAGTTTACAGATGTATTGTCTGTGCTGCTGTGGCAGTCGTAGTTGTATGTCAGGAGTTGTATCTAAATGAATATTGAGGGTGAGAAGGTGCAGATGGAATCTGTTAATGTACTCAGTGACCCAAAGCAACCTCATGATAGTGAGAGGAATGATTATATGAGTGAATGAGAGGTTTGAAGAAATACCTGAACTGGCACGAACTTCATTTTAGCAAATAATAACACAATAAAATAACACAGATGTCTAAGCTAGAGAAAATCAGTCAGTGTTATTTTGCCATCCAAAGATTTCCAGCTGGTGTTCTTGAGTGATCTTTCAGAGATCTACAGCATAGTCTCAGGACAAGAAATCTTCCACCTCCCCCCCGCCCCAAGTTATAAATTATGTTAACCAAATATATTTTGGGCACATAAGTGCTTGAATATATTACGTAGCATCAGAGCACTATGATTATCATGATGATTAAACTCAAACCTTAAGACAAGTAAAAGAAGCACCTGCTATACCTGGGGCAGCATGTGGAATTTATCTCAAAGCTATAAATAGGCAGAGCTTCTTGTGTTGCGTCCCAGGAATAAAAACCTGGGATTGATTCTACCTGGAGTGAGGAGCAGAATAAAAGATAAAGATAAAAATAAAATCGTCTGTCTGTTAATCTGAAAGCCTGCACCTGTGGTTCATCTAGAGTTCACAAGGACTTTCTATGTGTTTCTACTAAGGCATCACATGTTTAAATTGTTCTTATGAACTTAGCACATTCAAGCTTTTTTTTCCCTTCAGGAATTGGAGTATATAAAAGTAATGTGAATTTTACTATTTATATTTTATCCTTTATATCCTTCACTGCATTGTAGCAATGTAATCTTCTCTGAAGGAGTAGGTTTTGTTTTCCTCTACTGAGCTATTCCACAAGAAGGCAACCTTACCTGGTTTACATTTTTGGATGCTTGGCAGTAGCATATTAACCTATCCTTTCTGGCACAGCATCTTGTCCTCTTCGAAGCCATTGCTTTATTTAAAAAACCCTGAAATTAACACAGTGTCTGCTTTAGGGAAGGATGTTAAGGTGTTCAGGTTTGCCAGCACACACCAAAGGTACCAGTACCTGCATGGTGCTGCTGGACCAGAGACGGTCTAAGCAGCCTTTTCTAATGATAACATTTTTCCTGGTGACATTCAGTATTTCCTTATTCTTTTCCAGTAAATTAGAAGGCATTAGCTAAGGAATTAATTATGGGAGAAAAAAAACAGACCTTGTCACTGAAATGTTAACCTTAGGGTGTTTGAGTTGCTAACTGGCCTTCACATTCATGGCTGTAATCAGTAGATAAAAACTTATCAGATTTTGGGGGACTGAAGCTTTGTCTTGATGAGTCCAACAATCAAATTTCAATTTAAATGTGCTGAGACATATAGCTCCTTTGTTTCACTTGCTCGTAATTTATATGTGTAAAGGAGATGCTATAGTAACCCCCAATCCTATAAATATGCAAATAAAAACCCCTAGTGTCACCAAAGCAAACTGAGAACCCTGAATATGTCTTGCTTTTGACTGTGAAGTCCTTTGTCTGAGCACTTAGATATCTCTGAGTGCAGATTTCAAAATAATTTTCTAGTTAGTTGCAACTGGAATGTTTCTGAGACTTATTCTGCTTCCAAACTGTGGATGGGGTTGATTCATAAATAAAGGACTCTCTTATTGCACTGGGCTACTTTTATTCAAATAAAGGTAATTTGATTGGGCTCAGAAAGGTCTGTGTAGTGTTATGCTCCCCTTTTCCCATTATCTTTTTCTATAGTTGAGTTTTTGATGAGGAGATGCTATTTTCCTAAGCCTGTCAATATTTCTGTTTGCTGTTGCTCTGTGGAAATATAGGTAAGAGAAGAAAAGCAGTTGTGTGCTTTAGTGAAACCTGGGATTGCTCTTATGTCTGGGAACATGCAAAACCAATCATAGGTGTGCTTTCCAAGAGCAAGTTTACTGAGCCTTCGTGAAGGCTGCGTGTTCAGTCATGGGCACAAGCTGTTAAAACACCAAGGTTGTAGCTTGGATCGGAGGGTTGCACAGGAGGATTGTTTAAAAAGGTGTGAAGGCTTTTGCTTGCTTCTTATTGCTGCTTTAAGAAAGAAGGACTTCGCATCTGTGAAGCTGGAAGTGTTTTCTGCATGTTTGAAAGTGTTTAGCATGTTTCTGGTAGGAATAAACCAGTGTGTAGCAGCTAAGTGATCACTTATTCATATGCTGAGATACTTCGTACGTGACCGGAGACTTGGTGTTGAGTTTCCTCACACAAAGCTAAATACGTTCTTCAGTGTTTGCAGGACTAAGGCTGAACCATCTCGTGTTTCAGTCTGTTCAAATGTGTTACTTTTGTTTACAACATGATGAGTGGAGAAACTTTTGTCACTAATCTTGGTGCAGTGCCCACCTCAGTGTTACCAGTTATCTTTTCAGTAGTCATTACTCAGTATTTTCTAGAAGCGTGGAGCTAACAGAGGGACGTCTGAGTAAGTTTTAGCAGATAACAAAGTATAAGCAGATTCGTGGTTTTGTTCTCCAGCGTTTTGGTTTTGTTATTTTGCTTGATTTTCCTCTTGGATTAGAGTCATGTTGTTAGAGAATGGAGTACTTGTATTTGGTATCGTACTAAAAGTAGTTGTCATAATGCAAAAGAGTAAATGGCAATTGATTTTTTTTCTGTTTGTCACTGGCTTGTTCCTGTAAGAGTGACTAACTGACGGTCATTATTTGTGATGTGAACTTTGTTTTTGTTTTCAACTCCTTCCTACTTCTGTTGGAAGATTTGTTATCTCAGTAGGGATCCTTCTTGTCTTGCTTTTAATAGAAAACACCAGAGAACAGAAGAGCCTGTAATTGATTTTTGTATCCTTTTCTGTTTTTGTGCAGAGCTTTACGAAGGCTGCTTGGCAAAAATGGGTTTAAATAGTAGGAAATCAAAGGAAGATGTGTCTCTTTTGTCCTGAATTCAGTGCTTTTATGAAAATGCACTTTGTGGGTCAAATATCAAGCCAAGGCTCTTAAACTTCAGATACTATCAACCTCATTGCAGGCTGATGGATGTCATGCAAGTGAAACAGAAGACTGGCCAGAGGGTCCTTCTTCCTGGGTTCTGAGCGAAATACATGCAAATTGTTGCCTTTAGCTTGCCAGCAGGTGACCAAATGTTGAGGAAACAATTGAGGACGGGCTGGCTGAGACAGGTGAGCTCTGTTCAGCTCAGTGCCATGCCTCAGGCTCGTGGTGCGCATAGTGACAAAGAGCTTTATGGGTAACTGCCACCTGGTGCTGACTCAGGAAGTGCTGTACTAAATGTAATAAAGCTCGAGACAATTTATGGATTCAGTGCCCCTGTGCCTTGTACTGAATGCTCTGAAAGCGAGCAACGGAGTGAAATTGTGGCTTCAGCCAAAGTGACATGTAAATTTCTCAGTCTAGAACTTTGGAGATAGTATGATGTTACTTTCTCAAGGGGAGAAACATAGTATTTTTATTGGCAGTAATTTTATTGGAGTCTCTCTTCAGACTGGAATGTGCAGTATTTAAATTTGATTTTAACAGGAAGGAAACTCGCTCTGCAGTCCATTAAAACTGCTTTTGTGTTCTCTTTGCTGGACACTCAGCTGTATACAGATATAGAATGAAGCTCTCAAATTCTCAGGTGACTTCTGGTTTTCTCTGAATAAGAAGAGATACCTTTTCCCTCTCTATTTAAGGCATGTTTGGTTTGTTTTGGCATATGCTTATTTCAATTTGCTTATCCTTGGTTTAGAGTTACTGCTCTTATTTACAAAGGGCATGCTTAGTGAGTCGAAGTAGGATAACCAAACTTACAATACAGTAGCAGCTTCTTAACAGTAAAAATAGCATTTGTAGTAAAGCACACAGCATTACAATTCCAGCATCTTAAATGGATACTATTAATTCAAATATTCATGTAAAATGATATGGCTTTAGGAAGGCGCAGATCAGCTCTCCAAAGGGGGAAAGATATCCTTTCCTAATGTACAGATGGGTGGATGCTTAGAATTGCTTGTACTCAGCCATAACAAATATTAGGCTTGGTAATGTAATACAATGATAAAAATTAATTTGGATGAAAGCAATATTTCTTTTTAAGCTTAGAAAGTATGTCAGCAAATGCATAGTTTCTGTTAATGAATCTGTTTTTGTCTCATAAGAAGATACAGCAATAACCCTGCCTACTGTCTTTAAGAGTATATTAATGTATTAACAGCAGTAGTAAGATGAGAAGCTATTACAGCTCATTTGAGTTCACCATTGGGCAAACAGTTGGCAATTATTGCACTTGGAAGCATTAAATGGATGATTTGAATGGAAATGCTTGTTCTCTGGTGAATTCCCTTTTTACATCAATTGTAGCATATGTCCACATTTTTTTCCAACAGTAATGATTTTCCTGAGGTGGTTTCCCTCGTGCTTTTGAATGTTAAGCGTTAAAATCCAGCAGGAGAGACCTGCAGTTGACCTATCTTGCTAAATGTGAAAGGGCTGTTGTAGCCTCTAAAAGGCTTTTGTGCTTCTGGGCCTCCCAGAAAGCTACAGTTACCTCCAGACTGGATCAGCTCTTTCAGGTATGAAGCATCAGTTGTGCAGAGCAGAGTAACTTTAATATTTTTAATAGTGATGTCTATCATTTACAATAAGTTGAATCTGAATACATCTGTTTGTGCATCTGGCTTTATGGTGTGCTCTGTCCCTTTCCCATCTGTTCTGAGTGAAAATCACCAATCCCTGTGATTTGTCTGTATTTCAAGTCTTTTTCGTATCTAAAAGCCTGATAACAAAATCAATGTGGGTGGTATAACTGGACAATAAATTTTTTTCTGCAGCCATTATATGGGCTTCAGCCTTTGATATCACAAAGGTTCTTGAGTACGCTGTTACATCTGATAAATCCAGATGCTTGTATCACAACACACGTGGTAGGATTTTTAGTTCCTGCAGAATCAAATGTCAGCCTGTGATCTAGATTTAAATGGCAAATCAATGTTCCCTGCATTTTTCAAAGATTATGTTTTTGATAGCCTGCTTTATTCCTTCCAGAAGCCTCTGATCTCTTGCTTTTCTCTCGTGTCTTTGAGAAGAAGCAATGCAGCTTCTGGGTCTGGATGGCATTAAGCAGTGCCTGGTTAGGAAGGCAGGTCCAGGAGGAATAGGTGTAATAAGGAGAATGGAGAGTCCAATGGGATCCTGAGAATTCCCAGGGTAAAATGCTGAAGGTGAACTGACCTGGATTCTTATAGTTTACATGGACTTCTATGGAGTTCCATACAGGGACTTAGATGGAGTTCTAAGAAGGAGAAAGCTGTTGAGGGTTTTGATTCAGCAAGGCAGCTGTGTGGTGCATAGAAATACATAGGAACCACAGCTGCCTGAGGGTTCCCCCACCCTGCAAACTGTGAATTGTTGGGAGAGTGTTAAAGCTTTCAAGTATCACTCCATGACTGTGCCTGCTTTACGCTCTGTTTATCAGAGACAAGTTATGGAGCTCGGCAGGACTTCTTGATTGGTCTCATCTGCTGCGGCTGTCCTTATGTAAGCCGAATAATAAAAAATCCAACTAAATTCATTGATTTATTGTACTTGCTATTATATGTACTTGCTAGAATAACTGTTTCCTAGTTACTGACTTCCTTAATTTCTTTTGAAAAAAAAGAAAAAAGAAAAGAAGAGAAGCTGGGTGATAATTGCTGAGGTGTTACTTTGAGCTCTGATGTCTCTAAAAGCATGTAAGAAGGCAAGTTTTTTAGCAGAAAGTTTTTGAAGTGAAACATCGTTAGGAATAAGGTGACTAAATCACACTCATAGTTTTGAAACAGTGACTTCTGATGTTTGTAGAACAATTATCTGGCTGATAGCAGTTATTGTGGGAATATGGCAGGCAGCGACATATAAGGACATGTGGTAGGTAGAGGAAGATTGTAAGAACATGGAAAAACATCTATAAAAGTAGAAAATATACTTTAATGATATAATTTCACATTTGCACTGGGATCCAATAAGCACCTATATTCAAATATTAATGTAGTCATATCTATTGTAACAGACTTCATTGTTGTGCTCACCGGTCTAATCACTCTGAACAGTTCAAATTATATTGTGAGCATTTTAGTCTGAAAATTTCAGTGCTTGCTTAAAGTCTAATTCTTCAAGAGATTTGGACAAATTAATTCCCTTCTGGAAACATAAATAGTAATGTTCCCTCTCTTGTTTGGATGAAGAGAATTTTGTTATTTATAAATTTAAGAATAAGAGCTATTTCTGAAGTACGTTCATGTTTAGTTTTCTAAAATACTAGAGTATATTCAAATCTTTCTGGTATGTGTTTATCTGTAGCAAGAACCAAAAGATGATATTCAAAATGATTCAGTCAGAAGGCTTATTGTAGCAGGAGTCTAATCGTCAGGATGTGCCTCTCTGTTTCATACACCATTCTTATTATCCCTTAATTCTTATGCAAACAATTTGCAGTTGCAAAAATGAGGGACAATCTCCTTCTTTTTATTGTGAAATAAAATGTATGGAAACCATTAAACAGAAGCAGTTTAGGACACCTGTTTCAGAGTGCTTATAGGTCATCTTCCAAATCAGTGAATCCTAAAGTGTGTATTTTGTTCTGTCTTAAGACATTAAATAGTAAGTGGGAAATATTCTGTCCAATTTGCACTTAAAAGATAAAGCAGAATATCCTTGTCTTAAGGGTAAGAAATAGTAATTTATTTTTTCTTGGAGCTTAAATATAAGGAAAAATGCCTTGAAATGGTCCCTAAAATGATGAAAAGAGTGAGTATATTTTTAGCAAGTGTATAAATACTAAAGTAATTACACTATCTAAGTCTCCTTGACACTCTTCTCACTGCTTTAAGTATCTTGCCAAGATAATGCTCAAATAAAACTAGTGTGCAGCTTACAATAAATCTTACAATAAGCAAATGAGAAAACTCAAAAGCTCAATGTTTCCTGCTTGATCTATTATTTTTCACATATATTTACTTTTCCCTCTCACAGACGTACAAGTGAAAGGATTAGCATAGGTCATTTGAAAATAGAGCTTGGTGACAATACTCAGTCCTGCAAGAATTTACCTTGTGATGGATAGGAATCAAAGAGTGTGAAATTATTTCTTGATGCTTCTTTAGCCTTGCCTTTGGCTCCAGCTTGATACTTCAGTTTGCTTCCAGCTGTTTTCTGCATAAAGTAATATGTATTCTGGCCACTTTCTCCTCTAGTTCTGTCAAGTGGGGTTAGGAACTGGTGTTGAAAAGACAATATACTGCTCTATACCTCCTGGAAATTCCTTTCTACAGTGAGCCATCCTTAAAGGCCAGCTGTGCCCAACTGCACAGCTGTTTCACACAAAAATCATAGCTTAAAGCTGCTTGTGTTGAAGCCAAGAATTAGATCCTGTAAATTTATGGAAGGTGAATGCTAATGTAGACTCTGTTAAGTTTTATTTTAATATGAAAAAGATTATAGATTTATATAATAAAAATCAGTTACTTTGTAGATGACAGCAAGGTTTACATACAGGTGGATAACGTCAGATTTACTACTATCCTTTTATGTTTGTGTTCCAGTCAACCAGCACAGGGACCAGCCTAACCTCCTGCAGAAAGTGATAGATTCCATTATTTCTTACAATACAATAAAGCCCGTTATTTATGGCAAGCATTAGTTTTGCAGTCACAGGGACAGAATTTGTATCTTAGCAGTGCATCAGGGCTTTCCTTCCCTGCTTGTAGCAGTTATCCCTGAAGTTCTTCTGTTGTCAGACCTGAACATATGGTACATCTGTCAGAGGTAAGAAGGCGGCTCTTGGCCACAGAGATCCTCTCTCCAGTCTGATATAAGAGAAGAGAGACAAAGTTCATCAGAAGTTCACTTTTCTTATGAGGCTCTAGTGAGTTATTTCCAATTCCAGCCTGCTCATTTCAGGTGATTGTGGTTGACACTAAAGTATTTTAAACATATCCAATTATTATGTTGTTCCACCAACCATTTTTATGAGAAATGCTAACTTGAGTGTGTTTTGTATAGTGCCATTATCCTTCTAGAGTGCAGGGGTTGCATCATCTTCAAGAAACTGGTGTTCTCTTAAAAGAAATTTTCAAATATTATCTCTGAAGTTCTGCTTGGCATATTAAGCATGTGTAAAGCAGGTTGGCAACTAGAGGATTAAGACAGTACTAAGTGATTTTTAGGGCTGAATGTAGGCTACAACCGGAGCAAAAATAGCTAATTGGGCTTTGTCAGAAATGTTAACAAGCAGGTTGAGGGAGGTGATTCTTCCCCTCTACTCTGCTCTCATGAGACCTCACTTGCATTCAGTTCTGGAGTCCTCAACACCAGAAAGACATAAACCTGCTGGAGCAGAACTGGAGGAGGCCAACAAAGATGGTGAGAGGACTGGAACGCTTCCCATACAGGGACAGGGGGAAAGAGTTGGGTTTGCTCAGTCTAGAGAAGAGAAGGCTCCAAGGAGACCTTCCAGTGGCCTTCCAGTACTTAAAGGGGACCTTACAAGAAAGCAAGGAAGGGCTTTGTATTAGGGACTGCAGGGATAGGATGAGCGTTAATCATTTTAAGCTGAAAGAGGGGAGATTTAAATCAGGTATTAGGAAGAAATTTTTTTCCTGTGAGGCTGATGAGGTACTGGCAGAAGTAGCCCAGAGAAGTTTTGGACGAACAGTCCCTGGAGGTGTTCTCTTTAGTCTTGAAGAAAATGAAAGATTAACTGTCCTAAACTATGAGAAGCAGAAAGTAATTTGTAAGTATTTCTGTAAATATTTCTATTTGATTTGCTATGGAACAAACCTCAGTTTTTCTTTTGTGTTGTATGGATTTGTGATCTACCGAATAGAGGAAAACAATGAAGGCATCAAGCACACTTTCTTACGTGACATGTCAGATAAAATAAAACCGAGTTTAGTTCATTATGATTTATAAACAGATGCTACTGCATATGTGCATGTGTTTGTGTATTTATGTAATGATTGAAGAAATAATTTTCCCCTTGTTAATGACTGTAAATAATTATTTGTGAAAAAAGATGCCATTATGTAGGCACCTACAATCACCTCTGAAAACATGGCTTTTCAGTTCGCGTTTCCACCTCTAAATTCCCCCCCAAAGCCTTCTCCTGCTCCCCTGTGCCCTGTAGGAACAGGCATGTCAGCATTCAAGAGGACGCTGTCATGCAGTTCTTCCCAATTGCCAACACTCAATAAATTTATGTTCACTTATATCTGTGAAAAACTGACAAATTGTGCTTGTACATTTGAGCTTGGCCAGCCTCTTCCATCTGAAGTGTTGCTTTATTCTCAAGCTGGAAAAAGCCTGACTCCTTTCAGTTTTTCAATCTGTGATATAGCCGGTTTCCCTTGGGGGAAAAATTTGTAAGGGAATACTCTCTTCCAAAACCAAATAGTCTTACCATGGAAAGTGTTTTGCACTGGTCTACAACAGTGTTCCTAGCCAGTAGTTCAGCAGGTCAGTTGAAAACGTAAAGGAAAAAACCTGGAGCAAGATCAGCATGGTTAATCTTCTGTAAACAGCTGTCCATTGTGCAGTGGTAACTTTAGATGCTTCCACAATAAGGCAAGTCGTTGCTGAACTATAAAAAAAGTGAATTTTCTTACTGCTTGCAAGAAGTGCAGTGAATTTGAAGGACCAAACATCATTAAAAGAAAAATCTTTGTGTCCCATGTGTCACAGATCCATAAAGGGAGTGCAGGTATGGTAGTGAATGTGAGTTTACTGAATTTAAATTTACAGAATCCAAACATAGAGTGACAGCTTGAATAAAATACTTTAACCTGTAAACAATAGTTGTTTGTCACTGATGTTATTTCATCACACCTGCAATATTTAGCAGTTATACAAGCGCAACAGTCTTCTGTCATTTTCTAGAAATGCCTGCATAACAAGAAACCCTTTCCTTTCCTCAGCAACTCAGAATTTTGGACAGAAAGTGAGTCTTGCAGGTATTTGTCAGTGTGATAAAATTGCCATACACTTCCCTAAGTCACCAGCAGAACCCCTTGAGCAAGGCTTTTCCGTCGGTGGGGCTGGCTGGAGCAATGATTGTAGCAGGGAAACCTGAGTGAAAAAGGCAGTCAGAGCTCTGCGATTGTCAGCACTGCCCTGGCTTAATTTCTGTTTCTTTCTGATATTTCTCCGATTCAGCTGTTTACTGAAGCTGAATTAATCACATCAACAAGCATTTACATGTTTGGATAGAAGTGTGAAGCTACTCCGCTGCTTTTCTTTCAGATCTAATGTTTGCCGGTCACCTTGTTGAGCCCAATATATTGCACTTGTATATGGGAAATTCTTTAACCGTTGCATCCTCCCAAGATGTTGCTTGTGTCGGATTGCATACAGTGCTTTGTAGGGAGAGAAAAAAGAAGTTCACCTGTGTATTTTTTGACGGCACAACACCAAGATTGATGGGGGCCTAAGAGCCCACCCAGATGGGGCAGCAGGTGGGACTGGTGTTCAGTCTCTTGACTTTTGCAATGTCTGCGGTATCATTACTTAGAATTTTGTCAGAATTTAGTTACTTCCAGGATTTAAAAAACTGCTGGATGTTACAATATAGTTTATAGAGATCACTAAAGTTAGAGTAAAGGTTTCCGAAGAGCAGGTTTTATTTTGGGGATGATAAATGTACTCTAACTTGCACCATTGAGCTTCACCCACAAGCTGAAATTTGATGGTAAAGGTGTGAGAAACGAATGTGAGAAAAGAGGTTTAAGTATGTTCTAATTCAAGACAAGTTATACATGTTTCAGACAGAATTAAGGGCGCATAATGACATGGTACAGCTATGATCAGGTCACTGTTAACTCTGAGAGCAACCTGGTTCGATAAAAGCTCTGACCTTTTCCTTGCTCTAAATTTCACTACAAAATAAAACCTCAGACATTTATTATAGAAAAATGCTGAGAATCATGAAGAGAGAGTACGGTTTGAACTAGCAGATTCATCATGAAAATAATGTAAAATGTATGTTCCTCCATGTTAATGTCTGCACAAATATGGTTAGGAAAATGTTTTTTTCAATCAGCCTGAAATTGAGGGGCAAAGCTCAAAGAAAGAGGTTTTCAAGGAGTTTGTTTGGATGATTTCCCCTACTGAAAGCCGATTTTTTTTACAGTATGAATTATGCTAATGGTTCAGGGCTTTGTGTGCTGTTTCATAGGTTTACAGGCTAATGGTAAACCCCTTGTTAGGTATAGTATTTATAGGAGAGGCAGAGAAAAAAAGAGATCAAAAGGAGGGCTGTGTTTATTTCAGATATTTTTTTTTCTTGGAAAAAGCAGGCATGATCTTATCTCTAGGAGGTTGTGGTAGAAGAGTGACGTTTAGAAGCAAATGATTTATCTCCCTACTTGTTCATCTGTTCCTGGATTTTGTTATTAGAACTGTGATGTTATTGCGGTGGGACAGTTTTTTAATCATGTTGTGTTAAGCCCTATGGCCTTGAGTCTCTGGGGAGGGATCCACAGCCACCCAAACACATGAACTGGCTCTTCCTAAGAAGAGGAGAGGTAATAGATGGAGTTTCCCTGACAGCGTTGGCTATGGAAAGGAGCTGAAGAAGGTGGCTGTGTGGAACACTCTTCTTCTGACAGCACTGCAAGAAAAAAGCCTATGGGAGGTGGTTGATTCACCTTCCCTGGAGGTGTTTAAGGCACGGGTGGATGCGGTGCTGAGGGGCATGGTTTCGTGTTTGATAGGAATGGTTGGATTCAATGATCCGGTGGGTCTCTTCCAACCTGGTGATTCTATGATTCTATGATTAGTGATGCTTGCCCACTTGCCTAATTGGTGAAGGTTGATGCAGTGGTTTTTTTCCTTTTTTTTTTTTTTTTTTTTCCTGTTTTTTTCTCCTGTGTTACAGATATACGTGGACTGCAGGGATTTCTTGATCAGGCCTCAAGACTGGGACTTGATGTATCATTACAAAAAGTGGACAGGAACATCAGCAGAGTCTTTGCCAACCTTTTCACTACCATGAAAACAGAAGAGCTGAACCGCTATCGGGACACGTTGCGAAGGGCTATCTTACTCCTAAGCCCACGGGGAGCCCAGACATTTATTAATGAGGTCAGTGTGCCATTGTTTTTTATCCTTAATGTCTCAGAATGATATACTCTGACTTATGTGATACTGTGGCACATTTTCTGAAGTGGTAGATTTTGACAATGCTGTTTTTAAATGTCTAATAAAATTGTCAGGCTCTAGTGTCAAAATTGAAATATCAGGTACTCCATGTAATGCAGATTTGTAGTTAATGCAAATGGCACAGCATGGGCTGGATGGGCATTATCAATATAATATACAGCTCTATGGAGCAATTATTTTTCTGGTTGTCTTCTATACCAATGCTTTTTACCTGGATTTCAACCAGTATCAACAACAGACTAGAAAATCTGTTATAGTATGTGGGAGATGAAATGTGATGTGTCTGAGAGAGTTGTCTTTACTCTGGAGATCTCCAAGCTCATCTTGAAAGGGCACAGTAAAGCTGAATCAGAGTTTATCAAGTATAAAGTAGGAATGATAAATTTTTATCTTTTTTCTAATGATTTCTTGAAATCAACGAGGCTAATTAGGACAGGGAGGTAGCTGTTGGGCAAACTTGTAATTAATGTTGTGCTTTTGGATAATTTCTGGCATTAATTAATTTTAACCAGCTTTATAAATAATAATGAATTATTTTACAGTGCTTTATATGTCAATGTTGAGAATGAGAGTGGGATCCTTGGTAGAAGTTTATGTGTATTCCTTAGCGAAGAATTTGGCAATGGAGTAGATGTTTTTAATTATTTTTTTTAACTAACCAGGCATAAGACTGAACCAAGAAATTAAACTGTGGATGAAGGCTGTTTCCAATTATCAGTTTTGCTGCATCAAAGCCTGCTAAATTAAAAACAAGAAACAAAAACCTCAACCTAAATTAGCTAATTAAGATTTTTATCATATCAGCATAAGTAAATTTTCCACTTTTATGTTCATCGGTGATTTTTAAATTAATAAGGTAAATTTTTTCATAAATAAATGAGGTAAATGGGTAGCTTGGGGAAGAGTAATCACAGGGATGATTTCTACTCATGGTTGTGCATATACAGGTTTTTTCTGTAGAGGAATGGAGTACTTGCCCTCAAAGTGTCGTAAGCTATCCTCAGCTCAGTTGGTGGTTTTATTTGCTTCATAGTAGACCTCCAGCCAAAGTACACATTGTTTGGTTTTCCATTGAGTCCTAACAAAGGAATCAAACCAGGTATTAAAAAGAAATCAGCATGTTTGTTCTATTCAGACCCACGGTGGCACGAAGTCTGTCCCCCTTCAATGCACAAGGCTCCAGAAATGTTGCTAAGAGTTAAGGTGTGTGCAGTGTCAGAACCCTGCAGGTCTCTCAGGCGTAGAGGCCAATGTATTAAACTGTTTTACTACTCACTTCACCTTAAAGCGATGCATATTATCAGCATTAAGGCTAATGATCTTGATATATTTCCAGATCCCTTCAGGAGTTTAAGTGTGGGCAGAAATGAAAAGTAATTTATTTGGCAATCTTCCTATATTGAATCTTGATTGATTCGGAAAAGCTTTATAAAAGAACATTTAAAACTTAGATAGGAACTCTAAAAAGATTTGAGATGTGAGGTACATGGTGTAGGGAAGAATCATTTGCTAGTGGGGTCTGGGCTTACAAATTGTTGAGAGTTATGGTCATTGTGAGACCCCAGTATCTCAGTCAGGAGGTGCAAATGATTATCTGCAGCACAACCGCAGATAATCTTTTAGCTTAAATTAAATATATATTCTTATATAATTTACAGAGAAAAATCGCCCACAGTGTGCAGCTGTAACTGCCTTTCATGGTTTTACATATTTCTGCAGTTAGTAGCTATTTTATGATATATGTGCTGGGGTGTCTAGTATTGCTACCAATCCAGCTCTGCATCCTCAAAGTAGTTTGAAATTTTGAAACAATTTTCCTTTTCAGTTTTGGGGAAAAAAATCTAGTGTCTTAAAAAAATAAATGTTAACCTGAGAAGAAAACTCATATACTTTCTTTTGAAATTTTGGGTGCATTTTTTTTCATCTTTTCTATTTTAGCTTAAGTTACGAATAAGAACTCAAGAAAAAAGGGAAGAAATTGGATTTAAAGCTTTGTTTCTGTAAGTTACTAGAAATGGAAAATTCAATGTGAGAAAGAGATTCCTTATTAAGATTTTCATTTTTGCCAAGTTGATACTTTGTAGCAGGGAAAAAGTGTCTGAAAACTTCAACTAGGTCTTATTAAAGTCTGTTGGGCAATAACTTCTTAAAAAATGTATTGCACTCAAACCCTCCTGTGGAATGCAGAGTAAAAATAAGAGACTTCCTTGGACAGTGTCTGGATTTTGAATCCTTATATGAATGATTTTAACAATATTTTCTTAACACAAGTCATAGACATCATCCACTGGAAGCTGGTACCAGATTCATTTTGCAAGTAATGCATTTTTCCTGCTTAAAAGTACAGATCTAGATTTCATCCTTCCTTATCATCTCTTTGGTGGGCCACAGAGATTTCATCTCACTTTGAATACACAGAGATAGGGGATTATGACATCTCATTAGATTTAGGCTTGAGATTAGGAAAAAGTTCTTCACGGAGAGGGTGGTTAGGCATTGGAACGGTCTGCCCAGGGAGGTGGTTGACTCGCCTTCCCTGGAGGTGTTTAAGGTTAGGGTAGACGAGGTGCTTAGGAGCATGATTTAGGGATTGGTGGGAATGGTTGGACTCGACGATCCAGTGGGTCTCTTCCAACCTGGTTATTCTGTGATTCTGTGATTCATACATAAAGAAATTTCTAAATCCTAGAGCAGATCTATTTTAGGATTATTCCTTTAGTTTTTGTTTAGTCATCATTTTTACTTTACTGGCATAGCACCTTCGGTGTCTGGTTCTGTCATGTGTCAAACTTGGTGCAGCAGGAATTACTGACATTTACATAAGTTTTCAAGGTTTAATATTCAGTTATAAAAGTGCTTTGACTGTATGACTAAATAGAGGGAAAGAGGGGAAAAAAGACTTTCTCAATGGCATAGGTATAAACATTGAATCAGCCTATATTCAGAAAACAGAAAGTAAATGCATTAATGAACTGTTAGCCACCCTAGGTTTGCGTTAAAAGGGTACTTCGGGATTAAAGCAAACCTGACCTAAAGAGAGTGTGTCCCTCCTTAGTAATTTTGAGAATAATGTTCCCTTCTACACCTACAAAGATCCTTACTGTGTTTGATTTGATATCATTGTTCAGTGCACATGCAAACCCAGTCTCAACTGTACAGGTTTGCGGCTAACAGCAAAAACGATTTTATGTTTGAAGACTATGTGAAAGAAAAGAAGACAAACTACTGATTCAGAAATGGAAAGAGTATTTATTACTTTCAGCTCTTCTGTTAGTCTGTTTAGACCAGATATAGGATCTGAGACCCAAAAGCTTCCTCTTTGCAACCCGTCTGTATTGACAGCCAGATTTCACCTGCCTTGTTCACTTACCAAGGGAGACGTTTTTTGTTGCAAGTAGAGATATATTTGTATGGATTGCTTTTATCATTAAGGGCTCTATACTACATAGTAATTTGAATACATGGAAAATAGTTCACGGAGAGGTGACAAAAATTATAAAAAGATAAGAGAGCATGACCTACGAAGACAGATCTGGGGAATGTGGTGTACAGCCTGCCTAAAGGAATATTGCTGACACATACTTGAGGAGAAACATGAGAGGATGAGGAATTATTTAAGGTGATGATGAGTGGCCTCACGGTAAGTAATGACCAAGAAGCAATGACCTGAATCAAAGCAGGGAACGCTTTCTAGCAGGGAGGTCCATTAAACAGTGATAGGGCTTGGCAAGAGAGGGCAGTGAGGCGTTGTTCTTCAGGGCATTTTCAGGAGCTCACTTGGGTAAAACATTTGGGTGGCTTAGTCTAGCAATCTTTCCTGAACCAGTTTGAAGGATGTTCTAGGTGACCCATGGGTACTTAAAGACATATCAGGAGAAGTTTGCTGTGTGAATAAATTCAGGCTTTGTACATTTTGTATACAACAGATTTGAAGAGGAGGAAGAGATCTTGCAGTTTAATGTTTCTCAAGTTTCCTATTGTGAGCGTGCATTAACTCATTAACTGATACCTGTGGAGGGTTTGTTTTTTTCTTTGTCACAGAACATGAATGATTTGTTTGGAATATACATTTTAATGAGATTTCTCTTCAAAACCATAGGTGGTATCAGTTACTTTATAGACTTCAATCCTATTTTCTAGTATTGTTATATTTACTTTTGAAAACAAATGAAAAAGAGGCCATAACAGAGTTGCTTATGGTTATTGGTTTGAAAAGAGAAGGAGTTCTTGGCTTTACAAAACCTTTAACTCAGCATGACTTGTTTTTTGGCAGCTGCACTGAGGCGCAAAATATTTCTGTTTAGGTGCATCTTTGAAAATTAAATCATTACTTGTGAGTCTATCCAGCCTGTACGCTAGTAAGCTTCCTGCAAGAGGATTGCTAGCATATATGCATATTACAGCAGCATAGCAGCTGAAAGTAGAACTCTCTGCATGCCTCGGATGGTAAACAATTTACACCCCCACCCCCTCATTTAATAATAAAAGAGAACAGATTAATTGCTTTAAAAATTAATGCAAAGCCCTTGTATCATTGCAGCATGGTTATCTGAATCATGGCAATTCCAATTTGAGCTGGAGCTATAAACTTCCATAATAATGCGGAGTTTGTTAAAAACTTGTAACTTTTTGTTGCCCTGTTTATGTAGTTATCTCTGTGCCTCACTGGAAAGCACAAGCTGCTCTCTGTTTCTCTTTGACGCTAGTTCATGTCAAATGTTCTGACTGGTTCTTAAAAAAAAAAAAATCTGCTTTTGGTTTAGGCTTTTGGGATCATTTCACAGTGATTTGTGGCCTTACTTCATTCCTGGTCTCTGAGGATGATGACTGCCTTACTCCCAGAGTACTCGTTTGTGAACAACGCTCCAGACTTCTTGTTTCCCTTCTGCAGCTGCTGACATACTGTTCCTTGATTGGAGCTGCAGGGATTATTTATGGCGTCTTGAGCAGTCTGCACCCACAAGGAATTATATGAAATGGATTTTCATAGGAAATGAAGACCTTTACTTTTCAGAATTTAACAGGAAAAAAATTTCAAACTTATTTTCTGGCACTTGACGTTTCACGTTGGCAAATTTCTCTCTCTTATGTTGCAAATGTTCAGTGTATGAGTCTATCTCTGTTTTGTATACAGTATATTAACATCTTGAAATACTGATGACTGATTTGGGTGAAAAAATATTATGCCTAATATTGCATAATATTGCAGAAGGCAATTTCTTTGTTCAAAGAGCTGGTAGTGATTTGTGAGTGCTTGTGACAGAGCCATAGAAACAATACATTCTTCATTCAAGAGTTCCTGTTAAATTGTCCCCACCTTATTTTTTTCTAAATTCTTCTCTGGTTTTGAGTTTCTTCCTCAGAGCAAAAGTCTCATCTGCTCCTGTTGTCATTTGCCATACAGTAAGACTCTTTGTGCTTAAAGAGAGTTATAATTAAAACCCGAGCAAACCTTATTAAACTGCTAAAACCTAGCTGAAAACAAACCCTCCCAATTTGGGGATAAATTTGGTTAGAAGCAACTTTCTGTCCATCTTGGGCCAGAAAACCCTCAGAGTACAAAGCCTCCAACATTTTGTTTCACTATTATTAGTCCAAGCTATGGAATCACTGTGAGAGCATGTTTGGAAGAAAAATCATAATTTGGTGAATAAATGACTTTGAATCACTCATACTGCTTCAAGTAAATGATATTCTTTTTACTACTGCAGTATGTTTAAGTGACAGTAATTTTAGAAGACTTTTTTTACTCCACTAGTAATGTTTCATCAAATTTTGAATCTGAAAGTCAAAATCAAGAGAAACACGAGGCTCGCATCCAGTTTTGTATGTCTCTGACAAAAAGATTATGAGGCTTTGTGGATCAATTAAAAAAAGTGAATTGGAAATTGCGTAACTCTTGCCACTGTTCTCAGAGTCCTTATGAGTCTAGAAACTACTTTACTAGCAGCTTTGGTAAGTCCCTCAATGCCAGTAATAATATGTCTGGTCTGAAGTAACTAGATTTTTCAGCTCATATTTGAATCTGATGACGAGGCACTTATGGATAGGGGATCATTTATTTTCAAATGTTGTGAAATCTGCAGGTACAGGAGCTATGCGTTCATCTTGCTCCACACACTTAATCCTCACTGTATTTTTGGATCCTTGATCCATTGCTGGGGTAAGGTTGCTAAAACTTGACTCAATTCCTATAAATTTTGCTTCTGTCCACAAGTCAGGTCTAAAGGAAACTGTGCCAAATATCTGACTGATGAAACTGTTGAAATAGTTTAAATTAACCTTTGATTTTCTCACGAGCTTAATGATTTTTCCTCTTTTCTAAAATTTTCACTCATTATTTCTTTTTTTATTCTCTTTTTATCTTTTTCATCTGTTCTATTTTTACCTTTCCTCAACCTTCACCTTCTTTAATAGTGGCTCTCATAGCACGCAGTGTTGGCTTTTGCTAAAACAGACAGGACAACTCTCTAGTGAGCACTGAAAAACCAAGGCTACAAAAAACTAACCTCACCTCCATCTCTTGCTTCATGGTTATGCTTTTTTTTCTGAGTAATTTTACTTCATATTTTTTACTAACTACTGGGATACTGTGCAATTTAGAGATAAAGATTATATATACATATGTATTTTTAGTGTAGTGGAACGTTAAATTAAATACTTTGACATATCTGCGGTCATTAGAATACAAAAATATATGAAAAATATTTCTCTAAGATACTGTGAATCTGCAGATGACTTTATCATTTCCAGCAAGGATAATTTTCTGCAATTTAGGTATAATTTACCAGAAAGCAGAGATTACTAATTAATTATGGATGATTAATTTTAAAATATGCTCCTACATTTGCATTTCATCACTTATACCAGTGTTTGCCTATTGTAAGACATTAGCAGAAGCGGTACACGTACATGAGAAAATGTTTGCCTTATAAAATTCAGAAAAAAGTGCAAGCCATACAAAAGCTATTTGCCATCTTTCAGTTTTACTTTTTTCATATCAATTCACAGAATTGTTCATTTACTGTGCTAGGGCAGCTTGACTTTGAAGATTATAAAATACATACTGCAATTGCTTTAAAGTCAGTTTGTGAACCTTTGACACCATTATGTGCAGAACATAGCTAGGGGTTGACTTTTTCCATGGGCACATCTGCAAGTGTCTCTAAGCCCAAGGACTGACCTGGAATACCAGATTTTGCACAGTCCATCAATTATCTCTTCCCTAAAATGCACTTCTAGACCTACCGTGCTGGATTAAGAAAATCACTGCCTCATTTAATTATTTCAGACGTTATTGAAGAAGTCCATTTATCCTAAGAAGAGATGAGTAATGATTGCTGATAACAATTTGCACCTGCTTTACATCTTTTCACAGGAGGTTTTTAATCACTTTTAGGAGGTGAAATAAAATCATATTTACCCGAGACTTATTTTTAGTTTCAGACTAATTTGGAAAATTATTTAAGCCTTCACTAATTGCTTGCAGCCTACAGTGTAGCACTGCCTGTGTGTGAGATAAAAGCTTGGGCAAGATTTACCTTGGTTTGGGAAGATTAATCCCAAGCAGCGCGTCCT
Source organism: Clamator glandarius (assembly GCA_033459285.1). Classification (NCBI taxonomy): domain Eukaryota; kingdom Metazoa; phylum Chordata; class Aves; order Cuculiformes; family Cuculidae; genus Clamator; species Clamator glandarius. Next base: position 357,646 of record JAUNZM010000165.1, on the reverse strand, counting down.
AGGAGTGATGCTCTGTTTCTCTTAGAGTTATTTCTATGTTGGGTAGGCAGCGCACAGTGTGGGTGCGAGCACTGTTGGTGCAGTGCTTCCCTGTTTATAGGAGACAACACTAAGTGTTATGCCTCATTTCTTCGCAGTTCAAGTATTAGAGCTCCTAAAAAAAATGCCCAATAGAGTCTTATGGGAGCTCTCTGCAAATGTAAAGGAAGAAATACTTGGGAAGTTTGTTCATCAAGGACAAGCAGTTAGGTATGATTAAATTAAGCTTATAACTTGAGACAGTGTGGTAACTGTGCAATAAGATTGTCTTTTCCTCAGGCAAAGAGTGTTCTGTGTCAGACAAATGTAGCAGTATATCATCAGCATAAAGCATGGTGTGTCAGTTCCTTCATTTACCTTTGTGCCTTGGAGGGTGGCACATACCTTAAAAATTAGCAAGAGTTTAAGAGTTGTTGCAAAAAGAGAGTATAGTGCTTTGCTAATATTTATTTTTCCCTACTAGTAGTGCTGCAGGTTCTATTATGACTATACATGAGTTTATTATACATGAGTGGCTTATTATGAATTGTGATGTTCTGTGAGGTGCTGTGTGAATGTGTGTCCTCAAAGAATTTATGGTTTGCAAGAGGTGACAGATAGAGATGTCTAGGGAGCAAAAGGAATTGATGATGAATGTTGTTCAATGACAGAAACAGCGTCTTCATACCAGGACTGTAGAAATCAGCATCGTGAAAAAAAAAAAAAAAAAGAATTGTTTGTGGAAATTTTTTTATAAACAGGGATAGGTGAAGAATGTTGATACCAAAGCCAAAGTCTTGATGATGAATGAGAGGTAACCTGAGAGATAAGAATAAAAAGTCTACAGTGTTGGAAGTGGATAGTTAGCATATCTTTGATGTGACAGATAACAAGGGAGCTCTTGAAGCAATATGAAGAGATGGGTGAAAAGATCAAAGCAAGAGGTTAGAGATCCTCTTTGTAGCAGAAGTTTCAGTGAGATATAAGAGAAACTTGCAATTCTTAAGGTCAGAAAGATGAACTTTGTAGTAATCAATATGTAATGTCATCAGAGCTGGAAAAGGACTTTTAACATAACAGATGGGTAAAAAAACCTGTTGTTAGAAAAGCTAATGAATCTGTGAGATTTGGGGCTTATCCTGGATGAGAGACTTTGAATGAGGTAAGAATCAAAGATGACGCTTGGATTGTAGTCCAAATTGGCACGTCTGGTGTTCTGACTGTCCATTTTGTCTGAAAAAAAAGGATTTCCTTTCCCTGAAGGCAGAAGGTTTAGAAATGTCAGTATCAACATGAAGCTTATGTGAGGGTGTCCAGAAGCCAGGCTAACAATACTGAATAGAATATGACAATATGAAAAATGTGTCACAGAGAAGTGAATGAAGACTCATCAGCATGTGGATGGCAGTGGGTTTTTAGCTGGATGAAGTTAGTGTAAGAAAAGGAGATTACAGAGTTAATGGATGTGGGACTTGGGACCTTGAAGAATGTTTGGAAAGTATCTGCTGGAGAGGCTGTGCTAAAGATGTGGCATAGGAGAGTAGTGCTGGGAAGATTGGATTTCTCAAGAACAGACACGATCAGCTGTATTAGAAATATCTGGCAAGTCAAAGAGAAGAGAGTAGCAATTTTTGACTTTGGCTTAGGAAAGTGAATTAATTATGTCAGTAGGAACACTTTCAGTCAAGTACAGAATGTAGACACCAGAGTGAAGAGGATCTAGACTAAGAGCAGAATAGAAGGTTTGAGGCAGTGCATGTGAATGATGTCTTTGCAGTTCTTATTAGAAATGCATTTGCTTTGGTGTGTTGTCCTCCAAATGCTGGTAGGTGTGTATTGGTAGGCAGTAGAGGTCTTACTCCCTGCTTGTTTTGTGGTTTGTGTTTTTTGGTTTTTCGTTTTTTTTTTTTTTTTTTTTTAATGAAGCAAAGGGTAACGCGCAGAATTCCTTCACTTGAGTCTTATTGAGAAAGGAGATGGTTTTCCAGGTTTTTGGATTATTTCCTTTGCAGTGTGTGTGCTAAAGGAATGAAAGCATCTCTGGCAACATCCTCTGTGGATCAGGACATAAACTCTGTGTTATGGACAATTTTTGATGGAATTTTAGTTTTTAGTAATGTCTTTTTATTGGAAAAACCTTCATTCTGAAATTTTCATAGGAGGAAATAGAATCAGGTTTCCATACACGGACTTGCTGGTTTTACCATTGTTTTCGTTCACTGCTTGTTCAGGGTTTTGTTAAGATGTATTTTCAAGGATCACTTTTCAAGGTTGATCTCTTTCTTTTGAGGCAGTTACCTAATGATTATCCCTAAAGCACATAAAATGTGGAGGTAAAGGATTATTAGTTCCTTTTTTTCTCCAGCTGGGGCATGGAGGTGCAGAGACAGTAGGCAATTTACTGAGTTCACTTGAAATTGGAACTGAACTTCTAAATGTGAAACCAAGAACTTGCCCCAAAGGTCATCGTTTCATTTGATACTGCCAGGTATGTCTTTGCCACCATTGACCCCTAGTTGTTTCATTTGATAGAACTGATCGTCCCATCATTCCAGTGATCCTCTTGTCAGACATGCAGCCTTTAACCTATATGCGTTGCGTCAAATATTAAAACTCTCTTTGAATAGTGCATGTTGGCTCTAGCTTCAGATAAATAGTGCAGCTTGCACATAAAACCTGACAGAGCATTTTAAGACCTGTTCAGGTAACTTTAAAAATTTGTATTTTATTTAGGGAATTGAGCCCTTTCATTGTAATAATTGTTATAATTTGCCACGGACCATGCTCTGTGAATAAGATCAATTTGTTTGGCACTGACCCATCCATTCAACTTGGAGCAATCAGATTTAAAAGCTTTGCACTTTATTAGTGTGTGTTCAAATAGCAATTGGTTTCCAAGGACACTCTTCAGGAAAGTACCATGAGTGATTGGTCTGGTATATAATTCATATTTAGCTTCCAGCTTTCCAAAAGAAAAAAAAAAGTTAGAATTACTTTTAGATAATATTGAAAAGGGAAAAAACCCAGGCCTTGTAGTGTGACAATGACTTTGCGTGGTTAATGAAAGTATCTTGTATTGAAACTATTACAAGTTCCCCAGTGTGTTTTGCTGTAAAATTATTAGAGTATAGAGAATATTTTGATATGTGAATAAGCACATTAAAAACAAAAATCCTGAAACTCCGTAAGACTGTAGTGTCCATTTTCTAAACTGTATTAGCATTCAAGATAGTTTAAAAATCAATGTCAGTTCTGAATGCATCTTGATTTAAAGTCAGAACAGTTTGGCAAATACAGCACTTCAGTCTGGCTACAGTTATGAATACTTATTATATTAAAAGTATGCAGCTCAAATCAAACTTGTCCCTGGTAGCTTGCATGACCAAGAGGCACCTTAACACTGGAAATGCTGCCATGTAAATAAGATGGTTACAACATCCAGGCCAAATAAGCAGTGGAAGTGTCCAATTTGGAAAATGTGTGGCACGCAGAAGTGCTAAGAAAATGCCAGAGAGACAAAATTGTGATAGAGAAGCTCAGGGTTTGATGCAAAGCCATCTTAAATCTTTGGGAATGTATGACTGGGAGTCTCCCTGCCTGGATTCCTGCATTAAGAGCCCAGAGTGGGAAACGTTGTCTGTGAACAATGCAATTCAGCTCTGGCTGGATCCTGTGCTTCAGGGCACCTCCTCTCTCAGTAGCCAGATCATCCTCTGTCTTCCTTTAGGAAAATTTGTATTTCTCTAAAAAAACTTAATAGAAGAATTTACATAGAATTCTTTAGAAGTGTTGTGACAGCCCAAACTGCTGGAAAACAAAGTGAATCTCGTGTTTAGGTTCCTAGTTTGGATACTCATAACATCAATCTATGTTTACATCTTCAACTTTTTCTCATAATACTTCATTCTTTGTTTTAAAGGTATGTCTGGATTTTATTAGAGATACTGCTCTCTGTGGATAGAGTTTTCAAGCTTTAAAATAATATTACCCATATGGGTTTTTTATAGAAATGCCTATCCAAAGGTCATCTAATTTTCATCCAACTAGTTTTTATTGCATATGTATATATAAAAGTAATTATAATTAATTACTAATAGAGAGAGATAATAACAATCACATTTAACACCAAACGTTTCTGAGTAATGTTTCTTGTATGTCAAATATGCATATATTGTGTGCATTATATACACACACAACGTGCATATTATGCCATACACAGGCCAGTCACAAAACAGGACGAGAGGGAATGGCCTCAAGCTCCACCAGGAGAGATTCAGGCTTGAGATAAGGAAAAAATTCTTCACGGAGAGGGTGGTTAGGCATTGGAACGGTCTGCCCAATGAGGTGGTTGAGTCACTGTCCCTGGAGGTGTTTAAGGTGAGGGTGGATGAGGTGCTTAGGAGCATGATTTAGGAATTGGTGGGAATGGTTGGACTCAACGATCTGGTGGGTCTCTTCCAACCTGGTTATTCTGTGATTCTGTGATTCTGTGAAAAGGAGGAATTTGTGTTTGCAGAAATATGGAAGAACAAAGAGTAAAAGGTTGTGTTATGTACAGCTGGAAAAGGGAAATAAAGATTCTAGAACAGAGATGATTCAAAGAGTGCAAATTCGTCAGAGCTTTTCTGTTTCAGCTCACTGACAACATTCACATTTCTGGTAAGATATTTTCAAATAGCGTTAATGTCTTTCAGTGAAAACTAGGTGGAGAACTGTATCTTTAAAAGCCTGTTGGACTTAGTTATTATTTCACGTAGGGGACTGCAACACTGATCAGATGGAACAGAGATAATGTAGAAACCCCACCTTGCTCAGGCTCATTGGCAATGAATTCTCTGTGAACAATGAAGACACAAAGAGTGAAGTGAAAAAAAGTCAAAGCCTGAATATGAGAGTGATTAGGGAAAAGCTGCCCCAGCACTGGTGTCCTCGCCAAGTGCAGAGGCCGCTCGGGGAGTCTGAGGAGTGCTTTAGTGCAAGTGAGAAAGTCAGTCAGGCATTAGTCCCCAAATACTCTGTAGTTTATTGGTAACTTGTGCAGAAGCTGATGTTTGTGATTTCTGTATGAGATTTGTGGAATGTTCCAATCCCACTAGAAAAGGAAAACAAACCTGAATGAAATATCTGAGTGGTAGTGTCAAAGCGTTGACAAATTTGTGAATAACCTGGGACTGAAGCGTTTCATTTGCCATTTCAAGACTAGTCCTCCTGGTGTCTAGAGCAGAAAGGCCCCATTGGCTACTTGCAATTAGTGGTTTATGAAGATGGGAAAGGATGTTGCAAGCTCTATTGTCCTTTAAGTAGAAAAGCTATGAGTGTGTTTACTTCAGCCTGACTATTTTGGAGAGCTTGTATTGCTGGTTAAGGCTGCCTTGTATGTCAGTATAACACTGATGTTCCCACAACACAGTGTGTGTAATCTTTATCTCTGTTCCGGTTTCTGCTACTCTGAAAAATGAAATTCAGCTTTTTTAGCCACAGAATTTGTTTTTCTCTTGTTCTCTTTATTTCACTCCCCTTTCCATTGCTTCCCTTTATGATAAGTCTAACTCACTACTTGTGATAAATAGATAAGTAATTTAAGAGATCCTAACAGTAAATAATAGTTGCGCTGAAGTTAAAATGAGCTACATAGGTGTTTAATGAGATATGTTTGCACTATTGCCACTGCTAATCTAAAATTAGAATTAGGAGTGAATATAAATCTTTACAGGAAGATAATGACCTAGTTAAACAATTGCTGTATCACAGCGCTTTGCTTATGTATAAAGCTAAAGTGAATTCTTTTCACCTTGATCAAAAATTTATCACAAAAAAAATATCTCCCCAAACCACTGAAGCTTTGATGTTGACTGCTGTAATTAAAAGTGAACACTTAAGTCCCATCTGTTTTACCACATCACTGGAGCTATGAGCACTGTCAGTGGCTGTGGGTGAAGAGATAAATCAAGAGGCTAGTGGGCTGCTCTAGAGCCTAATGGCACCCCCCGATTTCCCACTCAGGTCATTGATATTGATTGCAAATGATTCTGCCTGTTTGTTTATTGGAATCGCATCATTACTTCAGCAAAGTGTTCCAGCCAAAAGGCTTCAGCTTTCCAAGGGCTCTGGATTTCATTGTTTATCACTGTCGCTCACTTGTAGAAGGAACAGGAAAATCAGCAATGAGGACTCGTAACAACAAAGAAACCCAATCCACCAACCAACTCCCCCTGCCCCTTTCTCCCCGCCCCCCCCAAAAAAAAAAGCGTTAGAAAAGTACTTGGATATGGAAGTTTTCAAAGAAACTAAATGAATCTTAAAGAATAAGAGTGTAGTAATGTTCCTGCTGTGTTTTAATAATGATAGACAGTGTAGTGTGGGAAATCACAGCATGTATGCCAGTACTTCTGCTAATGCTCATTGTTATTATAAGCAGTCCTAGAACAGATGCTTATCTTCTAGATCAAAACTAGGGAGTTGGAGACTCTTTTTGCAGTAGCTATAATTCTATGAATATTTCAGGGAAAACACTATCCTATTGCAGGAAAAATGTGTGGATTAAATCCAGTAATTCTCATAAGACACCAGATATCAAAGTAAAGAGAACAAGACAAACGAAGCGAACGGGTAGTTTAGATGACTAGGCAAGTCAGTTGTTTGTGAGAAGAGTCATATCAGTGTCTTGGGTTTGAACTATCCATACAATGAGTGCTTGAGAATACTTTAAAAACCTCTTTTATTATCAACAAATTTTTGGTTGCAAAGAATGACCGATTTCCATATAGTACATTAATGTTAGGAGGACAATTAATAATTCTGAAGCACTGTCCTTCTCCTAAACGTACCATTTTATTGTTGTCCATATTCTCCCTCAATCTTATGCTATTTTCCCGTGGGCCTGTGCAAGAATGAAGAAAAGGGAATAGAGTTTGTCTTTTAAAAAGCCGGGCAAACTAACATCATCTGTACATCAACATGAGAGAGAGAGAATGGAATAGTGGAGTGCCGCATATTTCTTCCCCTCATTCAAGTAGTGAGGTTTCCGCTCATCAGTTGAATCTTCTAAAGAATGTCAAAATGTTATTAAAGAAAACCCCATGCAAACTCCCTTTAGCTCTTTGTTGCTTTTGACAAGAGTACATGAAGTTCTCTTATGTGCAATAGAACTCTATAAAAATAGCTGGTTTTGTGCATTTCCTGCCGCAATTTATTGGCAGAATGGCTTCTGGAAAGGTTAAAGTAGAATCTATTCATCTAGAATTCTGGCAGCAAAGGTAGCCAGAGATTTGGTGCCAATCTCCTCATTTGAGCTTGACCTTGCTTTTCTCTTGCTCCTCCCTGCGTACACTGCCTCTGTAGAAGTCCACTGTTCCAATACTAGAAGTATTTTTGGTGAGAATTGTGGGTTCAACTGAGTTTACAGGAGAGCCCAGCTACCTCTGCAATTCTGTGCTTAACTTTTTGAGATTATGTAATGCCAGGGAAGAAATACTCTTTTTCATCCCTGGTGGTAAGGCCCTAGAATGGGTGATGTTCCTGGCCAGGGTTACTTTTTTATTGTCAAATACATCGAGTTTGTAAGTTATTTAAAGAATCTCTTTCTTTTTCTTGCCTATACGCAATGACTAGCTCCTGTGAAAGGTTAAATGTTTCCTCTTGGTTTTCACAAACTAGTCTCAAAAGCCATTATTACAATAGAGTAATAAACTGTCACTATTTCATGGTAATTGTCTAGTGGGAAAAAACAGTTGCAGATCTTCTGTGAAAATCTGGAAAAGCTTCAGCTGTTCTTTCTCTGATTTTTTGAGTCGTGTTATAAGGGCATAAGCCCAAATGAATACATCAGCTGGAATTAAGAAATTTAAATTAGGATATTTTAAGGCGTTGAAACTTAATCTATTGATTTGAGACAATGAGCAGAAATTGTAATATGCAGTATACAATGAGATCCCATCATATATTATCACATGAAAAATAGAAAAAAATCCTTCCTTGGATTGTTGTTTCATATTTAATGACGACAGACCTCAGGTCTGTTTTGCACAGAAAAAGCTTTTAAATGTCAGTGTGGGTCAGCCATATTACCACTGAGGACAACTTCTCCACTGTGTGCTCTAATATTCTTTTCCTTCATTTAAACAGCTCTTATAAAAAAGTATGAGTTATTACTTTCACTTGATTGTTTCAAATAATTTGCTTCCATAGCAGATCCTTTGGTAGGACTTGTTTCTAACTAATCCAGTTGCAATACTTTGACACATTGACATTGTAGAATGACCTGAGTTGGAAGGGACCCACAAGGATCATCATGTCCAACTGTCTCTTTAAAGAGAAATTTTTTTAAAGATGTGGCTTGATGGATGAAAATTAATATAGGCACCTGTTTAAAACAAAAACCAAAGAGAAAAACATCTCTTTTAAATAAGCAACATGAGAGGATTCTGAAACTTGTGATAATATTGATATTTTCCCATAGGGTTGTGTACCTGCTCAGAGTTTTGGGCAGTGCATTCCATTCAGAAAAGCAGATTCCACCACAAAATAACATCAGGCTCCTGGTGTAAAGTGCCCCTGTTAGGCTAAGGAACAAGTAGACTAGCAGTGAATTTCTTAGCGCATCTATAGAAAGTGAAAATTGCCACTTTTCCACCTGGTCTTTATTAGGCTTTTTGAAGTGCTCTCCATCGCTCTCTTTGCTGAGTGCTTTTCTGTTATTTGATGGCAAAACAAGATCTCTATAGACTGAGGTGCAGGTGAGGTCTGTCTTCAGCTTTTCCTTCTCAAATTAAAAGAAAGTCTAGTCAAAGGGAACTCTTAGACATCTATGTAAAGATCCTTCTGGCTGTGTATTTATCACATTTTTCTTCAAAACAAGAGCAGCTCTTTTTCTGAGAGCAAGAAAGGCGCTGTTTTCCCTCTTATTCTCCTGACACGTTTCCAAATCATTTGGGAGCAAATACTTGAAAAAATCTGACTGTGCATCAAAGATAAAATTGGACCTCATGGGATGGTAGCAAAGTAGAAAGCATGGAGTAAAGATGAGAAATCAGCCTGTGCTGAGGGTCTGGTGGTGCTTGAAGAATAAGTTGAAAGCAGGCTGAGGAGCACCGAATAATGCTGCAGGATCACATTTTGATAGATTTAGGCGAAATGAATTTGGGATCAATGCAGATTCATAAAGCTACGATTCATGTTAACACTCATCTCTGATCAGGAGGCCAGCAGCATTAAATAGGAGGCTAAGAGCCTGCACAAATAAAAGCATCGCCTCTGAGACCTTAGCGCTCAATAGAACTAAGATGTTGAGACTGAAAATTGAGGGGTACCTGTATTGTCTGGAAGATGGTTACACTAGTACAGACAAAGAAATATTTGGTAGCATGCACTGATACCTAAGCACAAGTGTGTCACGGAAGGATTGGGTTCAGCAAATGTCTTGATTTTCCCTAGCCTCTGCTCATCTCATATATTTGACTGTTGCTTGCACTACAGTTCTTCTATTTTATACATGTCTATATATATATGCATTTATTTAACCTAAATCATTGAGAAGATATACTTTTGATGCAAAGGAGATGCTAAGCATGGAAGGAGCATGCAGGGGCTTGTATTTGTTTTTTGTGAGACTTTTGGCTTGCCTTGCAAGAATCCTGTTTGTGTTTAATTTAAATATTTATGAACAAATAATGAATTTTAAATGTAATTTGCCAGGAAGGGTTTGAGTTAGCTGCTAGTTCTGCCAGTAAATAGTAAATTCCTTTTAAGACTACCAAATGAAGTATGACATAAGCTATTAAAAATACTACCAATAGGAATCTAGATCATTAGCGACGTTCCTAAGGCTATGTAGCCTTAGTTTCCACGAATTCATGTGAAAGGTCTATATAAGTGCATATAGAACTGAACTTCTGTTTTTGTAGATTGACTATAGCTGGATACAATGAATGTAATGTGCAGTGACTTCATTGTAGTTTAATAGTGTAAGTTATAGGTATAGAGTATAAATTTATACAATAGATTATATTGGACTATAATAGTTCTATATTTAGAATGTTTAATTACTCATGAATTAGGTGTTGAACATGTAACAACCCTCCCTGTATCCACATACTTTACAGTGTGTTTAGGTGGTTTATCTGTGTTAGGAAGTTGTACAAAGACCTTTGGATACAATTTTTAATGCAAAGCCTCTGTGTTTGTGGTTTGGGTAAAATGCCTGCTGCCAGCAAATAAACCACACCCCTAGACGTCTTCAGTGCGTGGCGTCTAGCATGTTGAAAAGAAAAGGCACAAGCCCACCTTAATATTTGCCAAAATCTGGGATTGCAAGAGGTAAGGTGGGAGAGAGGAGTAGCGGCTTTGCCACCAGGTTTACCTGGGCATATGCCTGTTAGTACATATCTGTGGGGAGGTCCAGATTTCCTTGGTCTTTGTTTAGGGACCTCAGTGTTTGTTTTCTTGATTTAATTTCCATTGTATTATCCAACCTGGAGACTTCCCAAGTGCATCTTTCCCTCCTTGCACTTTCATTGTGCACTTGGAGTTTTCTATGCAGATGCATAATTTTAAGAAAACCTTTTACTTTAGGGTTTTGATGGAGAAATAAAGAAATGTGGTCAGTAAAGTGTTTCATCCAATAAAATCTGTGAGTTTTGGTAATGGCACTATTTTATTTTATTTTCCTCTGAAATTTGCATTCTGCTTTATGTTATTTAGTCTACAGTTATACCCTCTCAGAAGCAATCTCAATGTTCATCCTCGTTTCCCTGACTGTGCAGTTCACAATAGTCCTTGCTCTGGAGTAATACACTAACAGAGAGTAACAGGGATTTCCATATTTCATTTGTCAAGTTGGATGTCAAAATTGGTCGCATGATACTTATTTATCTTAAATGGTTTAGCCATGAAAATGCTACTTATGAGTTAAGCAGACGATTGGCAAGTGTTAGGACCTTTACTTAATGGTATACCTCTCTTATAGAAAATCAATAAAAAGAATTTAAGCTGATATTAATTTATGAATGGCTTAAGTCATGCTTAGGATCAGATCGTATTTTTTGCCATTTGATGTCAAAAAAACTAAGCAGCCAACACCAAGCTGTCATATCTGTATTGAGCTATCCTCAAGAATGTGTGCAGAGAATGCCAGAGGCGTTTGACAGATTTTATTTTACTGTTTAGTGTATTTTTCACAGAATGTTTTTTTCGTAATGACTAAGTTGCTAGCTAGATTATACTAGACTAAACTAATCTTTGATTTAACCTTATGGCTTGTTATTTCGGCTTCTTCCATGACTCATTAGTTGCCCTGCCTGCCCCATAGTTGCACGGCTCAGTCTCAGGAGAAGCAGATCAATAGAAAATACTTAGATGCCTGGTCATTTACAGATGCAGCTGTCTTGCATATGCACAGTTCTGAACATTAGTGTCTTTCCAGCCTTTCTATTACTTGTTTGGTTTGTAGCAGTGCTATCTTTATTTCAGAATAGAGGAGGCTCTGATGAGACCCTATAGTGGCCTTCCAGTAGCTGAAGGAGAGTGTACAAGAAAGCTGGGGAAGGACTGTTTACAAGGGCATATAGTGATAGAATGAGGAAGAATGACTATAAGTGGGATGGGGGAAGATTTAGATTAGGTATTAGGAAGAAATTCATCGTGATTAGGGTGGTGAGACAACGGAACAGGTTGCTCAGGAAGGTTGTGGCTGCCCAGTCCCTGGAACTGTTCAAGGCCAGGTTGAATGGAGCCTTGAGCAGCCTGGTCTGGTGGGAGGTGCCTCTGCCTATGGCAAGGAGTTGGAGCTGGATGGACTTTAAGGTCCCTTCCAACCCAAATGATTCTATGATTCTTTCTACAGTAAAGTATAATTCACATGTTTTATCTCTTCATCAAGGAATGTCTCAGGCTTTGCAGTGTTTTTACTGTTGCTTCCAAGAAATCAAGGAACCAGGCTGTTGACTTAAGTCAAGAGGACTGACTGGTTTACAACCAGCATCCCTATTGAAACTATCAGCTAGCAATGGGGTTGTTTTGTAATGCAAAGCCACATGGTTACTGTGTAAGAGAAATCAGGTGAGGTGGGGGCCTGTATTAATAAAGCAGAAGACTGTAATTCAGTTAGTTCAGTTTGACTACCTTGTGTTGAATTGGTTTTTTGCACATTCTACTACAAGCCTAGGCTGTTTAAAGCTTAGGCATTTGAAATCAACGCTGTCAGTGATAAATGCCGTTGGAAGGCAGTCTTAGAAGGCAGTCTTCAGACACAGGATGACTCCAGGACCTTGTATAGCAGAGTAACAGAATCACAGAAACACCAGGTTGGGAGAGACCCACCAGATCATTGAGTCCAACCATTCCCACCAATCTCTAAACCATGACCCTAAGTACCTCATCCACCTGCACCTTAAACACCTCCAGGGAAGGCAAGTCAACCACCTCCCTGGGCAGACCGTTCCATTGCCTAATGACCCTTTCAGTGAAGAATTTTTTCCTTATGTCGAGCCTGAACCTCTGGCAGAGCTTGAGGCCATTCCCTCTTGTCCTATCCCCAAAGACCTTCTTTCTACCTCATGTAGAAAAGAAGTAATGGTTGTGAGGGTGTGTATAGATGGACTCCTAGCACTTACTGTGGACTGGCCGATGTGCTTAAGTAACACTACTAATTAGTATGATAAGCAGTTTTTCCTTTACTGGTACCAATGCACCCTGGACTGTAGGTTCTAAAATGTTATACCCAGAAAGGGCCCAGGAGAATTCCCAGTGCCACGTTACCCTTTCAGGCTGACTTCTGGCTCAGGGGAGTGCTGTGTATTCTCTTACCCTTAGGTCACATACTGAAAGCTTGTTGTCACAACTAGTAGACCTAAAAATTGACTTCAAGGGCGAAACAGGTTTAGATTCCCTTTGTCCACCATACATGAGTCATTTCAAGAATTAGGGCTTTTCTATCAGACCATTGGAAATTCTGCTTCTCCAGTCTCAGGCCTGTGTCATTTACATCTACATCAGCTTAAATCTGAGCCAGAGTCCACACCTTTTGCTGTGTCAGACTGCGTTCATTTGCCAGGGCTAAGTTTTCATTCCGCAAAGAGGAAGTCAGATTAGAGGCCATAAAAATCCTCCTCTTAACTCTTTACTTCTCTTGGCTGCTATCAGGCTTCCTTGCTGGTGGTCTTGATTCCCTCGAAAAGCAAATTCCCAGCAGTGTTGTGGTGGAACAGTGTCCCTTCCATAACAAAGAGCAAACAAGGTAATTACTTCTTAGCAGTGTGCTTGTTTTAGGCAAACACTTGCTTGTGTGCTGCAAATAAGATGATATTGACCTAACTTAATTGCCTCCTGAGAGATGTTCCAAGTTGCTCATATATCTGAAATCATCCTTGCATTCTCCGGACAGCCCATAATGATTGCTAAGGCCAATCTCAGCCATCCCCTGCTCTTGGCCTCATGTCCTGGGGTGGATGAATCGACGCTTTGGCTCTGGCGTCATTGCGGTGTTGCAATGGCCTGGCCACACCAGATTATGGAGACGCGTAAGATGGGGTCAAGCTCTGTTAATGTCCAGCACCACATGGGCTGAAGGAAATCTCAAAAGCTCTGCAGTAGGTAAACCCACATGCTCAAGTTGTGGTTACTTTTTTAGAGAGGTCCCATAACATAAGATTCTCCAGAATTTCCCAAACACTTATTACCATTAATTTTCTTAATTCTACATATATTTTATATCCATTTTAGTGTGAGTTATTTTTAAAGCTTGCTGAATTCTTGAACTTGATTTCTGTAATTAAATTTTAGTTTGCTTAATGTCACGTGAGAAAAATATTCTTTGTTTTACTGTGCTACAAGGCAAACAAAATAACAGCTCAATGGCTGCTTCCTCTAATCGTTTGTTGCTCAGTGTATTTTCATTAAGTCCCTTTTTTTTCATCAACTTGTTAACTATAATTTTATATTCAAAATTGCTACTAATTTTCTCTGGCTTTTGAGAGTTCTTACCACTTTGAGTTCTTCAAGTCCTCTTACCGAACATAGAAGTATTGTGCCTTTCAGTCTGTGTTGTCCTGCCAACTGACATCATTGCTGAGCTCTAGGAAAGCCATTTATTTTTCAAATAGAGCAAGAAATTGAGTAAAGGAAACATGAAGTATATATGCGGCTTATCTAGTGATAAGGTGGTGAGGCAAAGAGGGCAACAATACAGAAGGATATCACTGGATGCAAATTATTGGATGGAAAATGGTGTAGCACAGAAATGACCTCAGATCAACTTAAGCTGTCACCTGATTTGAGCTGGAAACAGAATGCATTAACCAACCAGACAAATTCGAACTTTTACTAAATTCTGTGGCTCGTTTTTAAATAACTCTGCAAAGACTGATGGATTCATTCAGATGTACTATTTGTCTTTGGAGCATTTATCAATGAATCAATGTCCTTTATTTGACTGGCTGACACATATTTAATTTGGTGTAATATATGATACATGGAAAACGCCTTTCAGTTTGACGCGTTAATGACTGATAGTTACTATCATTCAAGTTCTGCCTGTTAAAATTCAGGTTTTTTCTCTACTCATCAAGTTTACTAATAATGATTAAAGATTTTCTTAGTTACATTGTCTTTGATGCCTTTGATGATTGAAGACATTGGCAATTTGTAGTATGGAACAGTTTACTTCTGCCTGTCATTGATCTTCCTTTCCATATTATCTGCAAGTTAGACCTAAGTGAAAGTGTAGAGAAGCAAGGTTATTCAGCCCATTTGAATGAGTTATTGATGAGTAGACATCTTAACCTAATAAAATATATATTTTAAAACTGATAATCAAGACAATGGTATTTCATGCTTATGAGAAGATTTGCATTACACTGGAAATTAGATACTTGCAATTAAGACTAATATTTTACTATTTTGTAATACATAATACAGTGGTAGTACCAGGGTCTCTGGGTCTTAAATAATTAAAATTTATACTTCATTTGCAGTTTAAAACTTTGTTGTGAATTCTCTATCTTTTTACGTGGGAATCCCGCCTTCCTATATTTTTGGGGAGAGGAAGAAAAGCTACTTTTCCTTAAATATAAAGACCTGAAAAAAAATCAGTATATAAAAAAACCCCAACAAAATCTTGAAGATGGTACACATGAATGATCTGGAGTTTTACTTACCAAGGAAATGCACTGCTGAGATGTTTCCTGGCTTAGATGATAGGCACAGGACCAGACTGAGTGGTCTTGGTTTTAGTCTCAGCTCTGTTGCTTGCGTGCTGGCTGACCTTGGACTCTGGCAAGCCATTACCGTTTCCACACAGTAGGAATAAGCTTAATGATACTGACCTCCTCTTTAAACCATACAGAAGATCAAACATTTTTTTCTGAGCAAGCCTAAGCAACGGTTGGTCTTTTCACCTCTATTTAAGAGGAGACGATGCCTACTCATTCTCGCATGAGAGGAGTTTTCCGGTTGGTCACTAATACGGAAATCAGTGCTTTCTGTTCCAGACTGTGACAGAAGTTGTAACTTCAGGAAATTACTTTGTCTTGCTTCTCTTTCTTCTGTTTCCATCTGTCAAATGGGGATCATCACCTTCTTTTTAAAGTGGTTTTGAACCCACAAAGCTCTACAAGAGATACGATTTACTTCTGCTATCTTTTAAATTTTGTACTCTGAATGACCTAAATGTATCAGTATTTAGGGAGACTTCAGTGGTAAAGAAGTAATTGGATATAAATATTATTTCTTCATGTGTAAATGAACTTCTATCATATATGTTTTTTCCCTTTTTTTTTTTTTTGCAATTTAGTAATGATAAGGTACAAAATTCTCTATCAGTTACAGTTCTAATCCATCCTTAATATTTCCAGTTCAGTAGTAGCTTCATACTGAGAAGTGTGGCTTTCCAGTATTTTTTTGTAAATATGCTTTCTGGCAACATTGAGTAATAAATCAGAATAACTTCAGAATTATTTATCGTAACTAGAAGTGTGCTTAATGCATTTGGGTATCATCTTTCATAATTTCTTACAGATATTTGGACACTATTTTTATATGTTATTGAAAAAGTATATGAAAAATGCTGTATAATGTATTATATTCTTAAATCTAGTATTTTGATATTAGTATATGTGTAATGCATGTTACACGTTCTATAGGATATATTTAAATATTGTGGTTTTGTTCTTACATTAACTTATTGAATATATTAAAAACGTATTTAAAATAGCCCTAAGCATGCAGACTTTAGATACTTGTGCTGGAAATACGTTAACACACCTATGTATTACTGCCATAGACATATGTTCTTGATAAATATTCTGCAGTCCTATTCCTTCTCTTTAAATTGACTGTAGTTTAACAGGGTGAGATCATAAGTCATCACATACGGATATGTGCATTCAGTGAGTGACTGGTTATCAGACAAATGTGTTGTCTAGCTGCAGGTGTAGAAATAGTCTCTTTGCCTTGAGTAGATCTTCAAGCTTGAATTCAGAAATTTACTCTGGCCTCTCGCTGGGAATTCACCAGGTCTTACTAAACTGAAAAGTAGAATATGTGATGATGCCTTAATTTTCTGCTGTTGTTACAAGGTTCCTTGATCTTGTGTGTGTGTGTCTGGGTCTGTCATAAGGCTAAATACAAATCAGCCAGTTTTCAGAGTATTCATCTCTTGAGTAGCTAAGCACTATGCTACTTCTTGCATTAACTGTTGACTTGAATACTTTAGCTGTAATTCTGATCTTGTCTACCTAATGCTTCACATGATATGTAGGTATTTTAGCTGGTTTTTTTAAACTCATGGAACCATGGCTGGCTTCGTGCTTGCTGTTTGCAATGTGGCTGCTACAGTATGTTTGGAAATATGTTAATACCTAGTATTCTAGAACATGTGAAAAAGTACAATTGAGATATGAGCTGTATCACTTAAGTGGATCTTTTTAACCTCAGATTTTGCCTAAGGTATAAGACTAGAAATTAATTGAGGTGCAGTGTTATGTATTTACATCACATACAGTAAAGTACCCCCAATCCTAAATTTAGTTTTCTTTTTTCTGCAGTCTTGCACACAGTCTGTCACAGCACCGCACATGCAGAAGACTTTTGCTTTAGCAGCAAACGTGCACTTTACATGGAAGAGGCAAAATGACTCATCAAGATAAGACAGAACAGCAAAATAAATCTGTTGTATTTGTAATTAGGAAATAAGGTATTTTGGAGACTAGAAAGGGAAGTTTTACTACAACTGAGAAGAATAGCTGCAGGTAGTGATAAAATCAGAGCAAAATAAATGACTGAGCTCAAAAATTAGCATTTTGAAAAATAACAGCATTCTGCCTCTGATGGTGGCAGCAGGAGATGCTGGTTAGGGACAGAAGGCAAGCCTGGCCGTCATCTTCCCAATATCCACATCTGTTGCATTAAATATGTAAATGAGAAAAGGCAGGGATGTATTCTCTAGTATTCTTTTTTAACCTGTTGTCTATGAATTTGAACCTGATATGTTTGCCTCTGCAGACTCCTGTAGTAAAAAATTCAAGTTCATAATCCAAGATAAAGAATTTTTATGGGTGAGAAAGAGTATGTTAAAAACATATACATATATGATCCTGGTGGCATAATACCTAGTAAAAAAACCTCAGTCAGAGTTTTTTGGACACAAATGAAATTGAAATATTAAAGGAGGCTTCGTCCTGCATGAACAAAGTAGTTTGAATTTTGGGAATAAATGGATTAGCAAAATGAAGAATAGAGTCCTGACACAAATTAGTGATGCAGAGATAGAATGTACTTCAGCATAAGTTTTTTGTCAAACTTAGAATAAGGGCATATACAGCTGCGAAGATTCGATGAGTTTTCCTGTATTTTGAAATAAACCTCTCTGTGTTTTGTGAAGATCAAGTTTGCACGCTCCTTCGGCTGTTCAGCTACAGCTTTAAAAAGTGTATGGCTTACTGAAGATGATGAAAGGTGCAGAGACTGATGGGTAAAGGAGAGGTTTGGGTTTGGGAATTTTGCCTTCTTTAGGAATATTTTGAAATGACGGCTTTTTTAATGAACAGAGCAGCAAAATATCATCTCTATTTAAGATAATTAACAAAATGCTTTGAGAATATAATGGCTTTGCGTGATCATTGATTACATGACAAATCTCCAAGCAACTATTATATTGATTTATAAGAAGGAAGGAGGTTGCCCGGAATTAGTCATAGCTTTGTATTATACATATATTTAAAAGATAGTTCTGAGGAAGGAGGAGTTCCCAGCATGTACCGCTTGTGTCCCGTTACACAAATAATCCTTATAGTACAGCTCAGCCTTCATCCTGCCTTGAGTAAGCTGCAGGACATCCTTAGTTTAATCCTTGATTTGTCATTACTAGCCTGTTGCGATGGTCTGTTTTTTAATTCTCTGTTATTGGTGTTTTAGTTGTTGACAATTTGAGGTGTGCCATTGTAAAATGAGATGATGTGTGTCAGCTAATTAGGCTACCAATACCCTTATGAAGAAAAAAGGAGAACAAAGGGAGTGTAGCTGGAGACTCCTTGCATTGGTGTTAACAGGCTTTGAGACAAACAGATGTTCATTTGAAGATTTTAGAAGAAAAATACAAATGTTTTGAATTCAGCTTTAAAGTGGGAATAATATTTTGCCAAATTAATACAACGTGATAAAGAACAAATTTATCTTTTGAAATGAAGGCAATAGTTTTGTGATATTCAAATGCATCTTCCTACAGTAACGAGGCATTTAGGTAATTTGTTCTAATTACCATTCTTTCTTATACCCAATGCCTAAAATTAAGATATGAGGACTTTTTTCCCAATCTGGCTCCTTATAAATTCACGGTATCTCCAGCAAACTCCTGAAATAAGAACCATGAAGCCAGCAGTGGTTGATAAACTCACATTTTGCAGGTGAACGTATTTCAGGATCGAGATCTTACTGCTCCTAGCTATCTTTCAAATGTTTGTAGCTGCATATCTGCCTATATTTAACCAATTAGTTTATAAAGTACTTTTAGGTACCTTAAATAGGACTGGTGTTATGGAAAAGAAAAACTCTGTTTTTCCTCTGTCTAAATAATGGAGGAAATATTTGCTCTGTGGGGCTGTTTCTAAGTGCTGTGCTGTAGTAAAGATGAGGTACAGAGATAAGATTATACGCTATAGTAATTAAATGGAGTTAAATGTTTTCTTCTATTCTATTGGTACCACTTTTGTGTAAAATTCTTTTCAAGATATATCAAGTTGATGGTATCCAGCCCAGTAACTATCTAGAGGTCTCCTCCTTTACAAATGAACAAGCCTATCCATCATTTTAGCTTTTTGTAGAATAAATGCGATTGTAAAGGGACTGATCATTCACTGAAGTACTGGAATGGAGTAGTTTTTTCATCAGGACATAATGGACTTCTTCGTTAATAAGGGGCATTGTTTGGGAGTTTATCCACAGCAGCAATGAAACAAAAAAGCACTTTAATTTTACAGGCTGTGAACCTCCTTATTGCTGTTGCTACATTTCAGTGGCAGGCTCTGCAGTGTACAGTGTGAAAAGGACCACTTGGGCTTTTTCAGCATCCAACGTCTCATGAAAAATTGTGAAATGCTTATGACGAACAATGCAATAGTTGAAATGCAGTTGTTATGTTTTGTAGTCTTGTCATGGCATTTCAAACCTGGATTTGTGACACTGATGTGTGTGTGATGTGGGTTCAGCTCAGTGAGCTATAAACAGACTGTCTGGGGCATAGACAGTTCTCCAGTTGTTTCAGCCTTGGTTTTGGCACCGTTTTCAGCTGGGAACACAAAAATGCTCAGCCTGGTTTTAGGTGTGAAGCATGTGGATTAAAAAACAAAGATCACAAACTATTGTGGTTATGTAAAAATATATCTGTGTATGGTGATGTGATGACCAATGCTTCCTCCTTGATTAGCTCTTTTTTTGGAATAACTGTTTGATGTCAGCAGCCTTGCAATGACCATGTTCTAGTTTTCCAAACAAAGCTTTCCTCCTTGGTGGTACATTTCTGCTCTAGAATGGAAGTTTTAGTCTTTCCAGAACGATGTGAGCATAAATGATGTTCAGAAGTTACAGGAATGCGTGGGCAGATGCAGGCCTGTCTTTCAAACGGTATTAGCTTTATTCCCTCTTTTCCAGGAGAAATAGAGGGGAGTGCAGCAGTTTGCCCAAGGCGATTCACTTGACCAGTGGCAGAGTCAAAAACATCAGCTCTTGGCTGCTTCATCTCAGTCCAGCACAGTAACTGTTAAATTGCCTTACCTTGCCAAAGAAACCTTTTCTAATTCTATTAGAGCTCTTGGCAGACTCCATAGATTTGACAACAAGGATTTGTTGACTCTTTCCTAGAAGTGGTTTCCATGGCTTTCAGTGGGTTTGTTTCTTTTCCTGACAGGTCTTGAAAGCTA
Source organism: Clamator glandarius (assembly GCA_033459285.1). NCBI lineage: Eukaryota > Metazoa > Chordata > Aves > Cuculiformes > Cuculidae > Clamator > Clamator glandarius. The sequence continues at coordinate 337,223 of JAUNZM010000165.1, read as the reverse complement.
CTCGTAAGCTACTGTTCTGCGGGCACCAATGTGTGTTTTTGTAATTCCTTTTGTTAATGCTGATGACTGAATAATCATCTCGATTATAACTATCCTCTGAAAAACTATCCTGTTCCCAGGACACTCTTGTCAACGGAATTCTATGGTTTCCTACTGGAAAGTAAACAAAAAGTACAGGCAAGAGTGAAAGATGTGGAAATCTAGAAAACATTTAATACCTCAGTCATTTTGGGTTACATAAAGTTGAAATTTATGGGCTGGGGAAAACTCTGGTGGTTAAATATTGTGCTTTCCTGCAGGTACTCATCAAGCATTGGAACTTTTATGGTATTTCACTGTGACAAGGCACTGTCTTACGATGCAATCTATATCTGGGTATTTTCATTATGGAAACGTACTCAGTTGTTTATATTAGGTTTTAGCTTTATTGCAAAGATAAAGTTTTGGTGGAGTTTGCTCAAAGACTGAAATTAATAAATGGGGAAAATAATAAATATATTTCAGTTTTGCAATGTGGAGTTGTCACAGATATTCAGCTGAATGCCTTTTACTCCAGTAAAGTATAATGTGTGAGTTCTTGCGTTTAACATCAATTATTTGTCTGATGCACACTGAGCTTTTGAGACACTGCCTTTGATGTTCAGTGGTAGCTGTGTCAAGTGTGACCCTTGATGCTCCTTCATGGTCACAGAAGAAGTTGGTTGTGAAAACATGGACAGAATCCCATTTAAGCTTATTATGTCTGCGTTGTTTTTATGTTGTCCTTCTGCATATGGGAATTTGTCTTATAAGAACAACACCACAAGAAAGCTGAACATATTTGCATTTCTCTCTTCCTTTTGTGAACTCTCAGCTCTTTCACCTTGGTTTAGTTTCCTCTTTACGTTCAGCTACCCAGCAGCTTCATGTGATTTCATCAGTTGATATTAACAAACTACCTTTAAAGGTTTGGGGACATCATGGATTTTAAGAGTTGATTTTGTATCATTGAAGAAAATGTGCATTTTGCAGTGGCCTCAGTAGCTGAATATTCCTAGCTGACGACAGCAATGTTTTGGACATGGCATAAAGCCCTCTATGAGCAAATGAAAACTAGTTTCCATCCATCTACCTTGCTATTAGATTAATAATTTTAAATGAAGCTATAAATTAAACATTCATCAGTATTAAAGCTTTCTGGGTAATAAATCTGTGTTGAAGCATGTTGAACAATGCTGACACTGGTGCCTTATGTTGTACAAACACAGCATTACAAATAGTTGCAATTTCAGCCTTGTAATGAGGTAGCCACAGGCAGCAAAAGCCCTCCCTCCCCGTACTCGTTCCATTTCAATATGTCATTGTAAAAAAATATTCTCTCATGGTAGAGACCAAAATGCAAACTTCCAAAGTTCTGAGTGGCTTTCATTTTTATGCCAAAGTATACATAGTTTTAGTGGATATAAATGTAATTGCTTCCCATCCTTTCAGAAAATAGTGGGGTAAATAAAATTTAAAAAAAAGGTAATAAGCAGTTTCATAGCATTTAATTTATGTATGAATTTGTATCAGAAAAGCAGAAACTAGCCAGTAGACAGTAAGGTATTAATTGCCTTTTATATCTAAAGGTTGACAACCCTGTCTCATAACATTCACAAGCTGAATTTGGGAATGCTGAAAATGGAAAATAAACTTCATAACTCCAGGTCTTGACATGTTTGGGAGCTCTGACAGTACCTGACTGAGTCTGTCAGGAGCAAGATAATGGACAAACAGCTATCGAGATAGTTTGAAACCTCTCTGCAGTTTCTGCAACCTAGTTCAGTGGGATTTACTGTTATTTGCAAGCTTTTATATGTAGTGCTCATTGCTGCACAGATTGAGTTACAGGAGAAGTTAGTTCAAGATTTTTTTTTTTAATGACCAATTCATTATCCTCAGGCTTGAAATGATATATTTTTTAAAAATGCACATTCCATTCTTTTCTTCTTCCTAGGCTGAACTGAGGTTATGGTGACGTGAAATTATATTGATGCCACTGCTATGTCAGTCACAAGCAGTGGTGTGGAAACTGGCTCCACTGCTCAGGTTGTGATTTAATAAGGAATTAGCCTGCATCTGGTCCTACAGAGTATGAATTTGGGTGTTTATTTGGATAGAACTTCACCAGCAAGATCTCAGGTTCTGTTAGCTGACCGTATTCAACAGATGTAAATGGGACTTGAAAGGTGATGTGCTGCACTGTCATGTCTGGATTACGATATGAGATTTTCCACGTGGTATTTCCTGAAAGTGTTAAGACTTTGCACATAGTTGTGTTGGCTAAGTTCCAGTGAGGAACCCTTCAGCCCTAGCATTATTCCTTCCCGTGTTCATTTAGAGCTGGTTTTTATCAGATTTCTCTCTTCAGCAACTGTTCAGTTGTATGAAGGTCTCCTGGAATACAAAAGCTCCAGCGAATACAAATTCTTCTGCCAGGGCAAGTTGTTGAGCTGATCTTCGTAAATACTCCTGTCCCAGAGCAGAGGGCTGTAGCCGTGTCCTATAGTGTTGCAGCAGTCAGTCACACCTAGGCTGGTCGATGAGTTCACCAAAGACTGCAGTTCAGTGCAGATACACCAGCGCAAGAGAGGTAGTCTGCATCGTGCATGGCACCACACGGCATAGCTGAGTCAGCTGAAAGGGCAATAAGGACTAATTGTTCACATAAAGGGAGGTGAGGGTGTCACATCGCACACAAAGTGCGCTCTTCTTGCATCCTCAAAATTTTTAACCTGACCCTTGACAAACATCAACTCAAGAGTTCATGCAGTCCCACTGCCAGGCAAGCTCAGGTCACAGGGATGGATATCTGTGAGGTCTGGGATGGGGTTGCAGAACAAACAGTATACCCAGTAGGGAATAGTTAAGACTTCCAAGAAAATACCTTTTTCCTTGGTGTTCTGGAGTTGTTTTCATCTTCCCTTGTGAGATACAGGAATGTTCAATTTTTTGACAGAGTAGCAGATTGTGTGTGGTCTTCATTTTTATCTTAGGAAACGACGGTAGAAATATGTGGCTGGTGGCATGAAGCAATTTTTAAACAGTCTGAACAATTAACTGAAACAAACACACACTCTTTTGCAAAACAAAAAGCAGATGAAAGGAGGAATTGTGATCAATTCAGTAAAAACTCAGGGGAAGATGAGGCCCTCAGTAAAATGCTGTTCCAGGAGACAAGGCAGAAGAGGGTCATTGCAATTGTGGACTGTCTAGAGAATTTGTACCTACCTACATGCTTAATCCATCTAATCCGAGCCCAGTGCAGGTCACAAATGTTAGATGGACATGAGATACGAATCTCGACAGAAGGAAAATCTGAAGGATTTCACGATTACCTGGTTACCTTTCCTCTTTTGGGTCGTTCAGGTTGGACATCTTCACTCAAGCGCAAAGAATATCTGCAGTGATGAAATTCTTGACTCAAATACTCTCCAGTGCCCATACAGCTAGCTCTGTAACAGAATTATCTCTACGTACAATAAATATCTTCGTATACATTTTTGCCCAGTGAGCTTATGGATGCCCTATCCTTGGAGGTGTTCAAGACTAGGTTGGATGAATCTTTAAGTGACTTGATCCAGTGGAAAGTGTTCCCACCCATGGCAGAGGGGTTGGAACGTGATGAAGTCTAAGGTCCCTTCCAACCCAAGCCATTCTGTGATTCTATGATTTTAAGGTTTTTCCATCCTCAGCTCAGGAACCAGGAGTAGCATAAGAGCTCTACCAGAGGACTGATTCTTTACTGAGAAAATTACAAAAAAAGCATATGCATTGAAAAGGGGATAAATGCTTTCAGAGCCACACACAATCCTGGAGGTGTGGGATGTCCTCAGATAAGGGTAAGTACAGGGCTTTGTGTATGTTGGCTTTTATTGAAAGTGAGTCTCTGATAAATGATTTCGTATTGCTTTTTCTGAACAGATTGTACCGTGTTTATGATAATCGTAGTGAGGTGAAAAGGTTGCATGTGTTCTGTTATGCAACTAATATTGCATACACTGGACTGTATTTGAGTGCGTGTGTGTGTGTGTGTTTACATTTCTATTCAAAGCTTACCTAGGACGTAACCTTTTTGCAAAACAATACACTCCTAAACTGACATTTATTTTTTCATATTAATTGGAAAGAAACTTGTGTATAACATGATGCCAGATGTTTGCAACCATCACAAATCACTCCAGAAGGAAAAAAAAAAAAAAAGGCAGGCGTAATTATCTAAGGAAATAATGAAGCTAGAAGTTTGGGGGAGTAATTTGTCAGGTAAATGAATCTCAACGTGAACTGTATGAGCATGGGATGACACCTTATTTGTCAGAAAGCTGTTACCTGTTGGGGAGGACAACTGCTTCATTGCTCTCTTTTCCTTTACTTCTCTTCGTGGCTTTCCCTTATGCTTTTCCTTACCCAAATCATCCATCTTGAAGCAGACTGTAAAACTCTGAACGTCCAAAGAGATAGGTATGAAAATCTCCGGAGCTCAGTGGAATAAATACTAATGAAGGAAGAAACTCAGGCTCTTAAAGCATTATAAAAACACTGTTTATAAACTGCTGAAGAGGACAACAGGGCCACAGCATAATGCTTCTGTTTTCTTACTCTTCCTGAAATAATACTCATTAGTTGATTTTTTTTAAAATGCAGGGTTTTTTTTTCAGTTTTATTTCTGGTTCAACATGCATAGTTGAAAAAATAAGGGAGGAATTCTTGGTCTGGAGCCTGAAACAGTCAGATACAGAATCAGCTCAGGTTGAACCAAAACATTTTTTCTGGTTGTTTTTGGAAAGAAAAAGATCAGTCCAAATTAATGATTTTGCTTTGCCCAAAATAAGATGTAGTCTTCTGAGGTAACTACACCCTTATGCCTAACATTTTAAACAACTGAAAAAACCCCACATGCTTCTTAAAATGCTAAATAATCAAAGGGAAGTGAGATGGTGTGATGATAGTGTGTGTGGCTTATCGGTCTAGGAACTTGAACATGTTGACCTGCTTTAGCCAGATCCAATGTAGAAGCAGAAACCTTAGAACTGTTACTTTTCAAGGTATCTTCTAGGAGGAATGGAAGAGGACAAAGTACTGCTCCTAGACCTGGCCCTTTGTTTCCAAAATTAAAGCCAGAACAACTGTACAACTTATAAAAATCTTATTTGCCTTCTAGAATAAATGAACAAATCAATTCAGTGATGAGGCTATAGAAACATAATTTGCTTCCTCTAAATACAGCACTGAATAAGATTAATCAAAATCTTCATCTTGGATGAATCTAATTATGTTGGCTTAAAAATGTAAATTGTTCATTTGTGACAACCTCCTGGTTTCCAGGAATTCAGACTCTGGGAATAACACCATTATGTCAGTTAAGCTGCTGAGAAACAGATGTATTTGAGTTTTAAGTGGCTACCTGTTACTATTTACCTCTTATGTAAGTTGTTGTGTAAATAGCAAAAGGTTATTTTTGTGCCCTCATGAAGTATGAGGTCGTTCATGTCCATGCATGTGTGCGCACGTTCATACTAGTCCAGATCTTCAGCCCAGTTTTCCTGAACTCTGGTTTCAGCACGTACTGTGGCTTCTTAGTGCATAATTTTATGCTGTTGTATCTCAATCAGTTTCTTTCAAGCTAGGCAAAGGTTGCCCACATTGAGCTCCTAATTGTGGACACTGGCGCTGCTCTGCCTAATTTCCCTAATAATAGAATGAATGTGTGTACATGCATAATTTGCAAGGAGAAAGATGTAGATTTGAAATAAAAAGAGGCTAGAATGAGTATTTATGTCTACGGGTCCAAATATTTTATAATTAAAAAAGGATATGTCACCATTTTCTCACTTTCCCCAAACCTCAGAAGTCACCTGAGAAAGTCTTAAACAAGAGTGGCAGGCGTGAATGTAGTGGAGCAGGAATGCTGCCTGGAGAGAGGGTATGGTACTGATTCCTTTAGAGATTGCCAGAACGGAAGATTTCTGCAATGTAGAAAACTATAATTTGGGGAACTAGGAGTATAATGGAAGGTATTTTGTATTATGTTATTCATAACTGGAAATATTGTTTCCAATATTTCATTTTAACTTCCATAAATATGTTTACTATGATCAAATGGCAGTGCTAAACAACAACTAGAGCAAAATGATGCATGCAGTTGTTTTTATAGGGTAGGTATTACCTGCTAAATAAATATAATATTGATGGTAAGATATTCGAAATTACTAATATCTGAAGTTATAACATTGGTGGAATTTCTTTTTATAGCCTGCAGACAGTAATTATCGAGAAGAATGAAAGGCAGTAGTAACCAAACCTGACAGTATTAACACAAATAACAAACTAAATATTTGGATAAGATTGTTCCTTAAAACAATGTTAGTTAGGGAAGAATCAGAATCACAAAAAAAGAGAAAAAAATGTTTTTAGAATAATATCGTTAATTAGTAGGACTTGGAGCTCTAATAAAATGAGGATGGGAAGGAGGACAAAATCCACTCTATTAAAAAAAGAGATAAGCTGTTGCAAAGGAGAAGAAGTTGGTATGAACTCACCTGGGGATCCAAATATTTTGAAACTTAAAAGAATTTCTTTTCTTTTGAGGTTGACTTAAAACTGTTTCCAGTGCATTATAAAACCACGTTGCTAATTGTTTCTTCCACAAAGCTTGACAGTCAAACAGATTTTTAAATACTCTTTCCAATTATTGCCTCAAAATCCTTTTCATTGCATCAATACAATGAAGCAGGCTTTACTGCAGCTCACTACAGGGTAGCAAATAACGCCTAGTGCAGTTTCTGCTTTACTGTGCTCTACCATTGAGAGACCCTAGGTAATTTATTGAAATAATGTTTCCCATAAGCTGAGAGCCTTCGCAGCTGACTTTTGGAGGCACCGTCCTGCAGTGGTTGTAGGATGCTACCAGTAAAGCTGATACAGCTACGATCCTTTGAGGGTAAGGGTAAAAGGAATACCACGTCTTTATGTATAGTCTTTCTGCTCTCCCCTCGTGTTAAGGCATGAGCCTAACTGTAAGCTATTACAGCTGCTGTTGTCGAACTAGCTTTCTGTGAAGTTGTGCTTTGGCATGTAAGTATTTAGGGAAGTTGCGGGTCTGGCATTCCTGGGGAGCTCCCCGCGCTGTGTTGGGTTAGCGCTGCATGGAGCAACGAGGGAACAAGGACCCATCGGGGCAAGCAGAATCAAAAAACACAGACTGATCTTTGTTTCAGATCTTTCTAAACTTAGTATTGTGACAATGTGATTAAGGCTGCAAAAATACAACATCAATGATAGTATACTAAAATAATTAAGCCTCACGTGTTGTATTCCAGGGAAGAGAACATGAAGGTGCTGGTCAACGGTGAAATCTAATCATTCTTTTCTTAAAAAGTAAAGAAATCTAATATTTTCTTTGTCCTCTGCTTGAGTTCAGGACAGCCCAGGAATTGGTGTTCAAGGAGGATATTGATTAGATTTTTATTTAGCTTCTGCTTTACTCTTCTATCGGTTAGAGATGGCAAGAGCAGCTGTCAGTGCAGACTTCCTATCTGATTTTATCATTGGTTTATTGCAAAGGCTTTTGACACTTAGCACGGGGAATTCTTTTACAGTTTTTATTGTATACTGAAAGAAATGATTCAAATACAGGATTAAATTAGATACAGAGGACTTTTGATTAGGTACTTTGAGTGCTAGAGAGGCTTGTGAGTTGATGTGGAAAAGCAACTGGAGCCTCTTCTGTGCTTACCAAGAACGATGGGAATAAAAATTGGCTGTCCTGAGACTGAAAAGGCATGTAAGCACAGAAAACATGAAATGATCAAGGTGGTAGAGGATGCTCTAAACAGTTCTAAGAGCATCTAAAGCTGGTTCCTTATACTATACAGACCTCCTCCAGCTTCATATGGTATTTGCAAGTGCTGTTTTTAATCTGATAAAAATATAATCCAGTGGAATAACGTGCAAGATGCCATGCAAGGGATATCTGTTGTTGCCTGGTACATGCTAACATCTGTTTACCCCATATGGAAAGTTTTAGAGCAGTCTGTATAGAAACAGTTCTACTAAGTGAACATATTTGATTTCTCCTGACTCATTATTTATTTGAAGAACTCCTGTTTGCTATTACAGGTCTTTCTTTATCAGGAGCTTCTTCCCTTATTGTAATTAATATTTATCTGTATTTCAATTTTATTTGTGAGCTATTTGTGTTCCCACAAAAGATTAACTATATGTAGTGTAGAATGGCAGATTCAAGTGAGAAGCAGACAATAGGAAAAGTTGATTATCTGATCAGGAATGATTAATTGCACAAGGCTGTCCAGGGGGTGGTTTGGAGGCAGACTATGCAGGAGTTGTAAGAGCTGTTGTAGAAACTGAGATTGGTTTAAGCTTTATCACCTATTTCAGCATTGTGCTTGGCTGGGATGGCAATAAGCATGTTATAAAATTTGATCAGTACTTATAAGAAATTTTCACCCCTAACAAGGTCTTACATCTAAAGCAGTGGATTAATAGAAGGATCATAGCACAGGGAGGATTTCATTCCAAGCCTGACTGTGTTTTGTGTTAGACATTTGTTTATATAAAGAGTAAACAAAGAAAAAAGCCTATCAAAACTGCCAGAGAACAGAAGAGGAGTCCCAAGCAGGGCCCTGACCCGCGATACTCTGCTCAGGCACATGACAACCCATGTGTTGTGTCTTGAACCATCTGCCATAGGGTGTTGTGTTGCCTACAGCAAACTTCCATCTAGAGCCCCACAGCCAATGTCAGCAGCAACTTTTTCTGCAGACATAGAGTCCTACAAGGCCAGGGCTCCTTGCAGGCTGGGTAGTCTATGTCCACGGCCCCAGGGGGGTGCTGCCACCTGTGAGGACCTTGCTCTTGCTGTTATTGTTCTGCTACTGAGGAGGGTGGCTCATGTTTAGGGAGAGACGTTTCCTCCATCGCTTAGTCCTGACACTTTTTGTATTTCGTATCTCTGCATCAACACACGGTGCCCATTAGCCCTCCTGTGGTAATCTTCCATGCACTCATCCAGCTGAATGCTCATCTCTTTCTTTCTAGATACTTCTGTAAGTTCTTTACCTGTGTATTTTCATGCACGAGCAAACTGTGATAAAAAATTCTATGACACTATTGGATATCTTATTATTTAGTTCAAAAAGTAATAATGAAATATATTTTTGTTTGGAAAGCCAACTTCTCTCAGCCCTTGCCTCTTGGTTATAGCATATAGCTTCTGCTTATGTACAGATGATCCCCTCGTAATCTCTGATCGTTTTGCATAAGTGTTAGAAAATGCTGACCTCGAAGTGGTGACTGCTGTATTTATAAATGGAAAAAAGATTGCTTTAATAAAAGCAACCGGCACTTTGTAGAAATGCAAACACTGTTCTTTTAAGCCTTTTTAATTAGTGAATTAATCTACATTATTAAAAACCATAGCTGGAACAAAATATATAAAATATAAAACATTCGAGGTGAAAGTTAGCTGTTCTACAATGCAGAACCAATTGAAACTCTTTTACCAGTATAGTTTATTGTTTATATTTTAATTAAGTTGCTCCCTTGTAGAATACCCTTTTTGTAAGAATAATTTAAGATATAAACAATCATATCTCAAACCTTTAGCTGAGTAATTACGTACATTTTAATTTTAACTCTGGGGAAGTTTTAGAACTCTCTTTGGCAAATACTTTCTTTGCTAATTGGCTGACTTGGAAAGATTATTATATCAACCACATAACAGTAGGAAACTAGAAGTGCTAACCCTTCTTACACAGATTTTTTTTTTTAAAATTGAGTTAAATTTGCATCGATTGTATGTGCTATAAATGGGAATTAATCCTGTGTGAGTAATAGGTGGGAAGATACTGCAAAAATGAATAGAAGAGCTGTAGTTTTCTGTGACGTGAGAAGAGGAAGGAACCCGAGGAGGACATTGGTATTGGAGGTGCACACTAGAGGGTGCTAGGATTTAGCACGGTTACTATAATTTTATTTTTCTGCCATTAGGAAATAATCAGGGTTTCTAAAGTGTTCCCTGCACAGTGTGGGACCAAACTTTGGAATTTCTGCCTAGTGTTTGCTACGTCATTCTCATAGTATGTTTACATTTCAGAGTTCAGTGAAGTATTTCAAGCAGTTTTTGTCAAATACTTGTGGCATGACTTGTTCAAGGCTTTTCCTTTTATTGGAGCAATACGCTTTGTTTGGATTTTAGTAAAATTTGAATCAGCCCACAAGAAGTTCAGTAGATTACTTGTCTATTTCTAATCAATGTCCCCCCATCCTCTCTGTTAAACTGTCATTTTAGTAAAGTTTGTGCCTTCTAACTTTTATTATCCACCCTTTGAAGAGCATCATTTAGAAAAAGTGAGGGTTACAATGTGTTTGCCAGACTGCTAAGAGTATGGAGGTAATGGCACAAGATTTTCTTGCCCTTCTCTGCATTTGTTCTTTCTTTTCTGATTCTTGTCTTTCATAGTTTAATCTGTGAGCTTGCTCATCTAGTCTAACACCTTATCTCAGCAGCCAATTTATCTGTCTTTAACTGCTATTTTGGAAGGCTGCACTGATCAATTCTATAACATCAGAGGATGTTCTTAGTACCTCTGGCAGTGTCTTGCTTTGGGGAAGTATTGGAACCTCAGCCCACAGAAAGCTAGTAACCCGTCTTATAACAGAGTTTGAACACATTTGCTTCTGTTTGTAGATCAAAGGCAGCAGTTACTTGTGGCCACAAGTAATGTCCTTCACTCTAACAAGAGGCCCACTGTGGTTCATGCCACAAATTCTTTTGTGGAACAAATGAACAAGCGTTCCTGTGCAAATCTACCTTAGGGGGGATATGACTGGTGCTGGTGTGGCCCAGGGAACGGAGCCCGTCATGGGCAGCACAATGAAGAGGGTGGACTCATCCTGACGCATAGTGTATGACTAAAGCATGGAAGGGGGTGCATGCATCCCTTGTGGAAGAAGAGAAGACATGAAAGGCAAGGTTTGGGAGGGAGGGAGTGGCACAAAGGTGATGGACATACGTGCAGAAACCCCTTCAGGGATAGTTAAGTATCGTTAGATGATGGAAGAGGAAGGACCATAACCTCACAGAATCCTGTAGAATTGAGAGGAAAGGGACACAGCAGGCCCTCCTGAGGGTTGTTTAAAGAAACCTTGCTTTTGAAGGAAGGTTGACAGATAGTGGTGGAAAGTGAAGAGTTAGTGATTTCAGAGAGCAAGGGAAAGAGAAATAGAGATGACATACAGTCTGGACACACTCTCTGTGGGATGTTGGAAGGGACACCTGCCAGAGAAGGGTCAAGTAGATGCTGCAGAGGACGGTGGGATGGATTGTGTGATGCGTGACAGATCTTGGCCTCATTTGTTCTTTATTTTGTTTTCCTTGCCTTTGTCTTGTTTCACTCCTCCCTCCATATTTCCCAGTATTTGCTCTGTCCCTCAAGGTTCACCCTGTGCTCTTGGCTGCTGGAGGGTTGCTGACCTCTGCTGTCTCTAGAGGAACCCTTGCTCTTGCACGTCTGTAAATCTGGCCCAGAAGCTTGGCACTAAACTGTCTGATAAAGCTGCAGGTGGATGAGACAGCTGTATTTGTTTCTTCTTTCCATTTCACCTTAGTCATTTGCTGACTAATTACTGAGCACCTCACGTAGTGAACCATACAACTGGCTTTTTCAATGATCTTGTAATTCAGTTGCTGAATCATACTGACCCTCCTTTTTATCCTTTTCCTGATGTATTTATAAACTTGCTACAATGTGCCTGAGATAGCAAAAGTTATAAAACAATTTGAACTTCAAAGGTGATGAGAGATTCAAATTCCCAATGATTTTCTTGTGTTCTCTGCAAAAAATAAGAATCATCTATAATTCCACTTTCTTCTGCATCATGGTAGTATAGCATATGAACTGAAAGGAAGATCAAGCCTGTTTAATAGTCTCCTGACTTAAGGTGGGGATGAACTTTAAAATTTGCTGTCTATGTGTAAATATAAAAAGGTGGATGATACAGAGAAGTGGAACAGCAAAGCAGCATTTAGCTTTGCAGGTGTATGTGCCAGCTTTCACTGCTAGGTGCCATGTGATGCGAGATCCAAATGCTTAAACAGTGTAGGTGCTGAACGCAGAAGCACCATGTAAAATCCTTGGTTTCTGAGCAGCACTGCTTTTGGTCAGCATTGTCTAAATAAGTGACATCTCCTCATTGTAGATGCTACATATAAATGTTTTTCTCCTGAATATCAGATCTTGGGATTGTTCATTCATGATTCCCTTCCTCTGTCACTGTGCCTGGCGCCGGTGAACTTCTTGGGCAATTGAAAAGCTCTGTCCATCTGAAAGTCTTTTCCACCTAATTGCAAGGACAAATAATATAGTGCTTAAAAACCCCATCTATTTTACTCTACTCGGCAGTCAAAAAGTTAGAGCTTGTCTCAATGAAGAATGTTTGGAGTGTACTTAAAACTACATTTAAGCTGTTCTCACTCACTTATTGCTACTGAACTTCAGCTTCTAAAGGGAGCAGACTTTTCAGGGCAGTGACAGGTTTTTTTTCTGTATCAACTTCATACTCTGTGTAACCACTACAAAAATACTTGTAGTATACTTCTTTTGATGTGTTTAACCCATTAGGAAATAAAGCAGAATTTTGTGCTGTAATAACTAGAGGGGTATGTTGTTTAAAAATACCTGGTATTGTCAGCCTGTCACTTAAAACATAGATTTTTTTAGTTGTACAGAAGCAAGGCAGATTAAAATAAAGACTTGGAAGTTTTCTGGTGAATTGCGGAACATCACAGAGATATTCCTGTATTTCAGAAGATCTCATAAAATAAGCCTCCTTGGGGTGAGGGAGAGGGAGGAATCCTCTGAAAGCAGCAGCCTGCTTCAGTTTACTTAACAGATAGTTTGTAACTGCAAAATTGTATCCTTCAGAAGATGTTAACAACTGTGTAGTACGAAGCTACCAGTCTGAAATGCTCCCCTGATTTATTAACTTACAATTATTGTTTTCCTTCTAACAGTGGTTTTCCCCACCATTTGTATTTCCTTCCTCAGTCCCATTATTAGCCAGATATTAAGTTGATTATACTCTTCGTTGTTGAGCTCTGACAACAACAAAAAAATTCTCTCACCAAAGTGTTCAGCTGTGCAAGTTTGGACACTTCAGTATTTTGCCTCTGGTAGTTGATCACAAAGCGTTGTTTGGGGTTTTTTTGTAGAAAACAGAAAAACTTCAAATATGTTAAATTGAATGTACTAAAAAATGAAATGCATAACATTATTTTACTAATGGCATCTACTGTGGGTTGGACTCTGCAGGAGAAAAATGAGGGGAAGTTGCTTGCAATCCCACATCAGATGATGTGCTCTACCCTTTTATCAAAGTGTCCTTTCTTTCTGACATAGGCATCGGCTCTTCCCACACAGGGTTTTCCCTTTTGGAGGGCAGGCACAGCAGTTGGTTCTGGCCTGGAAGACTCAATGGTGCTGATGTATTTCTAGTTCATGTACTGGGAGCTGTGTATTCTTAGATTTCCTAAACAAAACCATTATTTCCCTTAGCTGCCTTAAGTCATTTCGCCTTGACATCTTTCTCTACGTAAAGACATCCTCTAGAGGTGATGCTGAGCAGTGGTCCTTTCCCTTCCTGATTCTGATGTGATCTCTCCTTTCTCCTGTTGACCACAGAGCTTTCTCTGGTATGTGTTCAGACCTTTTTGGCTCTGGAGCGAGTCCAGAGAAGAGCAACGAAGCTGGTGAAGGGGCTGGAGAACAGGCCTTATGAGGAGCGGCTGAGAGAGCTGGGGGTGTTTAGCCTGGAGAAGAGGAGGCTGAGGGGAGACCTCATTGATCTCTACAACTACCTGAGGGGAGGTTGTGGAGAGGAGGGTGCTGGACTCTTCTCCCAAGTGACAGGGGTCAGGACGAGAGGGAATGGCCACAAGCTCCGCCAGGGGAGATTTAGGCTGGACATTAGGAAAAATTTTTTCACAGAAAGGGTTATTGGGCACTGGCAGAGGCTGCCCAGGGAGGTGGTTGATTCACCTTCCCTGGAGGGGTTTAAGGCACAGGTGGACGAGGTGCTTAGGGACATGGGTTAGTGTTTGATAGGAATGGTTGGACTCGATGATACGATGGGTCTCTTCCAGCCTGGTTATTCTGTGAAATATGGATGCTCCAGTCCACTGTGCAAGCGCTGCTGTTATCACAGACTGAGGGGTATCTGTTGCAGATGCAAGAAAGGGTTTGTTGGTATTTGTTGTAAACTGTGAGGTTTATAGGCATGCTTTTTATAGCTCACAGTGATAATTCAAATTTCAAGACTCTCAAGATAATTCAAGAATCTCTCTAGGGCAAAGAGTCAGAATATCTCCTGCTGTCATTAAGGCCTGAGCGCAAGTCAATTTGACTTTTCCACTAGCAAAGAGGAGTGATAATAGTATTTATTTGTCCTTCTGATTTCTGGACATAAAAGCAGAGGCCAAGATGAGACTGACTTTTTCAGTGTGTTTCCAGGCTGTTGGTGACTTCAGAGGGCTGACTGGTGGGGGGAGCTGCCAACCACACTGGGACACTGGTTGGGTTGGGTGGCTGCTGGAATTTAGCCACTGAAATAGCTGCTCCCTGCAGTGAGGTTTGCAGGCTGGTGAAAAAGTATTTTGAAGGAAACTGAATTGCATCTAGGTGAAGCACTGTGGAGGTCTTTATAGCCCTGCCTGGCTTTGAATTTTTCATATTCCTCACTCTTCTACCTCCTTTGGCAGTTTCTTAAGGCAGAATTAAAGTACTTTCTATCTCGAGTTCTGCTGTTGTCCTGTAAAAACATCTGGAGGGGACTGTCTGATAGTCACATGTTCTTGTAGCAACACCTGAAGAGCAGAGTGCACAGCGACACGTGGGTGCTGGTTCATATGAGGACACGAGAATGGCTGCGCTGGAGCTCGCCAGAGGCTTATGAGGATGAGCTGCTCTCCAGTTCCTGGCAGCAAACAGGAGGAATAATTGGGTAGTGAGTGAGGTGCTAGTTCCTGAGCATATAAACACAGGGTTTGCATGAAGAGTTTTGTGAGCATGGAGAGCGTGTTACAATCACACCTGGTGTTTTCACTGGTTCCCTTCCCTAGTCTGACATGTTCTAGCAAGAGAAATTAGATGTTCGAGCCTTATAGAGAAGACTGTGAGCAGTGCTGACTGTGACCTGATGTGCCTCCAGTTATTTTAGAAATAATCATAAAAATAAGCATAAAATAGTTTTTATTTCCAAGGTTTATGCTATGAATCATTCCCTTTATTTACATCCTAATAATCTGATTTATGCCCATTTATTGTTTACTTTTGTTTATATATAATCTGTTGTCTGATCCTGGTTATCTTCTTTCAGGGCTAAGAGAGGATAATAAAGTTGTGATGCAAAACAACACAAATGCTTAATTCTTTAAAGTCACTATTTTTCGTGCATTGCAATAAATATAATAGACTAAACTAATGCAATAAATTACATGAGCCAAAATAGTTGTAGTTCTCCACTTTTCATTTAAATATAACTGCAGGTTTTTTAGTTTATTTAATATTTTCTGTTAAAATTAAGCTCTTCCCCATCAAGCTGTATTTGGCCCGTTTGGAAAGGAACCACTAATAACACTCCTTAAGTGGTTAATTAATAATGTTCGTGTGCTAAGCCTTTCAAAACTGATTATTCCTCAGACTACTTCTGGGAAATGTGCAAGTAAATATATTAGGTCTATATAATTATTATGAAATACTACTAAGCTGAATAAATGAAAAACAATTTCATTTTTTTTAGTAACTTTTTGGATTTGTAAAAGCTGAAATTTAAAAACATGCTGTGTGTCAGCAAATAAAAATATATATTCAACAGAACATTTCCTTCAATCCCAGCTATGCTCTTCAAACTGGATTTGAAGCCCATGATGGGCTCCATCTACCAGTGGAGGGACAGTAATGCAGATTCAAGTGGGTATACTGTAATTTTGTTACATATTAAGTAATTCTATGTAAAAAGCTACATAGACTTGTCAATATTCACTTAAAAACATATGTTTCTGTATTATTTTTATGGGTTTTTTTTTTAAAAATGGAATTCTCCTCTATAAATTATAGAAAGTTTCTATGATCTGCCTGAAAAAGTAATAGGGGTCTGCCAGAATAATTTTCATCTGTTCAAATCTTCATGTGAGTAGAACAGCAAAGAAAATGTAGAGGCTCACAGCTCACAGGAACATTCCTGCTGCACTGAGAGAGATATTCTGTGGAATGCTTAGGTTTGAGCTTGCTTACAGCTAGCCCTCAGCACAAGGTGTCTTGACTGATGCAGACACAATACAAGTGCTGAGGATCTTTTGCTTGGCAACTTATTCTGTCTTCTGAAGGAAAAATCAAAGATCTAATCATTATAATCCAAGTATACATTTTCCATGGATATTCACAACTTGGTTGTAAATGCTCCATCTTAGGAATTGTATTCCTAGTTGTGCGCATACCAAATATGGAAATAGGAATATAGGAAAAAATATTTCACGGAAAGGGTCATTGGGCACTGGCAGAGGCTGCGCAGGGAGGTGGTTGATTCACCTTCCCTGGAGGTGTTTAGGGGACGGGTGGATGAAGTACTGAGGGGCATGGTTTAGTGTTTGATAGGAATGGTTGGACTTGATGATCCAGTGGGTCTTTTCCAACCTGGTGATTCTATTATTCTATGATTCTATTTTTGGACTGACATCTTTCTACCTTTAGATTTCCTACGTTTCTTTGAACTGGACAACCTGATTGACCAATCTTCAGCAGAAAATTGAAAGAAGGTTAACATTGCCTGTATGAAAGACGTGGTGCAAGGCATGTCTGCTGCTTGCGCTACGTCATGACAGGATGTAGAGGGGAGCTAAACAGCGTAAGAAGTAAGACTGCTTAACAGGACATCAGAGGACATAGATGTTATATATTTGAAGCCAAATTATTTGTTCCCTTTGCCAACTCTAATGTGTGTATTTTTTCACATATTTCTGACCAGGTGCCTTCAAGTTGGAAACAGACTCCTTTTTATCCTTCTGTATTTGAAGGAAATTTGAGGCTGTAAAACAACTTTGTTTTATTGGAGATTTTTGGATAGAGTTAAGTGAAGTTAGAGGTGGAATTGTTTTTTAATAAGATAGAGTGGATTGAGTCCTTGGAGTAGGATATTCCAGCCTACCTCTCCTATGACTCGAACAATTGGCTTCTGAGAGTTTTCACACAACTGATACCAGATCAGCCAGTGCACCTCACTTTGCTCCTTGTGACTGAGTCCCTTTAGTATGGAGGAGCATCCTTTTTCAATGACAAGTTCAGCAGAAAGCCCGAGTGATGAATCGACAGCTGTATTGAATTATCTTCCCACTCTGAGAAGAGGCTATGCTTTATCGTTGTGGAATAATACTGAGAGGGAAGTAAAAAGGGAAGGAGTGAAGGGAAAAGTGAGAGGAGACATTGTATTAGTGCTATCATTGGTACTATAAAATTACTGATGTTATTGAGAGTTCTTACATTCCCACTATCTTTACAAATACTAAATTCACTTTAAGTGGTGTGAGTGTTCCCTCGCTGAGCCTTTATGTGCTGAGTTTCTGCCCAGAGCACATCTTTACAGCTGTTACAAGTCCTTAATCAAAAAGTCTCTGCAAGAAATGCTGTCAGAGATCTAACTAGAACATCGTGAATAAAGTTGTGAAGGAAAAGTGTGATGAATAGAAAGTCAATACTCTGACACTTGTGTCATGTGGAGTAATCCCCCCAATATTTCTACTGTAATTAAACAATTAAAAATAAATGTCTCATTTAAAAAATGAAAAAGGCTTGTGGTCTGCTGGACAGCTGGTAGACAGAGGTGCATTGGTGCTAATTACATTCCTCTCAGTGCCCATTATCCATGTTGTTCATAGGCTTTAGCAACAGCTACATCCTGCTTAGGATTCTGTTCCCATTCCTCTGTCGCGTTCTGCAGCCATCGTGTTATCTGCAAAGGCAGGAGCAACTGCAAATGGTACCAGAATGCAGGAGCCTAAAGACTGACCTGGGAGATGACAGCAGTTTCCTGAAATGATTAAAAGAAAAAGTGCTCACAGCCCCCCAAATATCTCCGCAGTAAATGTGTGTTATTTGGCAGGTTTCTATACCCTTCTACAGGAAACCATGGCAAACGACGAATAGAGGGAAGTGAGGGGAGGTCGTCTGTCACATCATTTGTTTTTCTTTTCTTCCACTGTTGGGAATGAAGAATAAGTGTACGTGCTCCTTGTGGTCCAAAAGAGTAACAACTGATGATTTTTGATATAGGGATGGCATAAAAGGGATCTTTATCCAGATCTGTTCACAGAAAAGCAGCTGACAATTGCTAACTCTGTCTCATGATTAACACAGGATCACCAGTGTTGCAATTATTAATGCTGTGTCTGGTTTCCTGAGTTGCTCTTTATTGATTGTGTTTTGATTGGAGTAAGACTGATTGCCACCTTGGAAAACAAAGTTGTCCTTGAATGACACTATTGTAACTATGGCATTCCCCTGAACGTTCATTAAGCTTCATACTTTAATTAAACCTACGTATTACCGGTAAGTGTTGGAGGTGCTAGAACAGAAACAGAAACCAGACCTACCTGAAGGCCTTTTCCCTCCCTGGGAAATGCACAGATCACTGTGGAATAAAGAGGTCGGTGAGGTTTGGGGTTTTTTTTGAGAGGCCAACAATATTACAGTGTGATTTTTTTTTCCCCTCTATGTGTGTTCTTGGCTGTTCATAAAACACTTCTTTCTTCTTAGTGGGAAATTTTTGTTTATGTATGTATATGTGTCTGTTGCTTTTGTGTTCTTTTACTGATTCCGTAAAAGCTTATGAGCTTTGGGGCCAAGGAGAAAGCCAGTCTGGTAGGGTCCTCTTCTACATTCATAAGGTCTAGACACTGTTTCCATTACTTATCTGCTGCACGACGTTAGACAAATAGTCTTTGTTCTTGTATTTCCTCTCCCACCCATCTTGCTGCCGCCGTAGTTTCTTTTTTTGCCGAGCTTGATTAAGTTTGTCTATCAGTTTCTTCCTTGCTGTTGTTAAAGGCCGCTGTATTTTTCTGCCTGACGTCTTGTGTTAACTTCTCTAGTGGCTTTGGCATGTCCTGCATACCTCTGTCAATCATTGCATTGCCACTTCTCACTCTGGTGAAGATCCACTTCTCCCAGCTCTGCCACACTGCTGTCACCGATGTCACAGTTTGTGTGCAGGAAAAGCTAAAAATAGCTCCTTTTTTGTGTGTAGGACTTTTGCTCTGTAGATATAGAGTTGTTTAACAATTCACATCTGTTTCCCAATGTCATTACAGAGGTGCAGAGAGCACAGATTGGCTTCCCAGGGTCACACAGGCAAGTTAAGGGCAGAATAAAATGCTGGAAGCAATGATACGGTTTATGCTGCTTGTGAAAAAGTCTGCATGCAGGCAGGTACCTTGATGTTTTCCATAGCTTGTGTTCCCTAGGAAGAACAAGGCTATCCAATAAGAACATATTTACTTCTGTCTTTGCTTGTATATCATCGTTAAAAATTATTTCGCTAATATTTTCTGCCTGACACACCTGCGCCTGTTCAGGAATTTATCCTTTCTACAGCAAAATAGCTGTTGTTGAGTCAGCAGTTTCCTAATGTGATATAATAATAAAGAATATAATAGACTTTGGCAAAAGAATTTGCTTGGTGTACGCTGTTTTACTACTAGAGGTGGCACCTGGGCTTTCAGGGAAAGTGCTTGAAGAATTTAGGTAATAAAATACTGTGTTTTGTGTACTTTTGCCTTCTAAAAAGTGACATATATGTATTAGAAACAGAAAAGAGATCTTAAACAACTACAAATTTGTTTCAACCCAGTCAACTCTAGAAAAAATAGGAAGATTGTGTCTGCTGCCCTTTGTTACTTAAGGTTGCTCACTCAGGTGAGCAGACTCAAACGTTGCATTTTTGGCATTTAATTTACCCCTGTTGCTATCTGAAGAAAGTGCAACAATGTATGTAATGAGACAGCCATAATAGAAATCTGCTAAGGTTTATTAACACCTTATCAGGACTTTGGAAGGCTCAGCACATATGCACTCTTCATTTGCGTTATCTCACTTCATGAAATTTGAAAACAGCCTGAGCGAAGGTGTTCTCCATGGCTCATTAGCTCCTCAGAGCTTCGACAGAGGGGCATCAGTCAGATAAATCAACAAAATGTACTGTTGAAAAAATTCGAGATTTAGTTTTTAATTATCTAACTACGTGCAGGGCTGGATTCAAAAGCAGTGTCCTGGCTACAGGGGTAATCCACGTCTATAGAATTACCCCTGGCTAATGGCAATTACTGTGTGGAGGCTAAGGGGTTGTATTTTTTCCAAGCTATGAAGAAACAAAATGTCATGTATTGCTTTGTAGTAATAATTGAGACTAAATACCATGTTAACTACTGTTTGAAATATAGTTCTTTAAAGACGACAGCAGATATAGCCCGGTGTAAATGAAAACGGTTATGGTGGTAACAGGTAAAATACCATGTAATTTATCACAGTTTCTATTGATAGAGGAGTCCTGGTACATACAGAAAAGAGGAAATACCACATGAGTTAAGGCCTTGAAGGAGAGTTGTCTTACAGTAGCTTCTTGGGCTATGCTAGGTTAAAGTTCTCTGGTGGAAATACCAACATCCCAGGAAGTGAGTGTGGCCTTTGTATATGACAGGCTGTGAATTTTTACCCGCTTGCATTTGGGGTAGGATTATTCTCAGATTCCTCAGCTGGAGTCTCTGGCTGTGTTAGCTTGAAACTCTCTTCTCTGCTGTCCACTGTGCAGTGTGGGATTGCCCTTGATACCCTTTGTGCAAGGTGGGATTCTCACTCAGAATTGAAAAAAGATTGCAGAAAGTTCCCAATGCTTTTAATCTCTTACAAAAAAAAAAAAAATCAATTCAATCAATTTACCCAAGTACAAGTGTTCCCTCTTCTAATTGTTCCTTCTATGGCCTGCCTTTATCTAGCAGTGACTGACCACAACCGCTGGATATTTTAGTATCATAGATTGTCCTCTGATCTGCCCCAGTCACCGCTGGCTGCTCTGCAATCTACGTTCAGCTTTCTTAGGAAAATGAGTCAATATTACACAGAAACAAGGATCAGTCCATTGCTGGTTTTATCATTACACGGTCCATTTCTCAGTACAGTGACGCGCAATTCAGGATACTGTGGCTAGTCAAGGCCAATTGCTGTCTCGTGCCGTAGCAGCTCAAATCTAAAGAACCATCATTTCCAGCTTGATTTCCATATATTTATATCTTGTATCAATGCAAATTACCTATTCTTCAGGTGTTTTTTTTGGGTATTAACTTTCTCCATGTTCTGAGCACACATAAAGGAACAGCAGTTTCTTTCATGCTACCACTGAATATCATCTTTAGATATTGCCTCATCTGTGTGTCCTTCTCTCCACAACTGTTTCTTTCTTTCGGGTATCTTCTATTTTGTATGGATTGCAGAGGTCCTACTTGTAATTTTGTCATCTAGCTCTCATCTTTCACGCTCTGAAACTGCCCAGTACTGCTGTTACACAGCTACAGTAATCACAGTAAATGTTTCCAGTACTGCTTTAAACTATGCCTGTGTTCTTGGCCCTTTGGGACATGCAGCAGCCCTTTTGCCTTCTGTAAAGTTTTCTCCTTTCCTGGATCATTGCCCAGCAGTCAACTTCTCCTTCCCATCAGAGAAAATTTGAGGCTTTGGTTCGAGACATGGGGTGCAGACTTCACAAGTGAACCTGCCTTCTAATATGTATTCCCAGGCTACTTTTTCAGTCTCTGCAGTGTGCTTTTCTCTGGAAGGCTGATTTTGAGCAGTAGGAGATGTTTGTTTACCTTTTTACTTAACCTTTGCTCTTACCCTTGACTACGATTCCTATATTTACTTATATTACTCCAAGACAAACACGGGACCTGTGTTCGTTGCAGTATCTCAGCTTTAGAATCATGGTATCAATGAGGTTGGAAAAGACCTGTAAGGTCTTATCCAGTGCAACAATTGGCCCAACACCACTGTGCCTACTAAATCATGTCCCAAAGTGCCACATCTACATGTTTTTTCAACACCTCCAGGGAAGAAGACTCTATCACTTCCCTGGGCCGCCTATTCCAATGCTTGGCTACTCTTTCAATAGAGAATTTTTTCCTATTATCTAGTCTAAATCTCTCTTTGTGCAACTTGAGGCCATTTCATCTCGCCTTGTTACTTGCGAGAAGAGACTAGACCTGCACCCACCTTGCTACAACTTCCTTTCAGGGAGTTGTAAAAAGTGTTGAGGTCTTCCTTCAGCCTCCTCTTTTCCAGACTGAACAGCCTCAGTTCCCTCAGTCACTCCTCATAAGACTTGTTCTCTGGACACTTCCCCAGGTTCGTTGCCCTACTCTAGACATCTTACCCTGTAACATTTACCCGATTTTATTCTATGACTTTACCTAAATCCTATAAGAACTGCCACTGAGACTTTTGGAGGCTTGACAACAGCTTTATCTATTCATTAAGCCTGAAACTAAGAAGAGACATTTACCCGATTTGAATGCAATGCTGACAGCTTTCCATGTCTGTGGCCAGGCTTGAGAGAAAAGTATCAATACAAATGATTTTGTATTATCAAACCGGTGGGCAGAGATTAAGTCAGTGATAGTGAAGTATTGATATTAACTACAGTCATTGATGGTCACACCATAATTGATCTCTGCCTTGCAGTCCTGTAGCTTTTTATTTCAAAGTACAATAGCTTTCCAAAATCATGTTTTGAAAGTGAAGTGAAACTTGACATTGAATTTAATAAATTGCATTGACTTTGCAGTAGCAAATACAGACCATCCTCGCTAGATCTGCACAGCTCCATGGCCACCCCTGTGCTGGGTGACGCAGAATGCATTTGGTGCTTCCCAGAGCGCCTTGTGGATAAAGAGGAGGCAAAGCAGAAGCAAAAACCATTTTATCCACATCCTGGAACAGATTAAATTCTATTTTCAGATGTGTTACATCCTTCCTAATTAGATAAACCAAATTCAATGCGTGTGTTTTCCTTGTAATTCCTGGCCCTTTATTACTGTATTGAGAGTCTCTGGATCATCTTCAGCCAGCATGCAATGTAGTATTGACTGTTGAGCCTGTCAACCACCACAATGCCAAGGTCCTTTCCAGGAGAGGTACTGCCCAGCCAGTCCTGGCCTGTACTGGTGCACAAAGAGCTTTGCCCTCTCTCTTCGCCTTGCTCTGCCCAGCATTACGCCAAGTTCTCCCTTTACTTGGGTGCCACCTGCTGCGGGTGCTGCTGTGTCATCATCCGAGTTGATGAGGAAATTAATGCAAAAAGAGTCCTGGCACCAGCCTCTGGGGTGCTTTGTACCTTACATGCCGCAGTCAACAGCCACTGGTGAGCTGTGGATTGCTGACTTCTGAACACAATGGTTCAGCCCATCTCCAGCCTGTCAAACTGCCTGTCCGTCCAGCCAGAGGAGCCTGCTGTACGAGGCAGTTCCAGAGACCTAACGAAGAATTTTGGATGTCATAAGTTCTGTTTTCAGAATGTTGGAGTGCTGTTGCAGAAACATTAATTTTTTGTGAAGCTGAAATATTGTAATGAAGTACGAGACAAAAAAATGTATCTTCTTGATATTTTAGATGAATAGTCTGAATGGTATGAGAAAAATGTAAGGCAAGAAAACCTGCTGGTTTTTAAATGATCATTAAAGTTGAAACGTTTCATTACAGCGGCATCTTCTAATGGAAAATAACTTTAGCAAGGACTGACGGGTGTAATACATCTGCAATCCAATACAAGTAAATGTGTACATTTTCCTGTGTGAGTTACTACTTTTGGTCTTAAGTTTTATTTAAGGAATCGCACAATTTCATACTTTTAGAAAACTTCTATCTTTTCACAGTGTTCTGTCAATCTGAATATGTTCTCAGTTGAAATGATTTCTGAAGAAAAAACTACTTTACTTTTCAAGCACTAGAGGAATCTGCACTAAAGTAAGGAAATCAACTTGTATTGTTTAGATTGAATTTTACTAATCAGAACTCTGATACAAATACATAGTTTGAATAATACCTTCTACTTAGATAATGTTTCTAAAAGGTTTCAAGTATGTTTGACAGACTTGACTGAACAAGAGTAAATCAAAAGGATGTATCTAATTAATCATCATTTATATAATTTTGGAATTTGCTAGGCATGGAATGGTTTCCACTTGTGGAAACTGATGGATTTTTCTGTGTGATGGCTGGAGAAGACTCACTTTGTCAATTAGCACTTGATGAACTCCCACGAGATCTGACATCAGCATTGTGTCAGAGGGAAGACACAGCCTGCAGTCTGTCCCCAAATACCCCAGAAATTATGTCCATTCCATTATATTTGTGTAGTATAATGGAAATTATTTCAACTGGAATGTACAGTCCAGTTGCAGCCTTTCTCATTATGGAGAACTTTGAGCTTGTCTTGTTCATCATTCTATAAACTTTCAGGAATTGCTGGGTTTGGTCATTTGATGCATTCTGGTTTTCACTCTCTTTTTCACTCTCCCATTACTGTCAGGTAATTCTGACAAGAAAAGGATAGAAGAAAATTAGTTTCTTTTTTCCTTTCATTTGAAGTAGAAAAAAAGTCTTCTTCTATGCTTTGATAAATGTAAATAACTGAGTAGATTTTCTGCAAACTTTTAAATTAACTTTTACCTGTTAGCAACCTAAGCAACCAAACAAATAGATATATGCAGCATGAATTCTATCTGGAGTCTACAATACTACAATAAGCTTCCAGACATAGGCTTTTCTGATGAAAATTATGTTTCAACAGTTAGTTATATCTAACCTTGAGGAGTTCAGTAAAAATAGACGGCTTTGGCTGTGTTTTGGGTTTTTCTTTAACATGGTTACTTAACACTTTGATCTTTAAAATAACCCTTTGCTTATTTCTGCTTTTTCAAGTTTGTATGCATGCTGATTTCTGACAAAAAGAAGAAAAGTATATTTAGCTTGTTAATAATAGAAGTTCAGGTGTTCGTCATGTGCATTTAACGCTATTCAGAAAATGTAAAAAGATTGGCATTTTGCTAAAGATGGTTTAGAAAAAAAATGCAGAGGTGGGAAGATTCTGTGATATTTTCAGCTTTGAGTGTTTTCCTTTGCCTTCTCCCATACTGAGCTTAAGTGCTTTCAAAGACATGCTTCTCTGTTGTGCTTTCATCCATTTCTGCACGGTCTTTAAAGATGCTGAATCAGTAGTGCAATAGCTGACTTTCCCAAATGATGAGTGAGCCAATTTCCTTTCTGCAACTTGAAGTGGTGCTACTACGTAATCTTTAACACACTAGGTAAAAATACGGTGCCAAAGGCTAGGTCAGTGTATAACAAGCTCATTGTTAATGGGGCTGTCTGCATAGAGCACTAAAGATTATTAAAAAAGTTAATAATTTGTATGTGCCATAATTCTGTGTTAATGTAGATGATGTCTCTTTACCGTTCTACCTTTGAGCATTTATGTCAGGCTTGTAGAGTTATTTGCATTCGCTTACGTATACCCCAGACTGTTGAATTTGAAATGCAATTTAGAGTTTTTTTGCTCTGAGACTTACCACAGGATTTGTGTTTGGCAGATAGAAGAAAAGGTAATAGGAAAAGCTTTTGAAGAGTGCAAGCTAGCAGACTATAAAATAAATAGTGAAGTCTATTAGGCTGTAAAATAAATTATGAAAGTCATGGCAGCAAGACTGGAAAAACCTGGAGTCATTGGCAAAAGGAGAATTAAAAAACCTACACCATCTTTTCTATCTTATTTTCATCATTTTGTTAAGTTTTGAGTGTTTGAAGTCTGAGAGGGTGGGTTTGAGGTGACTGAAAATCTTAAAATGGCAACAATGTTTAAGTAATGTGTTTTAGTCAATTTATTAGCTGCAATTTACTTCGTAACAATAGAAATGCTGGAAAACTGATGAGACTGGTATTTAGAAATATAATGAAACTGTTCACAGAGAGTCTTAATTAACCACGAGACTGTATGCATTGCCCTTTAGTATGAAGTCTTTTTAACTTCATTCTTCAAAAGAAGTGATAGCACCGTTTCTCGGGGCTGCTGCAATATTGTAGCAAAGGGCCAAAGTCATTGACCACCATAATACAGCATAAGTGATATCAAGCTTGTGTTTTTATGATCTCTGCTCAGTTCACTGAATATGAACCTCCTGATTCACTTATTCCTGTATGTTTGCATATTAACATATCTGCATGTTGATTTAGATTTGCTAACTTTAATGTGCCTAGACACAGTGATAGCAGTTATCCATTTTCTAGAGCTGTCTGCATTTCAGTGTGTTTATCTGGACCATTCTTTATTTAATAAAGCAATTTTGCATGTTTCTGCTCCAGTTGAAAATGTCTCTGTGTATTTTAGAAAGATAAGTTGGTGCAGGGAATAAATAGCTGCAGTCAGTCGTTTCTTCTGAAGATGAAGGAGTGCGATTCTGAATCTGAGTTAACATAACTGTAGATTATCCAAAGAGTGGATGATAATGCAGCCAGACAATTACTCATAGCTTTAATATTCAGTCCAAACTTAGGAACATTTGTGGCTAATTTGTTTTCAGCCAAATATTTGTGTTGTATTTCCAGAAACAGAAAATAAAATTCCAAACACCTTACAAGAAGTTCGTGTAAAGAGAGTAGACTATTTTAACAATAATTTGTTTGAGTTTTCCTATCTGAAACTATATTTAAAAATTTGATTAATCAACCCGTTGGATTTTCCATCTAAGCACACAAGCAAATACAATTTGAGTGTTGTACACTTGCCCTCCCTGCAATGGGAATGCAGAAGCCCAAAATGCTGTTGCAGCGTATTTTTACCGTTATGGCTTTCTCTAATGTTCTCTTTTCCTCCTTTGCATCTGCTACTCAACTTTCAGTATTGATTAAATGGCAACACTCTCTGTGCTGTAATCCATAGAATCATAGAATAGTGTGTGTTGGAAGGAACCTTAAAGATGACCTAGTTCCAACCTCCCTGCCATAGGCAGGGACACGTCCCACTAGTTCAGGCTGCCCAAGGCCCTGTCCAACCTGGGCTTGAACACCTCCAGGGATGGAGCATCCGCAGCTTTCCTGGACAACATGTTCCAGTTCCTCCCCACTGTCATGGTGAAGAAATTCTTCCTTATGTCTAGTCTAAATCTGCCCCTCTCCACTTTATAGGCGTTGTCCCTACTCCTGTCACTACCAGCCTTTGTGAACAGTCCCTCCACAACTTTTCTGTAGCCCCTTTCAGGTACTGGAAGGTCACTGTAAGGTCTTCTTGGAGCCTTCTCTTCTCCAGGCTGAACAACCCCAACTCTCTCAGCCTGTCCTCATATGGAAGGTGCTGCAGCCCTCTGATCATCTCTGTAGCCCACCATTGGACCCATTCCAACAGCTCCATCTCCTTCTTCTGTTGAGGATTCCAGAACTGGACACAGGACTCCAGATGAGGTTTCACAAAGAGAGGAATAGAGGGGCAGAATTGCCTCCCTTGACCTGCTGGCCACGCTTTTTTTGATGCAGCCCAGTTGTCAAATTATTCAGTAAGTCTTGCTGAAAGGAATAAAAATTAATTAAAATAAAACACTAAAGCTGTTTTGTTATAAAAATAAATACATGAATAATCAAATAGATAATAGTGTGATTTTGTTGTTAACACTATTAATGCACGAGTGTGAAACAGGACTTGCAAAATTGCAGTCCAGTATTTTATATGTGTTCATAAATAGATGTGGATATGAATATTTTGTGCATCTCCTCAAAGAGTTGTAGAGACTATATTATTTCTTTGTGTAACTTTTATCATCATGACTAGCTAATGAATCGAAGCCGATAGTAAACTCAGGTTACAAAAACATCATCTCTCTTTTATAAAGGGAACAGAATTAGAAGTCAAAAAATTCACTCAATGTTTTGTATGCTTTGTGTTGTACTGATGGAATTAAGTAAATTCGTTACTGTATTTAGACAAAAAAAAAATTCACTCTTCAGGGCTAAATACAGAAGTGTTTTTTTTCTCTTTATGAACTTGAACTATATCTGTGGTGTTGAATTGATCTTTAAAACTACATCTCCCCTTCTTATCTCCCCAGCTAGCTTTGCTCTGCTACCGCATTTTGTTGCATATACAAAGGTATTTTGTGCCAGCATTTTACTCTAATGTTTATATGTAAGCACACGCAGAGCGATGTTGAGGTCAGAGAGCTTTTCCCATGGGATGAAGATAACCAAGGGAGAAATTAACTGTATGGGAAAAAAAAAAAAGAAACAAAAAACCAAAAACCAGCCAACCAAAAAACAGTAAAAAAGAAATCCATGCTAATCTTTATGGCAGAGATATATTAGGTTGTGAAACAGTTATTTTAGGGAAATATTAGAAATCCATTCACTTGGGGCTTCTATGACTAGAATTGGCAAAACACTAGAAATGTTCTCTGAAGTAGATAAAGTGCAGGGCGGAGCACTAGTTGATATAGGATAAAGTAGTTTTCCAGTCTTGAAATTCAGTGATTTTTGGATAGTGACACAAATCATATCTCTGGTATATACTTCAAGCTTCTGTGTGTTATCAACACATACCTAAAAACTGACTCATTTCAGCACTAAATATCCTACTTGCTTTTCTTGTTCTCCCTTGATAGCTAGCTTGAAAGAAATAGTTTGGATAATGAGAGCCCACTCCATTTACAGCACATGATGGTGCATTAAAGAAAGATGTGTGAAAACTGTCCTTGAAACAATTCTGGTATTCATAGACTAAAGGGGTTTATTGTCCTTTTTTTGTTGATTGTATTTTTACTTTTTACAGTACTGTTAAACTGCCTGTTGCAGTTCTCTTTCTTTTAGTCTGGTTTGATGTCTAAGTATGAAAACATGTTCATTTTCGATAGCTGCAATGCCTCAACCTTAATGAACTACAGAGCTTTGTAGTTGTATTTCCCTTTTAAGTTCATGTTCCACCATTAGATTGTTGACATACCCTAACAATCTTTTGTTAGAGGAATTTCCTATGGTTATTTCATCTGTAGAAAACATTGAGATCACAGCCGTTAATAGAAAAGAAACACTTACGTGGTGACTCTTAAAAATTATTCAGATTATTTCTGTGGTGTTTTGATTTTTTTGTTTGTTTTCAAAAGAAGAAATTTGGTTTGTTCAGAAAAATCACAATTTCATCTCTTTTAAGAGCCTCTTCAGCCACGATCAAAAGGTATTGCTCTCTGAATGAATTTGGTGGGTTTCCTGCTAAATTTACACAAAAGTTTTAGGAATCGGTTCTAGAAGTTGTGAAGCTTCCTTTAAGCTAAGGCTTGAGGGATAAATGCTGTTAAGGTACTTAAAGCAAACTTGACATGCAATATAAATGTTTTGTCTTAAAATCCTTTAAAGCGAGTGTCCTGAAAGAAGCTCTGCTTAGTTTTGCTTTAGTCTTTAAGATCACTTTAACGTAAATCTAATTTATAACATTTATGTCCTGATGTTATTCTAGTAAAAAAGCTGGGGAATTTTGCCTTAAGTTAAAAATTACAAAAAAGAACTCACTTGACTATTTGCTCTACTTCTGTTTTCTTTTATTTCCCAGAGTTTTTTCTTGTGCAGAATTTCCATTAGCTGCATTCGGCTTTATGTAGTTAAGGTATGGAATCAAGTTCTGATATTGTAAATCCAGGAAGAGTAGTAAAGCCCAAGCTAAAGTAATTCTGGTAATACCTGGGTGGCTTAGTAATCTTGGGACTTGAAAGTGCTTGTCAGTTTAAAACCAATGGGATTTTGACTGGTTGAGGTGCTGGTTAAATCGGAACTGCATGGATTGTGGCTAAATTCACCATATGTTGATCTGAAACACATACCTTCATACTGGAAAAGCAGATTATTTTCAGAATCAGACCTATTTTATGTGTTGGATTAGAGGCTAAATCAGGGCTGAAGTCTGGATTTGCATTCCTATCTGGTGACAAATCTCCCACCAAGATGGAAGACTTTTTCTGCTTAATATCATGGAAATTGCATCTAATGTAGTTTGGGGAACAATGCTTTAGTATTTTTCTACTGTGGTTGTACAGTGGAGCAGGTCTGGATTAAATATTTGGGAACATTTGTCCAAGTCAGAATGATTTTGAAGAAACATATCTATGTTAACCCTCCCCAGTGAGGATGATATCAAGAATAATTTCTTAAATCAAGGTGATTTTCCCCTCTCCCTTCCATGCTTTGGAGAATTTTTGCTTTGTATTAGCTGTTAGAATTTAAATGAGGACTTGTAGTTCACTGTAAAAGTTTAATAATTTGCTGGATAAAGATTCCCAAGATCCAGAAGTCGAAAGTTTCCAAAGAACCTTAATGCTGTTAGTTTTCAACACTGGAAATCAGTGTTTTAGCAACTGTAATTTACTGCTTCCTGCCTCCGTTATATCTGTGCTTCGTTCTAATCAGCATGAGCTTTTTCTCCCTCTATATCAACTGTTGCATGCTCAGGCCTCTCCACAATAGTCTACAGTAATTTCATTCTTTGTCTGCTTCAAAAATTCTGTTTAACGTGATTCTGAGGTAACAACAACAACAACAAACTGCTGAATTGTAGTGTGAATCCTGTCTGTATTGCTTACTTTAGGAGTCCTTGTCATAGGACTATACTCTCTCAAAGCAAAACATTGTTAAGTACTGTGTTTTAGATGGCACTGCATAGTATTGTGAGTTACTTCATCAACTAGCGACGAATTGAAAAATGCATTCATGTAGAAAACTGTACATATAAGGACATTATTTCATTTCCTGAATGCTGCATTAAACTAAATGCATCTTGCAAGCATTGTGGTTAATGGGAAATGATTAAGGACCACACTCATGTTGTCAGGAAAGTGGTTTATGTGTAGGTGCGCACGTGTGTTCACACAAGTAGTGACAATTTGTGATTTTATATTGATCTTTTCACCATCAGAGACTCTAAATCTTACAGTTACAAAGCAGAATTGGTGGCTTTGAAAGTTAGGCTCTCAAATATAAACATTTCAAGTGTTGCCTTTATTTCATCACAGCCAGAGCATTTGTCCCGAAATCATTCTGCTGCAGGAGATTTAGAAATGGCAGGACTTCTCTCTTGTTAAAATGCTTTTATAGTTCCACTGAAGTTAAAATGATTACTTGGCTCTACCAAATTAGTGAAACTGAGAGCTACTTTTTCAATTCCTATGTAGTTTATTGTCTTCATTGTTTGTCTTAAAGCACAGTGATGAATAATGTAGTTTATAAAGTGGAACAAGATGAAAACCTTGAGATTGATTTAATCAGTTGTGTAAATACTGCCAGATATCAAGTACCTGTTGAGAATGAGCACCCTGTTGATAACTATTTGAATATTTGTGAGTTTGGACAGCAGATCTAACACTGCACTAGCAGTATTTTGCATCTGTTCACAACTTTTTTCGAGCGGCAGTTTAAAATGTGCCATCTGTAATCACCAGCTGCTTACAAAGAGGATAATGAATGTTTGCTATTAGCTGTTAACATGGATCAAGACATTTAAAAGATCTTGTGAAACAAGATCTCTTGCATCACCTGTCCCACGCATTGTGTCCTCTCTCCCCTACAGCACAGATAAAATGACATGTAATCTTTTCTTTGGTTTGAATGGTCCAAGAACCCACTGAATTAATTCATGTTGGTTCTCCCATTTTTTTGTCACCTTCCCCTGTGTTTTTTTTGCTGGGATGCTTATTCTCTGGATGGCATTACCAAAGGAATTCTTTGCTTATCTGACCTCTTGTCTGACCACTGAGTAGCAACTCTGAGTATTTTCTGCTTCTGGTGGTGTTAAATTGCTGTGGTGTCTGTACAGGTGGGATGCAGGCCAAAACAATCACTCTATAACAATAAATAAGTCTAGTAGTTAAAATACATGGTCCTTAGCTGAAACTTCCTCTAGAGGCTTAAATTTCCAGCTCCTGTAATCAGGGAAGCTCTCCTGAGTTTTTTGGTGACAGAGGTTTGTGAACGTCAGCATTACTGGACGTCAGGGCTCAGCAGCTAAGGCTCCAAGTAATTTTCATTATTTTAGCACCAAGTATTTAATTTTTGCAGAATAAACAACTGTAAAAAATCAGCAACTCCCCACTGGGATATACAGTAGTTTTCTGCAATAAACTCTTTTAATTGCCTGCATTTTATTGAATGAACTTTCTGTGATGGAGATTTTAAAAGATTAGCAAACTGTTAAATGATCGCTGCGGTTACAGCAGTGGTGGGAAATTATCATAGTGGCAGGACCCCTTTTAAATTCCATGGCCATACATAAGGCTGTGTGTTCAAAAATTCTGCTTATATGGAGATAGACGGGCATTACAGGTGGGTTTAAATAAAAGGAATTTGTAAGGAATGTCTTCAAGGAGATAAGTTTTACATGGTTTGTATTATAAATCTACAGAAATAATTCATGCAGGAAAATTTGACTTATACATGAAGACATAGACAACAGAAATACTGGGGCTTAAACAAATTCATAAACCCTGTTTTTGTGAGCAGGTAATGTTTACAGGTGTTTGGCTGATGCGCAGTTGTACAGTGTGGGTATGAGAGGTATCTTTTTCTCTAGATTAATGCCAATTAAATAAAACACACTCATGTATCTAAGTAGACTCCCTTGACTGAAGTGCAGCACTGTAACGCCTGCAGCATGGCAGTCAGTGATGGATGCGGTGTGTGTATGGAATTAATCTTGGATGTATACACCAAGACATGAAGAAAGGGGAAAAGGTACGCTATAAAGAAATCAGACAAATTTTAAAGGGAATTTTGAAAAGAACTCCAGGGTCCCAATATGAGGCTTTTAAACGACTAGGAGAAGCCTGGAAAAACAGTTTTGAAACCCAGTAAATCTCATGGAGCTGTCAGCGGGCGCTGAAGCAGCTCAGCACAGGGCTGGGACTGCTCTTTTTTCTTTTTTTCGTACCTTTGTTGGGGTTTAGGATTTTCAGGGGGAGTGGTGAATATTAATAACAGGAGAAGTCTTGAAGAAAATCAACACTTTTCCAACTATCACACAGAGGGTGGTTTGCAGAGGCTGCTGAGGGAACAGGCGTCAGATGAGGAGGGATAAAAACCTGGCATGTTCCACCTGGCTATTTTTAACATACTGCAGAAAATGAGCCTGATTCCTCTCTCTGCTTGCCTGTTTCTCTTGGTACCCAAGCTGTCATATTCCTGTCGCCTGCACCACAGTTTTCAGTAGGTTGTCTCTTTTTCACCCTATGCCTCCTCTTATTACTGTACCATGAAGATCATAAATATATGAAATTGATCTCAAAATAGAACTACTCAGTCCTATTCACAGTGCTAAGAGTGGCATGTAAAGCTTTTTTACTTTCATCTTGTAATTTTTAATTTGATCCCATATTTGTAGTTGGTTTGGTTGAGGGGTTTTTTTTTTTAGTTTAGCTGTTTGACAGTTTTTGTTTGTTCTTTCTTTTTCATATTTCTGACTCAGAACACATTCTGGTGAAAAATATTGACAAACACAGAAAATAAACTGTCTTAGACTTGTCTTTGCCTTTTCATTATGTAGAAAATATTTCCACTTTTCTTGACTGACCCGGAGTCCTTGTCTTTAGCCCAGGAACTGTGTTTTGTTTTGTTGTGTTTTGAGCTTTCTTCACAGAGGTGCTTTGGCAGATAATTTATGCAGTAGGCATTTGGGCAAATTAACACCATTGCTATAAGTAAGAAGTGATGAAGATTCTGGTTTTTATTGGTTGTAGAAAATGATTCCTTATGTTATGAGCAATAAGATCAAATGCCTATTGGATAGCTTCTTGTATTTAGACAAAACCATCTTTAATAGCTTCATTCATCATATGTGGAATGACAATAATAACTGTGCCTTTTTCAGTTTGATCTCAATATTTACAAAGCACAGAGCAGGGTGGGTTTTTTTCCAGACTGATTTTTTGAAACGGTTGCAAGAGAAGAACAACTGTTTCACCTTAGGTAAACTTGGCTCTTTTCACTCTACTAATTAGCTGGTATTGATTAGTACAGCATACTGAAAATATATAATGTGTCAAAATCTGAGCAAGACTCATTTATCTATACAAACACTACTCTCTTTTTAGTTTTTGTCAAGATTCAATTTCACTTTGGGAAACATTATCTGGCTTTCTCTGTGATAGTCTATGTCTGCAAATATTTTCAAAGCATGTGATGCAAACTCATTAATGTTGATGGAATGGAATTTTCTGTTGGCTTTAATAAGATTTAGTTTAGGTACAAAATACACTAAAAATACTGAAAAAATCTCTTTATACAAAGATACTGAACAAGACTGTGACCCAGTCATGTTTTGAAAATATAAAAAGGTCGCTTTACCTGGAATGAAGCACGACTGCAGCAGAGATGCTAATTCCAAGTCAGTGGCCATCTCCTTGTCCAAGAAAACAGGGCTGTGGCTAAAAAGAAGCAATGGCTGCGTGGCAACCTGTGTCAGGCAAAGTAGCTCCTTTACAACTATTAATGTACAGGCCACTTTCAACTCCTAAAATTAGAATTTTAACATTAGATTTTATCTTTAACTGGCTAATACCGTAATCATATCTCTGCAGTGTTTCATTTGTCCTCCACTGTTTTTCATTATCCACTAGCAGAGACATCAAAGCTTTGGTTACCAAAAAGAGCAGTTGGTAACTTCTTTGTATTGGATGAGTGTTTTACAGTAAAAAAAAAAAAAATTACAGTAGCAGTGTTCTGGATTGATTATTGACCATCGCTATTCACTGGGGAAGGCAGGTTCCATAAGCAATAACCTGCATAATGCTTGTGTTGCTATGAAATACTTTTCAAATAAGCATAAACTATAGAAGAATGTGAGCATGAGAATTATTGTGTTGGTCAGCGGTTCTGAAAAAATATTTGAAGAAAAAATAATATACGTCCACCAGCTGAAGTATGCAGGGACCCATTTTAGTTTAATCTGTATTAGCAGCTCAAAAATATTTACTTGTTTTAGCAAATCTGACTTGAAGCCAATCACATTCTCAAGGGTAATGTTACTTTAATCAGAATAAGGTGTAATGTACTTTTATTTCCTTTTAATTCAAATTTGATTAGACAGTCATGCTTTAAAGCAATCAAGATTGAAGTAAGCATCCAGTGGAAGCGATATGGTCATGTTTAAATGAAATCACTGCTTTGATTTCACATCTGTCTTAGGCTGCAAATGAAAGAACTGCAAGTTCACAAAAATTCACTGTGAAGTCAAAGAAAAGGAGGAATGCTGTCAGTGCTGGGACTTCAGGGAAAATAAGTCCAGATGAGGAGGGTGATGGTTTTCACCAACTGGATTTTGATGAAATGCGTGGGGAAAGGAGAACCTTTCCTTTTGTGGCCTCATTTGCTTCCAGATCAATGAAGTTATGACTGCAGTACAATTAGGAGGTAGTGATTTAAACAAACTAGAAAACAAAAATGTAAACAGTTATACTGAGGTGTGTCCCATTCACATCTGGAACACGTTTTGTAGAGGAACCTCCCATATCGCTGGCTTCAAGCTGTTAATGTGTTAGCACTTCATGGTGGTGCCCAGCATGCCAGGAGTGCTCTGCCTTGGAGAGCCTTTGCAGAGGGGACTCAGTGAGGAAGTGGTGGGGTCTGCAGAGTGGGTGGCTGTAGAACTGGGTTGGCCATGGTGGGAACAGCCCAATATAAGGTGATGGAAGGCTGAGAAGACCATAACTTTCCCAATTATTTTTTTCTCTAAAGACCTCAGGCTTAGAAACGTTCTATAAAATGACAAATTATTACGCTACCCTCGAGATTCTTAGTATAACAGTGACTCTTAAAAGACATTATTTTTCCCAGAGCTGCGTATTTTCCTATAATTAACCCGTTGATTGGAGAGACACACCTATCATCACATATTTGTGTCAGAATATGAACAAGTATCTTTCAGCAAAGTTATAAATGGAAAACAAGAATAAAATTATTATTTTCTGGGGATACAAAATTGGAGAGTGAATCTTTCATTTCATACATGTGGCAGATAGATTAAAAATATTCATATCTTTAACTCAGATACTCATCAAAAAGAAATGTCTTTTCAGTTGCTCAGTTAGTTCTTGCTGTAAATGATAGGCTAGGATCTTGTGATATATTTCATCAAATGCTTTAATTGCATAAACATTTTCACATTGTGCCCTGTGTGTTATTGCTAATTGACTATTGTCTCAAAATCTTTGTTGATTCTCTTTACTCTTTAATTTAAAACCATTTTAAAGAGTATTTTATAACACTTTTTTTCATTTTTTAAATTACTAAGTTAAACACAACTCCAGTGAAAATATCTAATTCTTGTTTGGTAGGAAAAAGGGGACACATGGTCAAGAGGCTTGGGAAGATACAGGTCTAGGGTATATGTCTCTGTAAGAAGGGGCTGGTTTCTGGAAGTGAATTTCAAGAATAGAAGGTCATCAGTCCTGATCAGACATGGTTTTGCCAACAGAGAGGTTTGTGTGGATGAAAGCTCTGGCACTGATGCAGAGACAGGAGCTGAGCAAAATACGCTTGATGACCTGGAGGAAAAAAAGACATCAATGAACAGAGTTTGGGTTATTTCTGTGAGATAAATGCATCTTTCTCTTTTGAATTGTTTACTCGGATTTCTCAGAAGACCCTGCTACCAACACCATCGTTTTATTGCTCAAGTTCATTTGTTGAATAAAATTTTGTTATTTATTAGCTTTGTACTTTTATTAGTGATTATTAAGTGAAGTTTAGCTTTAAAGACAGAGACTGATTTACCCCTTTTCTTTTAGAACTCCTGTGGTTTGATGGCAATGTTAGCTTTTCGTTCTGCATGTTGTTTTCTGTTACATCCTTATTCTTAGCTCTAGGAGAATGAATACATAAATAAAAATCCACTGTTCCTCTGCTGCTCTGCTGCCATTTAAAGCCCTATTTATCTGACTCTCGGATGCCAGAGAGGAAATTTAATGTGGAGTATTGGTTCAATAAATGTCAGGGAGGGCAGGCAGTATATATCCTCTTTTGCAATAAACATTGAGTTCTCCTGACAAAGACAGCATCTGAATATTGGAAGGGAAAAGCTGGTCTAGTGGCCTCTGCTCCTTTCAGTCACTGAGATTGTGGAGTGCTAATAGTGATCATTGCATACGAAGCTGAATCTCCAGAAGCGGCTGATATGCTGTCAGGGATTCAGGTGCTTTTCTGATAAAACTAAGTGTTTCTTGTTAGGATGTTGAACTATGTGAGACTTGAACTTGAAAAATGGCTGTTTTCCTCTCGCCTGTAAGCACTGGGTAGGTTTAAACTTTGCAAGAATGTAGTCTCTTTGCACATAATGTTTTTTGCATGCTTTGTTTGCATTACGGAGAGGGTGGTTAGGCATTGGAACGGTCTGCCAAGGGAGGTGGTTGAGTCACCGTCCCTGGCGGTGTTTAAGGTTAGGGTAGATGAGGTGCTGAGGAGCATGATTTAGGGATTGGTGGGAATGGTTGGACTCGATGATCCAGTGGGTCTCTTCCAACCTGGTTATTCTGTGATTACAGTAAGAGACAATTACATCTCTTGCCCATATGGTTAATGAATAGCGCAAGACTTAGAGCTAAAGCTGTCTGTGTTACAATCCATGGTGTATGTTAGGAAAAGGCAGGAGTACAGACTTTACAACATCATGCAAGTTATCTGAGCATTGTTACCTTGTCAGGTAAGTTAAGATGGCAGGTTAAAGAATCTGCTGTGCAATTATTTGTTTTATGCATGTTTTTTCTCTCAAACCAAAGATTTATTAGTTGGAGGTGCAGAAATTAAATCTCTTTAGTACCAGCTATTTGCTATACCTTTCATGATGGTTCTTCCCTTCTGCATTCATCAGGAGACAGAATAACTAATCATGGTTTCCAAAGGAGCTCACTAAGATGGAAGTGGTGCTATGAAGAAATATAAAGACCTCCAAACAATACTAGGTTAAGATTAAAGCTAAGTCTGTACAACTGTAGGCCTTCCTTGATAAACTTGGCAGAGTTTGGTGAGAAGCAGTATTCTAGGATTGCTTATTTGGTATAAAATACATAATGGTTGGCAAAGGCTTAGGGTATTAAATGTGTCATATATTGAAAAAGGTAACTTATGTTGCAGTAATATAACAGTAATAGGTTTATAACATGTTTTAGAATCAACTATTATGTCACATACAAAATAAATATGAAATACACAATCTGTAATAATATATACATATGCATTGTATATGTATTGTATGTGTGTAATTTCCTTTACACATGTATAATATAGCAATACATTATTTTATGTTCTTTGCCAATACCAGAGATACTTTAAAATACATGTAATTAAAAATTCTCCTCAGTCTTCAAATCTATTATTTCATATCATTTCACATCATTACATATGACTGTGATATATTTAGGACTCTTTCTAAGCTTTTCTTATTAGCTTTATGCTTTTGCTTTAAGCTTATGTTTAAAAACAGGAGGAAAAAATCCTCAAAATGAAGCCTGCAATTTGATTAAAGAATAGAATTAGAAATACACTTTAGAGATAAGACTTTCATCCTTAAGTGTGGTGAGTCCTTTATGCTAAAGCTCTTCTGTTTGAAGGAGTGTTTCTGCTAGTTGTTAATCAAGCTAAAACTGCCTTAGCCAAGATACATTTTCAGTCCTTTTGTCCTTGATAAAACACACAAGTGTAAGCAGATGGCTAAAATGACTAAAACTATTGACAAAACACAACTTTCAGCCTAGAAGAAGAGCAGAGAAAATGTACAAAAACTGTCTCTATACTTCTCCCAGGTACTCAGCTTCAGGCTGGATGAAATCCCTGACCGTCAGTTTATTTTGTTGACCTTGGTGAGTACTGAGGCGCTGGAGAGCTGAGGGCTGGGCTATGGAGGGCTGGTACATCTCAAGCAGCTGGTGCCTGTGTGTAAAAGGAAGAAAAAAAATATTGAGACCAACCAGCTAGATAGATAACAGTCTGTCAGGAAGGGATGTGGTGCTCATAGTGTGCCATGCGGGAAATTATGGACAGCTGTGTAACTTGCGAGATGTGGTGAACACTTCTTATGTGCTGCTCAGCTCTGTGACACCTCAACTGGGGCGCAGCGTCAAAAGGAGCAGAGAGAGGAGCTCCTCTGGAGCACACCATCCTCAAAGGGAAGGCTGATTCAGGAGGATTTATCTGCCTTGACTTAGGAAGTCTGGAGGAGTAGGAGGACAGTGCTAAATAATAGCATATGAGCACATGCATACCTCTTGCAAAACCAGGGTGTTAGAGAAAGTTGAGTGGTGCGTCCATGCATTGACACAAACCAAGCACAGCTGTGATGCTGGCTGGAGAGCCCTCCTTGGGCTGTGTTAAGCAGGATCTGATCGTGAGCACCTGGCAGACTTATGCAGGCAAACAACTGCTTTCTGGACCTGGGTTAGCTGGAGCATGAATGGCATGTCAAAACTGTCCTGAATAGATGTGGAATTTCAAAGCATGGGGAAGCATGCAGAGTGTGGATGCTGAGCATCCCAGGCTGTTACGCAGTCAGGCAGCGGCAGAACTGCGCCTGCAAGCGGCGGTGCCTGTTGTCTCTTTCTGCTGTGCTCTGTATTCAGTGGGTGTTCTTGGATCCAGCCCCAAGCTTTCAGCCAACAGCAGCCATATTCTGGAAGTAACGAACCTGTTAAATTACTATCATGTGAGCGTGTCATTTGGGCTGTCAAGAACACAGAGGGCAAACATGATCATTCCTTCTCCCCTTCCACTTTCCCAATTTAAAGAGCTTGTTACATCTTTCTGATAGTTTAATCATTGAAAATTGTGCCCATGAATCTTGACGACATGCAAATCAAGGATGCCATCTGTTGATCCGTGCTGCAAACTCCCCAGGCTCTGTGCTGAATGGTAGGCTGCTGCTAGGTGTGCTTGGTTTGTTTGCCCTGCACATGTGAGTAGTCACAGAAGGAACTGGATTGAAAGACTTAGGATGAGACGTTCTCTCTTAACCCTCAAAATGAGTCTATTTCAAGCAGCAGAAAGACAAGTTTGCTCACAGACAAGTACTTTACCACAGTCTGAAGCAAAATTTACATGTGGAATATACATGAGGTTTAACAAGGCCAAATGCTGGGTCCTGCATTTGGGGCACAAGAACCTTATTAAGTGCTACAAACTAGGAGAAGTCTGGCTGGAAAAGCTGCCTGGAGGAGAAAGACCTGGGGCTGTTGGTTGGCAGCCAACTGAACATGAGCCAGCAGTGGCCCAGGTGGCCAAGAAGGCCAATGGCATCTTGGCTTGTACCAGAAACGGCGTGACCAGCAGGTCCAAGGAGTTTATTCTCCCTCTGTACTCAGCACTGGTGAGACCGCACCTTGAATCCTGTGTTCAGTTCTGGGCCCCTCACCACAAGAAGGATGTTGAGGCTCTGGAGCGAGTCCAGAGAAGAGCAACGAAGCTGGTGAAGGGGCTGGAGAACAGGCCTTATGAGGAGCGGCTGAGAGAGCTGGGGTTGTTCAGCCTGGAGAAGAGGAGGCTGAGGGGAGACCTCATTGCTCTCTACAACTACCTGAAAGGAGGTTGTGGAGAGGAGGGTGCTGGCCTCTTCTCCCAAGTGACAGGGGCCAGGATGAGAGGGAATGGCCTCAAGCTCCACCAGGGGAGGTTCAGGCTGAACATTAGGAAAAATAAATTTCACAGAAAGGGTGATTGGGCACTGGCAGAGGCTGCCCAGGGAGGTGGTTGAGTCACCTTAACACCTACGTGTTAAGGCACGGGTGGAGGAGGCGCTGAGGGACATGGCTTAATGATTGATAGGAATGGTTGAACTCAATCATCTTGGTGGTTCTCTTCCAACCTGGTGATTCTATGAATTTCTGCCTGTTCTTCACTTCTGGATCTATTTCAGCTGAAGGTGCTCCCTTTGACTGGCCAGCCAGGGCCCTGCTGGAGTGCACCAGGCTGCTTCCCCCTCTCCTGCCCAGCTCAGTGCACAGGTATCCCTGCAACACTTTCACTAAAAATTTTACATCTGCTATTCTGAGTCAGAGTGGTGGCCTATTTCGGC
Source organism: Clamator glandarius (assembly GCA_033459285.1). Taxonomy (NCBI): domain Eukaryota; kingdom Metazoa; phylum Chordata; class Aves; order Cuculiformes; family Cuculidae; genus Clamator; species Clamator glandarius. The sequence goes on along the minus strand of JAUNZM010000165.1, from coordinate 296,021 downwards.
TGCTGTGTAAAAGAGGCTGGCAATAGATGCTCAACAGCAAAGGCAGAGGGCATAAGAAGAGGTGGTCCCTCAGCATCTGGTGTTTTGCAGTTTCAGTACTCCTGGAGCAAGGAACTGCATCAAAAGTGGAGGTAACCTTTGAGAATGTGCCTCCTCTTTTCTTGAAGGCAGATCTTTTGATTTCTACTCATTCTTTGGAGGTGAGTTGAATACTTTAATGTGCTTTGTGTGGAGAAGTGCTTTTTTAAACTATAATCTGATGATATCATTTGGCTCTGTCTAGTTCTTGAATTGTGAATAATCATTTCCTATTCACCTTTTTCCAGGCTATTTAAAATTTTAGAGCTGCTATTCTACATTCCCTCAGCCATATCTTTTTTCCAGCTGAAAAGCTGCAGTCTATTTAGTTTCTTCTCATGTGGATGAGTCATTTGACTCACATGACCAAGTTGTTTCAAGTTTCTTCAGTGAAAAACCATTGTGCTGGAACCAGTTTAGATCATTAAGGAACAAAGAAATAGTCATTTTTCATTTGAAATTACTTAAAATATTGTATTTTACTACCAAAAAGGTTGCAAAAATGATATAGAACTCTGAAATGCTGCTTTTTGCCTGCCTTGTCCCCCCACCAAAAACAGCAATCTCAAAGAAAGACCTATGTATAGTAGTTCAAATGGAGGATGTTTGTTCTGCCATGTCTGGTCCTTCCAGGACAGATTTGTGTAAAATGTATTGGTATTTATCAGGAGCTGTTGCTGTAGGTTAGGTTGAAGCAAAATAGAACACCCCAATTTCATGTAATTTATCTGACTGAAACGATGTTAATTTCTTCTATGATCTAATAGAACAAGACCACTAAAACATCTTAACATCACATAGTAGTTCAGGTTGTGAGGGATGTATCAAGGTAGTCTGGTCTGATCTCAGGCTCAGAGCAGGATTGGTTTTTGAGTCAGCTCTGAACTTGAAAGTTGGATGAGCTTTCTCATGGCATTAGCACACTAGTACATTGAGTGCCTTTTATTTTGGGTTGTATTTGCTTTTTTTTCCAATTCTGTTTTTTAAAAAATAAGTTTGTGGGTTTGTTTTTTTTTTTTACTCGCTTGAATAATATTTTTACAGTCTGTGTTTTCTTGTACGTGCATTTATATACGTAAGTCCCCAAAGTGCTAGTTTAGATGTAGTTCTTGACTTTCTAAAAGAACTTTAATATACATTTCTTATTTTAATACTTAGACTCCTCACCACCATTGGTTTAAATCTTGAGAGCTTATGTCTGAGCTTATAGGGCCCTTGGGATTTATTGGATGAGTCTTCTCAGCAAAGGCCTTTTAGATAGATTCATTTCTGCTCTGCCTTTGCTGTCTCCATTGGGGAGAATTCAAAACTAGTAACTCAAATTGCTCCTGTTTCACGCATTTCCTTCCATTTTTACACTGAAGAAGAGGAAACGCAGCTGTACTGGTTCTCTTGAGCTGAAGAGCCAAGAGGTTTTACTCTCCCTTTTTATTACAGAAGACTGATTTGGTGTGTCTCAAAGTTTCTGACTTGCTCTGCTACAGCTGAGACATCACTGCAGAAACTGGTTCCTTGTGTTTACAGCAGAACTAGTTTCGAAGCTTTTGGAGCTACTGAACTGCTGTGTATGCTGGCTTGCGTTTTTCATTTGGTGCATCCACTTCTATGACCTCCTTGCCAGTTTTCTTGCCTTGTGCATGCATGAAACTGGGGAGACTCCATGTCAAATAGTTTCCTTTCTGGGCTGAGATCTGTTCAGAAGGAATTTAATTTATTAACTAGTGCATTTTGGGTTTTTTAGAAGCTGGATTTTCACAGCGTCCCACATGGGGGAAAGTCTTCAGATCTACATTTACTGCAGTAGACACAAGGTTCAAAGTGCAGATTCTGCTGATGAAAGATGGGGGATTCATTCTGTGAGGGCTGCATTGTCCTTTGCTGCTATTTCAGTTAAAAAATGCAGTTTTGTGTAGAATATGACCAATTATAATATAATTTAAATTGCTCATTGGAAAAACACTAAAGTGAACATGGTTTCAGATTAATAATTTTTACGATCTGGTCTCACATAGCTTCTAAGTGTCTTATAAAATAGGATTTCTATGCAGAATGCCTGTTATTAATGGTCTTTTGGAAGCTGAAATTCTACTGATACTAAATGCACATGGTTAATAATGGCTTATAAAGATGCCAGAACCCTGGCATCAAAAGGACCAGCTGTATTTGAAACACTTATACTAAATGCTACTTATGAGCTTATATAACCTACTTTTTCCTCTTCTCCTATTTGGATAAATTGGCTTTGCTGCCAGTTAGATGATGTGAAAATTTGGACAAGGGAATTTCTTGAATTCATGATCTTAAAAAATATGTAACTTTTAAAAAAGAATTGTAGTTAGTTTATGGTGCAGAAGCCATCCGCAAAACAACAGATGTATTGACAAAGCATGAGGAATTTTAGTGTGTTTGCATATGTATGGGGATAGTGAATCTCTCTAAGATATGTCCAGACGGGTGAGACTGATGTTACAGGTATTTTACCCTGATAGTTTATACCTGGAAGATTACTTTCCCCCCAGCATAAAATAAACAAACAGTAAATTCATGAAAGTGAATTTAAGGTGGTGTAATGTGGTCTCAATAAGCATCTTAAAATTTTATTGTTTATCTAGATATCTTTTGTTTGGTTTTGTTGGAGAAATACCAGTATTTTCCTTTGACTAAAATAGAACATTGAAGTCTATCGTCCTAGCATTGTTCCACTTCTAGCCTTCTACCTAAACTCAGCTCTTAATCCAAAAAAGCTGTGTTGCTTTTCCAAAGGTTGTTCTATTCTGCCATTCATGGGTTTTATCCTTCATCAGTGTGTACCATGTATAGTAGCATGGCTGGCACACTTCTGAAACTGCATTTATAGCTGATCATTTAGTATTTGAGTCTGCATAGAACAAAATAGACAAACAAAGTTTTATAAGACATCAATTATGCCACATTTATGCAGAATATGCAGCTAAGCACAGTGCCAGGTGCTTGAAAGTATTCTTGTTAATGATGTGGAGGGAAGATAGAGCTTGCTGTCATCACAGCTCTAAAGTATCAGTAGGCTTCAGGTAATTCAGTGTGACATCATTCCCCAGATAGTTGTGCTTCTGTAAATACAGGATATACGTTTTGCTAATAAAACTGGAGGCAATCATAACAACTAATAAGGTGTCAACATGGTGTGGATGGCGTATGCTTTGGGTAACTCACAATTTTTTTTTAAAACAAAGATGAATAGAATAGATGCTTTTTTTTTTTTCCTTAATTTTAAATTGAAACAGTTTGTTTTGAAACAAATCAATATCTCTGAATTCTTTGCAATCCAGCACAACATTAGAGAAAACCAAACAGAACATAAACATGCCTAATGTGATACATTTTCTTTGTCAGATACAGGAGCAAGATACAAGGTAAACTAACAGTTGTTCATAGAATGGCATTTATTTCTTCACAGTGTGACTTTTAAATGTCACTATTCTTTTAAATTCAGTTGAAATAAAAGAATCTAATTTACTCTTTCATTTTTATTTTTGCATTAGGCTATGAGAATTTATGGTGTATTTATTTTCTTGATCCCCTTAATTCCTCAGAGTTTGAATTACATTACAGCTGTTCAGGTTGTAAAATGTTCTAGGACACAGTTGTCTTTGTATGTAATATAATGCGTTTTCTGAATTTTTCCTTATTTTTCCTGTAATTGCCAGGAAAATTCCCATGAAATGGGATTTTATTTTATAAGAATTTACCCATTTGTGCTACTAAATGCATTTTCTGAATTTTTCCTTATTCTTTCTGTAATTGCCAGGAAAATTCCCATGAAATGGGATTTTATTTTATAAGAATTTACCCACTTGTGCTACGAAATGCCTTTATGGTGAGAGCATACGTGAGCATTGTCAAGGGGATAAGTAGCAGAAGGAGATGAAATCTGACAAAAAAATCAGTCCAGTTAAAACAAAGCTAAATATTTGCCCAACAGTTTTTTAAATTGTCTGCACAAATGAAATATCGCACCCTTCCATCTAGAAAGTTTTCTGTTTTCTTGAGAATTCTTCACAAGAAGGTTTTGTTCTCTTTTATTAACACAATTTACAAGGAAACAAAATGTTCAGGAAATATTTACTACAACATTATAAGCAACCCATTAATTAATATCTTTATTTGTTCAGAGTGTAATTTCCACAGAAAATTATTTTATTAAAAATCGATATGAGGTCCGAGAGCACATATTTCTGCCTCACCTTACTTTCAGGGTTGCAAGTCGTCATTCTATTGTGACTCTGTAGGATAAAAAAAAATGGAGAAAAGGAAATTTGCTAGCTCATTAACATGGGAAAATGTGTGAACTTTTTATCTCCCTTTGTGATTTGCATCTTTGTCTTGTAGCGTTGCCCATAAAACCTCTCAATTTTGTCTATCACATTTATTCTCCTATGCTGGGTTACTGCTGTGAGGATATTCTTATGCCAACCTAACACTGACAATTTTGGCTTGAAGTACTACATTCCTATATAATAACTATGAAGCCAATGGATAAGAACCTTTTATATGGAGTCTCTGAATGCCTTTACATACTTACTTAGAAAACTCTGAGTTGCCAGGATTTGAGAGAAAAATGACATTTATGTAACTTTAGCACATACTTTGGGTAGTTGGGTATAGTGCAGATTTTTAAAAGTAACTGAAATAGCGATAGGGGGTGAGTTGCTCTTGTTCACTTAGATAAAAACTTGCAGCTTGTTAGGAATCAACAATGAGAATATTATTTTGGGCCAGTGCATTACTTCCCAATGTTATTTCTATTTATTACATTTAATATAGGATTCTGGTTTTCCCTTCATCATGCTTACCTTTGCAAATCTTACTTTTAGGGGTCCAAAAGTGTTTGGAAGTTTTTCCAGAAAGCTGTAATGCAGCAGACATAGACAAATGCCGAGGTCAGAGATTTTACTCTTTGATGTGTTGGCTATTTTATAAGTCAGGTTGACTATTAGAATTAATTACAATTCCAGTTAAGATCACTTGTTGCTATGGTTATCTCATTGCTCTAATCTACTAGGATACACTGCATCGTTTATTGAAGGTTGTCAGCTCAGAACAACTAAGAAGTCATCCTGGGATGTATTTTGCCAAAATCACACTTACTTAAACAGCAGGGGGAAAGTATTATTGATACCTCTAAGAGAGGAGGTTCTCCACAGTGGAAGAGGCTTAGAAAGAAACAGCATTTCATTTATTATTGCTGAAGAAGCCAGTATTCCCTATTCAAAGTATATGCCCATTATGCCTGCGCACCGCCCTTGCCACAGGGTCTAAGTTCCTTGGAACTTTCTATGTTCTTAACTTGACTGCCTGACAGAGATGCCTGCCTCTCCAAAAAAGAAGCAGGGGACAGAGAGGGTAAATGACTCCAGCAAAATGAATCATGTCGAGCACGTCTGTAGTTTATGGATTTGGATTGCCTTTTCAATCCCAGGCCAGCATTTCTTCCCAGCACAAAGAGGCTTGTGGTCATCCTAAACAGGATTTCCCCCGACCTGCCATATGCCATGGAGTTCTTCCTGCATTGAAATGCTCAGCATCTTCAGAGCTGAGTACATTTATAAAATCATTAATATATTCAGACTTTCATCACGCTACTTATGTTCCATCTGAGAAGCGGTAGAGAGAAAAATTGCTATTTCTATTTTTAGAATACTTTCAGCGAGCTTACGCTAAAAAGATCACCTGTGTATTCCTGCAGTGCCTTGTGCCAGGGAATAGGGTCTCCAGGCACTACAATGAAAGCATGCAGTATTTCCTAATTATAGCAGGAACCAAAGATTGTGGGAGGTGGAATTTAAGTCATAAGTCTCCAAAGTACAGTAAATGTTATTTAACATTTACTTTGTAAAAGCACCGAGGAATGGTTTATAAGAACGGTCTCTTCACCAGACACTTTGCAGAATTTGGTAAATGACTGTCCTGTTTCATGCTAATAAAATTAATGAAAAGAAAAAATCAAAATGGTCTGTGCCCTCTGGACAGTATATGTCCATTATATTTCTATTTATCAAGGACATATTTGCATCCTATTTGTAGCCATTTTGTTTCCTGAACACGTTTTAAGTAAATTATGCTGGTTTTCAGTGGTGGATGGGATGGAGTATTGCATGTGGTGCAGCTGACACGTTCATCCGTGTTTCAGATGCTGCGCTAGGAGGGGCACGTTTTTATTAATTTCTCTTATCATCTGTAACTGCAATGTTAGCAGATAGCGTTGAAGAATGATTCCCTTTCTAGATGGAACTAGCTGCTGCTTCAATTTACTGTTAAACTGCTAGATCCCTGCAGTGCCATTTTTTTTTTCTTTCAGTGTTTTTAATTTGCTAGGCTTATGCTTGCTGTTTGTGTCTTTAAGGTGATGATGTTCAATCTGGACTCATGTCTCACTGTCCTGAAATTACTCAGAGTTGTTTAACCATAAAAGAACTTCAAATTAGTAAAGGGAGTGTGAGTAAGGAAAGATTTACTAGGTCACAGAGTTAATTTTTATTCTCCAGAGATACAGTTCACACCAGTGTTTCGCATGATGCTATTCCTGATAGTACGGCTGTCTCAGCATCTCCATTTCAAATGCTGTTCTACAAACTTAAGTGTAAAAGTATTATCTTTCCCAGATATGCCTTTTTCCTTGCCTCGCTCTCTTTGCAGTCCAGAAAGGTGTGGGTAACTACACACATTCCAGACTTCATGTTCACAGAGGTGATGTGCAGATAGAATAATCTACTTTCAAAAAAAGCTTCTTCTTTATTTTTTTTTTTTCCTGATCAGAGAAATCAGAATTGCCTTACTATGACCTGGATCTGTTGTTAGGGTGGGAGTCAATTGTGTTTGGTCACATGTTTCTCACAGTGATGAGCAGAAATGAAACCTCTTCTGACAGGAGAGGAGATGCTTCTTTATGAGCAACTTTATCACTATGGATAATGCAGAGCTGTAGGCTCTCCAGATTGAAAAAAAACCAAAAAACCTGTTTTTCTTACTTGTTCTGTTCTCGTTGTGGTACTCTATAGTTACCATATTTGTGATCAGCATAGGTCACACCCTCCATGTGTAGTTAAGTTGAATTATATCCATTTGGATGAGAGCAGCAGCAGTACAAAATAACTTGCCCTTCTAAGCCTTGAAGAGTTATGTAATTTGTGCTGTGACCTGTTTGAATATTTGGCTAGAGTTAAAAGAGTTAAAAGTCATCTCCTGGAAAATCGATATGAAGCAAATTCTGGTACCTAAGGCTTTCCTTACAAAAGATTGTGTTGCTCTATGTCCGCTCACGAGGAAGGGTTCTGACTGCTCAAAACCCATATGGAGATTTCATATGTATAATGCACATAAAAGGTTTTTCATAGGGTTTGGAGGAAACCAGACAACTTGAGAATCTATTTCCTCCTATTACAAATAGGGTTTTCATGAATCTTCTGCTTGGGAACAAAATCTCTTGGTAGGTCTTGTTATGTGTCTATGTGTGTCTTGGGGGAGGGGGTTTGCTGATCTGCACTTACGTGTCTGCTAAGACAAGTAGTTCGTCCCATACTGTGCGCTAAATAACGTACTTGGCACTCACACAGAGGTTTTCAACAAAACATCTCAAAGCTTTGACTCTCAAAGATTTTAAGCATTAGAAAACTTTCAAGAGCAGCCTACTGGGAGTTAGCAGTACTGTGCAACATTAGAGATGAAGGACAATGTTCTGATGTCAACTTTCATCAAGCTGTGTTATTAAATTAAAGCTGAAACTCTTTGTTAGGGTCTTTTTTTTAGGAATGTCATGCTGGAAAAATAGTTAAACAAGCTGTTTTAACATTTGCTAAATAAAGCCTCTTATTTTAAAATTAGTTGTTAACTTTTTAGGAAAAGAATACTTTTACAAAGCTTAGGAAATGCAAAAAAAAGTTGAAATTAAAATTTCTTGTCAGATAGGAAAGTACTGGATCAAGACTCTGGGATAAACATAACATAAAGGAAGGTAACTAAGGTGATGAGCTGTAGGAGTTCAATGTAGTCTCAACAAAAACTTTCTTTGCCTCCAATACCTGTTACTTTCTCTTTATTTTGATACTCCAGTAGCCCTCTCAGAAGTGAATTATTATTCATTTCTTTGGCTGTATACATTTGGGACGTAGCTAGTTCCTTGTGATTTAAAAGTAATGCCCAGAATATATATTTTGTAAGCAGACTGTTGATCTGACAAATGTAACTACACGATTGTTTTATATTAAAAAAAAAAAAAATGTGTTTTTCTGATCTAGTGGTTAAGCAGTACTAAAAGAAGATGACAAATTCAAGTTTATGCAACTCAATGCACATGATGCCCTCCTAATACACCCTCTTAAATTTACTCAATGAATAATGTCAAATCCCTTCATTAATTTTATATTTGCTGCAGTAAAGTAGTAAAGCATTAAGATGTTTCACTTATCCATGGGAAGAATAATTTTAGATAAATATAACTTTTTCAACTTCTATTGGAAAATGAGGGTAGTAAAATTTTGCTGGCAGTTACGTACTGGTGGAAATCTTTGCTTGCAAAAAGTTTTTAAGGATTTTGACAACCAACAGAGAGCTTCCAGCATTAAAAGCGGTAATTTTTGAACTTCCAGCACAGTAAAGCATTTGGCATCAAGTTAAATTATGCATCTTTTTCTGCTGGTGTCCACTATAGGATCTATATAGGAAAAGTTATCCTTTTTCAATATACCTGATGTTCATAAGCATAACAGCACATCCTGAGACCTGAGCAGCAAGAATCTTTGTGGGTTTTATGTCCTTATGTTTTTTCCCTTGCTGGCTTTCTCTTACTTTTGATTGCTGTTTTCTTGGCTATAATGTCTATGAGCAAAGAAATCTGAAATGCATTCAAAACCTCATAAATATTACTGGTCATTGTTTTTATGTGATGCAGATGCTTTTAATCCATGTAGACGTGAAATGTAGCGCGCTCTGTTGCGAGATTTGTAAAGTCTGGGCACGAAGGAAACCTTCCAATGTTGTAAAAGGGTTTGATTTTTCTCTTTTATAGGAATGATGCTAGGAATCCATCACTTGAAGGAAAAGATGATATTAAAGTAAATAATTTGTGTAATGTACATTAAAAAGTCAGAGCTTCAGTTCCTGTCACAGAGTTCTGTAAATTTTTGTGGCCTTACATTTCAGGTGCAATAGGAGTGCTAAAATTTATTTTAAATCTCTATATGTTAATAAGTACTACAGAAATACTTACACAGGACATTTTATCATTAGACAAAAAGTGATATTTTCTCATTAGGTGGTCTACATTTCAAAAGGTTTGATTTCTTATGTGCTACAGACAGGTTTTATAGTATATAGGAAAATGTTTCACAGCTGTTTAGAATCTCATTGGAAGAAACAAATGGAGAGATCTGGTCATTTTTTGTAGAGTGGATGTTCATTAAATCATAAGATTGTAAACAAGATGGTATTGGATAATGAAATTTGACCCCCAGCAATTATTAAATCATGAGCACTAGTGGAATATCAGGCAAAACTGTCAAAGTGTTAAGATTTACTTGCTATTATTAAGTTAATCTAGGATTCTTAAATGAAACCTAGCACATGAGAACGTCTTACGTGGCACTTAAAAACTGTGCATTATATTATATTTTCATTAAAGAATTGTTTAAGTGTAAAGATCTGTAACAGTAATAAGGCAAAAGTTCTGGTAAGCTTTACCCCAAAGGAAGCATTGACTTTTACTGCGGAGCCAATAGTAGTGAAACCTGTTCTTCCTCTCTGAAATACTGATTATGAGGTATTATTGCAGTTTTCAGTCATAAATATGGGTCAAAAGGCTGTACTCTTTTTTTTTCTTGCAATTTGTTTTTTTTTTCCTCATTGAAATTCTTACAGCCTAATGAGGTAGTTTTGGAAATTCAAATCTGGCAAGAGATGCTAAATGAACAAACATATAGACAAGAAGAAGATGAAAAAGAGGACATTTAAACTAGCTAGATTTTAGCTTGCCTCATTTGAAGCTTTTAGCAAAATATTTTTTGTAAAGAAAATAAAACTAACAGTAATTTTTGCCTATGTGAATGACTGGAATACCAGTGAAAAAAGAACAAGGATACAGGAGTGAAATCCTGAGCCAGTTTTGTAGGGAGGATTTACTGTCCCTCCATATCCTATTGTGGCTTGGCCAGGTTTTGCCATCTAGTTCTTCTATCCTTAGTTACCACATTTTCAGTTTTCAGCTTGAATTAGAATTGATATGTTTATGAAGTTTTGGTTAAGTCTAAAACTTTTGCTGTAGAAGTTTTCTGTCAACTGCCACCCACCCCAAAGTTTCAAGGGCTCAATGCTGTGTGTAAAACTCGATGCACGGCATTCTTCAAATGTTCTTCGCACAGTGCGTAGCGGAACAGTATATTAAGTCATGAAATACCCACACTGCTTCAGCATCACATCTGACTCAGCAACGCTTTAGATAATCCCCAGTGAGACTCTCTGTGCTTCAGCAGAGCAACAAGGTACGGGCAAAGCCAGTGCTGAAAATGTTTACAACGTATTGAACTTATTGAATAAAGGTGCTTTACCCCTTTACACTGGCATTAATTACAAGCACCTTCAGAAGGAAGAGTATATGCTGCCTAGTACACTCTGGAAAGTTACTTTTTAGTAGCGTTTAGCTCAGTACCCTGAAAACTGGCACTTCTAGTACTGTTTCTCAGCTAAGACAAAAGACTGGTAAATTGTAGTTCTTCTGGGGTGAAAAGGTTGTGCCAAAAATCCCTTGGGCTTACTGACAGAAACTCAACACAGCCTCTTGGGAGTCACTAGAAGCTGCTGTGGTGCACTACAATGAAGAAAAATAAAACAGATTTATTATGATGTTTCCCCTCTTTCCTAATGCAGTTAGTACTCTGATATTATGCTGTGGCTAAGTTCAGCACAAAGAGAGGTAGGAAAGGGATAGAAAGAGTTTATTTCACTTTGTAAAGCCCTGTTGTAAGCTACTTGGTGGAATTTTATAATTATTTTAATTTACGCAGTAGTTGTGGCCGAGTCAAGGACAGAACCTTACAAAACCACTACCTTTAGCCGTTCTTCAGTCTATCCCTCTGCATGCATTGTAAGCATCATTAGTCATTTCAATAAAACAGCATTTCAGGAAAAGGACAATGTTTTGACGGTTTCAAAATGCAGTGTTTTGACTTCTCTCTCTTTTCAAAAGAACATTTTGGTAAAAGGAGAAAAGAAGCTGCATTTTAGGACACAAATGAAAAGTTTTGGTTTGAATGACTTCTGTCTGTTGACCCAAATTTGAATTTCTTGTTATTTTTTAAAAGTTTTTTGTCAGAACTGTTACTGAGAAAAAACTGTTTCAATATTCACAGTTCCCATCATACTACTTGTGTTGCCCCTTTTATTGGAATTTTAATGTTGGAACCTTTTTTTTATAATACTAAAATCTTTGTTCCCTAGTTTTGGTTAAAATATATTTTGCTTTATCTACAACAATAGTATTTATTATTTTTCTCTAGACTGTTGCTTTTTGTATAGCTGTTTCAATTTTATATTCTTAAGTGGATGTCTTTTAAGTTAGCAAGTACAGATCCTTTAAATTACACAATATGGCACTTTTAAATGTTTATAATTCATGCTTTCCATTTATTTGTATATTTGCCTTTTTCTGCTGTACTAACATGTGAATACTTGAAATCAGAAATTACACTCTAATGTGAATCCTAGTTCAGGGAAATACCTAAGTGTGTATTCAGCTGAAAATGAACAGAGAGACATTTTCAGAAACAGGACTTAGAGATAACTAGCTTCGTTATTAATAACTAGCATCGTAATTAATTAAGAGCAGTGCTGGTGTTGTTCAGGAGGGCAGGACTGCATTGCTGCCATAGGCTAAATAGTGCAGGCAGGCGCAAGAAATGAGTAGCAGTGAATTATCTGTGGTTTGACTCATACCCTGGTTGTTTTCTTGATAATGTGATTCACACCCATGAAAACATTGTGTAATGGAAAGCTGCCTGATTTGTGAAATGGTGAAGTGGACAGGCTTTTTTGGTGGTTTTGTTTGTTTGTTGGTTGGCTTGTTTGTTTGTTTGGGGGTTTTTAATTGTATCTTATTGCAGAAATGAACTGACTCTCAGTATTTGAATCATAGTCTCTTAGATGCTAAACAGGACTGCGTGAAATGCATCAGAAAACTAATTGCACGTCAGGAAAATAACCTTGTCTTTAGAAGAGGTTTAATACTATGAGTCATTAGTGATATTTTCCTTACTAGTCTTCTGAAAAGTTCCCCCTTGCTGTTCAAATGAAAGGACATAATTCTCTGCAACCTAAAGAACTGGGCAGTTACAACCAAAAGGCGTTTATATTGTTGTTCTAACTGAATGTCATTTGTTTTGTAAAGAGTGTTTATAGGTCAGAAATTGGCACCTTGAAGTACTTATTTGTAGGGCCTTTCAGGAGAAGTGGTGAAAAAGTTAAGAAAAGAAAACAAACAAAACTAAAATATCGGAAAGAAATGTACCTCTCTCCCCTGACCACTCCATTAATAAATATAATTATTATTCTTCGTTTGTCGCACAGTGACTGTCTTTGACCTTGGAAACACAGTCTAGCTCCCCTATCTTGGCCTATTTCCTTGGGTGTACATTACTGCTCTGAATTTCTATAACACACTGCAGAGATGTAGAACCATTTCAGACCACAAAAAATAATGATGATATCTCTCTGTTAAAGGACAGCGAAGGAGTTTGGAAGCTGCGTCACATAATAGCATAAACTTCTGTCTTCTTTCAAAGACTTCAGCTTGTTTCCCAAGAGAAACCAATGACATTAGAGTTTGATCCTTCCAGTATGATGGTGTTAATGAGAGAGGACCTACAGCAACACCACGACAGCAAAATTAGAAGGTTATTCAGTATTGGCTTTGCCTTTTACTTCCTTGACATTGACTGGACAGACTGGAGTAATTGAGAGAGATTGTTTTTAAAACCTTTGAAATGTATGTTGTGCTTTTTGAAACTGGTGAGTTTGAGGTGCTAAGGGGCATGGTCTAGTGTTTGATAGGAATGGTTGGACTCGATGATCCGGTGGGTCTCTTCCAACGTGGTTATTCTAGGATTCTGTGATTCTATGATTTGTAAACTGCAATGATCCCAGGTGCCAAAGCACTGAGATATGGCACTGGAGGTTCAAGAAAACGCTCCGCCAAGATTATTATAGACTGCGTTTCATTTTTGTCTGCAAAACAGGTAACCCACTGGTTCCATCTAGTCCAGTCAAGAAGTCTTCATGCCCAGACTCTACTTAGCTTTTCCTTGTATGTGAGTTACAAATGTACTAAAATATAGCTATTCAGGAAGTGACTTCATAGAATTTCATAGAGCTAAAATTTCATCATTACTAGATGAGTACAAATGATCAGTGTTGACTGAGACAGGATTTGTTCCAGAGTCTGATGTGTGGAGGTCCATACGCTCCAGGAAATTTATCACGCTATTTTCCTGAGCCTATTTTCACAGGTGAAATGGAGCCATGTTTTGTCAGACTATTAAAGGCATAAAGTATATTCATGTAATTTATTCATTCTTCCTTCTTAATCTGATGAAAAATTGTGTTATGTGAGACACATTAATTTCTTAGAAGGATTTTCTGCCAAAACTCCTGCCAGAGGATTTCTTTGTCAGCAATAAATACAAATAGGTTGTAGTTTTGGAGAAGAGCATGAACTCACACTTAGGGGATCAATTTATATAAAAATAAAATGTTATAGCACAGAGCACTACTTCCTGCTCTAGTAAAATAATAATTGCTCCATTCTTGTAATCTATGGGATAATACCAATAATTTTAATTTCCTCACGTCAGACTCAAGATAGTCTGTTCATTTTTTCTCCCCTTTCCTCTGGTAATGCCAGTCGTATGTTGTTACATCACTCAGCAGGTGGCACCTTTTTTTCTTCTCTCTTTCCTTGATATCTAAATGAGTTGCAAGTCTATGATGAAGAAACAGATTTTCAATTTGGATTTTGGTTGTGTTTATCTTTCCCTACACCCTCTTAAAGAGAAAGAAGACAAAAATCTTCTCTTGCCACAACAATTAACAGAATGTAATAGAGTTCTAAAATGTTAAACACATCCTTTTATATACACTGCTGTTATACAGGAACATCAGTGTTTCTTGCAGTTCATTCCTGCAACTTATTGAGGTTTCCAAATATTGCCCTACAGTGTTTATGTGTTTAGCTGCAAATTTGTTATAATGGTGTAATGGAGTAAACACCTAAATCAAGGAAATTCAAATCACAAAGTGGAAGTGAGGAATCTTTAGAGAATACTGGAAAAATAAACAAATTACTTAATGATACTAGAATGTAATTTGGGACATATTTTTCTGTCTTGTAGACATAATGTTCACTGTAAATTCTGTGATGCTCCCTCAGAAAGCTTTCAGAGAGTGAGAAAATATGTATGTGTACAAACACATTAATATATATGTAAACAGATAGTATATGTATTGGTTTATACTTCTGAGCAATCAAGCACCAGATTTTCCATTGTCTTGCAACTGCAATAATGCATCAGATTCAGAGTAGCAAACACAAAGGTGGTAAATACTAAAACTCTTGCAAGGTATAAACATTCATAGACCTGTTCAAAAGGTGCGCAACCACAGACAACTCTCTGAAGGCTTACTTGAACAGGGGGAGTCTTATATTTTTTGTCCACTTCCAGATGATGCAGCCATACAGAGAAATGGTATAGCTTATCAGCACTACTACTTTTTCTTTTTTTTTTCTTTTTCTTCATGCTGGGATACAGAGGCATCCTGAATTCAGAATTTCTTACGTTCTCTATATTATTTCAATACAAACCAGGTGGTCTGCAGACCTTTTCAAAAGTTAAGAGTTAAGTTGATGGTGATCCTGGTGAGTTCTGCCGTTATGTATTGTATCAAAACTCTCTGCCCATCGTTTAGGCATTATCTTTGTGTACATTCTTAATTGTGAGACACTTGATTTTTCTTCAAAGCACATTGGCAAATGCTGGAGAGAAAGTGGACATTGCATCGGCTCTGGAGTCAGTCAAGTGTAAATCGCCTATGATATGTGCTGCCAAGTCTGCAGGGGAATACAAATGGTCTGTTTGCATTTCCTGCCATGAGTAAATTCTCAGGAAATTTGTTTATTCCTATTGGCAAAGAACAACTCCTTTAGACTGTATTTCACTATGTATCAGTCGACCTCCTGAAGATTCTTCGGGTATTCTTGACTTTTCTGTGAAGCCTTTCTTTTTCAGTAATCCTTATAAGCTACCTTGTCACAAGAATAATATTTTAGCACTCGATTGGAGTACATAATTTTTGAAGATCTTGGATTTTTGAAAGATCCTTTATTACACATATAAGTGTTTGTCCATTAGAAAAATCCCTTTGTCCATAAATGTAGCTCTGAATGAATGTTTTTAAAGGAGATACTATTGGAACATCCAAAGCAGAAAGCACCCAAACTCCACAGGAAAAAAAATTCATTTCTGTATACTAACTTTGTAGCTGAGGAAGTTCAGAAGAAGAGTTCATTCTGAAAGCCTGCTCAGTTATTTAGCCTTCTTTCAAAATGAGGTATAGTAGTTGGGCAAATGGCTAAATGCTGAGGAAAAATTTGGAAGAGGGGGTGGAGAAGAGGAAGTAAAGAATATTTCCATCCCTGAACTGTTTTTTTCATCTGTTGTTACTAAGAATTGCAAATATGATGGGTTGAGTTGGTTGTGTTGTTAAAAGCAAGATGTTTTATGAAATCTACTGGATTTGACCAAGCTGTTATTAGGAATGTGCTTTAGGTGCGGGATGGAAGTTCTGATCTACAAATGCTAGCACATCCACCTCTTCCAGGTCAGCAACAGTAATTCTCAGGGCTGTGGTGAAAGATGGAATTGTTTTTGTTGTAGTGGGTTTTGTTTGTTCTTTTCTTTTCTCCTGAGGTGCTGGAGATGTATCCTTCAAGAAAAAAAACCAGAAGTTATATTTTCTTTCAATGTGAAACAGAAAGAAATTCACAGGTATATTATGTGTGTTGTTTTATACCAGTTCTACCAGTATTTTCATCCTTAGTTGGTATCTAGATGGTCTTGATTGGTTTAGACAGCATTTACACACAGCCTCTATATGTCCAGAGTTGTAGGCTTCAGTACCTTATCTAGGCTTGCCACTTAGTTCATGATCTGATACTCACTTTGCTTGTGTGAGATCTGATTATAGCATCAGCTTCCCTGTATAAAGAAGTCATAGTTTTACCAAGGTCCTGAAATGTCTCCTGAATTTTAAACCAGTAACCCCCAAAGAAACTGTAAATGGATTTCTGAATGTATTACACTTGACCTGTTAGAAATCATACACAATGATCTGCCTGTTGGATGATCTGTGTCCACAAGCAGTTGAGGTTTGTGTATTTTCATGATTCAGGATCCTCTTTTCTTCAGTCTGGTCTTGCTTTCTGTTGTAGTGAGGACGCTGCTTAGAAACAACCTTGGCTCTTCTGTGGTTTCCTAGTCTTGTGTGTCTCATGACTCTTCTGACCAGCCTTCAGGTTGCATAAATTGATCAGTTTTTGCTAAGGATGGATGGTGCCCACATTGTGCTGAGATACAAGTATATGGAGAATCTGTAAGGCAAATCATAATAGGACTTAAATATTTGTAACCTTTATACACAGAAATTACAAGACCACTTCTGTTGCTAAAACCAAAGATATTTTATTAACCGTAAGATTGATTTAAGTTCTCTGTATTTACATTTAAAATGAGAAATTTGTGCCCCCAAATATGCACCTGTATCCTGTGTACTTTTCTGGGTTTTGCCCTAGTAGTTTCTGGGCCATGGGAACATTAATACATTTTACCTACACAGCAGCTTTATGATCTAAGGAATCATTAATATCCTTTTCTATTCTGGACAACCAAGTATTTGGATATTGAATAACCTACTCAAGGTTAAAAATGAAATCTGGGAAGATCAAGAAGCTTAACATTGTATGTATTAATCTCAGGGCAGTTGCTTATTTTTATAAGGTTATATATTGCATAAACATTCACCATAAAATTACTTAAAGTTACTGCTTTTATATTGCTTCTTTCTTTTTTTTTTTTTTTTGGAGAAGAGATGACTTCTGACACACTGTATGTAGAAGGTAAATTGGAGAGTACTAGTTGGACTTCATTTTCTCTGATGAATGCACCATGCTTTGGAATGGAGCTTCAGTTTGCAACCGAGAATATTTTTGAGAATGTTTTCGAATGCGCATGTTTACTTTTTCTCAGAAATGTAATAACCCAACTGAATTCCTTCCCTGTAAAGTGCAGCCTTCACCTGCCACCCAGGATGTCAGAAACATGGATTGCTCTGGTGAGCAAAACCCGTGGGTTTTTTTTCTAAATGACGAGTCTTTATCCTTATTTGCACAGTTCTGATAAGGAATGTAAACAACTTAGATCAATAAAACAATGTCTTGCTTTTGTCACAGAAGATGCCCATTCAATGCAAATCCAAACCTCTCTGAGGCCTCTAAGAAAACTGACAATTTTTTAACATCTTCAGGGATGGTGTCTCCACCACTTCCCTGGCAGCCTCTTTTAATACCTCACCACTCTTTCATAGAATCACAGAATAACCAGGTTGGAAGAGACTCACCGGGTCATTGAGTCCAACCATTCCTATCAAACACTAAACCATGTCCCTTAGCACCTCATCCACCTGAGCCTTAAACCCCTCCAGGGAAGGTGGAGTAAAGCAAATTCAGTAAAGCAATTTTTTCTAATGTCCAATCTAAGTCCCAGCAGTTGGGGCTCTTGTTCACCTCTCCCTCTCCACTACTTCTCACTCTTGTTTTTCTAGAGCCAAGGTGGGGAAGGGATGCTAGGGAGCGGGAAAGCAAAATTTAGGAAAGTCGTGTTTTTCCTACATGAAAGGAAATACAAGAATGTGAAGAGAAACTGTATCCATTTCAGGTCTAATGTACACAAAGATACATTTGCAAAGGACAAGTAAGCAAAATAAATGTCAAAGCTCCCTGTTGCTTGTTTTGTGTTGGCAGTTTATCATGGATATCATGGTAGAAGTGTTAGAAGGGATTTGAAGGATGATGAAATCTTGGTTTTACCTTTACAAAATATGTCATAGATTTAAATGCAAATGAGAAAATTCTGCTGTGTGACAAAAGGAGAAAATTGTGTTAGTGCTTTCTGTTTCAAAGAGGTGTTTGATGGTTTATCATATTTACTGCAGTGTATTGTTTCATCTAATACCATACCTACTTAAAAAGGTATAAAGTCCTTTCAAATTTCTTTACAATGCTTGTGGTCAGCCTTGCATGAAAAGGCCATTTGTTCTTCTCATATTAAAGCCTGAGCTTTCATGTAGTTCTGAGAATTTCCTATTACTGTAAATTAATTTCACTTCATTAAGTGGTTGGGTCACAGGCAAAGGAATAATAGCAGGCAGAGACACAGGAGATTACTAGTTTGAATAATCGTAAATTGGCACCCACCTGCTTTCTCTCTAATGTTGGGAAGAAGCTGCTGGCTGTCAAAGCCATTTCATTAATCAAAAAAAAAAGCCTATGAATGTGAACTTTGAAGTTAGACAAGATAAAATTATCTACATGAACAATATTTTACAGTGTGGAACAATGGATTCTAGTGCCTGTAGGAGCCAGTGACATGATAGTAAAGATGCAGTTTTCTGTGTTACTCTGCTGTTATTTCAGGTCAGTTATGATTATTCAGAGTCACCTACTCAGTAGTGGTACATTATGCATATAAAGCTTAGTTGTCAAGAGATGACTTCAGAGCATGGAGAGTTTATTATTTAGATATTAATTTGTCCTTGCATGAAATTATTATTTCTTTTGCCAAGATATTAATTAAAGCTGTTGCAGTAGTTTTCTCCTAGAGAAAAAATGATAAGGTCTAATTAAAATGTTTTAATAAAACCAGATAAATGGTATTTATTTCAGTCTTTCTTCTAGGCCTGGCCCAGTGCTTATTGAAAACAACCAAAGGTAGTCTTACCAGTTTTGTTAGATTTCTGACCAAAGCACTAATCTCTTAAAAAGCGGAGAAGAATCATTTATTCAGGATCTACCTCCTCTTATACTGAATACAAAGAATAAAGTAGCAAAAAAAAAAAAAAAAAAGCCCTGAAAAGCATCCACAATGTGGGTGTTTCAGATAGGGCTGCAAAACTGCCTTTTGAGGTGAAAATTGAGAACTTCACATCTAGGGTATTGCATCTGAAGGGAACTATAAGGGGATTAGCCATGTCCCCAGAGCTCTTTGGACTGTGATTGGTCTCCCTCTGTTACTTTCTCTGAAACCTTACCCAGGGAATAACACTGGCGTGGAGGAGCATTCCCACTGCTCTCCTCTTGACCATCCCCACTGCCACCTCACTCCTAAAACAAGGGTATCTGTGGTGGTGTTTCTGGAAGCGTTTTGGGATGGCAACACATCTGCTCTGTCAGAGCGTGCAGGTTGGGGAAAATCTGGCAGGGATTGCCTGGCTCTGAAAATACTGCGAGGTGTCAGCTGTTTGCCTTTCATGCATCCAGACGGAAGGAACGGTGATGCTTTGTTCCGAGTTTCTCCTTGTACCTATGCTTGTCACTGGATTACTCAATGAGAAAGGCTTGTTGTAAAGATTGATCAGTAATTTATCATTCTTTCTTTCTCATCCATACCATTTATAATATATATAATGCAATTAGGGATAGCATAATTATTTAGATAAAAGATAATTCTGCAAACATTTGCATAAGTAAATTCAAAAGGGGGATCTGTGTGAGCCCAATCAGTAATACGTTTTAAATCCTATGCATTTAAAAAATATGGTACTGGAAATTTACACCCATTTTTGAGTTGCTGTCACTTTACTTAAAAAATTGAAGGCACTTTGATTTTTGCATCAGACAGATGTTTCTAACATCTTTTTTTTTTTATCACGGCTCCTCATTTTCTGTGGTAGTAGTTCAAACAGTGATAAGAATAAGACATCTCAGTTTATTTCATTTATTACCACAATTATTCATCCAAGACAGGTTTTGAGCCTTCTCTAGGAATTGGATAAGATAGCAAAGCTTAGGAATGTATATACTGGTTTCCCAAGCTGCCCAGGCACGTAACTCAAGAGCAGGAATTGAGAAGTAATCAGTACATTGAACAATTAATCATTGGTTATTAAATGAAAGATAAACTTTAAGTTTAGTATATTGATTATGCTTGGTAGTCACGGAGAAGGATTCTGGCCCTTGTGAAGCCTAGGAAAGCTGTACGGTATCCTAGTTGTTTTGAAATTACATGAATAAAACTGTTTAAAATCTATCCTGGGGTTATGCTTTTCTGGTTACTCTTAAACCATCATGGGTAGTAGTAATGGTTTTTCAAATGAGAACCGTATAAGAATGCAGATAGTTTTTTTATTTTGGTTATTTTTGAGCAAGTATAATTTTTCTGATGAATTGATAGCACTTAGCTTGGACAGCAGCCATACCCTATGATAGAGGGTATCTGGAGCAATGTGTATGCACATATGCAAATAAGACTATATCTGTAGTTAAGCTGAATGAGAATTGAGAATTGCTGTGGCTATCTATTGTTCTTTACTAAGGTCAAGAAAACATTTCCTTCGCATTTTATAACTAGATAGCCAAATGGGGTAGAAATTATTTTTGCCTGACTTTCGAAATGTGAACACTTGTTTTGCATGTTTTTTTCTCGCAGCATAATTTCAGGTGGTGCAAGGTCATATCCCTGAAGAACAGAGAGAGTGAGAGCTGGTGAATCCTATAATTAGCTCCATCCCAAATGTAGAGGCAGAGCTCTCTAACCCAGAAGGCTCAAGTAAGAAAAGAAAAGAAAAGGTGGTGGGAATAAGCAAAACTAAGCACAAAAAAAAATTGGTTGGAAATGAATGTCTTGTTAATATAACTTATATAAGCCTACTGCGCATTATTTATCTAACACCCAGAAAACAAGAAAGATGTGTAGCTCAAAATACTAGGTTCTATCTTTTGGTTTAAAAAGAGTAGAAAAATTAATAGTGTAGGATTTTCTTGCACTCTTCAATCTGCTGGGGAGGCAATAGGAAAAACTTGGTATAGAGAGACTGGAAGAGTTTTATGTATGTAGAGTTTTATTTACAGGTGGAGGCAGGCTGCTCCATCTGTCTCTGGGTTTGGAATGGAGGAGGTCTCCAGTGAAGATTTCAGAATAAAGACCGGTCAGGTACTTGTAATTAATTTGGGAGATAAATCTTTCTCTGCAATAGAGAGCATGATGTAGGTAAGGGAAAGCAAAATAAGAGCATAGGTGTGCTGCAGTCTTCTCACTTGACTGACGGGTTTTTTTTTCTGTTTCTGCTGTGTGACACAGATAGGCGAGTAATGTCTTGTGCTTGTTGAAAGGAGCCGAAGAAGTCAGCTGGCAGAGAGACAGCCAAGACATAGGTTTTAGAGAGAATTGCTGAATAGACTTAATGAAAAGAAACAGGGGGGTTAGGGAAGGTGATGTTTGAGCATGGGATATGGGTTGCTGTGAGAAACGCTTTGCACAGAGCTCGGCCGTGTGGTATCTCATTGAACACAGTTATCTCAAGCGATGAAACGTGCTTTCAGAGGCAAGGCAGTAGTGAAGCTGGCAGAGGGAAGTGACTTCTTGCCACTTGCCACCAGGAGTGTTGTCCCGGCTGGGAAAGGCATCTTTCTCTCAGAAGCAGACAAATGGAAAAAAATGCACATATTCAAACTGTTTCAATAGGACAGCCCTCCTCTCTTTTCTTGTTCTAAAAGCCACAAAAGGGAGTGAATACATGACATATAGACAGAAGAGAAACAAACTGTGTTGTCTGATGATTTATATTGACTTCAGGTAAATGTATAATTTTACCAATAAATTCTGCTTAGATATAGCCAAACTTAAAAATCAATAGCCAAAATATAGGCAAACAAATTGCTTTTCTAGATGGCGCAGGTCCATGAACAGTTGCAGCTATTCTTTGTCTGCCTGTATCAGTCTTAAATTTGCAACATTTTAGGCATGTATATGTGCATCCATCTAAATGTACTTATATGATATGCAGTTAGTTGTTCTTGTACATCAGACTTGAGAAAAGTTGCTCACATTTTTCCAGGAATTCTATGATAAATCCAGGACTAAATTTTTCTGAATCTGTGCTCATTGTTGTGAGAGACAGTTTTGCTTAAGACAACCCTTATGCTTGGAGCTGGATGTTTTGAATGTTGCTACTGGCCTTGTTTCCATCCCTTTGTTTTTTGGTTGGTTTATGTAATCATTCCCAGCCGTCCATGCGGGTGCATATATGTATATGGGAGCATATCCACACAAACGTGCACATACATATGTATATGCTATGGGGGTCTGGGTTGTAGCTAGAGAATTTTGGCTATGGGATTCAGATTCATTCAGTAAAAATACTTCTGCCACCTCCAGGCATTCAATTGCAAACAACCAAGGGCTTTAGAGTGGCTACAGGACTGACGCAGTAGCATATAATTTGCAAGTGCAGGCTTACAGGGATATTCTTGTAAGTTAAGGTTTTGTTTTCAGTGTGAGTGTTGTAATAGAGAAAGTCATGAAGAGCACAGATTGATGTGCATAGTCAAAGTACACCTCTTTATAGTACTCTTCAAGCAGAGATACCAAATGGGGCAATGGGAAGAATCCATTTTCCATAGTGAAAGAATATCTGCGAGCACACATTATTAATTATTAATATCCTTTCCTTCTCCATTCTGCTGAAAACTCTTTATATTGCCTTGGTGCTTACCAGTTTGGGACTGGTACCATCCTGATGTAAATATCACACACAGTAGGTGGCATGTGGGTTTTTCCCCTTCCCGGAACTCTGTCGTATCTACTTTCATCAAGAAAGTGGAGCCTAGGATTTCTTTTCTTATGTTTGGTTTGTATTTGCTTCTAATAGATAGGGTTTTTTGTAAGGATCAGTTAATGAGTTACTTTGTTAAATCATATGGAATTACTGGTTCTTAATATAATCTTTTAAATCTATCGGTTTTGGAGGATTTAAGCAGTATTTGAGAGACAGAAGAGTCTTGAGGATAAAATCTTGTCCTCCTTGACTTGAATTGAGCTAATATTCATCCCATATTACATTATTAATTCTTGAATTATATCGTTTCCATGGAATACTGCCATATTTTATCCAAGTTCTTCAGAGCTGAAATAATCAGTCTTCTTTTCTCAGTCTTAAATTCAAAAAATAGCAACTCGGCTAGATAAATAGACTTTGAAAAAGTAGTTCCTTTTCTTGGACAGTCAAGCTTTAGTAAATAATGAAGATTATGGTAGACAACCCTCATCACAGTGGTAAAAGATTGCTGCTTTTGTACTTATTGCTTAAAAAAATTAGAACACCTTAATCTTTTGAAAACAATTTGTATTTGGAAAAACAAATTGCATCGAAGCTGACAAGGTGCTTAGCAAGTTCCAGGAATGAATGAGATATTAAATGTCTGAGATATTAAACCTTGAATGCCCAAGTTCCTAATAGAAACAGGGATTCAATATTAACTTTTGCAGCTCTGCTGTAGTCTGCAATGTATAAAGTGCATATTTTTCTGTCTGTCTTAAAACCCAGGAGGCTGCTGCTAGGCTGCTGTGCGGTCTCAGGGGTACAAGATGAAAAATGGATTCCTGGTTTACTTGTTCCTGTTCCATGACAACAGAGACCACCATTATACATAAATATATATTCCATAACCATGTTCATAACCTGTTCATTCACTCTCTTGACATTGGACTGTGTAATTTGGCCTGCCACTATCATTGAGAGATGAATTCAGAATCTTGCCTTAATACTTAGAAATCTTTGTATTCTTGGCCAGAATATATCGGTGATCCTACTCGTATCCCTGTGTCTTTGTGCTAGTGTGGCCATGGGAGTTTAGAAATTGGGATGCTTTTTTTCTTATCCTCCTGAGGTTCATAGGAGAGTACTTGAAATATACTGTTTTATGGTTCTGCTACTAAGCTATCTGTACCTAAACTCAACCTGCTAGTGACTACAGGACTCTCTCTCTGTTGGTATTAATACTTTCTTACTCTATTGACATTTCAGCTGATAATCTTAGGGCCTAATTTCTCATGGGTGCACAAATTCCTAGATTGCAGAGAGTAAACCCATAATAAGCCTCTGCTGTTTTTCAAACTGATGAATTTTCAAATAATAGCATTTTTTTTGTTGTTCTCTGAGTGCATTAGCTTATTTTTCATAGTATGAATTTCACCATAATTATGTTATCTGACTTCAGAAGTCATCATCTTTTTAAATGCTCTCTAAACACCTCTCTATTTATTATACTTCCTAGTTTCCTATCGTAATTAATTCCTTTAACAGTTTTTGTTAGAATTGTTACTGATAATATTAAATAACCAACTAAAGCTCTCAGGTTCAAAAGGAGTAACTGCTGAGAAAATGGGATAACTTAAAAGCTTAAAATCTAAGGGTGTCTGGGGAAATTTGGAATTTCTTTAAGGTCTTCTATGATGAAACTAGGAACCTTATCTGGTCTTAGCTTCATTTAACTCATGATTGCGCTATCCAGCAAGATCAATTTTTTTTTCCTTAGTCTTTGGGATTTTAAAATTTACTAAACACACACCACCCATGCAGAACTTTTTGATAGATAAGTGTTATTCTACTTTATTCAAGTTCGACTGGAGGGCCACTGTCCCAGGAAGTCTTTCTTACCCTCATTATACTTCCTCCACATTACACAGATTCAGTCTGTTTTACTTTGATGTCCCTGTTTATTTCTTTGCTGCTTGTTATTTTGCTATAAATATCATTCAGTTTCTCACTATAATTTCATCATAATGGTATTCTTCTTCTTGTTATTTTTACATCTTGCACTACTCTCTCAGTTTAGACAGGGCTGTCACTATATCCTCATTAGTATATTTTTATAGTGTCACGAATGAAAAGTGATTTAGAGTCTGAGCTCTGTGTACTAGTATTTAAGTTGCTTCTAGTAGTTTTATAGTCTCTCAAGGCCAGCACTGAAAGTTTTATCTGAAAGAATCACCTAAGAAAGGTTCATTTTAATGAGACTACTTTTCTGTGGTTACATTTACTGACTTCGTCTTTTCACCACAAGTCTTTTTTCTGTCTTTTCATCTTCATTAGCAGTATCTTGTTTTAATTTGCACTGTGTGTCTATCTCACCTATGTATAAATGCTACTTTATCCAGCAGTAACTTTACAATGACACTTGACCTAAGTGAAAAAAAAATTCTTTTTCTTTCTTATTTCTTTTCTACCTCAAGGCCGTGTGTCTTGTCCTTGCTTGCTGACCTCTTCTTCCTATGCTCTCTGATGACAGGCCAGTCAATTTCTCCCTCATGCAATTCAACTGTTCCTGGGATTGTGTGAATCTCCAATCTTCTCAATTTTATTTTTCCTTCATCTGACTTGCGGCTACTTCCTACCTC
The DNA here is from genome assembly GCA_033459285.1 of Clamator glandarius. Taxonomy (NCBI): domain Eukaryota; kingdom Metazoa; phylum Chordata; class Aves; order Cuculiformes; family Cuculidae; genus Clamator; species Clamator glandarius. The sequence continues at coordinate 270,417 of JAUNZM010000165.1, read as the reverse complement.
CCCTGTCCCCTTCCCCCTCTCCTTTATTTATGTTTTTTAATCTTCTATATGTTGTCCTGGTCACTTCTGGGTCTCAGACCTTGGGTTTTATCTTCCTCTGTGCTTGCAGGCTTCATTTGGTCTCATTTTCACTTGTCCATTTTCTCTATGAAGAATTTCTGTTTCTCAGGGTGCTGTCTTGCCCTGTTACTAACCATTTCTCTTGCAGTATTTGATCACTCCTCAGTCTTGTCTTTGTGGTCATATGCTCTAAGGCTTTCTGTTTGCAATTGTTAGCTACTCTTATTATGCCAAATGAATATTTTCTCCTCTTTCCTGTGTTTTCTCTTAAAAATATTTCTCCCATGTCTCCAGATGCATCTCCAGTCCTTAGTTGTTCTTGCCCATGATTTGAATCGGATGACTGTGTTGTGTTCTGTCGTTGGCTAATGTGAGATGCCACTAAAACTATTTTCTCCCGCTCCAGCACTGTGCAAGGGAGAGAAAATATAACAAATGGCATGTGGGTTGAGATAACGACAGGGAGAGGTAACTCACCAAATACCTTCAAGGGCAAAACAGACTTGATGTGAGGAAATTTATTACCAATCAAATTTAGATTGTTGTTTTTCAATCTCCTATAAAAAAAGATGTAACCCTGATATAAAAATAGGGTCCATTCCTGTGTCACCTGTTTGTCCGCTTCTCTTTATCATTACATTTAACTCTCCCAAACTCTCCTTTTTGACACATTCTGCGTATTGACTTTTGAAGACACTGTCTTTAAAATTTTTTCTCTTTGTTAAATCATTTTTAAAAAAAAAATTGTGATTAAACTGCTCACCAGCCATAGCCAAAGATACTTGCCAAAGATATGACGTGAAATGCATGGTCTTTCTCTTACTCTGATATTTATTGTGACTTAGTAGATACTGCAGACTAGGAACTTCAAGCACATCACAGACTTTATTCATAAAGCTATCATTATGTAATAGACTTGGTTCTTGTTTCCATTTTCCATAGATTTTCCGTCCAGGAGGATGAGTTTCATGCCAAATTCCCTGTGCAGCACTCTTTGTTGTATAGTTTCAGGACATGTTGCTTTCACTTTATTTTCAGAAAAAGAAATTCACATTTGCTAGATGCTTCCATATATTATTCTGAAATCTGAATCCCCTTTCATGGAATGTTCATCAAACCAATTTTTGTTTTGCAGTCATAGTTTGTAACAATTGTTAAATTAAAAACTGTGTTCATTCCATAATATTTGGGGACCGTTGTTTTTATTTGCTCTCAGCAGGTCATAAGAGGTTTAAAACATAGACTTCTGGTTCTCTATCATCCTCCATAATTGACATACTATATAGTGTATTTTATTTTTTGTCAGTGAGGTGTAGACTGCTTTAATTAGATGCAATGGAAGATTCCCTTGTGAATTCTTTCATACCTGCATAGATGAAATAGTAGAAATCAGTGCTAAGGGTAGTACATCATAAGTCAAATAGACTCAGATTTTAAAATGAAAAACCTATTGATTTCACGTTTTTCTTCCTCTGGATTTGTATGGAAGCTCACATACATGGAAATTCTAACAGAAATCTGTGTTTTGACTAAATTGTACCTCAGAAACAATGGAAAGAAAATTGCAGTAGTTAAAATGCTAAAACTGATTTGGTTTCAAGAACAGAACTAAGGCATAATCTATAATGAATGCTGGTTTCCCTGCATTCAGAAGATAGGCTATTGCTCCAGACAGTGTAGGAAGGTTCATTCTCAAAAACCGATTTGTGTATAACTGTGCAAATGCTGTGTGAGCTTGTGTTAGTTAGATGAAGTGGAAATTGTTTCAAAGGATAAAATAACTTTGCTCTACTCTTCTGAATTACTGTATGCAAGCATTTAGGAAAAGTAAGTATGTTTTTCAGATAAATCTCCTCATGCCCCATTACTATAATATGTGTTTTAGTATCATTTTTGCTGTCAAAGATTTACTGACTGGTAGAGACGGCAAGTGATGAGAGAACCATGGGGACTCTGGTACATCTCAGCAAGCTTGGAGAATGTATGTGTGCAGAACCTTGGTGGGGTTTGACCCAAGGTGTGAAGGGGCTGGAGATCAAGTCTTAGGAGGAGCAGCTGAGGGAATTGAGGTTGTTTAGCCTGAAGAAAAGGAGGCTGAGGGGAGACCTTATCGCTGTCTACAACTAACTGAAAGGAGACTGTAGCAAGGTGGGTGTCTGTCTCTTCTCCCAAGTGATAGATGACAGAATGGGAGGGAACAACCTCAAGTTGTGCCAGGGGATGATCAGATTAGGCATTAGGAAAAATTTCTTTCCTGGAAGGATTATTTGGGACGGGAACAGCTGGACATGGAGGTGGTCGAGTCATGATCACTGACGGCATTTAAAAGATGGATAGATTACGTGCTTAGGAATATGATTTAGAAGTGGACAGGTATGGTAGGACCTGATGATCTCAAAGGCCTTTTCTGACATAGCAATTCTATGATTCTATGATTTGAACACTTGCTTGGAAGAAAAATCTGTGAACAAAAGTTGAAGTTATCTCTGCCTGCCTGCCATTGATGTGTGATGTGTACGTACCCTGTGCTTAGTAACTGCTTACTTTTGCTTAGTCTGTAAGGCTTTGTATGAAGTCATTAAGACTGTGGACATCCAAAGAGAGCATCAACTTGACCTTTACCACCATTACTGCTCCCCAAAAGTTTCTTTGCTCCTAGAGCACCTTGAAAGGGTTATCACTTGATGCGTAGAAAAGCCAAGTATCCTCATACAGTATAAAGAAAAGCAAATTTTCTTTCCTCTTGGTGGAGCTGATCAGGAAGAGTCTTCTGGTTTGTGGTGGTTAAGGTGATCTTTAATGTGTTCTTTAGTATTCACACAGCCTGTGGCACTGTTTGAGCATGTAAAATGCACTGTGACTGACAAGAAGGTCCACAGACCTGTAAGGATTTTGCTTTATTTATGTATTTATTTTGCAATTTAAAGTAAGACTGCTGTAGGCAGAAAAGGGGTGGTTTGAAAGTGATTATGTTGGAGGCTGAGGCAAGACTAGTGTCATCTTCATTCCTTTAAAACCAGACAGGACTTTAAAGGAGTTTAAGAGAAGAGATTTCATGTATGTGAACAGATGAAAAGACGGATAACGGACAAGGTGATCTTTGATATGGATATATCTTTCCAAGTTCATAGTGTTTAAAAATCTGTATCCTATGTAAAATACCAGCCTTGCAGTGTGATTGGCAACTGTGAGCCAGAGGCAAGGAATTAGTATTAAAACCGTAAGTTCACAAAAATCAAAGTGATCTCTTGACCCTGTAGCTGTTTCTTTCAGTTCAGAATTTATGCTGTGATACGTGATTTCTGGGAGCTTCAGCTATCGTGCTGTCAGGGCAAAGGATACTTCTTCTAAAAGAGGAGATTGGGGTTGTGTAAGTTATGTTTTCAGTGTTTGGTGTTGTGTGCATGTTAGAAAGCCACGAAGTTTGGGTCTTTCTTTAATGATACAGTTACCATCTGCTGTTTATACTTACCAGAAGATCAAACTCCGGAAAATTCTGTCTGAACTATATGGAGTTACGCTGAGTGCCAGTGCAAGCTGAATTTGGAGCATAAGGTATTGTTTCTGAGTAGAGCTAAGAGGGCAAAGCATGTGAGACTGTGGTACATACTGCAATGGGTTATCCCCAGGCTGTGGAACAGCTGCTTATCGTGAGAATAGAGAGCAATCATCCATGCTGAAAATAGGTTTATTTATGAAGGGTATGTGCCCAACAAACCATGTTCAACCTTCATATCTAAGTCTAGTCAGTCCCATGTAGACAAACAGAAAACTTAAGCTGCTGGATTGTTTCAGGTGATTTATTCTCTTAATTGGAGATAGGAGGAGAACCAAAGGAAACCAACCAAAAAGCTGCAAGCTCCAAATGCTGGCCAGTTCTGATGAATTTTAACTTGTTCTCTGTAGCTTGGCTCTTGCAGGAGTACAGTTTGTAACAAAGCACTACAAAATTGTCTCTAAAAAAGGTGAGGCTTTTTAATGGATCATAGACATAGAAAGGCCTTGTCTTTGAAAATAATTTCAGTGTCTAAGTGAACAAATTCTAGTTATACTTTTCCAAAATTTCACTGGATCTTCAAAGTCAACTAAGAATGTGGCTCTCATAAAATTTTAAGTAGAAGTTTTCTGAAAGACTCTATTCTTTAGTTAACATTAGATTTATGTCTTTACAGAAATGTTGCCTTCTGACAGCTGTGCAATTATCCAGTGTCACCATGGTGCCATGTAGTTAAATGGTCAACAGTTACCACGTTTATAAATAGCATGTGACATTTGAGCTTTGAAAAGTAAATTCTTACTGAATGTTTTTGGAAGAGTTCCATATGCAGTGCTTTGCTTTTATGCATCAGTCAGTGAGAATGCATTAAATAAAATAGCCACAGAGATTGAATATAATAAGCATTACCTATAAAATGGGAATAAGATTAAAGACAAATCCCAAGGCATTACATTGAAATGATTAAGGCTAAAATGACAGACAATGTCACGTACGTTACTCCATAATGCTACATCTGTGTATCCAGGAGGTTGCAGTGTATAGTTCCTCTTCTCCTGCTCTTCCTTACAATTTTCTTCATCTTCAAAGTTCCTCATGATTAACATTAAACTTCCATATAGGTTTTCTTCAGTGTAGTTTTTTTTCCTGATCAGCTCTGACCCACGTTACAGGGAGCTAGTACAGTACCAGCTTTAAAATATATTACTAATGTATTTCAGTTTGGGTTATTATCAAATTCTGTTGTGCCAAATGTCATGTACCTCTACAGCATTCATCAGCTGTAGAGGCTTGTGCTAAAAGCTGGTGAAGATTTGGGTGGTATTTACTCCTGTTTGCATGAAGTGTCTTATTAACAACTGAAAAAGGAACTCAGCTGTTGATGGTAGTTGGAGTTTTTCTCTGTGATACTTCTTGTTTTTTTCCTTTTTCTTTTTTTTCGCTTTTTCTTTCTTTTCCCTCTTTTTTTTTTTTTCATCTTTTCCTTCCCCTTCACCTCCTCTTTATTAGGTTCAATTACTCAGCTTGTATAAGTATTGATACAGGGGTCAAGAAAGGGCCATCTTATACTTTTTGGAGAGTGATCGTAGATGAAATACTACAGAGTTTATGGGAGACAAGAACACTGAACTCCTATCTCAGACTAATGACCAGACATGCGTGGGAATGTGGGGAGGTCTATGTGACTGCTTGGGGCCTACATTTTGTGGGAGATTCAAGCTGAATATGCCAGGTTTATACACTGATACCACTGGAGAAACCAGGAATGGTTAAAATTCCATAAATACCGTCCAAATTCTTGATAGCCTTTCAATAATTATTTCTGCTTCATCAGTACCACTGAGGAAAGAATGGCTTTTCTTAGCAAGGTCCTGCAGAATTGTGACAAGGAAATCTTCCACAGAAGAGCGACGAGAGGAAATGGCCTCAACTTGTGGCAGGAGAGGTTTAGGTTGGATATTAGGAAAAAATTCTTTACTGAAATACTGGCCAAGCACTGAAACAGGCTCCTCCAGGAAGTGGTGGAATCTCGCTCCCTAAAGGTGTTCAAAAAGCTTGTAGATGTGGCACCTTGGGACATGGTTTAGTAGGCACAGTGGTGTGGGGCTGATGGCTGACTTGACAATCTTATAAGTCCTTTCTGATTCTCTGAAATATTAGGCTTCCTGTTTTAATGGAACAGTGCACAACTTAAAAAAAGCCTCCACCGAGTGAGATTTTTAGGTAATAATTTATAGATCATAGACCAAAAATGATGTAATACACATACATAATTATCTAGAAGTATGGATGTTAAAAGCACATTATGCTTGTGTTCATTAAGTACTTATATGAAGCTAATGTGTACCAAGATTCTGATTTGACAACTTCTCTTGTAAGCATTGGGAAATCAACTGTATTGTTGATACGATCACTGAAAGGTATGGATTCGGTGAGACTGCTAAGGGTTTTTTTTTAAAGTGTGTACAAGCACATTTCTACAAGATGCTCAGAAACAGGAAGAGTACGGAATTTCTGGCAAGAACTTTTTTAGTAAAAGTAGAAGTTCTTCATGGAGAATGATGTTCAGTGAGAAAGGTCAGTGGATTTTCTGATTTGAAAAAAGCATGTCATGGCACCTCTTTAAATTCCCATTTTACCATTAAGAGAAGGAAGAAGTTCTTGTTTCACTTTAAAACGGCATTTCGGAATTCTAATTAACCCGTATTAAATGAAAAAAAGTGAACTTACAGTCCTGATTCAGATTACTGCAATTAAGTTCTTTGTCTTCAAGATTCTTAGTCCAAAATATCCTAGTTCTGTGACTTTTCATCGAAAGTTGGGATGTTGTACTGTGGCCTGGAATTTATTTATTTTTTTTAATCCCTGTACTAATGGTACCTTATATGGTACCCATAAAGCTTTATAAATAATATCAATTTGGAGTATTCATTAATACCCTATCAGTATTATAAGGAGATCAGACTGACTTTTTGAAACTTACTTTATAAATACTTTATTAAGCTTTGTTAGGCACATTTTATTTATTTTAAATCTATTAAACACTATAGGTTTATGCTTTTCTGGAAATACTGAGCCAAGAGATATTTATTTAAAAGGCAAAGGAAAGAAAGGTTCTAATGTATTGCAAGAATCTCAGTAACTGCTACAGATAAATAATAAACATAGTTAAATGTAGGCGTAATCTCCCCAGGGGAATTATAGATTCCTCTGTAGTGGACACTAACAAGGCTCAACGTGACAGGGTTCTGGGCCATCTCATTTAAACTATATGGACCGGATGATCCCTGAGGTCCCTTCCAACCTGGCATTCTATGATAAATGGTTTTTCTGTGAAGTTCTATTACCTGTGCACATCAGCCCTGGATGTGAACTACGATATTTTAATTGAAGGAGTTTCTAAATATAAATTGGGTATCTAGGGGATATAGACTGAATCCAGCTTCCCTTTCAGAATTGACTTATTCATATCTTCCATCTTAACTTATTTGTATCCAACACATACACAAAGCTTCTCAAATAATCAGGTGCACTTTGATACCATTCAGTTAATTACTGTGAGGTGCATTGCATCTGAAACTCTCTTCTTTGGAATCTAGACTGGTTCTCTGATTCCTACAGTGATTTCCTGGACATTTAAATCAAGAACAAAGATATTTAAAAGGAAAAATATAAGTCCATCTCCTGTAATGAGAGTCAGCAGCTGGAGCTAGATTTGGTGCGGGCTTACAACTTGCTATGAAGAAAGCAGTTTTTCCCTTTACTGTTCCACTAAAATGGATTTGAAATGGTTCTGAAGAATTTTACTTATTTTTTATGGAGAGAAGAAAAGGCAGTAGTTAAATAACTTCTCTAAAGATGTGAAGGGGAAAAAAAAAGCTGCTTTTGGAAGCAGGTCGCTGGTTAGAACCTTGCTTGGGACAATAGGAGCTGGAAAAAGTTTTCTTTTGAAACTTGTCCCGTGACAAATGCAGTGAATTATAAGGGCTGAGGGTGAACCTTTATTCAAGGTTTGCAAAAAGCTAAGGTTTAGGCATGATTACTTCCTCAAGCCCTCCTTTACTTCTGCCTTCATTACGAATGAAAAAAAAAAACAAACCGAAAACCAACCAACCAAACAAAAACAAAACAGGGAAAAAGAGAAAAAAAAAGAAAGGAAAAAAAGGACCTTTCTCTGTCAGTGTCATTCTGGGAGTGCTTTAGAAATATGAAGGGAAAGATGACAAATCACCTCAGACGAACCAAAGATTTGTGATATTTGCCCATGATAAAGGCATATAATTTATTTTTTTTCATTATTTCTTAGTCATAAATTTGACCTTGATTTTTCCTAACCTCGTGCTCTGCTGTCCTGCTCTCTGAAAGGCACTTGGGTCTCCTGCAGGCTCTTCCTTGACGCTCATGGGTAGCTCTCTGGCTCTCTGCCGTAGGCATCCTGGGGCTGGCCCTGGCCATTGGTCTGGTGGACAGGGGTCTGCAGTGGGATCACAGACTGGAAGACAGCTGCGAAGGGAGGAGCTTTGTAGTGGAGCAGGCTCCTGAAGTACCTGCCTTTGCCTCCATGGAGCACTCACCACATGGCAGATGTATCTGTTCTCTGCTGCCAGCTGCCATTAATCATCGGCTGGTGACAACGTTGGTTTCATTTTCTTTTGGTGTTTCTTAGGATGCTCTTCCCAAATTATTTTCTAACAGTTAACTCCCCAATTTACCCTCTATTTCCCCCCCACCCTGGAAAGCTATAATGCTCTTTATCTTCACCATTAAGGTAAAGGATGCACAAGAAATACCCTTTACTTTTTTGATATCCCTCTCCTGGTTTGTTTTTTTTTATGCCACAGATTTCAGAGTGGCAGCCCTTGTTTCTGAAAATGTAGACAAACCAGGCTATTCTGTATTTCTCATCTGCAAGACGTTTAATTTTAGGATCCTGGGGTTGATTATGGAGCTTCCAGGTGTTATTATTGCCTGTGCCCTGACTACACAGTTGAGGAGAGGACGAGTTTGTAACCAGAACAGAGAGGCACGTTGTCCTAGACTCGTCCACACATCCTGCTGTCTCTGGACCACAGTCTGCTTGCGTCTGTTCAAATGCTCACCACTCTCTTTCTTTAGTTGGGTTTGGCTGCTCATCACTACATCCGTTTCTACACAGCCCACTTTTTGCTGTTAATACCAAGGTGCTGACCCTGGCACAGGAGCCAGGTGTTGTGGAAAAGAGCCTTCCCTCTTATTAGTCAGCCATTAGATGCTTAGGAATGTTTTCAGTTTCAAATTTTTGGAGAAGGTCAGGAAAAGATTGTTTCTGTTCTGTTTTTTTTCCTGCAGAATTGCTTTATTTCTGCACATAGCAGTATTTATTGCTTGCTTTCCTAACTTCTTTTAATCCTGCAACTGCCCTTAGACAAAATAATGAACCAAGTCGCTTATTTGTAAAGGCAATGTAAATATTTGTTCTCTACTGTATTCCAATAAAATAACGATGTCGTAGACTATTGGCAGTAAATTATTTTAAGTTATACATTAAAAAGTAAACAAAGCCATATACATGAAAATATCTTTGATAATTTTTCATGAAGCATCTTATTCTTTTCTTTTATCATTGTTGGTATGAGATCTGAAATCCTAATGCTCGTATTTTGATTTTCAGTGTCTCCCTATTTCATTTCTATTGCAACTGCTTTTTACTGAGGAATTATAAATGGATTTGTGCATTCACTGCTCCCCTCCCTGTCTTCCCAGTCTGGCCTGATTCTGATAATATAATTGAAATGCTGTCATTAATAGTTATCCACTGAGTGACTTGGAATTCTGTTGTTTGGAGTCGACATTTTAAAAAATTAGCTGTTGACTTGCAGTTAGGGAGGAAGGAAGGACATATGGTCTCAAAAACTCCTCTTTTTCCAAATTTGTGGAAGCTATTTGCTGGCCTAAGAGAAAATAAAGGAAAGAGGGATGCTCTTTAATTTCCAGCATTCTATTTATCTCAAAAGCAGATTTCCCGTTTGACAGAAATGTTGTGTCCATCTCTCCCAAGTGCCAAACAGACCTTATGTGTGTTGAAAGTATAAAAAGAACTAGAGTATTTTGAACAGTACTAATAATTCTTTCCACACAAAAAGCCTATTACTTACTTTAGCACATGAATCCTGCCCCAGGAGATGGCAGAGCATTTCCTCAGCCACAGTGATCACACAGATTCCAAGCCTGCTTCCTTAAATATAGGGTGCATTTATAACATGGGATGTAATAGATCATTTGGGATGTTTCATAGATTTCTATGCTTTTTCTTGAATCAGTGGAGGCACAAGCTTAAACAAATGGCAGTCTTGAACAGCTTTAATAATTAAAAAGTGGTGACCATAATCTCCCAAATGCTGATACTTTTTCATCTTTACAGAAAAAGAAACTCCATAAGTGACCAGCATATAGGGTTTTTTTTTTCTCTCTCTAAGAATTCCGAATAAATTTGCTTATGATATTACAGATCTCTAGGACCTTGCTCTTCATGCTGCTTACTTCCACGTGCTTCTGGAAATATACTTCTAGTACATCAATGCTATCAGAAGGTTCAAACCTCTAAGATATGTCCTTTACTTATTTATTTTAAAATTCTTCAGGACAGAAACTATGTAAATATGGTGCAAAACTCAAAGCATAGAGTGCAAGAAGTTTCTGCTTCCTCTCAGCATATCTGGGGCTAGAATAATGCTCCATGCTATGTATTGCAGCTCTAAACAAAAGGTATTTATAGATAATTAAACTTGCCTACCTACACTTACGCTTCTAAGTACATTTCAGGCTTTTAGAGCACAGAGCCGTTGAGTTCTGTAGGAGGTACTGAATGGTCCAGCACTCTGATGACTAAAGATAAACTCTTAGCAACCTAAATTTAGGCACCTCGTTTTAAAAACTTTGGCCCAGATATGTGATCCCAGAAGAATGAGTTACAGAAATTCATTTCAAATTCCCTGGCTCTTGCATCTCCTCAGACTCTAGAATTTATTCATACAAATTGCTCGCTGTTGCAGATAAATCACAAAATGTAGCCAATGCCATAACTCTGCACCTGAGCATTATTTAGTTGCGCTTTGCTATATGTTGGCAGCATTTGCTTTTTCTCTCTATGTGGCAGCACCTGGCTGTTTTGGCTTTGTCTGAATATGTCAGAGGGGTGAATAGGGAGAAAATCTACCAGTTTTTGCCCTCAGTTTCATTGCTGCTAGTTTTCCTAAGAGCTGCAATTCTTCAGTTAGGTGGTCAGTTTAATTTTCCTGCCAGCTTAAAAGAAACACAAGGGAGACAATTACCATGGATGACAATTTTTCACTGCATGCTTAGGAGAGGATTATCTTGTCAGAAGTGTCGTCTCCAGTGGTTCTCTTCTGCTTTGGCACCAGGGATAGTTAATTTCCCATAGTGCTGTTTGTTATGATGATGAGAAATACTGTGCCCTGTCTGTGTTGATTTTTGTCTTTTTTTGTGGTAACTCTTCTGGGATTTTTGTCTCTTTGAAGTAGTGCTTCACCTCGTGGACGTAAGAAATAGATCGAGGTATGTGTGTTGCCTACGATTTGTTGTTGGATTTGTGTAGGCGGCAAAAACGAGTGAAGTTTTAAAAGCACAGTTACTTAGGCAAGTAATTTGTCCCTTTTTTTTCTTTAACACAGTAGAATCTACGAGTAATGTTTAAAATGTTGGTGTTGTCTACTTAGCCATTTTTTTTGTTAGCTTTTTACTAGGATTGTGTAACAGTACGCCCTTTGCCTATACTAAGGATGGATATCTTGTCATTTCACTGCAGCCTTATAAGTCATGAGCATTTATTCTGAGCCATTAGTCTGTAGTCAGTGTCATGAGAAAAGGTAATTCATCTGATCTGATGCTAAGTATCTGAGAGACGTATTATACAGGTGTATTCCGGAGAGGAAGACGGTTGGTGGTGTTCCTGCCCAGCCCAGTGCCACAGTACTGGTGTAATTGTTTCTGAGGCCACACACAATGAACAAGGTTAAAAAACAGTAACTGGAAGTATTTAGTTCATCTGTATTTGTTTTTTTTTAAACCAAGTTAATTTTGTTGATTCATAGGGCCATTTAAAACCCAGCAATAAGACTATCTGTTATGGGATATAAGGGACCATATTGACACAGTAGAAGTAAGTCTTGAAGGCAGGAATATTAAAAATTTTGTGTAATGAAGTGCCTCCTGAAACACGCAGGTGCTGGGATTGTCCTCTTCTATTAGGTGAGATGAATCCACAATAGTTGTTTAACCATGTGTTAAGGAGGACATTAACAATATCATTATCACTACAGTGTATACCTCCTGATGCTTGGTATTGCTTTATTAGATTATAGAGTATCTCAAAGTGAGCTTATCTGTGTCAAAAGGGGCAGATAAAAACTTCTCTGTATATTTCCAAATCCATCCACTAAGGTCTGCAGTACTAACAGTGCTCTTTGTGCTAGTCATCTTTCCCAATGTTAGTATCTTAGCAAACCAGGAAAGTTATATGTGTGTGGATAAATTCGCTGTCCAATGAGATGGGCTTATGCTTTATAATACATAATGATTATTGAAGTCCACACCAGGAAGCCAGAAAAATTGTCCATGCAAATCATATCATTCTCTTGAGTCTTCTGTGAATATGAAGAGAGGATGACTCATATGAACTTCACTTGAGAGTTGCAGAGTGGTGTTTTTCATTAAATAGGTTAGCTGACAGTTAAACAGAGTTATGATGAGGCAGAGGTTCAGGACTTATATGGAAAAGACCCCTAGTGTACTAGCACGCATTAGATATATTGTGTGGAAGTTAAATCTCATGAACTGCTTATTCTGTGTGTGGTTGTTTGTCATAGGATCCTCTATTCATGTTGATGTATCACCTTGGTCCGACATGCTTTTGTGGTACATCTAGGGAATACCTTGATGGTACAGGGTACTTTGGTTTAGATTCTGAAGTCACAGGAATGTAAGCACCACGAATAAGGTGCTGTTCCACGAAGCATCAGTGGAATAGATTAAAAGAACTCTACTGCAGCAATGCCAATAACAGTGAAAGCAATCAAAATGTTTTTTATAGTACCTTTTTATGTAACTTCTTTCTGGAGTATGTTTGACATATTTTATTTATTTTTATTTTTATATTTCTTTTTATTTTTGTAGGCTGTGGAAACCAACCTTGCATCAAAGGATAGTCACTGGGTCTATGTAAATGAGGTAAGAAAGTTGAAAAAGACAACATAGCTTGGTACATTCACTCATCACCATCTTTCATTTCATATATTTTGACACATCAAAAGGCTCTTTGGCCTTTTGAATGGTGCAGGATGTAAACTCTATATTATCGTTGCTTCTCTCTCTCAATTGAATTGGCATAGGTTGAATACTGAAGGTCAAAATAAAGCTTCTGATATACCTCATAGCAGCTAGGAGACTTTATTTTACCTTCATGCCGACCCTACTTCATTAGCTGTTTAGGAAGCAGAGAATATTTCAAAAGAAGCCTCAAATACATGTGTCTGTCTCTATGAAACCTGCAGTCAGTTTCCAGGACAGGAAAGGGCACTGAGGCTAGTTACAGGCTTAGCTTGTTCAAATATGCATTTACATGACACACAGGTTTGCTCTAGTGCAGAATTGTGTTGGTATTTTGGCCAAGATCCAGGATAAGAGAGACTTAAAACGTGATATTTCCTCTCCGCAGCAAATAACATCCTGTCCTGCTACTGTGATCATTTATTTTACCTTAGTACCACGATGCCCTAATGGGAGTTAGTGCAGACTCATATTTAAAAAGCAATGAAAAGCTTCAAATGTTGTACCATATATAAACATTTATAAATCACTGATTGTTCAGGATAAATGGCACTGTTTTGTATATTTGTGATCTTAATAACGACTCATTAAAAGATAGTGAAATATCTATATTAAAAAGAACCTTGTTCACTGTTTTATTTTTATACTATAAGTTCATAGCCTTTAATTTAATAACCAATTCCTTTGTTAATTTTCCTTCCTTTCTTGGCACCTAGCTAATAATTTTAGGTAGACTACTTTTAATAGTAACTGTAAATTGTATTGTGTGGCATTAGAAAGACTCTGTAATTAAATAGCGGTTAAGGAAAGCGAGTGAAATCTCTGCTTCTAAAAGCTTTATAAATTCATTCTAGTCCTTGTTACGTCCAAGTACCTCCTGATTTCTCAGCTTCAATAATGACAGACTACAAAATATCAACAAGATGCCCAGCGAGTTTATATTTGTATAAAGATAACACAGTGCATATTTTCCTAAACATTTATAGAGAGGGAGAGTTCATGAATTTGTTATTGCTGGTGTTATTATTCAGATGTTAAAACTTACTTCATGAAGCCTGAATCTGTAACATCACAAATAAAAACCTGCACCATCCACAAACCAGTACATACATGCACAAACACATCAGACAGGGTGTCAGTCCTGCTTCTGTTTTGGAAACTTTAATTTTTTCTCTTTTATGGCTAAAATCTGTGTAGGGAAGCTACCAAAATATAAATCTAAAGGTCAATATTTCCATGAAAAATGTTAGTGCACATACTTATAAATATCTCAAAATGCAATTAAATTAAAACAGACAAATGCAGAAGCTTTTCAAATTCATGAAACTATGGAGAACTCTGTGTAGGCAAAAAGAGGAGGAAATGTCTTCATTATAATTTTTTTTTAAACAGAAAAGTGTTGGTCTTTGTGTGCTCAAAGCTACCGTGAAAAGAAGATACATTAGCCATCCTTATGGATGTATCTGTAGAAATATCAAGGGTCCCTAGGGCTTGCTTCTTATTTAATAATGTGTGTATCCTCCTGCTTGCAAAGGGACAGCTGATTATGCTTTCCATGTGCACGTTTCCACTTGATATCAGTGAGAACTGTGTGGGTACTTGATGGAAAATACAGTATTCCTTGTCTTGTTGATTGGTGCTGTGAATTGCAGAACAGAATTAGTTCCCAACAGTCAAATCAGGTCTTTTTATATAATTCCACATGAGTGGGAAGCCTGATGTAGTCCATTCTGTAAACAGACTGAATTCTGTTTTTCTCCCAGGCATATTTAGGATCCTGCGCTTTTCTGTTTGCCCTCTGATCTGTGTGAACTAATGATCCCATTACAAGGAAAAAGGATTTTAGGGATAACTGACCTGAAGGGGCAGTAACACAGCAACAATTATTTCCATTGGGGTTCCTTGTGTGAAGAGCATTGGATTGTGAACAGGCTCTTCAGGCCTTTCCCACTTCAGGGTATGCTTTACGGGCCTGGGACAGGTTAGACTACTGAGGTCTACTCATCCTGAGCACCTTCGCACAATGTACTCTGTCTCCCACCTCTCATCAAGCCAATGGACTGATTATTATATATTAAGAATGGTATTATTACATTTATCTACATTAAGTATGGTATTTTCTCAAGAATTTTTTTTTATTGTTGCCTTCCTTGAATTAAATCTACTTTACTGTCTCTGTGTTGACCATCCAATAAATATTTTGAGTATATTTTGGTTTGATTTTTCCCCCCTTTGGGCTTCTCTCCCATACAGCAATATAGAAGTTGAGGTTGTGAGTTTGAACATATTTTATCACTTTGATTTTGCTAGGTAAGCAACACCACTAAGCTTGTGATGAGCTAAATTAAAACTATATGGCTAGTAAGCTTATTACATAGCAAATGCAAAAATGTGGGATATTAGATTTGGTCTCAAATTGCAGAGCTGTACGGTCAAGATCCTGCAGTTTGCTCATGTCCAGTAACCCAAGTGTCTGTGCTGTGTTTAGTTTCGATGCCATAGGTGGTGCAAAAGAATTCAGTCATCTTTAGAAAAAGGCAATGGAATTGGGAGTTGAATTCATTGTGTGGGGTTGGAAGCCTAAAACATTATACAGCAAGTCTTCCAGAATAAAAGAATAGATGGGACTGGTTTTCACAGGCAATATCGTGCCCTCATATGTCCTCTTCTCAGAAAAAGTCATAAAAACCTTACTGTTTTAAATATATATATTTGTCAGTATGTCTACCTTTCTCATTTCAAGCGTCTTGTGTTTCAGACTTGCAGACCTGTCCAAATAGTGGAGATCTGAGGGAAAAAAAGAAATGCATTTCTAACCATCCTCTCCCTTTTAGATTTATATTTCATCATCTTGACTTTTATTCATCTAGAAATACTAAATCATTCCTAGTGTTTGTTTAAGTAGTGATTCGACCTGAATTCTGGGTTAAATATGCCAGGTAGCATTTAAAAGTAAGACTATTTGTTATTTCTGTATAAATCCTTGCAAAAGCAAAAAGCTCCAGAGCAATGAGTCCTTGCTTAGCTTTGTCTCCAGAATAGCCCAGAATGTTTTATTACCATTGACTGTGTTGGGAGTTACCAATGGCCAACAATTTTGACCCTAAAGAATATCTGTTAGAGCATATGTGGTGTTCTGCTTTTAACTTTGCTCTTTATGCCATTAAGTGTTGATAAAGGGATCTACCAGCTTTGATGATTGTGTGCTATTTCTTCTTGTGGCATGAGTGGTACAGTTGTAGATGTCCCCATTTTGGGGGTGTGTCTATTTCCTGTCTTTTTTCCTGGTTTTCTTCATATTTTTATTTTTCTCTTATGTTTCATTCTCTTTGGTGCCTGATATCAATCATTTCTGTTGATTCCTCCTGACATTTTTCATTCTCCTCTTCTCTTTTTCTGCCTGTTCAGAGAAAACACTGCGCATTGCCCCAGGCAGATGTCTGTGGGAGAGGCAGGACAGTGATACTTGGAACTGAATTTGTATGTGGTTGCACTAGGAGCAATGCTCAAGGAGTCTGCATCTGCTTTTTTTGTTAGCAGCAGCAGTAGTAGGTCTAGGGGTATAAATAGCACTAGAAACCATGCTTCCCTTTTTGTGGCACATTTCATGGTTTCGAAATTTTCTCCATTCCAAGGGGAGGGAAAAGATAAAATAAGTTGTGCTGCAAAACTGGAATTTGGGAAAAAAAAATCCAAATTAAACACAAGTATTTTATTCTGTCATATTATTATATTTCATTCTAATTCCAAGTTTTTAAAACATTCATTATTTTTACATGTAAATCATTAAAGTACACAAAGAAATCAATCACTCCTCATGGAAATGGAACGGGTGCTGAATGTGACTGATAACTTGAATTATTTGTTTCACCATTATTACATCCTTCCTTTAATTTCTTTTTCAACAAACTTTCACCACTATTCAGAAGTTTAATTGACAGTTGTAAGGCTTGGTAGGACAAAGCACAGAGCTACTGGTTGACATAGGAGATAATTTTTCACGAGGGACAGGTAGGGATGAAGCATTATGTGTCCAAAAAATACATACTTGCTCTGAAGCTAAGGAGAGGCAAGGGTCAAGCTTGTTCAGTAGCTGTGTGGAAATACACAAAAGGCATATGCCAAGGAAAACTTTTTTGAAAGTGTATTTTTGACAGAAATGCCCCAAAGACAAGAAATTGAAATAATGGAGTATTTTAATTTCCCTGGCAGCTGAAAAGGCAATGTTGGTACACAGATAAGGCCTCACAATTTCCTGTAATTGACAACATTATTCCTACATGCTTAAAAGTTAAGGCAGCTGTCAGTTCAGATTTTATTGCGGCTAAAGAAATCAGCAGATAAATGATGTGAAAGTGATGGAAGGGTAATGGACGTCAATAAAAAAGACTGTCCAATTTCAGAAGTTTAGGGAACTAGTCGTAGAACTAGTAGTGCAAAGGTAATATGATGAGTAAAGGGTAGCAAAAGAACTGTAGAGTTCTAGGAAAATGAAGTCGTAATAAGATATCGTTATGGTGCCCTGCGTTATCTTTGCAGAACTAGAAATCAGAGAGGAAAATGCAGTGGTAAGTAAAGATCTAAGGAGGACTGTAAAGGTGTTACAGTGTAAATGATTGTTGTAAAAGTATTGCCAGTTTTGGGCAAGATGCTTTGAAACGAGTCAAAAGAATGTGGAATGATTTAATGATTTTGAAAATCCAGAGGAAAGCACTTAGTGTGGTACCAGTTCAGTAAATTATGACCCATGAGGACAGGTTGAAAAATCAGGTTTCTCTCCTTTGTAACTCAGAAGATGGAATGAGGGTGTAGCAGCAGAACAGACATACTTAAAAGAAGAATATGATCACATGTTCACTCTGTAAAGTTAACGGAAATGTAATTTAATCTCTTGCACTAAAAATTAGATTCACCGTTGGGAAATGGGTTATGATCTAAATATGGTAATGAATAGGGACAACTCTCTCTCTTCCATCTCATCTCTCTCTCTGTCTTTACACCTTGTCTTCTGTTGTTTTCTGTTCTTCGTTTTTCAGCGTCTTATGTTATGCAAGTCTGCTAAATATTTTCGGATCTCAGTTTGCAAAGACAAATACAACTGTGTTATGAACACCAGTGGATGTTATCTGATCTACACCTTCTGTCCTAGGTCTTTCCATGTATCTTTTTTCAACATGTGTACTTCAGTGACAGGTTTTACAAGCAGTCACTGCGTAAACTTCAGATAGAATCATTTATTCCACACTTTTTCTGACAGACATGAAATTTGTGGGAACTGTGACTTATATTTGTTTCCAATCAGTGTGGAGCTCTATCCTTCTCTACCAACTTCTGAGCAAGCGAAAGTGATTGCATTTGATTAGATTGTGTCAGCCAGTCCACCCTGGGGGTAGCCCCAGTGATTTCATTTGGCCAGTGGTGAATGTAGCATTGTATTTCTTGGTATCAGTCATTCTGAAATGGAGGAGTATATTGTAATTTTATGTATTTTTGATAGAAAGATGCCTAGTAATGAGTTGCTCACCTTTCAATCCTGGAAAAATAGATTTAATTTTGACGTGTAATAAATAAGTCTGAAAACTGAAGGTGAGAGCTTCTACAGTATTCATTTGTTGCTTTTCCGTTGAATTGATTTTCACTAATTTGGTTTAACCCTCATCGGATCAAATAAAAATGAGTATTTGTTACTAATACAAAATAACTAATTACCATAATTTTTTAGTTGTAAAAGTACAACATTCTGTACTATGTGGAATAACCAATGGTGAAAATCAAACAATAATCACTTCTAAATTTTCAAACTGAAGCCATGGGAATACTGGGGACAACTAGTGGGAATTTCACAATGTTAGTTCCTTACTCTCTAAATGATCAGATACTCCTTAGCAAAGGGTTAGGGGGAAATACTCCTTGTAGATCAAGTACCAATTGATCAAGTACCAATCGATGTGTGTATTTGTTATGTCAGGGCACTCAAAGGATGCAGGAGTTCTTGCTAATTCAGCAAAACTTCGTTATTTTTCAAAATAACAATGGTTTGCACTCTCCCATTGCATTTTTCTTGAACTACTATAAAATTTCCAGAATTACGCTTTGGAAAAGAAGGAGGAATCATACTCTTGATTTTTCTGGTAGATACACTAATAGACTTCCCAATATCTGTGTGAATTCATGTGGTCTGCACTGTGAGTGACTGCATTTCTGTATTGCGCAATTTGACATGTAGTTTAATGTGGTTCAGATTAGCTTGAAACTCGGGCTGAACAGGGACTCATTTCTTTATTACTAAGGTAAAAAAGCTTTTTAAAAAGCTTTATTAAAAATCTGTTATTAATCCTGTTTAAAAAACAAAGAAACAAATCAACCAAGCAACCAATGTGGCAATACTGCAGGGTGGGTGGTAGAAAGGTAAGTTATGCCTGTAATGGCTCTTGCAAAGTCCGAGATGCTTTTTTATTGATAGAATGTAGTAAGCCAGTTAATCTTCTTGTACTAGGCTGAACTTAACAACCGGGGCTTTAAAAAAATCATTAATAGCTTAGAATTGCTTCTTATGTACAGTGCTAATCAGAAATGCATTTTAAAAACCCCAGGACCATTTTCTTATTGGTGAAAAACTGTTTTTAATAAGAATACAAAACTAAATAACATGTGGTTGTAGAAACAGTATATTATAGAGATTCCAAATCTATAGGAAAGTATTTAGTGGTTAGAAGACAGCTGTATTTCTTGTAAGCTTTAAATGAAAAATAAGATATAAATCTAATTAGCATCCAGAAAAGGGTGCTTTTGGATATTTTCTCATTTCAAACCACACAAAAGATCCTGACTTGGAAAAGTTGGAGGTTATAAGAACAGAGAAACTAATATAGTAATTACAGCTGTGAAGTATTTGGTTAAATTCTTTTCAGCTACAATAGTAATTGTTAGAAGAAGCCCTCATAGTTGAGGAGAAGGAGAAAGAATAATGAAGTAAAAGGTCTTGTAATTTCTGTGGGAGATGTAATAAAAAGATTTAGTTTGGAAATATAGCAAGAGTATACATTTCATCAGTGGTGAGAAGCTTTAGACAGAAAGTCAGAGTGCCAAGGGACCTAGGAAACTACGTTGAGATGATGTTATCCACATCACTCAAATGTGAGTCAAAGATTTTAGTCAGCAGTTGACCTTGTTTTTCTTTCTTTGGACAGATGACACTTTCCAAATGATGCTGGTGTTGCTGACAGCAAGTGAATTCCTAGATCTTCAACTGATTTATAAAACTTTCCCCAAATCAACCTAGATGATCAGAAAAAGTACAGAAAGTATTATTGATGCTTCTTCCTTTCCCCTTTCAGAGCACTCACTCAAAACACCTTCCTGCTAATTCTTTTTTAGGCCCTAGTTCAATTCTCTTATTTCTGCTGCTTTCATAGGCCTCTCTTCACCACTGTTTCACTTTCTGCAGGAGGCAATTTCTTACGTGACGGATGATAAGGTGTCCCAGCATCTCAGCCCTGGTGTGATGTGTTTTGTGTTTTGCTTTTCTGTCCTGCAGCTCCATTGCTTCTGCTGACAGCAGTTTTCTTTCCTTTCATCACATCATACATGCTCAGGATATCCATAGTTACTCATCTTCTTGACATGAGAATCAAATGGCTTTTTCAGCTATCATCTGGGCGCTTCTTTCTTGTTTTTCTCTAGAAAATATTTTTCAAAGACTGAGAAAAATGAGCAGACAAAAGAATAGTAATTATCAGATAACGTCTATCTCAGCAAACTTTCTTCCCCAAGGGTAGCATGTAGAAAGGTGTTAGATAATGCATGATGAAAAGTGTTTCCTTAGCAATCTTGGGGAAACTTATGACTTCAGAAGAAAGATCCCTTATCAATGCAGGGTTTGGTCCTTGCTTTTGCTTGGAAAGTATTTTTCTTTATTTTCTAGAAATTTCTGTGCTATATGCACTTTGGTGACAAACAGTTAGACCCACAGGCCTGTGCAAATTATTATGGCTTCATTTTTACATGGATAAACAAGAACTGTCTGATACACTGGAATTCTGTTCAGTCTTTCTGCACATATAGAAGTGCCAAAAGATTGTGTTTTTTTAAAGCATCAGTCTGTGTAATGATGTTTGCGCTTACTCTAATAACAAAAAGTTATTAATCTTCTATAGTTTCCCATGCCATTCTTTTTACTTAAAAAATACAAACTTTTTAAACACAGCTTACAAATATAAGTAAGGCAAGTGCTATAAGCTCTTTTCAAAGTACATAACAAAATGAACAGATTAAAAAAAAGGAAAAAAATTAATAGAAATACAAGGAACACAGTGTCAGAAATTTCCTAAGATTTACCAGACTATACATTTCAATGCAAAACCTAACACTTTGTGTTTATAATTATTTCTAATTTTATTCCAAGTACTCTGTAATTAATTGCCCAAAGAGGTCTGGCTTCTCTCCATTGCTTCATCTCTGTCCTTGACACTGTGGGATTTTCATTTATTTATTTATTTTCACAAAAATGCATAATTTTCTTATGTGCTTGAAAGGCATGCATATATATATGAAATTGTACTGCATGGCTACCTGCATTCTGCTCAAAAAATTTGGTAGGGGTCAGTCTTGACCTAATTCTAGTGCTGCTGAATTGTACACAACCAGTCTTTGTCAGCTATAAACAAGTTAAGATGACCTTTGATGAGTTGTTTTAGCAGTGAAATCCACATTAAAATCAGTAGCGATGGGAGTGTTTGTCCAGCTTTTGATCACTGTCATTTTGTGTGCTTTTCATTTTTTTTCTGAGATAATTAGATTTTAGTATGTAATATTTTCTTAGGCACTTGCTACAACCTAAGAAATACTCTTCGACACCCAGTGCAGTCTTTAGGTCTAGAAACAGAGCTAATTCAGTTAAATTATAAATACATCCTTGTAGAGATTTTAGGAGCATCAGGTAAAAGGAAGAGAAGTGAGGTCCTGTTGGATGTATGGGAAGACAATGAGGATAGGAGTTGGACAGATGGTCACGCAGACCTGTATTAGAACATTTTCTGTGCGATGAAAAATGGATTGTGCCCTTCCCTGAAAGGATTAACCTTTATATATGCATATGTGTGTGTGTCTGTTCATGTGCAATGCAGAGACACCACCATAATGTTAAAGTTAAATAAATCTCTCTATAGGGTAAGCTGTTGCAAACATTTTAAAAACCAGCTAATAGAAGAGCATTTTCTGGATTATCAAGAAGTGAACAACTATCCCTTTATAGATGTCCATAGCACATTGAGGGGAATTAGAATAACCTAAAAAATGGTATTGATCCTAATGCAAAAATTCCACGTAAATCTATAGTTTGTTTCCATCAGCATCCTTGTCCTCATTGCCATTCAGTTTAATCCTCCAGTTTTCTCAGGGATGTGCTTTCTGGAAATGTCTTTTGGTTCTTTAAATTATTAATGTCATTAAAATTTATAATTTTCTGTCATTACCTCTAGGAAAATAGAGATTGTAATGTGAAATGTAATTGTCTCATTTTGCAATGTGTGTTATGATAGTTGAGCACAACTAGAGCAGATTTAACTACTCCCCTGAGCAATAGGGCGAGGTATTACAAACTCACTGGAGTTCTTTGTGTGCACATAAATAAATAGATACATAAATTCCCCAAATGACTCATATTTGTGTGCAAATAAATAGATAAATGAACACCAAAAATACTTGGTGAGTAAACTTTGCCATTAATATGGCATGTGATCAAAAAATACAGTATTTAAAGGAATACCCTTTCAGTGTTGATTTGGGTGGTGAGAAATACCACTAACTACCCTGGGTGAAAAGGCAGTTTTACATGTATGCCTGCCTACCCAAATATTTAAAGTGTACCCTAAAATATTCGAAATAGTCAAAATCTTTCCCTTAGTAAAGGAAAAATCCAGGATACACTCCATCCCTGGAGGTGTTCAAGACCAGGCTGGATGAGGCATTGAACCTCACTGATCCAGTGAAAGGTGTCCCTGGCCATGGCAGGAAGGTTGAAACTGCATGATCTTTAAGGTCCTTTCTGACCCAAGCCATTCTGTGATTTTATAGATAAGGGAACATCTTTTATCCCTGGGTAAAGTGCTCTCCCTCCATCCTCATTCAAGAAATTCAGTATTTACAGGCCTGAGTGCAAATGCTATTAAAGGTGTTAAGCCATAGTCAGATTGTTTAACCTTACTTTAAACATTTCCCTGAAACAAGCAGAAGCCACTATCTATATTAAAGGAAGATTTACCCCTTGTTGCAGTAGCAATATCATGGAAGCCAAAAAGTGGGCACGTGGTATGGAATTTTGCAAGGAGCACTTGCCAGCGAAACCAGCTGATAAGCTCTACTTAGAATAGAGCATTCATGCATAGTATGAATGGTAATTACTGTGTACCATCTAATGCTGTGTAATGATCCTAGAACAAGATTGAAAATTTGGGATAAATTTGTTTGACAAAAAACCCCAGCCCTCTAGGACAAAATTACATTATTTCCTTAGTTGTCAGTTCCATAGTGTAAAGAAAATTTTCCTATCATATATAGGAAAGAAAATGTGTCAATTGAAAACAAATAACTAGATGAACATATTTTAATTGTAAGAACAACGTGAAATGGTTTTCTCCCTGACCCCAAGGCTTAGAACTGTTTTTTTTGGATATATGCTGCTGTTTTAATGGGTGTAAAAGTAGGAGCCAACTTCTCACATCCTTGTTTTTCCTTTTCTGGCTATTTTTTTCTTTCCCTCCCCCCCGTATTTATCACAGTCAGAATGCAGGTTACCTTTCTGTGTGTGACATTTAAGCTTTCATGTGCTGCCAAGCCAGGATTGTGAGCTTTCTGATGAGTCTGTAGGGCATACCCGTGCCGGGCAAGAGGAAAGATTGCAATCCCCTGGCCAGGGAAGCCACAGCCAGGCTGTTCTGGTGCAGGATGGCGATGACCTGCTCTCCTCAGCAGTCCTGAACCTGCCTGAGGCTCCCTGTGATCCTGCCTGTGGCTGCACCACTCTGTGAACTGGCATGGAAAGGCGCATAGTTACCCTTAGCTTTTTAAAGCACCAGTTCAAAAAGGCAGACATAGACCCGTTGTTCCCAGCTTTTCCAACAAGTATTGCTTTTGCCTGTGCTTTCACATTTTTAAAAAGGAACCCAGTTTCTAATAGAATGGATCATTTGCTTGTAGGAAGGTCCATCAGCTGAAAAAAATACAGGAGTTTTTTTTCCCTTAGTATTGTGTTCTGTACCAAGGCACTGAAGGATTTAACTACTGTCAGCTTGTCCACACAGAGCAAGTTGACCCTCCCAGAGGCAGATTTAGCCTCCCTCCAGAGGCTCCTGTTCCCCTTCTTTGGCTGTACAGTAACTAGGCTTTTACATTCAGGACTTACTTGGTGCCTATAGCTAAGTGGGAAGTATCTGGATTGATGTGTCTAACGTGATCTCCTCCACTACCTTACTTCTGGAAATCCCATGGAGGGAAGTGGTTCTCATCTGATACGTATAGGCTTACATGTCTCAGGTGAAGCATTTTGACAGGTTGAGATGTCTTTGAAAGTTTGTGCGTTGCTTGGAGATGACACAAAATGTGTGTGGCATGAGATGAACTGAAGTTTTGGGTGATTCACGATTTGGGGTTATAAGTTCAACCTACCCGGTATAATTGTTTTCCCTCAGACTGCAGTTTCAGCATGCTGTGTGGCTTTAACACCCCTCACCCCCACAGAAGAGAAATCTAAAGCAGGAGCCTGGAGGGTTCTGTAGAGCCTGTGGCTCTCCTTTGATATGTCCCTACAAGGCTACAGGTGTCACCCAGCTCGTTCTGTTAAACCTCAAAATCTTTGGCTCACATAAGAATATATTTATTTTCAGATTTTCTATTTTTATGCCACACCAGTTGGTCTGTCCTTAATGCAATGAATTTCACCTTCTGCAAAGTTAAAGATTCATATTCCTAAAATACGGTGAGAAATTGGAAAGAACAACTAAATTGAGCCAAAGCTAGAGTACTAGTCAACCGTAACAAGCAATCATAATAACCCCATGGTCATTTCCCTCACAGCTTTACAGAGAAAATCGCAGGAAAACAGAATTTGCTTTTTCTTGAATGTTAAAAATAGAGGGTTGGGTTCACTTCTTCCGTGGCTCTTTTGACTGAGTACAGCAACGTGAATTATATACTGAGAGCAGCCCTGTGTGGGCTGGACAATGGGCTGGCCCAGCTGTGCAGCCGGGATGTGCTGGAGTCAGGCTGGTGTGACCGGCAGGTGTTGTTGGTGGCAGCGGTGCAGAGCTGGCATGTAAAGCTGCTCCCTGCAGAGGAGGTGCCCGGGGGAACAAATAGAGTGAACGGTGCCACTGCCCGTCCTCCTTCACGGTTAACTCCTGGCAGGAAATAGCCATCACAAACTCTACTGCTCCTAGGATTTCAGGGTCAGCTCAGCCTGTGATTTTCAAACTATTTATGGCTTTTTTTAAAATGCAAAATACAGAAAGTCTGCTGTTGAGTTTGTTTCAGTTGCAATATAAGGGCAGCGGGTGCAGGCTCTGTCCAGGACGGATTAGTAGGACATGGGAGGATCTGCAAAGAAACCTTAAACAGTGTGAAGTCTGGAAAAAAAGAGCAGCCTGTCCTTGAGATCTTATGTCTGATCAGAAATTATTCTCGGTGCAGAAACTTGCATTCCTAAATGTGTCCATCCCTTCTATGAAATTTCTCCTCTTTTTATTTCCTAGTCCAGATAACCTCAAAGTACTCCCTTGAGTCATGATCAGGGTTAGTCTGCAGAAATGATATAGTGTTCTTATGGGAAAAGTTCTTTCTTGTAATGTTGAATGTTGTTTTTAGGTGTAAGGGCCATATTTTGTCCAAGTAGTTTTCATTTTGCGGAGGTAGTGATGTTCTGTTCTGTTAAACCAAAACACTTTCTATATAAATTTTGTTTGAAGGCTCTTGTTTTTGACTTAGAAAGCAATTGAGACCATCTTGGTGTTCCTCTATGAGGAACTACCTATGCAGCGTGTTAGTATTGGCAAGATGGATGGTACTGTGTTGTTTTCTTCTGTTTCAGATGATGTGTAAAAAATAACATTGTTGTTATACACAAATAAGAACATTTAACCTAGACTAAGTATGTGCATCCATAACCTTTTTCATCTATTGTCTGTTTAAAAACAATTTTCCAGTAATGAATGGAATATATAAAATGTCTGGACAAATATATGTTTTTAAAAGACTGTATCTCAATTCACAGGAAATCACAGATAATGAAATCCTAGAGTTGGTACATAGTGCTCTGGGAAGGATGACAGTTATCCGGCAAATTTTCCCTCTCTCAAGAGACAACAATCAGAGGTGCATGAGGAACAATCACAGAATATCATCACTGCTGTGTGATCCACAAGAAGGCTACCTTCAGATGCTGCAGGTCAGTAGCTGTGTCCGGCAGAAGGGTCTGTTTATGCAATTTGACATGACTGTGACTTTATTACCTCAGAAGAAGAATAAACCAAGTACAGATAAATCTGAGTCTATAACCTTGGGTCAACTTTTCCTGACTTTATTATTTGTTTTACCTCCCACGTCTGAGTGCTTTAGAAGTGTCCATGAAGTACCACCAAGTGGCTGCACTGACTCCAACCTGATTTTGCATATTTTGGTCTCTTAAGAATATTTTCCTATTTGAAAAAGTAAAGAAAAAACTGTGCTATCATAGTCTTGCGGTGTTACTGCTTGCTTGTTATGTTTATGGTTATTAGACGTCTGTTGTGAAAGAGTTAATCTGGAAAGATAACAGAATTTCAGTAGGTATTGGACTGCAGAGCATTTCATATTTAGTTAAATGGACTGAATCCAGCTGATATATTCAATCTGTCCCATTTCAATAGCCTCAGAAGTCTCTAGCACCTGATAATTGTCTAAGCGTGTGAAATATGCACTACTAGTTCAAGTTCCAGATTTTGTTAACAGATTTGACTGTGGTGTATGTAACACCTTGAGATTTCTTGGCAATTTATCCTAGATATAAGAATTTTTCTTGCAGTAATTTAAATATAATTTTAGATTCTGTTTCCAAGGGTAGTGCAATAATTCAGAAACATAGATCTTGAACTTTCAGTTGGACTCCACGTGTTTCTGGTTTACTTTAGAGACGGTTAACACAGTTAAGAATCTCATTTGTATCACTGTTGAAGCTGTTGGATAAAACTGAATGCTTTAGTGCGACTGAGAATATAAGCTTGTTTAGAACCTTTTACTGCAAATTTAGTTTTAACCTGAGACAGACTGAGTGAGGAAACAGTGGCTGAGCCTGTGAGTTGGGAAGCCATGAGTGTTGTATGTTAGAGCGAGTCTTGCTGAGGCTCTGGGGAGGAGGCTGTCGGAAATCTCAGCTGCTTCAGCCTTGTCAAGGAGGCAGGGTAGGGTCCTTCCAGAAGGAACTTGTGCTGGCTTGGAAGAACTTCTGAAAAGGAAGATATAAGGCTTATGTGAAACCAGGAGAGACAGGGAGATTCAGGAAAACAAGTGGGTAGGTCAAGATTTTCTAAGGAACATGGATGTTTCACTTATTTCTGCCATACTAAAAAGTTATAGCTGCAGAGGCTGAAATACTCGTTGGGAGGAGTATGGATGTCCTTGTTGAAGAGAACTTCTGCTGACTCTGGTTCTGTCATAGCAGCGGCAAAGTTTGAGAAATACTAGTCACATGCACTGCAATTGTGAGCACTGGTTTATTCTTTCTTCACAGAGGAAAACCTATGCCTGTATTGGCTTAGAAAAGAGAACCACTTTTGCTCTTTGTTAGTAACTCTGGGGTATGCTGTCACGAGAATAAAAGCTATTCATTTCAGAGGATCAAAGCAATTTTCAGTACGTTAAAAAAATTATCTCTCTGCACCAAAAAAAAATTACTCATTGGAGAATAATCTCACATTATAGCAGGATTTTGAGTATTGCTCTCTATGCTGGTTTATGCATAATCCAATGCAGAGACTCCCTTGAAGGGCTTGACAGACCTTTCTGAGCAAGTTCTTATTTGGTAAAAGAGTAGCTGGTTTGCTAGCATGAAGAACCTTGTGCCCTATTGCTAAATTTCACTGGCAAGGACCCTTTAGGAGGGACCCACTTCCTGCTGATTTCCAACTGTGGGTTTTGAGAAGCAAAACATTCTGAGTGTCTGACTTCCAGAAATATTGTATCACCTTAGAAACTGTCTTTAAGTGAATGAAACAGTAATATTATGCTTTGTCTATTAGTTCCTATGAATTTATAAGCCACCGAGAGATATAAAGAAGCTTGGAGGTACAAAGTTCTCCTTTTGGAAGTTGATTCTGTAGCTGACATGTCCAGCCACACTGGAATAAAATATGAAATGCAAAGGGCACATTTAAACTGTCTCAAATTAGCTCCCCCTAGCATATGTTGTGTTAACTTTAAATTTCTACAGATTGAATATATGATGCTTCTAACAAGTGCAATTATACCTAGAGCATGTCATGGTTGGTTTTTTTCCTTAGGTTTTGCCAAAACGTTTTATGTACACCTTGTGGGCATACTGCTGAGATTAATTTCTAAGTATGACTGACATGCTATTAATTGTCCTGCAATTCAGGTTCTTCCAATCTTCTGTTTACTTTTTTTTGCTTAAAAAATAGTTTTGACCTTTTGCTGTGCAGAAGTGCATCACTAAATTACCCCTGTCGCCAGAGGCTGCAGTAGCTCCCAGCGTAGTGTCAGGCTGCATGAATCCACCAGAGGCAGTGACCGCCTGCCAGCTCCAAATCCTTGTGCTGCTTTGAAGTAGTTTGATTAACACCACAGTTTGGAAATCCCTGGCTCATTCTCCCTTGGGCAGTCTCACATTAATACTTCTTTGTTGTCAAGGTAACTTACCAACTATTGTTGGTTAATTATTTATTTAGTGACTTTGAAGGAGAATACGTTAATCGCTGTCAGCCTCTAGCTGTAAGATATTTACAGGGATGAACTGAGCATTTTTAACAAGCTAGTAAAGAAAGAAACATTTACGTCAGGGATTATTAACTTTGTTCTAGCTAAATTAATTTTGGAGTGATTTTGTTCTCAGTGTAGTACCATATCCTGGAAAGTTGTTTTTCAGTGGGTGATCATCCCAGTTTGGCATTCTGACAAGGCTCTTAAAGATCAGGCTGTTCTGCAAGCTTATCCAGCAACTCATCTGTTCTGAATGCTTTGTGGAAATCCAATCTTATTCCATCAACCCACTTGTCAAAATTTTGCTCAAGCCCTTTCTTTTTTTCACTTATTATATACCCATCTGGGTTTCTGCTTCAACTGGACAAAAAGCTTTATGAATTTTCCTGTCTTGGACATTTTATTTGACTTCAGAGGTCTATTTTTATCTATTTCATGTTCTTCATATATGATTTTCTGTGTCCATCTCTCTTGCTTTTTTGTAAGTAGAAAGCTAACTGTTTAGAACTTGCTGTCTTCTATTGGTAATGAGTGTCCTGTGGTTTGGGCTGTCAGTGTTATCAGTATTGTCTCATCTGAAGACAAACACTTCAGGATTTATGCTTAGCCCTAGACAAATCTAGTATGTATCCCTGTGTGGCATTTGAATGGTATTTAGTGGGATTACCACTACAAAACTCTTTTGATTATTTCAGACATCATCTTAAAGACTCAATTTGAAGAAATATTGATATATAACCTGCTGCTTTCCAAAATCTTCCCCTTTAAATATTAGTCTTGAAGCCTATCTACAAACTCATATTTCCACGAAGATATTTTTTCTTTTATCAGGTTATTCATACATTCATAAATTCAAAACCATTTTTATCTGTTTATGTTTTTGAAGAAGGGTTTCTCTTTAGAAATATAATTCCCATTACACTTTGTTTTCCTCCCTATTTGCCATTTATATAGTTAATAAGTTCAATCAATGTGAGAGTCTATTTACATTAAAACATATTACAGAGACACAGTGTATCTGAAATCATTCACCATGGTCCAAAATGTACAGTAAGATTAAATGGGCAAAAAGAAAACCTCAACAAACTGTGTCAAGGAATTAATGAGATTATTCCTCACAGGATTCAAAGTCCAACATCTCTGCTGAATAACTTGTTCCAGGCATTGCTTTGATGTGTTTGAAGAGATTCTGAGCAGTGTGTGAGGGTATTCACTGAAACAACTACTCTTCTCCCTGTGTAGAAATTTCATTCTTCAGACACTTGACCATCAGATATTGTTGTGGGAAACTCTTATCAGTTGTTCCTACAGAGCTCTGTTTTTATTTGTGAACTGTCTTCTCTTCAGAATGTCTGCAATTTGACTACTGTGAGTGGAGTTACTTTTTTGGAAATGCATTTGGTTTTTGAAAACCTAAGGGCCTGATCCAGAGGTTTTGTCCAACTAAATAGCTTTATTCTCATTTCACCTATTTACATTGCTGTTACGACACAGCCCTTAAATACTACTGAGGGTAGTAAATATTGATTAAGCTCTATGAATGCATGCACTTCCTCCAGTAAAGAATTGATGAGCCACATTTTTTTTTTCCTTTCCTTACAAACCTGTATTTGCATGTCTCTTTAGCAATGTTTTATTTGGACTTTTGGCCAGATGTTCAGTCACAGTGAAACTGTTCCTAAGTATCACATGAATGAAGAGTATCCCTAAACTGACTTTACTGCCCATTGCTCGACACAGTTACTGCCTGAAGCCCTATAGCATATGTTTTATACAAGGTACATTAGCAGAACCGGTTAAAAAAACCTGAATAATTGTGGGTGCCCTCTTCACAGTGTGGGATTTTATGAGCACTCTGGAGGCTGGAACACCAGGTACATTCTGGAGCAAGCTCTTCCTCTCTGCTCAGACTACCTCTTTTGACTGCTGGACTTTTCCATTTGCATAATTACTTCATTGACTTTTTGTTCAGTGTTCTATCAGGGAGGAGACAATAGTAGCTAGAAGAAAGGGTCAATACCTCAATTTTTTCATTTTTTACTGCCTCTGAAACCTAATTTGCACTATATTTATTTGTAAATGAGGTAGGGTAAAATTATAATTTTCTACTCTGATTTGCAATTCCGATATTACCTCTTGTCCTCCCATCTGACTCTGTCTCATTCAGTTTTCGTTATCAAATGTCTCCTGCTAGACTTTCCCCGGACAGTTAGCGTTAGCTGTGCCAAATTCTTGAGAGGTTTAGTGAGTGAAGCCAATGCCTGCAGCTAACAAGCTTGAGCATTACAGGCTAATTCAGCTCTTGTATTATTGCTCACATGTTATTATAAAATGTACTGAGTAAGAAAACACTCGTAATTATTGTAAATACTCATAATAAATAGCTGTAGGACAGTGAACATTCAGAGAATAGAAACTGTAGGTAGGGAAAAGTAGTACAAGATATGTAACTCAGTATAAAGGGGGAAAATGTTAAAAGGAAGGAAAAGGTGCTTATCAATCAAAAAATAAAAAAAAAAGATTATGAGAGTGCAGTCTTCCAAAGAAATCTTTGGAAGCTCCATGATTTGAGGTACTTAACACAGGAATGGGCAAACCACCAAATAATAGTCTAGTTAGATTCCTTACTGTCAGAAGGCTTGAACTGAGGTCTGGTTTTCTGTGGTTTTAGGAAAATTTTATTCAGGCTTTCATTTGCCTCAGAGATAATAAATAGCCCTTTGGAAGTTTGACACTGACATTTGAGTCTTTACTGAAGATGATTTTTGTTATTCTAGTTTTCTCACGAATACTAGACTGCTGGCTGTGATTTTGTTCTCGATGAGCAATGAAGCATGCGTTTAAAACATAGGCATTCACACAAAGTCTCACAATGGGCTCTGCAGACTAATTTAAGAAAAAGAAATAGGTCAGATTTTCAGTCTCTCCACTCTAATGATATCCTTGTAAATACACCAGTATACCTTGACTGAACTATCGATCTTCACTGCCTCAGGTAAGACGCATCCTGTCATTAGAGACACAAGCGCGTAGCTGCACTTGGCAGTACTTGAACTTTGAAAGTTGAAACGCGGTTTTAGGGCATGCTGGTGTGTGCATATGCACACACAATGATATCAGTCCCCAGGCAGCAAGCATTTCTGCTGCTGGCAGGCTCTGCTTAGTCCAAACTACTCTTCCATCTGCTTCATCCTTGGAGCTGACTGCTTTGGCCCCTCACAGGGTGATTTTGGCAGCAGCAGGGTACAGATGCCCAGCTTGGGAATGAGTTTTTGAAGTAGTGGCATCTGAGTGTCAGCTTGTTGTCTCAGTTGGTCTCTTCAACAGTCCTGTCTGGTGAGAGTTCTAGCTCTGCTGGCAGCTCAGAAGATGGGGTCAGTCTTTGTGACTTGCTGACTTTCCCAGAAGAGCACTTGTCTATGATTACTGCCTCTGAAGGAGCTAAAAGCTATCTTCACGTATAACTTTAAAAGTAAAATCACTCTGGAAAATCTCATTAAGTTCACATAAAAACCTCTATAAAATGACATTTAATAACATGATAAGAGGAGATTTCCATTCTTATTGAAAATTTCTGCTCTGCTTGTGTATGGTGGATTTTTTCTTCACTGCAGAATAAAGATTCATGAAGTCTGGAATAATATTCAGAAGATATACCAGAACATGCCTAAAATTACTCATATATAGGGCATACTCTTTAATACATTGATGAAATGTCACTATTGTTCTCTTAGAAGATAGATCAAAAAGCATTTCCGTCATAATACCTCCAGCTCTCACAGTTCTTAGTAATGAAGTAAAAGAGGAACTGAAAATTACTGTTTCTTCTGCTGAACAGGTCAGACATTAAACACTTTGTGCTAATCTAGGAATTTTTGTTACGTGGAGGGAAATCCCTGAAGGCAGATATGTATTTCCTTCCCTCTTCTGTTCCCCCTGTGATTAAATAAACAAGGGAAATAAAAAATGCTTAAGAGCTTGGATAACCCAAAGTAGCTGAGAACATTACCTGTTTTTTTCTGCTCCCTTGCTTTGCTACCAATGCTGAATTCTACCTGAAGACTAAGTTTTAAATATTTTCCCC
Source organism: Clamator glandarius (assembly GCA_033459285.1). Classification (NCBI taxonomy): domain Eukaryota; kingdom Metazoa; phylum Chordata; class Aves; order Cuculiformes; family Cuculidae; genus Clamator; species Clamator glandarius. Next base: position 237,490 of record JAUNZM010000165.1, on the reverse strand, counting down.
ATGTCTCTGACTACACTAGTGCAAACAAGAGTAAAGCTGATCCCTTGGGTTTGTCACAAATTCCATTTTAGTGGTCATGTTTGTATTCCGACAGAGTTTGATAGTCAGCTAAAATTGAAATGTGTGTGTAGTTGCAGTAAAAAGTATGCAGACTTTGTCCACTGATCTCTTTTTCTTTTCACAGCACTGCTGTTCTGGAGGTTACAGCAAACTCATGGTGCAAATAGAACCTGGTGCATATGCAGAGATTTTGTTGTGTTAAACTGGATAAAATAGAAAAAAAGGAAATTATTATAGCACTGGATTTATGTGAGATCAAGCCAGAAATTTGTGTCATCTTTGAAGTGAATATTGTTTTGAGAACAGGATCATATCTGAAGTTTTTAATATTCTTATTTTTCTACCTCAGAAAAGAATTAGGAAAAAATAAGATAAAACCATACCTCACAGTAATTTAACAACATATCTTACTGTAGGTATTGAAATAATCAGGTGTTCGGCCACCATGTACACAACCCTACTCAAACATTGGATTAGACTTGATTCCATAGTTCTTTCATCTAGCACAAAGCTTGAAGCTTTGGAATACATTTTGGGATTAGGCAAAGACTTTCAATCTATACTACTGTAGATATTCAGGAGCTGAGTTTTGCTCTGCACACTATGAAGAATCAAAGAAACATTTTTTTCTAAGTTGCCAAGATAGTTTTGGTTGTTCTTGATTATTTTTTGCACTTCAGAGAGGTGATTATTTACCTAGAGACCAAAATACCAAAACAATACTATCCTCTGAACATCCTACTTTATCTTGTTTTAAATAACTGTCTGTATAGTGAATTTTGGCCAATATGCAAAACCAGATGCTTTGGGTCATGCTTTGTAAGTTTTAAAGGGTTCTGCCCTTAATAGCATGGACTTGTATATTTTGTGTTAATTTATGGCTTAACTAGCAGGCTGAACAAATATAATACTAAAAAAGAGAATCGGTTTCTTTAACGTTACAAATTCAGTCTTGATTTTGGAGGGTTTGCTGCTTTTTTTTTTTTCCTAGCTTGCCTATTTTCTGTTCTGGAAAAAAAGACACATTGCTTGTGTTGAATAGAAGCCTGCTTACTAATCCATAGGATACTGACTCTTCAGTGAGTAGGGGGTAGCATGTAGTGATGATCTGTGCCATTTTCACTGGAGTAAATACTCAGAGTAAGATGGTACAAAAAAGGAATTTTGCTGATTAGAGAGGGCCATATACCCATTTCTTGGATGACGCTTTCAGTAAACGAACTAGAGTGGCAAAATAGCAAGTCGATAAGTGTGTACAACAGGAAGTGCAAAATATTCTTTCCATGGCAAAAAGTAACTTGCAGTGTTCTCTGAAGCATTTTCTTCTGCCTTGTTGCATATCTTCAGATGTAATGAAGGACTTCAGTAGTGGGAAGCTTCTCTTGTGGAGACCCTTTCTTGCTGTCGCTCAGTTTGTATCATTCTTACAAAAGAAAATAGTGAAGCAATGGTGATACAAAATCTGTTCTAGATCTACCTGGACTGTGAGGATCAGGTTGGTAAACATGAGATTGCTTTGTTTCGATTTGGATTGGATGCACGGTCATGTAGGCTGAGGTTCTCAAAAGCAGTTCTATCAAGCTTTCAGTCCACTATAGGTGAAGAACTTTGTCATCTTCTTTAAGAAGTAGAAAGAAAAGGAAAGCAGTGTACCCAAGTACATGTTATATTTTGTTATAGAGTTCTCTCTGCTAGCAAATCAAGCAAACGGCAACAGATAATGAGTTTTCTGTTAAATGTGAGAATGTAAAATCAAATTCATTGGGGAGCAAAGAGGATCAAGTTGGCCCATAAAAAATGGCATTTTTCCTTATGCATGTGGAATCTACTTATAAGCAAGTGGCGTTTGTGGTGTGTGGTTTGGGATCATTTATTTTGTGGATTTGGGGGTTTGTTTTGATTTGGGGTCATTTAATTTTTTTTTTTTTGGTAGCTTGAAACAGAAGAGGAAAAGTGCCCTGTTGAATATTAAGGATTCGCTTGTGGTTTTTATTTGAAATTGTTTGAACAATATCTGAAGAGTAGAGAAACAAATGCAATGAGCAGAAAAGGCAGTTTCTGGGGCTCTTATGAAGTCTAACTACTTACTTTCTTCAAGAGAGGAAATCTGGAAATTCTTTTAGAAGGAAAAAGTTAGCTGGAAAAAATAAATACAGGGAATGTGAACTGCTTGTTCAGGAAGGCTGGAAAGAAAAGGGAAAAATTACCGCAGTGTCAGATGAGAGAGGTTCTCAGTTGGTAGTATATTATAGGATTTGCATTATTTTTGCATTGAGATCCTTTTGTATGTTTTGTCACATAAATGAATATCCTCAACCTCATTTTTGTGCACTTACTCCCTGTTATGATTCTTTCAAAATGATTTTTGTTTATGTATCTTTTGTTGCAATTTAATTATGTAATAGAAGATTTTTCAAAGTGTCTAGTTTCTCAATTTATCTCAAACTCCAGATTATAGAACACGAAACATTTTGTTTCTGAAGATTAGGATCTTAAGATATCAGAAGTTCAGTTGGAACAAGTGATGCAACAGTAATACATGCTTAAGCTTTCATAGCTGAGCGACATTTTAATTGGAAGTATGCAACTGCATTAACTTCCAAAAGTAGCCCTTTCCTGGTCTCTAGGCACCATTTTCTATGGTGAATTAGTGAAACCTAAAAGATATATTGCAAATCTGGGGATCAACATGAGTAAAGTCTTCAAGCTAGGTGAATGTATATTTAATAATAATAATAATAGTAGTAGTAATAATGCTAATAAAAGTGTATCTGGCAACTGATGCTAACTTGAGTTTTGAGTAAAGAGTAAATCAGTACCTCTGAATCTGTTTATAAGTTTGAAGAAGAGCGTATGTAAACTCTGGAAACAGGTGGAGAATATCAAATTATATTTTTTAAATCACTTCTCTCAGTGATCTTTCACTGCTAAAGTTTTACCACTTCAAGTGAATAGGTAGATTCTGCTGCATGTCAAAGATTGGATCTTTATTGTTGGCTGTGTCATAGTTTGAAATGCTGAGCATTACTAGTATGGTGTAGCTGCAGAGAAAGCAGAACAGTAACCAATCTCCCATATATTTGGTGGAGAGAGATGATAACGCCAAAATAGTACTGTCATTTCTCTGCCCTACGCTCTAAACAGCTGCATTAGTATTATATTTTACTGTGCAAGAAAGTACATAGGATTACCAAATAAACAAAAAAACCCAAGAACTTAATTCCATTTTATCTTTTTTTCCTTGCTAAAAGGGCTGACAAAGTAGCAATCCTTGTCTTTCATTGATAGATAGCTGCACTTCTTTAGTTTATATTTGAACTGTGATCTCTTTCATCTTTACAGCACTGCATTGCAGTAGTGTGGGTAACGCACAGGCAATGCGAGTGATTCTGGCCAGAATCCCTTGGCCAGAAGGTGCCAAGCAGGAAAGTAGGTGGGAGTGAGCACTAATATTTTCTGAAATGCCTTGACTGGATGAAGGCATTGAGTCCTCCCTTAGCAAGTTTGCAGATGACACCAAGCTGGGTGAAAGTGTGGATCTGCTGGAGGGTCGGGAGGCTCTGCAAAGGGACCTGAACAGGCTGGACTGCTGGGCTGAGACCAACGGCAGGAGGTTTAACAAGGCCAAATGCCGGATCCTGCACTTGGGGCACAACAACCCTAAGCAGAGGTACAGACTAGGAGAAACCTGGCTGGAAAGCTGCCAGGAGGAGAAGGACCTGGGGGTGCTGGTTGACAGTGACTGAACATGAGCCAGCAGTGTGCCCAGGTGGCCAAAAAGGCCAATGGCATCTTGGCTTGTATCAGGAACGGCGTGACCAGCAGGTCCAGGGAGGTTATTCTCCCTCTGTACTCGGCACTGGTGAGACCGCACCTCGAATCCTGTGTTCAGTTCTGGGCCCCTCACCACAAGAAGGATGTTGAGGCTCTGGAGCGAGTCCAGAGAAGAGCAACAAAGCTGGTGAAGGGGCTGGAGAACAAATCTTATGAGGAGCGGCTGAGAGAGCTGGGGTTGTTCAGCCTGGAGAAGAGGAGGCTGAGGGGAGACCTTATTGTTCTCTATAACTACCTGAGGGGAGGTTGTGGAGAGGAGGGAGCTGGGCTCTTCTCCCAAGTGACAGGGGACAGGACGAGAGGGAATGGCCTCAAGCTCTGCCAGGGGAGATTTAGGCTTGAGATTAGGAAAAAGTTCTTCACAGAGAGGGTGGTTAGGCATTGGAAGGGTCTGCCCAGGGAGGTGGTTGAGTCACCGTCCCTGGAGGTGTTTAAGGTTAGGGTAGATGAGGTGTTTAGGAGCATGATTTAGGGATTGGTGGGAATGGTTGGACTTGACGATCCAGTGGGTCTCTTCCAACCTGGTTATTCTGTGATTCGGTGATTCTGTGACTATTGAACATGGCTTGTAGTTTGTACTTACGTCTTCTTTTGTTTTGATTGTTTGCTGTTTTTTTAAGTTTCTTCATAAGAATGGTCAAATGAAGAGAGGCTCATTCATTCTTATTATTGTTTGCAGGTGTCCAACCTGTACCTGTATGACAGTGTGCTCATGCTGGCCAATGCTTTCCACAGAAAACTGGAGGACAGGAAATGGCACAGCATGGCAAGCCTGAACTGCATGAGGAAATCCACCAAACCTTGGAATGGAGGACGATCCATGCTAGAGACTATTAAGAAGGTAAAAGAGCAGAGAAACTGCAAGTGTGTGAGAGCAATTAAAAGAGTTGTTTCGTTTCTACTTGAGATTAGCTTTTGAAGAAGTTTTTGGCCTGGATTCAGCTTTTCCTTGATTTATTACAAGTAGATGATTTATGACTACCAGGAACGATCTACAACTGTTAAACAAGCAAATGATTTATTGCTAACAAATTAGACACACTGCAGTGTTTCTCCAGTGGTGTGTATTCCACTGCGGTTGCTCTCATAGCCACTTTCTGTGGAGGTAGTATGATTAGGCAGAGTCACATAGATTCATGTGTGCATGCATCATAACAGTTTCCCCAAGAGAAGAACTTAAGGAGCTTGAGCGACCAACCAACGATAGGGTTTAAAACTTATGTTCCATTTACAACAGCTCAGTGAGCTTTGTAAGTTCGCTGAGCATTGATAAGTATCTGTTTGTGTACTGTAGCCCGCAGCAGAAAGTATCTGATTCAGCTAAGTTGTCACTAACAGTTTACGCTATCTTGCAGCATGTTGAATTACTCAAGTATGGACAGTGCTGTAGCTTTGCAGATGCATGGTAACTTCTTATATGAAAGTTATTTGATCACAAATGCTCATGGAAAAAATGCTCATATTTTACTACGCTAATTTTAGGAATTATTCAGAAAAAAAATATCTGTTTCCCCATATGTATTTAAGAAATGGTTTTCCTTTAGTAAAATGATGCTATTCGATTGAGTGTGATGTCACACCTTGACCAGTCCTAATGATGCCATCCTCTGTTGCTAAATCAATTCCAACTTTACTGTCATTTCAAGCTTTTTTGCTACAAACCCTGAATCAAACTGTGATGTTTTCACAGAGAGGTTTTTATGACTTAAAATTTTACCTTATCTTCATGCCTCCTTTGGGAGCATAGCAGGCATACCCTGTTTTGGACTTGGAGTTCACGCCTTTATATTCAAAACCAGAACTGAACCCGCTGCCCTCAGTTACACTGAAAGGGCTGTTGTCTCATGGTCCACAACGGTTCTTTCCTTTTCTTTGGGATCTGTCTCTCAGAACAAGGAAGACCTGATGGCTTTTTTTCCACAGTATACAGTGGATATGTTAGTGCTAAAGTAATTTTCTCAAAAAAAAAAAAAAACAGCATAAAAGGGAAAAATGTTCTGTCTGGCACTATATTTGAGCTGTTGGAGAACGTGTAATTGCCACACTTGGGTTCACTGTAAAACATGTTCAAAGCAGATTTGGCATACCTTTAATTAAGAGGAGTTTTTATAAAGGCAGATATGTTCTATTCTAAAATTTCTGAAACTTATTTCCTTAGGGCCATATAACTGGGCTTACTGGTGTTATGGAGTTCAGAGAAGATGGCGCCAACCCCTATGTTCAATTTGAAATACTGGGCACTAGCTACAGCGAAACATTTGGCAAAGATGTGCGGAGGGTAAAGATATACTACTTCTTTCTCTCATTTGTTTTCCTCTAAATATGATACGTTCTGCTTCACAGGAGAAAATGTTATTCTTTAAGATTGGATTAGTGCTACACTGCAGAAGAAATTTACTATCAGGCAAATATTTTCTAACGTTACTTAAATCTTGAAAGCTAATTCTACATTGGCAGGCAAGAGTCCTGCAAGTTGTTTCCATATGTGCAGTAATGTTGCTGTGCCATAACAATACTGTGAACATAATAGCGCAGACTGCACAATTCTCCTTTTATTGTTAATTAAGATCTAATTGATATGACTGTTACTTGTCTTACTAAGAAAGCTAACTGAGAATATAAATTACCTGAGCACACAGTGATGTTTCCAAGTGTAGCTGGTGCAAGAATTTGAGATTAAAAAAAAACCCCAAAAAACTCTACAGAAGGTAATTTACAGAATGGATGATGCTATGTCCTGTAAAGTAAAGGATGACCTATCAATGGTGGCTGGTGGAACAGGGACTGATGGGGATTAGAAGGCAGTTATAGTGGTTGCATGTTGTTACTAACGTGAATTGTCATGGACTGAGAAGGTTACCTTGAACACGTTCATGCAGAGGGGTGCCTCAAAAATACCTGAGTAGCTGAATTGAACACTGAGGTTCTGATTGGAATCCAGGCTACAAAATGTCCCTAAACTGTTCAACTGGTTGAAATACAGACATTACCACTCCATGTTCAATGGGCTCTACATTAAGCAGAGCTGAAAAAAGTAGATTCTGTGACGAATTAAAATTTACGACATTCTCTATCTTCATGTCACCATTGGTTTCTGTGTTTTGTTTTGGTTCACCTGAATTACATGAGTGTAAATGCAAAACCATGCAGAGAACTTACGTTTACAATACCATCTTAAACAGCTAAACTTGAGATTCTTTTAGAGTCTAATTTGGCACAAGGATTCTGGACATAGAGCCAAAGGCTTGCAATATCTATTTAGAAATTCGACAGAAGAAAGCAAAGTATTTGAAATGCATAATGCTTCAGGAGCTATAATTGAAAAACTTCTATTTTCTGCCAAAAGATCTCTCTGAAGACTTCAGATGGGCTAGGCACCCTCTGGTATTATAATGACCAGAAAAGGTTATTTCTCAGTCCACTTTGGCTTCTTGAAGATTTCTACTGGAACTCAGGAAGTCTTAAGTTCCAAATACTACCTGAATTATGAGAAATTATCTTAATTTTGGAAACAGTGTTGCCTAGTCAGTAAAATAAAGTTGGCATAGAAGGTCTAGGAAGCAATTCTGGTTCAAAAGAGAAGCATGCTCCTCACTTTATGCACAAGTATGCAAAGCAGAAGTATGAGGTGAGAGATGCTGTGGACTATTATACTTTGTTTCTAGCTGCCACTACTGAAAATCCTGAGGGTCCTCTTGATGGTGTATTATCTTGATGGTGTAGATGGATGTTATGGGCCATTTGAGTTTAGTTCCAGGTTTTACAGAATTCCCAAGTGACCTTGAGTAAATCATATAATTGCTTTATATTTCAATTTACCTTTCTGTACAATTGGCATGATTACCTCTCAGAAGACGCTTGAGACCCTAGAGGGAAATCAGGATGTGTGAGCATGTATTATTCCTTTTTTTCAGATGTACATTTCAAATATGGTAATAGAATCATAGAATCATATAAAAAGCTCTCGCTTCAGTGTGTGTGGCACCCTGACCAAATTGAGATTCAATCCAGATGTGTGCAGATAGCTAAAATATCACTCAAAAGGGACCATAAGACAAAGAAATAGGTAAAATGACGAAATGGGAAAATTACTAAAATGGCTAAACTGATGTACTACCAATGACTGTTGATTCCTAATGTGCCACTTTGGGATTAGTTGGTTAATAGAGAAAGGCTTAACTCTTTGAATGTTAAATGCAGAACATTATACAGTTCCTAAAAAGAAAGTGAATGTAATTGTAAAGGGGTAAAAGCTAGTGGCTATGGACTGCTCCTCTGAGCTAAAATGAAGTTATGAAAATTATCTTTTTAACCTAATATAAATGGATTAAAAAGTTGGCAATAAACTAGAGAAGTCCATAGAAGAACTTGGAAGAGTGATATTTCTTATTACCACAAAACTCTGATATTCAGACAGCTTGACTTTTTACTATTGCAGCCAAAATGTTTTAGATCTCAGAATTACTATTAAAAGTGCAGAAATTCATGCTTGTGTTGTTTATACGACTTAACTGAGAGATGAATTCAGATTTATTTTCAGTCGTTTTCATATTGGTCTTTCCTTGTATTTAGCTATAGAGGAATACATTTTTGGTGGAAAACAAATGTTCTTTCTGCATGTTTTTTTATCTGTCTCTGTTCATCCCTGCCCTTTCCACTTAGGATCTGTGATGTGGTAGGGCAAAATAGTATAGCATTGAGTGTTGAGCCTTAGTCAAAAGCTATTGTGTTCTTAATATTCAATATCCCTTAGAATGTTTCTCAGGGGTCGTTTCCAGCTAGGGGAATGTCCAAGATAGTAACCGAAATCTGGCAGGAATTTTTAGGGCCTTACTGTAGAGGCAACCTGACTCTTCCCAGTTACCCTTAGATCTGGTCTTTCTGCAAATAATTGTTCCTTTCAGTAGCTATGATCGACCTATGAGTGCAAGCAAATAGAGGTACTTGCTTGCTTAGTGTACCTTCTCCTTTATTCCACAAGTCTGTCACCGTATTTTTGTGGTAAAGGCTGATAGTGGCTTCGGTGGATTTTGCCTGTGTGTTTTCTTTGTCCCTTGTTTGGGTGTACTTTAGAGAAAAAAAACTTCAGAAAATTCTCCGATCTCTTGGATTTAAACACAGAAGAACAGGATATGTCCCTTAGGGTATACCACGTTACTTTACAAAAGGCTCAAGCAATTGCCTTTTATTCACTGTCAGTGCAGAGGCTGGGAAAGCATGGTATATTCATGCTTAAAAAAGAGATCAGTGTGGTGACTTATCAGGACATTTGAAAGTTGAAGGATAAGATTGTCAGAGAAATTGAAAAGGCATGACGATTGCCAGTATGATTTATGTTCCTAAAGTCTGTAAAAACCTTTAAAAATAGCAACCCAACTATCTGTATATTAAAAAGAAAAGAATTGGATATGAAGAGATAAGAGAACTGTAAAAAGTATAAAACAAAACAGAAACAAGAGGAAAAAAAAGTATAACTGATGCCATATTAATGTTTTAAATTTAATTAAATTTCAGTGAAAGAAAGGATGAATGAAACCCATATAACTTAGAAGAACAAGAAAAAGTGGTGTAAAGTGTTCAGGTGAAGTGTGTGGAGCAGGAAGAGTGAGACAGATAGCATATTATGTTCATATTCCTTTGAGATTTTGGGGATTTTCATTTGTAGTGGAAAAAAATACCTTTCTTATTTCATCTCTCACATTGGCCTCTCAAGCAAAGGGTGTGTGTATCAAATTCAGCAACAGCCTTAATTGCTAGGTTCCTCATCACTGAGTGATCTTCCTCTGAATTTACTGTTAGCAACATTCTTCTTTTTCTCTAAGTTCTTATTTATTAGTCTTTTATGAATTTATTTTTTTACCTATGTGGATGCGTAAAGCCTCTCTTGTACGTTTACATTTTAATGTCTCTAGCTTAAGTTTGCTGAGCCTATAACCATTTATGTTATTAGTTTTTATTAATGAAAGCTGTAACTTCTGGAACATCTGGGCTGGCTCATATCTCTTATTTTTCTGTACTTGGGTGGATTCTGCACAATATTATAGTTTAATGATCCATCTGTGAGAGCAAAAATAAAGGAGTTGGGACTCCAGGTTGATATTCCTGGTGACTCACTAACTCACTGTGAGCTCTTGAGGTGTAAACCTATTTGTTCTTGTTTGACCTTGTATGCAGACGCATTAACGTTAACTGCTCTTGTAGGGATGTGATTAAGGCTTAGTCAGATAATGCTTGTTAGGGGCTTTATGATTATCTTCATCTTCATCCTTGGCAGGAAGATCTTTTGTAATTGTTAAATGATGCTTATTTAGTTTATTTCATGACAGCAATCATATTTTTCATAAAGCAACCTACAGTCTTTCCTGGGCTGGCTGTAATGATGGCAGAAATAATGGTTTACACACATGCTGTATTTCATAAGAAACTTTCTGTTCAAAATGATAAGGTTTACCATTGATTGTTCATTCCTGTCAGTTGGTATGTTTTAATTTTTTCTAAATTAGGTTTTCTTGAACTATCATCTGCTTCATAAGCAGCCCTACTTGTTTCCTCCAGCACTTTGAGGCAGATTGCAGAAGTTGCTGCAAGTAATTTTGTGAGATGTTTCACAGTTGTTGAAACCCCATTTTTGAAGTCTGATACAGTGCTTTAATTGGGTTTGTTACTTTTAGACAGAGACTCATCCTTATCATGATGCGAAATCCTGTGCTGCTTGTACATTGCAAAAAGGAACTGTATTTTTAGGAGTACGCGGTATTAAGTGCTTTCTTCTGCCAAATATTGCCCAGTCACATCATATACCACTAAAAGACACATACTGAAGAGGATTATCTTAGGTAGTTACTACTGTAGTCAAATCAGTTTTACTCTTATTGAAAAATACATAACTAAATTGCCTAAGTTTAGCCTTAAAACAGATGCCTGTTTTCTGCTTGGGCATTTCATAAGCATGCACTCAGACACAGTAAATTGGTTTAATCTGTATTACCAAGGTATCTTTCAGCTGAAATGCAAGGCTGAAGTCCTAGCTACTTGTGATCACAAAGGATTCGCCATTACCATGCAATAGTATTTACAGTCGGTTTAGTTTTCTCTTTCTCCTTGAGTTTAGTAAGTGTAGGACTTGAGAGAAAAGTGTTGTGATTTGCCTTGTAAATACATTGTGTCAAACTGAAGAAAAAATCTGGATTATTTTAGTCAAAATAGAAACCTCCTTCATTTTTTACATGTATTTTTCTATACAAGATGATTAATTCCTTGCAAATTCGAGAACTTTGAATTATTTATGGTAAAACATGCAGCTCAACATATAAGAAATGGCTGTGATCAATTTTTAAATTATATGGTGAACCTGAATGTGTTTTCTGAAATGGAGTTCTTGTTTGCCCAGGTTCATCAAACTGGATTTTCTTTTGTGGTTGGAATATTCTGTGTTCCACATGCTTTCACTGTAAAATTATAGCTGAATTATTACACTCACTAACTGAATAGTCGGTAAGGAAGTTTAGAAATGCATTTTTGTCACAAATACGTGACAAGTAGTTCTTTTTAAGTTTTTATTTTATTTTATGTTTTGTTATGTTTTTGGAAAAAATTGCCAATGGGATCTATGCTTTTGCATAAACTGTTACTTGTATTTGCAAACACAAAGTGCTGTGTGTTATTAGCAAATTATACCAGTGTCAACCCCAAGTAAAAAGGATGTCTTGCAAATTTTGCTTGGAATTCCTCCAAATGTAAGATCGTGCTGGTCGTCTCCTTTGGAAGACTGTTCAGCTGTTGATATGACATTCTCACAGCATGAAGCTTGAGGCTAGATTTCAAAAAGCAGCTGTAGATGAGTTATGTGCGGGGCCAGGGTACCTCTAGCTGTTCGGACAGTGCTGAAATTTCCACAGCCCGCGTGCACCACTGCCTATATGTTTAGAAATTCTGTTTAATTTGTAAGTCACATACTGTGTCATACTTACTGGATTATAATGAATCTTGGATATAACTTTCTCCTTTTTTTTTTTTTAACACATTTGCAGTATGGAATGAAATTGGGATGTTAGGAGTGTTAAAACCAGCATTCTGAAACCATATCTTTAATGATGAAGTTTTCATCAAAGTTCCTGTAATTTATTGATGGATCCTAGGAGAATGTTCAGAATGGGGTGAGGAGGAAGCTCCTTTCTGTAGCTTAGCTCGTGAAGAATTCTGTGCTCAAGTGTGCACATTATGAAGAAAAATATATTTCCATAGGGAAAGAGGTCAGGATTTTCTGAGCGTAACACCAAAGAAAATAGCAAGTATTTGAAAAAAACTTCACAAATTCTTTTTACCTTTTCAGAAATCCAAAGGCAAAGATTCTTTGCTATTCTCTTCTACACAGCATCAGCCTTTTTTTTTCATTTCCTGCTCTAAGAAATATCGCTGAACCATAGTTGTTGTTTAAAACTCACACCAAACCCAGAAGAACTTGCTTTTTTGACATGACTTCTGTTTAGCAAAATCACTTTGAAAGATATTAATGATAGTGGCAAAATACAAGCTCAGTTATTTTAATTAGCAAATCAAATGGATGTCATCTTGGCTTTCCAGAAGTACTTAACCTAAGGAGTTCTATCATCTCTTCATTTGTAGCATGATTTCAGTGTTGAGGACAGCTGCAAGGGCTGTATTCGAGGGAGGCCAAGCACAGTTTCCTTTCTGTAGTGTTTGAAATGCATTTAACTCCTTTAATTATTTTTGGTTTATATAAATTGTTAAACTGCAAATATGTGTGGGTGCCAAGCATGGTATTTGAAGTAATTTATTTCAGCAGTAATTTTAAAATCCAAGATAACTGTGTTTTCTTCATCTGTAAATTGCTGTGATATATTCAATACAGCAAATAGTGGCTGTTTAAATACAGGTAGTTAAGGTAATTGGTCATGCTACATCATAGTATTGTTAAGAAAAATGTTTGTGCTTAGTCCTATTAAAGTAAATAACAGAAACAGAAGTTATTTAAAATTCCTCTTCACTTTTTGCTTTCATTTCTGCTATTCCATGCCAGATTATATTACTGTTTACCAAAACTATGCAGTGCTACAAACTAGGAGAAGTCTGTCTAGATAGCTGCCTGGAGGAGAAGGACGTGGGGGTGTTGGTTGACAGCGACTGAACATGAGCCAGCAGTGGCCCAGGTGGCCAAGAAGGCCAATGGCATCCTAGCTTGGATCAGAAACGGCGTGACCAGCAGGTCCAGGGAGGTTATTCTCCCTCTGTACTCGGCACTGGTGAGACCGCACCTCGAGTACTGTGTTCAGTTCTGGGCCCCTCACCACAAGAAGGATGTTGAGGCTCTGGAGCGAGTCCAGAGAGGAGCAACAAAGCTGGTGAAGGGGCTGGAGAACAGGCCTTATGAGGAACGGCTGAGAGAGCTGGGGGTGTTTAGCCTGGAGAAGAGGAGGCTGAGGGGAGACCTCATTGTTCTCTACAACTACCTGAAAGGAGGTTGTGGAGAGGAGGGTGCTGGCCTCTTCTCCCAAGTGACAGGGGACAGGACAAGAGGGAATGGCCTCAAGCTCCGCCAGGGGAGATTCAGGCTTGAGATAAGGAAAAAATTCTTCACGGAAAGGGTTGTTAGGCATTGGAACCGGTCTGCCAAGGGAGGTGGTTGAGTCACCGTCCCTGGAGGTGTTTAAGGTGAGGGTGGATGAGGTGCTTAGGGGCATGATTTAGAGATTGGTGGGAATGGTTGGACTTGACGATCTGGTGGGTCTCTTCCAACCTGGTGATTCTATGATTCTATGATTCAAAAGCATCAGAGTTCTGATTAAACCTCTTTGTCCATATCCGTTAATACACTGAAATAACAGTACTTGTCGAGGTTGCCTGCTGGAGTTCCAGTTCCTGGCAGAACTGCATGAGAATTCAGGGCTTTCTGTTTTCAAACCATACAGAAAACACGCAGTTTTACCTTAAAATAGGTACAGTCTTTAATCAATGTGAGCCTGCATCAAGGAAAAAAGTCTAAAAATTCTGGTCCAGTGTCGCAGGGTTTCTTGCTATAGATGTGAATGAATTTATACACTTCGGTAAAATAGATAGGTCTCACAAAATAAAATTTGTTTCCATTTAGAGACCACATCCTCCTTCTGAAATGGAGTCGATATCAGGCATAGGTAAAACTCTCGACGTGAAATATTCTTTCTGAGCTTATCTATGTGACAGGTCATCAGATTGTAGTATGTCTGTGTTTTAAAAGCAGCTGCCCCACAAGATGATTGCTAACAGGACACATTTTATGTTATATGTTAGCAGAAAATATATGTCTTTAAGCAATATATGCATAATATTATACATAATTATATACATAATAATATATACGTATATTTTAAGTGCTTTCTAGAATAAAAGAGGTACATGACCAGAAAACGAGAATAATTGAAGTTTATTGCTGAGGTTTGCAGGACTTGCCAGGTATTGGACTTTGTTGGAAGGTGGATGTAATGAAGAGTGAAAAAAGAATAATCCAGGGTGTCTCTGTTGTACTGGAGAAGTTAAGAAGAAATAAGCCACTGCTGCTTACTATTGACTGAAGCAGATAGCCAGACACAGGCTTTCGTGTAGGAAAAGAAACAGCATAGAAGTAGTTAAATCTGACAGCAGTTATTTTCTTTAAAATTGCTCGCCAAGGTTAGGTTCCCTGAATATGGCAACTGAGGAGAAGGAAGAGGGCTTGTTTGTTAATAGCAGTAAGTTCCTCTCAATTGGAATACCACCAAAAGGTCCCTTCCCAGGAATTCACTCAGGACAGCACTTAAACTTGTTCCCACTGTGTCTGAAGTTTCTGTGCCATCGTCCCTGGCCCTGCTGTTTCTTACACTGTGGCAAAATTTCATGGAAAAAAAAGTAGGGAGGCAGATTCCGTCTCCTACACGTGCTGCTTTCTTGGGTAATGTGTCTGTGGTGAAAGTGGTGCTGACCATTCTGTGTTATGGAGTTGACTAACAGACTGGTGATTTTACTGTCCTGTCAAGTGAATCTTTGGTTTCAGCAGGTTGACTGCTTTGTTATCTTCCTGCATTGTGCATCATAAGGTCTCAGATTCTTAAAATTCTATCCATTGATAAAATTTGGTCACAATGCTATGAGAGAAGTGGCTGTTTTAAAATAGTTGAGATAATACCATCTAGGGATGGTATCTGGTTGATATCAGTTCTTGGGCATTTGTTTTGTTTTGTTTCTATCAGAGGACTGTTATCTAAATAAACACAAGGCTGACAGAGTGCAAAAGCAGGTTTTCTCTGATAAAGCAGGCTAAAGCTTTTCAGATACACTGCTTGGGCAGAAACCAAAGCATTTAGTCCTTGGAGCCTCCCAGAAAGTATCACAGAATCATCATAGACTCATAGAATGCCAGAATGGAAGGGACCTCAAGGATCAACTGGTCCAGTTTCTTTAGGTCATCTATAGTTTAATTGAGAAGGATCAGCACCCTGTCAAGGTGAACATTAAAAGTGTCCAGTGTCGAGGAAACTACTGCTTCCCTGGCGAGATTGTTTCAGTGTTCAACTGTTCAAAATGTAGTCCTAGGCAAGTACAAGAATTGGCAATTGCTAACACGGAGAAAAATATGAGCTAATATCCAGCAACTAGGAGCAAGGGTTGTATTTATTAGTATGAGAATATTTCAGTCTGAGTACTTCTAGCACCATCTATAATTTTCTTAAAGCTTTATGTGCAGTTTATTCTGCCATAAGATTAATAAAACAGGAAGACATATGTTAGTAGGTGTTTCGCAAGATTGCTCTCTGAGCTGTATTGAATCTAAGCTGAGTGTGCTCTCTTTCTCTCTACGCACATCCAAGATGCCACTCAATACCAATCTACAAGGCCACTCTTATTATTTACATTTCAGTAGAACCTGGAGGCTACTGTTTTGTTACAGGATCTGACACACAAAAAATTGGGACTGTGCCTGTAGCTCTTTATTTAACAAATCAAGAAATCAACTGTGATCACCTTCAAAACAGTTCCCTTCTGAGCTGACACAGCTGCAAACAATGCTTCTAATGTTCAAAGCAATTCCATGGATCATTTTCAGAAAGGCTGTTGAACATCTCCATTGGTTTTGCTTTCACATCTTCTACCAACAAAAAGTGGGTTCCTTTTAACCCTGACTTGATCTTTGGGATGTCATCATCGTAAGCCTCAGTCAATAATTGAAAAGTTTCTGTCATGGTTTTCACAACTTTCACAAGAAACTTGATGTTAGTTTGCTGTTCACTCTTGCACACCAACATTTTCTCACCAAGGGTAAAAAAGTCTCTATTTGAATGTGCATCTACTCGTAGTGAGTGAAGTAATCAAGCTGAGCTTTGTCTCACTGAGACAACTTGGAACTTGTTCTGTAACCATTTCTTTGTCTCTCTCCCCCCCTTCTTGGTTCCCGAGCTATAGGGTTAGTCTTGCTTTATTTGTGTCAGACCTCATATATAGCGAGTTGTCCAGGTAGCTAGCTATGTTATTGTTGTGCAATCCATAAACCATGTGTCTTTAGAAAAGGGCTATGTAGTTTTGCCATCCTGACAGCAAAATGCTGTCAAAATCTAAGTTTTGAGAATATTCAGAAGTGAGACTTATCCAGGGTGTTTATTGAAGATAGGAATGCATAGTTCTGGGGGTCAGGTGTATTTTTCAGGCTCAGTATCACAAACTCTGCTGCTTGTGGTTCAGACTCAAGGAGGGAGCATCACACTGCTGAGATTATTTTTTTCCTCTTTTCTAAGTTTTAGTGAAATATTTCTTGGTCAATTTTCTGAACTTGCTCAGTGATAGTACAGTGTAATTTCAATAGAAGTTTTAAAGATAAATAAGCGTTGCTACTCCATGGTTTTATTAGGGCAAAAGAGACCACAAAATATTTACTTTATGAGCATGAGGGAAGTGCAGTGGGATTTCGTTATTATTTTTCATTTACTTGTATTGGTTTCTGAGTGTTCAAGGGAGGGCTTTTCTTCGACAGACTCACTGAAATGACATGCAGCATTGCAGCATTCAAAGCTTTTTTATTTTTTTTTCACTTGAGCACAAATAGGAACACAGTAACCAGTGAAGCAGCAAACACAGATTTACTGGCTGAGCTGGTTTAGAACGAAAGAATGAATCCGAATCTAGGGTACAGCCCACAGTCTGCTACTCTAGTGTGGCTCTCATTGCAGGACATTTTAGTGGCTCTCTTAATTAAAATAAAATGTCCAATCTTCTCCAGGTCTCAAGATGAATCTTTTGTGTCAGGGCTCATGCTCTGAGTTTGCATCTCTTACGCTCATGCATGCCCCAGTTTCATCCCCAATTATGTGTTCCTCTCTTCTGTATTGTGTCCTGCACTGTGGAAGCTTCTCTCTGCCAAGGGCATTCATTTGCCTCCATGGAGCTCTATATCCCCCATTTCTGCAAGCAATTCAGTCTGACCATTTGTACAACTGGCTTTGAAAGATCAATAGCTTCCTCTGTGCTGTCTAACCACAGCATTTTAATAGAACACAGCATATAGTCATACAGTGAACTGAGAGATTAAATAGGTGCCATCCATCCCCGAAATCAATATGATGGAGCAGAATTCAAATCAATGTTGGTTTCCTCTCTGTTTTTGTTTTGAATCTCTGTTTGAAGGGCTTGGCCAAAGACAGATTAATTGTTCCGTGGTATATAATGATGTTATTTTAACTGTGGTTTGTTTTAATAAAAAATAAGAAGAAAAAGAGATCAAGAAATGCCTAGTGGTAAATCTCAGAAGAAGAAGTTTTTATATCTGTTTTCATTATTTATGTAATGTATTTCTCTATATTTTGCCTGTGGGTGGTATTACAAAACTTCTGTGCATTATCATTTCTACTATGTTAGCCATGACTTACTATCTTCATAGGACTTTATCCAAGATGACTCTTGTTGAATCTTTTTAATTATCCAAATACCATGATCCTTCTTTATTACTTCCATTCCCAAGATGCAGTGTAAAGCAGTCATTTATTGTAGCCAGTAGCAAAGAATAACTGGAAAATATGGATTGGATTGCCTTTTGTTTTGCTTTTGGTGAGAGTGAGATTTCATAAGGAAAGGATTTCAGATTAGGCTAGAGAGACATTTTTCAGAATTAATAAAAAAATTAAAACATTAGGTAGTTTTGTCTTTAGAATAATTATTGCAATTACGTTAGGGTTTTTGTATAATTTGTTATGATTTTTCAGGTTCGCAAGAGAGAGTCTGCTGCAGTGCTAATGCTCTGTTTTAACACGCCTACTCAGGCAAAGCAACTCTAGCAACATCTTCTGTGCTTCAAGGGGTTGCCTTGCTGAACCAGCCATGGGGCTGGAACACTGCATCCCAGAAAATCACACAGTTCTCCCATTGCTGACATGGTGTGATCATTCAGGTGAATCTGTTGAGTAAAACGTAGTTCAATATTAGACAATCTGATGAGGATATGAGAGCAATTATTACCTCATAGCTGAGTCATCTGGGAAAAGCCACAGCCACCATCACTAAAACTTTTGTCTGCCACAGAGGAACCTTTGGAGAAAAAAAAAAAGTCTTGCTTAAAATACATCAGTTGCCCATCAGATATCCTCTGGCTTCAGCTGTGAACAACAAGCACAGTCTCTTTCTCGGCCATTTACAGCACTACAGAGTGGATCTTCACTTGGCCACTGCTCCTGTTGCCTGCCAGATTATCCTTCTCTGTTCCTACACATCTTGAGAAAAATGTATTTTAAGAACATGTACTAGCTTTGCTGGTGTCTCCATACAGGAGCATTTATGGTAGGTGTTTGAACTATTGATATTGGATTTTGAAGATAAGTTACCCTGTTTTCTCACCCTTTATGAAGCAAAGAAGAAGAGTCGGTGTTGTTTCCTGGAAGGACAGGAGGAATTGGAGCAGAAGGACCTCTTCAGCTCCCTTCCTTCCTGTGTCTCTCTGCAGCCTGCCCACATAACTTATTGTCATTGCTCCATGGAGGTTAGTCGGGCTGCAGCAAAGATTGAATATCCTTTCCTATAGCTGAATAAATTTCTAGGTCTGGGTAGTATATCAACGTATCAACTGCTGCTCTAGTTTTGATTATTTATTTAATTATCTGTTCTGAATTCATAATAACTGTGAGTATTTCCAAGACTTGCAAGTTCAGGGTCAGACTAGCAACAAGGCTTTGTAAAGGCAGATGTTCCTGTTAAAGTGAGGTGTTTTAATTATGATTTGGAAGCACTGTTCTAGGATATATCGTTTCCCTAGTTCTGGATTGCTCCAGGAGGTACTGTGTGATCCATTTAAGAGAAGACAGTCTGTGTATTAATGCTGCTCCAGATCAATGAGCAAAGGAAGGGTTTGTTTCCATTTCTTCTCTTTTTTCACTAGAAGTGAATATACCTAAAATCCCAAGCCTTTAGTGTGTTTACTTACAGCTGTGATCCTACCCACTGTCACTGCTTCAAATCCTGCAGTATTCCTCATGCTTCCTTTCACCACCCATAAATATTAGTAATGGCTTCCAGGACAGAAATTGTCTGTTAGCTTGATCTATCTTAGTTCCAGAATTTCTTTAGTTTCGGTAGGCATCCCGGAATTCCTGTTGATACATTAAATGGGGCATAGACCCAGGCGGCAGAGCAACGCTCTGTGGGGAAGGCAGCTAATTTGAGTAATCCCAGAAACCTGGGGATGCAGTGATTAATGAGGAAGGGACTTCTAGCTGGCCCATAATTTAAGCAAGCAGACAAAATGTGTTGAATTAAATCCTGGTTTGACTGACAGCATTGCTACTGAAATCCACATCGGGACTTTTTCTTTCTTTCTTTCCTGATATATATTTATTCTGGAGTATGCCTGCTCTTGAGTGTCCTAGACTTTATGTCTCAATATGCTGAATTGCAAATCTAGATGTTCTTTTTTTTTTCTTTCCTGTAAGCAATTTACATAAAAATGCTGAGACTTTAAATTGTGGGAAAGATTATAAAATATGCAAACTCGTATTCATGCATGCATGCATATGTAGATTTCACTGGATCTCAATTTCCTCTGTGGCATAGTAAAATCTGCTTTTTTTGTCAGTCCCAAAAACCTACAAGTCAACAAAAATCAGTTTTTGGGAGGGATTTTTATGGACATATATAAAGATGCAAAAAGTATAGCAGTAAGATTCATTACTTTATTGGTGTGCTGTCAGAAATACAAGTTTCAAGAAATGAAACACGGCCAGTGGAAATACAGGTGCTTGGGTCTTGCCCTTCCTTTTCAGCAGAGGATCTGAGTCCTGGCACCCATCGAGGTAACACACTCAGGTGACTTCTGATCACTGCACAGGGAGAGGAGCTGCATTTCTGCTCCAGTGGTGGACAGATATGCTGGAAAGTACTATAAAGGTGGTGATGTCTGGGGTGCTTCAGTTTCCTCTCCTGTGGGAAATTGGAACTTACTATATCACTTATCAGGTGATGAGCATTTGGTAGATATTTCAGGGCAATGCCAAAAAATTGGTAACAGTAGTCCTAGTAAGAATTCAAAAACAGATAGAGAGAGAGTAAATTTGGATGTAAAGAAAATACAAGGTAGCATAGTGTGTGAAAAAAATATTTATTTAAATCACATGTAATATTTTTCAAAATTATAGAAGTTTTTCATAGGAAAAGAGTTCACATTCTAGGTCAACTTCTTTCTCCGTTTTTCAAAAAGTTAAGAAATATATTTTCTATTAGTTTCAAGATTTTGATTTTCTATTGCATGCATTAATTCCATGTAGAGATTATTTTTGTATGTACATCTATCCATACATTAGAGGCTTTCATGTAAAAAATTAGCAAATCAGTCTTGAAAGCCTAACCAAATGTTACCCTGGTTTCACAGATAATAAGAAATTTCTAATTCCACTGCTGCTGGCAGGCAATGAGCACAACCAGGGCAAGCAGGAGTTCTGTTTGCAGAAAGGGACCACATGAAAACTGTTCTAGCTAAACATGCAAAGCAAGTCACAGTCTTCTACTGTGTTTTTCTCCACCTGCTGTCTCTCTTTGCAGCCGTTCCAAACACCTATCATTTGGCTGTGTGTCATCACCAGGCATATATATGCCTCAGTTGAGAGGTTATTAAAGGTGTGTATTTTCTCTTTATGAGTGTATCTCTGGTTCTAATTTATAAAGTCTACTGTACTGAAATTTACTCTCGTTTATCATTTTTTTTTAATTCTCTGAAAGAATGCTCTAAGTTTTTGGTTTTTTTCTTTGTAAAGGCTTAAATATTGATTTCTAGTTAGCTGGATTTTGTTGTCTTTCTTGCTACTGCTACTGTTTTGTCTCTGTAGAGATACTGTCTCAATGTTAACTTCATATGAAGACCTTTGTATATCTGAGAACTTAATTTTTTCCATTAAAGGAAATGAGGCTTTCATAGAAATGTATGCGGGTTTTGTGGGTTTTTAAATTATCAGATGGTCAAAGAAAATAATTTCATTTGCAGTGAAAATATCTACTGATAAACATTTTTACCTAGGTTTTCAAAACTATCTGTTTGTCATGGCACATGTGATAGGAACTACACAATACAATTTACAGCTGTTCACAGTATTACTGAAAGCACATTATGTTGAAGGCTGCTAACACAGATATTGTGAACAGTAGAGAACAGCCTTACTTTGCCGGGAGAGTTATTGCCTGTGTGCAGCATGGGGATGGTGCATAAGCAGTAGCATCAAAGTTAGTGAGGTTGGGTGTTCTCCAATGTTCAAATGCAGTTACCCAGGCTGTGACCCAGCTGTGGGTAGCTGGTGTCTCTCTTGCACAGGGAGGGCACTGTGAGTGATGGGCTGCAGAAAAGCAATATGTAGTTATGTCAAATTGTTCAAACAGAAATTGCTAATAGTACAAAAAGGTTCATTTTCTAAGCTAGCCTTGTGCATAGAGTGAATATGAATTTTCTTCCTGAATACCAGGATGGAGAACAAAGTTCATAGTCGTACTGATCTCAGGTGCGCTTCAGGACCCAAACTGCTCCAACTGCCTCTGGACGGCAACAGGTGTTTGGCATCACTGCACTCTGTACCAATTTATCACTTCAAAAAAATTGTCTTTTTTTGTTTTGTATAAATGTGCTTTATAAACAAAGAATCCACTTCTCTGCAAAAAAAAGGAAGATGTGATCAGCCTGAACTTCTCCCAGATAGTTTCTGCTGCTCTTAATATGTGTTTGGAAGGAAGTGACTTTTTGTTTTGACTTACTTATTTAATTTAAATTATTCATTAAATACAAAGGACCAAGAAAAAAGTGCTAAGAACCTGCCTTGTTTATCAAAATGCTTGTAAGCAGTGTCAGTAGGGTATATTAGTTTCTTATGCCTTTTTTAAGGGATATATCTGAGGGATATGGGTGAGGGGAAGAAAGAACATCCAAGAAGAGCAGCTACTGGGCTTCTTGTGAAAATCAAGTGCCTTTGAGGTGACCAGAGTCAAACAAATGAAGTTCAAAGGAATCTAGGTCTGATCACAGCGTGGCTGACCCTTTGTGCCTGATGTGTGCTGCTGGAAGATGATGCCAGGTTGCCGCCGTGTTAAATTACTGGACCTGTCCCAAGTCAAGGGCTCACATGGCTTTGCTGTGTGGACATACCCATGAAGGTGTGCCTTTTGGCACTGTCCCTTTCCTGTCCTAGCCAATGTTTTCTTTACATGTATCATATTGGCCATAATCTTTTGTTGAATTTATTTGCTTTTATTACAGTGCAAATTGGCCCATTTATGCTCGGCTAGTTTCTCCTTGAAGTATATTTTCAAGTGTGGCATTTCTCTTAACTTTTTTAGTAGAAGTGTAAAGGAAATCGGCTTCTATTGGTAGAAATTTAAGTGAAAACTCCCTCGACTTTCTTCTCTTTTCTGACTGCTGTGTACTTTGGAATGATTTACCTGGCATGTCCTGAAATGTTGACATGGTGAAACAGTTGTTAGGTTTCACCACAGAGGAGACTGAATACACATGCAAAGAGACTAAGGCCCTTTTGATCGAAAATTGCTATACTGCAATGATTATTCTGGCTCATGAAATTCTAAACTGCACATGGTTCTTTTTTCTTCTAAACAAGAAAAAATAAAAACCATTAAGACATTCAGACATGTTATAAATTTCAGATGTGTTTTTTGAAATAAAATTGCAGACATCTATCTCAATAAGGTTTTAAACAATCTTTCAACTTCAAGGCTTTGTTACATTATGCCCTCAGGAACCTATTCTTATTATAATTGTGATCCAGAGGAAATATTCTTGAACAGTAACACTTTTCTATGGTAATAACAAAGTAGATATTGTACTGAATTGATGGTTGTTTAAAAGCTTTTTGCCGGCATGATGTAGAATGGTCCAACAGCTTTGAAACAAGATCCTAAGTTTGGTTTGAATCAAGAACTGTAATAAGGGACAAATAGGTTCTTAGGAAATGTGTGGAAAATTAGCAGGTTAAAGTTGAAAAGAATGAAATTATTATTAAGATTTTTTTTTTTTATTTCACAGAATAGCTTCTGCTGATGCTGTTAGAAGTTTTCTCATCGCTGTTCTCTTGTAATCTCTTGCTTTAATGACAGTGCAAGGCTATCGTGGGATCAGTTTCATAACCAGTAAATGCGTCTGGTTATGTTAACACTCAGGGTAGTTTGATGAATATTATCAGCACCATAGCTATAATAATAATTGTCTATTCTAGAATTTGTTTTGCAGCCCAGAACAGTGGCACTTCCAAATCTGAGAAGATAAGATCATATGAATTATGCAATTAGTGACTGTTGTATATGACCGCTAGGGGTTTGAGTATTGTTAGCACCTTTGTAGTCTGCTTTCTGATCTAGAAAAGTCAAGGCAGCTGGAAGTACAATCCATGGTAAAAAGCTAGCTTTGATAGAGGACCTTCATGTCCTGTTCAACTGTTTCTATACATCAAAATTCTCTTTAGGGCAGGAAACTATGGTCAAAGTTTACTGAAATCAACTTCTTTGTCATATTTTTCAGCAAGTCTTGACAGACCTGGCAGAACAAATTCATCTAATTCGATCTGGAGATTAATTTTAAAAGTGATTTGGGTAATTCTGCTAGTGTGTAATCTGTATTATTTGGTATCAGAAGTGTCTTTTGGGGGATTTTTGTATATTTCTTACTAAAATGAGGAAAACCCCACAAACCAAACCTGTAAACCACAAACTTCTACTGGCTTTTGCTTGGTTTGTTTGGCTCTTGGCATGTGTGTGTGTGTTTTCTCCATTTTTAGAGAGGAACAAAGTGTATGAGTGTCCTCTTTGTTTTTTTCAACATGAGGATCACTAACAGTTGAGGAATGTATCTATAGACATAGACACAGAATATCTATGAGTTCATTTTTCAGGCCAAAGTTAGATGTTTAATAGCTGTGCTGTCATTTTAACAGACGCTATGGGCCTAAGTGTTTATCTTCAGTCCTTGTAGTAAAGAAAACCAAACTGGGGTAGTCATCGTGATCTCTTCTGGCCTTAAAATCACATCTAATACCTCTGAAATCTAATAGTGGAACTGGCTCTCATCATTGGTCTCTGTCATGGGGCAAAACCAGTGTTTTGGATTTAAATTGCCTCTAATTTATCTTGCTTGGGTTTGTTAGGGTTTTTTTGGTCACCTAAGAGTCAGGTTCAAAGCAACAGTAAAGAAACAACCATTAATATCCAAATGCATTTCTTCATTTCACCTTACTAAAACCAAAACCTTGTTTCAAAATTGGGTATTCTTTGTATTCGAGTGAGGTTGAAAACCTGCAATGGATGAATTTCTGCAGACAAGTGCTTGACTCAAAAATACCCTTGAGCTTGGGTTTAGTAGAAGTGTTGTCTACATTTTTGTTTTTAATTAAGAATTTTTGAATCATTCTCATTTTACTTTTTTCCCTTGCATTATTACCAAACAGTCTGAAACAAAATAGTGACAGTGCTTGATATCTGTACATAGATGAGGAAAACAAAAAGCAAGTTTGCCAAGACTTCTTATGTGTCAGATTGATACATGTCTGCAATTCCACATTTTTTTGAAATGTATAGGTAATATTGAAGTGTAAGAAGTGAAGAACGGGTGCATAACCTTGGTGATGGTTTATATCCTCTTTCAAAGTTTTGCATTATTTTATGTATTTTGAGCTGCAGTCATTTTTCTGTTCTCTGTATCTGTCCTGAATAGTTTCTTTTCTAAGAATACATACAGCTGGCAGGTTTTAATATGCATAGGGATCTGCGATTTATATGTTACTGTTC
The DNA here is from genome assembly GCA_033459285.1 of Clamator glandarius. Classification (NCBI taxonomy): domain Eukaryota; kingdom Metazoa; phylum Chordata; class Aves; order Cuculiformes; family Cuculidae; genus Clamator; species Clamator glandarius. The sequence continues at coordinate 212,320 of JAUNZM010000165.1, read as the reverse complement.
AGAAAGTGAATTTATTTGACCACAGGAGCACAACAGAAGTTGTATTTAAAAATTAAGTAAATGGCCTCATAAATTAACTTGAGAAATAATGAGAGAGCAATGTAGAGGAAGATACAGAAGTGACTGAAAAGGGGAGAAACAGAGCTGGGAGTAACTTAAAATTAAAAAAGAAATGATAAGTGGCAAATAATTGTATTTTCATATCAGAACATGGCTATTGTTTATAACCATTATAATAGTTAATTGAAGCAGCGAGTACAAAAAAAACTAAACCCAAAGGAGGGATAAAACCGAAACATGCCAGACATAGCTATAATAATTACTGGAATATCACTTTGAAAGACAGGTCTAAAATTAAAGTTTCTCTCATTTATTTAGGTTGTAATAGAATGTTTGTCCCATGTCTGTTATAAGAGATTAGAAGACATTATTGACTGTCCTTCTATAAAAAAACTGATAGCAACAATCAGCTGCAAGGGAAGTTAGACTCCTTTAACCCAGATGATTAACCTTGTCATATTTTTGCTGGTAGAGCGGATAACACTGTCAGATATTTTTGAAGCTCTTTCTGTATTCAATATGTTTTAATAAATTTAGAAGAGAAAGGAGATCAGTGTAGAATGAAAGAGAAAGACCACTGACGCTTATTTTCTTGTCACTTTACAGTATGTCTGGAGCAATATACACAGCTGAGTAAATACTACATTTGAGAATATATTTGTAAAAATTCTTTTTCATTTTCATTTTATAAACCTTTGGAAATCTCTGTGTCTGTAAAGTTAAGCATAGTTTTAAGTTCTGCTGTAGTTACAAAGTGTAGTTTTCCTGTAAATGAAATGGCATATTGACAAGTTTCACTCCATTAAAACAATTTCTACTGTGCTTCAGGCAATGCAAAGAGACTGGTTTGCCAGTCACTTCTATTAGTGGTACATTAAGAATGACCAAATGGAGCCTGTAAAAAGTTGGTAAAAATAAAAAGCTGTAAATAAGATACTTTAATCTTGATGATACCACTTTCACAGAGATATCTCGGTGATAGTTTGCTGATGGAGTCTATGATGTGGATGTCCACAATATTGAAAGACATGATGTGGATGGCCACAGTGTAGAAAGCAATAATTTAAGAGAAAGTGCCCTGGAGTGCATGTTCCTCAAAAGTTCCTTTTCAGGCAGACAGATCACTAGGAACGCTTAGCAAAGGTAGCACTGGTAAAGAGTCAGCCAGAACCTCATCTGACAAACAGTCATATCAGTGTGGTCAAGTCAAGAGCTCTTGGTCAGATTTTGCTGATTGAGGATCATGCTTGGAATATTTCTTCCAGTAGGGTTTTAAAATCTATTTACTCTGCAGTCTCTGTAATAATGGTTCACCTACCCATATCTAACCTAGCTTTATATTAGCTAATTTAGGTATTAGTAGTATTATTTCCTCGACAGCATGGAATTCACACAAAATTGCAAGACTGCAAAACCCATTTATGTTTATGCAAGTACAGACATGTGGATGCAGGAAAAGCAATGCAATGTATTGTAAACAGAACAGCTGTATTAACTATAATAATATTCTGTATTATTTTATGTTATTTTTGGCATTATGCTAAGAAATAAGGGCTATAGGTGAATATTAGTGTTCTACTAAAATATTTAATTGGCTTGACAACATTATGTTCCCTCTAAAAGACCTCTCAATGTTTCTTAACAAGTAAGTTCTCATATTTGAATCCATCCTATCTTGAAATTTTCATGAATCTAAAAAATACAGTCACTACTGATAACCTGTAACTCTTTTGATGTGCTTGAGCAGAGCATCTGACTGGAGAATATGTCTCCTAGATAAGTTACATGTGCCCAATTCTGATCTGAAATCAAGAATAAACTGGAATTACGCTAGCATAAAATAGACTATCCTGCTCTGTGTCTCAAAAAAAGCTTAATTCTATACCAACTGAGAAACTGAATAAGTCTGCAAACCTTCCTTCTAACCCTTAATTAAATGAGCGCCTGGATCTGTTGAATTAGTTCCTCTGGGCTCTTGAATATGGATTTCAGGATCAGAATATTTATGTCCAGGTGTAAAAGATGATTAATAGTTTGTTGAATAATGGATGATGTTGTGGCCTATCTCGAAAGCGACACTTTTGAAATATTCCCATTTCCTTGTACTTTCTCTCTCCATTTACATACAGTAAAGTGAACCTTGAGAAGGAGGGAAGTGCTGCCAGAGGGGAGGGCAGCTGCCGGGATGGTGCAGCTTGGAGAGCTGTGGAACCTTCACCCACATCACAGAGCATCATCTGTCCTACACCTCTTGTGACAATTTCAAGACTGTGGGGCCTGTAAGACTAGCAGATTCTGATCTGGCATTATTTTGGGCCTCTTATATTCACATTTTACATTAATCATGCTCACAGTTAGAAAGCATAGAAAATAGCAGCATACCAAATTCAAAGTGTGGGTTGTTGGTTTTTTCCAGATAATTCTGTATTGCTCACAAGATTCTGACTACTCAAAACCAGGTTTATTTTATGTTGTTTGTTTTTGTCATATTTCTCTGAGCACCACAGGTATTATCTAGACAACTCATGAGAAAGGCTAAAAATCATATTTATTTGTTATGATGTTTTAAATTTCCCGAAAGAAGTACTGATGCATCAAGCCCTTTAACCTGAATCTAATCCAAGTGACTGTTGGCATGTTTAAATTCTTTGCTGAATCGAGGCTAAAATTTGGCTTAGCATTAGAGTACACAGTTTGTGTTGACTGCAGTGAGAGTCTCGTGCTTGTGTCCATGGGAAGGCTGGCTGGCAAGGCATAAATTCAATCCCATGGAGAAATCCAGAGTGAATGTGATGACTGTGTCCATGTGCAATGTTGTAATTATCTTCCAAGCTCCCTTTATCACGTATTGGCAGCTGCTGAAATGAAAAGATAATACTGTTTGTGTATGAACATGAGGGAGTTTACTGCACTTGTTTATTGGATGATGGATTAAATTATATCAGTGCTAATGTTATAGTTAATGAGTTAGACATATTCAAAACTCTCTGAGATCGCCAGATTCTTAGAAATTAAGATAGAAAATTAACAAAAGCAGCATAACCATAATTTATCTGCTGTTTTCCTTTGTATATTTATTCTGCAATAATAGACTTGTAGAGGTTAGTGCTTGGTATTTCATTAGTTAAAGTTCTGCTTGCTTTGCTGTATAGAAAAGTTTATGTTAACATACAGCACCCTTATCAAGTAATTGTCCTAGAAGAATGCCCTTATAATGTTGGTTCACAGATCAAAATATAGGTGAAATTTTACACAGTGATTTGTTCAACTATGAGGGGTATGCAATATTAATATTTTTAAATGAAGGTTTAAAACCATCATGGAATGTTAAGAGGGAGCCTGGAGGAGGAAAGCGTGTAGTCTGAGATTCAACCTTTAGAGCAAGTGGCTTTTGTACTGGTCGAAGTTTTCACATCTCTTCATTCTCTGCGTTTAGTCTTGTACTTTAGAGTTTTTTCTAACATATGAATTGCTGTGTCTAGATCTTTATCGGGGAAACATTGATGAACCAGGTTGGGTTATAAAGCTCAGCAAGAAGTCAAATAGGACCCCACAGGTTTTGCAACCAAGTTAGTTATGATCACAGAATCACAGAATAACCAGGTTGGAAGAGACCCACCGGATCGTCGAATCCAACCATTCCCACCAATCCCTAAATCATGCTCCTAATGATTAGGTGCTTCTGGTTTCTACTATGATTTATAAGGGCTTATCAATTTGTCCAGGTGTTGACTACATTTGATTTTAACGTTGTCAACCTCTCTACCTATAAAGGCTAGAGATTTCCTCTTTAAAATTAGAGATATGATGGCCTTATATATGATGGATGAACAGAATGACTGCCAGTGCTTGGCACCAAATCTATAGTCTTCTGTTTTATTTTGCCAAACTACTTAAGCCAATAAAAAATAATTTTGCATATTATTGAGTGCTGAACATCCTACTAGTGAAGTTTCCCTGGATTCTTAATTCCAGGAGCTCAGTGGCCAGAATCCTTGGTTACACAGATCAACCTTGCTAACATTTAAAAAGGACTGAGCTTTGATAGTTCAGTGAACCTAATTAAGCATGTGGACTAAATGAAAGCTTTTTAACACAGTATTTAGAAAAATCACACCAAGAAAAATCAGCTATAGTGATATCTGGTTGGCAGTTTTTCATTGGAATGATTTTCTGATAGATGACTTTTCATGGAAAAGCATTTATTTTGGTAAAAAAACTATTACGTTGAAATTTGGAATGTTTTTGACTGGCCCGAGAGATTTAATTTTGACAAGATAATAAAAAAGAAACAACCCACAGTACTGAGCTGTTTTAACATCATCTGTCTTGTATCATGGGTCGAGTTCTCTCATATATTTCTTGTACATGATGATCCTGAGAGACTGAAGGGCATTGTAGGAATTTATTCAGTGGGATATATAATATGCTTTAGCAACTGTTTCACAGAAAAAAAATCAAGAACTAGCATTGCAATGAATAGAAAACAGGGAAATATGATTTAATGCTGGAATGGATGAGAACTGCAAAGGATTTTTCCAAGGATTCCACTTTGTCAAAACATTTTGCTTGAATTGAAAATGTCTAAACAAAATGTTTTGACAGTGCCCAACTTAGATTTGTCTCCGTGGAAAAGCTAAACTCTATGTCCCATTTCAGGAAGAAATCAAACTGCCTGATCTCTGTGATAGCGGTTCCATTTTTTTTTCTCAAGTCTAATCATCATGCCACCTTCAAATATAGACATAAATTAGTGTGATATTTCAGAGGAGAAGAATTCTTGGGCTGCTTCTGGAAAGGCAAGAATTATCCTAGAGGAAAGATAATACTTAACTAGAAGAAGGGTTTCTGAAAGGGTTCTACAGTATTTATGTTTTGTAAAGGAGGCAGAATGAGAAGATGTCAAAAGTGAATCTTGTTAAGCTTTCCTGCTGGGTTTCTTTCCCATTCAAGTGGTCTCGTGTAGCATAGGTAAATCGTTACGCTAGGAGCGTTCTAATTCAGGAGCATTTTGCTGGTACGCTGCTATAACAAAGGAAGGCTATATTCAAGTATGCATTTGGGATTTTGGTTATTATAAATTACATTCTTTGAAATCTCATTTAGAACTGGGAACTTAAATGATGTTGGAAGGCTCAGAGGATTAATTCTTCCCGAACAATAGACTGTCACTGATCACTCTGTAAAGTAATTATGCCAAATTTAATTATAATACAAGCACATTGTATAATAGTCATAGTGTGCCCAAAAGAGAGTTTGAAAAGGTGCCTCACAAGCATATGGACTAGCTCTGAGAGCATAGTGGCGAATTACACATGCTGTAATTGAGTACAACTTAATATTAAGTTTTCTTAATTAAAGGTTTTGGGTGGTGTGGGGTGGATTCTGGCTGGCACACTGTGCTTTTCAATATCATCAGCCTAATGGAACAAATGAACTCTTCCCTCCCAATTTTATAGATGCTGCCATAAGTCCTTATGACTTCCAATAGCATGCATGTATTGAAATCAATTCCAGTATCACTGTAGTGGTAAAACCAAGAGTAATTGAATTGTTACAGGGCAGCAAAAACCCAGTCCCTCCTTCTCACGTTTAAGCTGCAGGAACTACACTGTCATCTGGTGCTGATCCTTAGTGCCATCCACTTGTGCAAACTCAAGGCTACTATTTCACCGTTTCAGTTGTCTCTCCTCAGTTTTCCATCCATCTTCGTGTTGCATTTAGACTATTTATAGAAATATCACTTTTAGACCCTTTTACTATATAATCAAACCCTGATCCTGTTTAAAATTCTACTCCCATGGCAGGCTGGAGCCTAAGGCACTTGTGGAACTGAGGGAGCCACCATGATCAGAGTCAGTCCAAATTTAGAGTAGCATTCAGGTGCTTGGCCAGAAACTTTTCTTGGGAAAAACAAAAGCTGTGTGGGTCATACGTAAATGAATGAAAGGGCTGCTGGTACTTGGGGAAGCAGTTCCACAGCTGAGATGACATAGTGCAGGAAGCCTGAACTGAGGTTTTATGCTTGTGTTATGTTAGGTCAAGTATCTTGAGAGAAAGCTAATGAGATCTGGAGTATGAATGTCAGGAGTAATGAAGCAGGAATGGTGGCAGTGAGAGGCAGATGCCTTTGTTTTGCATCGCAATGTAATGTGTTTACTACAAAGCAACAAAAATGGTTAAGATGAGAGGTCAGAATTAGCAAAAAGAGCACAGATCTGCTGAGTTTCCGGGTTTGTATTCACAGCAGGATTCAATTTGGCTTTACAGTCCAATGGAAAAAGTTAAAGAAAATCTGTGAAGAGCAAGAAAGCCATTCTAATCTGAAATGCTTTCTTTTTTTCCCTTCTTTTACCTTATTTCTTTTGCATGTAACCATTGTATGTAACCCATGAGGGCTGGGAGCTCAGGAGAAAGCCATCCCCATGTTCTGGAACATGGCCGGGCCCAGAGAGTGGTGCTTAATGGAGTTAAATCCAGCTGGAGGCCAGTGACAAGTGGGGTTCCCCAGGGCGCAGTGCTGGGTCCAGCCCTGTTCAATGTCTTTATCAATGACCTGGATGAAGGCATCGAGTGCACCCTTAGCAAGTTTGCAGACGACACTAAGCTGGGTGGAAGTGTGGATCTGCTGGAGGGTCGGGAGGCTCTGCAAAGGGACCTGAACAGGATGGACCGCTGGGCAGAGTCCAGTGGGATGAGGTTTAACAAGGCCAAATGCCGGGTCCTGCACTTGGGGCACAACAACCCTGTGCAGCTACAGACTAGGAGAAGTCTGTCTAGAAAGCTGCCTGGAGGAGAAGGACCTGGGGGTGTTGGTTGACAGCGACTGAACATGAGCCAGCAGTGGCCCAGGTGGCCAAGAAGGCCAATGGCATCTTGGCTTGTATCAGGAACGGCGTGACCAGCAGGTCCAGGGAGGTTATTCTCCCTCTGTACTCGGCACTGGTGAGACCGCACCTCAAATCCTGCGTTCAGTTCTGGGCCCCTCACCACAAGAAGGATGTTGAGGCTCTGGAGCGAGTCCAGAGAAGAGCAACGAAGCTGGTGAAGGGGCTGGAGAACAGGCCTTATGAGGAGCAGCTAAGAGAGCTGGGGGTGTTTAGCCTGGAGAAGAGGAGGCTGAGAGGAGACCTCATTGCTCTCTACAACTACCTGAGGGGAGGTTGTAGAGAGGAGGGAGCTGGGCTCTTCTCCCAAGTGACAGGGGACAGGACGAGAGGGAATGGCCACAAGCTCTGCCAGGGGAGATTTAGTCTGGACAGTAGGAAAAAAATTTTTACAGAAAGGGTCATTGGGCACTGGAACGGGCTGCCCAGGGAGGTGGTTTATTCACCTTCCCTGGAGGTGTTTAAGGCACAAGTGGACGAGATGCTAAGGGACATGGTTTAGTGTCTGATAGGAATGGTTGGACTCGATGATCTGGTGGGTCTCTTCCAACCTGGTTATTCTATGATTCTATGATTTTGTTACATAGGTTACCGTATGAGTCTGGTGTCAGTCTGGTTACACCTAGCCCATAGACCACTAACACTGTGAGCTGCAGGTCCCTCCATACAGCATGACTTCTAGTTGTACAGCAGATGATGCCGGCACATGCTCTGCACTTTGCTTCCCCCATTCCTCCCTGTTCCAAAATGCCTCCATTTGAAATTGTTGCTCAATAGAACTGATGAAAGTATTTAAACACAAAGGTGGAGAAAGGTGGTTTATCTGTTTTCCTCCAGTGTAGAACAGTTAGTTTTCCCGGTCAACTTTACAGCAGTGTAATATTTTCAGGGGAGGCATAAAAAAAGTTGTTAAAAAAAATCAAAAATCCTACGTGCATTTTGGTTGTTTCGCTTAACAATATGATAAAATTTTTTGCCTGGCACATCTTAATGGCTAGCCTTCTGTAGTAATTTACACCATCCCTTAAGCATTTATCAGATCTTAAGCCAATGTGCCATGCATGGGAAGAGTGTCAGTTTGCTTTATTGAAGAGTACTGAAAGTGAAATCTTGCATAAGCTGTAATGTCAGCAGTTTTCACAGCATCCACTAGTGATATTTAACATGTCTGTGAAGAAATCTGTGTCGATATGGTGGGCTGCTATGAAGATACGAGTGATATGCTGTCAACTGCCATTATTTGATGGTGGTGGCTGGTCTTTTATTTTTCCTTGACCAAAAGGTTGTGACATAATCATATGCAGTCCATTACACTAATACACCTTAGTTCTCTTTGAGTTTTTATTTGTACATGCACCTCTGTAATGTTGCCAGTCTAAAGCAGCCTTAACTCCTCATGAAAGCATTGTCAGCAGATTTATTCACACTACAAGCAAACTCCTCCTTGTTGAGAGGTTCAATATTCTTTCCCTTAACTGATATGGCACCAAGTCAAGACCAGGAGACTTGGTGTAATTAGATCAAAACGTCCCAAAAGAAGATGAAGTGACTAGGTTAAAAAACTGTGAAAACTAGTTAAGGGTATTGAGGAAGCTTTTTTCACTTTTTGTAACTTTATTTAAATTCTAGCCCTCCGGAGCAACTGTGGCATTTAGTACTGAAAGGCAATTTTAAGTTAGCCACATTCTTATGAGAGTTAACTGCACAGGCTTCTTTGTGCACACATATATACACATATATATATCTGTCTACGTATATCATCTATATTTTTTTTTCTTTAATGCCAGCTGCAAGTTCCCTAAAGGAGAGATGAAGAAATGCCAATTTTATGGCAGCCCTAGGTGAACATAGCTATTTGTAGCTAATTCAGTTATAATCTTAAATTATTAGGTCTATGTTCCTTGGCAGGGGGAAGGCAGTGTCCTTCATCAGAAGAGCTGTCTCTAATCAGGATCTGTTTTTTGAAAGACCACTTAAAGAGTGGCATCTTGGGATGCAGAGCCTATGATCTGGGTACCAAATCCATCGAGTTATCCAGGCTTTTTAATATGTTTTAGATGAGAAACAGTCATATCTTTTTCCCTTCCTGGACTCTTAATAGAGAGTGACTGCTTGTATTTGTACCATACTGACAGCCCTTGGAGTAGGATCCCTCCTTCTGCCTCCGGGCAATGAACAGATGCAGCTTTCACGTTCTGAACTGCCAATTCTAGAGGAACCTCAGCTACTGGAGTTTCTTCTCCATCCTTGACTGTATCCGTTTTGCATGCTCATCTGAGTACAGATTGTCAACTGTGACCTTGTGCTAACTAGAAACATTGTAGTAGCATCGCCTGGGCTGATGTGATGATATTTGTCATCTAATCATTCATTCTTCCCTATAGTTGCTACAGTTTGAAACCTGTCATCTATCTAGTTAGTAATGTTTAATGCAGGTCCTTTTAGTTCAGTGATGGGCAAGGTTTCACTCATGTATCACGAGCCAAGTTGATGGACAGTCAACAGAGTGTAGGGCCTTTCATTGATCCTAAGCCTGCTCCAAAGCAGCTGGGAATATTGTACCATGGAGATGTGGGCAACAACCAATGATTATTAACAGGCTGTTAATTTTGTTTCCTTTAATTAATTTGATTTGTAAGCAAAGTCTGTAGCCTTCAAAGGTTCTGGAACCTGTAAGAGAATTCTGTGAATTACAAAAAAAAGAAAAATCAGTTTTGACTGGAATACTTGTAGTAGCTTGATGGGCTTTATAATGGCAGAAAGAGTCTACAGAAAAGCTGAAAGTTCAGCAATTGCTGCAAGTTACCCATAGCTTTCTGAAAATGTCCAGGCAGCCAAATACCAATAAAGTATTTACTTTACTATTAGCCTGGTGAGAGGAGGGAAGATTATTGTTAATTCAGAGCTTTCTACTTCCTATCAGCTTCTGCCTATGCAAGTGTAGGGTTTTAGGAAGAGTTCCCAACTAATACAATGGAGCATGTTCTCATTTTTTCTACTGTCTGAAAGCTTCTTTTTCCAAGAAACACTAAATAATTCTACATCTTACTATGCCTGTAATAGGTAAGAATTTATTTTCCATTTTCCTAAGTATATCTTATCTAAAAATAGTCAATTTTTATTGGCAAGTGACATTTACTTTCCACTTCCTTTATTCAGCTGTGTCTGTTTTTTAGTGCTGAAATGCAGTGCTGAAGATAAAGTAGATTTTTAAGGCAGCTTTTCTAAGATAATTTTAAAATAAAAGCTTAATGGCTTATCAGAAAGTTGTCTTTCCAAAGCCAGTTTTCCAGTTTTCTATAGGCTGATTTTTGACCAGTCTCTATTATTTGGACAGGGTTGGCTTTTTATGTGAGGTTTGGGTTTGTTTTTTTAATGTCTGAAAAATATACATAAGAACTAGGAGAGATAGAGAAGAGGAAGAAGGAGAATTAGAGATATCAAGTCGCTTCTGTATGAGCAGACTATAAAGACCATAATTCTTGAGCTCAGGAAGCAGACACAAGAGGGGAGTGTGGATATGTGTTTATGAAACACAGAGATGAAAACATAGAAGGGGAACAATTACTCCTTTTTTTTCTTATAATGGAAATCTAGAGGATACTTAATAAAATGAACAGGTAGCTGGCTTACAACTAATAAAAGAAAGTACATTTTTAAAGGCTATATACTTAAATTTTGAAATTCATTGACATAGAATGTGTGGAAGAGAGGAGTTTAAATGGACTCAGAAAACCTTAGGAAAATGAATGCCTGATGGGTCCACTGAGGAAATAGTCTTTATATTGCATTAAGCAGATACTTCTCACACTTAGAATTTCATGAGAGGGAATACTGATTTTTTTCTTTAAACGTATAAATGGCTGGGTAACAATCACCATAGCAACAAAAAGAATATCAGGTAAGATAAGCAGTGAGGAAGCAGTAAGAAAAGGGAGTTAATGAGTGTTATGCCTATGGGTTTGTTCCTCGTTGGATAAGTTTGTGGTAATTCCTTGCCATATTTCTGCATTCATATTCCTCTAAGAGCATCGCCCATTTTAGCTTTAGCACTGCATACAAATACTCTGCTGCTTATTGTTGATGGAATACCTTCCCCACAGGGACTGAGAGGCACATCAGCACCGTAAGAATAAGTCTTGTGGTCTGCAAATGAGATGTGACCATGGGGCCATTCCTGGAGAGCTGCTGCCTTTCCCACATCAGAAGCTTCTCCCGCGAGGTCAGGATTTGGTGGCAGGAGAGGGCAGAGCCAGATGAGCAATTGAAGCTGACTCTGTCACTCCTTACCTGCGAATTTGTCTGCTCCCATGGAAAAATTTGCATGATGCATCAATCCTGTTTGTGTTCTAATTTGGTCAGGTTTGACGTGTTCAAAAAAGCTTCTCTCAACAGTTTGGGAACATTATAATTCAAAGCATTATATGCAATATTAAGTGAACTTTGGAGTAACTACATGAAGTTACTATATTATTGAATCCTTCCAAACATGATGTAGGTTGCTCTTATAAAGCTTCTCAGAGATAGGTGTTTGTTTTTAAAGCTGTTGTGAAGAATCTGAAAGGCAAGACTTTAACTATAACAGATAGTACAAGCTGTCTTTCTTACTTGCTTCCATTTCTTACCTTGCACTACTTTGCTGAAATTACCACATCCTTTATAGTGATGGTGTTTTGCTGGCACATGTTAATTTGTGAAGCTAGGGAAAAGTAATTAGTACTGTGAATCTTTCTTATATACCCTTTGTGCACTGTCGGTCACTGTGTAGAATTGCCCAGGAATTCTGGACTTCCAAGATTATTTTTTTTTTTTAAACTAAGAAATCTCCCAAACCTGATTCAAAGAAGAGAAAACAAATGAGAGTGAAAAAATCGTAACCAAAAGGTTTGTAAACAGTATTTGAAAAGTGTTTTCCATTTTTACCACAGTTTCTTTATGAAGGATAATCAAGGATTAGCTAAGGATATTGTTATATTCCTTGCGAATGCTTAACAACTGGTATATAGTTTATATAAATGATAATATCTATGCATATAATGTTTGTGTATTCTCTGCTAATTGGTTTTGTGAGCAAGCTGATTTTATTTGCCTTACAAAACCTGCTTTATGTACGTAACAAAGCCAAAGGGATAAATATATATTTTGAAAGCTGTCTCTATGTAGCTTATTGTTAATTAAAACCATTAAATGTATATCATTACAGTGAAGAAAATTCACATTTTCCTTAATGCTATCTACTGCTCTTCGGTTTCTTGGAAACATAATTATCTATTACCAAACACCGGATTTTGGTTTTTTACTTAGTAGCGGGTTTTTTTTTTTTTATTGTTGAGGAGAAGATCTACAAATTGTGACACCATTCTGTGGTAATGTTCTAAGGGGAGCAAGGAAAAAGATGAAGTCATGTTGTAAAGATCAAAATAAGGGAAAGCCTAGTACAAGCAAACTTAGTGAAAAAACGAACTTTTAAATGTATTACGGAAGTTCTATTTATCTGTAAATGTGGGTCAAGATTCCAGAGGTGGTCAAAATTCACTTAAACTCTTCACCAGCAAAACTTTGACATTTATCTTTGTTACTGATGTCATCAGAGAATATTAGGTTCTCTTGACAGCAGTTCTGTCAAGAATTGTCAGAATAATAAACCATTAATTGTTTTTTTAAACGCTTATTTTAGAGTACCACATTTCTTCTATGACCTTGACCTCTTTGAGTTAAGTTTTTAAATTTATTTTATATATAACATTTCTTAATCCACAACTTTTGAATTAAAATGTGAACAGGATCTTTCTTCTTCTAGAACGCTGTCGTTATTGTTATATCAAGGCTGCCACCAACATATCATGAGGTAATTAGATAATAGCAATAGTAGGAAAAAGAATAGATTTATACAATTTAATGGAAAATGTAAAAAGACTCTGACTCTCAAAGCTTTCCAATCAAAAATTTTAGTAAGAATGTTATTTTTGAATGTTTTTAACAAAAATATTCCTGAAATTGTGGAGCTTTCCAAAGGCATCTGGAGTTGGAACAAAGAGCATTTTTCAATACAGAATTGAGAAAAGCTAGCTCAACAGGTGATACCCAAGATTGGGCTGAACTTGACTTTTATTGTGAGATGACTCGGTGCCTTAAACCAAAGTCAGAAAGTGAATTCATGATAGCCAAGCTGCTGAAAGTCTGCAGCTGGTGAAGTCATCCCATGGACCCTTTCTCAGACAACCATAGAATGGACGAGGCTATGAAAAGTTTGGATGTTAGATCTGCAGATACAAGTTTCTTGGATATGTAGTGAGAAGTCAAAGGCATTCATCTCCAAGCAATCCAGTAATGAATTGCAAAAAAGAACAGATATTTTGGCATGGCCAGTTGCAGTGTGCTGATTATTTTCTTAAGTACAGAGCTCTCTTGAAGAATGACTGGAAATGATACCTGGTCCTAATAGTTTTATGGCTGCACAACCTTCTCATGTTCACTCCCTCTCCAGTAAAATGCTCAGAACATCACTCCAGGGAGGTACTTGGTTGCTACGCTGCACAGAGCAGGACAAGAACCTGTATGGAATCAGCAGGAGTTTGTATTTGTTGTTAGATCCAACTTTTCAGTGATTTTTGCTGTTTACAAAACAGTCTGCTGAATTCACTATTGCATAGATAACAAGGGTAGTTCTGCTCTCAAAAGCTAGTAATTTCCCACCAAAAAGCTTTTGGAAGCTATGAAAAGAATCTGTTCTCTGCATGAAATGGATTTATTTCCATTTTACCCACACATAATGAGTAATGGCTGGGGGAATCGGTTCAGTTTTGTCCACAACAGGCTACGCTTGAACTGCCTGACTTTCCTTCCACTATTTAACAGCTGCATTCAGAATATTCTTGGGAGTCCAGTATCCATCATATCTCAATGGGCAGCAATTTTGTTTGCTTTTAAAACTGCAGAAGAAATATGAGGGGGTTGTTTGTCTTCCAAATACGTAACCTAATGTCAAGGAGCTCATGCTGTAGGATTTTTCAGCCAGTCAATTGTGATATCTGTTTTGGACTTTATATTTTGACTGATCTAACTTTTATAATTACTTATCAGTTTAATTTTATGTTTAGAGGCCGTTTGTTCATATCAACTGATAATGTACAATGCCCATGAGAAGTGCCTGATTCAACAGCGTCTTAGGCACTCACAATTAGTTTATTCAGTCCTTGGAATTACGATGCTGCACATACATCTTTTGCTATAGCAACACTGCCATCTGATTCAATACCAGGATTGCAGCATTACAGAGTGTTGTTCATATCTTAAAGCCTTGAAAAGTGGCAAAACTGCAGATGTACAGGGGTGGAAGTTATCTGCCTGATTTACAAGAGAAAACCTGTGAGATACTAGAAGAAAATAGCTCCTATTTATTTTCAACGCTGCTGTCACTGCATTTTGAGTTGGTGTTATGAAAATAAAATGCAAAAATTCAGGGACATAGTAACACTTGCCTGCACTTTCTAGAGAAACCACCAGAGGATAATATTCTTGTTCATATTGTTTTCATTACTCTTACAATTGCTTCATTTAATACTATATCACTTCCAGTGCCTGTGTTGCTGTGGTGTCCCCCACTAATAACATCATCATGTTGCAGTCACTGCTCCTTCGAAGACTAGCATTAATTGAAGCCATTTATTCTACTGGAGCTGAAGATGGCCTATTTATATTTTTATATAATGAATATTAACAAGTTACATTTATCTTGTCATGTACTATCAGCTCGTTTTTCTGCTTTGTGCAGATCTACTGGCTCATACAATGCTTCGCTCAGGCTTGCCACAGTAGAACATAGACGTTTCTCCGTGTTGTGTGTGCAAAGAGATCAAGAGATACCTACCAACTATCACAATGTGGAAAGAGAAGTAATCTTGAATTGGTATCATTGCTCTTTCGTTGACTGGCTGGCTTGTTCTGCCAATTAATGGAGCAATATCTTATTTCAGCAAAAAGACAATGTTTATAATTTATGTCCTTCAACACAATAGTAAATGTGATGTATATGCAACACAAAATATAAAGTATATTTTTTCTCATCCTTTCCTGAGGAGTATGAGGTCTTATGCTGTATCAGTAAAAGCTACAGGGTTACAGAAAACTGTTCGTTTGAATCTCCATAGAACTCTTCAGTCACAGTACTGCAGAAAGCTACTGTATAAATAAATGCATGTACAAGAATATCTTAGCTTCCTTAAATTTGTAGCATAAGGCACAATGTGTCTGATCTTCATTAATGTTGTAGAGCTCTATTATATGTGAAATAGTTGGCTTTTACTAATATGGCCATTACACTTAATTGAAATGAGCTTTGGCTAGTGACAAATATAAAGAAAACCACTTCTCTTACATCAAAATATTTGATGTTCCCTGGAGTGAAGAGCCATAAAAACAGTGGAGCAAGATACTGATGAATTAAGCTGTGTAAGGCCAAAACTGTTGATTGCAGTGAACAGCAGAGTTTGTAGAGTAAGGGCTAAATAAACGCTTTTAAACAGGCCACTAGAGAATGAGGCCTATTGATGCTGAAATATCTCTGTCAGAGCCTCTGTTTGTAGTCCTCCTTCTTCCTAAAATATCCCTACAGTTCTGGGCAAGGTGTTGTAGTTTTTCTCCTCTAGGTTTTCCCTGTCTATTCTGTAGACGTAATTGTAAATGACGTGGAGAGAGAGGCTATATATCCTACACTCTAATTATTCTCTAGATGATAGTGGTTTAATACTGTAATTGATCTTACATGGCAAAACTACGTTTCTGGTACTAATTTGCATCTTGTTTTAATGTAATTTTTATCACTTTTCATTGGGTTTGAGCCCTCTGAATTATTTTGAATTTTTTCTCCCAATTTGTATAAATTTTCTGCTTGTTATTATGCAGCTTCTGACTGAAGTACATTTTGTTCACACAATTGGAGATTTGTGTTTTCTTAAATGAGAATTTTCACGGGACTGTCCACGTGGCAGTGACTCAGTTAATGCTTCTCTTCTTGTCTTAATTTTGAAGCAGTTCCCTTACAAGGGCTTGAAGGGCGTTATGCTACTTCAAGGGCAGTCTTCATATGGCATCTTAATCCTAGACATTTGCCATTTATCTCACCGTGCTTCTCAGAAGAGCAGTAGTGTGTATCTGTCTCCTTAGATCTGGCAGTTCAGGTCAATTGCTCTTCCCTACTCAAACCCCTCCTTTGATATTCTTGAACTTTATTTTCTAGTCTAGGTCTATGCTCAATTAACTTTATATAAGTGTAACTCTCAGGATTCAATCGCATTGCATACATTTCTCAGGTAAAGCACAATTGTAAGTGATTGTAGGCTGGGACCTTAAATTGCTCCTGTGAACTTTGTACCTAGTTTCTTCCTGGCTGAGTTCTAGGAATGGTTTCATTTCAGCAATGAGGAATGGATTTTTCTGTTGGAGGTGAAAATACTGGGTTTTTACAAGTATTCTGGAGTTATGCCATTCATTGTAAAGACTAAACTAATGCCTTTGAACTTTATGAATAAAAACATGCCCCTATAGTAGCCTTAAAAGATAGTGATGAATCCACTCACCTGACATGTGGCAAACCAGTGAGATCACAGCCTAACCCTTGCACAGTGGGACTTGAATGAAGTCATTCTGCATGTGAGAAGAGTATCTTAATCACCTTTGGCTGGGATCTAGCATTATGCAAAACCCTGGTTAACATCTGATACCTCAGGTGAATTCGGGAGCCACCAGGCTGTCAGGCTGTTCTTTGGTTTCCTTCATATATGCATTTCCTCATCCTAGATGTGCAAAACCTTTCCCATGAAAAATTGTTTCATTTAGAAATACCTAGAGAAGCTCTGCTTTTTAATTTTTTTTAATTTCAGTCTGTGTTGAGAATGAGTAAATATTTGTAGGAAGTGGTTTGTATTTCATGTGAAAGGGTCTCTGTAGATTATTAGAAGTCAGTCACAGTAGTTCTGTCATCTTATATATCTAGTTTTGTTTCTAATTTTCCCATTTCTTAGTCATTGTTGTCTTAGATATTCAGCTGCATCTTTTACTTTTCTTGTACAGACTAACTCCTCCACCCCAGCAATTGTCTTGTTCTCCGTTAATTTTCTTCCAGAATGCCTAAATATTGTGCAGACAGATACTAAAGACAGTACTAAGACTGCATATTCTTCTCAACTGCTCTCTCTGCAGCCTATGTCGTGTGACCTGTGGAGTCTCCAAAGTCACACTGGTAATTCTGCAGCTGTGCAGTATTACAAGCTTGTTGCCCATTTGCAGCTGACTTTCACTCTGTAAAATTTTTCACTAATTTCCATATTCATTTCTTCAGTTGAAGTATTGCCATTCCTCATTTTCCCTTTCAGAAGTGTTTGCTTTTAGTTATGCAAGAGGCATAGTATTATTTTATGTCTGGGTTCTTACCACTCCCATTTATTTTTCTTACTGTTCAGGTCTAACATATTTGCTTATTTGAGATATCTTTGCATCTTAGACATTTCAGTTCTAGCAATTTGCTGTATCCTGCCCCAAGTTATTAAAAATGCTATTATGTAAATACGATCTTAATATTGACTTGCTCTAAGATACCTCAGAACTTCTCGCCTTTGATACATCGTTCTTCATTGTTGCTTTGATCCCAGTCTATAAATTACGTGATATTGTCCTTATTCAGGAAAAGAGTTCAAGTTGTTCTAGGTGAGGTTTCAAAAGACCCCATATGAAACAAATGAAATTCAGATACGCGTGTATTGTCATTTGCATTTCAGTTACCTATGAACTCTGCAGTACTTTTGAAAAAGCAGTCAAGTTTGCCTGGAATGGCATGTTCATTATAAGGTGTTGCTGCTTAATGCTCATCTCCCTGTTATTCCCTAGAGATGTTTTATTATATTTTATATGGCACCATAAATTTGCAAAACACTAAAATAAGAATGAGCCGCGTTCTTCTCTCTGAAGATTTCATGTTCTTAAAGGTCCATTAAAGCAGCAAGTCACATTGGTGCACTTCACTGTCCTGCACAGAAAACCAGGGTCCAGCTGGACAAAGAGCAGTGGCATGGTAGCCCGTTCCTCCTTACTTTATACTGGCTATTTACTGCCTTAAGAGCTTACTCTTTCAGGAGATGGATGATGTTTGCTGAAGTATCAGGAACAGAGCAGCTCAGAGCAGCTCTCCGTGATCTCCCTGCCTTTCTTTCAACTTTTACCATGTGAGTGCAGTCCTTGTGTAGCCTTGCAATGACAAGTGGAGCCTTTTGAGCATTGTACGGGATGCGATAAAATTTTTGTCCAAATGCCTTGAGAGTTTCTGTACCACTTAAGGCTTGGTATACAACTCTCTCTATAGTTTTAATATCTTTTGAGCTCATGGTGGCTCTATGGCTATAGGTGCATACTTAGGCCAATCCCACTGTAGGTGTTTGGAAGCAAGCTGAATCTTTAATACAAACAAATGCAGAATATCAAAATTGAATAAATGTCTGAATGCAGGTGACTTGCAGGTTTTTTTACTACAAGCAAGGTTGAGTTATACTGGACCACGGAATAAACCGTAAGTCAGTTCGGCTAGTAATCTTGTCTAGTATCATATCCTAATAATGACTATAAGCTTATGCTTCACAGCAGAAATGTTAGCATATTCCTAATAATTATGTGGCTGTTATGGAAATAAATTTTATCAGATTTTTGTTTGGTTTTTTTTTTCCATTTGCTTGCAAGTATGAGAATCGATATCTTTGTATTTTTCCTAATCCTGTTTTATGTAGCCATGGGTTTTACAAATGCATAATCCAAAGCACATTTTATTTTTTTTTCTCAATCATGATCACATATTTCAAGTGAAAATATTTTGATTCCTTTGAGGCAAGTCCAGTCACATAAATGGAAATGATGTTTCAGGGAATCATGTCAGTTACTTAGGCATGACACATAATCCAGCGTGTGAGTCCCACTAATACCTTGCTATGAATGACATTGAATGACAAGAAATTCTCTAGATTACCAGTATATTGCATTTTAAAAAAGAATCCTGGGCTTTAATGTAAGTATTTGCTTTACTTACTATTTCAATAGAATTCCTTTTATTCCTTAGGACTGCAATAGTGGGGTATCCTGTTTGCTCCATTGATTTAATGGGTCGTTGCCTTCTTTCATATTTGTTTCCTATAAATGTTACTTTTCTTTTTCAAATTTTGTTTGTTTGGGGACATTTTGATTGTCACGTTTGCTTAAAATCAATTTAGAAAGTTACATGTTTCAGTAAGAATTCAGCCATATTGCAAGATTTTTGTAGGGGCAGGAGGCCCCAACATGCAGAATATTTGAGGTCCAACACAAAAAATACCCATGACTTTGCCTGCAACTCTTTTTATTTAGTGAATTAAGAAAATAACTGCAGTTATCCTCAAAAAAGTTCACTTCTGAGCTGACACAGAGCTGCATGCAATGCTGCCAATGTTCAAAGCAATTCCAGAAGTAATTTTCTGAAAGGCTGTTTAGGATCTCTGTTAGTTTTGCTTTCACATCTTCTATTGATAAAAAACGGATTCCTTTCAGCACTAATTGGATCTTTGGGATTTCTTCATCATAAGCCTCAGTCAATAATTGAAAAGTTTCTGTTGTGGATTTCTTCAGTTTCACAGGAAACTTGATGTTGGCTTGCTGTTCGCTCTTGTGCGCTTATGTTTTCTGACTGAGTGTAAGAAAACATCTCTATTTGAACCCATGTCTACTCATACTAAGCAAAGTGTTTGAGTTGAGCCTTGTCTCACTAGGACAGTTTGGAACATGTTCTATAGCCATCTCTTTGTCTCTCCCCTCTCACTCTTGGTTCCTAGGCTATAGGGTTAATCTCAGGTGTTTGTGTCTGAGCTCATATGTACATGATTGTAAAATCTGACTTCTTTCTTGCTGTTTCCCATCAATGATTCCTTCTTTTTCCCTTCTCTCCCTCTCCCCTTCATTTACCTTACTCTTTCTTGACTGGTATTGGTGCATGTCGAATCGAATCCGAGTGACCTTGGCTGTATTCAAGGGTCACGTTCTGATCTGAACAGATTGAAATCTGTTTTCTGCAACTTTGGGAAGTCGCACCCCCATATCTTGTCTGTGCATCCAAGTATTTTGGTCTATTTTTTTTGTCCAAGCCAGAATAAATGTTGCTTTTGATTTTTGCCCTTGTCAGCCTCCATGTTGCCACATGGATAAATGAACCACCTTCCTTTGACTGTGCAGTTTGAAAGAAGGCCCAGACATGAGTGTGTAGCTCATGATTTGGGGCATGACAATGGTGCAAGGTTTTGATAAAACTGATGATACATGCTCTGGATTGTTTGCAGCACTTTCAGGCATTGCTATACATCTGTTGAAAATCATCTTGGTTTACTACTTATGAGAATCACATTTTCCTTCAAAAGCAGATGATGTTTAAGATGGTGTCATGCTTAAAATGGTATTAGACAGCAGTGACATGAATTATTTGGACAGGAGCTACTGCATCATATACTATAATGGTGTAGATTATCTTATTCACTGCTACAGTAAAAACATTAAATGTTCTCCTTTTACGTTAACATCAGTTTTCAATTCTGTTTACTAGTATTTTGGGATAATTTTGATCTGGAAGGAATATGTAATTGTTGTGTAACAGAGCATCATGAACCTGTGGACTTTGTAAATGTTTCCTGCATGCAGGCTTGATTTGTTTGAGCTTGATTGTTTGCCTCAGTGTGTCAGTGAGGGTCTTCACACTGCTTTGGAGCTGTTTCCCTTATTCTCTGTTGTGAGTTTACCGTGACGTCTTGATATGATCCCTAGGAACCAGTCGCTTGTGTTAGTGTTGGGCAGCCAGCAGCTGTATCATTAACAAAGTCATGAAACTGTTTTGTAGCATTTGACTCCTAATTTATCAATGGATACTCAGGAGCCTCAAAGTAACATTGACACCAAGTTTTCTTTGGAGGTCCTGACAGATATTAGTAACTTTCAAGGCAGAAGTCCTGAACATCAGGTTCATGAGGCATAGGTTGGGTGACGTCCTTTATCATTTGATATTCCTAGGTTGTCTAGCCACATAGTTGTTTCACTTGTGTGTTGGGTATGTGTGGAGCTTGAAAAACCATGTTAAAACTATTAATTTCTTTTCCTTGCAATTCTGGTTGAAAATGCAGTAGATATGTCATGACGTGTCAGTTATCCAACAAATTACCTTTTTGTCTGACTTTCACGTTTGTTACCTCTAGTTTGTCCTTATTAGGTGATTGAGCTTCTGATGTTTGGCTAGAACAGATTTGCAGCAATATGGCTATTTCAGAAAGAGAAGCCTGGAAGAAGATATCGGTTGAAAAGCTTTAATAAAGTAGCTGTTTACAAAACTTGAACTCCCATAACCCAGTAATTTGAGAATCAAAAAAACCCTACCCTGGCTGCCATTAAATGTATGTTCTACAGACCACTGATTTTTTTAAATACATCCTATAGGTGCTGGTTCTGCAAGCAGCTGTTTGTGATAATCAGTTCTAAAAGTCCTTTATCCCCTCTCAGCTGATGACTGTGCTATAACCTTTGGCTTCAGACTCCTGGTGGGAACATGGTACATAATTCTACAAAGAATGGAACCCTTATCAAATGACAGCAGTACTCATTGTGTTTAACAGTGCTGGAAATTAGTTTCTCAGGCGCTGATCTTGACAGGTCAGCTGTCACAAATTGGTAGATATATCTGTAAATAAATCGAGCCTATAAACAACATTCTGTCTGCAGGAAGTGGAAGTTAAAATTGGCACATGTCTCAACAAATGAAATATTCTGAAGCACAGGGATGCTTAGGAAAAAATCTCATCTGGAAAAGGTTTTCCTCATGTTCTATTTTTCATCATTATCTGCATAGTTTGAATTTTAGAGACTGAGAAGTTATGCCTTTATAGGGCACTACAGGGAGTTCTCTGCTGAACTGAAATATGCTCCTCCTCCTTGCACCTACCCCGATGCATAGAAGAGCAGTCTTTGCCTCTCTCCTTTTGAATAAAAGGAAGGAATTTATGGTTTTGCACTGGCATGTCTCCAGCTCCTTTTAGGAATTCTTAGTGTCAGTGCAGAATGTGAAATGTACAGCATTTGAGAAGTCTAAAGCCTTGATGTGACATTAGGTGGAGTTTTTGAAGGGAAAAGAAGTGGGAGAAGGAATTGAAATGTCAGTCCACTGATGGTGAATCACAGAATCACAGAATAACCAGGCTGGAAGAGACCCACCGGATCATCGAGTCCAACCATTCCCACCAATCCCTAAATCATGCCCCTAAGTACCTCATCCACCCTCACCTTAAACACCTCCAGGGACGGTGACTCAACCACCTCCCTGGGCAGACCGTTCCAATGCCTAACCACCCTCTCCGTGAAGAATTTTTTCCTTACCTCAAGTGAAGTAATAAATGAATGTGTTACATTTTTCATTTTTAATAAATATTTAATCATCATCTGTAGATGGTGCAGCCATTTTGGCCCAAACCTTCCCTGCATCTTTATCATATGCTTACTGCACAGAACAGCTGGAGAAGGCTTAGACGGTAAACATTCCCTACAGATTTGTGGCACAATGTATGTGCCACACAGACCTATTGTGATCTTTGAAGTCTGTTGAACCGTATTGATTTATGTCAGCTGTTAATTTGGTTTTGCAATCACAAATGCTAAGAGGCATCTGGACATATTTCAGAAAAAGCATCTAAATTTGATTTTAAAAGATATTATGGCTATATGTATCTACCTGTGTTGCTGCAGACACATGAATGTGCAGAAGGTCATATGTCACTCCAAACTGGTATCACAGGGCCAGAGTTTCCAGTTTGAGGTACTTTGGTTTTCAGGAGCATCATTAGAAAGCTGTTATTCAGTCATTCTCCTCCTCCACCCTCCAGGTCAGCTGAATAAATTGAGGCATGGTTTAATTCTTTCCCCTCTTGTGTCTCAGCTTTGAAGATTTAGTGACTATGGAATAACCTACATCAGTTGTTCTTGTGTGATAGTTATTACGGCTGAATATTCACTGAATGTCCTGTTCTTTTCTAGTTCCAAGTTTATCATTTTAGTGCAATGAAACAAAAATAAAACTACGCAGATCTCTCCCATCACTTTTTATTTGTTGGTTTGATTTTTGAGGTCTTAGGATAAAACTGAAGCCATAGAAGTAAATCATGTAGGACATCTAGCCATAGGCATTTGCAGTGAAATAAGTTCTTTCCAAGAAGGTTTTGACTTGTTACATGAAAATTAGCTTCTGGCAGGAAGAAGTCACATTTCACAGATCTTGGACTGTGTTTAATTTCTGTAGGGCATGCCTTCAGCTAACAACGCTGCTTCCACATATGTGAGATAGTATTGGTGTTTAAGAGTAGACCTGAAAAAAAAAGAAGGAAACAGTTTCTACTTGATACTATTTATGACACTTCTGAACAAAATGACACTGTGGATTTTGTTGGAAGGCAGAAGGAGTGTCTGCTGCTGCTGCTGCTGAAGAGCAAATTTAGTTTGAATAATCCAAAGGTCATTTGAGACTGACTTTTCTATTGAACATGTTCTATTGCATTTTGCTGCCTATCTGTTCAGAAGATGCACTAAATTGATTTTTAGAGCAATACATTTAATTGAAAACTAAAATATTTAGATGTAATGTTCTAAGGAGATATCCTGAAAACATGAGTCCAGGTGCATCTAGCAGTTGCATGAAGTGCTGGGAGATATGAGATATTTGATCATCAGGAGCCTGGGAACTTGAGCGGCTGTCATTGTTTTACTGATGAGGTAGAAGGAGAGCAAGAATAAAGAAAATAAGACTGAAGGTAGGGTCTGAGGGAGGTCCAAGACAAAAGAGGAGACAGTTCGACACCATAGGTGTTAAGAATTTATGATCATCAGTGAGTGAGAATGTTGTGCAGCAAGAAAAAAGGTCAGTCTTTAACAAGCAATAGTGAATGATTTGAGAAGCAGGAGGGGCCTGAGTACAGAGGGATGTATGGGATCAGGATCATGAGACCACAGATAATCCTGAGGACCCTCAGGCAATATAAGCCTACTGGAGGGAAAAGTCATCAGAGCGAACAAAGTGAAATAATATTGCAAGTGTTACAGATAGTAAGTAGTTATGTTACAGACTTCGATGAAAGTATATTCAGGCAAGGTACTTGTTTATGCCTGTCCTCTGAACCTCACCAATTCTGATTCTGCATTAAAAAAGCTACACATCTCTCATTGTCTCTATGTCAGATCTGGATTCAGTGAAGCAACTGTTAAATATTTATGTAAATATTTAAAGGCTTCTGCCTAACAGTCCTTGAAACTCACTGTGCTTTCTGTTCTAGTTGGCAACATGGGACTCTGAGAAAGGACTGAACGGCAGCCTACAAGAGCGACGTCTGGGCAATGACTTACAAGGACTGACACTCAAAGTGGTGACTGTCTTGGTATGATCCTATTTGAGTACAGGAACCAAAATGCTCAAAATAAAAAGAATCTGACTATTTTGGGCACTTCCCTCAGTATTTTTCCCTATCATTTTCAATTCTGTATTTTTGGATGATCAGTTACGTAAGCAAGGAAGATAGATGATGGCCTTTTATTGTTTTATGTGAAGCTGTCAGGCATACAGATCATTTGGGTTTTCGCTCATTCTGTTTTTCTGCATTGTAATTCTTGCTGGGCATGGAACCAGCACAGGGCCTAAGTGCACAGGGGTGCATTCCAGATACCATACTCTAACTTGGATATGCAGTTTCCAGCATTTCATGGATTTTAAGATAAGATGGGCCAATTATGATAATCTAATCTTGGCTCTTGTACATTGTGGGGCCGTAAAATTTAATCAAGTGTTCCCTCCATCAGGCTCCTGTAGAGATAAACTATATCTTCTAGAAAGGCATGGTCTTACAAAGTCATTACACTTTTGGGGCACCTGTCTGTTGCAGCAGAGCCCCTGTCACATAAGTAGTAAATTAGGGGCAAATTAGGGCTCGAATGCATTCCAACCTAAAATGCTGTAGTTTGCAGATTGTGAAATGTCTGGAAAACTCTTTGAGGTTTTTATTTCTCTTTTTCTGAATCGTGGTACAAATAGGAAGTACTGCAGCACATCATTAAGGCACGCTTTTCAGTGCCCACTTTTCTTTCCTCTGTCTGGTGACAGGCAAGGTTATGCTGTAGTTTATGTGGAAGGTTACCAGATCCCTTCCAAAAGAACATCAGTTCTCGGTTGCAAAGGCAGCAGTCTACAGTTGCTGTACTGCAGCCAGCCTTGACATTCTCCTCCAGGAGAGAAAACCCCATGCCTAATGGAAAATGTACCACATCATGCTGCATTTCCTTGGTCCAAAACATACATTAATAGAAAATAGTCTAGGAACTAATACCCATGAGCGTTGTTCTTTAATTTTCCAGAGTTTTAAATATGCACAAAATGCAACATTTTTAGTTCTTGTTACAGTATATCTCCTGGATATAATTTTCTGTAAAAAATGACTTGCTAAATCTGATATGCTCTGAGATAGACAGTGGCAATGTTCCTGTCTAGGACTCGTGTGCTTAATTTAGTATCTACATTCTAGACAGCTAGTTTGGACACTAATGTACGTGTCTGTGCCCCTGTTTAAGTCAGGGAGAAGAGACAAGTATTCCAGAGGGCAGTTCATCCTGTGGACACCAGGAAGCTGCTAGAAGGGATGGAACCGTCCTCTGGAGTTCCTGCCTCTTCTCATGAACTGTGGAAAATGCAAGGCATTGATAGGACTCTGGTGCTGAAGGACCGTCTCATAGTGTCCTGCAAGGCCTACAGTTTTTCCCTCAGAAGATTACAAGTGTCTCAAAACCTATGCCAGGTTGTCAAGAATTAGCTCAGAAAACATCGTTTTGCTAAGAGAAGCATACTAAAATATTTGGTTTGAATATCAGTTAAGATACTGTTTTGTTCTCAGGAAGAACCTTTTGTGATGGTGGCAGAGAACATACTTGGGCAACCAAAGCGATATAAAGGATTTTCCATTGATGTCCTGGATGCACTTGCCAAGAATCTGGGCTTCAAGTATGAGATATATCAAGCTCCTGATGGCAAATACGGACAACAACTCCAAAACAGCTCCTGGAATGGCATGATTGGAGAGCTCATTAACAAGGTACACTAAGAAGCTGTGTTAAAATAAAAAGCAAGAAAGAAAGGAAAAAAAAACCACCCTCTTTGGAGTAAGGGGTCAAAGCTTTGTGAGGATGGTGTTTAAATTCTTCCCTTTCTCCATTCCAAAATGCAAGAGAATGGATGAGGGTGAAAGCACCTGTGCAGAACACTTCTGAGCTATGTGTGGTTTGAGTGTGGTGTTAACTGAGTGATTTAACACACTGTACACAGGACAGGAACTGTTCTGTTTACTCCCACCTCTTCTCAATACAAAACATATCAGTGTACGTCTCTGCGTTTATGTAATTGTAAGAAGAGGGGACATGTATTTGTATGTGAATGGCTACAGAAAATAGAGAAAAAATAATGTATTCTTAAAATATTAATTACTGCTATTTTAATTTTTGTCATTATGTCTTTGTTACTTGTTTGTAGGTATGACTTTATTTGGGTCACTTTGTGGCAATCCATTTGATAACAAACAATTGTTTGACTCCAAAACAGGAAAAGTGCCCCTAGTAACATACCATAAACACATGAAGGACCAGAATTTAAACAGATCTCAAGATTACTTGTTCATTTAAAACAAAAGGAACCACATTTCTTTTCATAATTACAGTCTGACATATCAGGAGTAAGTTAATTGAACTCCATTGAAGTAATGGGGAAAGTCCATAGCTTAGATTGTCCCGGAGAATGAAATTAGAGTGGATTTTGTTCGTGATCTTGCTGTCTGACATGGGACAAATGTTAATCAAGACGGAGAATTAAAGGAATTAATATTCCACACTGCTACCCTTCGGAGAAAAGGTTACTCTTCTGCAGTGGAGTTATTACTGAAAGTGAAAGCTTTCTCATTATCTAGTAAGTAGGCGGCTCAGTATCTGGTAAGTAGATGTTTCAGAAGAAACAGAAGCAATTAAAGTAATAGCAAGCGTGTGTATGGCAATGGGATGTTCTTGGTTGGTGCTAGGAAAAATTAAGAATTTTTTACTATTTTGCAGTGTTATGTGGTAAAAAAATTTTGTTAAATTTCCTTGGAAATTGCTTTCTTTTAAGCAGCAAAATATCTATTATGTTGGGGTTTTTTTAATGGTATTTCTACCAGGAGATTTTCCCCTTACTCCAAAGGACTTAAAAGCAGACCTCCCTAGCCTAACATTTGCTTTAATGTTGAGCTAGAAAACAAAAAGTACATTCTTGTTTTTGAAGATAATAGTTTTTATTAAGATGGAGAAATAATCAAAATTTAATTAGAGCTCTTCAAAAGCTTTGAGAATTTTATTTATTAGCTTGTAACTTCCATTGCATTTGCTTAGTCTTTAAGGACCCTCTATATGTAAAACCTACTCGCTTTAAATGTTGAGGTCAGAGCAGTTTCAGGAGCTAAGTTGCCTTTGGTGCATTCTTCCAGTTACTAGATGTTGTAGTTGCTTTATTCATTGTAAAAAACAAACAAAATCTCCCCTCCCAGCTGTCATATGAAATCTCTTCATGAATATGGGAAGCTGACAGCTCTGCAGGGAGAAAACAAACAGTCACTCTTTGCAACTTGCTATTGAATACCCAGGCTAAATAAATGGTGGTTCTTTCTTATTGTTTGCAGTGTACCAGGTTAATATGGTTTGGAGTTTTAGGTGTCCTTTGGAAAACAAGTGAGGAAAAAATCTTAAACAGATTCCACTTATTTCAGAGAGGAGTCAGCATGATGCTTTTTGTTCTAGAGTACTTTAACAGGCTACGTTTCACTATTCTGCTTTAGACCAGTGCAATTAAAGTTCAAATGATGAAACCAATACTGTTTTTATTTTCAGACAATTTGTTTTACTTTGTCTAAAGGTGTTAAATATAGAAAGAAATACATGGAGTAACTTGGTTCTGCAAAGTTTCTCCTTAAGGCTCATGCTGGCAAATTTCATGGTGAAAGGAAAAGATCTTACCTGTTGCATTTGTCTCACAGAGGGCAGACCTAGCCATCTCAGCCATCACTATAACACCGGAACGAGAGAGTGTGGTGGACTTCAGCAAGCGGTACATGGACTATTCAGTGGGGATCTTAATCAAAAAGCCTGAAGAGAAAATCAACATCTTCTCTCTCTTTGCTCCTTTTGACTTTGCGGTGTGGGCTTGCATTGCTGCAGCCATCCCTATAGTTGGTGTCTTGATATTTGTCTTGAACCGGATCCAGGCAGTCCGAGCACAGAATGCTTCCCAGTCAAGCCCTTCTGCTTCCTCCACCCTCCACAGTGCCATCTGGGTTGTGTACGGCGCCTTTGTTCAGCAAGGTAATTAGCCTCTTATAAACCTCACTGATGGGTGTTCAGAAATGTTCTGCCTTGGATAAAGCAGATCAGGACATGTGAATCTTGTCCAGAACAGTCTAAAGGTGAAAGAGAAGGCTTGTTCAGGAAAGGAATGCATTTTATTAGCCCAACTGATGAAAAGTGGGAGGAGATAGGTAAGATGGGGGCAGAATGTGTGTTTGTTCTGCTTTTCTGTCTCTCAGTAAGCCCAGAAAAAATGCTCTGATGGGAAAATTATCATATGATATACTGCAGAGCTGCTTGGTGCCATCTTATCTTACAACACTTCTCCAGCTTGAAAACTAGGACTTCTTCTAATTGTTTAGATTTTATTTATATTAATATATATGTTTTTGAACTAATGTAAGACCATTTATCTTTTGATTCTTTGAAACGAATGGGAAAATGATCAGCGGTCATCTAACTAAATTTATGCTCAAGAATCTCTAGGCATGGGACTAATCTGGTTGAATTGAGTACGATTGCTATAAGAACGGTTACCAACAGTAAATAATTGTTTGCAAAATCTGCCCACACTCTTTTGTTCCCATATCTGTAATGTCAGTACTCTTCTTGTCTTGTTGAATGTTAACATATGGGTATGTTGATAATGTATTTCCTACATTTTTTTTAATCACGATTACAAACTTATAAAGCTTCAGCTGGAAAACCCTCACTCTTGCTGTGATACCTGGTCCCTCATCTCATTAAGATGTTGTCCCTGATGGTTTAAGTACAGTCTGATAAAATCAGCTTAAGTGACTAGCACCAGCTGTATAGCAAGGGTTGGTCTCCACAACATTCAAGTGTAACTGCTTGAAGCATGCTAGAAAGAAATCTTCACGTTGCTTGAAATGTTGTCGAGTAACACGTAATTACACTCATATTTCAGTCTCTGCAGATTTAAATACAGCACAGATAGCGCTCAAACCTTTGGACAGTTTCTTTGGTTTGTTTTCCAAATCTAAAATGGTGATTGAAAACAGAGTATTACTATATTATGTTCTGAACACTATGATTATTTAATTCATGCATATTAGTTGTGCTTCACTGTTAAACTTTGTTTATTTAGAATGTTTTTCACGTTCTGTGTATTTGATCCTCAAAAATTCTCAAGGGAAATAATTGGAAAGATGATTTTCTAGAACAGTTTCCAGGGCAAGAGGTTGATTGGAGAAACTGTTTGTGAATTAACAGTCTTAATGGAAGCAATGCTTCTCTTGCAAGGAAAGGGCTGTGTGGAGGGGAAGCAGAGTTGCAGAGGGTCAGCTCCAAAAAAAGTTTAACATCACAGGGTACACAGAAAGTGGTTGTAAATGGAAGCTGCTGAGAGACCCGCATTTTCTCTCTTTGTAGGAGGTGAATCTACTGTCAATTCAGTGGCTATGCGCATTGTGATGGGAAGCTGGTGGCTCTTCACCCTTATCGTGTGCTCTTCCTACACAGCAAACTTAGCAGCATTTCTCACAGTATCAAGGATGGATAATCCTATAAGGTAAGAGATGCCTCTTAACGTGAAGCTGGAAACCTGGATTTCACAGAAAGGCATTATCCATTTGAGCACTCATTCATGCAGGAAGGAGATAACTCTAATAAAGTACTCTGCTTATTTCCAGGACTGCTTTTCTCTTTATACCCCCCTTCTCCTTCACTCCTACATCTCCCCCACAGTTTTGATAGGTGCAAGGAGGGGACAATGACACTTTTAATTGTGTATTTTTCCAGAAGAGTGATCTTTCATGTTTATATGTATTTTGCTTAACTAGAAGTCTTATTGCTTCAGCTATCTTTATTTCTTCATTGAACATCAGAGGGAACTACCACATCTAGGGAACTATATAACATTTCACTTCTCACCTTCAGTGTGTAATTTTATATTCTCAATATCTTGATATACACTGTTGTTTGTACTATTATTTGCATGTAAGGTAATATAGATGGTATTTTAAAATACAAATAGCCAGATCTAGTGGTATTATTTGCAGGAAAGGCTTCTTCTCAAGTAAGAAAAAGAAACCAAGTCTGACTGCAGGCTAATAGATGTAATATAGTAGTTGTTTTATTAAATTTATATATAATTCTCTACAGCTATGTTGGCTATATTGTAATGATAAATTACTGCTTCTGTAACAAACCCAATTTGTCTTGCACCCTTGACTTCTTTCTGCTGCTGTTTGTCTAGTAATCTATACCCAACGAGAATATTTTCAATACACCAGACCTCTGAGGAGCTCCAGAGAGATGCTGGTTGTTTGCTGTCAATTTGTGTTTCTAATTTGTTTTTCTTCAGAAAATTTCAAGGCAAAGGAATGTTTTCATTTTCTTTTCCTCTCAGAACACAAACAAAATTTCCAGCTTTCACAGAGTGGCTTGTGTTGGAAGGGACCTTAAAGATCATCTAATTCCACCCCTCCTGCCATGGACAGGGACACCTCCCACCAGACCAGGCTGCTCAAGGCCTCATCCAACCTGGCCTTGAACCCTTCAAGGGAGGGGCACCCACAACTTCCCCTGGGCAACCAGTGCCAGTACCTCACCACCCCCATTGGGAAGAATTTCTTCCTAATGTTTAACCTAAGTCTTCCCCCTTCCAATTTAAAGCCATCCCCCCTCATCCCATCACTACAGGCTCTTGTTAAAAGTCCCTCTCCAGCTTTCCTGTAGCCTCTTTAGGTACTGGAAGGCTTCTAGAAGGTCTCCCCAGAGCCTTCTCTTCTCTAGACTGAACAACTCAACTCTCTCAGCCTGTCCTCATATGGAAGGTGCTCCAGCCCTCTGATCATCTTTGTAGCCCACCTCTGGACTCTTTCCAACAGGTCCATATCCTTCTTATGTTGAGGATTCCAGAACTGGACACAATCCTCCAGATGAGGTCTCACAAGAGAGGAATAGAGGGCAGAATCACCTACTTCGACCTGCTGGCCACGCTACTTTTGATGCAGCCCAGGGTATGATTCGCCTTCTGGGCTGCAATCATGCATTGCCAGCTCATTGAGCTCATTGAGCTTCTCATCAATCAGCTCCCTCAAGTCCCTCTTTGCAGAGCTGCTCTCAATCATATAATCCCCCATCCTGTATTGAAACCACTGATAGCCCTGACGTCAGTGTAGGACCTTGCACCTGGTCTTGTTGACCCTCATGAGGTTCTCACAGCCCCACTTCTCCAGCCTGTCCAGGTCCCTCTGGATGACATCCTGTCCTTCTGGTGTGACAATTGCACCATTCAGCTTAGTGTCATATGCAAACTTTCTGAGGGTGCACTTGATCTCACTGTCTATATCATTGATGAAAATATTAAACAGCACTGGTCCCAGTACAGACCCCAGAGCGACACCACTTGTCACAGATCTCCATCTGGACATGGAGGTTTGGGAACTGAACAACATCATGGAGTTCTGGGAGGGCCACTGATCTTCCACGGTAAGCGTCAACAGTATTAGAACCTGGTATCTCTTGTTTGGTCTGATGGTGATGAAGTAGAGAGGGTGACCAGAGGATGAGCAGCATGACACAGGCTCTCCTCCTAGAAAATGCTGAACCAAGGATTTTAGATCCTAGAGCAGTTACTGGGTTGATCTCACTTGGAGTTGCCCAGGGAAAACTGGGACTGTAACCTTTGTGCTCGGCTTCTGTAACAGGAGCATTGGTACTTATATAGGGCTGGCACTTTAAATAGCTGGTTTTTTCTTCTCTTTGGTATCTGCACAAAGGTCATAAATAGGTGCATTTCTCATAAATGTGAGTTTAACAGTATTTCCAGTTTTTAAATTGCCATTGTATACTTGCAGGTAATGTAATGCTTTGCATGGATATAGTGTTCTAATAATAAAATCAGCCCAATACCATAAAAAGTTTTTGTTTTAAATTACTTTTCTGTTATATTGCCTTAAATAAGTGAGCTTTAGCAGTAGTAGAAATAAGAACTGCAAGTAATTTCTGGAAATAATACTAGAAACTAAACAGAATAAAACTACCACTGAGTATCTGTGAGGCCTGGCTGTAATGGGACTAAGGTTAAGCTCAATAAATAAATTGTTCTTGAAACCTGAGACAGAAATAGTTATCCTGTAAGCTTGCATAATGAACTAAAAAATTCTGAAAGTTCTAGTTCCTTCATGGCAGAAGAAATGGCCTGTTTGGTCAACTGACCACCTCCTGAACCTCAGCAAAGTTTAGAGGAGGAAAAAAGCTGTGTTGAAATGCAGTGAGGAATCTGCAAAATGAGGTACAGGTTTAAGAGCAGAACTTTTGAGGCTGAGCTATTACAGCAGAAGTGGATTTGATTCCCTTTCTTAAAATGAAAGGATGTTGTCAAGAAACTTGAGGGAGAGGGGGAAGATTTGGGGGTAAAGGAGCAGCCTAGCATTCTTTGGGGACTTTAGAGCCCTTCTCCTGTAAGAGATGGCAGCTCAAAAATTGTAAGTAAATGTCTTTCTGTAGCTATTGGTAGCTGCTGCTTTGCAGGTTCCTGGTATCACATCCCCTTGTACAAGGTGAGGATTCATCTGTGATCTGTAGACACCAGCAGAGCAATTCATGCACCAAACCAGAAATTTTTGAAGTAATTTAAGTTGCTGTAAGGTTCGCTGTCTGCTTTCCAGCTACTTGGCTCTAAGGGCAAGGGTCTCTGTTAGGTGTTGTCAGTCACTATATGGGTTAGTCCTATTGCCTGGGGTGTCTAAAGTGGTCACAGATGCTTTGGCTTAGGCATCTAAATTATTCTCCAAATTATCTGAAATTATAGCTGTCTGAAAATTCTTTGATTTGATCACTGGTTGGTGTAACTGAGCCAGTTAAAGGTCTTGTTTGCTTGACTTGCCTATGGCAATTTCACAAAGTTTGCAGAGTCTCCCTGAGATCCTGCTACTCTGATAGAGAGAGGGATGGAGAGAGGAAGAGATCTGGACTAAGTCCACTCATTGAAAACTGCTGGTGCCTTAGGAGGGAGAGGGCAGAGGAAGAAATAGGTTCTCTGGAAGCTCCACTGAGCCTTCATCCACTTCTAAGCTATGATAGTATTTTCATGTCCCCACTTTTTAGGAGAAGCACATTATGAAATGTTTTGTTGGATTTAGAACAAATAATTTTCCTGGGAAAGTAAACTACTTGAATGCACCGTGGTGTGGTGTCTCAGCTGCCAGTGCTACTTAGCTTCAGC
Organism: Clamator glandarius; assembly: GCA_033459285.1. Lineage (NCBI taxonomy): Eukaryota > Metazoa > Chordata > Aves > Cuculiformes > Cuculidae > Clamator > Clamator glandarius. Next base: position 178,747 of record JAUNZM010000165.1, on the reverse strand, counting down.
ATCATATGATGTAGAGTGACTATTTTTGCCTTTCTAAATTTGCCACTCAGCTTGCCTATATTATAGCTTTCATGAGTCCAGAAAGGAGTACTTACTTGAAATCCGTTTTTGCCACCCAAAGAGGCACAATAAGTTACAGCTGAAAATTTGCTCACCAGCTGAGAACTACCGAATCCATCCATGCATACTGCCATTGTTAAGAAACCAAGCCCCCATCTTCTCAGTAAATGTGTGCTGTTATCTCTCCCTCTGTAGGAAAGTCTTCTGGTGTTCAGTACTGCTGCTCCTAAATTGCCAGCAGGAGAGAAAATAGTATCGTGGTGCTGCACTAGCTGCAGCAGAGTTAAGATTTTCATTACAAGACTGATTTTCTTCCCAAGCCCCCTCCAAAATGCCTAATGAAAGTTGTTTTAGCATCAAATTTGGCATGTGTGTTCTGTGGTGAGTGGAATAGGAGTATGTTTGATTGAATAACTAGATGTCAGTCAATCCAGTGATCCTTACCTCCACAATTTCACTGCAAAACAACTGTCTTATAGAAATCATAAATGATATTTATTAGAAAGGGCTTGGTGAGTCATTCACTGAAGCAAAGTTGGACTGTTGGAAGGCAGATTTTTAGAATTAGTGTGTCAGATGAAAGCCTGCTGATAAGGGAATAATTTTTTTTACATCTGGTATTGCATTTCTCACAAGGCTTTTCCACCCTCATGTGAATTCCAGGGACTGTCTGTGTGTTACCGAAAGGTGAAACACTCGGAGCAGGAGGCATGGCAGAAAGCAGCTATGATATGCTGCCTGCATTTCTGTATTTCCTGACAGACATTTCCTAAATCCCAGATGGATTGCCAAGTGTTGTGGTGTCCAGGTGCCAATGTAAGAAACTTGTCTGTCTTAGGAAAAACAAAAATAATCTCTTATGATTTTCCCAGTCCCTCGAGGGTTCCATCACATGTGTGATAATGGGAAGAGGCACTGGTTTCATGGTTGGCTCAGCTGCACATGCTGCCTTATTCCTCTTGTGTCCTGTGTGCCCATCACTTGTTGCACAGGGACAGGGTGGTGGGGAGGGTCAGAACACAAAGTCCGAGGACCACATCAAAACCCCTGACCCTTCAGTAGATGGAGGATAGCAGAAAACAGTGTGAACCTTCCCCAGTTATCCTCTGTTTTCCAGCTGCTGGTGGCTTGTGCTTCTGCACCCCTTTGCTTTTTCCATACTGTTTCTCTGAGCTCTCTGTCCAAAGCACCTCTTCTCAACTTATTTCTCTCCAACCTCACAACAAGGTAACAAAGGAAATGGAGTAGTTATCTCAGGATTTCTGTGGTTGTGGAAACTCAGGGACAGGGAATGATCAAGCAGATTTCCTGACTTCATGTATGCAGAGGAGTGAGAGGTTACCCAGTTCCAAAAAAGAAGGCATTTTTTGCTAATGTGATGGTGACACCCCCTTTGGAACTCAGGCTAGGAGGCTGTGATCCGTGTTCAGACTTTGTAAATGAGTAGGTCCTAATTTTTGTTTTTAAATAGAAATCTAGGTGATGTTTAGAGCCTGTGCTAATCCTTGAGAAACTTGTTTAAACCGAAATGATTTACATTTATTTTTCTAATATTTGCCTTCAAAACTGTATGCAGCAGAGAAGTCTTCTAATGGGTCTGTCTGCCAAGTAAGGGCTGAATTATTACGTGAGAGATTGTTCTTTCTTTTGTCATATTACATTTTCAAACATCCCTTGGATCTGCTGTCTGACCTTCCATTTGTAATTATGAGTTTAATTAGCAGTGACTGAACTTCCAGCTTCATTTCTTGTTAACAAGCAGACTACACGCAGTTCAGTAGCTGCACAGATATTCTGAAGCTCAGGTTTAAGAGAGCTTGTCTGACAAGAGGTTAAGAACTGTGCGGGAAAAAGAGGACATAAAAGGTAGACTATTTAAAAATACAAAAGAGTTTAAATTTAAGATTTGATCAAGTTGATTCTTAACAGTTGCACATGTCATGGATGTTTTGTAAGGCATCTGTGTGTGTGTATATATATGCGCATTCTTGGACTGCATACAAATACATGTTATATCTGCTTTAATGTTCAAAGCCGTTGTTTCATGATTTGGGATTTCCTCATTTCCATTTTAATCCCCAAATTTCATGTGTTTTGGTGACAACTGAAGATTTCCTGCAGCTTAGTTGGGGTGATAGTCTGGCACTTGGAAGACTTGGGTACAAATTCTTTTCCTACCACAAGCCTTGTTTGATCTTGTCAAGCTGAGCCTCCTCTTTGTTGCGGTTCCCCTTCTGTATAACAGAGTAATAATTTTTTCATATTTTATATGACACCTTGTCGGTTTAGCTGCTTTAAAAATGATGGCCAGGAATGACCATATTATAAGAGCTCTGCAGGTATCAAAAAAAGATTCTTCTTGGTTGCGTATGAAACTGAAACAATCTCAAACTATTTTAAAAGAAAATAAGGAAAGTATTTTGAAGATGCCAGTTAGAAAGAAGTGAAGAAACATTTCATCTGCTGTGGATAAGTGGATTTGATAGGGTTGGTAGCAAAAATGTCACGGGAATCCCTCTGTATTTGCAGTGATTTTTTGTTGAAATTCCTTATGTTTGAAAGCAGCCTTTCTGTTGTTCATATCATGTGGCTTTCTAAAGATGTCATTGGATTTTCTTTTGTTATGTTTAATTTTGGTACGTTCTATTTGGACCGTTCTGCAGTTTCCGTGCAGCACCTCAGGCACGTTGGCAGAAGGCATGTATGAATGAGCATGATAAAAAATAATTATCGTGATTATTATTTAAGGCCTGTGAGCAAAAACTTCAATCATTAAATAACTAGATTAAGTTCATCCATAAAAACGAGGGCTAAAAAGGAGTGTAAGAAAGATTCAAGTAAATGAGCAGGGTCAGAAACTCAAAACTTTTTTTCTGTCTAGAACATTCCCTGTTCAGACCACATGGAAGAGATGTCACAGGGGATACTCTGCAGCCGGTGTGGCAGGGCAGCAGTGCTCAGGGCAGAGCTTGCCACCCATTTGCCTTCATGCACTGTTCAGGACAAGACATTCTGTTGTTGCTGGTGATTGATCCTCCATCATCTGTCTTTGCACTTCATTTTCACTGATAGTGTTGCCCAGTGGGTGCTTCTGGGAAACCTAGGGCTTCACAAAGTCTGGAGCCTTTTAGAAAGCTTTCTGAATGTTGCCATATGCCATTCAACCATGGTTTAAAGTGAATCCTAATTACTCCTATAACTGAGGAAGTGGGCAAGCATGTAAGTGCCAATATTTCCCAAGGACTTTTTTGTGCAACTGAAAGTCAAACTTGAATTCCATCTCTGCAGTTGCCATTATAAAAATGGGGCATGTATGAGAGAACAATGACAAGCCAGGAGATCTATGATTCCACACCTTTTTCAACTCTGCTTTTACATCTATGTTATAGCATCTCTTCATTTATTCTGTTTCCTGGGAAGTTGTGTGACTTAAGTGGGTTGAGGTGTTAACATTCAGATGCACACACAGTTTAGAGAAGAAAATGGTTTGGATATGACGTTAGCAAAATCTACCATCTGTGCAGGTAATAAAATGATTTTTTATTATTTTCTTCTATTGCTTGGGAAGAGTGAAGATCTAGCAACCCTCATGATAGCCCATCAAAATGTACAAAAATTGGTTCCAATCTGAGATTTGATATACAGCACTGTCTTCTCAGCTCAGACTGAGTCACCTTTTAAGTCAGATTTTCTCATATTAATATGGTTTATTCACTGGCTCTCCATAGAGTAGAGCAGCTGTGTGATTTCTGCATACATTAAATCACATTGGCACCTGACTTCATCCTTCTTCATTGCAGGATGTGGTTTCTTTTTATTATAAGGGTAGTTCCTAAGACTTATTTTGTTGGGTTATATTTTCTTTTTGACTCCTAAGGGATAAACAAAAAATTTTTGCCCAATAGGATATTTATATTTCTACAGTCTTCTCTATATTCTCTATATTTCTATAGTCTTCTCTAAAGAAGCTGATTTAATGTCTTATATGAACTGATACTAAAATCTAATGTAACAGGATATTAAAAAGGCAAAATAATTATTACTTTAGTAATTCAAGCAAAGATGTCCTTGAAGCTTCAGAGACTTCCTAACCGTAAAGTCTATCTCAACTCATCATTTTTAAGGGCAAAAACAAGAATAAGAAGAAAAACTTCGTGGTGAATTCTGTTTGGAAAAGGATTTTGGGTGAAGAGCAACTGTTAAAACAGGCTGCCTGGTGCTCTCAAGTATTTGAGTTTTACTCCTGCAAAAGTGTTAATTTATTTGCCACAATATCAGTTGGATAATGATTTGACCTGCAACACACAATTACCTAACTGCTTTTTCATGTTAATATACTATCCTATGTGTTTGCCTACTGTCTATGTTTACTATTCGTTAGGACAAATGGATACTGTTATGTGCCCATGCGCTACACATCTTTGTTAGAAGGTGATTTAGGCAAAGGCCATAAAAGTGGGAAGCCAAGTAGGACCTGAAAATACAGAAATATCTTCATGACACTTGCTAGTGAAACAGCTAGCTGACAAGCAAAACAACAACAAAAAAAGTCTGAGACAACTGTAAAATTACTTGTATTTTATACCATTTATGTGTTCTGGTCAGTCATTAGTATAACAGTGGGCCCTGTTATCAAAGTCATGCAGGGTGTTTAATTAAGAGGTGGTATAGTGCATATTTCTGCAGAGGTTTCCAAACCTACCAGGGTCAGAAGGTCTCTCTGAAAGCATCCTTGCAGCCAGAGCAAGCAAGTAAATTTCATTTGCAAAACTACTGATAATTAGTAAGCACTTTAGCACAGTAAGTTACCTCCTGTGAAACAAGGAGATGCAGTTGGGAGTAGACGTACTGACTTGTAAGAAGGGAAAGTCGTACTGATTTTCTTACTTGCTTTTAGTTCAGACATGAGCTTCTGGCTCTGCTGATCTGTTGCATGTTTTGGGAAATGCTTTGTTTGCTCATGAAAAAAAAAAAAGTCGTCTTGTCATCTCGAGCAATTCCTCCCTGAAATCTGAATGTGAGCAGCAGTTCTGTCATTCTGATATCATGGTCTTTCAGCACCAGAATTTCTCACCCATCTGGCAGCAAAACTAGTTTTTCTACTTTCTGTTTGTTGCTATACATTCAGTGTCAGCAGGCTCTCTGTGAGTATAAGGAACATGCACCAAATTGGTTATTCCTTTAGATTATTTTGGATGAAAGGAGGAGAGGGGAAAGAAAGGAAGTTTCCAGTAGAAGCAGAGGAAGAACACTTGCCCAGCCATCCTCCTGGAGTAGTGATTAGTTGGTTAACACTGACCAGTGTCACCATGTTATGGCCAGTCTCAGAAGATCCATCTTTCACAATACAAGGTTTGAATTAATAGCCTGCAATAAAAGTTAACTAATGATCATACCTCCGATAGCCTTAAAGCTCAGTGCGTACAATCAATTCAGAAGCTCATCTCCTGGAGCAAAGTTCAGCAGCCATTCTTTCAGAGACTTAAGATTGAACATGTTGCTAGGATCCCACTGAGGGCAGAGAAGACTTTCTGAAAAGCTCTACACTACTGACCACGTTCACAGCAGTGTCATGATCCTGTCGTATCTCTTCTCTTGTCTGTGCCTTGCTCAGAGTGTCTTCCCTGCAGCTACCTTTCTGCACTAGGAATTGAATATTGTGGTTCATACATCTCACCATCGAGCATCTCGGGTGTCTGTGCTGTAGGTTGCAGGATTAGAGTTTCAATTTTGGTGAGCTCAGCACACTGTTATCTGTTTAAAGTTGTGTTGGTGAAATCAGACATAAATTAAGGACTCAGACTTTTTATAAGGTGGCTGGACTACAGGCACGTGTCTTTTCACCATCTCTGCTATGGACACAGGACCTTCAGTCAAGGGATGTATTAAACAGCTTTTTGCAGTAGCATCTTAAAGCGTGCAAGATAGATTCATTGATTTTGTAAGAGGGATTTAATTTTGGCTTTCTGGTTTTGTTCTTCCATGCATTTGTAAAATTACTATGCATTTGTACTATGTGTTCATATTTAGTCAAATCGTTGCTCTATTTTATAATTCTAAAAATATATAAAAATACTTGATTGCTTTGGTTTTCTAGGTCCTGAAAGGGATCTTGCTGATGTTACAACAGCTTCTTATCATTTTTTCATATTTTTGTATATTTCCTCACATTAAGATAGTTTGCATCTGTGTCCTTGTTGTGGTTTCTGTCAGAAATTGCCAGTCCTCCTGTGTAGTTCTTTATCCTCTAAATCACCTTCCCAAGAGACTTTCTCCCTCCGTTTCCAAAGCCTCTTGAAGTCTCTTCTTTTGAAATCCATTTTTTATGCTGTTGCTCTTGTTTTTCTTTTTCCTCAGGACAGGGAGCTCCGTCGTATTTAAAACACTTTTAATCTGACTATGCTTCTCTTTGACATTTTCATTCAAATATAAAATAGCCATTCCCCCTCATAAATGCCGCCGTGAAAGCAGATCATTCTTTCTCACACCTTTAACTTAACACCTTAAATGTGGTATAAGACGGTCTTTTTGTCTTCTGAAATAAAAGTTCTTCCAATACATTCTAAAGTGTTTATAGACTGTCTTGCCATGAGGTGGAAAACTCTAAACTTGCCATTTAAAGAAAAGCCTTTAAAAATTGAATAACCTCATAAGTAGGTTTAGCAGCAAACCACATTTCCGATAGATGCTGAGTATGGATGTTCAAAGGGGAAAGGAGCTGGGGGCTCTTAGTTTCCCTGGAAACTAAGATGCTACAGTTTACTACTATGAGCTCTTTTTTGTTAGTTCTTAGTTACTGTGTCGCAAAAGATTTTCTAGAGGGAAAATAAACTTTTCTGGAAATAATACTCTGTTGCTGAGGGAAGCATTGCCTATGTTTGTTCCACTTTCTGGGCTCATCTGCCTTACTGAGCACTGTTCTCTTCTTCTGCACGTGTCCCCATATAATATATAACAGGAGCATTTCCAGACTCATCTGGAGATGCTGGAGAGAATGGTGTTACCTTAGAAAACCTATGTTGATACAGCTGCCAAAGTTCCATTAAAAGAAATGTAATCACATGAACTAAAATTGTTTGCATTCTACACCATTAAAACCAGCCTAGGAGAATAAACCACTGATCTAATTGAATTGATTCATGAATAGTCATATCTATCTAAAAAAAGAATAGAGAACTATCAGTCAGAATGGGGTGGATGTTAACTGCAATGTTTCTTTCACGTGGCATTAATGCTATTTCCAAGGTCCTGTTTCAAGGTATGTAATTAGGCTACCCAATAAATGAATTAATCTCAACATAAGGAACAGCTAGTTGGTTTTGATGTGGTGCCGTCAGTGTCTTTACTACAAGGTTTGGTATTCAGGCAAATCTTGTGTTCAGGGTGAGGTGTGGGAGGGAGAAGATTGAGATCTCATTCTGTTTCTTCTGCTGTTTGTCAGAATGAGGTGGAGAATGCACCACACACCAAGCACGTGCACTTTAAGTCCTCTGAGAAAAAGGCAAGGGGGCCTCCAGACTTTAAAATAAGTGTATGTAATACATGCATTTTAGACATCAATAATACCTGATGAATGCTATATATGTTTTCAGTATTAATGAAGAGCCCTGTGTTTTGATTTCCCAGGAGTACCCAGCACATGTTTTAGCAATCATGATGCCTCTTCGGAGCCTTTCTGTTTTCTTCTCTTCTTTCTGTCAACATTGATAGTTTCTGCCGTACTCCCTGTGGTAAGGGCAGGGTGAGAAGCTGTTCTCCAGCCTCTCTTTGTATCTCTGATAGATCTGAGCTATGTGAATTCATCCAGCCCCTCCACCCTGGCTGTGAGACTGCTGACACTGGTGCAGGCAGCAGCTCAGAGCTTTCTGCACCACGATCCTTGTTCTCTTAGCGTACAAGAGATCCTGATAAATCAAAAATTAATAAAGAGTTGAGTAGGACCTTATCCCACACTGGGATTTCATGGACTTTAATGGAACTACTCACAGTATAATGACATCCTAACAGTCATGTTATAAAGTACCACTCGCCCTGAGCAAGGACTTTATAAGCCAGCACCAAGATGCCAAGCTTATCCGTTCCTCACTCTATTTAATTAAAAAGCTACTCTTTCGCATCTGAGTGCAAAACAGAACGTCAGTGATATCAGTACTTATAACACAAGTTGAGAAGGAAGAAAGCAATTTCTTCCCTCTTGATCTTAATCATTAATCTTCGTTAGGATTCTTAGCTTCTGAATGTGAGTGGTAGAAGATGTCAGTGTAGCAAACAATTTAAAGTGTATCTGCATAAATAATAGAGGTGGTTTGTTATTTTCATTGCAGGTAAAAGTGTGTGTCAGTCGCCAGATGTGTTTGATTCAGACAATATGATTTTCATGCCAACTTTATGATATGTTTGATTTAGGTGAAGTGACTAAAACCTGCTGTTGGGACTGAGTTGCTGTTAAACACCAGCTGCACTTTTTATTTTAATTAATAATTTAAGGAGTAGAATACCTTGCTTTAATTAACCTGTTAACACTTCCAACACACTCAGAGAAGGGTCACAGTGGCAAAGTGATTTAAAAGTAAAGCAAGAAAATATTCAAAGGTAGTTCATATCATGCATTTATTTACTCCAAATGTGCTACAAGCTCTTGAGATGTTTTCAGCTTTTATTCATTGCATTTTAGTTTCCTCCTTGCTGTTAAATGGAATATGGATTGTGGGTAAAGGACCCAGGCTAACCTAGATTTTTAGCAGGACTTATTCTGGATTTGCAGGATAAGCAGCAACTGCTCATAGCTGCTCTGAATACATTTCCAGACCTTTAACTGAATCTGTGAACATCTTATAGATGTGCTGTTGGGCCAATAGTCTGCTTGATCTGTTCTGGAAGTCTGCTCGGTCATGTAGTTAAATGTGGATCTGAGCATACAAATTAAAGCTTTGGCATTTTAAAACCTGGAACTGCATCTTAGAAAAAGACTTTAATGTGATTACTTTGAATGTCTCCCTGTCAGTCTACTTCTTACCATTGTTAAATTGCAAGCATGGTGGCCAAACTGGGTAATATTTTAAAGGTATTAATTTGTTAGAAATATGAGAAACTGAAGCAATGATGAGGGGTCCTCTAAATGCCCCTTATAAATATAAAGACTGCCTTCTGACTTCATTCCCACAATTAGACATCAGATCAACTCATATGCGATCATAATCACCCAGGCATGACAGACGCTTCATCCAGAGATCTCAAAGTATGGGGTGCCAATCCATCTTTGAGATGCAAATCCTCAGAAAGTAGCTTCCACTGCTGCCAGTATTAATAGAGTTATTTGTTGCACTATTGTTTTTAAAAACCTTTTCGAGCAAAATAATTATAACTTCTTTGTAAGGACCGTCATTGTTTCTTTACCGTATGATAACAATGCAAAAAATATAGGACACCTAGAAAGAAAAGATTTATTACAGATGAGCAATCTCTAGCCCCTCATATTTATGAAAAAATCAACAGTCTAAGTGATTTATGCTCTTATTGCCTACAGCTTTGGAAAAGAGGAGGGTTAGAAGTATAGTTACAAACATTGGACTGGCAATCAGGAGATGTTTAACTTATTTCTAGCTGTTTAACAGATTTCTTTATGTGCGGTGCTGGAGCAGAGCCAGCATCAGCTCTAGGCAAAATGAACTACAATCCAGCGACGAGTCAAGTTGCACTCGTACAGATCACTACAGATGACTGGAGTTGCTGAGGTGGTCCCGAGGGCATCGTTTAGAAATAGCAATGGATAGGAATAACCAGAGGTCTAATTTTGTTTACAGAAGAACCTGTTCTACTGATGATGATGAGAATCCAGTTTGATTTTTAGATTCAAATTTGAGTTTCTCAGACAGAAAAACTATTAAGTCTTTTCTTGAAAATGGGCACTTTTCCTAAATAAACCACTGGAAGACATTAAGAAGTTCTGTGAGCCATGGGACACAGTCTAGTTGTATGGATTTTTGTCCTATATTTCCCACACATTGACTTCAGCAAAAATGCTACAGATTGTTCTGAGATAAGTAAAGCAAAAATGAGATTAAGTGGTGTTGGTAGAGCATATTTCTGCTGTATCTCAGAATGTTAGAAAGTACACAAAGCCTACAAATGTTTTGCTAATACAATGTGTGCAGCTAGTAGTTCAGTACTACTATAATCACAAGCATGTATACTTTATTCATAGCTTGACCATTCACATTTTGCTGTGTACACATACTGTTTGTTCCCTTCTTTTAAAAAGGAATCATGCAGTTGCTCTGCAGGAACAAAGTCCCAGTGAAAACACTCTATCACAGGACAACACATGCCCCCTGTGCCACATGTGATGGCAGAAGTTCTGTCACCCTTCCAGTGCATGATCAGAACTCTCTCTTCTGTCAATGTTGGTGTTGTCTTATGCATGGGCAGGAGTTGAACTCGATGATCCTTCTGCATCCAACTCATGCCATTCTATGATTCTGTTCTATGGTTCTGCTTCCCCAAAGAAATTTCTTTTTTTAGGGTGCCTAGCATGACTAACCAGGTAGATCAGTACTGCTAGTAGAAATAAAGCTGGCTTTAACTTCCTTACCCCAGTAGATCCATAACTGAATGTTATATTTTGCTTTTGATTGCACCCAATACAAAGCAGTGAGACCCAGTCCCTACAAGGGCTCATAGATGCCACCACACTGGCAGCAGTGACCATTTATCATCATGAAAGCAGCTACTGTAGTGCCATTACCTGCTGAGGAGTTCAATCCCTGGGGTTTTTTTAAACTGTAGTAGAAGTATGTAGTTGACATGGCAATGTGTTCGTGTTCAATTGAATGGATTTTCCATGGGAGGAAAGTCCCTGCTTCTTTGAGGTCCTGTGTAGCAGCTCTTCCTCCTCCACTGGTGATGACAGGTGCTGAAAAAGCCATAACTGCATTGCTGGTCTCCTTCCATGATCTGGAAATGTTCAGTCCTGTGTAAAGAACTGCAGCTCCATTGATTCAGTGTAGTTTAATCTGTCAATGTTTATGGCTTCCCTTGTAGAAACTCCCAAGAGGCTTTTTCTGTTAAGCCTTTTGTTTAGAGTTAAGTGGATGGTGTTTTTCATGGACAGCTGGTGAAAAGAGTTTTATATGTACTGTAGAATGATATATTTGCTGGTGAAGGACTTGATCCTGCAAGTATGTACTAGGCATGCAATTACTGCTACTGATTCCTGCTGGACTACCTCTGATGGGAAAGTTAAGGTTTTGCTTAGTGTGTTTGCTGAAGAAACCCGTTGCTCCTAATATCATGGCACTGAGACAGAATAAAGAACATTTAAAGTTTCTTGATTTGCAGTGAAATGGAACAATGCAAAGTTTGAGCATGTCACTATAGAGAAGTTGGCAATTTAATGATTGATTTTAGAGCTCAGCTTGATTATTCATAATTTGAAAGAAAGTCAAAGAGATGCACAAATTAAAACTACAGCCCTAATTCTTCTGAAGTCTAAGATTATTAGATGTGGATATAAACTTGCTTTCATTTTATTATTCTCTGTACTAAGGCTATTGCCATTCTAATGATACTTTAAATAGTTTTACTGGCATCACTAAGAATAATGTTTAAAACATCCTGTCTTTTAGTTTGTGTGTCTTACATCCAGTTTAACACACACTAGTAACATTCCATACGGACTTGAAACAAATGTTGGAAATTTATAGAAATATGTTGTAATACCTTTTTGTTTTTAATGGCTATTTAATTTTTAGGCTCACAAGTTCCTAAGATAGGTCAGTTCAAATGTTATCTCATTATTCAGCTAATCTATTGCTTTTTGCAGTATAACTGAAGGCTCATTAACTACTGGCTGCACTAATGTTTAGGGGCACTAACTGCTTTTCTTTCTTGCATTTTTAAGTGGGCTGCTTCTTTTGTAACTTGGATTGAGTGAGACACTGAAACTTCTCCTGTAAGTCTCTGAGTCAATGAAACTACCATCCCCTAGTGGCAGTTCATATCCATAACAGATGGATTATTTTTTTTTCCTGATCTTCAACCAGTTAAACTATTCAACTTGAGCAGACTAACTCTAGAGAATGTATTTATGTGAAAGTTTGCACTCAGTTTCAGCTGTGTTAAGACGTGTTCTTCCCACTTGGAAATTTTACTTAAAACTGGAGATCCAGAGTAAAAAGATTGTTCATCTATGCAAAAACAGACCAAAGCTTAAATCCTTTGCCTCGCTGCTTCACAAATGGATGTAAAAAATAAACAGGACTCAGATTAGGGCTCAGGTTCTTAACAGAAGGATCTTCTGCATGTGTAGAAATGATCCATGCCATCACACCACCTCCCACAGTCTTGATTCAGTTTTGCAGACTATCTTCTCGTTGAAGACATGTACAAATGAGAAGCGAATCCTGCAAAGCTTGCTTGGTTTCCAGGTATGTCTCTCAGTGGGTGGAATGATGTCGCCACCTACAATCAAAACTGCTTTGTCATTTGTTCTTGTTGTCTTGACAAATACATCCGTGGAAGGTATAGTTCTGGGCAGATTTATGCTTCAAAATGTGAATGCTCTTTGCTTTCCACTAGTGATAACTTTATCAGATAACTTTATCCTTTTTGTATAGGATTTTATATTCTACATTTCATCTCATAGTATTTCTTGTGTTTATATGGGTAGTATAAGGTTTTCAAATCCATTCAGTTACTTTTTGGTTTATTTTGCAGTTTATTTGGTGTACTTTTTCCCCTGCAAAAAATGTATAAAGCACATATTTCCCTCTTATATGTCCTGTTGAGAAAACACTTATAGTTAGGACCTGCACATGCATTTTTTCTGTAGATGTCATGGATTCCTTACTTCTGGGAAAAAAAAAAAAGTTTTAAAGAAAGTAAAGTAGCTTCAAGGTATTTAAAAATAGAAATTTACAACGTGAACCATAAATTTTAAGTATGCATTTCTAAAGCTTCATTTAGGCAGAGCAGCTTAAAAAGTCTCATCATCTCTGGGATGCTTTATCTTTATGGCAGCCATCACCTAAAACATTATGCTGCATTGAGCAAAAATCTTAGGGCGCAGGCTTCCTTAGGTAAAAGGAGAACTTAACTTTCTCTGCCAAATATGGAAAAGGCAGTAGATTTCTTTTATTGTCTGTATATGACTTAGAGATTAATATTAATTAAGAAAATGAATTCATTTTATTTGAAAGGAACTATTTATATCTTATTATTTGACAAAACATAGGTAGTACAAAGGGAGGTTACTCTGACATGTACTAACAATGCGGAAGAATGAGGGCAGAGTGCTGATCATTACCTCTGTGTAGAACCTTAAGCTTTATCATTCCTAATGGTGCATGCACAGATGAATTAACAGGAGCTAAACATGGAAAATGTTGCATAATTTTTGAATAATACTGTGGATTCAAAAGCTGCTGAAATATTATTTTCTCACAACTGATACCAGACTGGAAAAATTCCCAGTTTTGCAATATCAGAGCATGGGCAGTTGTGAGTGCTAACAAGAAACCACCTCTAAATCAAGGAGCTGTTGGGATTTTCCCATTAGGGTTTCTCAAAGGCTGATGTCATGATCAAAAGCTACGGTTATTGCTGTGATGTAAAAGGGCAGCGCTGCATGACACCACAGTGCCAGCAGATTGGCTTGGTTCCAGTCATAGGCTTTACACGTAGGATTCCAGATGTGCAGCTTGCTGCTGACTTTGAAAAAAATGAGTGGTCAGGTTGTGGGAAAACTCAATAAGCAAGGATTTTGTTGCCTTTTTCTCTTGTTCCATTGTTTAAGGACCTTCCTTAAGATTTTATTTTTTTTTAAAAAAAAAAGTTGCTATGAAAATAAAGCAAATCCCATTTCTTTTTGATTTAGAAATGACAGGAGACCCATCTCCTTTTTTTTTCAATACTTTGATCGCATCTGATAATCCTGATGACTCCAGTTGAGTTAATAGATCAGCAGTTACTTCAAAGCACCTTGTGACAGGTTTAGTCCATCCCTTAGGCAAGATTTGTTCGTATTATTCATCCAGAAAGTCTTGGGTTTATAGCAGTTCCAGAGTAAAATAAACCTATACTGGCAGCACATTTTTAGCCTAGATACCTACAGCTACATGAACCTTTTACTAGTGAGAAAACAACTCCAAAAAGTATAACTTAACCAGTATTATTATTCTGGCAATTATTTCTAATTATAAATGCTAGTACGGCTGTTGCCTGAGTGTTTACACAGCAGTGTATGGTTTATGTCAATATGCTTCTAAAAATACAACAGGCAAAGAGACCCCTTTTTAGCTGATTCTACATGAAGTAATGGTAACTCTACTGGAAATTATGTGTCAGTGGTTGCATTTATCTAGCAGGCATGACTATACTGTTAAATATTTCGGCTAGTAACACAGTTTTAAAAGACACAGTTTTTGTTTAGATTGACCACAGATGCATTTACTTAAATCAATTGGTTTACAAGTACTTGCCTATTATAGCAATCACACCGCAGATGTATTTATCTACAAATTGAAGTTTGGCTCTTATGTCTGTAAGTAAGGAAGATTGGCTTTTTCTGCTTTACTGGCTTTATCTTTAATCACACATACAGAGAGTCCTTAATGGGTTGTGAAATCCAATAATTGAGGTGATAAGGTTAATGGGGCATCTTGTTATGCTACACATTTTTGTTGCAAATAATTTTATATATTAAATACATGAAATCTTTGCCATAGGAAAGCGAGCCAAGAATTTGAGTGGCTAACGAAGGTGGGCCCAGCTAATGGCTGGCTCCAAAAATAAAGTCTAATAACGATGAGAGCAGCTGCCTTCAGTGAATTACAGAGTTGTAAGATACTGCTAAAATCTGAAATGCGAGAGTGAATGATTTTGCCTAGCAATGGCAGATCTGAGGGAGTTAAAGTAACAACAGGTACTTTAGGTAAAACCTGCACTAGTGATTATTTTCATCTATCTGTAAAAGCCAGGAGATACTCATCTCCATTCAGTGTCTTTTATGCAGGTGACCATACCCACCACATACAAGGCTTCTCTTCCCTGGTCATGGAGGTGCTAAGTATCTCCTCCACTTTCAGTGCAGAAATACAATGCAGAAGCACTTTTTTTATACTGAGGAAGAGCTGTGGCCTAGATAATTCCCTGTCAGGACAATTTCTGAGATAGATTTTTGGGCAAGTGGTCCATTTTACAAAGATATAAGTTTATTTTATCCCTCAAACAGTCACCATCCTTCTGAATTTATGCTACAGGAACCGACCATAAGCCTGGTTACCTGCTGAGACCCTTACTGTGTCCTTTGATGATCATCTATCTCTCTCACAAGGCATTTCCAACGGTGGTACAGTATGGAGAATTTCCTGTGGCTGTGACTCTTTATATAATACATCAAGTGAGGCACTGCAAGAAAGGTGCACACATCCTTAGGACACACAGTACTCCATATTTATCTTGTCTAAGGATATTCTACCAGCTGAAGGGGCAAAAGTTGCCTTACTCACCACTGCCAGGCAAAGGCTGTGCTTCTCTCCCTGCCACTTCCACTGATTATCTGTTTATTGGGCTAGCAAAGCACTTGATTTAAACTCCAAATTTTCTTACTGTGCCCTGTGATGTCCAGAGAACTGAAGAAAATGTGCTGCTCGAAAAGCAGTGGTGTACTGTGCTTTTGTTTAGTGCTGATTGTCGATAAAATGTAAGTTAGCTAAAACAAAAGTACTGATTGTCAATAAAGTATAATTTACCTAAAACAAAAGGCATACTTCTGACAAAAAGTTTCCACAGCAGCAGAGGCAGTAAAAGTGATCTAGAAAATACTGACTTATTAAATTTCAGGTTTATTCTTTTATTTAGATATTCACACTCTCTTGTTCAAACTTTTGAAGAGAATGGCAGCTTGAGCAGTAGGCATTTGTAAGGTTGCTATCAGCTGAAAGCTACGTCAAAGAATGTTAGTTAAACATGTTTCTGCTGCTATGCTTCTACCAACCATGCACTCCTACATAGACTGAGATCAGTATGCCAAAGCTTCTATGGAAAAGGTTGCCACAGAAACCCTCCTGTGTGTATTGAGTACCTCTCTGTCATTTGTATTTAGAACAGATAGAAATGCATCTTTGAACAGCCAGTTCATGCATCCACAGGATGTAAGCAGTTCTATGGGATGTCATGAAACTTATTTTTTTTTAAAAAAGGAACTAAATGTAGCATGTAATCATTTAGATAAAGACTGGAGGAAAAACAATCCTGCTCAATGAAATGTACAGGAAGCATTTAGGAGACCGGAATATAACTTTGGGGATTGCTAAACGAAGAGAGAAAGAAAACTGATAGGAATTCGCTCTCATATTTCATTGTAATTTTGAATTTCTGGCAACCTCCAGGGTGTTCATTTTATATTTTACCCAAGTGCCATATACAGAGCTAGAGAAATAACACAGGGCTTGGGGTTAGATGTAGCTCCCAGAGTTAGCCCAAATCCACGAGTGTGCAATGTATATAGAGAAAAAATGTTCACACAGTCTTACTTAAAGCTGCTTAACAGCTTAAAATGATAAAAAGTCCTTAACACAATTTAAGAACTTAAACCACTTAAACTGTTGGAAGCAGCTTGTGAGTTTGAAGAGTTTTGGTGGAGGTGGGAGATGCATCCCTGCTGAGCTGCAGCTTTGGAGATGGAGCTGGCAAGCTCGCGTGTGGTGTGTCCAGGCAATAGGGCCCTTTTGGAGCCAGACTTGGGAGGCCTGGAAGTGATGTGATGGAAAAGGAAGAGTTTTCTACGTGTTTTTAGGTAGTATTGTTTACATGCCCAAATTACTTTGCTTTAAGTAGTATTGCAGGGAATCTTACAGGGATGTGATGGGTAAATAGCAGCATCCCCCCACCCGCAGTGAAACACAGAAGAGGGTGGCAGAAAAATATTGTCTATGACAAGTCTTCAGCTGTGGAAAACAGCTTCAGCTTGCAGGCTAAGGGAAGGCTCCCCAGGAACACTGTGAAGAAATCTTTGGCAAGAGCTGCAAGGCAAAATGTTTTGCTTTTTGGCTGCAGGAGTTGGAGGCAAGTGGGAGGTGGCATGAATGGGGCCTTCCAGATCTTTTGAGGGCGATTTGTTTTTTTCTGAAAGATTGCTTTTTGGGAAAAATAAAGGGAGGGAGGGCTATTTCTTTTGACTGATCTCAAAGAGCGTTAATCAGCTGGTCATATCAGAAGCCTGACATTCCTATTATGTGAATTATGTGAATTTATGCGTTTGTAACACATGTAAGAATATATAAATTGCTATATGTATATTGTTATAGAACAATAAACCGTTATTTATGAGATCCATTTTTGTCACCACTACTGCATGCAGTAGTGGTCAGTGGTTCAATGTATCTTTGTACGGGCAGGTGTAAAAAATGGTGTTATTGTGCAGAAGCAATACTTGAGGATAAAGGAAAGAAGTACAGGAGTGGAAACGAAGGTCTGGCAATCCCAAACACAAACACAGGCTGGGTGGAGAATGGGTTGAGAGTAACACTGAAGAGAAGGACTTGGGTGTCATGGTGGATGAGAAACTCAACATGAGCTGGCGACGTGCGCTTGCAGCCCAGAAAGCCTGGGAATGAACTGCACTGAGTTCTGGAGTCCTCGGCACAGGAAGGACATAGACCTGTTAGAGCAAATCCAGAGGTCTACGAAGATGATCAGAGGGCTGGAACGCCTTCCTATGAGGAAAGGCTGAGAGAGTAGGGGCTGTTCAGGCTGGAAAAGAGAAAGCTGTGAGGAGACCTTGTAGCAGCCTTTCGCTCCCCGAGGGGGGCTTATAAGAAACCTGGAGAGGGGCCTGCAGTGATAAGACAAGGGGTGTTTAAAGAAGGCAGATTTAGATTAGATATAAGGAAAAAACCTTTTCCTGTGAGGGTGGTGAGGCACCCTGGTTGCCCAAAGAAGTCATGGATGGGACATAACCTCCTTTCAGGTACTTATAGAGAGCAATGAGGTCTCCCCTCAGCCTCCTCTTCTCCAGGCTAAACACCCCCAGCTCTCTCAGCCGCTCCTCATAAGGCCTGTTCTCCAGCCCCTTCACCAGCTTCGTTGCTCTTCTCTGGACTCGCTCCAGAGCCTCAACATCCTTCTTGTGGTGAGGGGCCCAGAACTGAACACAGGATTTGAGGTGCGGTCTCACCAGTGCCGAGTACAGAGGGAGAATAACCTCCCTGGACCTGCTGGTCATGCTGTTTCTGATACAAGCCAAGATGCATTGGCCTTCTTGGCCACCTGGGCACATTGCTGGCTCATGTTCAGTCACTGTCAACCAGCACCCCCAGGTCCTTCTCCTCCTGGCAGCTTTCCAGCCAGGTTTCTCCTAGTCTGTACCTCTGCTTAGGGTTGTTGTGCCCCAAGTGCAGGACCTTGTTAAACCTCATGCCGTTGGTCTCAGCCCAGCAGTCCAGCCTGTTCAGGTCCCTTTGCAGAGCCTCCCGACCCTCCAGCAGATCCACACTTCCACCCAGCTTGGTGTCATCTGCAAACTTGCTAAGGGTGCACTCGATGCCTTCATCCAGGTCGTTGATAAAGACATTAAACAGGACTGGACCCAGCACTGAGCCCTGGGGAACCCCACTTGTACCTGGCCTCCAGCTGGATTTAACTCCATTTACCACCACCCTCTGGGCCTGGTCATTCAACCAGTTTTTCACCCAGGAGAGTGTGCGCCCGTCCAGGCCAGAGGCCGACAGTTTCCGAAGCAGAATGCTGTGAGAAACTGTATTAAAGGCTTTAATGGATGACGCTTTGAGCCCCTTATCCAGTGGAAGGTGCTGCTGCCCAGGGCAAGGATTTGGAACTGGATTCTTAAGGTCCCTTCCAACCCAAACCACTCTGATTCTATGAAGGTGGAAAACAACTAGGATGCTCCTTCTGATGGCAGTGATGCTACGTTAATTGTTTTGAAACTTGGCCTGGTTTTTGTTGGTGCAGGCAGTGATTTACACCTTTCTGTGGAGAAAAGGCTGTGAAACAGGAGTGAATTACATTCCCTACAATTTGAGAATAAATGGTGCACTCACAGCTGCTCACATTGAGGCGTATTTACACTTCCAGAGTGGTATGATGAGCAAATGAAAGATAGGGCTGCGTGTGAATGAAAAATGCTTGTTTTACCAGATCCTGTGAAAGAGAGCGAGAGTCTTAGTGAAAATTGAAGCCAGACTTTTATTTGTTTGTTTTAAACTGCTGTATCGATTTGGAGTCAGATGGATCATTGGTGTAACTGCAAACCGATCCCACAGAATTCTGCAAGGTATTTCTGCTCATACTGATGGGACTACAAGTTTTAATTTATAATCTGAGTTTTTCCTGTGCCTTGAGTAAGTCCTTATTGCAATCCGGTCTGGTGCAAACTTGGCATTGTACTGTTTAACATGGATGTTACTTGCCAAAAAAAAACCCCAAAAACTTTACTGGGGTGAAAAAGAGCTGAGATATATTTAAATTCATAAGATCTCAATACAATTAAATTACTCCTTACTTTTCTTTTATGATGAGGAAAGAGATATGCAAACATCACTCAGCGAGGGTAAGTGCTTTCTGACTAATGGTACACATAGAAAACAACATGTGATGAATGAAATCTTCATAATGTACTACATAATAGTAATATCTTTATATCATTTGAATTTCAGAACATTTCAGGATCTGTCCAAACAAATGGATATATCTTATGGTACAGTCAGGGATTCAGCAGTATATGAATACTTTAAAGCAAAAGGGACGAACCCTTTGGAGCAGGATAACACATTTGCTGAACTGTGGAGGACTATCAGCAAGAATAATGGGGCAGATAATTGTGTATCAAACCCTTCTGAAGGCATCAGGAAGGTAAGACTGTACTACACAGATTTTCATTTAATTTTTGTGCTGTATCAGTGTTGCTTTCATGGAGTTAATTATATTGTCACAGGAAAGCAATTACATAGTATTTTTATTTTTAAAAAAACCCTCAGTATCTAAAGTTCCTTTTAGTAACCCTGTGCCATATAAGAATAATCTTTTTGGGTCAGTTTTGATCTTAAGTACCTTAGTTCTGCCTAAGCCTTCTTTGGATCCGGACATAATTTCCAAGTTTCTTCAGAGCTCCAATAGTACCATTTTGAATGTCATTCTTTACATTATCCAGGTAGTGACTCTTGTTCATTGCTCATTTGAGTGTTATTACTTTCTGACTGGATGGATTGAGCTGATTGGAAATGTGAGCTGGAATCAAGGGATTCACTGAATGTATACTCATTTCTCTTAGAATAGCAGTTTAAAGCAAGATTTTCTTTGTTTATTCCAAATTCTAAAAAAGTGTGTAACCTTTCACGTATCACCATGCTTTCACCTGAGTCTTATTTCTCTGAGATGTGACTACACATTTTATTGCTAGAACTGAGCATTTATGTGGGATCCAAGGACTGATATTTAACAGCTTGAGATCCTGCATCCTTGTGCCAAGTTCTGTGATAAACAGCCCTGATTCACATCACACAGGTACAAACATCTGCACATTCTCATTCTTAGCCTGTGTCTCATCTCTGCTTCCCATCTTAGCTCAGCAAAACTAGATAATAAATAATATCAAAGCAGATGTGTCCAGGAGTCAGTTACAGTAGAAGGAATGCAGAAATAGTCAGTGAAAGTATAATGTGCAGCTCCTTCAGTGGAAAGTGTCCTATTTATGTATTGGATGATTTATTTTGCAAACCAAGGTAAGAGCTGTTAGTAACATAAGTATTGTTTGATCAGTGAAACACTGATTCTGAATAAATATATCACTCGTTCCTTATGCTTTTGCAAATGAGAAATAATGAAATGGTTGGGGCTTGGGTTTCTTTTTTTCCTTTATATCTTTGAAAACTTCTGTGAAGAGTCAGAGGGCAAGTATCCAAAATGTACTGATTCGTATGGTGCCATAAGAGGGGTTGAACGCAGTTAATACAGACCTTCCCATTTCCCAGATCAAAGTCCTTTATCATAAGATTTCCAGCTGTGTGTGTGGCTTTTGAACAAAATCCATATACAAATGTTGTTATGTCTTCTCCGCACAGGAGTATTTATTCAATAGTGTTGGTTCATGCTGCCTTGTCTCCCCTGTCCCACCTGAGCTTTCTTACAGCACACTGCGCTTGGCTCAGGAAGCCTTCATTCCTCGGTACAAGGTACAGTGCTGGCAATAACAAAGTCTGCAGTGTGCTGATTTCTTTATTTTTTAATCTGCTCAGCACTATGAAAATGAGGCCTCTATTTTGAGATGCTCTGTTAGCATTTAAAGAAAGGAGGAATAGTGACATTCAGTAAGTACTTTTCTATGTACCCTATGTGGTAATAAAACCAATGATGAGACAGTTTACCTAGAAGAATGCACAGTATTTTCTTTTTTAAAATGTTTGGGTTTTTTTACCTTCCAAATGTCAGTGGATGCTTTTTAGGCATGGAATTGTAAATAATCTTATTCTGTATGGCTACTGCATGCTGCGACTTCTGATAGCTAGGTTTGAACTAGAAATCTAACTACAGATTACAGGCTGTCTAGAATACTAATTGCATTGTCTGTATGGAGCCAAAGCTCCATCCTATCTATGTGATAGTAGTTTTTCATATTAAGTTTAGTTTTAGTATTGTAGGGTGATTTTTATATAGCTTGATCAGCTTGTTTAATTAACATCAACAGTAACTAAATTTAATTCAGCCCCCAAAGCTGATCAAGGCTGCTATTTGATTAGACACCTACATAAATTTGGCTTAATATCTAATAACATGGTCAACTAAACTGTTGTGTTTAGTTTAAATGTCGTTCTTCCTAGGTCATTGATCTCATTGAATAAACAGACGAGTTTTCTGTGTCAAGCATTGTGGCTACAAATTCTGTTTTTCTAAAGGAGAATTGATATCAGCTAAGGAAGTGGGACTTTCAATCCGTAAACATGTTCCACTGCATGAAAAAGATGTTAATGTGTCTCAGAAGTGTATTTTATAGGAAATGGGAAATCTAAATCTCTCTAACATAAAAAGACCTCTAACACATTTTTCTGAATGAGGACTTCCCCAACATAATGCATAAAAAAAAATCACTACTCCTCTTTTTTCCTTCCCTTCCCATTTTCCACAGACAGCATCACAGTTCATCTGCAGTTACAGACAGAGCAATGCTGCCTCAATGCAAAGCAGGAGACTGCTACTTATTTGTGGTACAGGCAGGTATTTCAGATGTTTGTTTCTATTCCATTTACCTCTCCATTTCCCTGAGATTTTCCTACTCCCTTTGACTTGCTGAAAACAAAGGGATAACAGCGGACGACAGTCCTGAAAGCTATTGTGGCATTTGGTTGCCATGGTAGACTCTGTTCAGACACAGCACGGTCTCTGTAGCTACAGGGACCATCTCCCATTGCCAAGGCACAGCTTTTGCAACACTGGGAGAGCCACAAAAAGGGTATCGATGCACTGCAAAGTCACATAAGCAACAGAAGGATGTTTTAGAGACAGAGGGTGAAGTTGTTCTTGTTGCACTTCTAAGGCAATTAAAATGGTCACTGCAGATGGAACACATCCTCCTCTTCATAAATGTATCTAAATAGCATAAGAGGAGGTTACCGACAAATCGGTAGTCCATGCAAAAAGCCATTTTGCCACTTGAGTTTTCTGGTACGATAACAAGCAAGGATTGATGAATGTTGTCATTTGAAAAGTTTCTTTCTGAGTCAAGCTACAGCTGGGATCTCCAAGAAGGGTGTGGTGGGTGACTCGTTCCACCTTGTCTCACATGGACATCGGCATTGACGCTGCACGCATTTCTTAGCCATTTGTAAGTCTCAGCAAACTCTTTGCATAATACCGAGTGGCAACAAAGTCTTCAGGGTAACTATTAGTTACCACAGTATATGTAATAACCTGTGGCTTTTTCATTCATTTCAGCCATTTTTATGTTAAGCAAATGAAAGAATATGATCTCTATGTATTCCCATATACATGTATATTTAAACCCCTTTTTATGTATACATAGGAGAGTTAAACTGTTGTTGTATTTTTTTAAAGTCTTGCTTTGGTTGAGACTGTTCCTCTGCCCAATCAATTTGGTGCTAAAATTACTCTCAGTCCTTTCTTTTCTTCCTGTGTTTCACTGATGATGAAGTGATCAAAGCCAAGTACAGTACAAAATGTGAATATATTATTGATTTAGGCAATGGCACAGTTAAGAGATTATGCCTTCTCTTTTTTGCTTCCTTCAAAAAGTTTCTTTCCTTTAGTGAACGCTAAACATTAAATCAGAGCATTTATTGTTCAACATTTACCTCTGTTCATCTTTTTCTGAGAGTAAAAGTAATTTAAAAGTTCAATAAATAGGATTTTTTATTTTGAAATACATTTTCCAATAATGTATTGCTCACAATGAATCCTATATTGTAAATTGTGGTTGCTTATCCATATATTTTCATAGATCCTCGTACATTCTGCATTTCTTGACCCATCAGCATTGAGAGTGAAAGCCAATAGTTCCTTAAAGGCTGAATACATTATATCCTTTAGTGGCTCCTTGATGATATTAATTTTTAAATCATTTAAGAGGATTAAATGGCATATTTTCTTTTTATTAGAACTGTGTTGCTTCTCTTAAAGTACTTTTTTAGAGATAATAAATGCTATCGAAGCATGTTTTTAAACTATTCCACTAATGCCAATGTAAAGGTCACTTTTTGATATTTCTGTAGTACTAGACATGTAATGGGATCAGCTACAGTGACACCCTGTTCTGGCAGTGAATTAATGCTGAATGTTGCATTATCTTGCACCTTGTCTTTAGTATGGTAGTCTCTTCATAAATTTTAGATAAATCACAGATAAACTAGAGATTAATCTGAAATTGATCTTTTTTCAAGTTGTTATATAATTTGTTATCATGCTTTCTTTGAAAAACCCTCATTTTACCATCAGTAAACTACGATCCTTTAAACAGCATTCTTCTGTCTCCCCTCCGTGTTGAAGAGTGACATTATGAGTTTGCTTACTGCTTTTCTAAAGTATTACTGTTCCCTTTCTGGTCCTTCTTGTATCTAAGAGGCAGTCTTCCTTAGCCTTTTAATTACTTGTGATTATGAAGAAGAAATATTTTCAATATAAATTTGGCCTGCGAGGTTCTTTTTTTTCATAAATCTCTCTTCTTAAACCTCTTCCTCTAAGGTTTAGTCTGATGGGTTTGGTATAAACCACTGCAGTAGTGCCTCCTGGGTGGAATTTCCGTTAAAGAGGTTTTTGACATTTTAACCAAGCTCTTTTTGTTTTGTTCTGCCATAAGCCTGTGTGTTGAGAGTCACAACAAAGCCATAGCAAAGGAGTAATATATGAAAGCCGGTGAAACTTTTCGAGTATAAATTTTTGCGTATTATTCTGTGTTTCATTTCAGTCACGCTTTATTCAAGGTATCGTACCTATTCTCTTTTGGTATTTGCCATATTCCCTTTTACCATCTCTGTTTATGTATTATCTTTGCAATGACATCTGATCGCTAGAATATTTTTATTCTATTTTGGGCCCTGAAAATGTATAATGCATGCTTTAGATGGCTGAGCTGTGAATGCAAGACCCTGAGGATATGGATCTTTGCTGTATTGTGGTCAGGACTTGGTTGCATGGGAAGGTGCATCTCTGTCATATGCTACTGAGGAGCCTTGGTACATTTACTGCTCAGATAACCCACCGGGTGCTGCCAGGTGCTCCCTGCTATTCTTAGTCTTTCTACATACAGTAACTCTCCTCAGGCTCAGGAGCTAAGGGGTGTGCACATGTGTATGCATGCTTTCCTTCATGTGACAAAAATGAAAAGTTTAAACTACTACTTAAAAGTTTTGGTTTGATTTTTGGTTGAAAATAAGTATTGATTTGATTTTGTTTGGCTTTTACCGCTTGCCTAGCAAGGGTATAAAAAAAGTAAACATATCTAAAACACACACTTGTGTTTGGTTGTGTGTCTTGTCCATGGGCTTTTCAGAGTTTGTCAGTTTTCTTTAAATTGAACAAATGAGACTGCTTATCTGTCATAAAAGATATTACAGGGATGTGAAGGATGCTGAATTGAGACTGCAACTAAACATTTGGTCCTAAGGAAGCTTTCTGTGCAATAAACATTTCTTCAGAGACAAAATTATGCAAGTGGAAGAAATTTTGGAGGGAACAAAAATCTTTCCTTAGGGAAAAGGGATCTTTGGAGATTCTGGTTTTGGCGATCAGTGAGGAGAAACTGTCTCACAGACAGTATTTCTGGGAGTTGAGAAATATGTATAACCAAGAGTTTAAAACTCCAGTTCCTATTAGCCAAATAATACTCTGCAGATGTGATGGCATTAGATAACATGATTTATGTCAAAAACATATAAAAATGATATGAAGAGACTGGGTAGAATTTGTTTATTGACCACTTACAGCTGTGGGATATAACTTAGGATGGCAACATTGCAACTGCAAAAGAAGCAGACCTTGTCAAAAGATCTGCTGACTGACTTTGGAAGTCAGTGTACAAAGCTTTTCTATATAAAATAACACACAGAAAGCTGAGGCTTGAAAAGTAGAATCTACAATGTGATTTTTCTCTAGACATTGCCTTACAACCAAAATTGAATATTTGAGGAAGACTGTGTTCCTCAAGTGCTGCTACAAAAAGCATAAGGAACATATGACATTGTCAATGTTTTTGTAAATTGTATATTTGAAAAGATGATTTACAGAGCAATTCTGAAACAACTAAAAGATACAGCTTTTTAAAACAAACAAACAAATATACAAAAAAAAACACAAAGAGAAAAATGCAAGACATCTTAGCATAGTGATTTAGGCCCGATCCTTTCTGGGTCTCCTTTTTCTGTACATCCATCAGGCAAGTTTGTGTTCTCTATTAACATAGATTTTGAATTAGTCCTATGTACAGTAACAAATGCTGTTGGATTTTGTCCCATGAGTACATATTTTTAATGCACTTGAACAGTTTTCTATCATAGGTAGCAAAAGCCTGTTTACTATTTACCATAGCACACAACTTGCCTGAGACATGCAAAACCAGGGCTTTTGATGGCCTTTCCCTTACAGCAACACCAGCGGGACTGATGCCAATTGCCCATTCTTCCTAACCAGGTAGGAGCCTCTTAGCACCATCGCAGATGTGAAAGCATAAAATGTGAAACGTTAAAGCCCCTGGTAGGAAGAGCAGTGGGCAAAGTGCAGGGATTTGCCACTAACTACCCAGTTAGGTATAGATACATGATCATTCAGAAAATACCTTTGAAAAGCATGTTTTAGGCTTCCAAGACTGTAGGTTGCTGGCTGAACGTAGGCTAGATGCTTTGAGGAATCACTTCCTTGCCATCTTTAATTTTTTTATGTATCCATGTTAAAAGGTTATGAAGTCTTTTCTGGTTTTCACATATAATAAAGAGTTATTCGTTGGTTCTTTCCTCCTTTGCACTGCTGTTTCCCGTTTAGGTAGACAGCCAGGGGTAGTATGCCAATGTAGGTGTGGAAGTCTTGCTCTGGTCTAGTTTCATACAGTGACATTTAAGTGAAATATATTTTCATGAGCATGCTACTTTATGAAGTTGTGTCAGCTAATTTAATGTATGCTTTTAATTGTAGAGTTCTATGACTCCTGTATGAATAACTCCTATAAGACTCATACTGTAGTTCAGATTTTAATTATGGTACTATAGTATTAGTTTGAGGCTGTTTCACAGAATAACAGAACCATTTATGACCTTTAAGGTCGAGTCCAACACTGCCGGATCTACCATTAAACCATGTCCCTAAGAAGCACATCTCCTTGTCTTTTAACTCTCTCCAGGGATGGTAACTCCACCTCTTCCCTAGGCAGCCTCTTCCAGTGCTTCACCACTCTTTCTGTGAAGGAATTTTTCCTAATATTCAGCCTAAATCTCCCCTGACACAACTTGAGGCCGTTCCCTCTCATCCTATCACTTGCTTCTTGGGAGAAGAGATCATCGCCAAACCTTACTACAACCTCCTTTCAGGGAGCGATGCGATCTCCCCTCAACCTCCTTTTCTCCAACTAAACAGCCAGAGTTCACTCAGCCACACTTGTTCTCCAGACCCATCTTGAGCTCTGTTGTCCTTCTTCGGATGTGTTCCCGCGCATCAATGTCCTTCTTGTAGGGAGGGACCCAAAACTGAACACAAGATTTGAGGTGTGGCCTCACCAGCACTGAGTGCGGAGGCAACAAAACACACATTAAATAGTGTCACTCTGAGCTGCCCAAGGAGGTGGCAGAGGAGAATGTGGGGACAAACTCATAATGGTCTCATACCCTTAACAAAAAATTAGTTTCAAGGTAGTCAATACAAGCTCATTTTAATCTTTCCAAAGGGGTAGGATAGAATATTTTTACCTGGTTTAACTCAGAGCATATTAATTTAGGGATCTTTACCTTGATAAAAATGAAAGGTAAAGGGGAGGAGATGGGTGGATTGTGGTGAGTTGCTTACAGAAAACTCAGCCAACATACTTTTAATCTTTGTTTCCCTGGATTCTGTTTTCTAAAAGATAACTCACCAATAGGATTTATCATCATGTTTAAACAACTGTCAAGGACTTGAGAAAACTATGGTTTACATCAAAGTATGGTGACGTAAAATCAGCTCAGCTGCTCAGCTGAGGAATCCAATACAATAAAATAACTAAAGGAGTCTTATGGGCTTATAGGTGAATTCAAAACTGACCTTAAACAAAAAATGGAAAATGCATGGAAGGATGAGCTAATTCCATGTCAGAGCTACAGCCATTTGCTAGGGTTGCTTGGTGATTCAGTTCTCATAAAGAAATATATGTAGGACTTCGGCTCCCTGCCTTGCTTTGTTCTGACCTAAAGAAAGGTCTGATATCACCCAAAGTTTTTGAAATCAAAAAAAAGCCACCATCTTGGAATTCTTCATTTGTGACTACTTATTTATTTGCATTGGATGTTCCAGCCCATCTGTTCCATTGTGCTCTGTATGTTCACTAGAGACTTAAAATCATACTCCTTAAATGTATTAGGAAACCAATGATTACTTTAACTAAATAAAATTATGATGTTTTTTAATTTACTGAATCCCTATCCAGAGATGCTTCTTATATCTCATGCTAAGTAAAGTGATTTACATTCATCGTATGCACTGTGTGCAGGCATTGGTTCGAATGCCAATTAAGGCTGACATTTAAGGACATGTGCTAAATTAAAACAATATTTGTCCCAAAACTGAGATAATAGGAGATGCTAGTGAGTCTTCTTACCTGTGAAAAGAAGAGAGAACTCTTTATGCTCAGAGCACACCTTTTGTTACAGAACTAACACAGCTCTTGGAAGGGGGTTTGTTTATGTACATGTTTATATGAGAAGAGCTGTAAACTCACCCTTTGAGTGATTATGATGACTGGGAAGCACCACTTAGAGCTCATACCATACCTGTCTATGATGTATGGAACTGATCACACCCTTGCTAATTCATGTCTGCAACAAAATATACATCAAATTTTATCATCTAAGGTGATAGCTTTAGTTTATAATTAATTACTGGTTATGTAAGCCTTGCCTACGCTAACAGTTGGCAATGTTTTCCTATGTATTCCTATTAAAAATGGAAGACATTTTAGTGAGGTTTGGAGTAGATGACATACTGCTGGGAGGGAAGAACATTAGAAATATACTGAGATGATAGAGGTCTACAGATAAACTGTGAGCTCATGAAGTACCATCATGGTTTGCTTGGGTTTTGTCCTACATATAAATATAGTTTAGTTTAGACTGTGTTGCTTTCATGCTGTATTTACAGGCAAAGAAAGGAAACTATGCTTTCCTGTGGGATGTGACAGTGGTGGAATATGCTGCGCTGACGGATGATGAATGCTCTGTGACAGTCATTGGAAACAGCATCAGCAGCAAAGGATATGGGATAGCACTCCAGCATGGAAGCCCCTACAGAGATCTTTTCTCCCAGAGGTAAACTGAAACAAAGCTTGTTTTACAGGATTCCTCTCTGCAAGCAGCAAAGCATCCCATTCGTGGTTCACATTAATTTGGTCAGTTATTGGACAAAAGACAGTGAATAAGTGACAGCAGAGAGGTTACAAGTTCAGGCTTCAACAAGGCTGCTACTTCTGCTCCATGTGCACCTGCTTAGGGAGGAAGGGACTGGAGGTTGTGTGTAGCCTTACGCCTCCAGGCAGCTCTGCCTCTGGCAGAGAAAGGACTGATGTCCTCAGAGCTTTGTATAAGCTAGTGGGGGGAGACTGAAGAGAGGTCTTTGATTCAGGCTACATTTTCCAGGCTGTGAAGTGATGTATTGCTACTTACAGTAAGCAAATAATAACACCTTGGTTTATCCTTTAGGGTGGAGAGACAGGGTAAAGCCTTGCAACAGTATGGGAAAACAAGAATTGTGGAGTATTACATTGGATTGCCAAGACTAGGAGGCTATAAGACTGTGCAGTTTAGTGATCTTTGAGCTATCGGCTAGGCGTATCTTTTTCATGTGAATGTGTACACTGCAACAAAGACATGCAATAGTGCAGGCACGTGTGGCCTTAGCAGAAGGTGAGCGGGTGCTTTGCTTGAGGCAGGGAGCTGAAGCAAGATTTCCTCATCTCACTCCTTCCTTATTAAGAAGAGTAGAACTCCAGCTGCATAACCAGAAACAAAGCTGCCTCAAGAGAAAAGATTGTTAGTAAACAGCTAAAACAGTTACCAAATCAAATCCAGCATGAATCATTCATGGAGAGAAGGGACACTTCAGAAGAGGCAAAACAACGATTAATTGGCAACTGTTAGCAGTAATTCAGGCACGAAGTATCAACATGGAAGTAAAATCCTTTTGAATAAACTACATTTGCTGAAGGAAGTGAGTTGGTTGCTGCTCAAACAGATTTGTTTCGTGGCACAAAAATAGTAGCGTGTTTATTCTCAGATGATTTTGAAATTATTGTGGGAGGCAGCAGTGGAGTGGGTCGAGGATTTTGCTAGCGGGACCGGCTATTGCGGCTGAGTGTAGCCAGACCAGCCATGACTTACTGGAATATGGTGGTTTCTCTTGGAAATGCATCTTGCAAGGAAGTGGAATTTTTTAACAGTCTATTCCTTTTCTAAAGTTAGCCCGTGGATTTTACCTGCTGCTGTGAGTAGGCAGAAATCCTGATGTAACGGAGTTCCAGATGAAGGATACTATGTGGTGGTGGTGGTGGGATGGAGTTTTGAGTTGTGGGATGGTAGGTTTACAAGTTATGTGACACATGGAAAATAAAAATCTGTGAAAAAGTATCACTGAAAACAATACTTGTCTTCTGAAATTTCTGCAGGATCCTAGAGTTGCAAGAAAGCGGAGATTTGGATGTTCTGAAACAGAAATGGTGGCCACGGATGGGACGTTGTGACCTGAATAGCCATACCAATGCACAGACAGATGGGAAGGCACTCAAGCTTCACAGTTTTGCAGGAGTTTTCTGCATTTTAGCAATAGGCCTTCTTCTTGCATGCTTGGTGGCAGCATTGGAGTTGTGGTGGAACAGCAACCGTTGTCATCAAGAAACGCCAAAAGAGGTCCATAACTTTTATTCTTATCACAATTAAAAGTAGAAAACACAAAAGAAAGAGAGAGTGAGTGGAAGTTGTGGGATTTTAGGTGCTCTCATACAATAAATTTGAATTATTTTGATTTGCCATACTAAGCTTTGCATATAACGTTTTGGGTGGTTGTGTCTAAACAAATAAAAACAACAAACAGAACTTGTCTTTTGTGCACATGGAAGGTGCTAAACTGACAGCCCTGAAGACTAAAGTCCTCTATTTATTTATAGAGCAGATACAGCATGGGCAGCAACAGTGCAAACTTCCCCACATTGCCCCACCAATGTGCCTCAACCCTGACCTGGAGAGATCACCTGTAGGGGTAAGAGAGTAGTTCAGAAACGTGCCCTTGGCCTCTCTGGTGTGAGTGACAGTGAGGCCAGTGACAGGCATCCCATTGTGCCATCTATGGTAACATTTTCTTTGATCTGAGACCCCCTCTACTGACTGAGAGAACCATGTCCATCCAGTGCAGGCTGTGTGGCTCTCAGCCAGCTGGTAGCTGTTTTCCTTCGTGGCTGACATAGGCTGAGTTTGAAGAGGTACACAAGCAATTAAAAAATAACCAGCTAGTTATTAATTGGATAAGCCATATTGC
Source organism: Clamator glandarius (assembly GCA_033459285.1). NCBI lineage: Eukaryota > Metazoa > Chordata > Aves > Cuculiformes > Cuculidae > Clamator > Clamator glandarius. The sequence continues at coordinate 147,463 of JAUNZM010000165.1, read as the reverse complement.
CATGACACTGTTTAATGCTTCCTTTCTTTTGAAATCAGTTTTATTTCTAAAAGTAGGAGCCTCAGAGTAAGCCAAGCATTTTTTACCTAGGAAAATACATCTGAGAAATTTCTTGGGTTTGAAGTTTTCACACACAGCAATGAGTAGTAGTTAGCAGTGCTATGATAGAACAATCAGTCCATACTCAGACCTATTTGCATGAAGCCTGTGTTTGTTTACATAGATTAAATGTTTAACAAACTAACCTCTTGTAATTTTGGAGGGACTGAGGCATTGGTAGGTGCTTTCATCTTGGAACAGATGTTTGTTACAAGCAAATAATAGCAGCGAGCTGCACTGTAGCTGGAAAAGAGTACATAGCCCATCAGTTCCAATCTATGTTTGTCAAGTTGCCAGGAGTACTGCACTAATTGACATACCTGTAAGCAAATCTGGCAAATGGGATCTGAAGATATATATTGCAGTCTGTAATATTATGAAATATTTATCAGCAAGATTCTTTTCTTCTGAGTTCTTACTTGTCCCATTTGAATTTATCCACCAAGTGCTCCATGCTAAACATCTGTACCACGTTTGTGGGACAAAGCTGCAAAGCCATTTGCCTGTGGCTCCACAACATATGACAGCGAAGGGGGAATTTTGGTAAAAGGAGGCATGTCTCAGCATTGCACAGTTCAGCACTCCAGAAGCAGGCACAGGGAGAGCGCGAGTAGGAACACTTGCTTACAAAGAAGTTTTCATATGGACCATTGTAACTGCTCTTTGGTTAATCCTGCAGCATTTTTCCCTGCTGCTGTGTAGAAGTCCTTCCCATCGTAACCCCGAAGGTCCCACTAAACCTGAGGGGCAGAGGGTTACTGCCTGCTATGAAAGCTGAGCAGGGACAAGGGCAGGGACATGGTCTTGCATGTCATCATAGTGCCTGTGCGCAAACGTTCCCCTCTCTACACTCAGGGACTCACCTTTGGGCATCTTTGTAGAGTGAGATGAGAATATGCCCCACAGGCTGTTTCATATAGGTTAAGTGAAATAATTATCTCTTTTTATACAAGGAGATTTAAATACACAGTTCCCATCTCTGAAAAATGATCTATCTTACTAAGTGTAAATACTTTCTTTTTGCTCGTCCCCTTCATGTCTCTTTTTATAACTGTAAGAAGGACTACTACAGATCCCTGCCTACCCCATCCCGTCTTTTCTCTCCTTCCCGTCCCTCTTCTCCTCCTCCCCTTTCCCTCCAGCGCATTCTTGATTAAGGTTACTCTGTACCTCCTCTTCTGCACTTTCGGTGAGAAACAATTAAAAAACTTCAAAGCTTTCATTTTTTAAAGTATACAAAAGTGCTTGGGAAGATTCCCCCGTGTTTGGGGCTGGGGCTGCACTTGGAGCACAGCCAGTGCGAATTAAGGGAGGAAAATTAAACTCAGGCACAGCACTCGTGGACAGTTTCAGAAGAGGTCAGGGATGAGAGTGCTGCTATGAGGGAGGGAACAGAGTCAGTGGGAGCCCTGGCACAAGTAGGTGTTAAGATTGAATGAGGAAGTGTGTGTTCCCAAGGAGGGGGCATGAGGATGAGGGCTCACAGAATGAACTGGCCAGCAGGAAAGCATAAGAAGGGTATGTGAGGGAGGCAGGGTGGAACATAAGGAGGGGTCACTGGGAAAGCCACCTGGGTGCAACAACAGGCAGGCAGCAAGAAGCACCTTTGGATCAGGTCACAGCAGCCATAGGAAGGGCGACACCATAGATGGGCAGCATATTCAGAGATCTTCTGATTAAATGCGAGGCAGCCACTTTGCTGGTGCCATCTAAACCCTATTGCCTCCCAGCCCCCAGCAGTGTGGGGTGTGTAACGTGTCAAATGTAGCCTGAGCCCACCATATACACTCAAAGCTGTCCCGGCCCTGTTCAAGCCCCGCTCTCCTCTCTGGGTTAGACCTTCTAATTGCCTGGGTGGCTGGGGGAGGAAGCAGGTAGAGGACCATGGCTCATGGCTGCCCACCCTGCGAGGTGGCACATGTGTTTGGTGGACTCTGGTGGCACTCTGATGACAGTGACCACGAGATCTACTTGGATACATTAGCAAACAAATGTAGCAGAACCCTCTTGGCAGGTTAGTGAGTAGAGATATTTTATTTGTGTAGTACTAGTGAAGAGAGACTGAAACAGGCTTGCTGCTGGCTGCTGTGATTAAGATGGGATGCCATTTCAGAAGAGAGGGTGTAGATTTGTTGAAGATTTTCAATGCATTTAGGAGAAACAAATCTCAGAGCTTTTGAAAAGATGGGATCCAGGGATGAGAAGACCACTGAGTCCTCCGGACTCATAGAATCATCAGATGGTTTGGGTTGGAAAGGACTTTAAAGATAATCTGCTTCCAGACCTCAGCCATAGGTAGAGATGCCTTTCACTGGATCAGGTTGCTTAAAGCCTCATCCAACCTGGCCTTGAACATCTCCAGGGATGGGGCAGCTATGACTGCTCTGGACAACATGTTCTGCTTGAGTCAGGAACAGCAGCTGAGCATTGCTTAGGGGACCAAAAGCAAAAAGAGGATTTGATCTCCAGGGGAGAGCATTCAGGATATCTTGTTTCTCTCACTGTGTATTACCCAGAGTTTCTTTAGCATTATCCATAATAACAGAGCTGTGACACACATAGCGTATACAAAACGTGAACATCTGCCTCTTAGCTGCATCTTGCCCTCCAGCCAAGTTGTTAGTTCAGTAGCAGCTGCGAACTTAAGTCACGCTGCTGACTTTCTTCTGCTTTTGGAAGGCTTTGGCAAAACACAAGTGTTGTGATACCACCTCAACATTGTGGGACCTGGATTGTCTCCCAGACATTTTCTTCTGAAAGAAGAGCTTGTGGAGGCTCACGGAAGGGGCTGATTTTCATGCAGCTTAAAATCAGACTTTGGTATTGTCTCATGAGAAGTCATCTTTGAAGGACAAGGAGTCAGTGTGTTTGGCTTCTGTCACCCTTACCCAATTAGAAGCCTTATAAATACATTATACAAAATTACAGTGGATTTGGGATTGAATGAGGAGTTGCCATAACTTGTGGGGTTTTTGTGTAACATTCTCTCTTTGGTTTTACCCACTTGATAGGCTGCATCATGCCACCAATTGCCAACTCAAAAAGCAGAGAGATGCTGGGAGGATGACTGCTGTGGCAGGTTTATGACAGGGTTGGGCAGCCATGCGGTGTGCTGGAGAGAAAGAGAAAGGATTTTTTTAGAGGCCATCATTTTGTATGTTGAGGAACTGTGAAGTCGGTAGCTGCAAGAATGTGCACAGCCTTCATTAGCATTGGAGAAATGTTTTCAGCTGACATTCAAGTGTTGATATTTGCTAGGTTGTTGTCTTTTCCTCTTCTGCATTGTATGCCTTTGGCTTTTGTGGAGGTCAGCCTGAGCCAGCACACTGAGGTGTTCAAGAACTCAGATATCTGTGTGGTATGAATCACAATTCTTAATTACAGTTAGTGTGAAAAACATAGCCTGTCTTTCCAAACCTGACAGTGTAACTTAAACCTTGACATTAATCTGATCTACATTTACAAAGACTTTGTAGGGAGAGTTATGTCAAATGGAGACTAATTCCAGTTGGAATACTTTTTACATTGTTCCCATACGAAGACAATCCGCCTCACTCAATTAAAAAGGAGTAGTATTGTTACTACCCACTAAGTCAGTTCATCAAGATAAACCTCCAGGAATGATGGACTTCCTTTAGTTTCCCCAAAACACAATGGCCATTCATTCACGTTTCTAACATGCAAGCAATACTGACAATTCTTGCTAGAGGAGTGAAGGTTGGGTTGTTTTTCTTTTTCAGGATGTTGATACTAGATATTTTTCGTTTGTTTGAAGCGGACTTATAAAAATGTTTCTAATGAGTTCTGCTGCAAAAATATAAATATTATTCCTTTTAATTCTTCATTTAATCCTTATCTGATCGGATTAAAAGAAGGATTGGCTCCAACATCAGGAAGAAATGTGTAGCTGCAGCACTGTGCCGCTTTCTTCTCTTAGGGCACAACTTCGTTAAGTTGGAAAGTGATCTAGTAATGTTTAAATGCCCTTTGGTTTTATTTTTCAAATCAGGTTTTCGGGAATTTATGATCATCCTCTCCTAATTGTTGTTAACACTCAGCCATCCGGTACCCATGGTGAAAGTTAGCCAGCTCAAACATCTTCCTGTGTGTGTTAAAATCTTGAATTTACACAGCTGCAATACTGATGCCTAACCTTTTGACTTTGATAAGCTGCAGAAATTCTGGGAGTTGTAAAATAAAAAATGAAAATTAATATTTATTCTGGAATCTCTGTTCAGTCACTCTATGTCCCTTTTGACTAACTGAGTGATCAGATAAAGTTATTAAAACCTGCTTCCATAGAAATGTCGAGATTTCAGTAATTATCTCTGGATTTTTATATCCTTCGGTGTGGAGTCCTATGCATTTATTTCATGATATCAGTAAGCTATAATATAATTTGGATCATTTAACTGCCAAGAGCTTTGCCAAATCATCACGTTCTTGGTATCTTTTATTCTATTTGACAGTCTGAAAGACAGTTTTCGAATCTTCATTGTCTTTATGATCAAGCATAGCTGCTTACTGCAAGGGACTTGCCAGCATCCTCTGTACTTTATCAGCTGTGTCTTATTGTGATTTACTATTCCCCTTGAAGATTATTACTTCTGAGATCTCTTCAGAAATGTTAAGAAAGCACTCTTAGTTCATCCCATACTATACTCCAAAACAATTAAGACTTAGAAGCAAAGATAGTGTGTCACACTTTTCATGGAAAGAGCGAATACTTTTCACTGTGCATAAAATGTATTTGCTAAAACCAAATTAATGAGCAACCACACATCAAAGGAAATCAGTCACTTTCACGGGATGATTTTTTTGCTAGGAGCTGATAATTGTTGTGTCTTCCATAAAGGGGGATATTGATTCACTTACTGCTAATATAGCTTTTGAAAGACAATTTTAGAATAATGTTAATAAATTCTTGGTTTGATTCTTTTTTTAGTTCAGGTAGTATATATTATAAATCAGAAGTGTATCTTCTGCAGGCTGGCTGTGCTACTCCTTGCAACGTGCGTATTTCAGAAACTATACCCAGAGTGTTTGCAGTTTCATAATGTATGAAGATCTGGGGGTTTTACTGGTTAAGGAGTAGCATAACTTTTCACCTCCTGAGTTGTTACTAGCCATCGCCTCATAACTTGTGTCACATTTGTAATTGATTAACAGTTACAGTCTTCATAGCATAGTTTGTGATTTCTTAACTTTCTCATGCTTCCACAAAATCATTTTATTCAAGAGACTCTCTTCAATTTTCTATCCTCACTTTTTATTTTTAATTTTTTAAGGGGGGCAGCAACTCAGGTACTGAGACTAGTACACTTGTGTACTAGTAACAGCATCTTATCACTCCCATTTGATACTGCTCCCAGCTTAATGTTTTAAATGTTACTGAATCTCAGAAAGTCTAGACTCTGCAATACCTTATAGGATAGTGGGAGGCACAAAAATTGCTCTAAAAATTACCCAAATATCTAGGCAGCATATGAAAGACAGAAAACCTGTGTGTCTGACCAGGGCAGCATTTTCTGGTCTGCCTTAAGTTCCCCTATTTCTGTGTTAGATGAGACACAAATTCCAGCCTACCTCAGAAATCCATATTTCCAGCTTTAGCAGTCATGAAAGTTATCCACTAGGACTCCCCTCTGATATGAGAAGACCTTGAAACCCAATATACCTTGGAAATGGAAATACAAGTTAGCGGGTCCAATAGATCAAAATGCATCACTGCTAAGAATTGTGGTTTGCACTGTATTCGTCTCGCTTCAGTTCTCCAACCAGATATTCTTCCATGGCAATCAAGGCTTGCATACCTCCAGCATGGTTTCAGCAGTGTTGTTTTTGATTATTAAAGAGTCTTATTCTTTCCCCATTATTTTCATGTTCCCTGTCTTTGTCACTTCATTTACCTTGTCTCCTTTGTGGTGTTATCTTTTTATCTGAAAATTTGATTTCCCCCAGGATGGTTCCTTTTGAGAATGAAAGGAAACATGAGATCATCAAACTGGTATTTTATTTTCCTTTCACTGCATGTCCTTTATATTTTATCTTGTTTTTTATTTTAAATTATTTTTTCTGTATTTTTATGACATGTCTGAAATCTTTGTACATTTTTTGCTCAGTTGCATATAAATGATCATTTGTTTGTACCACTGTATTGTATTTTCCTTTTCTAAGAATAAATAAAGATTTTTGGGGAAAATAAATCACACAAACACTGGCAAAATAATGCATTTTAATGCCATCTAGAAATTCAGTTTGAAACTAGCTTTGAGCATATTAAGCTGAGAAACTTCATTTAACTAGCATTTTTAAATCAGCAAAGCAGTGTTAGGAATCAGTCATCCCAGAATGCAGTTTTAATGATGACGTATAAACTGGAAGAATCAGTTAAAGAAAAAAAAAAACTAGAGAAGGAAATAATATATAAATTGCTTTTTACAGAAACTGATAATAGCTGGAAGGGCATCTTAACTAACTCAGCGCTGGCTTTTTACATGAGAGAAGAAGCAAGATTTTCCTATTAGAGGTCCCTAGCAGCAAAGCAGATATTCCATAATATCTGGTCACAGATAGCGTGCTCATTCAGAATCCAATGAAATCAGTCAGCTCCTGCTATTGATCACCATAGATTTAGGTCAAGGCTGTAATGGATTTAGAAATGACAAATCATTCCTGTGATTAATGATACCCGGCTCAGGCTTCTGCTACCCAAAGCAGCGTTGAAGCATTCAAGTTTGGTTCCAGCATATTTCCCTAGCTGCAAGGAAGGGATTTTTGTGTTTGGTTTCATTTTTCTCTCAGTCACATAAAGAAACCCTGTTAATGGAAATCTTAGGAATCTAATCTGGATTTACGCAGTGTGAACCTTGGGGGGAGTGGGAAATATTGAACAGAAGTAAGCTTAAAAAATGAGAGTTGCCATGCAGGGAAATCAGACAGAAACAACCTGTTTAAAGTTCCAGATTGGTAACGAATTTAAGTCCTTGCTTACATCACCTATCTCAGAGAACTTCTGTGGCCTCTCACGTGCTTGGCATGAGCTTATGTATTTTACTGAATCAGAGCCTTAATTTGTCAGATTCGTTTAGGTTATTCACAGTGTTTACAGAGCTAATGTTTGTATATTTTTTCTCAGCCTAAATTGGTATTTTAAAGTTGACTTTTTGAGGGGGGGTAAATGTTCAGTAATAACAAAATCAGTAAAAGTTTAAAATAAAAAACATAAAATGTGACTGTTTTCTCCATATTTTTTTCATTTTTGCGGTTTGTATAATGCTTTATACTTAGCATTAAAACATGTACATAAAATTAAATAAAAGTTTGATCCTGATCTCACCCAGATCACCAAAACACTTCATTTTAGCAGTGTAGGATCAAACTTAAGTTGCTTTGAAATCAACATAAATAAAGTATAAACTGAAAGTTACATGTACATTGAAATAATTTGCTAAAGATTGAGCTTACCGTACAATGATATCCACAAGCAAATCAATTTATGCATATGATACATGACATAAGATTTTTGCAATATTAGCAAAATATTAAGGAAACAGAGATATTAATATATTTTGGAAAGTGTGTATTGAAACCAACAATGAAACAAAAAAATCCCCGCATATATAGAAAATACCCACTCAAGCTTACTCAACATAAAAAGCAGTATTTCTCCAGAAGTATTTAGTATCCAAGAATTTTCTTTTGGGAAACTGGTGGCCAGATTTTTATTATGTTGAACTGTTTTAATGATTTGGCTAGGCATGTCTTTTCTCATGTTAAAATAGATCTTGGGCAGTTTCCAAAATAGAGAGTGGGGGTGCAGAAATTCAGGTTTTAATTAAACCATTTGTGGCTAATAGTCAGGAGTAGGAGTTTTCTAAAGCTTTCACGTAACTGGAGTGGAGAGGAGAGGCTTTGCCAGACAACTGTTGTTGGACCTCAATCAGGTTGTAGCAGCAACTCCTTGTGTCTCTTGTGCCAACTCTCTCTTGTACTCCTGGCATAATAGGAAATAATGGGAACTTTTGAGATTTGGATTTGACTAGGCTGGAGTGGTGAAGAAGGATGATGATAGAGCAATCTGTTATGCCTGATGCTCCAGTAGAGTAAATCAGACTGTTAAAGAGTAGCATTGCTTTGCTTTGGGCTCAGTAGAGTGAAAAATTATGTTCCTTATGGGCTAGATAATCATTTAGGACTTAAAAGCTGTGTAAAGCTATGTAAAGAATACATTAATTTTTAGTGAGTTCTGGAACAGAACCTTCGTGAATTTAATCTTACTTCATAAAAGAATAATCTGCCACCACACAGGGTCATTTTAGATGTAGTTGAATTCTGAAAACACTATCCCCTTTAGAACCACCCTCTTTGCAGCAGCTAGAATTTGCTATTTCAAACCAGTAGTATGATCAGTAATAAGCATGTTTGCTGAAAAAAAGCGTAACATTGATTACCTTGTTAGCCTCACTATCTTGATCCTTTTTTTCTCCCCATATCTTTCTTTCCTTTTCTGCCTGGAGATGGCCAATGATGTGAGGCTGGGTCTCAGAAGCATGGTGAGAATTTATAATAAGCATACAGATAATTGGTTTGTTGTTGAAAATTGCTTGCACAGATGAATCCTTGCTAGTTTTCTCCTCATCTATACCTCTCCCTGGAATTCCCTTGAACCTAACCTTTGTGTTGTCGGAAGTGCCTGTAACTATAATATATGCAGTGTGTGCACAACAAAGGTTTCTCTGTGTGCAAGTTCTCCTTTCTCCTCCAAGAGTCCTTTTGCAGAGGCATTGGCATGCTCATCAACCAGCACTCATTCTGCACTGCATTTTGCTACTTGTGTTGAAAAATGTTTCTTTGCATTCTCTGTCCAGTTTATTTTAACCTCATGAAAACTGTGGAAATATCAGTATAACATGAACCAGACATTCATTTTCTTTGTAGTTGAGTTACCAGCTTCTAATATTTGTGAGCCAAGGTTGGTAAGGATTTTAAGGCTTGAATACCTCAGCACAAGGCTGAATGTTCCCTTTGGTATTAACAAATGAGGTTATTGTCACAGCCTCTTACCTTGCAGATTTTGGGCTGCTGTTGGTTGCGAGGAGGAGCTGGTGTTTCTCTGTGATTGCACGTAGTTAATGGATTGTGATGAATGTGGGAGCAGATCACTGCAAGAGACTGTGGGGCTAGCTGCTGTCACCTGGTGTGTGATGTTTGTCCCAGTATCCTGCATATTTATTCTCATGGTGCCATGCATGTGAATGTAGTTGAAGAGGAGAAAAAAAACAAATAAGAGATGCTTAGCTGGTTTAAATTGGTGAGCAGCATCACCTTCAGTGGCCTGATGGAGACTTTATTGTCCGATGGATTTCTGGACATGGCTCACAGGCACAAACCATGGGGCAGCTACAGACACGTTAAGAATCAGATCCCTGGCTAGATGTGATTTCAGGCTAGACAGATCCAACCTGGGTAAGGACTGCTTCAGGAAGCTCCTTGCTACTCATAGCAATGCTGTTCCAAGTCACTGTGACTTGATTGGTCTCTTAAGTTTTTTGTAATAATTTTCACCAATTAGAGATATTTTCTGGCCATGGGAAGGTGGGGATAACCTTTGGCAATGTTTGTGAACCATTTTATATCACATTACCATCATCTTTGCAGTATTCTGTTATTTCTCGCTTTTTTTCAGGTTTACTTAGAAGGAAAAAGGATATTACTGTCTCTTCATAAATGAATTTCTGCTCTCTGGTGAAGGAGAGCACATCCTGGTGAATAAGGTGCCTCTTGTGCATACTATTTTTGTCACATTTTGTTTCTTTGAAGATTATAACACATTGAATGAAATTAATATATTGAAAAATTCTTTAATTTCTTTCATTCTTTCACTTGGATAGCAGTCTACTGGACCTCAGCTGATGCCAGTCTCGGTGCATTCCTCTAACAGCTGCTATATGGGTGACAGCTTAGTTAATTGCTAATTTAAAAAACATGATATAGTTTCCACTTATAAAAGCAGAAGCTTGATTGCAGAGTTGGAGCCTATTTACAAAGTAGTTTTTCAAGCAGACCCTTGAGGTGCATCTGTACTTATTTCTAATAAGATATTGTTAAGGTCAAAACAGCATCTAGCAGAGTGCACTCAGAAACCACTCAGCAAATTTTAGGTAACATTAAGTGCTATTTGAATAGGTCAGTTGCCCGTGTTAAATTAATGACAGCAAACATACATCATCACTGCATCTGTTTACACGTCTGTCTGCATTTCACTGCATTGTCGACTGTGGTATATGTAGAATAATGAGTATTGCAAACTGAGGCGTATTTAAACAGGATTATTTGTACCATAGGGTTGTATAGCACCATACTGTGTTGGCATTGTTTTGCAGCACACCTATTACATATATCATCAGTGCTTTTTCTTCTCGAGCAAGCCAATTATGTCTGAGTTTGCCACTGTGTCAGAGCCTCCTGGAATAAATTAAAATTACAGCTTTACATATGCAGTAGCTGCAGCTGGAAGTAATGATCGTGACCTTAGGTGAATACAGAATTTCAAAATAATCTTAAACAAAGGTACATATGCAGAGCTGCTGCTTCATTTCTCCTTAACAAGCCAAATGTTTGAGTCTGTGATGCCTGAAACCCCATGAACAGGTGGTAGCTGGGTGGAGCTGAGGCTTTTGACACTGTGCTCAGAAGAGAAGAGCCTGTGGGTACCTGAGCATGGAAACTTCACTATTTCTATTTTATTCCTCTTCCTTGTTATTCTGTTATGCAGTACGTCTGTCTGTGCATGGAAGTGCTTTAGAGACTCCCTTCCTGTCTAGCTGGGTGCATGTGTGCCTTCCATCATCTGTGTCTCATGGCTGCTGCTATTTATATTTTTTAACGTACGTGTATGGATTAAGTGTTGTTTTGTAGGGATGGTAGCTGGCATGTGACCTGGTCAGGTTCAGAGAGGAATGGTCTGTCTGAGGCTGGAGCTTGACTCAGATTTTGAAACCCAGTCCTCATCACAAAATTGCCTTGTTTTTAAAGTAGTTATTTCACAGAATGAAAATGTAATATCAACATTTATGGCGTGCTTTAATTTTCTCACCAAAAGATAATCCTTCATACTGTCACCCAAGAGAGAAACAACCAACCAACCAACCCAGAACTGTGCTGTGATTGATGATTAAGACTATATTACTTTAAAAGCATGATTTTCTGCATATCTCCTGCGGCTTATTAAGAACTGCCTTAATAGGCTTTTAATGCTTGGCACAGTTATCCACATCTGACCGGGAGGTATCGACACACGCATGATAGTCCCTCAGTGTATGTGCCTGTCTTCCCACATTGGCTTTGTTTCTGAATTTTTAGTGATTGATACTTAGGGTCAGGACTATCAGTCTTTTTCTCCTCTTCTCATCTAGAGTGGTTTTATTTGCAAGTGTGCTATGCAGATGCAACTTAGAACAGTTTTGACATAGTTTTAGTAGCAAATTCCTGCAGATACTCAGCCTTACTTTATGGGCATTTGTCTCCTTTTTTTGATCTTGGGGAAACTGCTTCATCAGCTTGTAATGTTTTTATCTCTTCAAATGGCTTCTCATGAACTTTGGGATAAGATCAGGGAAATCCTGAGTAAGAAAAAAAGGTCACAATAATGTTTGTAATAAAAATATTTTTCTCGAAAGTATTTTGTTTTGGAAAATTCCAGCTGTTGCAAGCCTGACAGCTGAACAGTATTACCTTTGAATTATTTAGAATTATGTAGGCAATTCCTTGAAAACATCAGCCAGTAGCTCCTTTCTAACACTCTGTGAGATGTTTCTCAAAGTTAATAATGTTAAGTCACTCCAAACCTCCCAACTGGTTTCATATTCTTTCAATCTGACTGCTCATATGCTATTATTAGAGTCCAGTGTCAAAAGTCACAGACAATAAGCTAGGAAAAAATATTGGTTACTGTGTAAATCATCTTTTCTGCATTTATATCTTACCATAATTTAGCTCTGCATGATTAGGCCAAACTTGGTTAGTCCTGAAAGGGAGTCGTAGTTCTCTGCAGGTGCAGTTGTGCAGGGTTAGTTGTTCCCAGATCTTCACATCCATGTGGACAGTTGTCACGGTGCACTCCTGCCGTCAGTCATAGGCCTTTGAACCCTGGGATGTATCAGAACCACGCTCATCGTTTGCCCTTCCAGAACTCAAACTCATTGGAGAAGAATGACATTTAAATTACTATTTACAAATAACACAATTTCATGACCAGAAGCAATGTTTGGTTTGCTGTTTTCTTTCAGCTTGAGGATGATAAGCCTGTGTTTATAATTCATTTTCCTTACATGGGAAATTTTTTATCCCTTCTCTCATTAATTTCTTCAACTGATCTATTTGGAGTACAACCTTAGTATTGAAAATATTAGTAACGTAGCAAAGGAAATATATTTTATTTCCTTCTGGCAACAGAAGTGTGTATATTTGTCCAACGTAGCTATAGATGAAAAGTGAAGTTGAATTGGCATGAAACATCTGAGATGTCACATAATATTAACTAAGTTTTTGCATATTAAGTACGAAAAAAGAAAGAGAATAAACCTAAACCTTTGGTAGTGTGTCTGTCCCAGAGACACTGAAGTATTAAGTTTGGAGCGCATTCTTTCAGCTTTTGAAGAAACCTCGTTGGAGCTAAGCAGGGCTGATGCCAGAAACCTTTGTGAAGAGAAGTGGGAAGGTTTCCCCTGAGGGGCTCTCCTTTGGGTAAGGAGACTGGCACGTCAGCCTCCTCTATGCCTCCTATTATTTCCATCCAGCTGCCAGATCTGATGCCTTTGCCATCCCCTAGCTCCAAGCCTCTTAGAATTCATAGTAATTAATTAATTAATTCATTCATTAAATTTGTCGTAGAGAAATACAAAAATAGAGAACAACTGCAGCATCAGAAACCTTGCAAAGCTTTCGCAGTGCTACATCACCATCCCACAATTAAGGTCACAAAGCCTCAGGAAATGGAAAAAAAAAGAAACCTAACCAAGTGCTTAAAAATTAGACCAAATGGCTCCAATTTAATAAACACTGAGCTGAAAAGGGAGCAAAACATCATAACTTCTAAGACTTGTTTTTCTGACTTTATTACCACTTAACCCTTTTCCCATGTCCCCTGTTAATTTTTCAGTGATGTATGCTTTGCGACTGAATTTTCCAGGAGCAAAATAAAGCAAAAGAAAGATGAGATTTACAGAATTTACAAATTCTGTAACCTCGGCTTGTTACATAAAGCTACCCCAAATCCTTCGATTCTGGAAGTCTTGGAATTCAAGGCAGTTTTCTAGTATGTAACTACCAACTAGTATTTTCAAGCATTTCTAATGTTTATTTTTAGGTGTTTTTTTTTAAAGCATTTGAATAAACTTTCATTCAGGATTAAGCTAGTTTCATACAAAGCTTGACATTTAGTTATTTAGCTGTTCTTCATATAATAAGACAAAGGAAAAGGGAAGAACCTTTTAAAATGTGTTTTTATTGTTCCTTGGAGACAGAGTTGTTCTCCCTAACCTTTACAAACACTTTGTTTTAACAACAAAAAAAGAAATAGTGTGAACTTCTGGGCTCTTGGAACCCTTTAAAAAGTTTTTTTCTTATCTTAATAAGGCCAGAGAGTTGTCCTTAATGCTGAAGAAAGAGTTAGAAGGAGGCAAATGAAATCCCCACCCCTACCTCTTAAAAGAATCCCAAACATTTACTTCTCTACTTCATAAAGTGTTATATTGCAGATGTTATTTGATGCCTGTGTGCAGAAATTATGATTTTCTTGATATTGAAAACCTGAGCACAGTGAAACATAAGCTTATATTGCGAAGCATAAGCAACTGCCAATTCACAGTTTTCTGAGGAATGTTGTCCTAGGGCTGGGCTGAGCATTGCAGAAGAAAAGTGGGTAATACTGTTTAGGTCAGCAGAGGGAAACATCCTGAATGACATGGTCCTTAATAATACCACTAGTCTGGACCAGGAGTTGTCTATTAAGAGCATCCCATCTGTGGTTCTTCATCTGCATAACTTAAAAGAGCTCAGCTAAATATGTATGACCACAATTGATTCATCCTTTGAATGTTATGACCTTTGGGGCACAGATGCTCCAAATGAAGAGTACACTTGGTTCACAAATATATTTTTCCTGTGTAAACAGTTAATGACTGCATATTGCAAATATTCTCTCTAGCTTGGATAATTACCCAGTCGCGTTATATCTGTTTCTGTAGCAAAGCAGGATGGAAGGCACTGAGGATGTGCTTGCAATCAAAAAATACAAATACAAATAACTTGTTGATATGTATTTTCACATGAAATGATCCGAAGAAGGTATTAGTATTTGGCAAAAGCTCAGAAAAATGCAAATAAGTAATTCATAATTCTCCAAAGAATTATTTAGGAGAATTTGTTCTAGTATTTGCTCAGTTTTAACCAGAGTCCTCTACTTCTTTCCTATTTGGTAGTAGGGACTTGGCAGGAATATGAGTCTCGGGTAACTAGAATGCCAACCTCGGAGTCTAAATCAAAGCTGGCAGCATTTTTGAGGAAAGGAATAATGTCCTGTATGTATGATGCTAAAGAAGCATTATGTAATGGGCTTCTGGGAGTTAGCTTCCTTAGACATAGATATCATGATATGTTGTGGAAGCTGAAGTTTCTGGATAAGCAGAACTTTGCAACAAGCTTCCATTGGCAGGCAGTGAAGAGAGGCACAACAGTTTGCAGTTGGAGGTCTGTGCAGAAGAAACTCACCCATAGAGGTCAAGCCCTTTCTCCCAACAGAGAATAACTAAGAACACTTCTCACACTTGCCCCAGTCCACAATTTTACTTCAATAAATATAAATAAATATAATTATTAATTAAATCGATGTAATCCTCTGGCCACTGTACTACAAATCCTTAATTTACATAACTACAGAGTTTATGAAAGAGCCTCTGTGTTATTGTCAGCTTGGTGTGTTGTCTCACTTACTGAGTGAAGAGCATGATAGGCCAGGTTCAGCTGATAGTAAGAAGGACTTGATGGAGCTGCAGAGTTGATCTGATCAAGTATTGTGTGGTGCCTTTCTAACACAAAAGTTGTTTGGTTTTTTTTTTATTTACAATCTATTGATTTTATGTAACTGAAAATTATATGATTAGAGGATTTGGCTAAAGAAACAGTATTTTTCAAAAAAAAAAAAAAGCTTTTTTCTTCAATGAGGAAGATGATATTCCATAGGTTTTTGGAGCTTCATTGGGATTTTGGTGAATTTGTTTTGTAAATGAAACAGGAATTAATTTTCTACTGATTAGCAAAGGAGGTATAATGTGTTGCTCAGCCCTATACTTGCTGAACAGTTCTGCTCCAGTTTAAATCTGTATGGACTCAGCCCAAGCTAAAGACACGGGTTTAGGTTCATCATCATGTACTACTAATTCATACAGAGAACAGCAAAACCAACAGTTCTCGAGTAGCATAGAAGTAGTGTTAGATCACAAGGTTAGAGTGGTATCTGTCATTGTCATTGACTGGAATCAAGGGCTTTGGGTTGACTTGTCAATTTACAGGTTAAAGCAATATTGCTTTGCAGTGGATACCAGTGGAATAGTGTTGTAATTCTCTGTGCTCTACCTGAGCACCAGTGGCAAAAAAAATGAGGAGTTTGTGGCAGTGGCACCTTGCATTTCTTTGTTTCCAGAATTTAGTTTTTGGCATGATTCAGAGCATCTGTAAGACTGCTGGTGTTGAGTCTAACATGCATTTAAGTACACATTGATCTGTGGGCAGTTGGAGATTACTGGAAGACAAAAGTTTTGGGATGTCCTACTGCTTAGGGTGGAATCTTGCAGGCTGCCTAATGTGATTACAGGTTTCTGACAGACCAGGATGTTTCTCTGGTTCCAGGATTGTTGGGCTTTTATAGATGCTTTGCTGCTAGTCTGCTGTATATTACACTTGCACCAAGCAACTACAACTGCAGATCATAGCTGTGCTTTATGAAACCTAGAGAAATTATATTATGTAATACTTTTTTATTGGCAATACAATGCTAGCTATTAAAATTCAGTCACATAACATCCCAGGTGGTTGCCTTTGCTTTGCCTGTTTTCTTGCTTTCCAATCTGAGCAGCCTGAATGCCATGCAGAGGAGATAAACAGCCCATTGTAGGTCTTTGCTGTTTCAGGTTTTAAAGAGAACTTCCTTGGCTGTATTTCCTTTTGGAAGCTGAAACATGTTGAGCAAGTGGAGCTGAAAGTCCCATCAGGAGACAACTCTGGGACCCTTAACAAATGCAGGCTCAGAAGATGGCCATGCCTTTTTCTAAAGACTAGTGTTGCTTTCCCAAGCTCTCACTACACACAGATGACATGTTGAGATGACAGACAGCTTAAAGTTGGTCACGCAACTGTTCAAAACACAAATGAGTGGTCCTCTTCCCAGGGCTCCCAAAATAGTCCTCTCCCAGTGCTGTTCCAGTTGGTCTATAGTCTGTGCCACACCGGTGACACAGGGCTTACCGCTAGGAGGGGAAGGCTTCTTCACCACCACAGCCCCTGGCCAGTAGATTTTGGCACGTGAAGTAACTGCCCTGATGTCAGCCAGGCTGTGCACAATGTTGTACTGACATATTCCTTAGAAAACACACTGCAGCTGGATGAGACAATGGTGAGCAGTCTTGTTGTTAAATGGTGGCATGGCAAGCTGCTCACTAGAATTTCAGAGTCCAGGCTCACTTGTTTGCCAGCCATTTAGGATGAGAGGAAATGGCCTCAAATTGGATCAGGGGATATTTATATTGGATGTTAGGAAAAATGTCTTTACTGGAAGACTGGTGAAGGAGTCTGGAACAGGCTGCCCAGGGAAGTGGTGGAGTCACCATCCCTGGAGGTATTAAAAAATGTGTAGACGTGGCACTTTGGGACATGGTTTATTAGGTATTGTGGTATTGAGTTGATGGTTGTACTTGATGATCTTAGAGGTCTTTTCTAACCTTAATGATTCTATGATTCTGGTTTTTTTCTGGGGTTATGAAAAGTGAGCTAAATGCTTGCAGGATGTGCTGGTCCCTGGGCCAGTTCCCGTCAGCTAAACTGGTGCTATCATTTCACCTCCGAGGAGGATGGGATTGATAGCATCAGGAGCCTTTGCAGGCTGAGGTTGAACTGGTGTTTTCTTCAGTATGTGTTTCTCAGCTGGAAACGTTGGTCAGATCTTGAGTTTTTGCATAGGCACTGATGAAATCGAAACAATGTGATGAGTGAACAGCATCTCCTGTCACACAGAGGGGGTGAAGGGGGGCCAGATGGGTCTGGTGGTTGTGTTGGGACTGATCGTTTTGGTTTCTTCCTCATTAGGACAAAGAAGTGAACCTGGAGCAGGTCCATAGACGCATGAACAGTTTAATCGATGAAGACATAGCTCACAAGCAAATCTCTCCAGCATCTATCGAAATCTCAGCCTTGGAGATTGGTGGCATGCAGCCAGCTCAGACCCTGGAGCCGGTACGCGAATACCAGAACACGCAACTTTCTGTCACCACCTTTTTACCAGAACAGACAACGCATGGTGCCAGCAGGACACTCACGGCTGCCTCCGGCAGCAACCTGCCGCTGCCCCTGAGCAGCTCAGCCACCATGCCCTCCATACAGTGTAAACACAGGTCGCCAAACGGAGGACTGTTTCGTCAGAGTCCCGTGAAAACCCCGATCCCAATGTCATTTCAGTCTGTGCCAGGGGGAGTCATTCCAGAAGCAATGGAGCCCTCGCATGGAACATCCATATGATGAAAACAAACAGTAAAACAACCAGCAGAGCTTTTTAATACAAAATTTAAAAGAAACAAACAAACAAAAAAAAAAAAAAAACAAAACCACAAAACAAACTCTTACATTTTTCTTGTATATACCTGTAAATAATGAAAGAATGAAGTGGGGTAAAAGTGTATTTTGAATATTCCCAATTTTCGAAGTCAGTAAAAAACAAAGCAAAACAAAAAAAAATCAAAACAAAAATGTATGAATGACTTTGTAAATTTTGTTCTATATTAATAAAAAGGCAAACTACTTGTGATCGTTCTCAAGTGCCAAAGAAGACCACTTACTGGGACTGAGGGCCGTATTTTTTTTTTCCTCGTGGATTTCAATACTTATTCCCTTACTGGTTTTGGGTTTTTTTAAGAGCAAAAAAATTACCCGTTTCTTGCTAGAAAAGTTCACCGTGCTCAGATCTCTCCTTTCCCCAGAAACCTATTTTAGAGTCAAGATGGCAATTCACTCAGAGAATTTAACAGCTGGTGTTAGCATAGCAGTAACAAATGTTTTAAAAGTGAATTATACTAAAATCCAACAAACAATAAATAGAAAAAAAAGAAGAACTTTTTCCTTCTAACAAAGATTTAAACTCCCACACATTTTCTAAGTTTAAGCACAGGATTATTGAATTGTGTTTTTACATGTCTGCTGCGCTGCGTGGCTCCTTTTATGTAAACTTATGTGTTTTGTTATATATATAATATATATTACATATGTTATATATATGACATATATATTATATATAAACGCGTTGATAAACAACAAGTTTTAGGTACAGGGGAAAGCTTTTAAGAATAACTGATCAACTCTTTTCTGTGTCTTGTGTACATGACTGAAAATGGGGAAGAATCAATGGCTGAAAGGAGCAAGAAAAGGAACAGGAGATGGTGGCATTGAAGTGACTGTGCCCTCTGGTGCCACTTTCTTTAAGTTTTCAAGGAATTTGCCGGATGGATGCAATGCTCTCTGTTAAAGTCATATCCCTAGATGACAAGGCTAAGCTCATGACTATAAACACAGCTTTGTTTTTTTTTCCCATTGATTTTGTAAAAGGAAACATTTTAATGGTCACGTCTATAACCTTGGTAAAAATGGCTGTAAAACACCTCTTTTTTTGTATGTGAAACACAGTCAGAGGACAAAGATAGAGCAACACATGAAGTCAATTCAATGTCTCATTCTGCAATTGTTACCAATGCAATTTCATATGACAAAAAAAATGAACCAAACCAAATCAAAACTGTATTGTTTCCTTCCCCAAATAGTAGTTTGAATGCCCAGCCAATGTCATCCATGCCCCTCCCCACCTGCCCTCCCTATTGCTAATGGACCATCACTATCTTTCAGAACTGGGATAATTTAGTGTCTTCTCAAATGTTCCCCATATGTAGGTTGTGATTTCCCTTTAGAGATGGATTTCTTCTTTTTTTTAAAAAAAAACATTGCCATTTGGAAAAAGCTGTAGATCTTGGTGCAGCAAAATCACTGTCTACATTAAGGTGAAAAATTATGTTTGAAGAGAGGTAAAAATGTATTCACATCCCAAGGAAGTCAGCAGGCAATCTAGGTCAGATTGTTGGATAAATAAACATTCCTCTGACTACTCCTAATTTGATTTGCATAATTATGCAACAGGTGTATTTATGGGATGATAAAAGCCCCTTAATTTTTACATTTCTAGTTTAAACAGTAGGAAAGAAAAATCAAACTGTGATGCAAAAATAGCCTAATGGAAGAGCCTGCTCAGCATACTACTTTTTAAATGATGAATATTGATGATGATCTTAAGGAAGGACTACTTTTGCAGGGATTAATTTGTCTCTGTTGTCAGGCTGGTTCCTTGTGAAGACAGTGCGATTTTGTAGCTTGGCACAAATTGCACTATTTGCTTCAAATTAATTAAAAATGAATAATGCTTTCATCAGCTGACTAGATTGATCCAGTTTGGAGACTTGGCCCAGATGGCATGGGATTTTTTTTCTTCTTCTTTCATCACACACTTTTTCTTATCACTGTCTTAACAAACCTATGGCCACAGGAAAAAATACATGTTTCTTCCCTTAATTTTTCCCAACTTTGTTTTATGGTTAACTGTGGCAGAAATAGCTGCACAAAAAGACCATGCACACCTCGGTATCTGTAAAGATCTATAGAAGAAAATGTGCAACTGTTTGCATTGGAAAAATCCCTCGATTTTATTACCAATTTAAGATTTTAGCAGCTGCAGAGGAACATACTCCAGAATAGATGCGAGGAGATGCTTATGTAGAGCACAAGGGTGCAATCTGTAAGCTCGGGCTTAGCTGGTAGCTGTTCCCTCCCCAGCAGTACCAGAGCAAGGACACTCTTGGCCCTTCTCCTGAGCATCCTCCAGGGCACTGGTGGGTGAGCAGCTCACTCTGCCACCTCAGCAGCGTGAGGCAATCACCCAGCCCCGTCCTCTCTTCTGGATCGTAAAGAGCTGGTGGTTGGTGGTGCTCAGCCCTGTAGCCACTGCTGCTGGCTCTGCACCAATGTGGTAGCAAAAAGCTTGCCAAGGGTTGACTGAGCTGCTCCCTTGCCATTTCCCCACAAAGGATGCTATTCAGCTCCTGCAGCAAAGCTCAGAGCAGGGGATGGAAACCCTCCTTTGCTGAGGTGGTATCGCTTTACAAAACAGATTAACTCTTTTTCATATCACAGTCTAAACTGTGATACTGAATAACTTAAACTGAACTGCATTTATGGAATAAATTGTAAATACAGTATATTTTGGGGATTAACTTTAACATTCTCCATATTAAATGTTCTTCGCCTGGCTTAGTCTTGCCACATGCTGTAACATCGAGAAGTGTGGTTTAACTTATAAACAATGTTGGAACTCACTGATTCTTATGCACAGAACGTGACTTGCCAGTTTCAGTGCTTTGCAGGATTACATCTTAAGATGATCAGGATCTTAAGGAATAAAACCATGCAGTCTTCTTTCAGAAAAGTGCTTATGCATGTGCTTAAGCCCTGCAGAAAGCAGCTGCTTTATGCACAGGTTAAAATGTGTTGCTGATTAACAATGGAGTTAAACTGCATGTCCCAGGTGAAATATTCAGTCAATTTTAAGCAGGTGAGTGAGCTGACCAAAATCCTTGGGACTCTTGCTTAAAGCTGCTTAAAGTTAACTCTCTTGAGTGCTTTGCTGCACCAGGGTCTATGCTGTAAAAGTAGGAATCCACAATGGATCTCTCACTGTCTAGCAATTATTTGTTTATATATATATGTTAGCAAATCATAGTGTTAGCCTGTCACCCATGACAGGGAGCTGGTAAATCTTTCATGGGATGGTGGTTTGGTTTTAGGTTCTTTAAGCAAATCACCAGATTCTCTTTGAGCATAAACAATGTTTCTTTCCCCATAACTTTCCGTTTTCAAAGAAATGCAGAATGTATGATTTCCATATTCTGTCTTCTGTTTTATATTTATATCTTCGTTTGACAGATCAAAGCATTCATTTTCTATATAATACACATTCACCACACACTCCTGCATGCATATGCATATATATACCTGTGCAGCTACTCACAGAAGTGAGAAATATCATTTCCATGTGATGTAAATAAGCATAAGCTGGGAGATCTTACAGAGCTTTCAGCTTATTTACACCACCTGCGGATTTGACCCTTCTGGCAAGGTGAAGTAGAAAAACTGCAGAAATTCCTGAAAACATTGAAGACCAAATTGTGCTCTTGATTTTTTAATGGAAGTTTTCCCGAGTGTGCTTAAAAAAAAGGGAATCATGTATGCTCCCAAATATTCCAGCTCCTTCAGGACGTTTACATGGCAAAGTTGGTTGTAGATGAAATGGAAATTGAGTGCCTATACCTTCCTTTTATCATGCTCTTGCTGATAAACTATTGCAAAATGACATTTGTGGCACAGCACTTGTAGTGCGTCTTGTTCTATCGATCCGTTAGTTTAGAAATGACTTTATTTTCTTACAAAAATGTGACTCTGTTTCTTCTATTTGCTTGCAATCCATGGGCAATCTGCTTGCAATCTGAAGAATGCATTGCTCTTATTTCTCAGTATGTCATGTTTCCTATTGCAATGGAAAAAAAGTAATTGTGCTTTTTAATTTCAGAGTTGAAACTTGATAGAACATTTTTATGCTGAGTTACAACTACATGTGTGCAATATTTGTCTTGCAAAGTGAAATTCCCAATATCTGCCTAGCTTTGATAACCATTGCTTCACTGTAGATGAAGTCTCAGCAAAACAACTCACTTTCTCTTAGTCTGCTGACAGAATAAAACACTTAAACCTGGGTTCTCACCTGTGTAAATCAGAATCCATTCAGTGAAGTGGTCAAGCATATTGAGTTCCAATAGGTGCAGACTTGGCTTTTAATACTGGGCTGAGAGCACTGCTTCCTGTAAACTTGTATTCAATGATAGCTCTGAAAAAGAAAACATTTTGAGTCTCAAAGAGTCACCTGAACGTGGAACATTTATTATTATTTTGAATCCTTAACATGGATTTGAGTTTAAACCATACGCTGAAATAGCTTGGAGTACAAATTTCTTCTTAAAATCCATTCAAATTTGGGTATATTTCTCCTCTAAGAAAGGTTAAGATCTGTTGGCGTGGTGGCAAGTGGACCATTCCCTTCAGAGGATGTCATGTTGCTGGGGCAGTACAGCAAACACAGTGCTCGGACTTTCCTGTTTTATTTTATTTTCACTTTACTGCCTTGAACTTATGTTGTGAGAAGCTAAGGAATGACACAGAACCAAACACAATGCATTTTGGAGACCCTGTTGGAAATTTCCCAAAGAAATCACATGCTTGGGCAACCCTGGGAAAAGCAAGGAAAAAGTTAGAAGAGAACTCTGAAGAGAAGCAAAATTAAAGGTAAAAATGAGTATGTGGTGAAGGGGAAGGGAGAAAAGGGTGTTTACAGCTTATATGTTGAGCAAAGCTGTATTACTTGTATGAGAAGCCTAAACTCCATCATACAAGCAGTCACCTCAGTTAATTATTATTTTTCTTAATTTTTAGGAAACCAATAAAACCACATTTGTTCTACCAGAAATAGTTGTTATATTATTTAAGAGTTGGAATTATTTGCATGGTGGTGCCAGTTTTTTGGCTTGATTCTCACTCAGCTGGAGAAAATCAGTTTCAAATGCTGATTTGCACCTAAACCACCTGTGGGCTGCTGGCCAGAGGACACTCCCAATGACTCTTTAGGGCTACACTTGGGGGAAATCAGCCTCCCTCAGCCACCCAGAAACTTCTGACTTCTCTTCAGCCAAGACCTAGCACTATCTATTGCACGTGTCTCCGGATTTCTGCTGTGCTGGTGTTTGTATCAGAGGGAAGCAGCACAGCAACTTGACCTCTCCAAGCTTGTAAGGTAACTAATGATAAAAGAAAGTTACGTGTAAGGCTTCAATCTCTTACTGACTTTTATTTTCTCTTAAGTTTAAAGTCAGGCTTATTAGAAGAATTTTTTTTTTTAACTGTGCACTTACTGGTTAGTAATTAACATTTTTTTCTCATTTAAATTGATATTAGATAGCTTGCTTAGAAATCACTTAATACTGGTGGTAACTTCATGTCATGGTGTAACAGAGCATTGCGGTAAGACAGTTGTTTTGTCTTTTATTCCTTTTCTTTGAAGTCTCATTGGCATATGTCTCATCCCTCAGTGCCTCTTCAGTCTTTTTGTTGTAGTTTTGAAGCTCTGCAGTTTTGAGGGTGACGAGGTTTCTATATAAAAATAGTAAGGGGGGGAAACAAGTTCTCGCAGTGACAGGTTAACACAATTGTGGAGAGTAACAGAGTAGGGAAAAAACTTGAACAAAAAAAAGAAAAAAAAATGTTTTCATCTCTTGCCAAAGGTTTAACTGCTTAGATAACTGGTAGGGAGAAGAAATTATTCCTGAATAATGCATTCCTTGGGACTGAATGGACTGTGGAAATCATCTGAAATATTTCTAGGTGGGAAAGCATAAATCACAGCTCAACATGCCCCCCTAGTTGTTTTAAAGATAAAGAATGGATTTTTATTATTATTAGTTGTTTTGTTATAATAGCATAGCTGATCCTGTATGTGAAGATTTGAAAACTACTAGAGTTAATTACTGAACTGCTTTTAGACTCTGATTCTAAAAAGCTACTCACTTATTACAGCAACATCTTTGATGTTTTCTATATTTCAATATGTTTCTTAACTTCTTTCCCTCTTGCAAAATGTGTGTATTTGTTTTCTGGTAGAATTATTTTAAAAGTGGTTAAGTGTAGCACAAAGGAGCAGAACATGGTGAGAATTGCAGCTAAAAGACAAAGAGAGCCTACAGCCTAACCAATGATCTGTGAAGGAGAGAGATCCCAGATTTATACTTTTTTTTTTTGGATATACTGGCAGAAGGTCTTGACTTCTATTTAATGTGCTTTTTATATGATTTACATTGGATCAATCCCATCAAATTAAATGCTTATCAGAAGCAAAATATTCCAGCCCACTGAAGTGCTGAAATGCATTTTTGCAAATAAATCTAAGCAGACACTGTAAATGTTTCCCTGTCTTGTGTAGAAAGCATCTTTCTTTGATCTGCTGAAGTGAGTCCACTTATTTATGTCCTTAAGATCTTTAACCAATAAACCACCTGGTAGCTCCATCCTGCATCCAGGCTCATTGTACCTGGGCATATGACGTGATGTAGCATCCCACAGCCATCAGTAGCCACCAGCAGCTGGGGAATGGACTTGAATTTAGGTTTGGGAACTACTTTTTCATCCTGAGACAGAGAACTCTCAGCCATAAATTAGTCTGAGATGGCAGTAGATGGAAGTCTTTATCTGAAGTCACAGATGCTTTTTCAGCCTGGTACGTTAATAAGGATCCCATAGGACTGAGCTTGGCCCTGGTTGCTCTCCATCATCCCCAGAAGGACGTGTCCAGCTGGGGGTGAAGGAAAGGCGTGTGTGCCATGTTGTGGGTTATGCCCGTCTGTCAGGGTGCTGCTTCCTAGTGTTGGCTGCTGCTGGATGGATAACACGTGATGGGAGAAACTTTCCTGAGAAGTGCTGGGTGTAGGCAGGTTTAGTGTTTACAAGCTGTTGAAAATGAGTGGTTCCTCCATTTCAGCTGCCGTTTAAGAGATGTCTAGTCTTGATTCTAAAGCCAGCTTGAATTATTGTGAGCATCAGTTTTTGGGAGGGTACTTTGGTTATGAAAACTTCCAGTAAAGCAACCACTAAAGTGGTGGTAGAGCCCACAGATCAGCATATACCCTGTTGGACACTGAGATGATGTCAAAGTGAGTGTGGAGTGAGGCACTTGGTAGTATCTGCTGTGAGCTTTCTGAAAAGCTTGTGGCTGCTGTGGTGGTGACGGAGGAGCACAGGAGAGCAGTGGCAGGAGGGGAATGTGGGGTGTGCTCCGGAGAGCAGAGGTGTTAGCTGGGCGGGTGAATATCTCTGAAGAGGACAGCTGATGGTGTAGGCAAGGTGCTAGGCTGGGAATTATCACTCAGTGAGGACTGATGGTGCCTGGAGATAAAATGGAAGAAATGCTGTGTCAGAACATGAATACCCACTGGGGTACGAGCCGTGGATGTGGAGGCTACTGCATGTAACTGTCAATATTTGCATGAGGGTTTCCCAAAATCCACATGAGGCTAAACAGGGAAACAGGTCAGACTGATCCTGGCACATGAAGAGAACAAGTAGCGATTGTATTGGGCTGTGAGTTGCTGTTTTATGTCCACGCCAGTTTGATTTCCCCTCCTGTTCTATGCCAGTAGGTTTGGCTCACTCCTCTCTTCTGGGCTGTGATTCATTGTGCAACATTTACTCAACCTTTTGACAGGGAGAATGAGCTTCTACAACACAAGAACGGTTTCCTCTTGCACATTTGCATTCCTGACTTTGTCTTGTCATTCATGTCAAAATGTCAAGCAGAGAAACATATGCTTTCAAGTGGAGTTTCTGCAAACCATTTGGATCAATAAGGACTGTCTGTTTATTTGTAACATCTGCCACAGAGGAATATGAAGCTTTATCAATTCAGTGGCTTTAGTAAACTGTATTTCAATCCAGACTGTAGCTTGTTTACATTCAGTGACAGGAAAAATACTGGTGCTCAGAGCATGACAGAGGTCTTGTGGAAAGTAAGTCCTGCTTCTTGGAAACACGATGTCTCATCTTTTGCATGCAGCAAATACCCCTGACTGTCAGGATAGCATATATTAATCCATACATGTGTTGTTCTGAGTGTTCCTGACAGCTCAATGCAGCTGTTACTTATCCCTGGTCCTCTCTAGAGGCCAAAGCAGGCAATAACTGTGATTATTTTGTGATGCCACTTGAAAACCTCTATGTGAGCCAGGAACGTGCATATGCAGCCAAGAAAGCCAACTGTATCCTGGGCTGCATCAAAAAAAGTGTGGCCAGCAGGTCAAGGAAGGTCTCCTCCTCTATTCTGTTCTCATAAGACCTCACCTGGAGTACTGCATTCAGCTCTGGAGTCCTCAGCAAGAAAGGACATGTAAATGTTGGAACAAATCCAGAGGAGGGCCACGAAGGTGATCAGAGTGCTGGAGTCCCTTATGAGGACAGGCTGAGAGAGTTGGGCTTGCTCAGCATGGAGAAGAGAAGGTTCCAGGGAGATCTTATAGCAGCATTCCAGTACTTGGAGGGGCTATGGGAAAGCTGTGGAGGAGCTCTTTATCAGGGAGTGTAGTGATAGGATGAGGGGTAACGGTATTAAGCTGAAAGATATGAGATTTAGATTAGCTATTAGGAAGACTCTTTCTTGTGAGGGTGGTGAGGCACTGGAAGAGACTGCCCAGAGAAGTTGTGGATACCCCATCCCTGGAGATGTTCAGGGCCAGGCTGGATGAGGCTTTGAGCAACACGATCCAGTGGGAGGTGTCCCTGCCCATGATAGGGGGGTTGGAATTGGCTGATCTTTAAGGTCCCTTCCAAACCAAATCATTCTGTGATAACCTGACGGGGTGTCAGGAGAAGAAACCACCAGCATGTGGACATCAAGGGGAGTTTGGTGTGGGGTGCAGGAAGCGTCTGGTCACAGTCCATGGCTGCAGTGTAAATAAAGTTTCTCTTATACTCAGCCTGGTAGGATTTGGAGAATGAGCTACACCTCTGGGGGTGAAATATAAAAGCCAGAAAATAATGGTTGAGCAAAGTAATAGGAGAAAGATCTTAAAACCAAGGAGAGACTGTACTGGAGTGTGAGGCGGTGCAACAGCTTGCCAGGTCTGGGAGCAAAGCTCCTGAATTGATGCAGGTGCATCCATGAGGTTGTGAAAGCAGCATCCTACGGTGCCAGCTTGGATATTAAACAATTCTTAGGCAGGTCCCAGGCCTTCAGTTATAAAGCCTGCTTAGTTCCACAGTATTAAGTGCCATGAAAAGTGTATTAAACCTTTTATTAAGAACTCAAACAGCAGACAGTGAAAGCATACAAAATGTAAATTATTAATTTGGACCGTGGTTTTAATTATTCTTTATCACTTAATCCTTTTACCTGTGTGGCTTATTAAAGGAAAACCTGACTCTGCTCTTCAGGGAGAAATCCCAGAAAAGAGCAGCAGTCCCGAGGGAGGGATGGTAACAGGGAAAAGCTGTTGCGCCCGCATGGAGGCAGCCTCTGTTGGTGAGACGCAGGCTGAGGCTTCCACAGGACTCATCCATGGGCAGAGAGTGATGGAGGAGACAGACTTGGTCAGCAGCACACCGACCCTGGCTTGCGTATTCAGCGTGGGTAGAGCAAGGCATGGTGCCAGTACCCTAAAAGGACACCACTTTTGAACTAAGTGAGACTTTGGGATTTAGTTTTAGTTTTACCTGAGGGCGGGGAGTGGAAAGTAGTTGTACTTCAACACCTGGGCTGTGTTGGTAGCACCCGTCAGGGCTTGCAGTGCCTTGAGCAACGCTGTAGCGGGGCAGGAGCGGACTCAATGTGAGACGCTTTGGAGCTGGCAGTGGGTTTACTTTAGTGGCTGTGACTTTGTCTTGCTGGCTTGACCTTAAACTGTTAAAAACAAGAATTGAGAAAGGGAGAGAGATGTATTTTTCTTAATCTTTCAGTAAAGCCTAAGGGAAAATTCTAGCGTTTTCCTCACCCGTAACGTGTTTATTTTCTCAAAGACAAAAGCTCCTGTGTACGTGGGATTTGATGAGCAGATATGATAACAATGTATTTGAAAAAAAAGAAAAAATCGAAAAAGTCATGTTCTGAAGTTTCTGATGCTTCTGCAGTGGTTTGTTTTTGCAGTAGAATATATTGTTCAAAATTTTCTTGAGTTGAATTTTGATCAAACCTTACATTGGAACTGAGGGTCTGTAATTCATCTAGCTTGGAAATGCATGGGATTTTGAGTTTAAATGAGGCAAATACCAGCAAAAGTTGAAATGACTGCTCAGTGAGTTGCAAATTGAAAGTATTCATAGTTGTCAAAGGCGGAAACATTAGACTTTCATTTTACTTTTGTTTTTAAAAGTAGTAATTGGAAATAATTAGCATCACATTATTCACCTGGCTTTAGTTATGATGGGTTTATTAAGTCATTATTGAGAGATGGAACGGTGGCAGATGTTGATTATGTTTAGATGTCACTTGTCTTTTTTTTTCAAGCACTAGAAAAAAACAGCTTAAGCCTTCTAACAGCAAACAAAAAAAAGGTAGAAATTGATGCTATGATTGAGTCTAAGACATTTAAAGTTTCCAAACTATTAAATTTCAGTGGGACTTATCAGCTTAACTCCCTTTTGATAATCCCTGATCAAAGTGGAAGTTAGCTCACAGTTAATTTGTGTGTGTCGTGTCAGATGCATGGATTGAGGTTTCAAAGCTGTTTTGCCATTTTGGATGGTAAATTCAAACCCATATCCTGATGTTTGTGGAAGGTTCTTTTTTGTTTGCTTGGGTGTTTTTTGATTTTTGGGTTTGGTTTTTTTTTTGTCTTTTTATTACTTTGATCAGGTTTGAAACTTTCATTATTTTGAATACGTTTCCATCTCAGTCATTGAAAAGCTTCAGGCAACAAGTTTTGCGTTCTTCTAGGGATAGAACACTGAAAAGAGGATTTAGAACTGTAGTTATCGACTGAGGCACCCAAAGCCCCTTCCACTTCCTTCTGCCTCTGGGCAGGGCCTCGTGCTGTAGGATCTCTGGTCATCTGCTGAGATCCTCTCTGTTGCAGTCCTACAGAGAATAGAGTAATAGGTATGTACGTGTGGGATTCTGATAATAGAAAAGATTTCAGAGTCACCAAATCTTCAAATACTTACCGTTTATTTATGCTGCCATTCTGTTGGGTATCCTGTACAACCCACCTCTGTGGTTCATCAGGCTTTAAGTTGTACAAAAAGGCCCAACTCTTTAAAAATAAAACCAGCAAAGAACTCTTCCAGTACCGTAAACTGATGTTACCTCGCTTAAGTTGCATACAGAAGGAAAGTACATTTCAAGGACTATTAATGCAGATACTATTAAATAAACTGCAAGTTAATTTTGCTTGTATTCTATTAATGCTAATGTTGTTTGTATTTTTCAGTCATCTTCGGTTAATTTAGTTCAGTAATTCATGCAGCATCTGCTATCACGTTTGTTTTTTTTTTAACCACAGATGATATTTCTTAGCACATAAGCACAAAGGCATTGTTACCTCTTGTGATGGGAGTAGGAAGGAATGAATCTTTTTTATCTGTATTTGCTGTATTAAAAGTCTCATTCAAAGTGCTGTAGTTATAAAAGCACAAAGAACTATGCTGTGTAAGTGAATCAGTCTAGCTGAAAAACTGAAAGAATTTTTGAGGAACCGGGCACAAAACAGGGTCCTTTTTCCTGCCTGAAAACCTTGAAATTAGAATGTTTTGCTTACTCTCTTCAGGTAGATTTTTATTTTTACAGTAAAATGTCTTTGAAATGTCTTTTTGGTTGTTGATCTTGTGGGAGAATATTCAATGTTTCTCTGGCTTTCCTTTGGAATTTTGCCTTTAAGTTTGCTGTGATGCCAGGGTATGGGTAGGTTCTGGGGGACAGGGAGCGGTGGGTGTATGGAATGGGGATTTTTGTTGTTGGTTTGCACATTGTGTGTGGGTTTTGTTGGTGAGATGAAGCATAACGTTCCAAAGAAAGAGTTCCCAAGATCTTGGCGTTAACAACAGGGAATTATTTGCTGTTTAGCAGAATCTTGTATTTCTAGCTGTCATCTTCGTGGCTTAAATCGTAATTAGCTCTAACTCAAGCTTCCCAAAGAACCAAAAATTTTGATCCACTGCTGTGGCTGGTGTAAATAAGGATAATTGCCTGTGGAATGTCATGTGTCACAGAGTGCCTGATGCTGTCACCTTGTGGCCTGACCCCTCTTTGTTGTGATAGGAACAGTTAGGAATTTTCTCCATTTTCCAGAACACTATGAAAACAAAAAGCAGCTGGTTAGAATTGAAGGGAAAGAAAAGAAGCGGAAAAGAGAAGAACTGAAACTGTCCCAGTGTGATGTTGTGCAGTATTCCTACACGGGAGGCAAGAATTCTTTCCAAGGCTGCAGATGGATAATGGCTTCCATTGTCTGCAAGTTTTGCTGGAGTGGGAGGTCTGATTTATTGGCCTAGGAAGATGAGCTTTTTAACTGGCATTTTTCTTTTTGCCTTTCCCATGTGCTCTAGCAGTCTCAGCTGGAGATAATGAGAGAGCTTATCGATGCTTTCTAATGACTCCTTGCTCCTCCTGTGGGAACTTGCCTACATGAAACCTTATTTCCTTCCTGAAGGAGTGGTCTACTTTGCATTTGATGTGGCTCACATAAATACTATTCCCTCCATTGGACTTTCCTGGTTTTTTTTTCATGGAGTAACTTGAGAACTTAGAAATAGCCACCTTCTTGCTGGCTCGTGTATGGTCCTGCAGCTGTGGGAGAGAAAAAACAAGGGGAGTGAGGGATGGTGGAAATCAGCAGACAGCGAAAAGTAAAATCCTTTTAAAATCAGAATTCCTGGGTCTGGGGATAATTCTGTTTACCTAGTAAAGATCTGAAACCTTGTCTTTTCAATACATTAGTAGTTTCACACTAAAATAATCACCAGTGTGAGCAAGAAGATTTCTCATCTTGGCCTAAAGTTATCCTTGAGCTTGGCTTTGTACCCACTGCTTCCCTGGTGCCTCTAGCTGGAGCCTGTCTGGCAGCAAAGCACAGACTTGTCCTCGTGTGTCACATGGGGTCAGCGCTGGATGAAGTGGTCAGTGGTCAGCTAAGTCAGTTGTCAGGCTGCAAGACATCGTGGTTGCTGCTTTATTTCCTTCCTCACCACCACGTGTTTTTCCCCTTTCAGTGAGTTACCTTCTCAGCTGTCACACAGGACCCTTTATTCTGAACACTACCACTGCCATACTGAGTACAGGGCTGGAAACCTGGAACCCCGCAGGACTGACTGGTACCTGAGTGCTCTCTGTCCACTGACCCAGACAGGTGCTCATCTCCCAACCCTGCAACACAAGTATTTTCAGTCTGATTTCCACTGAGTCTCTGGGATTCATATTCCTTGCAGCCTCTCTTGTTTAGGCACTAAGAACCTCTCTTTCCCTGCAGATCCAGGAAAGATCACAACCATGTTGAGGCATCCAAAACTGATCCATCTGGGAATGCTTCAGTTTTCAGCCTGCTGCAGAGAATGGGCAGGCAGTTCCTGTCATCTTTGGAGGAGAGAATGATGGTGTGAACCTTCATCTGTCATCAATAACCTAACTCCTCTAATTTTCTTCTGCTTTCTAGATTTTCTTGTCAGTAATTATATGTGAATGAAGTCATAGGTCGGGTCTAGATCTCTGTTAGCAAGTACCCATGCAGTGAGACTCAGTCGTGTTTGCATGTTGGGATTTGTTTCATGCTAGGTGGCTCAATTTGCATGTGTAAAATGCCGAAATCTTAGTTGTGTGACTTTTTTTAATTGTTTGGCTTTTACATGTAAATTGGTTCTATGTCAGCCAAATACTGCCTTAATTAGGAAACAAAATATGCATCCTGGAACCTAATGTTTCCATTAGCTTGTTTAAATAGTCTGCAGATTTGGAGTTGGGCCAGACTGTTTGTTCAGAGTGTATTTTTAATTGGA
This sequence comes from Clamator glandarius, assembly GCA_033459285.1. Lineage (NCBI taxonomy): Eukaryota > Metazoa > Chordata > Aves > Cuculiformes > Cuculidae > Clamator > Clamator glandarius. The sequence goes on along the minus strand of JAUNZM010000165.1, from coordinate 115,429 downwards.
TTATTGGTAGGTAATAATTGATATATCACTGATCCATTATTAAAATTTAGATGTGTTTGAAAGTGCTCTGAGACATCCCAGTGGCGTTTAATTGAAATGTTTACTCCTATACAGCAGAATAGGCCTTTCTGTTTTACGTGCTAAATAATAAGACCCAAATGGTTTGATGGTGTATTTGATATAAAGCCCTTTGTCAAAAAATGGATTAATCCTTTGCTCGCATTTGAGGTCTACCTTTGAGGAGTTTTTATGTGTAAAGCAAGCTATTGTTTTCCTCTAAGCCTTCAGAATGGATGTCTTAATTTCTGAAGCAGAAAAATGAAATAAGGGCTTCTGGTGAGAAAGCTAGGAAATATTTTTTTCTTTGAGTGCACTTCATTTGAAAACTCACCGATTGTTTCCACTTCTATTTTTTTATCCTTTAGTCAGGTATAAAGGGATGAGTTGCTGAAAGATAAATCCATTCTTAATCCGAGAAAATATCTCTTGCAATCTCTTAACAACCCAGTTGCACCGAGAAGCCCTTTTGAGGGCTTCAAATGGTTTTTGAAAATGCACCTTTATTATGTCAACTGGATCATCCTTTGTGACCCTTTCGAAAGAAGCATAGATTTAAGCAGCATGGTTTTTCTCTTCTGAAAACACACAGTGGTTAGTGTGTGGTGTTTTTGTCTGCCCACCACCAACCCTATGCACACTCTGTCTCATATAAACCTGGCTGTCTGCAGTAATTTGAGAGGAGGGGATGAGAAAAAAGAGCAAGACCTGAGGTTGCAGTGAGGCTGCTGCCTCTGAGACCCTGGGAAGCCTTCAGACCTTCATGGCCAAGAGCAAGTGGAGGATCTGAGCTGCTGACTCTGTTCCTGCCCTGGCACATCCCAGTCCTGTGGGAGCTGCACCAGCTTGGGTTTTTCTCTCTTGACAGAGATAAACCAGTTACAGGCATTCCTGGTCATGCCTGTCTCTGGTCAGCTCAGTAAGGCATAAAATTGCAGACTTGAAATCTATGCAGAAAGCTGCTGATGGAAGATAAATGAGTAACAAACAAAAATGTTGGATGAGGTTGTCTTTATTAAATCAAGCTGTACATTGCTGTGTGTGTTTGTTGCTCTACTCTCACCCTTTTACTGGCTGTAGATGTCTACCACACCTTAAAGTTTCTGCCTGTGTTTTGTTACCATCCTTTTAATTAACTGTGTGAGTGGATCCTCTGGAGGTTTCTGGTCTGGAGGACTAACCAGCTCAAACCAGCTCAGAATGATCTCTCAGACAGATGTAGTTCTCAAATACGTTCTCTCTGCCTCCTTGTCTGGATGGATGTAATCGTGCCCCGTCACTCAGAACTGCTCTGTATTTTGGAGAGAGTAATGACATTTTACCACGCTTCTCTTCAAATGATGATCTGCGTGGGTTTTTTTGGTTTTCAGTGAAGTTCATGGTAAAGCTTGAGCTGTTTTAAGCATTGGTTTCCAGTTTCTGTTACCCGCCCAGCCAGAATCACATTTATTGGTGGTGGTGGTGGTGTTTTTGACAGGCAACTGTATAAACGTCAGCCTAGTTAAAGCCCTTACAGCAGACTTCAGCTCTTCTCCCAGAGACCTGCATGCTAAGGACTGAAGCCTGGGGGATCAGTGTCACATGCTCTCCCCAGGGCAGTATTTAAACCCCAAACCGAGGTCTGAAAATTTAGGTTGCACAACTTTGAGCTAAAGATCAGCCTATGTAATTGGGCAGAAAATGGATTTGTTCTGCATAACTTCAGTGACTGTTATGTTGATGTTCATGCTTTTAAAAAGGAAAGGAAAAAAAAAAACCCAGGAAAACAAACCCTCATAATATTTTACTGCGAGACAGAGGTTTCCCTTGGGAGTGTGCAAGGGTAGTGTTCCTTCTGTGTCCTTGTGAGCTTCCAGCTGGAATCTGAACCACACCTCATTTTGCATTGCTGACTCAAGAGTGACCAAGGGTCCTGAGGCAGAGAAAACAGCATGCAGCCCATCTATCCTTCATTGCTTTTCTTGTGGAAGGAATTTTCATCAGATACTGTTTAAAATTTGAGAAGGCTACAAAGTGCTTTTATTTTCCTTTTAAGGTGCTTAGATTTGAAGCTTCTTATTCTTCCTACCTTGCATACTGTTTAGCTATTAACAGGAACCGTGTGTCTAGATCCTTTCAATATGTTCTTTGCTAATCTGAAATACTGAATGATTTAGGGGTGGGTTTAGGGGTAATTTTTTTTTTTCCAGTTCCTAGGCAAAATACTTTTCTTTGTACAAGCACCTGATTAGAGGAACAATGCTTCTTTCCTTTAATGAAAGCAACCTTTCTGATGGAAAAAAGGCAGAACATTTTTAGTCAAATATAATGACAAGTGCATTCCCAAATATCAGAAATAATCTGCTATAGTATTGCCTCTGTTCCTTACCGAAGACACCAGATTATTCTACTTTGAGGAATATCTAAGCCGCTTACCCTGCTGTAAAGCTTAATGATGGAGGGGTTGGAGCTGGAGACCACGTCCTGCTCAGAATGAAAGACTCTATATTTTAATTATATGTCATGTCTCTGTTCTGGCCAAGATAAAGAGTCATTGACTTGTCTGCCACTGGCTTTGATTCAGGTTTCCTTCAGTTAGTAACATTTCCTAGCTGTTGCCTTCTCTATCCCAGCTCAGCTCTCTAAAAGCTGAAACTGTCTGTCTGTGAAACTGGGGCTTTTATGGGATTCAGAGCCATGATCAGGGTACTTCCACAGGGTGGGATCCATCCCTACTAGCACGCAGATAGCGAGTACAGTATTATCAGTTATCATGGCTGTTAAACATGAAGAAGCCGGTTAATCTGTAGAAGGAGCAGAAATGCCCTGGGAGGGATAAATAGTGGGTTTGGTACTTACCTTGTAAGATGAAAGACTGAATATGTAGCAGAGGTAGCTTTTGTTCACATATGTCACGGATTTGCTTATTCTTTTATCTGTACTAGTGCCAACGGCCGGTTTGAATCCTAGACCATTTCAGAGTAAGAAAAGCCTAAGCAGCAGCATCTCTAATTCATCGAGGTGTTTCTGGAGGGAACTGTGTTTTTTGGAGGAAACTTATTTCCCAGGGAAGAAAGCAATTAACACTTAATACTCTGCTTATATTATCAGATATTAGCATCCTTCTTATAACATTCCATGAACAATGTAGGATCAGAAAAAAGGATACATTCAGCAGTGAGTAAGGCCACTAGTGTGTTTTGGAAATGCAGGAGTGAAAGACAGGATGGTTTTCTCTCCTGCAGAAAAGTCTGTCAACTCTCTGCCTTTATTCATCTCTTTTTTTTTTTTTTTTTTTTTTTTTTTTTTTCCTTCCGGAAGGAAAAGGACTCCCAACAGTCTTGCGTCTCTCTCTGGAAGCCCCTATGCCTGCTCTTCAGCCAGGATTTACAATCCTTCGTAGATTCCCAGCACCACTGTGCTGTTTCTTAAATGAATCTTAAAGGGCTCATTTCCTTAGTTATATTCCTATTTTATTTAATTACACTTCCTGAAGAGAGGCCATTCCATTTTATGGTTAACACTGCTTTCTGCATGAGAAGTGAGAGGTAGATAGAGCTGGTAAAAATCTATTGCAATGAAGCTTTTTGTGACAGTAATGAATCTGTGACCATATTGCCATGATATCAGGAAAGCTCATTTCTCCAGCATTGTTTTATTTGGGTTTGTTCTTTGAAGATTTAAAGCAAATAATTTTAAAAACGGATATTTATTTTTTAAAGTTTTTTAGAAGGCAATGTCTTTTTTTAAGGTCATACTTGCTACAAATTTTCCTCTGATTCCATCTCCTTTGTCTGAAAAGCTTGAAATGATTTTAGCTTAGATGAAATAAATCTTTCTGTGAATCCAAAGGGGAATTTAGTGTTTGTTCCAGGAGAAACTGTTTTTAACCTTTTATTGCCAGTCAGCAGGCCAGTTAAAGAGAATATACCTGGTTGTTGAGGGGTACTACCTCAAGGTCCCTTAGGCACAGAGCGCTCTGAAAGGGGATTTGGTGTAGGAGGGAGGTAGAGGGAAAGCGAAGTCTTTCTTGCCATTTCTGAAATGCCTCATTACGACCTTTGTGACTCTTCTGTCCCTCCTTCTCTAAGGTGCTATCTTAGTCCTCCCTGTGCAAGTTAGACGTGCTATTTCTTCCCAGGTTTCTTAAGTGTGTCTCATCTGGGTTACGAAGCCAGGATTTTGCATTAAACCTGTTACACTTTCATCTTCTTAGCCAGGTCAACGGATTGTTCCATAGACCATTGTTATGCATTGCTGCTGTTATGCATAGGAGTGGTTATAAACGGGAGGTAAAAAGATGAAAATGGTTGCACAGCAGTAGCAGTCGATATCAAAGAATGATTTGGGTTGGAAGGAACTCTGAAGATCATCCAGTTCCAACCCCCCTGCCATGGGCAGGGATAATATCCACTAGATCAGGTTGCTCAATGCATCATCCAGACTGCCATGACTTCTCAAATACTATGGATAGAGGTTTAATAAAACCAAGATATCAAAGGGCAAGACAAAATATACTACAAAACTGTGGTCTTCGCTACTCTAATAGCTTTTCTGCAGCCTCCCCACTAGCGTATACTCTTGCCTAATCTCAGCCCTAACAGATATTGATCCACAAAATCACTTTCCAAGGTTGTTACTCTGGACAGAACCTTGAACCAGAGATAAGCAGCACCTGCTTTGCAGGTGGAGCGATGCCCAAGATAGCTTGTGAGAACAGGATTGTGTAACACTCCAGCAGCCTTGGAGGCTGTGACCCATCTTGACAATGCCAAAGCCTCCTGAGGGGTGTTCTGATCATCCAAACATTGTCTGAGAGCAGTGCAACCCTGTGACTTTGTTAATTTGACCTGCATGGAGTTACAGAGCTTTATCTGAATTTACGGGGACCATTTTGATTATTTTGTGAGTTATTTTTTTGTCTATGTTCATTTTTAATGTGAGATTCTCAGGCAGGGGGTGCGTGTGTTTACTGTACATGAACTACTCGATCTTTATCTTTTTCAATTTTTACATGTTTTGTGAAGAATCGTTACAATGAAGAATGCTTGTGCAAAATTTGGGGATAGCTGTGAGAGTACAATCACTGCTAGAAGACTTCCCCCTCCAATTAAAATGGGAGGCATATCTAATATTCTTAGAATGCAAGCTATTGGGAATTAAACTACAAAAGATGTTAGCTTGTTCATGCATTGAGAATTAACAATGGGAGTGAAAAAAATTGACTTTGAAAAATGTTCTGTCCAATAAATTTTCCTTCCTTCTTTCCTTCCAAATAACAACCTCCCCCTTCACTGCTGAGGGCAGCTGCACTACAGAGAAGCAGGAACTTGAGTGTCTTTTGGGTACCACAGGTTGAAAAGCTCCTTTCTAGTAAAAAAACGGATACTTGATAAAAGCAGCAAACCCCTCCAAATTTACTTACTGAAGGACAAGCATGCTGGTTTGGGATGCTGCAAAATTTGAAGCCTAAACTACTTTCTATTTTCCCTGGAAAACCACAGTGCTGTCACCCACCTTTGAACAAAAAACATTCAGCAATGTGTCCAAGCTTCTTAAGTTCTCTTCTGTTGGGTGAGCTGGATGTATAATGAAAATCTTGGATTATTTATTAAAAAGGAAAAGGACTAGGAAGACACCTGATGGATAGCATCTTTTATAAACTACAATTGCTTCCTTTTTCAGCGAGAGACCAACTGCCCAGTAAATAGCAGGGAGATCCTTCGCTGTTGTCACTGTATTTTTGATGCAAAAAGAAGGCAAAAAATGAATCTGTATCAAATTCAACCTCTTTCAGAAACTGCCCTATTGGATTCTGGGGTTGGATTTGGACTTAATGTGCAAATGATGTATTAAGCTATTTGACAGCCCTGTGTCTGACAGTAATCTTTTTCTGGGAAAAGCTGATGCGTCTCCAGTGGTGCTGTAACGTATATTTTCCTGTGTCAGGTTTTAGTGTTTGCAATAGAAAATGGAGTTCTTGGGACATCCCCAAAATTCCCCAAACAGCTTATTTTCCTTCTGTATGCCTGCCCTGTGAATATTAGGAAAAGAGCTGGCAGGCTTGAGTAGATTTTATAAGCACACCTCCACTTATGTGTGACAGAATCAGTTGACACATAATCAATTTATTCCTCTGGTGCAAAGAAATCACAGGATGCAACTGGTTACCATTTTCTAATTATCTCTATGCATTGAAAGAGTCATCAGCTTTGTTCCATGTAATTGCATTCTTTAAATGTGGCTGTTTGTGGTAGATTATAGCTTGCAACTACAAATGTATTTGAGTAGGCAGCAGATGAAGTCCATTGGTTCTCCTTTTAGCCTTATCCAAGCAGCTTCATTGGCTTTTTTTGTGCAGTGACAGCTGGCTTAGCTCCATGAGAGAAGGCAAAAGTGATGTCTGAGGTGCACTTCAGTTCTACAGAAAATATCCAGTTGTCTTGGCCTGATTCTTCTGTTTCTTGAATTATCTATCAATGTAACTACAGAATTTTCAGTTTCCACTGTTGTGAAATTCTCCTTGGAAAACTGCAGGATTAGCAAGGAACTTGCTGCAAAATATTCAAGTACGCTTTGATTATGCACTACATATTTTGTAAAATATTTAAAATACATATCAGAAAAAAAAAGAAACAAGACTCCTATATTAGCACAGAGAGTTGGGAAAGGTCTTTGCTGTCTTCACTCTAGACTGTATCATTCTCAAGTCAGTACCGATCCTGTTTTCAGTGCAGCAGGTAACTTAAAACCGAAAGAGCAGAAGATGCCATTTTTAACCTTTAGCTCTTATGTGGTAATAAAGGCTAGTTAGCATTTTTTTTTTCCAATTTATTGTAAGACTGGAGTGGTAATTCAGTCTCAATTCTGGCTTAATCTTCAGCACGATGGCCATCAAACACACTGACAATGCTTCAAGAATTATGAACGCAAGATCAAAGAGAAATAAGAAATGACCGCTCTTGTTTCAAAGTGCCCAGGCCAGAGACGAGCAGGAGTCTTTTCTAAATGCTGATCGTGCTTCATTGAAAAAGAGCCATACTCTTCAAACTTTCCCAAAATCTTAATGACTGTCCATCTCTTCTGTTCTACCTCTCCAATACTTGCTTAAACCATATTTTCATATTGAATTCTTGTAATGTAATAGATAACTCTCAGCTATGTGTCAGAAATTGTGCTAGGTGGATACTTCTGGATGGAAAACACGGGACTGTCTCTTGCTAATCTCCCCCCAAAACACCCAGCATGGTCTTTCTATTCACCTGTGCATGTGACTAAATGCATGTGCACACATACACAGTATATTTAGAACATACTGAGTGTGGTTATTCTTTATGTAAATGAGAGAAGATTTTTTTTGTTGTTTTCATTATAAAGAAGTTCCTTTAAAAGAGAATTTTTGCCACGTGGTGTCATGTTAACTAGGAGTTATGTCTCCTGACCTAGTAGTGGACAAACATGAGCTCCAGAACACATTCCCACCTGCTTCCCTGTGCAGCAAGAGTCAATTGGTACAACTTGAAACAATGTCTTGCACAGAGGAAAAATGAATTGGGCATTTACAACTTCTCGCAGGACAAGAAAGACTAAGGGTATATAGAGTTGAGCCTGGCAGGGGAGAGGAGAGTCCTGTCTTCTCTTTGTTGTAAAGTAGAGGAGATGGCAAATCCCCATTTATGTTCACGTGCTGAAGGGTGTTGACTCCCTGAAAGCAGGCATCTCTCTCTTCTCATCCCCTGTGTCTTGTTCTCTGATTAACAATGACATTGGCTCACAGCCAGGAGACCTGTCTTTAGTCAGGAAGGGAGGCTAATTTTCCACGGCTTTAAAGCAGTGCTCTGCTGTAAATCACCCCTGGTTTTTGTGCAGGAGAATTGAAAGGCAAGAGCTCTGAGAGTCTAGAGTAAACTACACTAGAGTCATCAAAAAGGAGAAACTAAGGGACTGTACCAAAAGAAATTCCAAGTATCAGGCTCCTTTAGGGGCAGGGAGAGAAACCTAAAGAAGGTGCTCCTCTGAGGCTGTGCTCAGTAATGCATCGTGCACAGTCCTAGCACTCACCAGCCACAAATCCAGTCTCTTGAAAATGTAAGACCTAACTTTGTTTCTTACTGTCAATTTGCTGGTAATGTGTACAAACACAGATAGCAAATGCAGTTTGGTTTCAACATGATTGTGCTAATAGTTTGCATGGAACAAGATACCACTTGCAGCACGTATAGGCAATTAGGAACTTTTACAGTGAAATACCGTTAGCAGATGGTAGAGGAATACTGCAATTTGCAAAAGGTCCAGGTGTAGCAGCTAAGTAACTGCCTCACATGCTTCTTGCTCTTTGGAGAGAGGACTCATGCAGGGGGGGAAACAACAGCTCATGTTCACGTTGGAGCTAATTTGGCTGACTTCTTCATCCAGATCTTTTTCTTCTCTTATCCACATGGCTGTTCAGTAGTAGTCCTTTCATGCCCAGATGCTGTTGGGGTTAGGACAACCCTTCTGGAGCTGTGTAGCCCTATGCTGACATAGCCAGCTGCAGAGCTCAGGACCGTATCCTGTTCGCCCACTCCTCCTTCTGCAGAGGCATCCATACTTGTGCAAGGGAATTCATCTCTGTAGTTCCTGCTCTCTAAAATTTGATCTATCACAGTGGATGTTAAAGCAAGAAAAAAGGAAATGAACTAGTTTCGCTTTCTGCTTCTTGATTTCCTAAGCTCCAGTGCACCTAAGTGCCGGTATCGGTAATTCATGTTTGATTAGTGGGTTGTAGGTGCTACTGAGGAACTTGACTTTAGTGCTGTATTAACAATTATTCAGTGGGAAGTGAGAAAATGGGCTTTCTGTCTGGGTCCGGTCCTGCTGTCATGGGTACCATGTGGTATTTGTCATGGGTACCTGTGGTGGGTCGTGGTTGGTTTGGGGAGGTAGGTACTAGCATGAGGTGAACAAATTAAATTCTTGTGGCTCAAACCCAAAGGTCTTTTAGAGAAATTTCATGCCTGTCTATGTGACGTGTTTGAAGGACAGCAGGGGAGCAGGAAATGAGATGAAACAGTGCTGTGGGAAACATTTTTTTGTAGAACTTCTTGTCTCAGTTCAACACCGCTCAGCCTAGCCAGTGCTGCATGCAGCAATGCTCCTCAAAGGGTTTGTGCCCTTCCCACACCTTTCATCACTGTGCAGGTGATGTTCAGGAAGCCTCTTTTATTTTTACACCTTCTGGTGCTTATGCATGAATTGGCCTCTACAGCCGCAGTGGTGTATCCCTGACAGGACAGCTTGCTCACTCACCTCCGTGCCTGCAGTCTTCTAGCCCTCTGGATGCTGGCAGCTATGAGAAAGGGTTTGCAAGAGTTTAGAGCCTCAAGTAAATGTGCCACACCAGCACAAGGGAAAATGGGGACAGAAAGAGGAGCACTTAAGCAGAAGGAAGGTTATGCCCTCTGCCCTAGGCTCAGAGGTGGCCCCGCTGCCTGCAGGATGAGCTGGCAATGAAGAGAAGGAAGGTGTTACCTCAGTCCTGCTGTAAAGCCAACTACAACTCGTTGTTATACCATTGGTAGAAGCTTCTGTTGTTTGTCCTTCTCTAGTCAAAAAAGAGGTGTATGGAACAACTGAAGTCAGTTAAAAGTGAATGCAAACATGACATAGTGTAGGTACCTGCAGCAGCTGGTAAGAGGGGAAAGAAACATGGAGTGTTTGACGTTGCTTATCTCCACAAAGCCTTGTTGTTATCTCTTTTTGCCTCTCCTCTATTGTTTCCTCTTTCGCTACTGGTTGTTTTCCTCGGGCATTGCTCCTTGTTATCTGGTCAGGGACAAAGTCTGATGCTAGATCAGACTTTCTGAGACCACTTGCCTAGCTGGTGTCCTGGATATCACCAGCTAGAAAGAGCATCCACTCCAGAAGCTTCTGAAAACACTATAAATATCGCGTCATCAACCTGGTCTGAATGTGGTGCTGTGACAGGAGCTTTGTCTGTGACTACATGGATGTTCCTTCTGGGCTATTATTCACCACTAGTCTTGCAGTAGTGGAGTATGATACAGGCTTAGTGATTTAAAAAAAGTTTGAGGCTTGTGGTTTAAAAAAAATGTATTTAAAGAAACACAAAACTTTTTATAGTTTCCATATGTATCTGGACAGCTAGCATCTTAGAAAATCTATAGCAGACCTCAGAGAGGGTATTCAGCAGTTTCCTCTGAAAATATCCTTTATGAATAATGTTATGTGGCTGCTAAATTTGACACCATTCCTTTTTAGTAAGTGGCTAAAGATATAAAATTAACCTAGGTTATAAAATCAAAAATTATTAGGCAAAAAAAAAAATCCTAAAAATACTACATACAAAAAGCAGAAATAAATTTCAAAAATAAAATCATCTCTTTCCATGCAAATTGTCCTGTAATTTTGCAGTACTAAATCCTTCTTGAAAAGTTTGCTTAGTGTGAAAAAAGGAGACCAGATATTTGTGGTCCATGTTGAGCATCACTGTTTCTTAATATACTGTTAAACGCTGGCCATAAATACTGCATATTGCTTCTAATTCTTCACATCTCGCATCAGCTTCCTTGTCAGTGAAACTGTTCCATATAATTAAGGAAGAAATGCTGTAGCATCCCAGGAAGGTACCTCGCAGTACCTCTGTCTGCCTCTTCTGGCAAAAGCACGAAGTAGGCAGCAGCCCCTGACAGACAGGAGCATATCAAGATAGATTACCAAACATTTATAAAAGAGATCAAGCAGAACAAGAACTTTGTTTGAGAAATGCTATATTAATGCTTCACTAGACAGACCTCACTATTGTAGAATATTAATAGAAGAAGCATTATTTCTTAAATAAAGGATAGGGGGATGTGTGTGTCCATATCTATATATTATAGAAGAGCCTTTATTTTATACTGTTGTACAGAAGATAAACCTTCAGAAGGTTTCAGAACGGGGGCTCTTCCTAACTGACTACCATCACCCCCTACAGGGATACCGAAAGTCCCCCTAAATACTGTATGAGGTACTTAGCTTAGAACAAGAGTTATCACATTCTCCAAGCAAAAAAAATATCTTTTCAGTTTGAAACTAACAACCAGTGCTGGTAGTTGTCTCTGTTTCCTTTCCATCACAGAGAGGGATGCGGTAGTATAGGGCTCTCCATCCAGACAGTGCAAACTAGATGCAGAAGACTTCTGCAAGTCTTTCCTAAGTGAGTAGACCTCCAGTGTTTTGGAGGGCTAACAGGAATAACTTCATATGTTCAAAGACTCACTTGAAAGAGATTCACATGCTGAAATCACTTTGTCAGCTGCGGCTGAGCTGGGCCAGCAGTGGCTGACCTTATGATACGATTCACAGGTGCACACCATTTCCAGTACTTTGGCAAGGAGGAGGAAAGTGCGCATATCAAACCCTTTCTTATATACATCTTTGACTTTCCACAGTGAGTGCATTTGTTCACTAAGTGTATGTGATTTATAGATATTGTGTTGCACTTGCTCTGTAAACGGGATTGTCTCTAACACTGGCAGCAGCAGGGAAGACTGCAGCTAATCCTGGTAATCCCTCAGACTTGTTTATGCTGTACGTATTTATCTGTTGCAAATGTATGTTTGATAGGTCAGGCATTCAACAGAAGTGAATTTGTGTCTAACCTTGTAATGCCATAGTTGCTGCCAAATTAGTTCTTGGGAGCAGAGGTCTCTGCAACCTTAAACACAGCGGGGAACGCTGCTTGTGCAGGCTTGCTCACATTCAAATAAGCCTCCTCTGTGCAAACAGCTATTCCTTACTGAACGCAGGCTAGATAACCTGTGACTACATGTTAGCAATAAAGCTGAGGAGATGGTGAGCACCTTGGGACGGTGGCAAAGTGTACAGCTGCATCTCAGCCTGTATCCCGGGCTGGCAGCAAACTCCGTTATCCAAACTGGCTCAGGCCACCTTTATACATATTAGAGATTTACAGCAAACTTGTGTTTGACGAAACTGAGCAGGATTTTATCAATAACTTTGTGAACCCCTGTTTGCCACAGCAAGGGTATTATTGCTATTAGTCCCGTTATTGTCAGATGAATAGCTTGTGTTGGTCACCATGGTGCAGTGTGTGCCTGCAGCTGCAAAGGGGACAGAGCTGGTGGGTGGCATCCGAGCTACTATGGGAGGCAGGTAAATGACAGAAATTTAGAGATGGGCTTGACTTGGAAATGAACTTACACTGAACCGAAACAACGTTCAGTGGAAATACTTGTTTGTTTGAGTTCAATGGAAGAACAAGCCATGTGAACGTTCACAGGCCCGAGGGAGATCTTCAGAAATAGTACAGGGATTTAGAGCATCCCATGGAGAGGGTTATCGCATTACCAGCAGGTGCCTTTTTGGCAGACAGGTTGGGGTTTAGGTCTTGTTTCCACACAGCTGCATGACTTGACTTTTATTTTGTGGAGTGGTGGAATAAGCACTGGTCTTCATTCAAAAATGCAGTCCAAAGAAACACTTTGTTCTCCAACTCATGTTTTCTCGTAGAAAGCTGCTTCTTCAATAAATCCTCAGTTTGAAAAGGGGAAAACCAGCAAATTTTTATTTTATTTTATTTTTTTTAAGGAAGGTTTCTGACCTGCTGTATTTCAGAGGATGTGCCACGGTGAAGTTTTGAATATTGCAGGAGCAATGCTCCCGTGACTACTTCTCAACAAAGATCCTAAATCCTTTAACACTCAAAAGCTGAATCAAAGTTCAGCTCAAGTAAGAGTTTGAGGCTTTTGCCACTATGCAATGTGATGTTTCCAAGGCACCTGCTTGTAAGTGAAGAAGCCCCAGGGAAGCTGTGATGGCTGGTATTAAAGGCCTGCTCTGAATCCTGGTGACGCTTCAGTGCATCCCCAATTATCTCTTATGGTGTGTTTTTCCAGCTGTTATGGTGTGTTTTCTTATGGTGTCAGGGAGTTGGCAAGAGGGTTATAAATAAATCTGGCTCAGTTTCAGGGAACTGCTTTGGATTTGGTTTGTGCATGCATGACTGCTTTTGCTCTTCCAGCATGCTTTCTCCTCTCATAACTTATACAGGATGATGACAATCTGGGTGCAACATCTAGGAAAAGGAAATGTTGGAAGACCTCTTATGGTCAGGCAGGTGTGTTTGGTCACATGCCCCATCTGTTTGGTGAGCTGCAGATCCTTTCATTTGTTATCTGCAGTCCCATGGGAGAGAGGTTTATTTACAAACTACAGTGAAATTAAAACTGGAGATAAGAGTTAGCTAAAAAGACTGCACCAGAGGGGTTCGTCATGTTTGGAGGAGCAGGATGGTTGCAATTTAACCAGCCACCACGTAGCAGTGTCAGTTAAGAGATTAGGCACCTGTAGGCAGGTTGATGTAGAAAGGTGATGAGCATTTGAAACCTCTCTTAGGGCTGAAGCTGTTCAGCAGCTCCTGGGTTTGGTCACAACTTGTGTGTAGTGTAGTTGCATGGTCAGCACCGGCCAGCTGACTCTGCTGCTTGGTTCTTTACTTGCAAAGTGCCATAATGCAATGCAAGCCTCAAGGTTCACTAAATTTCCTGTGCTCTCACAGGAGATACAGTGACGGTGCAATCTGCGTGCACAATGAATTGCCATCTGAAAAAAAAACCCAAACCCAACTAACTGCTGAAATGGAAGCATCAGAATGATAGTTTGATTTTAAGCGGATGAGGTTAAGCCTTTTTGACTAACCCTTTTGCAGTGTTCAGTACTAATAAAGAAAGAGATGATGCGTTGGGGCTGGAGTAGGTGTGTGTCTTTCCTGTCAGAGGAAGGAGAAAAAAATCTTCATGTGTTGGTAACTGGTTCATGTGAGGAAACAGTCAACTCTGCACTAATTTGCCACTGGAGCAGAAATGTCAGGTAGGATTGTGAAAATGCACTGATGGTAGCAATTATATTGATAACCTACCATTCCCAGAAGCACAGAAATCAATCTTGCACTGACAGGACTCTGACAAATTTCTATGAAAATCAGAAAGGAATCAATATTCGTTGTGTGATGGAAATAGCTGTGAGGACTTGCTTGTTTTTCATGGTTTTCCCCTTTCTTTATTTTTTTGTCTTCTTTCTGCAAATAGTGTGGTTGCAAATACTGTAAATGAGAGAAGTAAGAGCAACATTAAAAGACAAATGCCATGAGGTTTGTAGAGTGGCTGCCTGACTAACAGGAATTTCTTTATTCTTAGCTGTAAGTAGTATTTTAATAGCTTTAACATTTAGGAAGAATGTTCTTCCTAATAGTCCCTTGTTCTGTGCTCAGGAGTATGCGTGGGGATATTCAGTTTTACACTTTTTTTTCCCCTCTGGCAGCTCTGCGTCAAAGCATTAGAAACAATTTACCTTTTGTCCTGCCACTAGTTAACTTGAGGAGTTCATTGCTCTGTGAAAGGGATATGCTCATGCAACTCTGTCTCCCTGGATGATCCTTTACTAGCAGCTGTTTGCCAGGTAATAATTTAATTTGGCAATGAACGAGACGTTTTGGAGCTCCACAAACTGCCTTCCCCAGCCTGCTGCTTCTTTGCAGAGATGTTACAAAAGCTTATACCAGCTCACGATCTTCTCAGACTCTGGTTTCCAGCCCTTTGGTGTGTCATCAACCGTACACTTTGCACTGCATTTCATTTGGATTTTCACACTACTGTGGATTTTATTTTAGCTTCAACACATATGGAAAGGGAGCATTTGGACCTCAAGAGAGCTTTCAGTTTTAAAATATAAGTGAATTTGTGATTGGGAAGCTGAAATAAAACAAGTCTTTTGAACAAACTGATTTTTTTTTTCCCCCTCAGATTTTCAGTTTGTTCCTTTGGGATGTTTTTTTTTTAACCCAGCTTGGAGTAGGGAGAACTGTAAAAATGTTCCGCAACCTGAGCTGGAACGGGTTATGGAAATTTACAGTGATGGAATTAAGGGAATAAAGTTGACTGGCCCATCTGCATTCTGTCACTGCCTTGTTACTCCCTATGCTGAAAAAAGCATA
Organism: Clamator glandarius; assembly: GCA_033459285.1. Classification (NCBI taxonomy): domain Eukaryota; kingdom Metazoa; phylum Chordata; class Aves; order Cuculiformes; family Cuculidae; genus Clamator; species Clamator glandarius. The sequence continues at coordinate 100,398 of JAUNZM010000165.1, read as the reverse complement.
ATATTTTACAAAAAAAAAAAAAAAGGGTAAAGTTAATGTGATGCCATCTAGACCCTACCAGGTTAAAAAGGACTGGAAAAGATAGGAAGGAGATGGTTATACAGTCCATGAGCTGAAACGAAATCACATACTATTAATTGAGACTCTACCCCTTTCAGCAGTATGTGCAAGAAAACCACGAACTTCGGAATATATCAGATTGGAAGCATTAAGTTTAACAAGAAATTGCTAAATGAAATGTTTAATGAAATCTAAGTAAGTAAAGAAAGGATGCTCTGCTTCTTGAAGTCATATCTCCTAGGAAATATGTATGAACCCAAATGCCTGGGCAGAGAATTGATTGTGTATTGCAAATTTGTGTGGTAGAGATACATAACGTGACTCTGAACTGCTAGAGAGCGAAACCTGCAAAGGTCCAGAAAGGACCAATTTATTCGTGTGGTGAATAACAACTAGGCAAGAGTGGCTTACTGTGTGAAAAGCTACGTTTCTGCAGAGAGCAGGGAGTGCTACAGGGTGAGAGGAGAGTTTGTTTTTTCATAATGAGGAAATAATGTAAATGTATGTAATCGTAAAGTCTACAAAGGTGTTTGAGGAACACCAAGGGACTGACGCTACTTGCTCCCTCTCTTGCTCTGCCCTTGTGAGTTAGTATTTAAAAGGGCAGCAAAAGGCAGAGACCGAGCTCTTGTAGGCATCTCTGGCTGCAAGCCTGACTATGAAGTGTCCTTGGACTGGGGCTGGAGCAGGTAATGCAGGTAGAAGGAAATCGCTCTGGCATCTTGGGAGCCCCTGTGTTTCAGAGGATGCCTGTGACGGGTGCGGTAGCTTGAAGTGTAGTTGGAAGTACCCTGTTCCTAGAAAAAGTGTTGGTTACAATAACCCTAATATCCATGCTGCCTTCTCTAATTCTTCCTTCTTTGTCTTTCTATTGGTTGAAATTTTTAAATAATCTCGACACAGGGAAGTGACAGCGTACTGCTGTGAATGTAGTGCCAAGAAATTTGCTTACCAGCCCCTTCTTTCTTCCATAGTAGATGGATTTAAGGGACACATACTTGCTATCATTAGAATATTGCAACAATTTTTGCAAGTCTTAATTAGCACCACCAGATTAGCAACTCAAAGAAAACTGTAATGCCAGCATCTAACCAGCTACTTGAGTCAAAGGAAGCTAATCTGGAATTACTCATAAATGACTTGCACCCTGTGAATATAGAGCAGGAGAAGTGACTTCTAAAACAAAAAAAAAACCAAATGTAAAAAGCAATTCTTCAATTGGAAGCAGGATGAAATGAGTTTAGTTTGTCATGCAGAAGCTCATGTGCCAGAATTGTTCCTCAGATTCACAGGCTGCCCTGGCTCTGGAAAGTTTTAAACAGGACTGGTCCCATGGACATATGAATCTTATGATTAAAAAGAATTTTTGAAGTGAGAAGATTTTTCTTCTGGATTTTGGATTAACATGAGCAGCCTGGTTTGGAAATTTTTGTGAGTCTAAAAAATCCAACAGTCATGTAAATCAAGTTCATGTACAGCATTTAATTTCTATTTTCTTTAATTCTAAATTAACCTATCTTCTGAAACAAAGCTGTTCTCCTTCGCCAAAAGGAATTGTGTTTAGCAGTGTCATAACAACCCACTCTTTCAAATTTTGTATTTTTTTGAAAGAGAACTTGCTGTAAATGACTCTCTTTCCACGGGTAGCTGAGCTTTACAATGTGTTATTTTCTGGAGGAGAAATGTCTCATTGTGAAATTCCCAAGAGTTTTCATAGTGAATGATGCTCCATGGGAACTAATGCATTGTGCTTTGTCATCCCAGTATGTTTTCAATACTTTCAGTGAAGCAAAATGTGTTGAACCAGTCATGCCTGGAATATTCTGTGTCTTGTTGTGTATAACTACAACTCTACTGGTTTTTTTTCTTGTTGTAGATATTCCAACATGCTTTGGCACTCTTTCTATTTTGTTGAGTGCGTAACAAAACATGATCCTTTATAACCTGAAGTCCAGAAGTTGGAGGTTTTCCAATCTTTCTTCTAAGGCAAGTTGATGTTACTGTCCATAAAAGGAGAGTTCAGCTGACAGTGACTGAGGATAGTACTGGAAATGCAAAAGTTAGCTTATTTGCAAGAAATGACATCGCTTTCTGTGCTCTGCACTTCTGGTCTACTGACTGGCTAAGATCGCAAACCCTTTTTATGGAAGTCTTTGTACCTGGCAAAAAAAAATCACAAATATGCGTTCAGTGTCCCCATGTTTTTTGGTACACAGAATATCTTCTCATAGTGAAATGAATCTCTTGGCTTCCTGAGAACAGTGGGATTCTTTGCATTCTTTCATTTCTTTTGTGCACTTCTCTTGTCTGGCTGTTACTGCTCCTCTTTCTTTTTTAACTAGGACTCTTTAAATTCTGGGAAAGTAGACCTTATATTTGACAGCACTAACTCCTGACTGGCAGCCTACTGTGTGTATTATATGTGAAGAACATTTTTTATTCTACGTCCAGATAAAAACTGAGCAGTAGATTTTTTTTTTAAAGACTAATAACATTTTACCAAAAAAATCTTTCATTACTTCTACTCTTCTCTATCCTAAATGCAGACAGTAAAGTTCACTGATGATCACACTCACCAAATTGTTAAATGAGTTTGTTCACAGAACATACTGAGTCTTATTTTTAAAGACAGATCTTGTGCCGTATTCTCTAAGTTTAATACACTATCTCTTACAAGGAAGTTTGGCCTTCCTTGACTTCCAAAGTAGAGTTAAGTAATCAAAACAGTATTGAAACAACATACAGTTTTTTTCTTTAATTTTTATTTTGGTTTATTGTTTGGGGTTGTTGTTTTATTTTGGTTTATTGTTTGGGGTTGTTGTTTTATCTTTATGATGAGGCAAGTTTTATCTTTCTTTCCTTTTGCTAATTCTTTTGCTATTTGGTTACAAATAAGGTTTTACATGAACTTTCCATCAAAGAGAAATTTTGGGTTGTGCTGACAGGTTTGTGCTGTTGTTGAAGCATTATTTTAGTACTTCCAGACAGTGTTTGAACTCCGATAAACCAAAAACAAATGGAAAACTCACAACCCGCTGTCTAATCCAGCCTCCTGCAGATTCAAATCTGAGTTACAAATTTCACTCCACTTAAACTGTACGTTTTCCAGTCTTTCATGTTAGACCTTAGCCCCTTCTTAAAAAGAAGAAACATCCCTTAGTTTTGCTAGAGCATCTTCATTTAACTTTTGGAGCACATGTATGAAAGCTACTTGATAAATACTTGTCTATATGTTGACACTGACCGTTTCTGCACTTGAGTAGAATGAATAAAATAGAAACGCCCTCTGAAGAGCCACAGCACACAATCTCTCAAGTGTTAATCTTGATGCAGACATAGAGCAATTCTCCATTTCTTTTGTGCATTTTTGTATGGCCTTATGATGAAATCTTCCTGCACAGACTTGGACTAAATGTTCTTAAATAACTCGTGTTTCCGTTTCAAGAAATGGCCGTTTACTTTTCTTTCTGAAATGGCTTTTGGAAAAGTCAACCATATGCCTCATTGCTTATACGAATAATAAATACCTCTGGGCTTCAGCAAATCCTTAGCTAAATGACTCCAGGGTCAATTTTCTCTAATAGACTTAGTCACTTAATGCATGCTAATTTGTGAAGGAAAGAGAACAAAGGTGATGCATGTTGAAGAGTAACTGTGCAGTGGCTTTGATGAGAGTGAAACACCTCACTGTAAATCCAGAAAAAGGAGTCCGAGCTCTGTTTGACCTGCTTTTGCCTGACCTTTCTTAAAGAGGGTTCCTGGGAGTATGGCAGATGGTGGTAAATTAAATGCCGATGGGCACTAACCAGATTGCTCCCTTTCAGTTTGCTAGTGGCAAGTGCCCACCACAGGCTGGTACCAGTTCTGTCATGTTTTTACCCTGGCCATCGAGGTAAATCAGACCAAGCTCACCATGGGTGCCTAACCTGCGCCTGTGAGCAGGGTCTGAGCTTGGGGTTACCCCTCCCTGTCACCCTTCTGCCTTAGAAAGTCACCAAGTCTCACAGTTTGTCTTTGGCCAAGACAAATAAGCATGTGTTTCAACTGTCTGTATTTCAGTTATACCTGCTTTTCTTGACATGATTAACCCGGTTAAGCCTCGCACTTTTACTTGCACTTGGTACGTCTCTTTGAAAGAGAAGATAAAAAGCAAAATGCTCACAGTTTTGACTGATGAGCTGGTGATAAGGGGAGCGCTGACAAATGGCTGCTTTTACTGGAACGGCTTTCGTACTTTGCATTTGATGGTGTTGTCAGAGGTTTTGACAAGAACACCGTAAGAGTTTCAAAGATGCTCATGGCACTAGTGGTCAGTAATTGTCAAATAAAATGAAATGGCAGTGAGGAGACAGGCTTCAAAGTGGTCTTTCTCAGGCACAGAGAGAGGACACTCCAACATTTCCTTGGTTTCTGGGTGGGTTTTTTGGTTTGTTTTTTTTTTTTTGATGCCGGAGTATGCCTAGACCTAGTCCAGAATCCACCAGTGCAAGAGGAGTATGTCAGTGCTTGCAGATCCATTGGGATATAGTTGTCCCTGGGAGAATATTTTGATTTTTTGATGAGAGGCTGATAAAGTTCCCTCTCCTCTCTAGCCAGTTTGCTTTGCTGTGTCAGACCCTGAGATAATGAAGAGAAAACTCCTTGGAGGCACCAGCTGCAAGACTTCCCAGTCAGCTGTCCATCTGGATCCTCTCACCCCATCGGTGGGTTGAGGAGGAGATGAAAGTCTAAAAGCTCTGAAAAACAGTGTGTCTGGAGCTCTGGGCTCCTGGACCACTGGGCATTCCTAACATTTCCAAACTGGAAAAAAGTGAAATCCAATAACTCTCCAACTCTGTAGGAATTATTATTCTCTTCACATCCCCCAGATATATTTAGAAAAATAATTTCAGGCTCTTCTGGTTTCATATTTTTCCTCCTTCTTCTTTAAAAGGCCCCAGAGCTGAAATACACTGCCTCTTAAGTGTGAATTCAGCCCCTGCAACCTCTATAATTGCCAGACAAGTGCCATGCGAAATGAACTCCTGATTTTGCACAGGTCTTCTCATAACAACAGCCCTTGTCTCAACTAATGCAGCTTGGCTTTTTAGACTGGAGTCTCATTAGAGAGCTCTGAATAACGAATGAGCCTAGGAGATTAATTGTCCTTTCCTCTGTACTCCAGGATAAGACTAGGTTAGGAACTGGATGTCCTCAACAGGGCAGTAAGGCCTGCTCTCTAGATAAATAAATTATTTCAGCTTTGAGAGTTGTTGAACCAGAACTTAGGACCTGTGCAGATTTCAAATAGATATTTGCATAGGTGTAGGTGTAAGAAGGATGAGAGGATGGTGCCGGGCAGCACAAAAACTCGACAATCCAGTGGGTCTCTTCCAACCTGGTGATTCTATGATTCTATGAAAAAAACCACAAGGAAGCTTGCAAGTTCTCCTGTGGTTGAGTCACCTTCCCTGGAGGTGTTTAAGGCACAGGTGGACAAGGTGCTGAAGGGCATGGTTTAGTGATTGATAGGAATTATTGGACTCAATGATCCAGTGGGTCTCTTCCAACCTGGTGATTCTGTGATTCTGCCTCCCTTCCTCTTTTCCTGCCTCTGACCTGGGGCTGACAATGTTATGTCTGATAATGGTATTATAAAGGAGGAAATTGTGGAAAAATAAGGGAGAATTCAAGAATAAATAATAAATTACAAGACTAATATAATATAATATCTCATAAGTTGTTTGTTTTACTGAAGGAAAATATCTTATTTCCTTTATGATTTTCCTTGGTGTTTCTGAATTCATCTCAGGTAGGACTGATTGAATTAGAAATAAGACCTATATTCTACTTCTGCTTTCCACTAACAAGTCACATGTAAGTGGAGAACCTTTTCCTGAGGGTTTTTTAGAGGGAAGTCATTGACATGACAGCTTTAGATGGGATCAAAGAATGGGTGGGTTTGTTTTGTTGGCATTGAACTGTGGTCCTGTGAATAGTTTGAGTTGCTTGGCCATGCAGGAAATATAGGTACCAAGTTTTGAAACTGTGCAAAGGATGTTGCCTCCAATAGAACGAGGAGACCCTGAGCTATGCTATAGCAGTGTGACAGATTGACTTTGATCATTCTCTTTTGTGCTAACATAGGAATGGAGGGTCCCATCTGTAGGCCGGACCTGCTCCATAGGGAGGTTTGCTGCTTGCCGGGAGCATCAGTGAGGGACGTTACTAGAAAGCTCCCTTCCCTGGTCAAGGACACAGACTACTACCCGCTCTTAGTTTTTCAAATTGGTAACGAGGCAATAGAACATAGAAGGCCTAAAGCCATTAAAAGGGACTTCAAGGCACTTGGGAGAATGATCGAGGGCTCTGGGGCACAGGTAATATTCAACTCCATCCCAATTCTAAGGAATCAGGAGCAGGAAATGAGGAATAAGAAACTGGTTAATGAATGGCTTAGGGACTGGTGTGAGAAGAGGGGTTTTGGATTCTTTAATCATGGGGAGGCCCACGCACCCCCAGGCTTTCTTACTAGGGATGGGACACGCCTGTCTCCTAGGGGGACAAAAGCCCTCACCAAAAACCTAGTTAAGCTCATAAATCAAGCCTTAAACTAGATGTGAGGGGGGAGGGGATGGAGGCCAGGCAGGATGGGAGTGAGCCTGGAGGTGAGACTTCAGAGGCAAAGGGGGGGTGTGCTGGCGATGCCTGCCGGTGTATCAACACTAAGCAAGAGGGAGTGAGTGCAGCTGGGGATGGTAGGCAGCAAACTGGCACTGTGGCCTTAGTTAAGCCAAGGACTGCTCAGTTGGGGAGGAGCCCTATTACGAAGGCTGAAGCTACACCTGCCCAGCTGAAGTGCATTTACACCAATGCACGCAGCATGGGAAATAAGAAGGAGGAGCTGGAAGCTGTGGTAGGGCAAGGAGACTACGATGTCATTGCCATTGCGGAGACGTGGTGGGATGACTCGTACAACTGGAGCGTACCCATGGTGGGGTATAAACTCTTCAGGAAGGACAGGAAGGGCAGAAGAGGAGGCGGGGTAGCCCTCTGTGTTAGAGAGGGCATTGATACCCTCGAGCTGGACTACGGTCAGGATGGGACTGAGTGCCTGTGGGTGAAAATCAGAGGAGCCCATGGGCAGGAAGGGATTGTGATGGGAGTCTGCTATAGACCACCCAACCAAGAAGAAGCAGCTGATGAGCTCTTCTACAAACAACTGAGTGTAGTCTCAAAATCGCTACCTCTAGTCCTTGTGGGAGACTTCAATTTCCCAGATATAGGCTGGGAGTATAATACAGCAGAAAGGAAGAAGTCCCGGAGGTTCCTGGAGTGTGTGGAAGACAATTTCCTCACACAGCTGGTGAGCGAACTGACAAGGGACAGTGCCCTCCTGGACCTGCTGTTTGTGAACAGAGAAAGACTGGTGGGGGATGTGAAGGTTGGAGGACGCTTGGGGCAAAGCGATCATGAGATGACAGAGTTCTCAGTGCAGGGTAAAATGAAGAAGGAGGCTAGCAGAACAGTCGCCCTCAACTTTCAGAGAGCAGACTTTGGGCTGTTTAGAAGGCTGGTCGGAAAAGTCCCGTGGGAGGTGCTCCTTGAAGGCAAAGGTGTCCATGAGGGCTGGGCGCTCTTCAAGAAGGAACTCCTAGCAGCTCAGGAGAAAGCCGTTCCCAAGTTCCGGAAAAGTAGCCGGCGGGGTAAGAAACCAGCATGGTTGAGTAGGGAGGCCCTAAGAGACATCAATAGGAAAAGGAGGGTCTACGACCTCTGGAGGAAGGGGCAGGCATCCTGGGTGGACTATAGGGAGGCAGTGAGAATGTGCAGGGAAAAAGTCAGGAGAGCTAAGGCCCAACTAGAAATGCGATTGGCCAAGACTGTGAAAGACAACAAAAAGTCTTTCTACAAATACATCAACAGTAAAAGGAGGGCTAGGGAGAATCTCCAGTCCCTAGTAGATGCGAGGGAACAACAGTAACAGGGGACGAAGACAAGGCTGAAGTGCTCAATGCCTACTTTGCCTCAGTCTTTAACAGTAAGGAAAATTGTTCCCTCTGTGCACAACCCCAAGGGTTGGAGGAGAAGTATGAGATTCCCAAGGTCCAAGAGGAGGTGGTTAGAGACTTGCTTGCCCAGCTAGATGCCCACAAGTCTATGGGGCCGGATGGAGTCCACCCAAGAGTTTTGAGGGAACTGGCGGATGTGCTGGCCAACCCCCTTTCCATCATCTTCCAACAGTCCTGGATGACTGGGGAGGTTCCACTGGACTGGAGGCTGATGTCGTGCCCATCTATAAGAAGGGGCGCAGGGAGGATCTGGGAAACTACAGGCCTGTCAGTCTGACCTCGGTACCGGGGAAAGTCATGGAGCGGGTGATCTTGAGTGCGATCATGAAGCACTTGCAAAAGAACCAGGTGATCAGGCCCAGTCAACACGGGTTCATGAAAGGCAGGTCTTGCCAGAGTAATCTGATCACCTTCTATGACCAACTGACTAAACTCTTGAACGATGGAAAGGCTGTGGATGTATCTTCCTGGACTTCAGTAAAGCCTTTGATACAGTTTCTCATAGCATTCTGCTTCGGAAACTGTCACCTCTGGCCTGGACGGGCGCACACTCTCCTGGGTGAAAAACTGGTTGAATGACCGGGCCCAGAGGGTGGTGGGAAATGGAGTTAAATCCAGCTGGAGGCCAGTGACAAGTGGGGTTCCCCAGGGCTCAGTGCTGGGTCCAGTCCTGTTTAATGTCTTTATCAACAACCTGGATGAAGGCATCGAGTGCACTCTTAGCAAGTTTGCAGATGACACCAAGCTGGGTGGAAGTGTGGATCTGCTGGAGGGTCGGGAGGCTCTGCAAAGGGATCTGAACAGGCTGGACTGCTGGGCTGAGACCAACGGCAGGAGGTTTAACAAGGCCAAAGGGCGGGTCCTGCACGTGGGGCACAACAACCCTAAGCAGAGCTACAAACTAGGAGAAACCTGGCTGGAAAGCTGCCAGGAGGAGAGGGACCTGGGGGTGCTGGTTGACAGAGACTGAACATGAGCCAGCAGTGGCCCAGGTGGCCAAAAAGGCCAATGGCATCTTGGCTTGTATCAGGAACGGCGTAACCAGCAGGTCCCGGGAGGTTATTCTCCCTCTGTACTCGGCACTGGTGAGGCTCCACCTCGAGTCCTGTGTTCAGTTCTGGGCCCCTCACCACAAGAAGGATGTTGAGGCTCTGGAGCGAGTCCAGAGAAGAGCAACGAAGCTGGTGAAGGGGCTGGAGAACAGGCCTTATGAGGAGCGGCTGAGAGAGCTGGGGGTGTTTAGCCTGGAGAAGAGGAGGCTGAGGGGAGACCTTATTACTCTCTACAACTACCTGAAGGGAGGTTGTGGAGAGGAGGGAGCTGGGCTCTTCTGCCAAGTGACAGGGGCCAGGATGAGAGGGAATGGCCTCAAGCTCCACCAGGGGAGATTTAGGCTTGAGATTAGGAAAAAGTTCTTCACAGAGAGGGTGGTTAGGCAGTGGAATGGTCTGCCCAGGGAGGTGGTTGAGTCACCATCCCTGGAGGTGTTTAAGGTGAGGGTAGATGAGGTGCTTAGGAGCATGATTTAGGGATTGGTGGGAATGGTTGGACTCGACGATCCAGTGGGTCTCTTCCAACCTGGTTATTCTGTGATTCTGTAATACCACTGTCATAGAGCATAAGAATAGATTTGTGGGGGTATCTCAGCCATTTATGGTTGTGGATGGGCAGGGACAAAGAACTGAAGTGTCTGGGGAGAAGGAGTTTATGACAATACTTTGGTGATCTCCTGACCAGGTTGGCAGGAAGATTTTTTTTCCTCTCTGTGTCTCTCTTATTATTGTTGTTATTATTATTATGCTGTGAAGTATGTTTGACTTTTGACTTGTTAATCATTCATCAGCCTTAACAATTATGGAGAAGGCTCAAGAGATAAGGAAAGGTACAAACTGTGTTTTGAACCGTAAGTGGAAGCTTCCAGAGCTAATAAAATTGAAGATAAATCTAAATGTTTGTGGGCTGGTGGAGCAGGGGTATCAAGGGGGTGAGATAAGGAAAAGTCAAGAAGAAAAATGACAGCAGCTATCCATTCTGTATAGAAATATCCCAAATCTACACAAATGTATAAAAATGGTACTAAGTTTCCTCAGATGTTCTAAAAATCATAGGAAAAATGGGAAAATTCAAGTTTAAGTTAGAATACAAGGCTTCCTCAAGTAAAAAGGCTGAGCCTTTTATAAGTCAAGAAAAACAATGCCCACTCAAAAGATGTGCTCATAAAAGGATACACAATAAACCTAGGCATCCAGTACAAAATAAACAATAAAGCACCACTGACTATAGTAATAATTGAGGTGGTGTGATTCAAAGGAAGGAAAAGGCTAAGGAAGCCAAAGCTCAGCTTGAACTGCTAAAATAAAGGAGGGGAAAAAAAATCAGTTTATAGCAAAGTACAAGGCAAAATAAGGAAGGCTAGATTTGTCAAACTTGACAAGGAGCATTTTAATAATTGGCAAGGTTCAATACAGTGCTGTGGCAGAGCTCCTGGTCTGCTCCCAGTGAGCTGGCATGCTGACACCAGTGGGCACAGGGATGGTAGCTCCAGGCTGGGCAGTGGTGCCAGGGCAAAACCGAGTCCCTTTGCACAGGCTGCACCCAGCAGAGACATGGTGCAAGAACTTCAAAATCCCCTGAAGTACCATATAGTTTTGTTGTGGTTGTGAGCAACAAGAAGGACCCACAACTGAGCTAGGACACTGCTTGTGTTGAGTGTGACCCAGTACTTACAGCATTGACAGAGGTGGGAGCAGAGTTCCTACCTGATCAGTCAGGACCTAGGTAAACAAATATTTTCCTTGAGAGGTAAATGGCTCCAGATGTCATCTGTGCTGGAAGGAGCTTTGTTGCTTCTCTCCCCATTCTGGGAAAGTGAGGCATCGTGTTAGCAGGTAATATCTACAGTGAAGCTTCTCAGCCTCTTAGGCTACATCTTGTAGAAGATGTTACTCATGTCTTAGCTAATAGATGAACATTTCTCAGACATCATAATGCTGGGGGGCACCTGCAGCAGAGGAATAGAATTTTTCCTCATTATTGTGCGTATGGCAAGGCACAGTGTGGCCCGTGCAGAGGCGTGAAAGATTTCTTTCTTTCTTGTTTGAACAGGCTGTTATTTCCTGATTGCATTTAATTTTTATAAGTTTTTGAAACTCGTTGTGGGCTGTATTTCCTCCTTGACAAGAGGCCCCAGGCTATGTTATTCCTTTTGATACAGACATTGCTTGCTATGACTGTGACAGTATGTTTTGATCACCTGCTTTCCTCACAGTTATGCTGCACTCCCTTGCACATGATGCACGATGAGCTGGGGCATGGAGACCACTCTTAAGCCAAAGCACCTGGCCACCTGCAGGGCCTGCACGGGGGAGGAAAATCAAAGACCATTGCAATGGGACGCAGATGCCGCTGGGCTAGATGCTTTAACATTTACTGCAGGTTGTTGCAATGAGGAGGAGAGTGAGTGGTGAGGACATTGTTTTCAGAGGTGATTGCAGGGCTTTATTAGGGTCCATAGTGCACTGCACTGTGTCTAGTAATTCAGAAAGTTATTGAACAAGTAAAACCAAGTAATGAATCTGCCTGAAAAGACAAAGAAAGTTGGAAGACAGCTGCTCAAGTTTTGTTTTGGTTTTGGTTTTTTTTCTCTCTTCTGTAGTCTACCTTACTTTGAGTTGTATGTATGTCAGAAGTTAATTATTTTAGCTTTTTTACAAAGTTCAGTGCTATGGCCAACTCGGGGCCATGGTAAATACACATATTACTGAAAGAAATCACTTTATTTGGAACTAACTGTAATACTGTAAGTAGTTATGCTCAGTACTGCTTGTCTACTAGAAATGTGGAATTAATTGGCAATGAGGAATGAAAGAAGAATGCCAAGAAGTAATACCAAGCAGAACAATATGTGAAGAAATCAATATTTCCCACTTGTGCATCTCCCACTTAGGAAAGGAATGTTAGTGATTTTCTCAGGTACTGTGAAAAGCATAAAAATAATAGTTGCTGCGGCAAGAAAAGTATTTAAAAGAAGTCATGGGGAAATTTGCAGTGATGGAAAAAAAAGCAGGCTTCAGGTTTCTCATTTCAGCTCTGTAGGTGGTCTGTCACTAGAATACATCAGAAAAGAGGCTGCTGTGCTACTTGTTCATCTTGCAGGTCCCTGACTTCATCTCCAACTGAGTCCAAGCTCATTTATTTCTTACGATTACATTATCAGAGCATTAACAATTTTAGCATTCTTAATGTACTAGTAAGAGAAAACCACCACAGAAATAAGGTAGTATACTGCGTTCTCAGTGAATATCAAGGGTATTAGTACCAGGGACTGTGCAACAGTTAAAAATCAAGGGAGCTTGACCCTTTGCTGAATTATATATGTTTCCTGCTGGATTTCAGTCACAAATTAGTGGAATAAGGGAGCTATATAATTAAGAACTTATAAGAAAGCAGTTGGCACAAAAATATTCTCTTAAAAGGAATAAACACTGGCAGTATTTCAGTACAATGGGGTGGTCACTGGTTTCAGCAGACGAGTTGTGATCAGAAGATGACAAATAATCCAGTGAACTTCGCAGACGAGTACATCTCTGAGCATCTATATAGGACACATGGTAGTGTCTTTCCTTGATGTACGGCTTAGGTCCTTTACATTATGGAAAACTAAAGGGAGTATAGGCTTCTTCTGCGGCACCCGGCAGCAGGACGGCGAGTTCTGTGGTGGGGTGGATATTTTGAGGTGGTGGGATATTCCCTGAGCCGGGAATATCCCTGAAAAAGCCAGGCTGGGGAGGGGCTCCTGCCAGCTGGCACACACCTGCAGGGCCTGATGGGAGGGGGCAGGCCCAGTGGTGACCGCGGGAGATTTAAACAGCCCCCCGGGAGCACCGTGAAGAGGAGCGAGGCAGTTTGAGCTGCAGTTTGAGCAGGCAGGGCGAGAAGACAGGGCGTAGAGAGGACCTAGAGACTAGACAGAGGACACTGAAGACCATGGTGGCCACCCGGCAGAAGATTAAAGCTGCTCCGTGTGCTGCAGCAAGTAGGATGGATGCTGCCACGCAGCCAGAGCCACAGTGGGTGCAGCAGCTCCCCTGACCCTGGGCTGCAGGCAGTGCCCCCCTCCCACAGCAGCTCGTGCCTCTGGTACTGGCTCCACTTGTGAAAGCTGCACTCGAGTGGGGGAACCCCATCGTATGGTGCAGGAATGAAGGGAGGAGGTAAAGAGGCTGAGGACCATCAGGGAGTGTGAGAGGGAGACAGACCAGTGGGGCAGGGCCCTCTCACTCACTCAGCAGCTGCTGGAGCTGGTACGTCCAAACACCACCCACCTGCTAACTGCAAGGCTGGGGGAACAAGAGATGGGGAATGGCAGCAAGTTCCTGCCAGACAAAGGAAACCTGCTCCCCTCAACCAGACAGCAAAACCCCAGATCCTCCTGGTAAACAAGTACCATGTGCTGCAGGTGGAATCCTGTCCTGAGGATGAGGATGATGGTTCCCACAGCCTAAAATCTTTCCCTAGGCCACACCATCCTCAGAAAAAGATAAAAACATCCTCCATTAAGAGGAAGAGGAGGGTGATTGTTGTAGGAGACTCCCTCCTAAAAGGAACAGAAAGACCCATTTGCAGACTGGACCCGCTCCACAGAGAGGTCTGCTGCTTACCAGGGGCATCAGTGAAGGAGGTAGCTAGAAAACTTCCTTCCCTGGTCCACGGGACAGACTGCTATCCTCTGATAGCAGTCCAAACTGGCAATGATGATTTAGTTAACAGAAAGACCAAAACCATCAAGAAAGACTTGAGGGCCATTGGGAAAATGATGAAGGGCTCTGGGGCTCAGATAGTATTCTGCTGCATCCCCAGGCTAAATAGAGAGGAGCAGGAAGTCAGGGAGAAGAATTAAATTAATGCCTGGCTCCAAGCATGGTGTGAGGAAAGGGGCTTTGGCTTCTTTGATCATGGGGTGGCTCACACACCCCCAGACTTTATTGCTAAGGATGGGACACGTGGGTCTCCTAGGGGGGCTAAAGCCCTTGCTAAAAACCTAGCAAAGCTCATAAATCGAGCTTTAAACCAGATGTGAAGGGGGAGGGGATTGAGACCAGGCTAGACAGGAGTGAGTCTGGACGTGGGGCACTAGTGATTCGGAGAGGGTGTGCAGGTGAGGACCACCACTACATCACCACATAGAAAGTGGGGATGAACACACATGGCGGTGGTAAGGGAGATATGGGCACTCTGGTGATAGCTACTCCAGTTACCAGGCAATTGGGAATGAACTCTGTTCCCTCTAAGAGGGCTGAAGGCTTGGCAGCTCAGCTGAAGTGTATTTACACCAATGCACGCAGCATGGGGAATAAGAAGGAAGAGCTGGAATCTGTTGTAGGGCAAGGAACCTATGATGTTGTTGCCATCACGGATACGTGGTGGGATGACTCATATAACTGGAGTACAGATATGGTGGAGTACAAACTCTTCAGGCGGGATAGGAAGGGAAGGAGAGGAGGTGGGGTAGCCCTCTTTGTAAGGGAGGACTTGGACACTGTTGAAATGGATTGTGGTGATGAGGAGATTGAGTGCCTGTGGGTTAAAATCAGAGGAGCCCATAAGAAGGTAGATTTTGTGATGGGAGTCTGTTACAGACCACCCAGCCAAGGAGAAGCAGCTGATGAGCCTTTCTATAAACAGCTGGGGTTAATCTCTAGATCGATGCCTCTTGTTCTTGTGGGAGACTTCAATCTTCCTGATATCTGCTGGAAGTACAATAGAGCAGAAAGGAAGCAATCTAGGAGGCTCCTGGAGTGCATGGAAGACAACTTCCTTGCACAGCTGGTGAATGAACCAACAAGGGAAGGTGCCCTCCTGGACCTGCTGTTTGTGAGCAGAGAAGGCCTTGTGGGGGATGTGGCAGTAGGAGGACGCCTAGGACTAAGAGATCATGAGATGATAGGGTTTTCTGTTCTAGGCGAAGTGAAGAGGGTGGTTAGCAGGACAGTAGCATTAAATTTCCAGAGGGCAGACTTTGAACTCTTCAGAAGGGAGCCCATGAAGGCTGGGAGCTCTTCATAAAGGAGATCCTAGTGGCTCAGGAGAAAGCCATCCTCATATTCTGGAAAAAAAGCTGGCAGGGGAAAAAATCAGCTTGGTTGAACAGTGAGATCTTGAATGATATCAAGAAGAGAAAAGTTTATGGGCTCTGGAAGAGAGGACAGGCCTTTCGGATGGACTACAGGAGGGAAGTGAGATTGTGTAGAGAAAAAATCAGAAGGGCTAAGGCTCAACTAGAAATCAGATTGGCAAAGTCTGTGAAAGATAACAAAAAATCTTTCTATAAATATATAAATAATAAAAGGAGGACTAGGGAGACCATACAGTCCCTGTTGGATGCAGAAGGAACAACAGTGACAGGGGATGAGGAAAAGGCTGAGGTACTTCATGCCTTCTTTGCCTCAGTCTTTAATTGTAAAGAACGTTGTTCCCTCTGTGTACAAACCCAGGAGCTAGAGGAGCAACATGAGGTTCCCATGATCCAAGAGGAGGTGGTCAGAGCCTTGCTAGCCCAACTAGACACCCACAAGTCTATGGGGCTGGATGGTATTCACCCAAGGGTATTGAAGGAGCTGGCGGATGTGCTGGCCAAACCCCTTTCCATCATCTTCCAACAGTCCTGGGAGACTCGGGAAGTTCGACTGGACCGGAGGCTGATGTTGTGCCCATCTACAAGAAGGGTCGCAGGGAGGATCCAGGGAACTCCAGGCCTGTCAGTCTGACCTCAGTGCCAGGGAAAGTCATGGAACAGGTGATCTTGAGTGCGATCATGAAGCACATGCAAGAGAACCGGGTGATCAGGCCCAGTCAACACGGGTTCATGAAAGGCAGGTCTTGACAAACTAACCTGATCGCCTTCTATGACAAAGTGACTCGGCTGCCGGACGAGGGAAAGGCTGTGGATGTGTCTTCCTGGACCTCAGTAAAGCCTTTGATACAGTTTCTCATGGCATTCTGCTACAGAAACTGTCACCTCTGGCCTGGACGGGCGCACACTCTCCTGGGTGGAAAACTGGTTGAATGACCGGGCCCAGAGGGTGGTGGGAAATGGAGTTAAATCCAGCTGGAGGCCAGTGACAAGTGGGGTTCCCCAGGGCTCAGTGCTGGGTCCAGCCCTGTTCAATGTCTTTATCAATGACCTGGATGAAGGCATCGAGTGCACCCTTAGCAAGTTTGCAGATGACACCAAGCTGGGTGGAAGTGTTGATCTGCTGGAAGGTTGGGAGGCTCTGCAAAGGGATCTGAACAGGCTGGACTGCTGGGCTGAGACCAACGGCATGAGGTTTAACAAGGCCAAATGCCGGGTCCTGCACTTGGGGCACAACAACCCTGTGCAGCTACAGACTAGGAGGAGTCTGTCTAGAAAGATGCCTGGAGGAGAAGGACCTAGGTTGTTGGTTGACAGAGACTGAACATGAGCCAGCAGTGGCCCAGGTGGCCAAGAAGGCCAATGGCATCTCGGCTTGTAACAGAAATGGCGTAACCAGCAGGTCCAGGGAGGTTATTCTCCCTCTGTACTCGGCACTGGTGAGGCTGCACCTCTAGTACTGTGTTCAGTTCTGGGCCCCTCACCACAAGAAGGATGGACATTAGGAAAAAATTTTTCACAGAAAGGGTCATTGGGCACTGGCAGAGGCTGCCCAGGGAGGTGGTTGATTCACCTTCCCTGGAGGTGTTTAAGGCCCAGGTGGATGAGGTGCTAAGGGACATGGTTGTGTTTGATAGGAACGGTTGGACTCGACGATCCGGTGGGTCCAACCTGGTTATTCTGTGATTCAGTGTTCCAGATTACATATGTGAGTCTCTGCTTTTGTTAAAATACAAGGGAGGATAAGCAATCAGAATAAGTCACTTCATTCATAGGCTGTTGATCATACAGTGAAAATATTCAGTGACAGATGCATAAATACAACCTGGGGTCAGGTGAGGAACTGCCCAAGAGAAATGCTTCAAGAGCTCATATAGTTTGTTCTCTTTTGCGTTTCTGTGAGACACACACATTCAAAAAGTTTGAAACTTGTCTAGTCACAAGTTCCTTTACTCCAAATCCTGAAATTCCTGAAGAATTTTATTGGGTCATGAAAATAGTGAGGAAAAATACGTACTTGGGTATAGACTTCTTAAAGTTTGCTCAGAGAATAAAGAAAACGGGGTCATGAGGGTTGTATTATATAAAACATTTTGTCCCTGCCATGCTGCTTTTGGCTTCTGCAGATTCCCAGGTATATAGGAACCTTCTGCAAAGACTTTAATAAAGAGTATACCAGGTTTGCAATATAAACTGGTGGGTTTGGTTTTTTTAACATTATCCAACATCCTACCTTAGCCACCTCTGCAACATTAAAGATATCACTGAAGTGTCTACTTTCTCATAACTGTACAAACTATTCAGGCTGTACTTACAGTTTAAAAAAAAAATAAAAATAAAGCTGTTGTAATGGAAATTAGCTTATTTATTCCCTTTGCTCCAGAGAGGCCCCATCTGAAAGCACAGCAATCCTGTGCTAACATTCTTGGCAGAGGTAGGTGTGGCTAAAGAAATCAAGTTTCTGTGTCCCAAATTATTACTGCGGTAATAGTGTGTTTGAGTGAATGGTTCTTCTAAGAGTCTAAATAATAATAAGAAAAGTGTTTAACTTTATTTATATAAGGCCTTACTACTTATATGTCAAACTAGAGTGTGGGGAAAGGGGTCCTCTGAGGAAGAAAAGGGAGAGAAGAAAGCCCGTTGCACTTAATGACAGCTCTTTGCCTACTTTTGCAGGCATCTCTTGTCTTGTGCTTCCAAAGAACCTGGTTAGAAGAGCTTCTGCACACATCACTGTGCTGTGCTCTTAAAGTAATCACAGGGCAGGGATAAAGGTGCCATTAATTTTCTTTCAGATAGGGTTGGAGGTTTTTTTATGCTTTTTGTGTGGAAGCAAAATGTGCAGACCCTTACTGGCTTTGTCAAGTACAGAAATGCAATGTTGGTCTTAGTCTGTTGCTCAGGGTTGTTTATGCACAGTGACAGGCTTCAGTAGTCCCAGTGTTGGGCTAATTTCTGCCAAAATGAAGGCAATCTGATCTAGATGCACACAATGAAGCCAAATTAGGTCCACTGTGATTTTCTGCATTCATTTTGGATGTAAAACCACAGTAGTAGTGTTTTGTTGTTGTTGTCAACCGTGTACCAGCATCAAATTTCTGGAAACGAGCTATTAGGGTAATACCAACCACATCCATGTAACTGCAGAAGATGCACAGGTTATCAGTATATTCTCCTAAGTAATAAATGAGATTATTAAGAAGGACATCCACAGAAAGAAGTGGTAGGGAAGGGCTTGTACTGGGGATATGTCTCTGAGGCTCTCTATAGGCTTGGAGTGCTTTGGTTGCTGCCATTTCCCCTCCTCTGCTGTGTTGTTAAAAGCTAACACCACCCAAGAGGTTGTTCGGGCTGTTTCTGCAAAGAATGCGCTCCTAACGCATAGGAAAAGAGTCATATTGAGACCAAGCCCCAACCTGGGGAACAGAAGTGCTGTTGGTGCAAGGTTCTGACCTAGAGATTAAAGATCATTTGTGGTAAGACTTGCAAAAATACATGGTGAGAAACAGTCTCCTTAACAACTAGATTCTAAATAAGAAAAATTGTTGAAAAGTAAGAAAAGACATGGAGGGACAAAGCCTTGCAAAAGGTCTCTCAGCAGGGTTGGTGGCAGAACTCTCAATTAGAGCCGGTCAGAAAAGTCAATCTCTTTCCCAGCAAACATTCTCCTTGAAGGCAAAAAGTGAAATTACAAGAGCTTTCAAGGAGCATGCTAGAAGCTAAACACCCTGACTCTTTGCCTCCTCATCTCTCTGTGGTCTCTTGGCTGCTGGAGAGGTATCCAAAGCAAAACATCCCAATCCGTCCCTTAAAATTGTAGCAAAAAGCATATGGCAGGAACTCTTAGAGCACCGCTATTTATCAAGAAAATCTCTTTACAGATGTAAAGAGTACTCATTGTTTACTCAATATATTGATTACTGTGTTTAGTAAATCATATAAGCTAGCTGGCTAAATAGATATTATACGTGAGGAAGTCTTTTCTTTCTGAGGACTGACTGACTGTAAAGGTAGTGAGATTCCATTTCTAGGGGTTTCTGTTTAATATCTTCAACAGAAGAAGCTGCCCAGGGAGGTGGTTAAGGGGACGGGTGGATGAGGTGCTGAGTGGCATGGTTTAGTGATTGATAGGAATGGTTGGACTCGATGATCCAGTGGGTCTTTTCCAGTCTGGTGATTCTGTGATCTTCAGCACAAGTGGACTTAGCACCACCCATAACTAAGAACTAGACTAAAAACGTGCAAGGGCACCAGAGCCAAGGGCTTCCCTACCTGATGTTTGTTAATTTACTCAGAAGAGTTAAAAGAAAGTAAGCACTCCAGAGTGGTGGATCAAGAAAATGGACTAACACCCATGAAATATGCCCCCATATTAAGTGGGCAGATTTCAATCATCTGAGCCACGCCTTCCTGGGACTTCTCCCTCTAGCTGAGCCTGCCTAAGGAGCTTGCTAACGTTGCTTAACTATTGAGGCTGGGAGGACCTCACTGTTGGGCAGACTGCTCTCCTGCTCTAAGCAATCCACTATTTCCAGCATTTCTGCTGCCGTACTCCAGCTGTAATCATCTGACCCACTGGAAGGCTTGTGTGTGAGCCCTTGCCTTGGCTCTCTCCTGCAGCCACCCACCACTGCTCTGTTACAGGAGGCCTCGTCCAACAACCTGCCCCAATTATAACCGACCCAGGAGCTACTGCTTTTGCCAACCTATCACTGCCAATTCCTCACTCGCAGCCCATGGAGCACGTCTTGCAGCTGTGTCTGCTCCTGTAATTCAGCTGGTTTGGGAATGAGCTTAAATCCCCACTCCAAGGGAAAGGTGCTTCTGGGTGGAGTTTGTAACTTATTCTCAGTTTCCCAAAGCTGCTGCAATAGATACATTCCCTTCTGCTGGGGGACTCTGTTCTTGCTGTGTTACAAAAGGTATTAACTGACTTCCACAGTTTGCCCTAGGCAGATGTCTGACTACGTTAAACAATGAAGTAATTTTATATTCTGCTCAGGCATATAGAAATATAACTCTGTAAAAAATTACAGTACTTCTACCAAAGACATATTTTAGCTTTTTCTCTACTTCTTTTATCTTTCTTTTTGTCCTTTGACAAGGCCATTAAAAACAATGGTTCTGCTTTATATTTAAGCTTTTAAAAGTGGCCAGTTTTGTTGATACAGTGTTTGGTAACTGCGATATTTTGGCCAAGGAAGCCAGGGAAAATATTCTTTGGGATGAGGTTTCAGACATGTCCTTCAAGAATTATGCAAGGCTATAAAACGGTTTTGAAACCATATTGTAAGTGGCAAGAAATATACTTTTTTTTGCTATCCTTTTCTCTTCAATGCATTTTGCCGAAGAGTCAGTTCACCAGTCAGATCACTGCATAAAACTGCCTCTTTTCAAGAAGCTCCTAACAGTTCTTATTGGAGAGCAGAAGAGTTTACATGCTACATTTTGTTCTTGGAAGACCAAGCAGTAACTTCTCTCTTCACTAAGGAAGTCCTTGGGAATTTTTATTTTCCTTATGGTGCTCCTCCTTGTTTCTCTGAGTGTTGCATGGACAGCTGTTCTCAGCCATCTGTTGCACAGTCTCGGGTGCTTCAGGAGCACATATGGATTAAGATATGGTAGTTGTGATTCAATTATTTGAGTGTTAGTTTGGTACTGGGTTCATGAGAGCTGCTTCCAGCTGAGCCTTAAATGCATTGCTGGCAGCTCAGAGCTGGGAGTAACATATAGATAGATACAGCTTTGGATATCGCAGTCCTGTGTCTGGGTTCCACAAAC
Source organism: Clamator glandarius (assembly GCA_033459285.1). Taxonomy (NCBI): domain Eukaryota; kingdom Metazoa; phylum Chordata; class Aves; order Cuculiformes; family Cuculidae; genus Clamator; species Clamator glandarius. The sequence goes on along the minus strand of JAUNZM010000165.1, from coordinate 79,374 downwards.
TATTGAAGATAATGGGTTTTCAAGACTTGAAGCAAGCACTTGATTTAACCCATATCTTTCTACCTCACATACATCTATAAGCACTGTCACAATAAAAAAAAAGCTACCTTGTGGTAGTGTGAACAGTGTTCCTAGGCCTATAATTCTAGGTTGAAATTTGCATTTGGTTAGGTAGAATGAATAACTGCCCCAGATTTAGAGCAGCAGCAAACAGAGTCTAGTTACTTGTCTCAAGAAATATCAGGCAGAGCTGCTTCTTACCATGCTTATCTCAGCTAGCTCTCTCTGCCCCAAGGGCTGAAAAATACTTTTGTGTTGTTTAAACTGCTGCCCTAGATAGGGAACATATTGCATGCGTTTTCAATACTTGCCTCCTTTCAGTCTCCTGGAAGGACAATTTTCCCTTCCTTGAGCTCTTTAGGCTGTGGCAAGGGTTGTGAGGATCTCTGAAGAACCATCTTTCCTAAAACACTCGGGACTGACCAGTGGTTATGATCATAGGCTGGGTCAGATTAATCTGGCTGAACTGTTTTTATTATATTGCTTTAATGGTGAAGAGGTGCTTCACCTTTCTCATTAGATCTTGTATTTTCATTACTGGAGTTCTGGTACCTCAGTAGCTTGCCCTGACAAGTAAAGCAGTGGCTGCTGCTTCCACCAGCCAGGACTTTCTTGGGTTTTAGAAAAGTTCATGGAAGTGCTAATGCTGTGAAGAATTAGTTTAAAATCAATAAGTCAAGCAGAATAATTGGCATAAATATAGTCAGTGTTTACAGCCACATTTATATGCAGAAGTTATTTCGGGTTACCGTGTTATAAATAACAATGACATAACTAAAATGTTAACATTTTTTCTCCTTTATCCAACTTAGTTTTCAGGTTTCTGGCGAACCTTCAGATCAGAGTAAGAAAAGCCATAAGGAAAAATGGACAACAGTGTTTTAAGACTGAGAAAAACAACGGAAATATCTGAGGTGCAGACTGCAATGTAGTTTAGCTTTGAAGTTTGAGCCCAGGGTAAATTAGCTAGAGCTTAACTCCTGCTTCTGTGTCTTGGTAGGAGCCTGGGTTTACACTGGGTGTTAGATGTGAGTGGGCATTTCTTAACTATGCTGCCAATAGGACATCTGAATGGGAACACAAATAACAGCAGGAGTTGAATGGGGCTGCAGCACAAAGTCAGCATGTGGGAGAAGAATATTTTATGTCCTTTTAGTTTCTTGCCCCTGTGCACCCCCATTTAAATAACACTGATTCAGCCCTGGGAGCTTGTATGTGTCATATGGCCAGGCCAATTACTGCAACTTTGAATTATCATGTAAAGGTGTGATGTTTGAGCCTGTGCTCCAAGCATGCTCAGGGACTTTATTATTCAGCTTACATTACTGGATGAGCTGTGTTTTATTGTACCTACTGAAGAGGCTATTAAAACTAGACAGAAGGAAAAAGCCCTCTTCAGCCTGGCTATGATCTCTTTTAAATTACCTTTGCAAATTCCCAGCCTGAGGGATAGCAGGAGGACAGCCTGACCCTCTGCAAGCATTAGAGCAGCCTTGGGGTTGCCCTGCATCCAGCCTGGTGCTGGGGACCACTGAAGCAGGGTGGCACCTGGCCTCCAGTTGATGCTAGTCCAGCCTGTTTTCTTCCTGCCCTGAGAGAGTGGTTGCTTGTATTTCTTTTTTTTTTTTTTTATTATTGTATTACTGAAGTGAGTGGGCTCAGGCACAAAGAGCAGGACACCATTCCAAATATCAGTAGGGCTTTGGAGATTACACGCAGGATCACTAGGTTGGATAAGACCCCAGGATCATAGAGTCCAACCATTCCTATCAACTATTAAACCATGTCCCTCAGCACCTCAGCCACCCGTGCCTTAAACACTTCCAGGGATGGTGACTCAACCACCTCCCTGGGCTGCCTGTTCCAGTGTCAAATGACCCTTTCCATGAAAAGTTTTTTTTCTGATGTCCAGCCTGAACCTCCACTGGTGGAGCTTGAGGCCATTCCCCATAAAATATTAGGTTGATATGCCTAATATTTAGGATGTCCAGATATTCTGTAACTACGTCAAATGGTTCCTGTAAAACCTGCTTTTTCACATTTAGCTTGCTGAGGGTTTTGTTCCTAGAGCTGGCGGTGTGCGTTTTGAAAAAAACCTAAACGTTGTTTGTTTGTTTCTTAGCAAGTGTTAATGTTCTTTTCCCCAGTTCTTTTAATTCTAATACTGTCCTTCCCTTCCTATTAGCAATTTTTGTACCTCTTGCTTTAATTTCTGTTAAAAACCTGCAACTCGGACATATTTAATGCTGCTTTCCTTCCCTGTTGGTCCCAAGGAGTTTATAAGCAAGTATCTGAATTGGAGATAATGAGAGTTTATTGTAACAGATACTTGCAGAAACCCTCTTCCCAGGTGTTTCCAGCTTTTGTGGCTCAACACTGGCAGGGCTCTTCACTGTTCTCTTGATATTCAGTTCCTTATTTTATTTCAGCTGGAAAAAAATCACAAAACCCCCCAACTTCTAACTCGCTTGTGGGCTGAAGCGTGGCCATCTCAGCTGATGTGTGACAGAGATAAAGAGGCAGAGCAGAAGATAAGAGGCAACAGGGAAGAAGCAGCCCAGGATTAGAGATCAAGTTTACAGAAGAGTTTGGAGCAATAGCTGGTTTGAAAATAATTACTCCACATGCTCATAGCTTTGATGCTGTGTTGCCGTGACATATTAAACCTGAACTGCTTCCTATCGCTATTGTGAAGGACACGCACTAGATTTAAATGACGGTCAGTCAAGATTTATCAGAGCACATAAATGATTGACCAGTAAGGTTCAATCCATGCTAATATGCCACAAATTACAGACAGATTAGTTCTTCATAGCAGTTTAGATCCTGCTGCAAAACTTGCCATCCTCATATGTACATGCTGTCCAGTGCTCTGAAATAGATGTTCCCTGCTCTGGATCAAGGAAGGATGTTATTACCCGATTCTTTAGCCCTCAGACCAGTTTTTCTAGGTCTTAAATGCCTTGTCTGCCTGGCAGGCTGTCCGATTGTCAACGTGGGCAGAGGGAGTGCTTTACTGGGTATTCTGTTTATTTAGCTGTTGGATACACTGTGCTCTTCTTTTATTACCTGTCACATCTTGCCCCTTCTGGCTTTAGGAGTAGCCCATTTCACAGCAGGACCCAAGGCTCTCTGGCAGGAAAATAGTGGTTTTGCTCCATGCTGCAGTCCAGATAACAGTAGGAGAGTGGTGCATGCTTAGGATTTCATTCTTTTTCCCCACTGGCTGCATACATTATATCTTGAAAATCACTGGGCAAAGAGAGCACAAGAGCCCAGTTAAACATCTCAGTGATTTGGAAGATAGTAACACAGAACATAAGCACTTATAGATTGCAAGATGTGCCTGTAAACCTCTTGAGGAAAAATTGTGATGGGGACACAGAATTAACAGTCAGCAAGGAGTACCAAAGCCTACACCCTCACTCTTTTATTCATGGATGTATGGACATCAGCGGTAAGTCTCTTTGGAAATCAAGACAGGCAGGCAAAAGGTATTTCAGTACTGCAACTGATAATTTAAAAAAAAAATCATCAGAAAGTAATATCTTTATGGATCTGCAAATATGTCAAAATGCAGTCGAGATTCCAGACCTGGTTTAAGCAGAAGCCACATCATTGATTGGAGCACTGCTCTCTCTAGAAAGAAAATGATTGACAAATGAACTGCTGCCATGCAATCTGCAGAATCGCTGACCCAGCAGGGTATGAATTGAAAATATTACTAAGTTAAAAAGGTCCTTGATGACTAATTTTACATGTGTGTCAGTGGTTGTGTGTGGACTAAATCAGTGGAGAAGTCAGCAGGCAGCATTAGACTCTGTGGGTTGGACTCATCTCTGCCCACCTGCAAGTGCCTGAGGCGCAGTTGGAAAGCTATTGAGAGAGGAAAGAAAGCACTTGGAGAGCTCAAAATGCTGACAAATTGGGACTGCTCTGTAATAGTGTGTATGTACACACTCATCCTTTTCACCCTTCTTCCCCCATTGCTGTCCTGAAGTTGTGGATTATGTTGTGCGTCGATAGCTTCCTCATTGACTTTCTTCTGATTCAGGTTCTTGGCATTTGATGTTTTAAGTATCTTCAGAAAGTTATCGTTCTGATTAAGCCAGCTTAACTGCAGCACATCCTTATTTCCCTTCTTGAATTTTCCCTCCTTTAGAAAACTTTAATGATTAAAGTTCAGGATAGACCGTATTTGATCGTGGATTATTGATAAATTTGAGATTTATTTTCTGCAGAATTGTACCTAGAAGTTTTGCACTGTTGGGAAAGAGGAAGCTATTATATCGTTTTCCAGTTGGACAAGACCTTCTTCAAGTTCCAATGTGTCATGAGTTCTGAGGAAGTAAAAGATGTGGCAGTAAGCTTGAGAAACATTTAATATTTCTATACCTCTGCACACAGTACAGCAGGGCTTATATTAATTAAAATCTGGTTTGCAGTTGGAAGGACAGAAGAAATGGTCCCCATAAAATGTTTTAAGACTCTCTAAAAAGTGTCTTATATGGAGTTTTTTTCCTTCCTGTAAAAGAAATCGCATGTGTAGAATATATGGCAATCTCATATAAAAAGGTTTTATTGGTACTTGTTGTAATGACTTTCATAACTTATTCATGAGTTCATTGCTCATGAGTAATTTGGTCATCCAAAGTACGGGCAAATAAAACTTTTATTTCATACCATACTGTCATGTCTTCGACATTTCGGATGGGTAGATGACTATACCAGCAACATGTTGTAGATCCTTTAAGGGAAGAATTAAAATAGAAGAGCAGTTCAGCTGTGATGAAAAGTGATTAGATTAGGAGCTGATAAAAACCACTAAGATCAAAGAAAACTGATAATTTTACCAAGACCTGGTAAAATTGCTATTGCTTTTTAAAGTGTCTAGGGTTAAAGCAGGAGGTACATATGATTTAGAAGCTGGTGCTTATGATGCTTGCTGCTTACTCTTGTAGGTCTCTCTTCTCTCTTCTTAGTTTTTTTCTTTTTTATATTTACCTGAGTGGGTGGCAGTGGGACAGTTGTTCTGGTATAACTAGAGCTGTATGACACTGGACATTTTATGGCCTCTGATTGTGTTCAGGAGGGAACACTTTCATGCAGCTGGAGCATAACTGGAATGTAAATCTAAAATTGGGCTCTCTGCACGCAGAGAAAACAATCTCTTATAAATCTAGTTTGACACGATTCCCTATTTTTAGCTCTGTGGTACAGTATCATATGACTAAGTGCCCCAAGGGTATCCGCTGCTCCTACAAAAGAGGAGGACTCCCACCTCTGGAAAGCAGGCTCGCATTTGTTATGCTACTCAGGAAATATAATGAAGTCCTGACTAACATGACATTTTATAACCAAGAGAGCTTTTAGGTACCTGAGCCTGGAGATAAGGTACTGATTACCACTTATTTCATTTCTCTACCTCTTTAAGTCAGTGGCATAAAATTTATTATCTTTGAGTCTGTATTGCTGTCAGACTACTTGTGCTATATATGGCCCCTTCTTGCAGTATATAAAGATCTATGCTTACAAACTCTTCCTTAACTGTTGGTTCTTTGGTTTGTGTTTTTTTTTGTTTGGTTTTTATTTTTTTCCTGAAAAGGCACATACAATGCATAGTATCCTCCCCAGAGCAGGGTGGATTCTCCCTTGCCTGCCAGCCCCTACCCATTTCTTAGGCTGAGGCAGTTCCTTCTTGAGGTGAGGAGGTGTGATTGTGTAACTGTAAGAACCTAATGCAGTAACTGAGTTTTCTAGTAATTCCAACAAGGGAATACATTTAGGGTCATTTAGTCCAACAAGATTGCAGCTCTTGATTGAAGTTAAGCCCCGTGATGAATATACCCTCAGTTAATAAAAATGTTAAGGGTTTTTGCTAACTTAAATACTTTAACACTACTTTAGTAAACCAGAAAGGTTACAAAGAATGCCAGGCTCAGTAAAGCAGATGACTAAGCCGTTGTAAGCTTCTCCCAGTATCCACACTATTAGTTCCAACTCTTAAAGGGATCTTAGGGAAGGGATCGTCTCCCTGTAGTTAGGCGCTGGTGAGGCCACAACTTGAAGCTTATTTTCAATTTTGGGCCCCCCGCTACAAGAAATATATCAAGATGCACGTTCAGAAGAGGGCAATGGAGCTGGGAAGAGTCTGGAGCACAACAAAGGAGCGGCTGAGGGAATTGGACTGTTCAGTCTGGAGAAAAGGAGGATGAGGGGAGACGTCGTTGCTCTTTGCAGCTCCCTGAAAAGTAGTAACAAGTTCCAAATAAGAGTGAGGAAGTGTTGGGAGAGGTTTTGATTGGATATTAGGAAGTTTTTTTTCATAGAAAGGGATGTTGAACACTGGAACAGGATGCCCAGGGAGGTGGCAGAGTCGTCATCTCTGGAGGTATTTAAAAGGTATGGAGATGTGGTGTGTAAGGGTATGGTTTAGCAGTGGACTTGGCAGTGTTGGGTTTTTGATTGGACTCAATGACCTTAAAGGTCTTTTCCAACCAAAACAATTCTGTGACTCTATGATCTCTTGAGCCCAAAAGGTACATGTGGGAGGTGGATAGGTTTGCAAGTTAGGTCTGGTTTCTAGATGTTATGGGTATTCAAAATCTTCTTTGGTATTTAAAATCCTGTTAAGTTGGGCTCATTCTATCTGAACAATTTTTCAGCAAAGGAGACCTTGTCATTTCTGGTTCCTTGAATTGTTATACAGCTATAGAAATAAATCTACTGTTCCTACTCCTTTGGAGTTTTGTTTTGTTTTGTTTTTTTTTTCCCCAAATCTATCATTAACCTTTATAATTTACAATTGGTTCTAGCAGGGACTGTGTACATCATGCCCTAATTTTACTGCAGTATGAAACATGAGATAAAATTGTATGCAGACAGTTGACATATACATATACACACCACCACATCCTATGAGTTAAAGCTCAGAGAGATGTAGGTATTAACATTAACTGCTCCTAATGAGAGGATTTTAAGAGATTGTTTATTTTATTTATCATATATCTGATTCTGCTAACAAAATATGTCTGTCCCTCATGCTGTGTGTAGTTACAGCTAGTGCCATTGCACTTAACAAGGTAGGAGGTCCCATCAGCTATATTTTTTAATGCATCTGCATGAATACTGCAGCACTTAGACTTTTACACCCCACTGCTAGCATGGGAAACTGATTGTCAGTCCTCCAAATGCACGAGTGTCATTTGCAGGTTAAAATGACTATAAATTAATTATGTCTTTGTAGAGAATTGGGGGTAGGTGGTTAAAAATGCCTGGATCACGTAACTTGTGAGAGCTCTCTACTGTCTGCAAGAAGGCTTATTGATTTCCACCTCTTTGCCTTCCCTCCCTACCTTTTCTAAAGGCCAGTAATGAGGGTGCCACTTACAATAGCAAAGTTGCCATCTGTTCATTTTGTTACAGGTATATACTTTTTGCTTTGCTCTTCTGAATATTTTAGATTTTTATAAATGGTAAGGGTAACTACTGTTTGACAGATATTTTTGTGATTGTGTCTCTCTGGGAGTGAAGGTGGGGGAGGTGAGTTGGCCAAGAAGGCCAATGGCATCTTGGCTTGTATCAGGAACGGCGTGACCAGCAGGTCCAGGGAGGTTATTCTCCCTCTGTACTCGGCACTGGTGAGACCGCACCTCGAATCCTGTGTTCAGTTCTGGGCCCCTCACCACAAGAAGGATGTTGAGGCTCTGGAGCGAGTCCAGAGAAGAGCAACAAAGCTGGTGAAGGGGCTGGAGAACAGGCCTTATGAGGAGCGGCTGAGAGAGCTGGGGGTGTTTAGCCTGGAGAAGAGGAGGCTGAGAGGAGACCTCATTGCTCATAACTACCTGAAAGGAGGTTGTAGAGAGGAGGAAGCTGGCCTCTTCTGCCAAGTGACAGGGGACAGGATGAGAGGGAATGGCCTCAAGCTCTGCCAGGGGAGATTTAGGCTTCAGATAAGCAAAAAATTCTTCACAGAAAGGGTCAAAGGAAAGGGTCGTTAGGCATTGGAACAGGCTGCCCAAGGAGGTGGTTGATTCACCTTCCCTGGAGGTGTTTAAGGCACGGGTGGATGAGGTGCTGAGGGGCATGGTTTAGTGTTTGATAGGAATGGTTGGACTCGATGATCCTGGGTCTCTTTCAACCTGGTGATTCTCTGGTGTCCATGGCTCTTAGCAAATATCCGTTATTTACAATTTTACTTCTAAGGATGCCTAGAAAAGCCTGACAGTCTAGGCAGCTGAATCCTAAGAACTGTCAGGATCTACAAACTCCACAAAACTACTTATTTCAGCTTAAAATACTCCTCTGAGAAATCCCACACCACATTTACAGGACTGGAGCCTGTATGAAATGAAGGACTTCTGTGCAGTTGCTTACACAAGCCATGAGGGCTCTCCACAGAGAGTCCTCCTTTGTCCAAAGCAATCTGGGCTACAGCTTCCCAGCTCATGTGGAAATTCTCCTACCATTCAGGTCCATAAAAATCTGCACTAAAGCCTTCCCAAATTGTCTGTTGAAGCTGTGCTGTTTTGTGTGATGATAGTGAATAATATGTATGTTGGGCATATAAAAGTGTGAACATCACTAAATAGACTAGTATGTCTGCCAAGGCATTCAACGAGTTGTTCCTCTGCTGGTGACATATATAGAGGAAGAAATTTCAGCATTTATAAACACTAAATACTTGGTGAAATTTCGTGTTATTAAATTGCTTTTCTGAAAATAGCCCTGTTCCCTGAGGAATGCCTAGTCCTTTCTGAAAATCAGGCTTAGCTCACTGCTTAAATCATTGCAGAAAGGGAGTACTTGCTATTTTAAAACACAGCTTCATGAAAAAAATGCAGTGAGACCTATTAAGATACTGGAAAATATAACTAGATAGTTTATATTGGCATTCTTTCAGTAAGCTATTAAGCTTACTTCAGTGGTGTAAGGAGACTAGGTCTTTCAGTGTTTGATATAAACCGTATTTATTTATTATCAATCATATCTGTGAAGAGAACATCCTCCTCCTCCTTTATCCACATGGCTATGTTTGGCTGCAGCCTGCACACTATGAATCATGGATGTGGGTAGTAATAAAGTTTATTATCAACAACTCATTATGGAATTGAATTCTCTCCTCCAGAAATACTGCAAGTTTGTGCATGTTCTTTGGCTGTTACAAATGCTTCTCAGCTGCTCTGTAAATCATTGATAAAAGTGATGACTGGAAAATGAGGAAATGCGTAAAAACTTCAGCTAAAGATATTTTTTTTTGTTTTCAGCTGCAAATCAAAATCTGATTTATTCCAGCTGCAAATGAAAAAAAAAAAATTCTGAATTACCATGTTTTTCCGCTAGGGAAGATGATTTAGGTATCTTTGTTCCATTCTCAGGTTCTATCTTCATAGATACATCCTGATTTTTCTCCTGTGATGGGACTTACTGAAGTGTGGTGCTAGATGTAGGAATGTAATTTAATGGCAGATAAAGAAGAGAAAGGAGGAAAAGACACATTCATTTTCCATGAAGTATTGATCTGTTTTTTCAGATTGAGATGTTTTGCTATTTGTTATTTTGATAAGAAAGTGCACTTTACCAAAGCAAGCAACATCTTATCATTTAAAAAAAAAAGGAAAGCACTCAGTTAAAAATTCAGTATAAAAAAAATGTTGACTTATCGTAGTGAACAAGAACATTGAGCTGTAATACTACTGTCAGTATGCAGAACACGTTTTTTGGTCATAATACATATGTATGAGGAAATTATCCTGTGAGAGGCATATAGTGAAGAGATCTTGATTGCTTTTGGGTGTTATTTATATATTTAATTGAGATAGCATTTTAAAATTAGTATATGTAGAAAACAAAGGGGATTTTTAGGACATACAAAAATGTTATGATAATACCATTATTACTAATGATTACTGTGATTCAATTCTGATACAACTCAGTAAAAGTCATTTAATTTTAACAGTATAAAATATGAAAGATGAGAAACAAGATGTTTTAATTTTTCCTTAATACTTTTGATATAGTGAAGAGATCATCTCTTCAATCTAATTGGCTTGGATAGAAATGTTATGGGAGGCTGAAAAAAGATCTTTGGTCCACTGTCAATCTGTATAATTTGCTCTGATGTGTTGAATAGAGTTGTTCAGTGTTGACTGTCCTTCCATTTAATGGAAGGAAAACCTAAGAGTGCTGTGAGTGTCAGAGAAGGATCCGAAATGGGTACCGTGCCTCCAGGCCAAGAGTCCTTGTCTGAAAACCAAGTTATGCAAAGCGGAGGTACATGGAGAGAACATCTCATTTGCCACACTCCAAGAAGAAATCTTTTATCATGCCTGTTCATTACATAATGGTAGTTAAAATTATGTAATCTTATTTTTTTCCAGTGTATATTTGATATCACTGCTTGTTTAACTCTTTCTTATGTTGCACTTTCTGCTCTCATATGAATTTAGTCATCTCAGGAAGGGTTCATTTAAAATCTTTGGTCATGATTAAGTGAATTGATTTATATGTAGCACTTGTAAGCATATTTAAGGGGATGCAAGAAGGGCTTAGAAAGGACTTTCAAAGTTCCAATTAACTGTAGGATACAGACACCGGATGATGACTTATGCATTGCCGAATTAATCAGTCTGCAACACTATAAAGTCAATTTTGCTTCATGTTGTTCATAAAACAATTAATATAAACGATCTGACTTCAAAACTATGAAATCAATTCTGGCTTGTGTAGTTTCATAAAGCAACTAATATGAACAATCTGACTTCAAATGTCTGCTGTCTCATGAGCTTTAAAAATGCCAACAAGTCCCTGATGCTTTAAACTAAACTGCCAGATGAGGCTGCAAAAGAGATGATGTTTTAGCTATTGATGTTTTTATAGAGGAATGACAGGATGCAGGTCATGATCAAAGTGAGCTCTATTGCTTCTTCACCTGGACTTGCAGAAGTGAGGCTGGTCCCCTGTGTGGAGGGCGATGTCTCTGCCTCACTGCAGGCACCCACTCAGCTCCCAACTTGAAGACGAGCCCACGAGTCTCTGCCTTGGGCTCTGCAGCTTGAAGCCCTCCTTGGAGATTTAGCTCATCATTTCTTATTTCTGAATGACCTAGACACTGTCCAAATAATTTGTTTAGGCTGTGTTAGCAGAGGCAATATTAGAGGAAAGCAAGTATCCTTGCTTTAGGAGAGTTAAATGGATACAAATCAGGAAAAGGAATTCAGAAGAATTTGTGGGAACAGAACAGAAATGCTCTCAGAAGGCTAGGATGATGGCAAACAAAAAGAATGAAATACTTAATTTCAAACAGATCTAATTTTGTCTTTCTCAGCCATAGCTGTGACCTACTAACAGACAGTTTCAGTGGGAGGGTAACATGTAGGATATACATCTTGCAGACTGTAAATGGGAAATTCTTGGAGGCAGAGGGCTGAATGAAACTTTTTGCATGAAACTTTTCAGCAAAATATGCAAATCTGACAAATGTGAAATGTTTTGCTAATGTGCGGGGTTCATTAATTTCTTGAAGACTCAGAAGTCAAGTTTCAGTACTATTTAAAGGAATATATTGATTTATAGGTTATATATGTCTTTATATTAGAAAATACATGAAGTGAAAGAATAAAAGAAGAGAAAAACCTTTATTTAATTGAGATTTCACGACTATAAATTTGGCATATATATAAAATTTTTTTTTCACTGCAGTCTTGTTCATGTTACATTTGGTAGGTGCATACAGATTCTGCCAACCTGTATTTGTTATTCTAGGAATAAGCATAATAATAATTAATCATATGAATGGAAAAATAATATTTCTCTGGAGAATACTGATAGGAGAGCAATACCGTGTGTGATCTTGCGTAGTGCATATTGATACCACATCGTAAAAATCTCATCAAGAGTAAAAAGTGTCATTAAATGGGTATATTTCCTAACAGTGGTAACTTAAGTGCTGCAGATGTCACGGCTGGTTGTACTGATCAGCAGAGGAGTGGGGACGGCACAAGGATGCTTGGCAGGAGTGGTTAGAAAATGCTTTGGCTGTTAACTTTGCCTAAGGCAATTACATTAATGTTGGTTTTCTAAGCATTTTGCATGGTGTCAGTAAGTCTGTGCTTACTGCCTTGCAGCTGATCCAGGGTACCCAAAAGCCTCCATCTTTCTAACAGATTCCTCATTCTTTTATTTCCCCTGGAGGGAAAAAAAAAGCGATAAAGCAGATCTGCCACCAAAAGCATGGGACATGCTCCAAAGGCTTTTTAGGCAGGATGACAGATGTAGTAATGTGTTCTCACAGACCGTAGACAATCCTCAGACACTGCTGTGGGCTTGCCGAAGTTGCTTTTGCTGGCTCCAGGCAAGGAAATAGGGAGGCTCAGCGTCTGGAAAGCTGGAGAAAAGGAGAAGGGGAAGAAAAGCTCCCTCAACTACATCATACTTTGTGACGTGTGAGTGGAACAACTGGCAAGTCAGTACTGCTCCTGCCAAAAAGGGCTTGAAAAGGGAATTTTATTGATACTGAAGTGCTTAAAACCACCTTTAAAGACCTATTTGTGCAAGTGATGGTGCAGGTGGGTGGGCAGTTTCAGGTTCTGAAATGCTGAGGAATAAGGCACACACAGCTACAGAAACCGATATTTGGGCGTGGCTCCAGGACCTCCACGATTTGGGGGAACCCTATCCTCCACAAATCCCGTTATGACCACCTTGTAGGAGAAGTCTGCACAGAAAGCTTTGTCTTCTGGCAAGGCAAGTCAGGGGGCTGGCTGATCATAACTAGGTAACACAGTTTTGCTTTGTTGTATTTAGGGAAACATATCTATTTCTACTTGATTGAGCTGTTCCACATCTGGTTTGGAGATTCATAGCATGATCTTCCATTGACTGCTCTTCTGGGTATATTTATAGTACAAATTTCCCAGTTAAATATAAATTAATTATCATTTATATTACAACATTATCCTCAGGCCCCCAAAGCTGCTAGCTCTGCACAAATTTATACTGTAAAAAATGCTTCATTCTCAAAGAGGCTACTATTATTATATGTAAATATGTAAAACAAAGAATGTCTAAAGAGGCATTATCATCTCCATTATTTTCCTGTCCTTGTTTCACATAGGAAAGCTGAGATAGAATTAAGTGGGTTTATTCCATGGATCTCAAAACTTCATACAGAATATTAGGATTTCAGCTGAAAATGTCAGACCATGTCAATAAACAATCAGTTATACCAAGAGTCCACATAGGTGTTGATAGTCAAAGTATGTAAAAATAATAATAAAACAGTGTAGGAATTGATGCTAAAGAAATTACAGTTTTAATCAGAAAGTTTAGAATCTAAAATGTGATTTCTGGTATTTTATAATTTTTAACATTCAGGTTAAACTTTTGAGTTATATTTCATGTGTTGAGATCTATGCTACTAAAGATGTGCCACCTGAAGTTAAAACCTGAACCTTGCAGAAATAGGTAGCATTCCTAAATTTAGCGGAGTCTTTCAAACTCTTCATGTATATGCCTTTTGTATAGTCTTGCCTAAAAGCAGTTGCAGCACCACCAGCCAGCGATGCTAAAACCTTCACAGTCAGATGCTGCTGTCATTATAGTAGTTATTATTAAATACATGTAATTTTTGTTTTGTCTTGGCTCTGGGGTAACGTAACTGAGGAACTGTAACCCTCAAGGAGAACAGGGGCTCAGCTTGGCTGCCAGGGAGCAGGGAAGTGTCTGTCCTGAGTGTTCCTCCCCATGTGGCAGGTGAGTGGCTTCCAGGTGGATCCCCGCTGCAGGGCTCCGCTGCCCCCAGCGGGGTTTGGGCTGTAGGATTCTTGAGGTGTGAGAGGAGCCACTTTGACTCCTCAGACTGCTCAAGGCATGACTGACTCTGTGAGGCTTCTTAGGACAGGGCTGGGAAGCTTCAGTTATCTGGAGATTTTCAGCTAAAGGTAAATACTATTTTTCCTACTTACTTTGAGTAGATAAAGGAAACTTTAGAAACTCCGGATTTCAGTCTAATCAAAACAATATTTGTGAAGAAGAATGGGGACATCCTGTTCTGTGAAAACCTTGGATCTCAATCTCTTTTATATACCACAGATTAGTGTTTTGTTTATAGCTGAGCTGATTAAACTTTACCCATCCATTTTAATAGATCCTCATTAATAGCTCCACTGAAATCAGTGTAATATATGTCAGGTATGACTCAGGTGGAGACGTGTGTGTTTCTGTGGGAAAAGGCAAGAAAACTCATGGCTTAATTTTTTTCTTAAAGCCCTTTCCTGTGTGGGCTGTTTATTTTATTAGGAGGAGGAAGCTGATTAAGGACCTGCTCCAAGTTTCAGTTATTGAATTCCTGGTGGAAGAGGATCTTCATGTGGTGCAAACTGAGAGACAATAAAGCCCTCTATTGTAGTTTCTGGCATACTGGCAACATTTAATTTCAAATTATGCAACTTATTTCACACATACACAGTAGTTATCTTTTTTCCTTTAGGGTTTTCTGTGAGTAACATATGAAGGAAATCATTATTACTATTGAGGTCTCAGCTAACAGTAGAGAAGTTACTATTTGCAGGGAAATAAGTTCTATTAATCAGTTATTACATTCCTATGGTCTGAGAAAAATCTCTTAAGTCCCTAATATCAACTAGAAAATATCTGAGGCTATATATCCTACAGACTTGCTGAACAGAAACCCTTATTTTGGCTAATTTTCCCAAATAAAACTCTAAACCTGTAGGGCTTTAACATAATCCATTGAAGTAAAGAGTTGGTTCCTAACTTCTAACAATTGTTACTGGGAAAAAGAGGAGCAACCAAGGGGCCAGTCAGTGGTAGTAAATGGTACTTTTACTGCAAACAGAGCAGATGAAGTCCTCAGCTATGTCCTAGCTCTAACCTGCTGGTGCTGATGAACCAGTCACATTGGATGACCCCCACAGGACCAAAATCCTGATATGGCTCTCTACTTTTTGTGGACTGCAGACAACAAGAGGCTGCTTTACAGGAAGGCTTTTGCCCTGCTTTCCAGCTCTTTGGAAAGAACTGCCATCTGCAGTGTCAGAGTCTCAGTTAGGGCTAATTTTAGGAGTTTGATGAACCATGGCTTTCTTTTCATTTGCTCCTAGGTGTTGTAAATTGCTAATGATCTGCAGCAGAAATTAATTATTGCTAATTATTCCCTTTCAGCCACAGGCAGTGTGTGGATGCAGATTAAATGAAGTCCAAATCTCATTCCCTTTTCTATCCTTGTGGTAAACAACAGATCCTGCTCATTCTTTGCATCAGATTGGCTCCCACAGGAATGTACAGACGGGACGCTCATCACATTTTCAGAGGTAGAGCGGGTGTCTGTACCTAAAGTCTAAAACATGATTAGGGCCTTTCTTTTGTTATAGGTTTACTCTTTCTTGTGAGGCTTCAAGTAGGACAAGGTGAGAGTGATACCTCTTCCAAATAAATATACTGAGGAATATTCTATTTATAAGGAGAAATGTGCATCTGACTTCACATAAATGAAGGTCATGATAATACTCCACATGTACTATGCAAAATGATGCTATTTTATATGCAGTATGCATATAAATAGTGATGCTGTCATAGAAAAGAGAACTGGAAATATTTAAAAGTTGGATATTAATTATATGAATTGTCTCCAGGATAACTGGTGCTGAACTGGGTAAGGTAAACCAAATAATGTATCACGCAGTCCATGGGTAACTTGCCTTGACCAATGCAGGAGCTGCCTTGAAGCCATATATTCCCACTGCCTTTGTCTGCGAGTCTAGAGATGCACAGGGAAATCTGAAAATGCTTCTCAGCAAACCACAGTGGTTTCAGAGGAGAAGGAGAAGTCAAAGTATGGGTATTTTTTTTCCCTCTGTTACAAAGTTATTGCCACTTGGCCTTGTAGTGAATCATCTTTAATGAGGCCACAGTGTCCTTGCTGGCTGGGGGATGCTTTTCAGTGCCTACTCTTGGAAACATAGGCACTCCATAGGCACTTAAAAAAGTTTGACAGGAAAGAAAATGCCCTAATTTCACCATTTCATCACACACATAACTGCCTGAATAATGAACAACACGTGCGTATGTAACAGCAGAGTCCTCTTGGCAGTGAATGTGGCACATTCTAGGTTAGGCTGGCAGGACGTGCTTCATTCATACAAAGCAGCCACAACCTGCTCTCCTTCATTTAACGTATCAGTGTTTAAAGGACTTCCGTAGTGTGCCAAAGTATTTTGAATCTCATCTCTCTATGACTTAGAGCTGTGATTCTACCTAATATAATGTAATGATCTTTGAGACCAGAAGAGTTCAGGTAGTTTTGTTAGTCTGTGATAGAAGCAGTATGTGATTCAGCGAATACTTCTGCAGAGGCAGCCTGGGACCATCAAAAGCCCTTTTTCTAGGTGCTGTCATTTTGAGATAAAATCCCTCTGGTGAACATAGCCTTCTATTGACTTTAAACCATCAAATGCAAAGCTGCTTCTGTTTCTTTCACCTGTACCTGGCAAGTCCTCACACAACTCATTTGGTGTCAATCATTTTCTTCTGGTGGAAGTTGCGATAATCTTGTCTTCTGTTGTGTTTGAAGTTGTAGGTTAAAAATCTCTCCCGCAAATCTCAGCCTTTTGACATAAACTACACAGCTAGAATATTTATTTACTAGAAGGGATAGTGACAGTGAAATCTGTTAATTCCCACGTGCTTCTTAGTGACACAAATCTGCTTTAAAGAAAATGGTTTTGTTCCTGTAGAGACAGCTCTTCTTTGCCTTGCCAAATATTGTGATTATAAACCACAAATAAAGTAGAGTGTTTGTTGGTCCTCGGCATTATCTCTTGTAGCATAGAAAGTGCAACTACCAATCTCTTCATTAGAGGGCTGCCTGGGAGAGCAGTGGGCTTTTCACCACCCTGTGTTGCAGTAGGTATGGTCACTCAAGCTGGTGACAATTAGCCACATGCTGCTATCTCTGCTTCCTCCGGAACCTGCCACATCTTGTTAAAAAAACACGAATGATTTCCCTCCTACTGAGGTGAGCTAAAGAGTCACTATATGTAACTACCTACCTTGAGAGCTCGTATGCTGTCTTTATTACAACAATTACTAAGGATCATTTGACTGTAAATGTTGGCGCTCTCTTACTATGAATCAATCAGTCATTAACCTTAGCAACATCGATGTGTTCTCACTATGCATTTCAAGCAGATTAATAAACAAGAGAAGAGTTAAGGGCCCATTCCATGTGCTGCGATGTATTCTTGTGTTACTGGATCTGGATAAACACAGCAACACTTCGCTGTACCATGAATGATTTATGAAGGAACTGCAGTACGGGAGAGAAGGGAGAAAGAGAGGCTTGCACTGAGATGTGCTGATAAAGAAGCAAAGCTAGACAGAGAAATGGGAACAATGTGCATACGTGTGCACATCTGAAAAGCAGGCATCTGGCAATAAGCCGGCACGTGCTAGGCAGGAGTCGCGTTCAATTTCTTCTGTCACATCATTGTGATCCTTGATAACTATGAATCATTCTGGGAACAATCAACATCAGTGTGTTGAAGGGAAAGGAGGAAGAGAAAGAAGTGGGGAAAAAAATACCACCTACATTCATGAAAGTGGCTCTTTTTGATGTGCTTTTTAGGTGACCACAGTCAAGAGCATATGCTTGTGTCTTGATGAAATGTAATCCTGTGCATTAGGAAGTCCTTGACTATTTTAAGGTAATCTTTACACCAACAAAAAAAAGCAGGAAACGACCAAGTCGTTCAGAAAGCTGATTTCTGCCAGTGTATAAAATGACTTGGAGGTCTTTTCTACACCCTACTCCAAAAAAAATCTGACTTTTTTTAGTTGTTTATGTTTTTGGCCAACAGTCCCTAGGCAGTGGGATTGGCCAACGTGATGCCCATGAGGTTCTTGAACGTTTGCTGGAACAATGTTCTTGCGTGCAGTCCAGCTTGAACTTGAGGAAAGATGATGCTAGATACAGCTGTTATAGCACAAGGTTTCTGCCTGCAAAATCGAAGGGTTGGGGATCTCAGTTTCAGGGCATTGCGGCCCAGCTGGTGGCTGTGGTGAGGATGATGCCCAGACCCTGGGGACAGAGGCAGAGCTGGCCATAATGGGTCAGTGCTACTCACCAGCTGACCCACCACAATGCTGGCACCTTGTCAGGCAGTGAAGCCCTGTAATGGCAGCCAGAAATTTAGGAGGACTGAGAGTAGCTTGTTTCTCATTACCTGATGCCTCCTGGGTAAATAGGGAAACAGATGTGACAAGCACAGCAGATGATACTGGGCTCCTACATTGCAGCTGGTTGTAGGACCAGCCAAACACTCCAGTTCCAGATGGCAGAAAACACGCACCAGCTTTGTAGCCATCTAAAACAGAAGGTCTGGAAAATAATGCACTTCTTAGGAAGCGTGAAGCAGTTCACTGAGCCTCCTGCCTAAGTGGTAGGACCTGAGTCTGCAAGTCCCATCCCGGAGCATCCTTCAGGAACAGGATGCTCCAGGACAGCTCTGCTGAGTAGGCATAGAGAGAGGTGCCCAGATGGCATCTGGAAAAACCTGCTCATTTTGGTGTCTGTGAATCCTGGAGCTTGACCAGTCACCAGAGGGCTCGTCAGCTTCATTTTTTATAATTCCTAAGATATGCACAACATTAGCTATGACATATCTAATTTAAGCCCTTAGCAAGGGCTGGATGTGGGCCTTTGTAGAGCTTCATGGCTTGTATATTGTGTTTTAATCATAGAATCACCAGGCTGGAAAAGACCCACTGGATCATTGAGTCCAACCATTCCTATCAAACACTAAACCATGTCCCTCAGCACCTCATCCACCCGTCCCTTAAACACCTCCAGGGAAAGTGACTCAACCACTTTCCTGGGCAGCCTGTTCCAGTGACCAGTGACCTTTTCCATGAAAAAAATTTTCCTGATGTTCAGCCTGAACCTCTGAGGTGTATTATTCTTCTTCTGATCTGGGACAAATTCACCTTTGGTTGTATTTCTGTCAGCCAACTTTAAGGACGCCTGCTGCTGGGTGCATCGCCCCGTGTCCGTATGACCCGGAGTACATGTGGGGATGTTCAGGAGTCAGCCGTCTGCAGGCACAAACCCTCTGAAAAATTTTGGATAGGCAGTTATTTTTAAGAAAGCTGGTCTAAAGCTCATTTCTTTGCCTTCTTTATCTTAATTTGCATTTTTAAGCATGTACATTCAGGTCTTACACGAGACTGTATTAATGACACTGTTACTTTCTCTTTCCTGAATATGAATATCTTTGTGAAAAATTTTGCACATTCAGTTTCATAAAACTGTGACCTTTATATTCAGCAGCTGGAGTGTGGAAGATTTAAACAATTTTTGGGTATACTAAAGAGTTTCACCTTTAATATTCTTGAATATTTTTTTTTACGTTCTAAATTTTATATAGATATAATTTTAAGTATAACCTCCTGAGTTTTACACCTTTTATCCAGTTTTATTTTCCTGTCTCACACTATATAAATGTATATCTATTAGAAGTTTTTATAGAATAAGTAGCTATTACAGCTGAATATTTAAATCAAAATGAGTAATTTATACAGATTTTCTACTTTAGATTTCATTAGAAAAATAATTTTCTTTATCAATTCAGTGTCTTGTGTTACTTTTATGTAACTGTACAAATCAATTTAAAAAGAAAAGGAAAAAACCCAACACCCAACTCCTCCCCCGTGAGTATCTCAATTTTAAATCAATCTATACTGATTAGTTATGTTTGGTCAGATGTGTAATATGACATTGTTCCTCTGCTGTGACTGAACAAATGCACAGATAATCATGATATGAATCATTACATTTGCAAAGCAAAATCCATTTCCTACCAATTCACTTCCCATGAGCATTTTTTATGAAGATGAATTGCTGAAAGGCAATATTTTTGAATACGTTGGTCATTTTTAAGTGTCTCCCTTGAATGGCTTTGGAAATTACTTGCACCTGATCTTAAGCAGGAGGCAAGAACTAGGGGTCCAAAGTGGGACTCTGGCAGGTCTGAGTCATTGGAGTCAAAAGGTGAATAAGTCAGTGGAGGGGACCAACCACTCGTACAGCCTGGGGATAGAGCCTCTCAGGAAAGGCTCTCTGAAAGGTATGGGGGAGGCTGGAGGTGTTGCTGAGTGGAGGTCTGCGATGCCCTCTGTGGCCACAGAGGCTGGTCCTGTGTGTGCCGTGGAGCAGCAGGTCCAGGGAGACGACTGCTCCCCTGTGGCTCCTGAGACGTGGCATCCCCAGCGGAAATTGCAGAGGTATTACGACAGCTTACAAGGATTGGGCCCATTTCAGGTGCTGTCTCTGGTTTATTGTGTTATGCTGAGCACGCTGGAAATCAGTGCTCTCCTCTCAGCCTGCCTGGTCTATCTGTATAAGTTCTCAGATGTGCACAGAAGTAAGGATTGTTTTGATAGGGCATCTGGTGTAATTGGGACCCAACATCATAAGGTGTTGTTAGACACTGTGGTTATGCACAAAATGGCAAAAATGAAATACCAGGGTGGGTTAATGCAGAGTGAAAGGGATATGCATAAAATTATAATTCTGATGGCCCTGTGCTGATAAAGATGAATATCTCGTAGACCTCCTTGAAAGCAGAGAGGAATTCTAGCTCTTGTAAATTACTTGCAATGATGATAGCATCTTATTGCTGTCATTTAGAAGAAGAGAGATATGAGAATTTTCTAGATAATGTTGAAATTTCTCAGTGCCTGGAAGTTAAGAGATGAGCAAGTGTTTTGTTGGGAGTACACGCAGCAGTGCAATTGTCACCTTGTTAAAACATCCCAAAGAACAGCTTCAGGAAACCACACACTTGAATTAATACTACAAAAGCAGAATAAGGCTTTTGAAGATCATATTGGCAGGTAGATGCTTTACTGCCCTACAGATTTAACTCCAAGTGAAGTACTTGCAGGTTTAAAACAAAATCCTGCTCTGATTAGGGAGCCAGAGAGAGCTTGTACAGTGAGAGCTCTCCTTGGCAGCTCAAGAATGTGCTCAGCAGAAACCAAATGATGGGCACAGGAGGAGAGTTTCTCTGAGTATTGACTGGCATGAAGGAATTCAAGGCATATGGGTTAGAAGGTTTTTATTCTGCATTTCACGGAGAACAGCAAAAGGAAAAATAATTTAAAAAACTTAAGAACTAGAGGAAGGAAATTAAAATACTGTACAGAAAAGAATAAATGCTGATAGAAGTGTGAAAGGTTGATCTTATGGATTTTTTGCACATTGCAGAGATTCTAAAGGCTGTCAGCATTTTAATCAAATATGACAGCTTGACAAAAGGAGCAGCTAGGTGTGAAATGCTTATAGTGCTGGAGGGAGGCTTTCTGCACAACATTGACCTGAAATGGGGATATCACTGACTGTGACCTTCACCGTGCTTTGCGGAGCAGCCAGAGCTGCAGGCAGGGTTGTCAACTGTGCAGTCCCCCGAACTGACACGCCACATTCATTACTGCATGAGTCAGGCGTGGCGAGAGCACTGCCACTGCCTCTTGCTACTACTCGTGCTTGCTGTGCAAGGGTAGAGAAAAGAGCCGACCCTTCCCCTTGACATGGAAGCTTGATTTCTTCTTGGTGCAATGGACCTTGCCTGAAAGAATGTTGAGAAACTGCATTTTTCCAACCTTCGTTCTGTTGAGGGAAAGAAAAAAACCTTCGTTGTAGGATTCCGACACTTGTGTTTACTATTATCAGAGAGGAGCTGTGACCATAGTCTCTAAGTTCTTTCTACCATTACATGGCTTTTCCATTAAATACTCCCTCCAGTGTAAGGCTTCCTAGCTCAGTAACACTTCCTGCATTTCAGGCACTTCTATTATTAATTAATTTGTTATTCACTGTAATAAATCCTGTCACGATGAATTTATTTAGCACAATGTGGGCATTTCATGTCTTCTGATTATGCTTTCTTGAAGGTTTCAGTCACAGGACTTCCCTGCTGTCAACACAGTACCCTCTAATACCCTGGTGCAGCAGATCCTCACCTGTGCTTCATCAGCAACAGTTGACTGTAAGAAGACACGAAACCCACCTGAGAAACAGAACTAAAAATGTTTTAAAAATTTCAATGCCTTTTCAGATTTTTGGAGGGGTTGGACACTTTTGAGACAGGCTGCACCAAAAGAAGTGTGACTATCAGGTCAAGAGAGGGAATTGTCCTCTTGCTCTGCTCTTGTAAGATCTCACCTGCAGTACAGCGCTCAGCTCTGGAGCCCTCTGCACGGGAAAGATGTGGAGGTGGACCAGAGAAGAGCTACAATAATGGTCATAATGGATTTAATCTAGAAGAGAGGAGATTCAGACTGGGTATAAGGAAGAAATGTTTTACCATGAGGGTGGTGAAACACTGGAACATGTTCTCTAGAGAGAGTGTAGATGCCCCTTTGCTGGAAATATTCAAGGTCGGGTTGGATGAGGATCTGAGCACTAATGTTAGTACTGTTGACATTAAATGTTCTTCCATGATATGTTACATTTCAGGAATGTTTTCTTCCATTTAATTTGTGAAGTAAAACTTGGTTTAGATTAGGAAAAAATCTGGATTGCTCAAGAGTAGGAGTTAACTTGTAGCTCAGCTTCTGTGACCACTTCTGTGGTTTAGAGGGCAGGGCTCTGTAATTATGAAGGTCATGCATATATTATTTCTTAATTGTCTGTTCCTAGCTGAATTGGTCTGGTGTACAAAGTGGAAATAGTTGTTAACGCAGACAGTTGATGGATATTGCCTGTTGCAGATGCAGTAACAGAGTGGTGGGACTCAGGTGAGAGCTCAGGTACTCAAGTCCTACCTCACCTTCCTCTGGCTGCAGAGGAGCGTGCCTGGGAGTTTTCAGTGACTATACACTCAGTTAGCTGCTGTATTACTAAATATACAGACTGATCTAATTCTCCTAGAACAACTAAGTTATGCTTTGGACCTTTTCCTTAAGCAATGGTGGTTTGCTCTGACTGAAATTTGACATGTAACTTTCAGCTTTTAAAGGGCATTTGTGTTCATTCCTGCTGTTAAACCAAAGCTGAACTTTTTAGAGAAATGAGTTTTTACAATATTAGAACAATATTATTAGAAGAAATTCTTTACTGTGGAGGTGGTGAAGCACTAGAATGATTTGCCCAGATAAGCTGTGAATGCCCCATCCTTGGAGGTATTTAAGGCCAGGTTGGATGAGGCTTTGAGCAACCTGATCCAATGGGAGGTGTCCCTACAAGTAGGTTGGAACTGGCTAATCTTTAAGGTCCCTTCCAACTCAAACAATGATATGAAGCTATGATAGCCAAAAATAAAACCTATCCATTGTATCAGAAATCAAAAAACTTCTAAAAAAGCTTAACATGCATATATAAGCATCTGAAAATATTAAGCTTCTGTTTTCTACTGTGCTTTTAGACAATGCTAAATTGTGCAAAGGAATCCACCATGATATTTAGGAAAGGAGAGGAGTTATGTTTAAAATTATGTTTATAATTTA
This sequence comes from Clamator glandarius, assembly GCA_033459285.1. NCBI lineage: Eukaryota > Metazoa > Chordata > Aves > Cuculiformes > Cuculidae > Clamator > Clamator glandarius. Next base: position 55,791 of record JAUNZM010000165.1, on the reverse strand, counting down.
AAATTATGTTTATCATTATGGAGTTATGTTTAAATATTTTAAAGCTACTGTGGTGGAATTTTTTCAGTGTTCATTTTGATCCTGAACACAACAGATAAAAGAAATGGGAGAGCTGTAACACCTGTTACAGTCTTTACCCCAGAATTTTTTCCAATAACCCATCCTTCTCACCTCCATAGTCTCTCCCATAGGGGTTTCCCTTTTTCTGGAAATACTAAAAATAATTATTTCCTGGTGATCCCTAGCAGGAAAGGTCAGGCCGGAGAGAAATCTGATCACCTTTTTCAGTTTAGAAGGGTATTTTAAAGCAATGGCTGAGCCAGAATTTGCACCACTTGCAAACTGCTTCATACTACTTCAGACAGTAATTTTTTTATCTAAATGAACAGTTTTCTGTCAATAAAAGAAGTTGGACTTTTTCAAGAATCAAAGAGTGAAAACATGTTGAATTCAAGAAAATTTTGATGAGGAGTGTTTCAGGTTGTTTTTAATTTCCCATTTCATTTCCGTGAGCCTGGACTGGCTTGTAACATCCTTTGTTGGTCTAATTAATTCTGGGGGTTTTGATACCTACAGCATATTAGCTTCTTTTTCCATGTCTTCCTGAGCTGCAATTTACCTTCCCAAACTACCCCATCTACCATTGCTTGAAGTTAAATCATTAAATAAAGATCATAAAGAATAAAAGTAACTCCCTTGATTCCTTCATTAACAGTGTCCTCTGGCTTCTCCAAATCATGCAAAATGAGAGGGAGCGAGACAGCACTACAACTTGTTCTTTTCCCAAGCCCTGAGGAAGGAAACCCATGTCTTGCATCTCCATATGATCTGGTTTTTGGACTTCTGTCTCATAGCTCTGCAGGAATGATGGACATGCACGCAAAAAACCATGTCACGTAGTCACAAGCAGCCCAAGACTGATTGTTATTGTCCCCTTGTATAATGCCTCCTCGGCAAGCACAGCAGCAATGTCTTACTTGTTGCTGCTCATCTGGGCCCTGGAAGCCAGCCAGGAAAATATCATCTTGAAGTGATTTGCAAGCCCTGGGAGAGTGCTACTTAGAGAAAAACTGTTGGCTCCAATCCTGATGTCACATGAAGCCTCTGCGTATAACTTGGTATGATCAAGCTATTTTCAGGAGGCTGAGCAGAGTCAGACTAATTTTCAAGGCCAAGGAGGGGAAAATAACTGATTTGTATCCTCTTGGTGGGTAAACCTAACTTTATGGGATTTGAATTTGAGTTCTTTCTTGGCGAGGGTAGAAGTGGTGTCCTTTTAAAACATCAGTTAGAGATCATATGGAAAATTTCAGGGAAAAGATGGATCTTAGAGCCTGCTTCCATCCTTGGCCCCTGAACTGAGAGAATTGTACCTGTGTTGCAGCATACCTCCTCCTGATCTTAGCTGCAAGCCCCGAAGATCTTTCTTTAGGGAAATTCCAGTGGGGGACAGATTTTGGTTTATTCCTAGGGTGATAAAGTTATACGAGAGCTGAGCCACCTTGGGGAATACCAGTGAGGAACTTGGAGGCCTGATCTCACCACCTTTCTTCCCATCTGCTGGTCTCTGAAAACTCAGGGATTTGGGTGTCCCTGTACTTTTACAGTTCTAATCTCCGTTTGTCCTAAGGCCATGTAATTCACACTAGACTATAGGAAAACATTTTTCTAAAATATTGAGCTATCCAGGGAGGAGGTTGTTTTGCTTTTTCTTGCAGAAGCATTTTTTTAAAGTTAGTTTCTGATAATTGATTTTAATTATGTATTTTTTTTAATGCTAGGTACTTGACAGATGTTTGGCAAGTGGAGCTGTTTCTATGCACATTTGTTAGAAAGGAGCCCTCCCAACTCTTCAAGTGAACCTGGACGGTTTAACAACAATCATAATTAAGGGAAATAAAATTCCTCAGCCCAGCACAGATGTGCTGGGGAATCTGGTCCCCTCCCATGACTGCTTCAGTGACGTTTCCTCTCCCAGTGCTGTGGGCCAGTGCCTGGTCTTTGCTCCCTGCATCCTCCACCTTTGCACGTTGTCCCACCCCAGCTGCACTCCTGCAAATGTTTTCCCATTCCAGCCCAGCTCAATGTTATTTGCTACTAAAGTGAGCCTTGCTGCAGCATCCTCTCTGTACGTGGGGGTAAGTTGCAGGATTTACCTGTGTAGTTTGAGTCCTGTTCTTCCTACATACAGCAGAATAATTGTATGCTAGCACAAAAAGGATTGGGGCACAACAACCCTAAGCAGAGCTACAGACTAGGAGAAGCCTGGCTGGAAAGCTGCCAGGAGGAGAAGGACCTGGGGGTGTTGGTTGACAGCGACTGAACATGAGCCAGCAGTGGCCCAGGTGGCCAAGAAGGCCAATGGCATCTTGGCTTGTATCAGGAACGGCGTGACCAGCAGGTCCAGGGAGGTTATTCTCCCCCTGTACTCGGCACTGGTGAGACCGCACCTCGAGTACTGTGTTCAGTTCTGGGCCCCTCACCACAAGAGGGATGTTGTGGCTCTGGAGCGAGTCCAGAGAAGAGCAACGAAGCTGGTGAAGGGGCTGGAGAACTGGGGGTGTTTAGCCTGGAGAAGAGGAGTCTGAGGGGAGACCTCATTGCTCTCTACAACTACCTGAAGGGAGGTTGTAGAGAGGAGGGAGCTGGCCTCTTCTCCCAAGTGACAGGGGACAGGATGAGAGGGAATGGCCTCAAGCTCTGCCAGGGGAGATTTAGGCTTGAGATAAGGAAAAAATTCTTCACAGAAAGGGTAGTTTGGCATTGGAACAGTCTCCCCAGGGAGGTGGTTGAGTCACCTTCCCTGGAGGTGTTTAAGGCCCAGGTGGAAGAGGTACTTAGAGGCATGGTTTAAGGATTGGTGGGAACGGTTGGACTCAACGTTCCAACCTGGTGATTCTGTGAAAAAGAGCCAGAACTGTTGTCCTTATCTCATCTTATCTCCCTGTTTGTTCTCTTATGATTCAGCTTTGTTTGAAACAGGGTTTTTCCCTTAAACATTTCAAAAACCTCTCCATCTTCTCCCCTCCTTTTCAATACTTTTTGATAAATGATACTTAAAAAGAATCCCCCTAAACTCTGTCTTTTTTCCCCAGAAAGACATCCAGCTTTGAAAGAGAAGTCTGATTTGAAGAAAGGCAAAGATACCTTCAGGTGTTTTAAATTTCTGTTCCGATCTGCTTTGGGTGCCTGCAGTGCTCTTCCAAGAGTCAGGACAACATTTACCCCTGAGGTAGCAATTAAAGATGGGAACTTTAAGTGGAATTAAACATAGTTCACAGGGAACGTCTGACTCTCTTCTTTGACTAATTCCCCACATTATTCAACAAGTAACATAGCAAACCCCAGTATTCTGGATTGGGTTTTTTGCACTGCTTATATGTCTTTTTGCTAAATTCACAACCATCTTGCTCATTAGGATTTTATTTTCCCTTTAAGGACCATTCTTCTTGCTTTCAAATATTTAGTCATTACAGTGAGTGATTAGGGGTATTTTTCACAGTCCCCTCCAAAACCACCACCTTTCTAGCAGATGATCTGAAAATGCTTCTGATATCTCAGTCACTTTATAAACAGGAAACTGAGTCAATTATTCACTCAGAAGAAACCTACTATTGTCTGGAGGCTCAAGGCAGTCTTTGTAAAAAAACAACATTGACGTAGGTTCTGGAGGAGGTGGCACTAAATGAGGGACAAATTTAAGCTGATAATTTGAGTGACACAAATAATATAAAGCATATTCTGTTTGTGTTGTGCTTAGGTCATGTACCTCTCAGTGATCCTGTTAGGAATGTTCTTGTTAAGGAGCACCAGAAAATCTGAAATAGTCTGCTAGGATAAGCCCAGCTGGAGTTGTCAAACGGTGTGCACTGTGTACTGTAGAGCAGAGGCAACCCATGCCCACTGTACATCTCTTAGTTCACGAGGAAGCCCCGAGGTAGTTGAGATTTAAAGTCCACAGATGTCAGAGGATGGCAAAAAGGACAAAGAAAAAAAAAAGATAGATTTTTTTTTTTTTTTTTTTTAAAAAAGCCCCCCTCCCTTTGATGGTAAAATCCTACCAAGGACTTTGTGTGATAGTGCTAAGTAAGTGCACGTGCTCATGGATAGGCAAATGGGGGCTGTTTGGATCAGGAAGCAGATTTCAGTGTCTGCTCTGCTGTAGTGCTTGGTGCATCAATTCAGGCAGCTCCCTTTAAGTTTATTTCAGCCACTGCCAAGGCAACGGTGTAGTTTGTCGCAACAATTTTTTCCCCACAGACTTCAGAGGAATTATTGAAATCTTTCCATTATTTCTAGTCCATTGTTCTGCCTCATCCCTTAATGCACTCCTTCTTTAGGCTTAATTTAAAACAATGACAACAGAGTCTGTATGAAGAACACTGTGATTCTGAGTTTTATTTATTTTCATCACTACACTTCTTTAAATTGTACATACACTAAATAGAAATGTCATTTTCCAGTTGGCTCCAAGCAGAGACAAAGCTTTAGTGCAGTGTACTTAGGCTTGCTTTCAGTTGAGTGGGTTAAGTAAAAAGTAATCAGCACTTATCTCTAACTACTGCTCCAAAGCAAGTCTTTCAAGGGCTTCAGAGTTGTTTGGTGAAAGCTGAGAGGCATTCTGTATTCTCTGGTTCTGTGAACATCTCAATTCTGAAATAAAAATGTCAAAAGAGCATGTCTTTCCTTACATGAATTTTGACCCATCTAAAATCGGCAGCCTGAGATACAACAGCTGAACAGCTGGTGATATTATCTTTCTTCGTACACATTGCTCTCTGCTTTCCAGATAAAAGTAGCTTGGTGGGCTTGATAACCATCCAGAATTTTAGATGCTTATCCAGAAAGAAGCCTTTGAAATTAATTAGCTGCTATTTGGTTTATTATAGAGACTCCGGCTCTGTAAAATAACGATACCATATTCAGACTTAAAAGCTTCCTTAAAAATCAAATTCCAGACACTTAAATTCTAGGAGAAAAAAGGAAACTTGAGTTGAGATATCTTTTACATCTTTAATTGCATCTTCTGCGAGGATCGAGTCCTATAATTGGAGGCATATGATAATTAGCATTAAGAGGCAAACTACAAGTGGAAAGTCAATGGAATTGTGCTAAAGAGGGATATAAGTTTTCTTTATACTCTGTTGGAAAGTTCTTTTTTGAAGCATTTATTGCAGAGTCGTAAGAAATAATCCATAAAGGAAAGCAATTTTGCCAGGAAAATTATGTCTTAGAACCTACTTTCCACTTTACAGTGCATTGCTTGTCTTTTGTCACGATAAAAATGTTCAGCCTGTTTTGGGATCCATACTTATTTATCCCTTCTTCTACTCAGGAAATGTCAATAATCCTCAGAATGAGATGGAAATGTCGGCACTGCTGTTCTTAGAAGGGATTACACATTTCAATAAGTAATAATTTTGAGTATCTCATTGGAGAGACAAGCTGCAAATGACCTGAGGCAGGTTTTTACAGTCACCAATGCCAGAATCCCCTCCCAAGAAAACTTTCTCAGTTTTCGACCACTAATTGTAATTAAATCCAGACTTCCATTTTTTTTTTTTCTTTCCCCAAACAGATGGGAGAAATCAAAACATTAAGTAGATTCATTTTCACCACAGGGCTCTTTCAAAGGCTTTAAACTTCTGGATGGCAGCCAGATTTTCAGCTGGGTTTTTCTCCTTGTATTTAGTCCCTGTAGCTCTAAAGGCATGAGAAAGAGGAGTTACATGCAACTCCCTTCAGCATGCCCTGCTTGCTCAGTTAGCAAACTTTGCTCGAAGTAGGTTAATGTTTCTGATGCACAGCAGGCTCTAAAACCAAAGCTCGATTCTTATTTTTTTTTTTAGCTGTCAACACTCATCCATTCAAAGACCTATTCTATCTCTCCATTTACCTACAAAAAGATATTTTAAAATGGAAGGCTCGAAGAATCAGGCATTATTTTTAGAATTCAGAAGGGTTACTTTAAAGATAATCAGTCATTTTAGTTTTCTGCAGTGACAATTGTGATTTATCTTATTGTGATAATTTGCATGGGGAGTCATCCAAGAAAAACAGGAGGTGGCGGAACTTGTATCAGAAGGCACGTGCATTTTTGGGTACTTCTTGCTTTGAATCTCCTCCTCACAATTACACTTGTTTAAACTTTTCAGGCTCTGAAGAGTTATGGCCTGAGCTCTGGATCAAGACTCTGTAGTGATGGGGATGAAGGCAGGTATGTGGCTGTTTGTGGCAAAGGGAACAAGGACACAGTGTGGAGGAGGCCGTCTGTGTACGTATATATCATAGAATCATAGTGTCCTGAGTTGGAAGGGACCCACAAGGATCATCGAGTCCAACTCCTAACCCTGCATAGGACAACCCCACCATTCACACCATGTGTCTGAGGGTGTTGTCCAAATGTTTCTTGAATATTGTCAGGTTTGGCTTCATGACCACTTCCTTAGGGATCCTGTTCCAGTGGTCCACCACCCTCTGAATGAAGAACCTTTTCTTCATATCCAACCTGGTGCACGTTTCTGCTATGCTTATAAAGTCAGAGATGTTCTATGTCTACTTTCCTCTCCTTGTATAATAGCAACACAATGATGGCAAGTGCTGTGGAGTCAAAGTGTGCATTGTCTGTAAATATGAGTATGTTTGGGTGCATGTCCTTTCTGCTACTTGCCAAACCCAGGTGTGTCCTGGGCACGTGGTTTTGGTGTTTAGGGTTCTTTCGGATTAATATATGGAAACTAATAACTAGATTTTGGAAGGACAGGACTATGTGTCAAAGTTATCTATTAAGACGCTTGCTCATTTGTCAAAAAAGGGAGGAAATAACCAGTGCAAAGTGCTCATTGCTGTGTGTAAGGAGCTAGAACTTGGAAACTATTAATGCAAATCTGTGTCCTGAAGGAATAAATATATTAGATGTTCTCTCCTAATGGATGATTTTAAATTTAACTTTTAACTTCGGAAGGGAGGCAGGGGGCGGCAGGAGAAGGGAGTTTATATTGCTTCTGTTGCTCCAAGTTATTTGCCTTACATAGGTAATAAGTTTTTCTCTTTCTGTCAAATCACATGAAGATTTTTCATCTGGGGTAGGAAGAGACTTTATGCTTCACATTTTAATATCTCTGTGCTTATGAAATACATTACAACCTGCATGCTTCTCCTGAGAAACTGTAGAAAGCAGTAGAAGTGGTTTCAAAGGCAGGAGAGTTACAAGTACCAGTGTTAAAAAAGCAATCTGTGTAAACTGTTTTACAACTTAAGAGTTATGCAAAGCCGTATCTTACCTTGGCCTTATGCCCCAGACTGCATGTCCATAAAGCACTGCAACCCTGCCTTGACACATTTTATAGGATACTTCAGGTTTGAGGAAAATAAACCAGTTTTTGAAATGTTTCTGCAAGTCCCATGGTCCGTCCCATCGCTATGGACAAGCAGACTGATGAGACTGTACGTAGGATGAGAAGTCCTGGAGACGTTTGGTCTTGGTGGTGTTTGTACTGTGTGTGAGGTGCACTTCCTATTCCCAGTTAAGATGATGTATCGTGAACAAGTGTCCCCCACTGCCTGAGATGCAATTATCCAGGTGATTGCATGTAACTGGTGTTACATAGCCTTATGAAATTGCTGCACTGTCTGGTACATAGTCTAATAATAAGTAGCAGTAGTTGTACCATAATAACTGCATCTTCAGCAGGGAAGGAATGCTTGTGAAAGATGAGATAGTTGGTTTCTAGAAAGGTAAAAATGAGATCTGCATTATAATTCATGTGAACAGTTATGAATACTTGATCTTTCACAGGCTGTGAGGTTTTGATGTCTTAATTTTGAGTGTTTAAATCAGAATTCCTTCAATAGTTATATACATTTGTAGTCTTATGCATACGAAAAACCTTATGGGAGAATCCTGCTGGTGCAGAACACGAACTGGCAGAAGACAGGAAGAAAATGGTGCCGAGTCTGATTGTCTGTAGCTCTTGAGACGTATCCTGCCCTCTGTCCTCAGGAGTTTGAAGGTGGGAACTTCCCATAGCGCTTCCCACACACTGATCCCAAATGGATCTCATGGCGCAGGAGGGAGAGGGAAAACGGGAAGTGAACAAGCAGAGCATGTCAAAAGCAAACTGCTTTTTATCTATAAAGGGCTTGATCCTTGTTGCAGTGCAAAGGAGGTAATGCGCAATTTATGCACATTTAAAGAACTTTACCATTCTGGAATTAAATGGGCATCTCTACAGAAAGTATGTGTAGGCAGCCTAAATAGAAGAGATGAGAAAATGGATATATTTTATGTTGCTTTCTCTCTGCTTCTGTTAGATCCAGTGCATGGTCCAGCAAAATGTTTCTCTAGAGTTTCTCCCTGTAAGAGGCTCTTCCTAGAACAGCACTCTATTAAGACGAGTTTTTTATTATTATTTTGAGGATGTTTGTGTGTACTGGGATAATGCCATTCTATAAATAGAATGATTTTTGCTTTGTTTTTAAAATAGTTTTCTGCTTTTAATGAAATAAAGTTTCAATTGTTCCTTGCTTTCAAAAGAGCAAAATACAGCTGCTACTGGCATCTGATTAATGCTTGCTATTTCATGATAACCGTAATTAAATTCAGCTAATTCTCCACTGCAATATTTATGGAAAACAAGGACCAGAAGCTGTAGTTGAACATTTATGCTAGAGAGTATAAAAGCACCAGTAATAACTATGAAAAGCGTTAGGGCAGGGGCTTGGGGTGGCCTACAGGGAGCCCAGAGCTTTCCCTTTACGTTGTACTGAGTGGTGTGGAGGCAGTATGTGCCTCCTTCATAGTCATCTTCTTGCCTCTGTTTCTTTTCCTCTGCTACGAAGGATGTGTCAGCAGAGAAAAATAGTCTTGGGACAGAAAGGACTGCTTCATCAGCCCTTGTGGCTGTGGAGATGCCCCTTTGATGGGGCAACAATCAGTGGGATTTATAGCCACCTTTGTCTGCCTTCAGTTTAAGATTTAAGGGAAAAACAGAGAAACATAATTTCCTTGGAGATTTTTCTTTGGTGACAATCTCTGAAATACCCATGTTCTGACAAATAGATACAGTGGCAGTTCATGGATATGTTAGTGGTCATAGAAGTGCCACTACCTTTAGTTCATCACAAAGACATCAAATGATGACAAGAACGTCTCTAAAACTCTTTTTTGTTTGTTTTTTTTTTTTTTTTCCTATGTGGCTGTCTACATCCAAACAGATCATAGGAATTCCTGCAACCAGCTTTCCATATCATTACTTAATCCCTTCTGTTTGACTCCTCAGTAGGGAGTTGTTCCATTAAATACAATTTTTCACATTATATACCCCCAAAATAGTGGTGTGGCCTGCACAATGGCAGGCATGTAGTTCTTCACAGTTAATGTGGCCAGAGGAAGGTAGCTTGGGAGAGGCTGATTGTGCAGAAGAAGGATTTGGGAGAACAACTGCAGTGAGACAGTGAAAAGGACTTGTGCACCACAACTGACTCACCTTGATTTTACTAACAGTATTTTTGGAATGAACAATTACATATGTCAACACCATGTATCTTGAGCACAAAGACAAGGTCTGTTGCTCAGAGAAGAAATATCATGATAGACTATTGGGAAAGAAAAATAGAGCATTCACCTTGCAAACACCATGAGGTAAATTTAAACATTTCCCTCTCTCCCCTCATCAGCTGCTGTGCTTAAACACTAAGGATACATTTCCCAAGCTCAGACCTCCAGGGTGGGATTTATGAGCAAGCATCTCCCTTGGTCTCACCCTAGTTACAAGTCTTATCTGTTGCAGGAAAAATGGATGTATGTCTGGGTTTGAATGGAAACATACATACATTTTGAGGTATATGCCAGAGAACTGTTTGTCCTAAAATGTCATGCAGAACTTGCCTATAAGTATACAGAGGAACACATCGCACTGGTTGTGTGCTAGGTGGATAGCTCGTCATGCAGCAGGAGAGACGCTAGGGCATGTAGTGTGTGACTGTTTCTGTATAAGGTTATAGAGGTCATGTGGGCTGAAAAGGCTGCTGAAGTAACCAGTATGCTCACAGGCTTCCAGCTACCAATTCTCCTAAGTGTTTCATTTGGAGATAGCTCAATGGTTCAGATGTAACTGCAGCCTTACGACATCTGGGTTAAATTTCATCCTTGTAGTAGATTTGTGGGTGCCAGTTACCCTGAAATAATGTGGGGATTAAAGTAAAACCATTAAAAATCTTTCACTAGGCTTTTTTCCTCATGCAGACAAAACCATCCCTTCTTGAGGACAAAAAACAACCCCACTACTGAATATTTTTTATAAGCTGACAGGTTTAGAATAGAATATTTCAAATTTTTTCAGTACTAACTGATTTTTTCAGTGCCCTACTTTCTCAGACTTTTTTATAATGTTATTGTGTGCAGCTAGAGGAGAGGAGCTTGCTTGTCTTCCTCAAGTTTATTTAGAGCTTTCATTGACTAATGCCTTTTGTCACAAGTGACAGTGAAGGACCTGCTTGGTAACAGAGATCAATGGAGACGAAGGTGACATTTCAGAGCAGCATTTTAAAACTAATGCATGGCTATTTATCTGACCACAGCACCTAGGAACACTGGTTCACAGTCTAAGAGAATCATGACCCTGTAGTTTCTGTCCTTGCCTTCCTCATCCTAAAATGCACATTTACTTTTCTGTCACTCTTCTCCAACTCAGCATTTTTCATAGAATCAGGGAATGGTTTGGGCAGGAAGGGTCCTCAAAGCCCATCCAGTTTCAACCCCCCTGCTATAAGCAGGGACAACTTCCACTGGATCAAGTTGCTCAAAGCCTCACCCAACCTGGCCTTAAACACTTCCAGGATTAGAGTATCCATGACTCCTCTGGACAACCTGTTCCAGTACCTCACCAATATGTATAATTTTTTCCTTATATCTAACGTAAATCTCCCCTCTTTCAGCTTAAAACCAATACCCCTCACTCTATCTCTACACTCCCTGATAAAGAACCCCTCCCCATCTTTCCTGTAGGCCTCTTTTAATCTCTGAAAGGCTACTGTATGGTGTCCTGGGAGCCTTCTCTTCTCTAGGATGAGCAACTCCAACTCTCTCAGCCTGCCCTTGTATGGGAGGTACTCCAGCACTCTGATCATCTTTGTGGCCTTCCTCTGGACTACTTCTAACCAATCCATGTACGTTCCTCTTCAGATTTCTTCTTGCCTTCTCTTGAAAGGTCTTTGTCACTTCTCGTGCTATCAGTTGGGTTAGGTGCCTATTGGCCACACTGGGGCTTTATCACCAGCCAGTCAATGACTGGTTTTCCGAGGTAACAGCGCCCTTTGATTTTACAGGGACAGAGCCTTTAGTGGTAGGGACATCCAAAGGTGGAAAGGGTGTCACTTCCTTTTATTCCATACTGAGAAAAGTGTAATGTTGGTACTCAGCAAATTAAGGAAGTGTGATTTCATGCTCCAGCTCTCTCTACAAGCTTAAATGCACTAAAGATACTTGTGAAAAGTGCTAAAGTGATAGACAGGGAAGAACTTAAGGCCCCTTTTTGCTTGGAGAAGAGGTACAGCAGAAGCTAATTGTCATCCCATGTTAAATAGAGGTACAATCAGCTTTGAGTATACAGTACAGTTCAATTCTCAAACACATTTAGGATTTAATCCATATCTTCTTTGCTAAGAAATCCAAGAAGGGTGGTAGCTTTCAACTCTGCAGTGATCTGAGACCACCGTATACTCAAAGAAGTTTCAAAGCAGCTGCCAATTAAAGCACTACCAATGTTGATTGAATTTTGAGTAAATATTTACTGTCTTGCATCCAATTACTCCTCTCTCTACACACAAGCTTTACCATCTGTGTCCAGAAGTACTGGCTTTCGTGATCTGTTTGCTTGACATCCTCTGCGCTTAATTCCAGAACAAGAAGGTCAATTCAGATAATGCATTGCACATATAAAACGTGATCTTGGTAACTTCTGTAAAGAAATTAAATAAAAACATTTTAATAACTGATCAGACATTCTGCCCAGTTGTCTCACACAATGTCATGGCAATGAGTTTAGCACAGACGGGGCATAACAAAGAGAGATTGATTTCCTAGAATTCCCTCATTTAATGGAGAAAAATCCACCCTGATCTAAGCTAGCTCCAATGGTTTCTCAGAAATATTGATGTCTCAAGCTTTCCTGCCTCTAATAAAGTAAATATAATTTATTTCAATGGAAAACAAGTTCCCCATTTCTCTTCTGGCATTTGGTGGAGCTGATAGCTACAGTACTGGTTTCAAGCAGAACATGCTGAGCTAATTATATTTCTTCTAAACACTGTTGATTTCTTGATTGCTAATGTGGTATTTGAGAGTCAGTGATTCTTAAATGTCAGCTTAAGAATCCATCTATTACCAGTCTGAATCCCCTAAATGCAGGTCTTGTTTTACCAATATTCCCAGTAAAGAATTACTCTCTCTACTGTTTGTCTGGCAAGTGAGACAAATAACAATTTCCAGATGCTGTGGGTTTTTTCTACACCACATTTAATTGGTGGGAGCATGGAGACACAGCAACATTTTCATTAACACTTCATTATTAATCAGTGAAAGATGGATGCAGCACTTGAGGGAACCACTGAATGGTGAATTCCCTAAACAATATATTGTAGCTTTGTCAAATACACAGCTCTTTGAAAAGGTGGACAGCCTTATTTCGTTTGAATGTTGACAATGAGCTCCCCTTTTAATGTGCTCTTTATGAAAAGGCAAAAACATCTGAATAACTGGATAAGTCTAACCTGTTTGGTTGACAAATGCAAATGTTGTTTTATTGTCTTTATTTTGCTAAGGTTCTGTTGGCACATATAATTGCTGGGTAATGAGACACAAATATTACCTTCATATATTTAGTGAGTTTCCACTTCTTTTTTTTGTTTGTTATAATATTTAATCTGTTATTTCTTTTTACGTGTTACCGTATTGCAACACAACATTAATTAAGTCTGGTTTGTTTTTTTTTTTTATTTGGATAGAGACATCTCTAGATGTCCCACAATGACTATCTACCATCATGAATCCCTTCCTTGGAGGAGAAGGCCCCACTGACTCCTGTTCAGAAAAACATTGGCTCTTGTTTCTAACTTGCTCTAGACATGCAGCTGGGCAGCCAGCAAGGTCTCTCAAGCAACCATAGCAGGAACTGTGAGGTGCAGAGCTGCATTGAATATGGATCCTTGATTGCTGGCATAAAAGTGCATGAAAATGTTTTGAAAATAAATCTGGATAGATAAATTGTTCTCTAGTCCTTGCTATAAATCTGCCTATATGGAAGTCTATGAGGATTAGTTGTGGGAGCAGCTCATGAATTTGGTTGCTCTTTTAAGTCAAACTCTTGATTTTTTATGAACTTTTTGGAAAATACCTTTATTACATACAGAACTCTTTTTCTAACTATGAGGAAAGGGTCTCTGTGCTGCTACCAGCATTAATGCAGAGACTTGGGTAACATGATGTACTTTTTTGTTGCCTTACTCTCATTGCCACCTCTAGGCACTAATGGACTGATGGAATGTGATGGATGGAGCGGTCATAAAACAGTAAATCATCAGGGTGCTGCTGCTTGTGGTACCAATGTGTACCAAATCCCCCTGCTCCACTCGTCAGTTTTCCAGCTAGCAGAATAACTCTGCAGTCCAGGATACAGTCAGTTGACTGAGACCAGACAGTCTGAGCTCTGCCTTTTTTGGGAGGCCGTGGGCTGAGTTAGGTTTGTCCTGGCATCACAAAGGAAGGTGATCACCAAAGCACCTCTCCAGCATCTGCTGCACTGTGCTGGATGTGGAAGAGGAAAGGATTTAATCGTTAGTCTCAGTTTATCTCTATGCAGATTCCTGAAACCTTTAGCTTGTCTTCTGCTTGAGCTAATACTCTCAAACTCTTCTGTCCTCCTGATGTAGTTGATGCTTCATCTTCTGCTCTTGTGTATCTCTGGATAGGTGCTCTCTGACCTGCTTTATTTCTTCTCAGCTGATGCTTGTAGGTTTTTTGGTTTACATGGGAGCGTTCATTCATACCAAGATATGACATGGGGAAAGTATAACATTATCCTATTGCTCAGTCAAGTAATGTTTAGGCATGAAATGAGAACTTCTGCAGATTTGTATCCATTTTACCCATTTTGATGAAAATATTTGGGAGTGGACAAACTGAGGAACGTGGTTAAATTGAAAATACAGCACCGTATATTCTAATCCAGCATGGGAGAATATTGACTGAATAGAAAGAAAATAGCACGTGCTTTTCTTAGTTTTCTCTCTCATAGGATTTACTTTCTCAGCATCAGATGCATCCATGAGGCTGTTTACTGTTTCCAAATCAAATTGGAAGGGCTGCGGGTAAGAGCTGGTATATTTATTTTCCATTTAACTCTGAAGAACGAGTCATAAACCTGGGACCTATCATGATTGGCATAGCAAGTCATTAGATAATTACATGGAAACCCCTTTTATTGAAACATCTGTGTTAAAATGTGCATGCTAAACAGAATTTTAATAGACTGAGTCTAACTCCCTAAGCTTTAATTTCATACCAGAGAAACTTCAAGCATTTTCAGCATTATTTCAAAATCATTTGAAACAGATTCTATTATAGCGCAAGATTTTTTTTTGTCATCAAAGCAAATGTTTTATAAAATACTTATTATGACATACAGCATATGCACAGTTTCAAGCTAGAGCTCCTGTGGGTTCTCTTCACTTTCAATCTTCTCCTCCAGTAGCCTCTTCACCTTTCTGCCAGGTCGCAAGCTAATTCCTTTCACTCTAGTTCCTCTACTACATTTTATACCTTTACACTGACTAAAGAGGCATCAAGCCTCCGTGTTGTTATTCTGATGTTACACCAGGCAGTATCTTTCCAGGTTTATTAATCAGCAAAGTCCCTCTGCAGATCTTGGGTCTTCTCCCCAGGCCTGGATCCCAAGAAGTGCCGGTCTTTTGGATTAAGCTGACATTAGTAAATGAGTACAGCCCAAAATAGTAGATCTACAGAAGACAGAGGCTGGTGTGCAGCTGGTGGCTGACAACCACCCTCTACACAATTTAGAAGATTTTGCTTTGGGTAGGTTGTAGTCTAGTCTTGTGGTGACCAGCTGGAGCATACCTTTCAGTTTAACTTCATCTGAAAGGAGTCCTGAGGTTGCTTACTGATGGAAAATGAAACACAGAGATTTGCAGGGCAGTCTGTTCTAAAATGCTTCTGTAGGTGCCCTCTCACTCTCTCCTAGCGTTATGCTTCAGCCTCTGCCCTTTCCATTATCCCTTTCTTTGGACAAGAGGGTTTTTTTCTAGCTCCCTGATCATGTTTATTTGTGCTTAATGAGCATCTCCCCTTCTGTCATGAACTTTTCTTGCTTATCCTGCACTCTCCCCACTATCCGAGTTCCCTCAGGAAGACGAGGAGATGTTCTTTCTGCTTGTTGCTTGGCAGGAAAGTCCCATAGACTAACCCCGTGAGCACAATTATCTCACAGCAGAACACATTTAGCTTACAACTGCTTGGTACGTGTGAACTAAGCCTTTCTCTTGTGTTAACTTGACAGCATATAGATAATCTCTTCCCATGCTTTCCATGAAGAAGTCTAGGCACAGGACTGTATTACTATTCCATCTTCAAAATAATGGAGGATATAAAATCTATTGATAGAGTAGTTATTTAAAAAAAAATGGTATTGAGAAATAATATTACTCCCTTAATCTTAAATTTAACCTGATTATTTTTCCTTTATTTAGCCTAAATAAGGAATATTTAGTCTTGAACTCTAGGAGTTCAGTCATACTATAAGCTCTGAATGTAAAATCCTATCATAAGAAATAGTAGACATCCCTAAATTTAGATATTACTACCTTTCCTCTTGTGATACTGCACTCTAGGAATTCTTTATATGCCATAGACCTAGAGCTCCTGTTGATCTTATTTTTATTAATGTTTATACAGCAATATCCTTCTTTTTTTCTCCAGGAATTCAACACACAGCAACTTCTCCCTGTTCTAAGTCTGCCCAAAGGTCTCAGGAGACCTAGACTAACAAGGCTCCAAGTCTAAGGTGCTTGTGCTAAAAGCTTTGTCATGAAAATAACTGGAGTGGTTAACTCTACTGATGTTTGTGGAATTATTTGTATGAAGGAGAGTATTAGAATGGTTCCATACACTGCTAATTGATGTAAGTGTCTGTATGAGGTACCTGTATCTATTAACTTCCCCTTCTCATTTTTTTTTCTGTTTCTCTAGGGTTTTTGTGTTTTGTATTTTCTTCCCTAAAGGAGTGCATAAATATTGCCAAGGCTATAAATCTAGGATTTTTTTTTTTCTGCTCTTACTTTGAAATAAATACTTGATGAAATGTTGCCTCTGTTAGTGTTTGCCCTCTGTAGTAAACCTCCCCATGAGGGCATTCTTCTAGCCAGGATCCAAATAGATCATTTATATGTATAAAATCTCAAGCATCCCATAACACCTATTTATTATTTTTGCATATTAGATGTAAAAAGCAAGAGATAGAAAATACAATAGCTGCATTAAAACAGTGAATAAGATACAAAATGTTTACATGTGGCAAGAAGAGTCAAGGATACTTGGAGACTGCCTTTTGTGTGTTACAGCATCATCATTCTTTCTGGGTGACAGTCATATTCATTTATTATTCTTTTCAGAATAAGTGTTGAAATTCTTTGATGCATGCCTTACAACAATTCTGTTCATATTTCTTTGACTTTAGTTTTCTGACCACACATTGTCCATTTATGAAACAAAGGTCTCAAACCTTGAAAAGAAATTCCTTCCTTTTCTTTTAAATTCTGCTTGTGAAGAAGATGCATTGAAGAAACATACTCTGAAACGACGATAAAACAAAATTCACAAACTGGCATTGCTATTTAGGTATTATAGTTAATGGACTAGCCAACATCCAAAGAAAATGAAGGGACAAATAATAGCAAACACTTTTAGATGGAGTCTAATTCTAAATAATACCTTTGAGATGAAGAAGAATTTTCTGTATCTTTGCTTTCATACAGAGGTGCAATTATGAGGCAGTGGTACAAACTCAGAGTTAAAATAGCCTCTACCTCTCTGTGTGTAACAGAAATCAATTAGAAATATTAAAACTTAGCAGGCCCATACTGGCCACGAGACAATGACAATCGAGATAGCTACAGCCAAGAAAAATCAAACACCAATTTCTCATTAATAAGATTGTCTTAAAATTATATTGATTGTCTGTAGTTACAATATTTTCACTGTGGCCAAACAGGCGGCAAGAAATAAAAAGACAGACTGGATCCTTGTTTCAAGGAGTCCCCTGTTCTAGGTGGTGAGTCTTACACTGGCTTACACACAGAACTAAAATACCAAGTTGAATTGCTTGCTGCATAAATGAGTTATTTTTCCTCAGGTGAGATCTCTGGGACAGGAAGGGTGCATTGGATGGGCCAGTAGTGGGCACACGCCACCTGGCAGTGCTGCCCCTCGCCGCCACTTGCAAGTAAGAGAGACGATGGTGTTTCTCATGGCATTTCTCCTATTGCAGGGGAACTGCCACCTTTCTCTCACTTTAGGGCTATCCAGGCTGAGTTCTCCACTGTTTCCTCCCCTGCCAGGTTCAGCACCTTAGATGCCAAACCATCTTCGGAAAGAAAGCACCAAGACTGGTCTGCTGCTGCTTGTACACTGGCTTGTGGAAATATTTCATTTTATCTTGGCTGGTGGTAGAGCCCTTGCTTGCCATAGCCAGATTCATCTGAACCCAAAACCTTTCAGCCTTGGTGCTGCTTCTTAGTTAACAAAACCTTTAAAAAACCTTCCCATTTATTGCTTATGGATGCTGTCCATTAGTAATTCTCCAGGAGAAAAATCAGCTGTACATTAGAAACTTGCTCTAGCAAAGATTTCATTGAAAACTATTAGGAATATGTGAAAGGAGTGTGGAAAGATGCAGAGGTGTGCGCTGCTCATTCCTTTGGCAATACTGTTGGGCCCAGGTTGTCTACCTCTCAGCAAATGTTTTCCTCTGCACGGTCATACAGTATAAATTCAAGCTGGATCTGGGTCTAAAGTTCCTTCATTAGGGTTAAATTGGATCATTTAGACTGTTAGCCTAACACATTTAATCTGGCATTTGTGTTTTCCTAAGAGCATGGGCTTGGTTTAATTTGTTTCATTTTATCCTGTACCCAGCTGTCTGTAATTTTTCTATCAATTTCTATGCTTTTATGGCGACTTAGATAAATATTACAAAATTATGGAAATTTTATAAAAGCCAAACAGGTAATGCCATTAACCTCAGGCAGTCAAAAATAATCCTATTAACTTCCAGGCAAATTTCCACATGATGAATGTGCAAACTCAAAAAAATTAACCATTTAACTGCAGATCAGTAAATAACACATTGACTATTTTTCTTCATCCGTTGCTATAACGGCACATCACCAGAGAGCTGTCAGTGGCCAGTGGGTAGCAATAAGGATGTTCTGGTCTGAGTCCTTGAGGACGTGGGTGGTGTTTGACAACAGCAGCCACTTGCATAACTACGCAACCACCCTTGCAATGCTTGGCTGTGGCCATAGGAATGACTTCTCCTAAGAACTCAAATGTCAATGACATATTAATTGGGGTTTTTTCTGGTATTTTATTTGCCTCAGTAGACAGACATTTTTCTACACTTCGAATCATAGAATCATTGCATCCTTAAGGATGGAAAAGACCTCTAAGATCTTAAAGTCCAACATTCAGCCTAACACTACCATGCTAACTAAACTGTCTTGAAGTTCCACGTCTAGTTGTTTTTTGAACCTCCTCAGGGACAGTGATTCCACCACTTCCCTGGGCAGCCTGTTCCAATGCTTCACCACTGTTTCAGTAAAGAAATTTGCCTAATATCCAACCTATACCTTCCATGGCTCAACTTGAGGCCATTTCCTTTCATCCTATCACTATCTGGTTGGAAGGAAACACCACCACTCACCTCATTACAGACTCCTAGTATAATTTCTCTCCTGCAAAATACACAGCTTAGAATGATCAAGTTCTACCTGCTCTTCCCAAGACTCTATTAAAGCTGTTGGATTAGGAGATTGGATCAGTACAAAGAATGTCCATATGGGGATTTCTTTTAATGGCTTTACATTTTTATTAAAGAAGGATAACTCTTAAAGCCTCAGAAATATTGATGAGCTGAAGAGCTGAAAGAGGAGTTGGTTGGCTGTCAATTTGTGCCTTGTAGGGGTTTTCTACTGGCTTGCTTTATTCTCTGGCTGAGTTCTGGCTGGTTAACTGTGGATTGTGGGAGCTGCAGTGTATGGTGGCTGGATCCAACTGGATCTGTCAGAGTCTCTGAATTATTCAGTCCCTGACAAATTTAGTGAGTTTTGGTTTTTTAGGGCTCTCTCAGGTCTTAACATGTCTTAGTATAATTGGAAAGAATCACAGGTGATACTCATAATGGAGCAGTTGTCGCTCCAAGCCCCCCACATCCCTGGATGATTTCTTAGTGCATCAAGTGATCATCTCTGGAAGGAAAATGTGAAATAATTCTCCTGAAGAGAAGTATGTCTGAAAAACATTCCAAATTCCCAAACTGGGTGACTAATGCCTCTTTTTTACCAGGAGCCCATTCCTGGATAGTTCATAATTTATGTCTATGGAAAGCTCTCACCTCTAGGTCTGGACCCAACTGTGGGCTCCTCACATACTTCTCCCTCTCTCTCTCTCCTCCTCACCCCAGAGCACTCTCCCACAGAAATAGCTGACATGGAGGGGTGAGCAGGTGAGATTTCAGGCAGCTGTTTCTGCTCTCTTTGGCTTTTTTTTTCCACTCTGTTCCTAGCAATAAGCAGTTCAGCCCTGAGTTTTATCATGACTGTCTATATCTGCAACACCTCTGAATAAATGCAGGAGGGGAAGAAATACCTGTCAGAATAAATATATTGGGGAAGGAAACAACAGAATTGCCAGCAAGAAAATAAATGTCCAAGAAAGGAGATAGAGGAAGAGGAATGAAATCGTGAGAGAGGATGAAAACAGACAGAAGAAAAGAAAAGGGGGGAAAAACAGTCAAAAGGAGAAATGGAAGCAAGTGTTGGGGAGAGGTATGAGCCACATAGAAATTTTTGTTACAATGCTAAGGGACTTTAGATGAACAAAAACTGTGGCAAATACCAATTCAGGACTCTCTTGCCTCCCCTAAGCTATTTGTGACATGGATTATCAGTGCTCAGGTTGTTTCTTACAATCTTTTCTAGCAAGAATATATTTTTATTTTGTCTGCATTACTACTCTATCTTATATGTCTTCTATTATTATTCCTGTGGTAAGTACCATTAGTTGAAGTCACTGCTATGTTTTCCTTAGGAATATGATTTTTGTCTCCCTCTGATTCCTATTAAATATGCTGAAGCGTAGCTGCTGTTACTGGTGGAGAAACGTGGCACTTGGTTAACTGTTAGCAGTAAAGAAGCAAAAGCTGCTTGAGAGTTGTGCATGCAAAACAGACAAGGCCTCTAAACTATCTCTCTAGGCTGGGAGTTACAAAGAATAAATCATAGTTTCAATGTTTTTGAGTAGACAATGATAGAACAGTACTTTCAAGGTACGATGCTATTGACTTGAAGTATACCAACTAGCCTGTTAGATAAATTCTTTCTTTTAGGACACAGACCTAAATGTACAAAACTCCACAGAGCCCCTTCCCTTTTCCCAACCTATAAATCACATGCAATATCTCTGCATTATAAAGCTTCCATCATGCCCACAATCGTGTTACTGGAGCTTAGCCTCAACAAAATCATTATCCAGTACCCGTTTTGTCTTTTATTGTGCAGAAAAAAGCCACACAGTTAAATTCAGAAACGATTTTATCCACAGAGAAATGAGTAGCTCCAAGAAATGTCACTGTTCCCAGCCATTCTTCTTGCCTTTAACCTACACAGTTCTACCTTTACAGGGGGCATAAAATATTTGTTTTCCCTACAACTGGTGAAAGTAAAAAGTAAATCTAAATGTATTTTATTGGTTCAGCCATGAAAACCCTGGCACTCAGGGCAGGTTACATGTGCATCCTGAGGTCTCCTTTTGCCTGCATCCTTTGCTGATCAGTTTTGGAGATGTCATAGCACAAATAGCTGAGCTTTGCCTGCTAGGCTGCTGTGCCCAAATACTGAGGCAGAGTACTCCGAGGCTGCTCAACAGTGGCGAGACCTGCCAAGAGCGTCCCCTTACTGCACTTTCCTAAAGGTTTGTCCTTAGCCTGCATGGCTTTGAGCATCTGGTTGCGTGGGAGTCCACATTCCCATCCAACAATATGGTCTGAAGTTGTCTTTTTGTTGAATTTGTCTTCCTGTTACCCAAATATCCAAACAGCTGCTTTCACTCTAATTCTGCATGGTGTCTCTAAACTGAGTTTCTGGTTTTCTTTTGTCTTTTCCTCTTGAGGTCATGCCATCTTTCAAAAATCTCTGTCTGTTTTAGGGGATGTACTTCCACTTGGGGTTACCTATATTGTTACTTTTGTTGATGTAGTTGTGGCATTTGGCATATGAAAGGGGAATTATATGCTAAATCCGTAACTATCTTACCTGGACTCTGGAGAATTATATTCTGTTGAACACTGGCCAGAATTTACAAGCTATATTAAATATGGCTGGATAAAGAAAGGGTGGACCTCTAAAACTGAGAAATACATTTGTTCATAACGTGGAAAGGTGATGGGGATGAAGCATCAGCAGGTTCTTATGGTGCTAAGCTATCAATTGCAAAAATCCCCATCATTTCACTGCCTTCTGTTTTTTACAGAAGTTCATAATCTTACTTCTGGGTTTGTTTCAAGAATGACGTAAGTATTTTGTTTTACTTATTTTTCTGCTTCAGTTTATTTAACCTTAATAAAATTTTAGGCTTTTGCAAGTTCCTGGTTTTATACATTGAATATAGGTACTTTACTCCACACAGTTTTATGATTGTTTTGAAACTCATGTATTTAAACAGAAAAATAAAACCTCATTTTTGTTTTCTGTCTAATACCGTAGAACTGTCAGTGGCCTAATTAAATCTTAGGGCTTCTGATACAACTGTGGGAAAGCATAAAGGTTTGACTTCTTGTAAGGAGCTCTTGGCAAACAAGAGCTGACCTGGGGGAAGTGCACAGAATCAGAAAGGGGTAGCATAACACTGTCTCTTGCTGGAGCTAGGACTGAGCTCATCTATTGCCTGCTTTACGTACTGTTGCTTTTGCTTCTTCTACAGCTTCCAAGGTCCCTGCCTGACTTCAGGCTTCCTATTGCTCCAAGCCCCAAGCAAAGCTCCAGGCATCTCTGCCTAATCTGAAGAGACAAGTTTGGGGAGAGTTGCTATTACACCCGAGTTGGAAATATGAGGCAAGGGAAAGTAAATCTGTTGTATAAAGTATTATTTGGCTCTTAGTTTTACCTAAGGTGATATATGAAGCCTAGGGCAGTGGAGGGAGATGAACCTTAACCTTCCATTCAAGTGCATTTAACCATAAAACTGTCATTTGTCATAGCATACATGATGAATGCACAAATACAACTGCTCTACACATTGCTCCTTGTGGAAGATTTTACAGTCGTGACACTGTACAGGGATCAACTGGCTTGATTTAGTTCCCTGCATCTGCTGTACAGCCTCCTCAGTGCCGTCAGGAACCAGCCTCGAGGCTGACATGCCTCTTCTGAGGCATCGTAAAAATGCACATATCTGTGTTTGGAAAGCTTTGTGGTGGGAGGATGCCAGGGCCAGTGAGCTAGATAAAGATTTTTAAACCACTTTCTGAAAGCTGCTTTTAGAAAGCCTTTCTGTGCAATATTCAAAAGCTCCCTTAAGAATTTATGCAATCAACATTGGCTGATATTAAGAAATGAAAACGTATGCAATATTAAAAAAGCAAAACCCCCAAACAAAATAGTTGCCTAAAAAGGAAGTTACGCCTTGAAGGCCTTGAAGCTTTGTGTGTTTCAGATAGACTGGATGCAACTCATACCAAATGCCTCAAAATAGTTGGAGCCTCAAGGGATCAGTAGACTTTAGTGAGTAACTATATCTCATTATTCCTGTAACCTACATCCTTCTTGCCTGTATCCCAATACTAATGTGACATTCTGAGCTTCCTGGAGTCAATTAAAAAAAATCCACTAAATTCAGTGGACCAATAGCTGGGTCCCTGATGTATATCCTCACTTGTCATACATGTCCACTATTTAGATGGAGGGTGTTCCACATTGGACTCCTTCCAGGACCCAGCCCGTCCTGTGCAATTGAGCTCATGCAGCATCTCTCTTTGCTGTTGCATGTGGTTGCTCTGAAACGAGGAGGGGACTTGTCCTGTGCCCGGGGCCAGCTGGCGTTCGGTGGCTGCGGAATGGGAGGAAGTGGAGAGACCTCATGACTGAGGAGCACTGCTAGAAGAAAGCAGCTGGAGATCAGTCACATCTCGAGTTAACACTTCTGTCAAGGTTTGCTCTGCCCTGTAAATATAGATGCAGTTATCCAAAAGGTTGCTGGCAATCGCTGTCCTTATGCCTGAGTGATGTGATAAATGCAATGTTAATAATTTTGCAGCATTAAAAACAGGGATGGAAACTGACTTTTTTCTTCTCTTCCAGGAGCATGGTTAGGAGCCAGGATCGCTGAGTTAAATCGTTAAAACTTTCCAAGAAAGCATAATTAAAGGACTAAACATCCAGACTGCTCTTCTCTAGATATTGGAACAATGTGCGCATTTTGGATTTAATTGTGTGGGTCCGTTTAGTTCTAGTGAACTATTTCTTACATGTTCAATGACATTTTCTTTCAGATGCTGTAGTTTAACACCTTATCGCTTCACATTATATGGTATTCAAAGCTTTTTACATTATCTTATTGTAACTTCAAAAAGGCAAATTATTCAGTACGTCAAAGGAAATAGCTTCCATCCCCTGCAACCTTGGGCTGAAAGCAAAGGTTTGTAATCTGTCCTCAACTTTATTAAAAAAACATAAGGCATCAGCCTTCATGTAGCTCAAATACATTTCCTTACATGGTGACATACCTTGTCCGATACTGCAGAATGAACTTGATGTGAATTTCTATTCAGTGCACTTAGCATAGTGAATAATATTGAATCCTGTGTGATAGAACATGCTGATTATGGAAAGAGAATACTTACACAGCCTCGCACTGCTTTCTTTTTCTCTTTTGATTTTTTTTTGTTTGTTTTGTTTTGATTTTTGTATTTTTCCTACCTATGTCTAGAGATTGATCGACACCTTTCCATGAACAAGAAGAGTTTAATTCTAAAGCCCTGCCCTTCGTACCAGGCTTGCACGGCCCTTCCTTGGCAAGTGAGCAAACATCCCATCCTGTGCAGCAACTCCCCCCTTTCTCTATACATAATTGTTTACACACATATATATACATATAGATAGAAAAATAGAAAAAAATGACAGTTTTAATCCCTCTGAGATTTCTGGTTTGAGTTATCCCCAAGGGACTTCTGCAGTGGCAGCATGAGGGCTCTTGCGTCACTGCTTAGTCTGGGTCCCAGTGACGCTGTGATTTGGTGACATCCAAGTCTCATCTTTTGGGTCTCAGGGCTATCTGACTTGCTGCTTGGTATCATTAAGTGTTCAGTATGAAGTACACGGGGCTAGAAATATGGGACAACTGCGACCACAGATGTAGAATAGATATTCAAGAATTAGGAAAAACCAAATAATTTTATGTAATTGGGATAGAAGCTAGTGTCAAGGTTAACAAAGGAAAAAATATCTTCTATTTAAGTGCAAAGCTCTTATTCCTCAAATCCAAGATGTCAGATTTTCTGCTAGAAGCCTCAGACTATTGCAGGTATTTATAAAGACAACATATGTGCCTGGTAGCATTGTTTTTAGCAGTGACAACTGGCCTAGAGGACTGTGGGAAACAGACGAGTTACGGGATATTGACTCTCAAGTTCCTCTTGGATGCTGTGATTGGCATGTTGTTTTATATTACAGAGGATAAAATTCCTGCATTCTCTATGATGGCTTCTACAGATTAAAGGGAAGATAATGTGACCAATCTTTATTATATGCTTAAAAGCATAGATGGAAAAATCCATGTGTATCTTTTCTATAATTTTCAAGGAAATATGCAGAGGAAACAAATGAACTAAAGTGAAAATGCATAATACTTTGCAAAATTG
Source organism: Clamator glandarius (assembly GCA_033459285.1). Lineage (NCBI taxonomy): Eukaryota > Metazoa > Chordata > Aves > Cuculiformes > Cuculidae > Clamator > Clamator glandarius. The sequence goes on along the minus strand of JAUNZM010000165.1, from coordinate 30,589 downwards.
GTACCTGGGAGTCATGTGGCTAAACTAGCAGTAAAAATGACCTATTCTTTTCAACATGAAATTAGACCTCTTCTGAAGTATAGAAAAGAGATTTTTGGACTGTTTTACCACCTGCTCCTTGTCCCTGGGTTCTGTGCATTCAGTTTTGATTTATGAGGGAAAGCAGGGGGAACAAGGTGAATTATAAATGGCATATATCAAGATCATAGTGATTTGGTCTTTTCTTCCTGGCTATGGTTTTTTGTTGTTTTTTTTTTTTTTTTTTTTTTTTTTTAAATCCTGTTCTTTCGTAAAATAGCAAAATTTTGACTGCTTGATAAGCCAGAGAGATTTTGGTTACTTCTCCTCTTATGTTTTACAACTTCTGCTCTGTCATGCATATAAGTGAGCTATTTGGTATGCACGGATGCAAGCCAAGAGATAATTTTACCACAGGTCAGATAAACTGTTACAGTACCTTTCTTCTTGTTTATATTAACAGCTTGCGTGTATGTGTACACATGTGGATTTTGTTGTATAGAATACGCTCAGAAAATGTCAATCTAATCCCTCTACCATCAAACATGCTGTGCAGCAGTAGAGTGATTTTGCTATAGCTCTTCAAGAGGTGGAACAGAGTATGCCGGACACGTGGTAAGGCCATTCAAAGAATAGAAATAAATATTTTGGCAAGTTAAAAAAAAGTTCAATTGTCTTATGCTCATGGAAAGCCAGGAACCTAGGTGTGCAGGCTGCCTTCAAATCTTCTATCAAATGTCTAAGCACTTCACAGAATCTGGCTTCTCTTAGCCTGACAAGAGACAGTATAATTCAGAAGGATAAGTAACTTGCCTGCCAATGATCCTTACGTGCATTGCTAACTCATCTTTAATTTAACCCTAGAAAAACTTTGCTTCTGTTTCACCATATGGAAGTAATCTACCTTGTAACATTCTGTTGATAATTTGCTCTAGTTAGGTCGGTGAATAGAATGCTTCACTCACTGTGGAGCAAGAGGATCAAAATGTATTTCACAGTGCCCAGCATGAGACAGAAGTAGGAGGGATCTGGAGTCAAAGCATTGCAAGTAGGCTCCAATCTCTTCACACAGGGGAAAAAAAAATCACAGAATCATAGAATGACCAGGTTGGAAGAGACCCAGCGGATCAATGCTATGTGTATTGTAAGTCTACTTTCCTCTTTATAACTGAGATACATAAAGAATTTTTAAAAGAGAGTCCTTACTCTTTCTGGCCTCAAACTACTACTGCTGGCTAAGAAGGATAAAAATGGAGATGAAAAAGGCAATAAAAATCAATAGAAAACCTTGTTTCTTTATGTAATTAAATTAGCTGACATCAAATTGTATGATATATTTTTACACAATCATCTGGTACATTTTGATATAAAATATCAGTCATCCATCAGTGGTAGATACTACTGGTCTCTGGAGATAAAAATAGGTGCAGCTTCTTTACAGAAAACTTGGGGAAAGAATTACGATTGCAAATTGCTGAAATATTGTCTTTGTTCTGTAACTTCTCTGTTTCTGTCTATTACTTAACATTTCTTGTTCCGTGCTTTTATTAAAATTTCATCTTTTCAGTTTCCAACTCAAATTGTATGTCGGGGTTCATTCTCTGGGACTTGTGAATATAGATGTTTAATGAATCCCTCAAGAAGAGTCTTAATACAGGCTTAGTTTTAAGTATGGTGTCACTGTGAGTTTTTCTGAAAACTCATCTTTCTCACAGTAATGTTGGTTTTCATGTCTCTCATTAAAAAATTCCTGATAGCTAAAAAAATTACTCTCCCAATCAAGAGGTCAGGAAACTAAGACCAATAATGAAGAACTGCTGCCCTGAAGATGTCTGTAAGTCCAAAAAATATAGCAGTTCTCTGGGATATTTTGTAACAAAAATCTGCTTTTGAAACATGAAAGTTTTTGTGTAACTCCAAAATAAATGTTATTTGAAACTAAAAAATTCCTATTTTTAAGAAATGTTGTTTTGACTTTTCACATTTCCATGTCAAGAGACTGTCAGATGCGTGACAGAAATGCAAGTCTAGGCTGGAGAAATATATAAAATTTATGGAACTGTATTTTCTGAAGAGTATTGCCTTTTCTATTACTCTTTTTATTCATTTTGTCATCATTAAGATATAGACAAGGTGTTTAAGAGACTCTCTTTGCTAGTGGGGAATTATATCACAGCCTTTTGTCTTTAAAAAGAAAAAAGCCTTCAGACATCCAATTCTAAATTTTATCGTTGAAGGACTTTAGAATTCTACCTATCTGGGAATCTTTAAATAAATAACATCATTCTTCTTTCTTTTTACTTTTTAAATATATGTAAGACCTGCATATATGTGCTTTTCTTGCAGTGTCTCTAAATTATGATGATATTTTTTGCATATCTCTTAAAGCAAAATTATTATGGAGACTGATCTTTGCATTGTTCTTCATGTACATCTGAGTCTGAAATTATTGTTATTTAATTACTGTGGAGAAATATGTTTTCCTTGAAAAATAGCTAAATACCCGAATTTCAAACTGTGTTCAAAACCAATCCATTCTCTTTAGTCTCTTTGTTTAGACAGATATGCTTCTGGATGGATTCTTGGCATGGGTAGGAAATTTAGCAGGGTGTGAGTTATTGCCCAGGAAGTGTGGATTTTGTAGTTCTGGATGTGCTCCAGATGTTAATGTGTTTGATCAGAGGAATGAGCTATTGCTTATTGGGGAGAGGTAAGTGTAGAGAAGTTTCAGGATTAATGAGATATACTCTTCTTTTTTCATGGGTGTACAATTCCTGAATATCACCTAAGAGCTAAAGTTAGCTTACAGAATAAAACAGTGTGATTTTGATTTTTCACAATTCTAGAAAAGGCCTCTTTTTTAGTCTTCTCACAAGCATTAGGGTTTACTCCTGGGAAAGCCCTTGCTGTCTTGCAAAGTTCTTGACCTGGTGTGGTGCAACCTCTACCTTGGGTCACTTCCCAATCCAGGGAGTGTGATGGTGCAACCCCCTCTACGGACTACCTGCTGATCCAGAGAGAGAACTAAGAGTGTCGACACATTGAGAATGAGTATTTCACTAATTATGAGAGGAGGAATATTCTGGTCCAATTGACCTCTGTGTATTTGCATCAATGAAAATCTGTATGTGCATGTGTACATATGTGCGTGTCTGATTTAACTTGACCTGGTAGTGAGCATACTGTGAACCTTGTCTTTTTTGAGTCTGTAAATAACTTGCTGATTTGATTACAGCAAATCTTGTTGAATCACTTTGTGAATCGAGTGATAATTAAGTGTTAATATAAATTATACATATTTCAGTTTTGTGATATAACTCAATAAATTCTAAATTGCTGCTAAATCAAAGTCTCATGAAATTTCCATCCGCAACAAATTGGCGTAGTCAGCAGGACCCTAAATCAAGATTTATGACAAACTGGCACTTTTACAACATTGTATTACAAATACTTTTGCTGATAAGTTTGATAGTCATTATTTAAACTATTCTAACTATGATGCATCTGTGACACCTGCTCTCACACATCCTGTGGTTCTTCCAGGCTTCTGCTTTTCTGGAGGATCCAGTGTGCACTTTTCCCCATGTACTGGCCACAGAAACAGGGCAATATGTGCAGTTGGTGCCCTCGGTTTGACTAAGAGCTGCATATTGTGGCAAGCAGACTGTTCCAGATTCCTCAGACTGACACAAGAGTTAGTTTAATCTAAATAAGACCGAAGTCTCATAGATCTATTTCAGGACCTGAATAAAATCTAATTTACTCTTTTATTGATCTATATTGTGGATAGTTATCTTTAAAAGTCAGGTCCCTATTTTGGATATAAAAACCTCATCCTTCATAGTTTTTCCATCTTTGCTTCTGCTTCTTTATCACCATTTATCTTTATCAGTTTCTATGGCATTATGTCCAGAAGATTGCACAACAGAGGAACACATCCAGTCTGTGATGAGGGAGTGAATACGATCATGCCAGAATGCATAAGTACAGAAATTTACAGAATAATTTGTTCACTCACAGCATTTCTTACTTTTAAGGTAATGTTTTTAAAAATATTCTTTGAAATCTTTATTCTAACCCTCAGAAACACTGTTTTCTCTAATATGGTGAATGTATTTTTTTTTACATGATAAAATATACAAGATCCATACTGTTTATATACTTTTTTTTTTAGGTTCATTTCTTTCGGTTTTGTTTTGTTTCTTTCTTTTAAATGCAAAATATATTGGATATCAAAATATTCACCAGAATGAGAGAACCATACTACACACAGAAGGTGTTATGATTCTCCAAGAAGGATGTCTGTTCTGCCCTGTTGCCATTAACATTATGAAACGCTTGTAAGTGCTAATGAATGAGACCTAGAATGTGTAATTGTAATGAAACTTTCATAAAAACTATAAGTATATAGTGAATATTAAAGGCAAAAACAATGGAGAGACAGTGTTGTGTTGCACATGAAATCTCCTAAAGGGACAGGTTATTATTATTATCGGGCACCTCATCATCTATGCAGCTACCTATTTTCTTTTGCTCAAATGAAAGAAAACTACCTCCTTCAAAATACAAAGGAAAGACTTCTAGGGGACCATGAACATAAAAATGCAAAACGGAGAAGAGACTCAGTGTTTTGCATAGCATGGATAACTATTCACACACAATTTTTCCTGAATAGAGGAAGTAATATGATCGGATGAATTCATTTGTGGATGATCTTCACTGATCCTTCTAAGTGTTTTCATCAGGGCCTAAATTCAGATTCACACTGTGTAACTCTGCAAGAAATAAATTTTATCTTCTTAAGTCTTTTGCAGACTAGGTGAGTTAGGGTTCAGTGCAGTCAGCATATGCAAAGCAGCACAGTTGTGATTTCTACCCATAGGGGTAGAGAAAGGGAAGGGAACTTGGAGGAACAGGACAAAGTTATGGTGCTACTTAACTACCAATTCAGTGTGATTGGAAGTCGTTAAATGTATTGCTCATAAAACATTTAAGAAACCACAAAGCCATTGCAGACAATCAAAACTAAGAGAGCAAAAGTAAGGGATTTTATGCTTTTTCTTTTGTGCATCTCTGTCTCAATGCCTTTTATGTGATTTAAAAGCAGTTAAATGTAGCTTCTGCACTGCCCTGTACTAGAGCTTGAGCCTCAGCCAGCTCTGGCTGATAATCAGGGTGGACTAAAGCTTTCAAAAGAGCTGACAAGCTAAGAGGTTAATCTGCAGTTCTGGAATGAAAATTGTGTCATCGAAGTGCACGGTACCAGCATCTTTCAAAAGACCTCTTAGGATTTCTTGTATTTGAATCTTCCTTCTGTCTTCTTCCCCCAGGATATTACTTTTTATTTTTTCCCTGGAGTGACATTTTTCCTCCATCTCTTTTGATCCTACATTAGTCACGAGCAGCGAACTACCCATTGAACAAATCCATGCAAAATATGGAAACGTCAGGATAAAGAAACACAGTTTAGCAGAAACGTATGTGTGATAATTTTCAGTAGAAATCCAAGATGGTCAAATGGATTAGAAATTGAATTTTAGAGTACGCAGAAATGAGATGCCTGATTTTATTACTATTAGTAGATCTGTCTGACTTTCAAACATCCAGATTAAGCACCATGCTGAAAGAATAAGAATTCATTCCAGCTCCTAAAGTAGAGATATTACCAGTCTTTGACAGAAATAGGAAGTTTCATTTTTAAAGGCAAGATTGTGAAAGAAGGTGGTGTATGCCTAATGCAGAGGGATCAGACCTGTGTAGGATCAACGAGAAGCTAGGACAAAGACTCAAACAAGAAGCCTGGGGACAGATCAGGCTGTGTTTTCAGAAGCAAGACTGAGGCAGAAGCAGGAGATGAGGTTACAGTTAAGACAGTGAATAGCTAAATTAACTACCATGGTAAACGAATAGACTTGATGCTAGAGCTACGAGTTATATACACAGCATTCCAGCTAAAGCAGCATCACAGCTTTAGTACAGTGCATGGTGCTGGCTCTCGAGATGCAGACAGGAGTGCAATAACAAATCCCCAACACAGCACAGCTGGGCTGTTTGCATCTGTGCTTGCATCTTTACACTTGGAACTTCTAATCAACAACCATAGGTCCTAGAAGACAACTAACATCACTATTATGTACATCAGTTAGCAAAATCCCCAAATATCTCTCTTTGCTACAGCTGAGAGGGTAGGAGAATGGATTTCAAGAGCATTTATTGGACATATTCATGCTTTCTTCTCCTGGGGTAATGATATGTTTAGAGACATTCAGCAGATTATATTTACACTCTAAAAGGACTTTTTGATACAAAGCAGTCATGCTAGTACGAACTAGGCATTCACATTTCTTTCAGGCAGTTTAAGCTGAAAGTTAAATATTTCAGACATGGAATATTTTGTTTTTAATTGTCCAACCCAATTAGATGCTTCCCCTGTCGTAATACACCAGCGAACAAAACTTTGTATGAAGAAACATACAGACATCAGAAAGAATGCCTGCGGAGGTGATACCTGCCAAAAACGTGGCAGTGTAGTAAATGTATCATTTGTCGTTTTGGGGAAATTTAGTCTCAAGAACAGAAGCTCATCTTGTGTTCGTATCTGCCTGCTGGAAGGTAATAAAAAGAAAAGGGAAAAAAGAAATCTTTTCATTCTCGAAGAGCACAAGAAATTTTAAGAGTTAATGGCTGGGTCTCCTGTCCTTGGAGTCACTGGTACATTTTCTGTTGATCCGAGTGTGCTGGAGTCAGGCTCTCCATGACTTCTCTGAGCTACTGAACGGGCCCATTACTGCCCAAATTTGAATGCTTGGACTCCCTTCTTCCCCTTTACTGTCAGGGTAAAAGAAGGGCTCAGTTCTAACCTGATTGTCCCACTTCACAACCTGCTCTCAGCCCTCTGGGAGGTCTGCTTCCCTTTGGGTGCTGCCATGTGCTGTAAAGCTAACGATTTACAACATTAAACATTACAACCTTCATGTATCACGTTGTTGATGGCGTTCTATTTGTCTAATCGTAGATATGCATTTTATGAAATGAAGGCTGATGAAAATATGAAGTTATTAAGGTTTCGTTGTAGCTTTGGCTGTGGATGTTTTAATGGAGAAAGAAATCAGGTTAGGGAAAGCTCTGAATATATATTTTCTAGGAGGAACAAAAAAAGTTTTTTCTCGCCTCCTCTCACAGCCTCTCAGTCATTGAAAGAGAAAGAAATTATGAAAATGACACATGAGCTGCTGCAAAGACTAAAAATAAGACAGCTTTTATTTTATATTTAGAAAGGGAAATTAGATAGTTCTGTGGTTATTTTCCTTTTTTTTTTCTTTAAACAAGGTGGCATTTAAAGTAGACATTCATGATACCTAAAAAAAAGCAAACAAATTTATTGTGTATTGTTGCTGGGGACGTAGATAATGGTAAAAGAGAAAAGTGGGAGAGAGGGAAGAAAGTGGAAGTACTTACAGGAAAAATGCATTTGTGTGGGTTAGGTTTAGCAGTCTGAGATAGGGAAATAGTTGTCAGATAGCTTCACACTGACACCCAGAAATGAAAAAGAGTCTTTCCTCTTGAAAAGAATTACCTGTGAGCCATCCTTGAAGTTAGTATTGGGTACATTGGACTGATGATACTACTGGCAGGAGGCTAAATGTGGAAGTGTTAATTGCAGCCAGAGCAAATGTGTAAGATTCCAGTTCAGCAAAATTGAAGGTTTTGAGGTTAAAAAAAAAAAAAAAAGGACACCTAAATACTAAGGAAGTTTTTTTCCTTAAACTATTTTTACAAAATTAGTTCTGCTCCCTACCAAGAGCTTTGACATTGGTCTCAGACACGAACTGCAGAAATTAAAATAAATAAATAAATAAACCCCCTGAGTTCATTTGTTGAAATTCACTAGGATTAGCCACACAAGATCAAATTCCGGGAAGAGAAGGTAATCAACATGCAGGCAAGCAATTAGATCTGCATATTAAGGATGAAAATACACAGTGCTGGCTTGCGTATTAAGCCAAAGTAGTAACCTTGTGCTTCCAGAGCCACTGGGTGCAGTTAGTGTGCAAAAGAGCTCTGGGGACTCTCTTCCTGAGGGGCAAATTGCTTTCCTGCTGCCATAACCACCGATATGGTGCTGTGAGTGTGCTCCGTGCTTGATCGTGGGCTGGGAACAGCGGGAAGCGGCAAGCCCTGCCCAGGAAAGCCCAGCCCAGGCTGGAGTGGTGGGCAACAAGCAGGGCTGCGGGAGCGACGTAGGACCAGCAGCTCCAGTGAGGTGCTGCCAACAATCCAGGACAGTGTAAGACGCCCAGGTGATGGGCACAAGGAGGTTTGCAGGGCTGCTGCCCACACTGCGCCTGATTCATGACTCTGTTCTGAGCTGCTCATTTTCCAAATTGTTAAATTCACTTTAGAAAAAGAAAGAGCAGCAGCCTGGGGAGCTCTTTTTATTGTTTTTTATTGTAGTGGGATTTTACTGCAGTAGAAGCAGCATATTCTAATTTTCAAAACTAATGCTACTGGAACAAACTACATTTTTATCTGTAATTATGTTTATTAGCTTTTTCCTTCTCTCTTTAAAATTGAGAACTGGGATATTCAAATGATCACGCAGTTACTTTGGGCCCTCCCTGCTCTCTGTTGTTCCTCACCGACAGGGACTACGCAGCTGGGAAAAGGTCTGGCCATGCAGACACCCGCTGTTCATAATTGCTCATCATTGCCAGCAGCTTTCATGTGTTTCTAAGGCTAGAGTTACCTTATTTGTAAAGTTTTAGCATAAAGCTGCGACCCTGTGCCCAGCTCCTGCCTGCAGATACTCAATAACAGCCAAATGTTGATAAACCCATGTTAAAGGTCTAGATAGATGTGCTCACCAAAGATCCTAAATAATTCTGTTGGCTAGGACCCAAGAAAAAAAAAGAAAAAAAAAGAAGAAGGAGGAAAAATAAAAGTTAGTTGTCCATCCTGTTGTGAGAATAGCTTGAGTGTCCAGCAGATCCAAAGGCAAGCCATGAACTCCTGGCTTGCTGGCTTGCTTTCTAAAATCCATTGGCTAGCTGCATGTGGAGGATAATTAGGTCCTTCCAAGGTAGATTTTTCCCTACCCTCCTCAAGAAAGATCATTGACTTTTAGTGAGAAATACGATCACAACATAAGGCTGAGATCATTTGACAGTTTATGTGACATAGTACGTATGAAATAAAATAAATGAAACTTGTCTTCCTGTCCTTCCTGTCCAAGGCCTTAATTTCTCTGTGTTTCTCTAATCCTTCCATTGATAAATCATAGAGTCATAGAATAAATGTCTCTCAAAGATTAGGTTCTCATTCAAAGCTGCATTTTCTTTAATTAATTTTTTTAAGAGTCTGATATTGTAGGAGGGAAAGACAGTAATAAGAAAAGGATGGGAAGAATGATCACCTCTAAGGAAAGCAGTTTACTATTTCAGGAACCAGGCAAAATCATTTTGGATGAGCATCAAACATACAACACAGCCAAAATGTTTTATTTTTATCTTTTTCCACCACTAAAATAGCATGTTTGACAAAGCTGTCCCTTTAAATCTTAACTTTCTCACTTCACCAAGTTTGAATTTGCTGTATTTCTTAGCCTTATGTGGCGGTGTGGGTGTCAGGAATATGCAGGTGATCTCATTTTTCATTCCCTAACCTGGGGTTAAGTTGACATCATCCCATACCCTTCCTCCCACCCTTCTTCCACCTCTTCATTTTAAACCTTGTCTTTGGGGTCAACACACCTTAAAAATGTGTTACCTTCCTTGTTTAAAGTCTTCCCTAGGAAAGGGTTGTTTCAGAACTCCATTTCACTTTACATCACATCTGATATGGAGATGAAAAAATATGTCCAATATGGTTTTACTTTAGTAATCCTATCCAGGGATAATCTCTTTACACACAAAATGAAGTGATGACACAGTATCAGTGGTGAGGAGCAGACTTACCATTAGTACACTTTGAATTATGAAGATTTGTTGCCTTCATTTTACTATTTTTTTAAATAAACAAAACATATGCCTTCAAAATTATCTCTTGTGTATAAAATATGATGTTGAAATATAAAATTTTTATATAGCTATATTAAATTAATCATGGCAATAAGACCTTGAGCATGGTATTTTGGCATACCTTTAATCCACTCAGCAAGGATTTTGGGGTAAACAGTAAAAGTTTTGACTTCCTCCCCCATAGTGTAACGCATCATTACTAGAGGAAATGCAGAAGAGAAGTGGTTGGGATATATATAAAAGAAAATATCAAGAACTTATCTGCATTAACAGAGGTAAGGTCTCCATAGCCTGGTTTCTCTTTTCTTCAGAGGATCTTCCTACTCCCTGTATCCTAAAAGCTCTTCTGAAAATAGAAAACAAAAGTCCTAATACCAGCTCTGATGTGATGGATTGCACAGTAGACAAATGTTCTTGGGACTGTACTTGGAACAAAAAATCAACCTGCGAGGCAAACCTCTTCCTCTACCTTGTGTTCACCCAAGGGAGCAGGGACTTGTAATGTATTCAGGTCTCATTTCTTGTCCCTTGCTCCATCTGACTCATGAATGTAGACACAAATAAACCCACCTACGCATTGAAATGAATCCGTGACTGCTGTGCTGGCTGGATAGTAACACATAAACTACTGGAGTAACTCAGGACTACGAGCCACCCCTTTCAAGAGCTGAGCTTTCAGGCTTCTGAAATTGATAGAAAAAGCTGCAGGTTAACCTTCAGTCTCATAGCTTAGTTAGTATCTCCCTCATTACGGTTACATTACGGAAAGTTATCTGGGATTACTTGCTAAGTCAATTAATGAGATAAAGCAAAAATATGAGTGAGAACATATCGGGAAATTCAAAGGTTGTAAGGCTATATTGAAATACACCTGGTCATAATTAATATTAACTGTACAATTTCATCTGGTCAAACATAATTACTTGCAACTAATCGTATCTCAGTGTAGCTGATTGGCATATATACGATATAGCCGTGACAAGCAAGGACAAGATTTAGGCGACTTGCAGGAAAAAGTAATGAGCATGCTTCCAAGAAGCTGGGGGAAAGGAGAATAAAAGGAAGAAAAAAAAATTAAAAAAAAAGTATTGCTGCCAATTAACTTCACAGAGTGAAGTATTTTCCACCCCAGAGCAAGGTTTTCTTTTGATTTCTTCTGAACTGTCCCTTCTGTCAGGTTAAATGGAGGTGTAAGACTTAGTTACAGTAAGTGTGATTTATTGTGATCAGCTAATGCTATGAATGGAAAAAGTTACTGGTATAGTAGGAAAATGGTGGAAAATAGTAGGAATATAGTAGGAAAATTTAGTGTGTGCCTGACAAGAATCAGAAATAGTAACTAACGGTACTCTCAGTGGTTGGTGATATTTACCAGTCCTAAACAGATGCTGAAGCTGAATAGCTTTTGTCTAGACATGGCTCCTTTGTGTCCTACTGCAGATGACAAGTCTCTTCCAAAAGAAAAAAAACCCAAATATTTCTTTGAAATGTGATTTTAAGTAACGTTTGTAACCACTATTACCTTCACTGCCTTATCTCTCCATCTACAGAACTACGGCTCCTGTAAATGGTTGCAATTGTACAGCCCTGTAGTTGTGGGTGTCAAGAACAAAGACACTTGAAATCATAGAATCACTAGGTTGGAAAAGACCCACAGGATCATCCAGTTCAACCATTCCTATCAATCACTAAACCATGCCCCTCAGCACTTCATCCACCCATGTTTTAAATACCTCTAGGGATGGTGAGTCAACCACCTCCCTGGGCAGCCTGTTCTAGTGCCCAATGACTCTCCATAAATTTTTTTTCTGATGTCCAGCCTGAACCTCCCCTGGCAGAGCTTGAGGCCATTCCCTCTCGTCCTGTCCCCTGTCACTTGGGAGAAGAGGCCAGCACCCTCCTCTCCACAACCACCTTTCAGGTAGTTGTAGAGAGCAATGAGGTCTCCCCTCAGCCTCCTCTTCTCCAGGCTAAACACCCCCAGCTCTCTCAGCCGCTCCTCATAAGGCCTGTTCTCCAGCCCCTTCACCAGCTTCGTTGCTCTTCTCTGGACTCGCTCCAGAGCCTCAACATCCTTCTTGTGGTGAGGGGCCCAGAACTGAACACAGTACTCGAGGTGAGGTCTCACCAGTGCTGAACACAGAGGGAGAAGAACCTCCCTGGACCTGCCACCTACAACAGCACTCAACCAACTCAATGCAAATACCATGTGATTCATCAATTATTGTCAAAAGAACATTCCTTTCTAACTTTGAAAAAAATAAGACAGGATTGAAACTCATTGTAAGGGTAGCTGAGCAGATTCAGTTGCAATGATGAGAAAAAGGAACAATTAGAACTCTAAGTTTTATTGAGGAACAGCTGGGCCTATGCTGCTTTTATTAAATATTATTTAGACCCTTGCAGCTTTGTTTACAGCACATCTCAGCATAAGGTGCCATATGGCAGCAGATGTGTGGGTGCTGATAACAGTACATATGAGATAACTTTCTCTCTGGGTACCCCTTTTCCAGGCACCCAAGGAGAACTCCAAGTTGAGATTTTAGCCTGGAGACAGCTGGAGTTTGCTGTACGCTTTTCCTAGTATCAGTTGAGGTAATTGAGTGGCCATCTGGCACATGAATATATTAATGACCATTAAGACTCTTTCTAAGCCAGTGTCTTTCAGGAGGATGTATCACCAAGATTCTATGATACTGTTCATTACTAGAGAGGACTTGGAGCCTTTGGATCACACATGCAGTGCAGGTGATTATGCAGGTCTATCCACAACCAGTTCCTCATCCACACACAAGCCACATAGGTAATGTGTAGTGATGAAACTGAGCTCCTGTCTGGGGCTGCACCCTGGAAAGGCAGCTAAGTGTGGGGAATGCTCAGGATACTCCATTCAAATCCCTCATTCCAGTGCAGGAACAGCTGGGCTACAACTGCCAGCACTGGCCTTTGCTTTTGTTTCAATTACCAGTCTTACAACTCTTGCTTAGCAGTCATGTCCCATATCTTAGCTCAGGAATGTGCTCAAGTCACAGCCTTTTTTTATTTTGGTATTCCTCAGAGTCTTCCAGATGCTTTGCCCAGGTACTGCACACATCCGAGAAACTGCACACATCAAACTGAAGAGGACCATCTCCATGGCCTTTGCTGTTGCCATGGCTTGAAAGCACAATTTAAGAATGCTGATCCAGCTGGAAGGTTTAGTGGGTACTTTCTACACACATGGTCTCTCACTATATTTCATCATTTTCAAGGAAGTGAGAGTCTAAAGTAGAGATAAATCAATATCCAATTGAATGGGTATTGATCCCTTTCCTCACCCTTGGAATGAATACCTTCTCCTCAGTAACCAGCTATGAAGGGAAGTCATTGTTCATCTCAGACAAATATGGCTCAATAAATCTTAATCTTGCTAAAAGATAATGCTAAGAGGAGCCCAGAGATACCACAGTACAGCATCCCTGCAACCAAACACAGCAGTGCCTTTCTCTTTTACTGTTAAGTCTATTGTTTTTGCTATGTTTTTTAATGTAGAATTGTTTAAATGTGAGGCTGTTTTCATACTCTTCCATTTGTTCTACTTATTCAGGGCAATTCCACATTTCTTTCATTGAACATGCGACTTTGATCTGCTGTAGCAGCTAACTTGTGTCTTTCTTGTCAAAGCTGATATTGTGTGGAAGAGCTTTCAGCAGAATATCTCCATGAGCTGGACAAGAGGTTTATACGATCTGCTATGATTGCATAATGCGAAGTACAGAACAAACACATAGGCAGCTGTTCTTCCTAGTCTCCCCTTCTCCAAAATTTTTCAGGTCAGGGGACTGCCTGAGTCAGTTTGTGCACGCAGAAACCCTCTGAGGATCTCCCTTCTGTTAGTTCCATCTCATCTCTGACCCCTGCAAACTTCTTGAGACTGCTGAGAGAAGATGCAAACTGTTAAGAAAATAACTTGGTGTTAAATGCAAACGAAAGCAAAAAAAACAAGGACAATAGAAAGTACATTTGAAATTTTAAGTTAGGTAGAGCTTTTTAAAAAGTCCAGATGGAACACAGAATGATTTGTTTTCCTGTGCCTACCTAACCTCCTGCAGGTACCTCAGTGGATGTGAGAAGACGAATACAGCTGTGCATCCATGGTTTCGGTCAGCGAAGTCGCCCCTCTGTGCTGGTGTGCAGAGCGAGGACGTGGCAGGGTCTGCATGGACGTGGTTGCTACAGCCTTAGAGAGGGCACCAAGGTCAGAGTTTCTCCATTGCTGGTGTCGTGTGACCCTGCAAAACAGCAGTGCAGCCTGTCAACAGATAAGCTACAGAGATATTGAAATAACAGGATCACTGCCATTTTCAGTTCAGCCCCAACAACCCAGGTCCTCACCTTTGTGCACGTACCTGAGCTGCTGAAGCCCTAGGTCTGTATCAGGAACTCAAGGATCTGCCATAAGACTGCAACCAGGTGCTTAAAGCTGGAAGTATGTGTTTGTAACTCCCAGATTTGGATCCCTATTCTAAGTTCATGCTAGAAATAAAACGGGATATTAAGAAAAAATTCTTTCCTGGAAGAGTGATAGAGTACTAGAAGAGTGATGAAGCACTGGAACAGGTTGCCCAGGGAAGTAATGGAATCACCATCCCTGGAAGGGTTCAAGAAACGTGCAGACATGGCACTCCAGGCGATGCTTCAGTAGGCATGCTAGTGCTGGGCTGATGGTTGGACTGGATGATCTTAGAGGTCTTTTCCACCCTTAGTGGTTCTATGATTCTATGATAAATATTTCTCATGAATATTTTGCAGTTAGACACATCTTTGGTTTTGTGGATGGGTGTGTCAGGAGCTGCTTGAAAAAGGCTCACTTAACACTTCTTATTGTACTCACTGTAAAACATTTGCAGTTTGAGTCCATTTAAATGATACATCAGATTGACGCCAGGATAAATCTGTGTCTGTTAATCCACAGTAAATTTTTCTCCTGATATTACTCCGTCTTTGTTGTTCTGGCAATGTTCTTCCTCATGGGCAGGTATGGAAAGACCTGGGTGTGGAAGAAACTTCTTAAACTGCTTTTGAGACCCCATCCCTGGAGGTATTTGAAACATAAGTAGATGAAGTTCTCAGGGATAACATTTAGCAGTGTGCAGGTACAGCTGGACTTGATCTCAAAGGTGTTTTCCAACCAAGCAATTCTATGATTAAAATGTAGTAGTGTAAGGTTATTTATGGTATAATATATTAGAATATAATGTTATATATCATATAAGCACCTATAAAATATATGTTATATATAACAAATTATAAATTTAAATATTCAATGAGTAATAAGTGACATGTCACACGTTAACAGGTAACGCATAATATGTAACGTGATATAATGTATGGTCTATGTAACTTTTCTGAATGCTGTTGCCTACCATAATTAAATCAAGTGTTCTTTAGAATCTTGTTAAAGGCTAACTCTCTGAGCACAAGTATGTCATTAATTACTTTGTCTAGCAGGAGCGTATTCTGTCTGGTTTATCTCATCTGTGGTAAGCAGGTACTGTCATTTCACATTCTCTCCCTAGGAAAGTTTTCCTACAACACCAATCATTTTATCTCCCTTCTCTGAAGACTTGTTTCTGCCAGTCATGTCTTTGGGGTGCAGCCAGCAGCACACACCATTCAAGGTGAAGGAGTATTGATTTATAAGATGGAATTTTGATACTTTTCCTACTAATCTGTATCCCTGTTTTAGCTGTGTTACCGTTCTGGCTGTCATCCACCCACTCCCATATAACAAGCAAAGCTGTTTACAACTACAGGACCAGTCCTCAGTGACCACAGGCTCCAAGCAGGAGTACAAACTCCAAACAAGACAAAGCTGCTGAAGCATATCCCGACTGGTGCTCCTTAAGAGAAAGCACAGAATATCAGATTGCCCAATAAAACAGGGTTATTTTTTAAAATATTTTAGTTTTCATTTCAGTCTGCTTAAGTAGTTATTGATTTCATTTTTTTTTAATCTGCCTATTTCATTGCCTTTGTACAGTTTACTGTTTTCTAATGGTAGGTTTAATAGGACCCTTCTCTCTCTCTATGGGTTCCCCATCAGGGTTTACATGTGAGAAATGCTCTTTCATGCTACAGCAGCAGCCTGTTCCTCCACTAAAAAGAGATTCTGAGAGTGCTAGAGGCAGGAGGGACATGCCACATGGCATTGAGAGTCACAGAGAGGTTTCCCTCAGCAGCTCCCAGGCAGGGACTGAGATACCTCAGCATTTGAATTTCATGTTGATCACAGAATCACAGAATTGTTTACATTGGAAAAAGGCCTTTGAGATCATCAAGTCCTACTGTAAACCCAGCACTGCCAAGCTCACCACTAAACCATGTCCCTAAGCGCCACATAGAGATTGTTGACGCTTAAGCAAGGAAGCAGGGAGCTTGGCTCTTTTTCTGGGACACAGGAGGCCAAAGAAGCAACGACAATAGCTCCAAAGCTGTATTTGCTAACCAGAACAGCAAAAGGAAATAAATATTTCTTAGTGAAGTCAATACTGCAATACCTTTGTCACATATCGTATGGCCCCAAGAAACAAACCTCGAGGGTCATCCCTCCCTGTGATGGGTGCCAGAAAACACCTCTCTGTGTTCAGCAGTGCCAGGGACAGGTTTTACCCATCCAAGTTGTGCTCATAAACTGACAGACTGACATAGTGTTTTCATAAATTAAAGCAGCTTTCATGGTTAACCTGTCCCCTTCAGTCTCACAACATCTCACCGGCTGTTTGATTCGAAGAGGCATCCCTCCGTGTTGTAGGGGATATTCCTCTGCAGATGGGATGGAATGTATATCCAAGTCTATAGTCTGTGAAGAGAAGAGAAATTCAAGTCCTGGTTAAAAAAGAAAAGGCAGAGGAAAAAAGAATCAATCAATCAAGTGAATTTTTAGACTGATTTACACACCACAGTGAAGCTTGGCAGGAAAGTTGTACATAGTTTGAATCTCAAAATCCCTTGCAAAAAACAACAAACGCTACACTGCAGGGCCTTGATTCTGACCCTGCTTATCGTTTTCATTATTTTTATACAGGGCAAATTTATTGACATTCAGTGCTGAACAGAAGCTGCGCTTCAAATCAGGGGAAGCATCCAAAATAAGCACTGCCTCTTTACATGGAGCAATCCTCAGTTCAGATCACTCACTAGGGAACATTGGTGGGTAAAGATAAACTTCCATTTTCTGCACTTCAGGCTTGCAGACTTTTTTGTTGTTGTTCATTTTAAAGAGTTGTGGGGTTTGGGGTTTTTTTTGTGGGATTTTTGTTTTTGTTTTTCTTTTTGCAGAGGGCATATTACTGTCAGTTGGAATACTAATGGACATCAACATAAACATCATCTCCAGGGCTGTTCAACGAAAATATCTGTGTCTGATTGTCTTGAAATTAGCTTGACTCATATCTGAAAATTGCCAGTGATTAGCTGATTATGGTTTGAATTGAACTCAGATTGCTACAAAAAGCTACAAAAAGTCATCCTCAGATACATTCTGGTAAATGATGCCTCGGATGCCTCAGTTTCTGCCAGCGCTTGCATTAGGGATGAGGGTCTATTACCACATCACAGTGATGGAAGTCAGTTTATAATATATATTCTGCCTGGGGAGAATTTGTCTCTTGGGGAGAATTCTGTCTTTTTACTTTTTAATCAGCTCACTATGTAAAAAAAAAAAAAGAGAAGACATGTAAAAACCAGCAGAACAGATTAAAATATCCTCCCTAAGAGAGAATCTTATTTTTTCACTCTGTAAATACAATTATTATAACTAAAAAGCAGTTCAATCCTAGTGTCTAATTAGAACTATCCCTTCTATACTGATAGTTATGTGGCATTTGAAATAATTTCAAATAAATCAAAGCCCCAGAGCTGACAATGCTGATAGGTGTTAGGTCTGTTTAAAAAAAAAAAAACAAACAACCAAAACCCCCATTATTTTGACATGATTACAAAGTTCTGTGAACATGTCTGGTTTGATTAAGTCCTGTGGATTTAAGGACTTTGATACAAACGACAGAAGACTTTATCAATTTCCCTGTGCAAAACTACAAAGACATACATTTTTCACATAAGCATCTGCATGCTTCATGAAAATAAGCAAATCTCTCATTTCAAAACTGGTCATTTTTGAGCTACATCTCTGCATGGTTGACAGTCTGTTCTGCTCTCGAGTGCCTAATTTTTCTTCATCCCATAGAAAAGTCCCTTTCAATGTGAAAGTCCCCTTTCAAAGTGAAAACATATCTGAGCTCCAGCCCTTCTTGCATTGCCAAGCATATTGCATATGGAAATATTCAAATAGTATCTGCATATCAGGAGTCATATTTTATTCACATAAAAGTGCCATGCCATTTCTTACAGGTATGCCATTTAAAATACTTGCTTATTTCCTTTTGGGGGTAATGTTTGTCTTCTCAGAAGAGGAAATATTATTACTTGGTAAATCTGATGGTGTGAGAAAATGCTAATGAGGGTCTTGCATGGGAGCCACTCATTTTAGATGTAAGGCTTGCAGTAGGGATTAGGGAAGCTACAAAGACAGCATTGGTAGAAGCCTTTATGGAGCAAGTAGATGAACATCAGTTGCCAGGACCGGGTGACAGTAACAGGCAGATAGAACACTTCCTTATCATATAAACAGTAGAAAACTGAAAGATGCAAACTAAGAAATTCCAGATAACTTGGAAAAAAAAATTTATGATTACTCAAATGACCTTGTATTATTTTCCCTAACTGAAGTCTGACTTCTTTTTTCACCAAGAAAGGAAACAGTCCCATAAGCACAATGGATGCTTCCTCTTAAGAGGCTGGGGAAAGCCACCTCCTGCACCTGGTGAGTCTATTGAAACTCCATAAATACTGCTCTGGGGAATTTCTCCACGTGCCCATGACACCAGCAGCCAGGCTACTTGTCCTGGACTCTAACATGGTGTGGGAAGAGCTAGAACATTTAAAAGGGATTTAATACCCCATTTTGCATATGTTTGCGTGTATGGTTGCTCACGTGTCGGTGCAGGAGAACAAGCTGGTCTCTCAGAGGCTTTAGCTCCACAGCTACAACACTGCAAAGACATCCCTATAGCAGTGCCTTGCCTGGGCAGTACTGGGGTGTGGAACTGGCCTTCTCAGGGGTGGTGTCAATACTAAGAAAAGAGTGAAGCTTTGAAATCCCCTCAATTCTAGCGTCCAACTCCACTTCTGTCAGTACCAATCATAATACATTGACAACTAAGCCAGGATGGCAGCCATTTAACAAGCTTAAATATTTAATTTAGGAACAATAGCAGGTCATTTAAATAATTAAATTCAAAGGAACACTCTGACAACTCACAGCACCATAATGGCTTCATTTTTTTGACATCAACGTATACATTAGCTACTAACTGCAGGTCACTTCTCCCCACAACCATGCACAAACAAATTTACTGAAATCAAAGAACTGTGTGGTGCCACATGCTTTGATCTGCGAGAGTGTTCAAGAGAAAAAAAAAAACAAAAAAAGCAGGTTACTGCTGTTGCTGTGCCAACTGCTCTTGGAGGACCATCCCTTGCTTTGGTCGTGGGATGCCTCAGCTGGCTGGAGAAGTGCGTGAAACAACTATTGCTATAAGTCATCATCAGTCTGTATGTCAAGGTGTTACAACCGCCAGCACTGCCTGCTGAAAGGGGCAAAACAGCCCTTACAGATGTTAACTAATTCAACATGCCTAATTACAATTTCTTAAAGAACTACTTGGTCATAGGTAAATAATATTTAGGAATGTGTTCCTTTAGCTGTGAGGCCAAACTCACATCATCAGATTACATTGGCTATGCAGAATTTTTTATCTCTAGCATGAGGCTTGGACGTGGATGTGGAACTGAAATGTTAGCTGCTTGGCAGGTCAGAAGGTAATCTTTTATGCATTCATTTGAAATATTAGCTTTTAGATCAAATGGCAGCATGAAACAGCTGTGGGCTGCAAGTCTCCTACAAGCACCTAATGACAAGCTAAACTAAAAGCTAATGAAAAAACGAAGAGGAGTCCTATGCTGCCAGTAGGGAAGCAGCCTGCAGCATGGCAAGATGTCAATCTGTTCACATTACCTACAGCTGCTATTTCAACCAGCTTCCACACTGCTGCGTGTCCTGCTGCGTTTCCCAGGCACTACTGGAAAGACCCCAGTCTGGACAATTCTTGGTCTGCTAAATTACTGGTCTTCTGGGAACCACTTGTGCTAGAAGAAGGCAACAACTGATCATCCTGCTTCATTGCAGCTTCATGGCACCTCAGAGGCTGCTGCCTTCCTGGCCACCTTCACACATCCACAAACTTTGCCCCTCACTCAATGCATTCTGCAGGGTAGCCCTTTAATTGCTACAAATGAGCAATGAGTCAGTGGGAAACGTCACACTCAGAGTTACAGTGGTGAATGACCAAGCATGAGATCTGTCTGGCAGTTCATATTGCAGAAATACCAAAATCCAGTAAGGCCAGGAGGCAGACTGGTGTTCTGTTGTCTGTCACAATAAAGGCCAACCACAAAGCAAAGACCTCACCTGCACAGCCAAGTTATCTAATACTCAAAAAGAGATATTGTAATTTTCATAAAATTTTACATTAAATATGAAATACTTAGATAAAATTCAGGCTATATACTAAATATATTAATTTTCAACAGAACAGTGTTGCTGACAGTCTCACTCCTGCTTACTTCCTTTGTATCGGTTTCATTGGTGAAACAAACCTCCAGCATCTCTGCTGGTTTTCATATTTTTCATCTTCATAAAATGTTGCCACAAATCAGAGGTAACTTCTCTGGAACTCCACGTTCTTCTCAGATGTCTATCAAAGCAATTCTAGTGCCTAGTGGAAGCTGTTGGAAAACCTGCTGGCTTAGTGCACCCTCTGGTATCATGACTCCTTGCAAAACCCTTGTGCTACCTTTTCCATTTGGTACAATCTGATTTTCTGCTCCTGGGCAGATGCAGCCTGCAAGTCAATGGGAAAGTGAAGGAGACTGCTGATTTCTCTGCTGCTATTGACAGCTTATAAACACTGCAGCTCCATCCTCAGACACTTGGCAAAACTGCCTGTAGGATTATTTTTGTTCTCCTCACATCAGAAAAAAAATCCCTTTATCCTATCAACCTATTAGCAATTGGGTCTTTTACTTTACATTCAATTATGTTCCCGGAAAAAGAACAAGTTATGAAAGTGCCTTTTGGAATAACATCAAGTGTATTTCTAGATGATTGCAACCTGGTAAACTACCTGGAAGCTTTTGAAATGTAAAGTCTATTAAAACTTTCAATAACATAATGCTGTAATGTACTGTACATTTTTTCTCTATGGACAGCAAATATAATAGAACAATATCTGCTACTGGCTGGAGCTTGTATTTGTCAGTGGGTGTTTGTGTTTTCAATCCAGTTTTTTGAAGGATCTCAAAATCCTTATTAAGTACTGATGGACCATCACTGTGGCAAATCCCAAGCACTCCATATCAGCCACAAGCTTAAGTGGAGTCCTCACACCCCTAAAGAAGTAATCACCAAATGCAGCCTAGGGGTCTAGATTTTGAACACAGCTCACTGAATTCTACAGTTTGCATCTAAATAACTAAGAGTGAACAGTTGTCTCTTCAAACTAAGCTGAGAAAATTGACCCATTTTCTGGGATCCCTCAGGCAAGGGCACTCATCCTGCAGGACATTTCTTAATGTAGGTCAGCTCACGTCTTCCAGAAACCTGCCACAGTGGCAGCTTCAACCCTGATGTGGATCCTGAACTAGAAATTGCTGTTAGAGTTAAATATTGTTTGCTATCGGCCTTAAATATAGATGACTAAATATGTTTAAGCCTAGTTTAGCTGGAGGATGTGACCTTAGCAAGACTAAACAGCTATCAAAAAATTATGAGCAATTTTCTGCTGTAGATGGAGAAATTAAATTTCGCTGTTTTTCAGCTTCTGTTGTGAATACAACCTTAACATTTAACCTGGCACAGAAAGAAAACAGGCAAGGGACTATAACCTCCACTCTAACAATTTCTCCCTAAAGGATAACAGAAAATACCCTTAACCTTACTGAACAAGGTCTTTGCACTTAGTTAGAAGACTTTTTCCAAAGCACCAACCAAATGAACCATACCATAGCTTGGCTTCTCCAGCATGAAGAAAAAGAATCCCCCAAAATATACTTTCCAAAATTCCCTGCGAAGCTTGGGATTTCCCCAAAAGGTGCTGCAACGTTTAGGGAGAGGCAAAAAAAAAGGGGGAAAAGATGTCCAACTGTTTGCAAGATATTTCTGAAATTGCTTTCTTAAAAGCCTATATTTTATAACCTCAGAACACAAATACATTTGAAATCTCTTTTCTCATTTACTGTCTTCTAAGGTGTATTGAGAGGGGGTCTGTTAAAACTTTTTTTTTTTTTTTTTTTGTATAAAGCACAATGAATTAAAGCTGTAGTGACACAGAAATTGATAAGCTCTTCTCAGCAGGGGCACTGCCCACTGAGCTGTAGAGCTCCCTTATGATCTCCCTGGACTGTATCAACCAGGTCAGTTCTGCCCTTCAGAGAAACCCGAATCAAGACAAACTTCAGTCATAACCTTTTCTTCCAGATCTGGCTGCTTTCAGGATTGTGTGCCAATGATTAATCTTTTCTGACAGCATTCCCTTTTTTCCCAGATGTGTGGCTGGAATAATAAACAATGAGCTGTTTAAAGAACACTCCGAAAGTGTCACAAAACCTGCTGTTTTATAAAAACGTGGGGGTTCAAAGCAACATGTGCACAAGGCTATAGAAACCAACAGCAATAATCAACTGCTCAGTTAAAATAATAACCATACCCAGGAACACAATCGTGTCTCAGCCTAAGCTTGTTTATGATGGAAATATTGAAATAGGTATGGCTAAATTCAGCCATTGATGTATACCTGTCTACAACTGTGATGATGATACATACCGACTATAATGGGCATAATCACAAATGCTCTCTGTGTGTATTAAAAAGTTCAAAAAGTGATAGAAATCTGAATGATAACTCCCAGAAAACACCTTCAGAGCCCCTCTACATTTTTCCTTGCAAGAAAACCAGGCCAGAATGAAGATCCCCATGATCTTATGTGCAGCGTCATGACATGCACAGACCTTTTACTGTTAAAAACATTTTCAGCTTAAAGGTACTTGACAATAAAGTACTTTTTTAAAGGTAGTGATCATCTTTGTGTGAACAATAAATGTAGAATTAGATATTTTACAATGGGCAGCCAGGATATATCTGAAGTTTACAGCTTTTGCACCCATATCCAAAACTCCACTCTGGTTTAAATCGTATACCAGATTTTTTTGATATAAATTCACTTTGTCAGTGTTGAGGCTTAAATCAATATGAGTAATAGAAAGGCATTATTATCATACACTAGAGGAATTTTGTGCAAGAATTTTATATCAGCTGTTAATTACCTGTTTTGTCAATACGGACACAAAATCCAATCTTAAGAGGTTATCATTTTAGAGAAGTGGTATTGAAATATTTTAAAAGTATTCTAAGTATTACAGTACAGCTTGCTATCATCAAATATTACTTTGTAGAATAATTTCTATTAAAATATATTGCATATAAAGACAAAATTAAAAAAAAAAGAAAAAATGAGGAAAAGAGAAAATAGTGTTCTCTCTGGAGCTACAGAATATGCTAGGGCTCAGGAAGCCTCTTGCAATGGGGACAAAAGGAGGAGTTTGCCACTGTGGGAGTTACAAGTACAGCTAGCTGCAGAGCCATGGATGTGGTGGAAATGAGAGAACTTTTCTAAAGGCTTTAGATTTGGCATATGATACGCCAGAAAGTCCCCTAAATGTGCTGGAGTTTAACAAACAGTGGAAGAACAGCTTTACTCTGCAGTTAGAAGTCCTCACACTGTGGTCAGAAGAGAACTGTTTTTCAGTCCTTATGTTTAGTTCATCTCAACCATCACTCAATTTAGAGAGTGACATTGTTCTAATTTATTCTACGATCTTATCAAAATCATAGCTTTAAAGCTATGAAAGAAAGTGCTCAGAGAAGGACCCCTCATAGTACTTGTCTTCAATTGAGTTTGAATTTCTTTAGTATGAACCACTGACAATTATAAATTATTTTGTAGGAACTGATCATTAAAAGCGAACACTTTAAAAACAATTTATTTTAAAGTGAGATTGGTTGTTTTAATTTGATTGGTAGTCTTTGAAGAGGCAACATTTTAATTTAAGGATCAACTTGTTCTGAAGGCTAACCAATCATGTAATCTAGATAAGTCTCAGTCTAAATAGGATAAAGATGGCCATGCATAATTAAACTATTCAAAGGCACCTTTGTCAGTTCACTGCAAGCTTCTGGGATGCCTTGAACCAAACTAAAGGAGCACTCATTGAAGCAAATAGTTTAAATTTATCATATTAGTATGAGTAACAAATCCTACTTTATACTAAGAACTAATTTTAATGTAATCATCCTTGCGTAATGAGAATTTGTAAAATAGATTAGCAAGGTTTTGATTATCTCTGCTTGAAAAACTTTAAGTTTTCCATGTTAAATTCGCAAGTTTAACTCTACTAGTTTCTTACAACTCCTCTGCTTTTACTTCCCTCATAGCTCCATATCACTTAACAAAGCATAATATTTCACATAATTCCACATTTAACTAAACACCAAGAAATCTAGTATGCCAGTGATAAACGTCATACCAGTTAGTTTTTACTTGTTTTTCATGACAAAGTCTTCTTATGTGCCTTGCAGTAACCTAGAGATTACCTTGCATAAGTACCTTACTGTAATACAAATTTCTGTTTTTTCCCTCTTGTTATTTCTTATTCAGAAAGCAAGAACTGTCTTGAAAAAAAAAAGAACATAGAAACTGCAATACTGAGTTTTGAATGTCTAAAAAAATAGAACTTCATTTAGTTCTTCACATCCATAAGCCACTGCTGACAGCACACCTACCGAACCGATATCTAAGGGATCATATACTTTGTCTGCCCTTATATCTTTAGGTAACTCTTCAGTCCATTGACCTGTTTCATATGCATTGTGCCTCATTTGTGTAGGAAGTGAAGCAACACCAGTTTCTTCTTATTTTCAGAAAACATAAGAAACTTCAACTTAACCTCCTGTCTGGAACTGCAAAAAGAAACATATGCAGTAGACACTTGGTGGCTGCATAATTATAGAAACTTGACTCAGATCTCTTGATGACTTATATTAAGTCCCAGAGCCTCAAAAATTAGTCCCAAATCTGCCTTTCCCTCATGAACCTGACCGCAGTGGAAAAGGAGCTTCCCAACCCTGAAACAAATGACTGGTACGATGCTCAGAGTAGGCCCTGCCTGATGCCGTGGAAGGAAGCTTAGGATCCAAGAGGGAAGGAAGGTTTATCTTTGGGTAGTTAAAACATAATACTCCAATGAAGTCACAACTGGCAAGGCAGTAACCTAGAGATTACCCAAATCTACCCTGTAATTCCCCGGTTTTTTTTGTTTTGGTTTGTTTTTCTCCCCATGAAAAGAGGAGGAAGATAAATATTTACAGATGTGTGTTTCATTTGTGATTGGTTCTAATGAGTTTATTTTGGAGGCCTACCAAGGTAAATTAGCAACACTTAGCCCTCTAAGGTGCTTCTCAGTCTTCCTCCATGCAAACAGAAAACTTCCAATTCTTTCACAAGATGGTGTAGAAATAAAGCCAGGTTTCCATAAAATTGGAATAATGTTCTTTGCTACTCTCTTTCTAAAAGTCTGGCACTATGCCTTCAGAAGAGCAAGAGGTCCTGCTAGACCTGAAAACTCAGGTAGCGTAAGAAGACTAAACACAGCCTCTTTGAAGCACTGACAAGAGAGCTTCTAGACCTTGGATTTAAATTGCGTGAACATGCTCTTATATGGAAGCCAGATTCATATGGGGAGGTGGTAGCTCTCGTTAGGCCAACTTTATACCATTTGAAAGCATGGAAAAAGTTACACAGGAACTTCTTCAGATCTTTTCAAGGCAAGTTGAGGCTGAAACCAGGCTGCAACTCCAGGCTTAATGAGCTTTATATGGCTCCCCGGTAGTGTTGTGATTTGGAGGTGAGTGCAATTACAACAGTTCTGGTCCATTGTAGATTTAAGGTCCTCGATGTAAACTAAATCCTGTAATAATACTCACTTCTTCCTTAGTGGTCATTGTGGGGACTTCCCGGCTCTGGCACACAACAGAGAGCAAAATCTGTTACAGTGTAGGGTTCATATTAGTAATTAAGGTCATTGATATAAAAATATCTACAGTTGTATAACCAAGATCTTTATGTTAGTAAGATTTATAGTGAGAATTATTAACTCTAACAGCTATTTTATCTAAAGCAATGTCCATGAAATAGGATGACCTTTTATCTATTACCTGTTGGGTTTACAGCATCTACGAGTTCCAGATTGATGAGTTTCGGACTCAGGCTGATTTCATTACATGTTCTATTTATACCATACTTATTTTCTTCCTGGAGGTTTTTTGGTTTTTTTATCAAAAAGAGAAAAAAACAAAACCAAACCCCTAATCCTGACATGTTTATAGCATGCAAACTCAATCAGCTAACAGTAGTGGTTATCAAATGCACACTGACTCTGAACTCTTGAATGAGGGAGATTAAGCATTGAATGTAGCAACCCAACAGGTTAACATCAATAAATATCACATTATTTGTCATAACACATTCATTTAACACAGGATGAGACATGGCTTCTATCACTAGAACTAAAAACATCACTGGGATGTTTGTAGGTTTGAGAAGACTAACATTCATAGAACAACTTTAGAACATTAAAATTACAGCCAGGGAAAACGGTCTAAGCAAGCAACAAGACCTTTTAAAAGACTTCTCGACTTTCAAGGAGTTTTCCTGCACGAATATCTGTACCTAGGCTGCCAGATGGCAGTTTCATCAAAACAAAGATCACCTCCTATTTTGGACCTTAAAGAAACCACTGGACTTTCAAGATACTCAACACCAGGCAGATTCAATTGGTACAAAAATTGTATGGCAATTCAACTGAAGGATGTTGAGACAAATGAATGGCATATAATGAGAAAGAGTTACCTTAAAATATGTGATGAGCTGGCTGCTAGGGCATACAGAGGAACTGTAACCACTTTGCCATATTCCTCTCTCAGAATGTTGCTCAGGTGCTTTCAAATCTGCTCTAACAATACCTCTGACAGTCCAAATGAATTATAGAGTAAATCAGTCATGTTCAGCTTGAATCGTTTTAAATAAAATTGACTACTAAAATGATCCAGTGTCTCTCTTTCTCCTGGAATATCTTTATTTCCCCTTTGAGAGTCACAAATCACCACCCCCTTCCCCGTCCCCACTTTACTCTCTCAGGTGCTCTGCTGAAGTATAAAACCATTAATTGGAGTATTATTTGATCCTTTAAATCACCAAAGTTAGCTTTTACAGACTGGACTCTGAAAAAAATCAGAACCATTGCGAGATATCTTCATGAAATAATAAATTAAATTGAAATTTGCACTGTCATCATTAAACCATGGGACTAACAGTCAGCTGAGATAACTGAGGTCTTTTGAATTTTTTGTAGATTAATGAATTTATGCATTCTGTGGGAGGAGATACATTCACCTCAATCCCTCTGCAGGTAGAGGAGTAGCCCTATAATAAATGCAGCTAGAATTTCTTTGCCTTCACCTTAACACTCTTAATTGAAAAGTTATGAAAAAAACCACAACAAAACAAATAACCTAAAAGAAAAATAAAAAAAAAAAAACACTCAACAAAAAATCAAATATTTCTACAGAACTTGAGTGGAATACATACAGTGGCATCTGCTTCCCCAGAAATCAGGGCTGAAATGGTCAGCTGACTCTGACAGAAGGAGGCTCCAGAATGTCAGTGGTGATCAAAAGTAATCCTGTGTCATAGCTATATCATATCTTTGACATTACAAATTACTAAGCTATCTGAATTTTATCAAAGAAATGTTTAGCAGGAAGGACTGAAAACAGAGCTGAACAGTGAAAGATGCTACCTGTGGTAATCACTAATAAATGTATGAGAAGAGCATGGGGTTATTAAAACCAAATTGACTTTTAAAAAAAATAAAAATATCCACAAACCTCAAAATTACAGCAATGTAAAGCACAGCACGAAAGCTAATCATGCACACATGCTGGAGCACACTGCTCCAATAAATTTTCCGCAGGTGTAGAACAGCTCCCACAATGTTTCACATGGTGGGGGAGATTCTGAATATTCGGGTAGCTGGACTTCATGGCAAACCCCACTGAACATAGTAAATAATACCCACAACATCAGGGCCACAGCCTACTGCCCTTGGAACAGGGTGAAAACTTTGAGGGAAGATCATTGGTTTACATCAGTGAAAAGAACACTTATTTTTAAATTGGGTATTTTTATGGGTTATGACCCAATACAGAAAATTAACATTAGTCAAAGAAGAAAAATGGGAATTTTTAGATCATTCCTATTTGGCCACCTGCTGAGGATAAACCACCTCATTACATAGTTTGTCTTTTTTTAAAAAAAAAATATATATATTCTTGTCAGGAAAACTGTTTATCACTTTTTCTACAACAAAAGCATTGGTAATTCTAACCTAGAAGATTAGCCTTAATATTAATGCTTTCCATCTTCAACACCCCAGTGTGGATATAGATAGCCTGGTGTTTCACAAACACACCTGTATTTAGTCTATTGTGACTCTGCTTAAGAGCTTAAATAAATAGCTTGATATTCCAAAGTTCTACTTAATTAACATTAGTTCATGTTGGCTCTTTAACTTTGTGAGGGCCTTCATTTTCCCCCTATTTCTTTTCTTTTAAAGCAACAAGTGCTAATTTCTATCCACACTAGTAGTTATGATTTTATGCACTGATCATATCCTTTGTTTTTAAACCATACCACTACTCTGTTAGTTAGAAGCCCATACGGCTTTTAAGATTACCAATTACTTCTCCTAAAGGGCTTCACAGCCTCAAAGATTTTTCTTTTCCTAGGAGGTGAGTAGAATCTGCATAATTTGTATTTCATGATAACAATTGCTCCCACTCTGAATTACTAGTGTTATACAGTGATGCATGTCAGCAACGGCAGTGCAGTGCTGGCTGGTTATTTAACAAAGCTAAATTAATTTGTAGCTGTCAGTCATCTTTGCCAGAGTTGCTTAGATTCTGAAATTTATTGACAAGCTATAATAACTGACATTTAAATTGTCTGCTCTTGTAGAAGCAAACATGAAGCATGGACCTAAAATATGACATTTAGTTCTAATCCCTGTTGCATAGAGAGAGAAGAAAAGAGAAGAGGTATCATTTGCTGCTTCTTCTGTTTAAAAGAGATATCCTCAAATGGTCCAACATCCTTTTAAAGCAGTATTTGAAGATCTTAAATTTACCTCTTCCTGAAATATTTGTATCAATTTCTCAAGTTCCTTGAATATAGTTGATTTTATTCTGGCAGATAAGTGTAAAAGGGTACATTCATCCTTCTCTGTGCATATACTATTGACTTATTCAAATCCTAATTAGCAGGCATTTTGAGGGCAAGGAGCCTGAGGGGATCTGGCTGCATCACTTTTTACCTCTGCCAGGTGAGAATGGGACTTCCAGCTTCTTACTCACCACTTCAAGGCTGCACAACTGCCCCGATGCTCACATGGAGAGGAGAGGAGAGGAGAGGAGAGGAGAGGAGAGGAGAGGAGAGGAGAGGAGAGGAGAGGAGAGGAGAGGAGAGGAGAGGAGAGGAGAGGAGAGGAGAGGAGAGGAGAGGAGAGGAGAGGAGAGGAGAGGAGAGGAGAGGAGAGGAGAGGAGAGGAGAGGAGAGGAGAGGAGAGGAGAGGAGAGGAGAGGAGAGGAGAGGAGAGGAGAGGAGAGGAGAGGAGAGGAGAGGAGAGGAGAGGAGAGGAGAGGAGAGGAGAGGAGAGGAGAGGAGAGGAGAGGAGAGGAGAGGAGAGGAGAGGAGAGGAGAGGAGAGGAGAGGAGAGGAGAGGAGGAGAGGAGAGGAGAGGAGAGGAGAGGAGAGGAGAGGAGAGGAGAGGAGAGGAGAGGAGAGGAGAGGAGAGGAGAGGAGAGGAGAGGAGAGGAGAGGAGAGGAGAGGAGAGGAGAGGAGAGGAGAGGAGAGGAGAGGAGAGGAGAGGAGAGGAGAGGAGAGGAGAGGAGAGGAGAGGAGAGGAGAGGAGAGGAGAGGAGAGGAGGAGAGGAGAGGAGAGGAAAGGAGAGGAGAGGAAAGGAGAGGAGAGGAAAGGAAAGGAGAGGAAAGGAGAGGAGAGGAAAGGAAAGGAGAGGAAAGGAAAGGAGGGATGAGGAAAGGAAAGGAAAGGAAAGGAAAGGATAGGAAAGGAAAGGAAAGGAAGAAGGAAAGGAAAGGAAAGGAAAGGAAAGGAAAGGAAAGGAAAGGAAAGGAAAGGAAAGGAAAGGAAAGGAAAGGAAGGAAAGGAAAGGAAAGGAAAGGAAAGGAAAGGAAAGGAAAGGAAAGGAAAGGAAAGGAAAGGA